>JAWHQI010000444.1:0-1312500 GCA_033032865.1 Dactylorhiza incarnata | reverse complement strand
CCTTAGAAGTGTCATAGAAAGATCGTTCGGCATTTGGAAGAAGAAGTGGGCCATATTGCGTGATATGCCGAGCTACAGCTTCGCCAAACAAACCGATATTGTGATGGCGACTATGGCACTGCATAATTTTATTCGGCGGCACCCGTCGCGGAGGGATATTGATTTCAATGACGTCGAGCAAGGAGGTGGTGATGAGGGGGGAAGCACACAAGGGCATCAAGTCGTTTGTCCTGATACAGCAGGCGGGGTAGATGAGATGATCACGTTGCGTGAAAATATAGCGCAACAGTTGTACACTTCGAGATCTTAGATGGTGAGACAAATTGTTGGTATTTTTATCTATTATAGTAACTATTATCAAGATTGTGTATTTGATGTGTATCGAAATTTTTTTTTTCAAAAACTCCATTTGACCCAAACAAAATTTATAAAACTCCATTTCAATAAGCACTGAAAACTCTATTTCACCCAAACAGTTTTCTAACAAAACTCCATTTCTCAGAAACAACTCTTTTTCAAAACTCCATTTCTGATCAGCAGCTTTTCATCAGCAACAGCCCAACCAAACTATTATCAAGATGGTGTACATTTGAGTATCTATATCTCCTTGAGTAAGTCTAGAATATATTTTTGTTAAAAAATGAAGATTCCTTGATTAGACCTCGGGACTTAAGTTCTCATGAACTACTGAAGAACACCCGATCCTTTACTTAAAAGTCTTTGGCTAAACAAGGCTTGACCCTACTTATTTCCTCACTATAATCTCTCATCACAACAATGTCATCCACATAAATGATCAGTATTGTAAGTTTCTTACCAATTAACTTTATCATTTACCTTATTCTCTCTATAGCTAAAAGGGATGACTCTGAAAATGACCACACCATTCCCTTGGGAACCGATTTAAACTGTAAAGCAAAATTTGCACACTTCTCCCTTACAAGCTTCAGGTGGAAAAACTGGGAAAATGTTCCTATATATACCTATTCTTCTAGATCTCCACGGAGGAAATCATTTCTTGTCCACTAGTTGAAATTCCCACCCATATTAAGACGATAAAATTGAATTTTTTTAATTATGTTCATTTTTGTAAGGAGAAAACGTTTCTGGGTAATCATTTTTTCAGTTTGGTTATATCCTTATACCACCAACCATGCTTTATACTACCAAACAGTTATACCATGATTCTTTTTAATTGGAAATACCCATTGATATCTTATAACTTTCTTTCCATATAGAAGAGAAGCCAAACTCCAAGTACAATTTTTCTTTAAGGTATTTATTTTTTCAACCATGGAAGTCTTCCACTTAGTTACTTTTAGCGCCTCCCGCCAAAGTTTTGAAGTAGAATAGATGTTAGGGAAGCCTTAAAATCTCCACGAAGGGGCTGGAGAAACACAGGAGTCATATTCAGAGATACAATGTTGAGTATAAAACCATGTATCTTTGCTGAACGTTATGTTTAGTTCGTTCTTGTTTGTGGTTCCTGAAGATAGAGCAAGAGTCAGGACATGAGGTGTAAGGGTGAATTATGTGTTGGGACAACTGATCTACTGATGTGTTCCCGGTGGTGGTGAGGGAACTCGGCGTCGATTAGAGAGGGGGAGGGTAGGCGGCGGTAGAGAGAGATAGAGAGAACGAGAGAGAGAAGGAGAGGGGGAAGTAGGGGTTAAGAAAAGAGGAGAGCAAAAGCCTTCATTCCAGGATGAAAATAAAGAGTACAAACGTCCCCCTTATATGAGTGGGGTTCGCCCAACATAGAAATAAAAAGTTGCTGTAAAAGTTTGCTAAAAATAAAAATTGCTGAAAATAAAAGTTGCTCTATTTAAAACTTGCTGGAATTAAAACAATGCTATAATTAACGCTGCGGCAGCGGCTAGACCGCCGTACGCTCCGCGGTCTGAGTGGGCTCGTCCGGTATACGCGCCCGGCGCGTGTAGACTCACCATGGTGGTTCCGCATCGTGCAGTTCCGTAACAATGCCGCCGTCTGGAAAATGTGTCTTGTCCTCAAGGCAGTAGCCGGCGAACTGGCGGCGGAAGTCATCCCGGGGCAGCCATGTTGCGTCCGAGTCTGGCCGCCCGGTCCAGGCTACCAGGACCTCCTCTGATGTATGGTCTCCTGCGGTGCAACGTCTTCGGTCCAGGATCGCGGCGGGGTAGAAGGGCACCTCTCCCGCCAGATCGAGGTCGGCTGGAATGTGATCAGAGGTGGTGTGTTCGCCCACCACGCGCCGAAGCTGCGAGGCATGGAAGACATGCATAATATCTATGAACTAAACATATTTTGTTACAACACTAGTGCATTTTTTATTTCTTCGAATCTTGTATTGCACAGTCGAACTAAGCATATTGAAACGAGACATCACTTTATTAGATATAATGTGGAGACATGCATAATATATCTATGAAATTTATTCATACAAATAAACAAAGAGCTGATATCTTTACAAAACCCTTAGATGAAGTGAAATTTTCATATTTCATCAACATTGTTGTGAATATTGGCCGACATAACCAAGATGTCCGTTGATATTAAAGTTTAATGGGTAAAAAACTCAAGCTTATGATATTTTTTTGCATTTTTTTTGGAATATATCAACCGATATATCAACTACCCACCAATATATTGGCTGATATTTCCCGATGGTATATCAAATAATTTTTTTTTTAAATTTATTTTATTTAATGTATATGATTTAATAGTCAGCAGAACAAAACTATTTCGTTGTATGGGTTGTTTCGTGCCCCAACTCTCGACTTTCTTCTTGCTTCCTCTGGGTTTCTTCCTTACGTCCATCTGTCGTCGACGTTGATTCTACTTGGCCTTTGAATTTTCGACCTGGGGTTCCCTATCCCCGATCATCATCGACGACTTCCTACTTCTTTTGGCTTTCTTCGATATGTTATACCATTGTTACTTGTATAATATAAAATATTTATACTAATTTGGTAGATTTAGAATTTTAATAAATGTTAAATTGTTACTATATATATATAAATTAAAAAAATGATTACATGTATATATAATTATGTATATAAATATTATATATTGAAACCTGATATATAAAATATCCCCAGTATATGCTCAGACATATTAAAATCGATATGAAAAACCCAAACCGTCGTGTCCCCGACATCCGACATTTATAACCTTGTTCATTAATGAGCTAGGAATGTTAGATAGTACTTGTTGACATAGCTTGTTGATAACACTAGTGTTAAATTTTACAATATCTCTTCTATTTTTTATTTTACCTATTGTTATTTGCCTAAACCTTAAATTAACTGATCAACATACTAAACAAGATTTAATACAACCTTTATTATAAATAAAAAACTATAAGCTACCTTAAAATTATGTATCTTCCTCACCTCTTGTTAACATTTCATTCTCTCTCACGATCGCCGATTGATTGCTCAACGATTGTGGACGACCCCATCTCTCGATGGCTAACCACCGATCGTGGACTCCCACTCACGATCACCAACCACTGATTATGATTTTCTCTCTCGATCGCCGACCGCTAATCATGATTTTCTCTCTCGATCGCAGACCGCTGATCATGATTTTCTCTCCCTACTGCCGACCGCTATCAACCGATCACCGACCGAACTAACCGACCCCCGATTGCATACAACTTAGTTTTTGATGCTTTATATTCCCTAATTATTATTTGCTATTCGATTTTGTTTTGACGATTGGACTTCCTGACCAATCAGAAAAACTCTTGGTTTCTTTGACCCCTTGCGCTTTCAAAACTCTTTCTCTCTATCTTATAGTTCAAACTCTCTCTCTCTAGATCCTTGCTAGGTCAAACAATGGAGAAGGTTAACACTGGATTTGAAGTGGACCTCAAGTCTTTTGTTTATACTGATGTAAAAATTAAGCAGATCATCTAGCTTGTTAAGGATGCAAACCTTGAGTTTCGGCTTCAAAAGAGGACTAAGATCTTTATCCCTGAAGTGTTTCAGTTCCTCTCTCAAGGCTTACACTGACACCATGACGTGCAGTGTCACAAGAGTTAAGATCTCCATAACTCGTGCCTCCTTAAGGTCAAACCTGGAGTTAGGCACTGTAGAGGATATGTATGTGGAAGTCTCACAGGAGGATGTTGATGAAGCCAGGACCGTCATGAGATGCCGAGGATAAGCCCTCCAATCTCAAGGTAATGTTGTTCCATGAAGAATACAAGTTACTTGTTGATATTATGGGCAAATGGTTCATGCCCAAGTGATTTGCTTATGATACGGTTAATCGGACCTTATGAAGTATATGATTGCAGCTACGCTAGAGAAAAGATTGGAGCAAAATTCTATTTGATATGTTGGAGAAAAGGAAGAAAGAACATAGGTTTGCAAGGATTGCTAGTTTATATTTGACTGTAGCTCACTGCTTCCTCCTGATCTCCCATGGTGTTGCCATGAACAATGAAGCTATGAAAGAAGATCATTCACATGAATCCTTCCCTCACCATGAGAGTCACCCCAACTATTTCTTCCATTCCATCCACATCTGTCATTCCATCCACTATTCTCCCACATTCTTCTATCATCCATCCCATCTCATCCCTCTCTCACATAAAGGACCTCACCCTCACACCTCCACATCCATCTCCATCTCCATCTCCATCTCTTCCTACTGATAGCTTCAGACCTTCAACATCATCTCCACCCTCATCTATTCCATATGCAGAATTCCGCTACTTATCCTTCATGACCTCCAAGGTCACCTCCTTGGAAGTTCTGTTTGCTACTCTTCTGCAATCGAACTTAAAAATCAGGGGAGATTTGAAGGCTGTCCTTGGCATCCTTCAAAAGGGGAGAGATCTGCTGTACGGGTTTCCATTGGAATCTCTACTGATTCTGCTTTCCCTGGGACCGCTCATGTTCCACATTCCGTCTTCCCTATCCCTGAGGAAGAGTCAGCACCTACTGATGTCTTGGAGAAGCTAGCAGGGGACAATATTCCTAGTGAAGAAACTGTGGTTGATGCAGTTGTTGATGTGGTTGATGCAGTTGTTGAAGTGGGTGCTACTGCTGTTGAGGATGCTGCTGCCAAAGTTAATGATGAGGTGAGAATGCTGTCTCACGAAAGAGCTTTTCCATATGTTCATTGGTGAAATAGTCCCTCTAAGGAAACTATAGACTTGGTTATGGCAGAATGGAGAAGATCTATGTTAAAGGTTCCCGGGTAGTTGCAGCAGGGCAGGACCTCCACAAGCCCTTTTAGAAATCCGTGTTGCCCTACTCTAGGAGGATTAGAGATTGTTCACTTACTGGTCGGGTGGTGTGTGTGTGTGTGTGGGGGGGGGGGGGGGAGGGATCCTGAGAAAGTGTTAGAGTTCCAAAAGGTTTCTGAATTCCCTCTTCCTCATCTGTTGTGATTGATTTCTATGCCACCAATTTTCCTCCATACTCTTATAGCTCAAATTTGTGGGAAAGGACCTCCTCCAGCCCACATGATTCCTCCCAACATCTCATTTCTTTCAACCCCAGGCAACCTTGCCTGAGCTTGACCATTGCAGAAAGGAATTTTTTCCTGGAAGAATTAGAAGAGAAAGCATGAAACTTTAAATGTTGAAATGGAGAGGAGAAGAGATGAAGCTAAGAGAAGAATAAGTGAAGAGATTAGTGAGGAGGTTCAAGATAGGATGAACAGAGAATGCAGGCTGAAAGAGCAGGGTCACAAGGAGATGCTCAGAAAACATGAAGAAGATGCTCAAGCTAAAGCTCTGCAGGAAGCATGATGATTAATAAATACTTTTTGTCAATTATATTACTTGTATAGATTGTGGGTAACTTTTTAGTGAAACCTATGTATCATTGTTGAAGATCTGCTCAAGTATCTAGCCACTCAAGATTAGACAGTAAACTTTTTGAGTACTTCGAAGAAATCATTACCTGAGAGTCAACTTTCGCCGTCCATGGCCTAGAAATCATTGACCGGTGTTCGCCGACCAAGCACACGTTCACCGACTGGATATTTGCCAACGAAATACCAGTTCACCGACCGAGCCCAAGAATCGCTGACTAAACTTGACGAAAACATAATCAAGATAGGAGATCGTCATTCGCCGATCGGTTATTCCACGATCGCCGATGAATTAGTCCATGATCACCGATCAATTAGTCCACGATCGCACACCAGTTAGTCCACGATCACCGATCGAGCCATTATCAGCAATCACAGATCAAAGAACAGAGAAGTAAGAACAGAGACAACAAATCACTATTCACTAAGCGATCGGTCACGACCGCCAACTGAAATCTTTCCACATCAACGCTCTCAGATTTACGAACTTGGAAGCATGAGTAGAGATAGCAGATCGCCATTCATGGAGGTATCCCTATCCACAGTCACCGATCGAAACCCAAGATTGAAGAAATCCAGTATATAACCATTACAAATGAGAAAAAAAGTAGGTTTGTTACTGTAGCCCATACCTATTGTGACTTGAAGTAAGCTAATAAAGAAAATATAAATACTAAGAGAAACCTTAGTAGAAGATAACCGTTGTATTAAAACAAAAGAAAAGGAAAATCGAAAAAGAAAGAGCCCGAAAAGCTCTAAGTGATGAAGAAGATCTTTTTGATCTTCTAGGACTGAATCCAAACTATTTTTATTGCCAAAGGATTTCATTTAAGAAGCTCGTTCTTTGTGGATAAAGTCATACTTCAAATTTTGTTAAGGGTTCAAGAATCTCCTTCAAAGGATTCTGTATGGTTCATGAGTCTCCAGTGAGAAAGACTATGTTGGGATCTTAAGTCTCCAACGGAAAAGACTCTGGCCTTGTCATAAATAGTGAATTCTCAGTGAATTCTCAGTGAATTCCCACAAAATGTGAAAGAGTAAAGTACCTGTGTTTTGGGGAATCACTATAAATTATGCGTTCATCTTTATATTTCAGTTATTTATTGCACTTTACATTTGCTTTAAATCTTAAATTGACTTGTCTTAGTATTTAGGAAAGATTTAAATTCTCTTTTCAACCCCTCCCCTCGATAGAGAATTGTTTAGTCATAATCCACACATTCAAAATCCATGTACTCAATGCTAAGTTCAAGGTTTTCACTCTGGGGAGAAATCAATGATATGAAGTGATTAGAATTCAATGATCCTGTACTCTTAGACGAGTAACTCACCAGAATCTCATCCTAATCATGAAGATGTGGCTCATCAGGGGGTTTATCGAAAGACTCGTCAAAGAATCCATCAATAGCGGGATGATTCTCTAGATGAGTATCATCATGGGCGGTACATGAGGCGACCACTACAAGATAAGCTCTCGACTCTCGGCTCTCACTCGATATATGACTTGGCTCATTGACATGAAGAGACTCTAAGAAACCTGTACTCAAAAGTGGGTCTATGATTGAAGCAATAATTAGGTATGTGTAGGGGGGTATGTGAAGGACATATCACCATAGGGTAATTGGGCCGCTCATACTCACTCTCTTGACCATACTCACTGGTCATACTAATATCTCCCTCGACCCGCAATACAAATTCATAATCAAACTCAATCTCATAATTAAGTGGCATGCTACTTGTCGAGCACTGAACTTCATCAGGATGGGATGAAGCATGGTCCATGGAAGGGATCCTAAAGACTGGCCCACTTGCCTTGACCATGTGAAACTCTATTGATACTCGTACTGACGTGCAAGTTGGAATATCCGATCAATAGATTTTTAGCGGTGGAGAGTCAACTCTAGACAAATCTCTGTGTGCAGTCTAGATCGAAATCGTGAAGCAACCGTGAAGGGTTACTCATATCAAGCTCGTTTAATTGAGTCATATAATTGGTAACAGACATAGTCCATTACTGCAGGGTATATATCTGTTCGAGGAGCTGATACGCATAGAATGTTAAAAGATATTTATTCTTTAGCAATTAGCTCCCTCTTCATGTCTGTCAATTCAATAATCCTTGGCCCGATCCTGAAGCTTTATCTTAGCAAGTCTAATGTGACGCTCTTTAGATATTTCATAGCAATCAAAATAATAATTAATGTCTACGATCCAATCCATAAACCACTTTAGGTCATGCTGGCCGTAACACAATGAAGCATATCGCCTAAATCTACTCATGATGTTATCCTCGTAAAGATACTCTCTATGAGGTATATGATAGTCATCCTAGTAGTCGTTTCTAGTAGAATCAAATTGCGACAAAAAGTTGAGGCGATCTCTAAGGGAGGGTTGAGGATGAGAATGAGAATGATCATAATTATGATATGAAGATCTCTCTGGAGGAGCTCCACGGGGTCGCGCATAAATGAGCTCCAAATCCTCGAATAGAGGAGCGTATTAATGATGACTTAAATGATATACTCATTCTTATCGTCATAAAATCGTGTCAAACGATCACTATTGCGCACAAATAAAGATAGAACTTGTCATGAATATTTTAACTACCCTACTACTACGAAGAAAAAACGTGGCCAAAACCTTGGGCTATAATGCCAAATCTTACATGATACGAATGCGCGAGTGACCTCTAGACAATACATACCCTAGGTGCAGTGTTGGAGAAAACCCTATCTAACCATATGATGATTCATTTATGATGAGATTCGTCTGACAATGTTTTGCAGTTAATAATGAAAACATAAAACATTACCAATCAACGCATGCAATTCATAGACAAATGTAAGATCAAGCAAGTTCATCTCGTCTCCGATTGAAGTGCCGTAAATTAAATGTGATAAGAGTAGGACCTGTAATCTTAATTAATCACGAAACAAACACACTAACATAGGTGCACATCCATATTCATATAAGTATTTCGATCCATACAATAGTGATGACCAAAAATGAACTTAAACTCACGAGTGTAGGGGTCGTATGTGAGGTCCAGTGATCGTGGAGATGTATGTTGATTGTCCGGAGGAGTATACGACTACAATGGGCTGTATGGTGATTGATTGGGGCAGTGGAGGGATGATATGGGGGACTATTATGGTTGTGGATTGGGGGGGGGGTGCTGTACAAGTGTTAGGGGGCTATTTGGGGGTTCGACCAATGGTTTAGGGAGGGTTGGAATGGGCCGCCAGGCTTGTAGGGATTTGAGGGAAAGAGTTAGGGGGCTATTATGGTTAGTGAAGGCGCGTCTATTGCAAGATTTGAGGGAAAGAAGTAGACGTGGAGATGGAAAGACTGGGAGAGCAAGGCAGATGGAGAGCAAGATTGGGGGGGGGGGCAAGGATACAACTAGGAGGCTCCGCGATGTGGGAGGAGAGAGATAAATCGGTTCTTGATGGATGGAGACAACGGTGTAGGGATGTCGGGGCAACAATGGTTTGATGGGAGAAGAAAATACAAAAAGGGAGACATCGTTGAAGATTGACGAGGATGGATGAATAAAGACTAAATGACTCTATGGGAGGAGGAGACAACACCGTCAGAGTATTGGGGCAACCATAACTTCGGATGCAACTACGGAGGAATTCATTGATTCCGGAAACAATGTAAATGGATCAATAGCTGAGGAGAGTTGAGAGAAACAATAACAATGTCAAGGAATGTGGAAGCATGGACGAAATTTGATGGCTTGGAAGAAAAAGGCAACCTGGCTTCAAGACAATGTTAGCTTGAAAGCATATTCATGATACTATTATTGAATGAACATGTTCTTGTATATATGTACAAGGGGTTATAAAAGTAATATTCTGGCAAGGCCCTAGCTGGCTTGCTATTTTTGTTCATTTCTTGGATTGAAGCATTTGAGCTTGCTTAACATTTGAAAAACCTTCTAGAGATCAAAGTTGATCCTCTGTTCAAAATGATTGCATTTGCTTGCTGATATTTGGCCTTCGTTTGTATTTCGATTATTATGACCATTTTGCTTTGTATCTGGCAGCAAGCATGCGATTGACAAAGGAATTAAGCATTGCCATCCTTGATAGCAATCCTGCTTTGAAATTAACAGTACACTTCAATAAAGTTGGGGTACCTCATCCAAGGGTCAGCACAGTAACTCCCACAACAATCTCTTTTTTGAAAGGTACGTTTTTAATTCTCTACCTTCCTCTGTCTCTACAGATTCACATTATTGTATTGCCCTCTAATATTTGTTTGTCGATATTTTAATTATGATTCGTTCAGCATCCAAATAATATAATATTGCCCCCCCATTGGTGGTTGCGGTAATTTTATGCATTGGCATTTAAACTGTGATTTGTTCAGCATCCAGACTAGAAAACTTTGCCGTTAAATGGTGCTAGCTATAATTTTATCACTTTATGCAGTGGTAGTAATAATTTTATGAATCCGGTCCAATGAGGGCACAAGTGTTGCGGAGGCATTGGGGCCTGGATATTGAGCACTCCTGCATGCTTTAGATGAGAAAATGATGCATAAATGGACTAAATGCCACATCGAAAATGGAGGGAAGGTTCTTATACTAAGTAATTATTAGATTCCAAATATGTGAGACACCTTTTAAGAGCATGTGGCATAGTTTGATTATGTACTTAGGTAAGTGAGCTCAGGTGGGAGTACAACCAAGATGGATGACCTACTGAGAATTTCTGTTTGACAATCTAATAAAAAGGTAAAATCCTAATATTCAACTTACTATGAGCTAAGATAATCCAAAAAATGCAATGCATCATATGTAATGTCTTGAATTGTTTAATTGATGTTAAAACGAGATTCCTATAGTATGATGTGTGGTTCGGGGATAAATCAAGCCCAAGTTGTGCCTATAACATCCAAAGTGTGATGACCGCAGACATAGTCAATGCGGCAATGAGTTTGAGACAAGGAAAAACTCTTGGTAGATTTCTATACTAAAAAAAGATTCAAGAATGACCTAAATATGCAAGGTTTTTGAGAGCATGATGTTGAATTCAGTTATTGACTCAATTAAGTGAGCTTAGGTGGGAGTACACCAGGATGAGTTACATACTTGGAAGTACTCGTAGTTTACCTCAAATAAAAGGGCAGCCTGGTGCACAAAGTATCCCCGCGCAGGGAGGGTCCGGTGAAGGTTCCCACCACAAGGGTGAAATGTAGGCAAATCTTACCCTGCTTTTTTGCAAGAGGCTGCTTTCAGGATTCGAACCCGTGACCGAGGTCACACGGCAACACCTCAACCGATGCGCCAAGGCTCCTCTTTTTGGTCTACCTCAAATAAAAGGTAAAATTGGGATGTTTAGTTTAATATGTGTAGAGTTAAGACAACCGAGAATTACCTCACATATTTTTTTGTGGTGGGTTTTTCACAAAAAAATGAACACTCCAACCCATTCTTTGATCATGGCATGGACTTGGTAGACAGGTTGATATTCTTGCTACTCTATAAGACTACATTAGAATGTTCAAGCAGGTAAAAAGATCAACTACACATACCACATTCAGAAATATCAGAAATCAGTTTACAAATAGAAGCACTCACTTATTTCTGAAATCAGATTAAAAAGAGAAGCATTCACTTTAATTAAATGAACCATGTCCCAATATAAACCACAGAGCCAAAAGCCATCAAAGTTCATCTGTAACTAAATACTGAATTCAATGACTCACAAACTTGTTACATCAAATGTCAACTACAAGAATGAAACTGTAAACAATTAATCTACACTAGCAGGTCTAGAGAAGCTCGAACATTCTAGAGCTCCAAACCAAGCTCACTTGTGTTATGTGCCTTTCCCGTAACAACGGTAGTGTCACCGGAGGAGTGGCCGGATGCGGTGATGAATACGACGGAGGGTACTGCGGAGCTGGAATCGCGTCTGCCTAGGCGGAGTGTGCTCGGGAGGAGAGAGCTACCAATATCTCATACAAAGACAAGAGAATTGACTCAAGTACCAAAATACCCTTATATGAAATAAAGTAACCTACGCTAGACTATATAGATGATTAAGGTCACGATGCGACATTAATAGAGATGTGACAAGATATTAATAAAATACCTAATTTATTCCCGTAATATATCTAGGGCGACTAGCCTATGCCCATAACATACCACCCCTCCTTGAAATCGAGCTTGCCCTCAAGCTTGAGCTTGGCCCGGTCAGTGCACTCCTCAGGTTCCTTAACTTCACACCATGACAAGCCCTTGTAGCGGAAGGTCGGAGCGGATGTGTCATTGAAATGAGGGCGCATGTTGTGCGCACAGGTGTCACGACAGGGGGACGGTCACCTGCACGAACAACGTCAGAGGGGCTGGTGGAACAGGAGTATGTTGTCGGAGTGGAGAACACTGAATGGAGGTGGTTGGCATAACAAATGGCATGGGGGTCAAAGCCAATGAGATTCGCAGCGTTGAAAGCAACAGCTGGGGCCGGAGGGGGCTCAAAGGAGTCGGCGGCGGTATGGGTGGCGGCAGAACAATCAATGAGTTCGATGACAGCGCAGAGATCAGAAGACGAGTGAGCAATTGTTTATATTTGTGTGCAACGATCAGGTTGTTGAGTCTGGCGAGGATGGTGGCGATGCAACTTGCCATTGTCACGGCGTGAGATGCCATCTTGGCCTCTCAATATTTGTAAAGGGCCGCCTATACGTCATTTGTAAAAAATGTAATTATTTTTCCAATTAATGAAGTAATAATTAATTAATAAATTAAGTAGTTGATTAATCAATTAAAATCAATTTATTAGTTGTTTTGGAGGTAGCAGGAGGAAAAGAAAAAGTACAAGCACGATGATGGGTGCGTGGGGCTCGAAAACAAGCAGGCGGTGTGGAGGGCGCATGACTCGAAAAGGAGCTGTCTGCTGAGTGGGCTCGAAACAGAGAAGAGGGCAGAGTTTGCAGGCGCATAGATGTGTGGTCGGAACGGAACGAAGACGGCCCGTCGGTTCCTCTCCGCTCGTCGAAGGAGGATCAACGACAAGTCCTTATTGCATAACCGAGAGGTACAATGCAAGGGCTTGTGGTTCCAGGTGCAGAAGGACGCAAACGGGAGCGTGACCTTGCTGCTGGTGCTGGAGACGACGAGGGACATCGGTCGACTGCTTGTCAACGTGAGGGACATCGGGCTGCGTCTGCTTCTTGTCGACGTGATACCACAATAATGGATAGGGAAGGATCTAAAAGCTCTAATATTGGAGTGTCTTGGTGCCGCCCTCGATGAAGCTGCAGAGTGACTGAATGTTCCATTCCCAGCCGACTTAGCCAATATCCTCCTTACTTGAGATTTGCGGTTGAGTGCAACGGGAAAAAAAGGAGGATCAAAAAGCTCTGATCTGTTGATTGCTGCTGCCTAGGAGAGCTCTGATACCATGTTACTCGAGATTTGCGGAACAACAACAATGAGTACTTCTGCTGTGGGGATGGATCAGAGAGCTCTGATTCCATGTTATTATGGGCCTTTCCCTTAACAGCGGTAGCGTCACCAGAGGAGTG
The DNA here is from genome assembly GCA_033032865.1 of Dactylorhiza incarnata. Lineage (NCBI taxonomy): Eukaryota > Viridiplantae > Streptophyta > Magnoliopsida > Asparagales > Orchidaceae > Dactylorhiza > Dactylorhiza incarnata. Next base: position 1,299,144 of record JAWHQI010000444.1, on the reverse strand, counting down.
GTTGGAGGCAGTGATAACGACGACGAAGGGTACTGTGGAGCCGAAACCGTGGCTTCCTAGGAGGGGCGTGCTCGGGAGGAGAGAGCTACCAATATCTCATACAAAGACAAGAGAATAAAGTTAAATTCTTAGGTGCCATTCCACTAGCCCAAAGGACCCTTAAATAAGATTACAACCTTTGTACTCAAGTATCAAAATACCCTTAGATGAAATAAAGTAATCTATGCTAAACTCGATTCATAGATGATTAAGGAAACAATGTGACATTAATAAAGACGTGATTAGATATTAATAAAATACTTAATTTATTCTTGTAATATATCTAGGGTGACTAACCTATGCCCATAACAACTTACTGCACCATAATCCCATTAAAATAACGGATTAGTCCATTGAATAGTAAATTCTCACTCCCCTTGAGCATCCTAAATGCTCTTAAGAAAGATGCTACCATCTATATAGCACGTGAATGGGGACGGTATATGACATACAATGCAAAATAAATATTGTAAATGTGATATAAAAAAATAGTGATACAATATACATTTTTTAAAATTTTAATTATTTATATATATGTAATTGTATCAATTAATATGAGAACAAGATGTGAATTGATAAGTATAAGAAGGATATTTGGTCAAAATGGTATGATGCTAACTTTTGTGATGTTCGATTTCGAACTTCAGATTGCCTAATCTATTCATAAAACAACTAACAAGGTGTACACATTGAATTATGAAGAAAGAGAATTCTATAAGACTGCAACATTGACAATAAATATAAAACTAGAATTTCAAACTTATATATCATTCACATTTCATATCATACTATCAAAAATATTGAAAAGAATCAAAGACTAACTACCAATGTACCACATCATTACATCAGTGTATCAACTTTCATATATGAAAATATCAATAGTTTAAAATTATACTTACGCTCCAAGAAGATCAACTTCTTCATCCTCTTCAACAAAAGAGAGCTCCAACCTTAATTCATCAAATGATAGGTTGACTATCTCAAAGTGTAACTACATCTTCGAATGACTCAAAACCATCACCTGCAATATCACACAACTTAGTCTCTCATTCGTTGTATTTTTGATCTCTTCTAGAAAGAAGTCGAAGAGTGCTACAAATACTTATCAAATCTTCGGTACGTTGCGATGTCATTTGGTTCCTTTTCATTGAGTGGATAAAGGAATAAGTACTTCAATTTCTCTTCGCGCATGGATATGTTGATGGTTTTTAATAAAATTTCCTCTAACCCAATCTAATCAAAGGCTATCACAAAATCAACTCCTAGTAATTTTCATTTTCAAGCATCAGAGGTAAATGATGCTTTGATGAAGATGAAAAGTGGAAAGGCGGTTGGGCCAGATGATATACCCTTCGAAGTATGGAAATGCCTATCGAAGATGGATTTTGTGGCGTACACGTTTATTCAATAAGATACTGAAGATAAAGAGGATGCCAGACAATTGAAGAGAAAGTATCTTGATATCTTTGTATAAGAACTAATAAGATATACAAATTGTGTCAATTACAGAGCAATTAAATTAATGAGTCATACCATGAAACTATGAGAATGAGTAATAGAGGGAAGAGTAATACGAGAGACTAGTATCTCGGAGAATCAGTTTGGATTCATGACAGAGCGGTCGACCATGGAAGCTATCGGGAAAAAATAAGATTTGCATATGCTGTTTATCGATCTTGAGAAGACTTATGATAAAGTTCCAAGAGTGGTCTTATGGAGAGTCTTAGAAAAGGAAGATGTAAATGTATCATACATTGACGTAATAATAAACATATATACTTCAGTGACGAGGGTGAGGACATCTGGAGGTTTAACACAGGAATTCCCTATCATTGTTGACTTACATCAAGGGTCAGCTTTAAGCCCTTATCTCTTTACCCTTGTCTTAGATAAGCTCATCGGACATATCCAACAAGCAATACCTTGGTGTTTATTGTTTGCAGATGTTATTGTTTTGGTCGATGAGATGCGTGTGGGTGTAAACGTGAAACTTGAATCTTAGCGAGACACTTTATAAAAGAAGGGATTAGTTGAGCAGGACAAAGACAAAATACATGGAGCTTAAATTTAGTAGTGCAAGAAGGACGAATGACTCCGTTATTAAGTTGGGTGACCAAGATATTTCTCGCGTGAGTGCTTTAAATATCTGTGATCGATAGTTCAAAAAGATGGAGGTGTAGATAAAAATGTGATACATAGAGTCCAAGCAGGTTGGGTGAAGTGGAGAGGCGCGTCTGAAATCTTGTATGATCGTAAAGTACCATTAAAACTTAAAGTCAAATTTTACCTTACTGCAATTAGACCAGTGATGTTTTATGGTTCTGAGTGTTGGGCAGTGAACTGTGTACATGAGCAAAAAATGGGAGTTGCTTAGATTACAATGCTTAGGTGGATGTGTGGACACACGAGATTGGATAAACTTAGGAATGAATGTATCAGAAATAAGACGGGAGTGACGCCAATTTTAGAGAAGATGCGAGAAGCTCGGTTAAGATGGTTCAGACACGTACAAAGGAGACCATTAGAGGCACCTGTTAAGCGTTGTGAGAGTTTAGCCACTAGGCATGTTATATGGGGGAAGGGTAGACCGAAAAAGACTTGGAATGAAACTATAAAGAAAGACATGATGTACTTAAGCATTAGTGAGATTATGACTAAAGATAGGGCGCAATGGAGACAAAGGATCCATATAGCCGACCCCACTATAGTGGGATAAAGGCTTGAGTGTTGTTGTACTTGAAAATCATTTATATAGTCTTTGTTCTTTTATGTTTTTTATTCATATAATTGCTTATAAATTTACCTAATTAAAAATTACAATTTCCAAGTTATATTTGAATAGGATTAAATTTTTTTAGGTTCTTGTTATGGGCTCGCCAGAGAGGTGATCGGAGGATGACCAGAGACGAGGATGACGACGAAGGATACTACGGAGCCGGAGCCGCGACTGCCTAAGCGGTGCTTGCTCGTTAGAGGAGAGAGCTACTACAAAATCTCAAAAGGACATAAAAATAGACTTAATTCATACCATTGCAAGACCCCAGGATCTCTTAAATAGTACATACAAGGGCATTAACATAAATACCCCGACCCTTAACAATAACAACACATTCATAATAAGACTTGATTCGATAAACATAATAATTGACACAATAATTAATTGGGCATGCTGCTCATAACATCACTCCCGCTGTCCAAAAATGAGCTTGATCTCAAGCTCAAGGGAGATTGACGAGGTGCGAACTTCATTTGATGCCCTCCTCGTCAGAGTCGTCGATGTGCAGGTGGAAAAGCCTTTTGCACCTGTGTCCGCGAGTGTACTGCTCGTTGCAGTTAAAACATAATCCCTGGGCACGTCGTTCTAACATATTGGGTCGAGATAGTCGGCGGACCGACGTGGGTGGATGGCCCTTGGTACGATTCTGATGAGTGCGAAGTCGGTGGGAAAGTAGGCCTCCTGCGCCAGTTGGAGGCGACGGTCGCATAACCTGGCTAGACTTCTTACAATCACTAAGTCTAGTTGGGCCTCGAATTCAACATCTAATCGTAGGCGGTCGCGAAGTTAGGCCGTGAAGATGGTGATTTGCATCTCCGGGGAAAGCGTGACGTGTGCCAGAAGAAGCTGAAGCTGTTCCAGATAATTGTCCACAGAGCCCGTCTGACGTAGTGTCGTGAGGGCACCGAGGGGGTTGCTGCGGATGAGAGGGCCAAAACGCAGGTTGCAGAATCGCTTGAAATCATCCCACGTAAGACCCGACTGGTCGGTGAGGATACGAGTGACCCAAAGCAATGTCGAGTCGAGAAAGTGGAAGGAGGCTAGAGGAAGTCATTAAGATGCCAGAGTTTGTTGGTGACCAATGAATTGCTCGCCCCTTGTGAGCCATCCCAAGGGATCAATTTTTCCATCGTAGGTGGGGAATTCCAACCGGGTATAATGCGACAGAATAACAGCTTCGAGGCGTAAGAGGGTCGGTGGTGGTGGCTCATGGAGGATGAGCGGCGGGTGAGGCACCTGACTGCTGCAAGCGTGCTCGTGTGCGGGAGCAGTGGAGAGTTCATCGAGACGTTTGGACAGTGCATCGATGGCATCCTGTTGACTGTCCGCAATGATAGTTTGTTGAGCCATGAAGGCTTGTATTGTAACGGCCCCCTTATTGGCTACCGCTACAATTTGCATATCCATAGCATAATATTCATCAGAGTTGCAAGGTAAAAACATTTCAGAGTAAAGTATGCTGTAATAGAGTACAAAAAGAAATATGCATGACAAAAGATTTCATTTCATTTCACAACTGGTTTGATTTCAAAAGTCCACTAGCATCTTGGTAGCCCTATACATACAACAAAAAGGGGCTTACCATAAACTATACATATCTACATAACTGATGCAAAAAGACTACAACTCATAACAACTGAACAACACTACTTGAAGAAAAACTGAAACTCCTCATGCGGACAGTCTGAATCCTTGCACCTTGTCCTATGCTCATCCTGTGCTTCAAAGACTGCTGTGGAGACTTCCACCCAAAGTCGGTACCTCTTCTCCTGACGAGGAGTACATGGTCGCCGCTGACTAGCGGTGGCTGGGACCACTTCTTCCTTGACCTGTTTAGTTTATTTATTCATTTTATTAGTCAAATGACTATGTGAATTCTTACCTTATTTTACTTATAATAGAATTTTTCTTTTGTAGTCTTTCTTATCTTTAGACTTGAACTTAATTAATCCTCTTATTCTCGTTCTTTCATATCCTTAACTTGTGTATCTTATATCATAATTAAATGATCTTACATGACTTTTTAGTTATGGGCCATAATAAGCGTAAATTAATTTCTTACGTGTCCTTGACTCACATGTACATGTTGCAATATTTAACACGTGCCCTTAACTCGCACGTTCATATTGCTATTCGTGCCCTTGACTCGCACGAACATATTCATATCTGAAGAATATTCTCCCCATCTTCCGGATTGGGTTAACTCTTAATATAGCCCATTAAGTTGATATGATTTTTAATCCTATTCTTTCTTGGAGGATTAATTGATCTTATACCTTGCTTATCTTACTTTGCGGAATTATCATTCTTCAACTTATTTGGGGATTTCCTTTTAATTGTTTTATTTGCGACTTACTTATATCTTATTTTGAGGTTTCTATCCGAAGAATAGAATACAAGTCAAATAAAAGTAAGCAAATAAACACAATACATAAAATAAGAACTCACTCCGACTTTCTCTTTCCCTTTATCCTTGCGCTGATCGTTTCCCTTCCTTCCACCTTGGGAGTCCATATCCTAAAAGTAACATTTACATAATTAGCTAGGCCTAATGCACTAAAATGGTGTTATCATAATTTACATAAAGATCATGGGTACTAATGTGGGCTTTCAAGTTCACATGACAATTTGCCCCTCTTTACACCACATATATGTGTACACAAGTACTATTATGGCTGCCTTAAAGTATTTAAGCTCTATACACCACTAATCCCCTTCCCTACAAGGTAAATGGAAGGCTAAATAAATTAAGGTTTGCTGTCCGAACCTAATACATACTTAATTGGCACTATTTCAGCAAGGGAAATGCATAATAATCCATAACATAACCCTAATTAGAGATTTGGTGTCCAATACCCAACATTTGGTGGCTGCCCTAAAAGTGAGACAAGGGGATTTTGCCCCAAATGAGGGATAGAACATAGTAGGAGCATTTTTCTAACATTAGGAATGCTTAATAATTCTGAAATCGCATAAGAAGAATTAGGGTTTCACATAGGAATACTTGAAATCATGGATTAATGCCAAGATACATATAATAATCCATTTCAGAAACTTTTGAGAGGCAAAGGAACTAAAAAAACTTCACAAATCTAAAACACTAAATTTCTGCCCCACTCAAACGAAGCAAAAGGTTCACATAAGAACTTAGAGGAGTGAAGAGGAAGGGATTACCTCTCTAACGAAGGAGAAATCGAAGAAATCGGAGAAGATTTGAGGAATTTGGAGCTAGCGGCGTCGATCGGCTCCCGTGCGCCTGGCGTCGGTCTCGCAGAGGGCTGGGAGAGAAATGAGGAGTCAGGTTTACTTTTCTCCCCTTATGCGCGACTCGATTGCCCATCTTATGACACACACATTATTCAATAGCGTGAGTCACGGTCTTATTTTGACCCAATTTAGCCGATTTTAACTATTCTTGCTAACTGCAGCCCCTTCCTGATATTGGCAGCCCACAATTTTATGTTTCTTTTTCTTAATTTAACATAAGTAAGCCCTTTCATTTAATTTCGAATCACGTACGCACATTCGAATGTCACGTATTTTGTTTCTATTATCGTCGCTTCGATGCGGACATTTCATACATAACATAATATAATTATAAATAGGCGTACCTCATCGCCGACATCACAATTCTCCCCTCCTTATTGGATTTTCGTCCGCGGAAATCTTCAATTTGAAACTACATCAAAGAGTTGAGGGAAGAGATCTCTCATAACATCTTCTTTTTCCCATGTTACTTCGTGCAAACTATGCCCTTTCCACCAGACTTTAACAAATCAGACTTCTCTGTTTCGGAGCTGCTTATTCTGCCAATCTATAATCTTGTAGGGCTCGGTTGGACTTGATAGGTCAAATTCAACTTGAATTTGTTCAGAAGGAACAATTTTGTCTGGATCAACTATATATTTGCGTAAGGCAGATATGTGAAATACATCATGAAGATTCTGCAGAGAATCAGATAATGCCAAGCGATATGCTACTTCTCCAATCCTTTCAGTGATTGCAAATGGTCCTACATATCTTGGACTAAGCTTTCCGATCTTCCGAATTCGTGAAGTACCTTTAAAGGGCTTTATCTTAAGACATACCATGTCTCCCACATTGAACTCCACTCTTCTGTGTCTGGCGTTGTAATACTTTTGTTGTCGATCTTGGGCTATCTTCAATTTTTCTCGGACGATTACTATTTTATCATCCATTTTATTTACCTTCTTCTTTTCAAATAATTTCTTTTCACCATCTTCAGCCCAGCTCAGAGGAGTGCGACACCTCCGCCCATACAATGCTTCTAACGGTGCCATTTGTATACTGGACTGATAACTGTTATTATACGAAAATTCCACCAAAGATAAATATTCTCCCACGAACCCTTGAGGTCTAAAACGACCATCCTTAAGAGGTCTTCTAACAATTGAATGGTTCGCTCTGATTGACCATCGGTCTGAGGGTGAAAAGCAGTACTATATATCAACCTGGTTCCTAATCTTTTCTGAACCAATTTCCAAGTATCTGATGTAAATCGCCCATCTCTGTCTGAGATTATCGATCTAGGAATTCTATGAAATTTTACAATAACATTAATATATTGGTCGACTAACCTTTTAACTGTTCCACCTTTCTGCATAGGAATAAAATGTGCAACTTTGGTTAGTCGGTCAACAATCACCCATATACCATTATTTCCAGATTTACTTCTCGGTAAACCCATAACAAAATCCATAGTTATATCGTCCCACTTCCATTCAGGGATAAGTAAGGATTGTAAGTATCCGCTAGGCTTTTGATGTTCTGCCTTTACAAGCTGACAAATGTGACATTTGGCAATATACTTTATCACATCAGTTTTCATTCCTGGCCACCAAAAGTCATGCTTCAAATCGTGGTACATTTTTGTTCGTCCTGGATGGATTGAATACATGGTATTATGTGCTTCATAAAGAATCTCCTCTCGAAGCGTATTGACATTAGGGATACATAACCTCCCATTCATAAATAACAATCCATCTTCCTCCACAAATGCTGGATTGACCACTTGTTACCTTTTCAAGAAATTTTACAAATATAGGGTCCTGATTCATGACCTTTCTAACTCTTTCTTTAATTGGATGTTCAACTATCATTTGATAAAGTTGGCCTTGAGTCTGAGACGCTGTGATAAACGTAAGAATTTCTAGCTTTTGTAGTTCCTGAAGTAATGGTTTTTGTTCAGTCAATTGTACTGTCATTGATGTGATACTTTTTCTGCTTAGAGCACCTGCGACTACATTAGCTTTACCTGGATGGTATTTGATGTCCACATCATAGTCTTTTATCAATCCTAATCATCTTCGTTGTCGCAGGTTTATTTCCTTCTGGGAGAAAATGTATTTTAAGCTCTTATGATCTGTAAAAATTTCACATTGAGCTCCATATAAGTAATGTCGCCAAATTTTTAATGCAAAAACGACTGCAGCTAATTCTAAATCATGAGTTGGATAATTGCGTTCCGCATCCTTCAATTGTCTTGAAGCGTAAGCTATTACTTTCCCATTCTGCATTAAGACACATCCAAGACCCTTCAGAGATGCGTCACTAAAGATTTGAAACCCGTCAATACCATACGACATCACTAACACTGGTGCTGTTGTCAGCCTTTCTTTTAACTCAGTAAACGCACTCTGACATTCTTCAGTCCAACAGAAAGGAACATTCTTTCGAGTTAATTTCGTAAGCGGTAGGGCAATTTTCGAAAATTCTTTGACAAACTTCCTGTAGTAACCTGCCAATCCAAGAAAACTTCGAATTTCTGTTACACTAGTTGGTTTTGGCCAGTTTATAGTTGCCTCTACCTTTGTCGGGTCCACTGACAATCCATGTTCCGTAATCACATGTCCCAAGAAAGAGACTTCGTTCAACCAAAATTCGCATTTTGAAAACTTTGCAAACAAAGCATGATGTTTCAAAGTCTGCAACACCATTGCCAAGTGTTCTGCATGCTCCTGCTTATCCTTTGAGTAGATAAGGATGTCATCGATAAACACGATAACAAATTTATCCAAAAAGATATGAAATACTCGATTCATTAAATCCATAAATACTGCTGGGGCATTAGTCAAACCAAAGGGCATTACTACGAATTCAAAATGCCCGTATCTTGTACTAAAAGCTGTTTTATAAACATCATCTTCTTTGATTTTCAATTGGTGGTAACCAGACCTGAGGTCAATTTTAGAAAAGACCTTTGCATGTACTAATTGATCGAATAAATCGTCAATACGGGGTAGTGGATATTTATTTCTAATTGTGAGTTTGTTCAATTCAAGATAATCCACACATAATCGTAATGAACCATCCTTCTTTTTCACGAACAGTACAGAGGCTCCCCATGCTGATGTACTTGGTCGAATAAATTTTTTATCTAATAGCTCTTGCAATTGAATTTTTAACTCCACCAATTCCTTAGGGGCCATACGATACGGAACCTTCGCTACCGGTGCGGCTCCTTCAATCAGATAACAGTAAATTCAATTTCCCGTGTAGGAGGTACTCCGTGCAGTTCTTCTGGAAACACTTCAAGAAAATCACATACCACTGGGACTGTCTTCTGTTCACAAGTTGTCGTATTATTCCCTTTTATCATAACCAACATTGCCTCACAACCCTTTCGTATTTTCTTTATTGCTTTCATTGAGGAGATCAAAACTTTCGCAACTTCATTCATCCCTTTAAAAACACAATGCGTCTGGTCGATTAATCTGAGCGTGATTTCCTTCTTTTTACAGTTAATAATGGCTTCATATTTTGTTAACCAATCCATCCCCAAAATTATATCAAATTCGGATAACGGTAGGACTGCAAAATCTGCTTCTATTGTTTTTCACTCAGCACCAACCAAACTTTACATCGAAGTTGAGTATACATTTCAGTATTATTTGGCATCATGACTTTCAATTCTTCCTTCACTTGATATGGTTGTACATTTAAACGCTTGACTTCCGCTGCGACTAAAAAGGAGTGGCTAGCTCCTGTGTCGAATTGTGTTTTCAAAAGGTGATTATGAGCATAAACCATACCTATAATCACAGTATCATGTGATTTCGCCTCTTGTTGATTCAGGTTGAAGACCCGTGGCTGAACCTGCCTTTCCTCTCGTGGTTCCATTACGGATCCAGATGCAACTGATTCGATACCTTTTCCTGTATCTCGTGCAGGAGTATCAAGATGATGCAAGGTAGATGATTGACCTGATCCTCCTTTTGGATTCCTCCCTGCTTCTGTTTTCCATAATGGGCATTCATGTTTCAGATGTCCAGGACTATAACATTTAAAACAAACACCGGATCCCTTCAGACATTCTCCTGGATGAGCTTTCCCACATTTCACACATGTGGGATTACTAAAGCTAGCAGTACCACTTGCTGCTGGGGCTGGCAACGGAGGACACCTTTTGTGCTTCTTCCATTTGGAGCCTCCACTTTTTCCCGAGAAAGCCTTACTCTGTTCTTCTGAAAATCTCTTTTGCGGAACATCAACCTTTCTCTGCGAGCTTTCCACATCTCTTTCAATTAATTTTGCCGTCTCTACCAACTCATTATAATTTTTAATTCTCTGGGAAATCAAGTGTACCCGAACATCTTCCCGTAAGCCCAACTGGAAACGGAAACAACGTTCTCGTTCATTTGGTACCATCTCACTCGCATAATAAGCCAGCTGAGTGAATTCCATTTCATACTGTACTACTGATCGATTTCCCTGCAATAAACAAAGGAACCTCTCCTGAAGAATTCGCTTCTCAGATGGTGGCACAAACAATCGATAAATTCCTTCAGAAAGTCACTCCACAGAATATCGGCATTCGCACGTCCAGTAAAGTGGCCTTGAGATAAACTATCCCACCACCTATTGGCCTCTCCCTCCAAGAGGAAGGTAACCAAATCAATTCTTCGATCCTCTGGGCACCACATAGCTTTAAAAATCAATTCAATTTTCTTGATCCAGTCCTCTGTCTCCATCGGTGATAAGCCACCTCGAAAGATTGTGGGCCTCATATCTAAGAACTGTTTTAGATACCTATCAACTGCTTCATGGGCTGGTGCTGGTGCAGTATTGCCCATCCTAATGGCCTCTGCCAACGCTTGCATAACTTCCACTAAAGGAGGATTTGACCTTCCAGAACTATAACTTTCCTCTGTATTAGCTTGTGCTCTTTCTAATTCTTCTCTTTCTCTCCTACTTAAATAAGTTCGGGAAGGTTCCTGAAATAAGGAATTTAAATTCAGGGTTTGAAAGATACGTTAAATTGTTCTACTGAAGTCTACTTTGTCAGCTTACAGTTCTTTAAGTACTCAATTACGCTGAAGGTTCAAACCTCGCTCTGATACCAATTAATTGTAACGGCCCCCTTATTGGCTACCGCTACAATTTGCATATCCATAGCATAATATTCATCAGAGTTGCAAGGTAAAAACATTTCAGAGTAAAGTATGCTGTAATAGAGTACAAAAAAAAATATGCATGACAAAAGATTTCATTTCATTTCACAACTGGTTTGATTTCAAAAGTCCACTAGCATCTTGGTAGCCCTATACATACAACAAAAAGGGGCTTACCATAAACTATACATATCTACATAACTGATGCAAAAAGACTACAACTCATAACAACTGAACAACACTACTTGAAGAAAAACTGAAACTCCTCATGCGGACAGTCTGGATCCTTGCACCTTGTCCTATGCTCATCCAGTGCTTCAAAGACTGCTGTGGAGACTTCCACCCAAAGTCGGTACCTCTTCTCCTGACGAGGAGTACATGGTCGACGCTGACTAGCGGTGGCTGGGACCACTTCTTCCTCGACCTGTTTAGTTTATTTATTCATTTTATTAGTCAAAGGACTATGTGAATTCTTACCTTATTTTACTTATAATAGAATTTTTCTTTTGTAGTCTTTCTTATCTTTAGACTTGAACTTAATTAATCCTCTTATTCTCGTTCTTTCATATCCTTAACTTGTGTATCTTATATCATAATTAAATGATCTTACATGACTTTTTAGTTATGGGCCATAATAAGTGTAAATTAATTTCTTACGTGTCCTTGACTAACACGTACATGTTGCAATATTTAACACGTGCCCTTAACTCGCACGTTCATATTGTTATTCGCGCCCTTGACTCGCACGAACATATTCATATCGGAAGAATATTCTCCCCATCTTCCGGATTGGGTTAACTCTTAATATAGCCCATTAAGTTGATATGATTTTTAATATTTCTTGGAGGATTAATTGATCTTATACCTTGCTTATCTTACTTTGCGAAATTATCATTCTTCAACTTATTTGGGGATTTCCTTTTAATTGTTTTATTTGCGACTTACTTATATCTTATTTTGAGGTTTCTACCCGAAGAATAGAATGCAAGTCAAATAAAAGTAAGCAAATAAACACAATACATAAAATAAGAACTCATTCCGACTTTCTCTTTCCCTTTATCCTTGCACTAATCGTTTCCCTTCCTTCCACCTTGGGAGTCCATATCCTAAAAGTAACATTTACATAATTAGCTAGGCCTAATGCACTAAAATGGTGTTATCATAATTTACATAAAGATCATGGGTACTAATGTGGGCTTTCAAGTTCACATGACAATTTGCCCCTCTTTACACCACATATATGTGTACACAAGTACTATTATGGCTGCCTTAAAGTATTTAAGCTCTATACACCACTAATCCCCTTCCCTACAAGGTAAATGGAAGGCTAAATAAATTAGGGTTTGCTGTCCGAACCTAATACATACTAAATTGACACTATTTCAGCAAGGGAAATGCATAATAATCCATAACATAACCCTAATTTGAGATTTGATGTCCAATACCCAACATTTGGTGGCTGCCCTAAAAGTGAGACAAGGGGATTTTGCCCCAAATGAGGGATAGAACATAGTAGGAGCATTTTTCTAACATTAGGAATGCTTAATAATTCTGAAATCGCATAAGAAGAATTAGGGTTTCACATAGGAATACTTGAAATCATGGATTAATGACAAGATACACATAATAATCCATTTCAGAAACTTTTGAGAGGCAAAGGAACTAAAAAAACTTCACAAATCTAAAACCCTAAATTTCTGCCCCACTCAAACGAAGCAAAAGGTTCACATAAGAACTTATAGGAGTGAAGAGGAAGGGATTACCTCTCTAACGAAGGAGAAATCGAAGAAATCGGAGAAGATTTGAGGAATCTGGAGCTAGCGGCGTCGATCGGCTCCCGTGCGCCTGGCGTCGGTCTCGCAGAGGGCTGGGAGAGAAATGAGGAGTCGGGTTTACTTTTCTCCCCTTATGCGCGACTCGATTGCCCATCTTATGACACACACACTATTCAATAACGTGAGTCACAGTCTTATTTTGACCCAATTTAGCCGATTTTAACTATTCTTGCTAACTGCAACCCCTTCCTGATATTGGCAGCCCACAATTTTATGTTTCTTTTTCTTAATTTAACATAAGTAAGCCCTTTCATTTAATTTCGAATCACGTACGCACATTCGAATGTTACGTATTTCGTTTCTATTATCGTCGCTTCGATGCGGACATTTCATACATAACCTAATATAATTATAAATAGGCGTACCTCATCGCCGGCATCACATGTATCATAGTCATAAGTTGTCTCATCTGATCCGATGAGTCCCCCATATTGGGCTGGGTGGATGTAATGGAGCGAGTTACGGGGAGGTGCGAGTCCGGTTGGGCAAGCGGAGCGTCCGAGTGCAACTTTGGTGTGCCGCGCAACCCGCGACGCTTCCGGCTGGAAGGTTGCTGGTAATGCGCCATTGAAGCAGGTAGATGAGGTCTATGAAGCTCCTGCGCTTGTGGTGACGAAGCAGAGAGGCGAGTTGTTCTGGTGCGGCTGGCGATGAGGAAGCAACGAGCAGATGGAAGAAATAGTGGTTGGACAGGTTGGAGTATCCGATTGAAGAGGTGGTGGGGAGGATGGACTGCTCTGATACCAATTTCTTATGGGCTCGCCGGAGAGGTGACCGGAGGATGATCGAAGGCGAGGATGACGGCGAAGTATACTACGGAGCCGAAACCACGGCTTGCTCAAGTGGGGCTTCCTTGTTAGAGGAGAGAGCTACCACAAATCTCACAAGGACATAACAAATTGACTTCACTTCAATTCATATCATTGCAAGACTCCCAAGGTCTCTTAAGTAGAACATACATGGTCATTAACGTAAATACCCCGACCCTTAACAATAACACACATTCATAATAAGACTTGATACAGTACGATAAACATAATAAAAGACACGATAACTAATTGGGCATGCTGCCCATAACAGTTCTCTACTTCGTTTGCTTATTTATCTTTATATATATATTTTTTCTAATGGCTTAAATAAACACTTAAATTAATTAGATAGCTTGCAATCATATTTGTAAACTTCCAAAATTCAAATTTAACTACATCAAAAAATCATTAAGAATTTCAATTTCATTTCAAATGAATTTTATTTTTCAAATACGTCTATTAATATCAATTGAATTACGATTTGAAATTATCTAGTCCTCACACTAGTCCTTGGAAAACTTGCTAATATATTTTGGTGTTGTATCTCAGTTCACGGTTTAAATATTTAATTCAAGGAATCTTTACAGTTATTTTCTTTTTTGTTTTTTGTTTTGTTTTATGCAGTTTAGTTTTGCCAATGACATCTATTGTTATTTATTGTGGTGAATTAATACTTGGTTGATATTAATTTTATGTTGCAGAGGTTGGTGCATGGGAGTATGTAGAGAAACAAAGGCATGCTTATTTTAATCAAATGCAGGTGCTTGTGTCATGTGATTCCTTTTAAATTTTATTATCTATCAAGATTATCTCAATTTCCTTGGCTACTTGCTATAGTACAGGTGCATGTAATATACATTAAATTAGCTGTGTTGTAATTGAAATTCAACTGGATAAATTATTTAAAAGCTACAATTAGTAATTAGTATGGATCCATCAATATTCTTCATTAAGTGTGTGATTCTAAAAAAATAATTTGAATATTAGCAGTTTTCTTCTATTAATTAGCTGTTTTCCTCATCAAAATTTTCTGCTATCAATACTATTAGCAGTTTTTCTTCCTTATGTTTTTCTTCTGTCTATATTATTAGCAGTTTTTCTTCTGCGATTTTGGAAAATCATTGATGTCTAGGTTTCTCTTCATCGTGTATATCTTCTCAAATACTTAGTCCTTTCCAAAGATGGGGTGAGGAGGGGGTTTGTTTTTTTAGGTCTGTCTATGAGAAGAAAGTAAAGTGGCTAGGTAGGTGTACATGATATGAGGGTAGTGGATTTGTGGAGTGGGAAGATGATCTAGTGTTGGTTGGGAGGAGGAAATGACAGAAGGTGCTACTCGTGTATTGTGGTAATGGCTGACACTGGCTGAATAGGAGATGGATGAGCGGCTCTTGTGTGCAGCATGGGACTCAAGAGATTAGTGCATTTGCTACTAGAAAACCTAATATCACATGTCCCGAGCTTACAAATTTTTTAATTGCTGGAATATGTACCTTCTATGTATCCTTGCCATACTCTGGAGTACCAATACCGGATATATCAGGTAGTACGAGGCCCTCTGGGAAAGCTCCGTGCTGTATAGATGGACACAAATTTTGTTTGTTATTAGCAATTCAGGTAAGATATTATTTTTTCAATTGAGTGGATTGATTCAAAGAATGATATTAATGGTTTAGATTCAAGGTAAACATTTAGTTGCTGGAATCTCCTCTTTGTGATTTTCCAACAAGCTGCAAATAACAATAGTATATGGGATTGCTTACCTTTTTTCAGCACAGTTCCTAAGAAATTAATTTTGCAAAAAGATGTTGAGAACATCGTGGGTGAAGGGTGAAATATTAATCCTTTCAGAATCTTTAGTTTCTGCACTGCAAATGTAAGGTTTACATGATGAATATGATATTTCTATTACCCAGTTCATTTACTAATAGTTTTTTTTATTCTGTTTCCTTCCCAAATCTGTACATATGATATTGATAACGAATTAGTCTTAAATTTTTTTTTACCTTGGGGATTGCAAGTCTAAAGTACAATTGTGTTGTTATGTAACTATAATAATAGGTATGGGATTATTCTGGTTTGGGTTACACAAGGTATCACGCAAGAGATGTTGGCAAAGACTACCTCGGGTATGGTGGCGTAAATGCAAAGTTCTGTTATTTACATTTGAAAAGTGAGTTACCATTATCCTATCTAACCGCTGTCTTATCAGCTGTGTAGTGGAGAACAAGCTGCTATGTGATTCTCTCCTGTCACGCTTGCAGGTTTATTTCTATAGTATCCTATGTGATTGGTGGTTAACTGTGTATGAAGGCTTTATCTTGTCTTTCTCAACTTATCTTGTCTTTGATCTTGTATTATAATTATCTTATCATATATTGACATTTTTTTAATTTAATTATTCAATTGCACCTTCATCATCATCAATAACTTTATTACAACTATTTGGGATCAGTTTATGAATCTTCATTTTCATTAGTTCCTATTTTGTGTTCCTTAAGGTGTCAAACCTAAGCTACACAGATCATCTTGAAACATTCATGATTCATCCAAGATACATTTAGTCTTCTCATTCTCCTTTTTAATTATTTGCATTAACTTTATCTACTCATCTATTGGGAAACCCCATTTGCTTTGATGGCACATAAACTCATCAATGATTTTGCATTAGTATAGTTGCCCTTGAAAATGTATAGGGATTAAAGGTCATTTAAATTCTGCTATGCAATTAACATCTCATTGAGCATTGATAGAATTGTTGAACCGTGAACGATGAGCATGGAGCTACTAATAGTATTTAAAGAAGTAAAACTCTCAAGTAAATGTTCAGCTGTCGACCAAAGATCGCCGAGCAAGGCTTCTTAATATTTGAGCATTGTGCGATTGGCTGCAGAGATCATTGAGCAAGACTACTAAATCTCTGATCTTTGAGTGGTTAGCTGTGAAAAGATCCATTGGAAGTATAGTAGTGATCATCGAGCAGGTGCTTCACTTAAGCATCGAACATCAATTAGTGGTCGACGCATTTCACACATTTCTTGCAGAAGGTTTAAAGTATCTGTTAAAACAGAAAGAGCTTTTTGGCGATCAAAAATGGCAATATTTCATTTGATCTTTGCCTTTCTGTGATGATTCGTTGTTGCCCAAAATAGAGATAAAATTAAGTCAAGGAGAAAGATCATCTTTCTCCCTCTCTCCCACATGCTCTCATTTTTTTCTCAATTCGTTTCTCAGTTTCTTGAGAAGAAAAAACCAAGAGGTGATCAAGTAGCTCTAGTCGAGCATCTAGGCAGTGTCAGTGAAAAGAAATCCACTCTCCCATTTGATATTAATATAGTAAAATTTTCAAAGAGGTGGATCAGTTGAAGGGGTCATTTGGCTCTCAATTTGAAGGAGCACTCTAGGTCTCAGGCCAGAAAACTAGTTGATGAAGTACCACAATTCAGAAAGGAGTTTGCTGAGTTCTTTTTTCGAATGGACTGACAGACCTCTGAAAGCTCTGCGTGTCAGGGAGGCATCTCGACCCCTACCACCCTTGTGACTGGGATGTGTTCGTTGCAGGTCTTTGCCTTTCCCCAAAGATTCATTGTTGTTCAAAGCAGAGATAAAAATAAGTCCAGTGGGAGAAAAATCATCTTTCTTCCTCTTCCGCCAGCTCTCATTTTTTCTCAATCTTTCTCTCAGTTTCTTGAGAAGAAAAACCAAAAGTGATCAAATAGTTCTGGTCAAGCATCAAGGAAGAGTCAATTAAAAGGAATCCAACGTCCCATTTAAAATTAATATAGCAAAATTTTCAAAGAGGTGAGTCAGTTGAAGGGGTCATCTGACTCTCAGTTTGAAGGAGCATTCTAGTTCTGTGGCCAGAAAATCAGTTGATGACCTGCTACAAATTTAGAAAGGAGTTTGTCTGAGTTGTTGTCTCAAGAGGACTTACAGACCACCCTGTGTGCCGTGGAGGCATTCCGACTCCTACCACTCTTGTGATTGGGATGTGGCGACGGACTACCCAGGGGCAAATCAATTGACTTGGACAACCCTGAATTCTTTGCTTCCCACATCAATCTAGTCTAGGACTAGCCACTGCGTGGCTTAGAGTAAGGTTGTTGGTGAACAAATTGGAAGAGAGGTAAGAGCTTATTTTAGTTGGAGGAAGTGCTGATCCATTAGAAGAGTTCTCACATTTTGTGAAAGAGTGAACTAGATTGAGGAATCACTTATTCTCTGTCCATTATTTACTTTCTACCTTTACTTTCCTTACACTTCAATTTTGTTTTTGCCTGAAACTTTGTTGTATCTTTAGATAATTGAACCAAAGAAGAGGGAACTCTAGTTGGTTCTGCAAAAGAACTCAGATTGGTCGGGTAGTCTCTTCACCCCTCTCTTGATCTGTGAGAATATAATCCTTTTGAGTATTTAATTAATATATTTTCTAATCTTCATTGTACATGTTCAAACCAGCTAATACTATTTATTATTATTATTATTATTATTATTTTTAATCGATGACAGTCCTATTTTTCGTTAATGTAATCATTCTATAATGCGCTCGTCAGGAGACTTACTAGAGGTGAAATCCATGGGAACATCTCCCCAGGATTTATTAGGGATTTGAAGAGATGTTTACTGTTTACAACTAATGCACTCTTAATTGCAATCCGGTGGAATGATTGTAATTAAATGTAATTGGTTTAAGGGCACTATAGTAGACTTAACAAAATAAAATTCTAACCAACATGAAACAATATTAAGAATGGAATTCACTTTAATAGTGCAACACCTTTGTCAAATAATGCCACAGATTCAGGCATGGGTCGAGTCTACAGTCAGATGAACGTTACCACAGGCTTGTAGGTGCATGCCAATCGCCTTGTTTGAATTATTGCTTTTAGTTATTTTCCTAGTAGCGAGTCCAGACTTTGTATTTAACCTTGGGAACCTTTTTGATCTGAGGAAGGCATTATTATTATTATATTCACGTTATTTGATTCAAGTTGTCTAGGGCTCCTCCATAACTTCCTCTTATTCACATGCTGCGCCTCACCCTCTTGCACCACACACAAAAGTCGACCACAACCCGTGTCTCCCCGGTCTCCCTTGATGGCGTGTAACAACCTGATATTTCAAAAGTAATCTTTGCTTAATTAATTTTCGCACGAGCAGATTTAATTAAAATTTATGTGATAACTATTTGAGTGAGGCTTGATACCTAATATTATTATTTGATTATTTTCATTTATAGTAAAACTATTTCATTTTGAGAGGCCAAATTATGAGGATTTTGGAATTAGATTAAAAATGATCGTAGTTAAAATTAGTGGTTCAGAGTTTTTTTAGTAGGGAATAAGACAAAAGTTTCATGTACTTGGTTGCGTTGGGTACACGACTCTCTACCCAGCCATGTAGAGCCCCTTCTACACAACCTTGTAGCTCTAGGAAAAAATGGGGATTTTACACCACTAGGATGAGCACCCACTTCTTCCAGACCTCTACAACATACTCCTCAGCGTGTCCAGTCTTCTACCCAGAGAGGTGATACTTTAATGCGACACAATGACATGTTAACCATATTAACTCACATGTTGCCCATATTAACTCACATGTTTCTACCACCATAGCATGACGTTAGGCTTCTACATTCGACCATGCCACTATTGACTATTTTCATATTTTCAAGAAATCAGGCTCCCTCCAAGATGCAATATCCTGACGTGAACGTCTGTTTGAAGGAGATCTTGCCCACACTACATCAGTATTTCCCACGACCTTTTGATGACCTCAGTTCTGAAAAAGTAAATCTTGATCTAGTGCTCATGTTTTAAGTATTGAAGAATATTTCCCAATGCTTTTCGTATGGTGTGTCGAGAAATTGACGAATTTCACTAACTGCGAATGAGATATTTGGTCGTATAATAATGGGATAATTCAAATTTTCAACTAGTCGTCAATATCGCCCTAGATATACATAAGGCCCCATAATCAGGTATACAATTGTAGTTTGGATTCATAGGTGCACCTAGCGGTTATGAACCGAGCATGCCTTCTTTTTCCCGAGTGTCCAAAATGTATTTCCTCGGAGATATGAAGATATTATTGGGTGTCCTGACAAGTTCAATCCTAATGAAGTATCTAAACCTTCCTAAGTTCTTGGTATGAAACTCTTAATGGAGATGAGTCTTGAGGCAATAAGTACCTTTATCATCATATACAATAATGATGATGTCATCCATGTATATAATAAGCAAAATTTTCTTTCCAGGCTCAGAAGTAATATGAAAGACTAAGTGGCCTGAACTCCTCCTTGTCATACACTCATACCAAACTATAGAAGAATTGAACTGAACCTATTGAATGAGGATCACATTGAATGTTTCAGACCATACAAAGACTTCTTGAGGGGACAAACCAGACCAGACTCCCCCAAGCAACGAAACCAGGTGTGTTCTTTATGTATACCTTCTCGTCCAAGTAACCATGGAGAAATGCATTCTTGATATTTAGTTAAAGAGTGCAGTCATGAACTACAACGAGACTCAAGAAGTTATAGACTGAGTTAATGTTAGCAAGTAATGAAAAGATATCCATGTAGTCGACCTTAAACACCCGATTGTACTCTCTATTGCCACCAATTGAGCCTTTAGTCTCCACAATGGCATTAAAAGAGTATTTATTGTATAAATCCATTGATATCCAATGATAGACTTCCTTTCCGGAAGACAGACCATATCCCAAGTCCATTAGAGCTCAAGGCTTTCATTTCCTCAGTCATGGCTTCTCTCTGCCCAGGGTGAAACAGAGTAACAAATATTATTATTGATATAACAATGGAAAATGAAGAAGTGACAAATGATTGGTTATATCTAGACAAATGATCATTGGAAACAAAGTGTGATATATGGTGTTAAGTGACAGAAGTGCGAGTAGGCTTAGTAATAACAACATGGAGGCCGTCAGTTAGTGGTAATGGATCGATGAGTGCGGTGGAATCGTCGAGTGTAGAGGAATCATCAATCAAAGATTCCCCTAGTACATGCGTGAGATCAGAAGACACTGTTACAAGTTCACAATGTTGATGTCTGGACTAGAACCATGACTCACAAATATAAACCTTGAGCTGAGCCGGCGGAACCATTTCAGTGGAGACATCCGAACTAGGCAGCACAATAGGAATATGACCGAGAATAGGGAGTATGATCTGGTGGGATGCAGGACTACATATCAACTGACTCAAAGGTGAACGTGCCAAAGCAGGGAGTGGTTTAAAAAAAGTGACATCTCCGGACACAGGCTCGACAAAGGGAAGGTCATAATGCCAGGTGATGTTGGATAATTACATGGAAAAGCATGTACAAACAAAGTAGAATGGAGAGGTAAAGTATGAGTGAGTCTGATAATGTCAATACCATGAATAGAGGAAATATATCCTTCGCTATTAATTACATGTGTAACAGAGGGAGGTGTGTGCATTTGATGATAAAATTGCATTATCAGACATGATTTAAAGCCTGTGAGTCAATGATTCAGATGGGTGAAGCACAAGACATAGTCATGAAAGTTGAGGGAGCTGATGTGCCTGGATCCAGCTGTGGAACACGAGTAGTTTATGCCTGCAATGTATGAAACTGTAGAAATTGGCAATAGTCTTTACCGGAGATAAGGACATGAGATTCACATGGTGCTGAAGTGACTAATACATGGGTTGAACGACGAGACTACGACTATCCAAGTGTCAGGAATCCATGAAGACCTCAACCACCTCCTCGTCCTTGGCCAAAATTGTTTCCATGTGTACGTCTTTGGGTCGTGGCTAAACTTGTTGCCAGAGTAGAACGGTCAGTTAGTGGAACTTGAGTGGATGTCATTGAGGAGGCTTGGTCACACGCGAGTATACATTTGTGAGGGTAGAGATTGAGGCACCATCAAAAATCTGAGATTTGGCAGAGTCAGGATTAGATTTGACTGTGAAGAAACATGATCGCTAGGAGTTTATCCTTCTGTTTTCCTGGACCTTTTATTGGGAGAGGAGGTCAGAAGATCTAAGAAGTCAGTGGAAAAAGTGACGCATAACTGTCCTAACAGGGTCTAATGGGTGTACTTTTAAATGCAACAATATGAAATTCGACGATTTCTAGACTTCCGAGAATAATTTTTTTTATAAATCAAAATATAGGATAAACCATAATAGTTAAAGCTTAGCAAAACAAGCTGACACATGAAGTTGTATAAATGTGAGATAGCTCAAAATCAATTAACCAAGTAAATGGAAACATACAACGTTTCAAATCTCGGAAACAAAGATTACAAAAAAATACTCAAGTAGGAAATTAACACACAATTCAACATAAAAATAAGTGATTTCACACTAAAAAATTACACAATAAGGTAGTAAAGGGCTTGGTGGGATTTCAGAGAGCTGTTAAGTGTTGGATGGTAGAATGGTTGCTGTTAAGTACTGGATGGTAGAATGTTTGCTGCCTGCACTGTATTCAGCATTCATAATTGAATTTCCTGCAATAATTGAGGTAGCCAGGGAGGTGAAGGACTAGCTTGGGAAACTGGAGAAGTAACTGGGCTAAGGGGAAGCAATGGGGGGTCGCCGACTGGATCAGTTAATGAGAAGAAGGGACTTATAAGTGCTGGAATGGGATTCCAGATCCAGAATTGGGTATCCTGGACTGTAGCAAGGAGCAATCCGACTGCCTGCAGGCCTGGGAGTGTTTGGATGAATTGAGGCATTTAAAAATGCTGAAGGGAGGGGATGCTGGACATGGCTGAGGCAGTTTGGTGAGAAGAACAGAAAATGTGAACGTGGCTGGAATTCGATTCTATTGGCAGGATTCAACAATAATTCTCCATTCGAGTGAAGTGTGGGTCTGTGTTACAGCATGTAGGGGGTATTGGCGTGAGTGGAGAGTGCAAAATGTGGGGAGAGTTGGGAGAATGGAAGGCTATGAGTGAATTTAGGAGAGGTGGGCCTAATTTTTAGGAATTTGAGATAGTAGGATAATGGGGTTGTGGGGTATTGGCGTGAGTGGAGAGTGGAAAACGTGGGGAGAGTTGGGAGAATGGAAGGCTATGAGTGAATTTAGGAGAGGTGTGCCTAATTATTAGGAAGTTGAGATAGTAAGATAATGGGGTTGTGGGGGAGGTAGTTATGGTGGTTATGTGGTGGTGGCTGGCTGGCTGGAGGTCATCGCCAGAGGTGATGGTGGTGGCCGAAGATGGTTTTCAGCGGCAACCGAAAAAAAGAAAATGAATGTGTTTAAAGTGGTAGTGGGGTAGGGGTTTTGAGGAGGTGGTGGTGGCTTGACGAATGTGGCCAGAGGAGGTTTTCGGTGATCATCAGAAATTGAAAATGGAGGGAATTGGGGGAGAGTTTTTACGGTTGAATTTTGTAGTGGAAGGTGGCTGGGAGGGCCCAACTGGATGGCGGTGTGGGAGGTTGTGGGGAGAAGATAACTTCCAAGATTCGACACTCGGATTTTCCGGCTTCAGCACTCGGTGATCGAAAGGAGGAATCTCTTCTTCACTCATTCTTTCAATGCCTTCCAAACGAACCCTTTATCCCTAATATAGACTAAGGGGTCATCATGGTCGGTCATGATTCTCCGATCATGATTTTCCGATCATGACGATCCTCAAAAGTATAAGAAAATAAAAATCAGAAAAATACTGAACAACAACTAAAAATTTCGGATCGTCGATCCACATAAATTGGATGGTTCCGATCGTCGTATATGCCTATCTGCATCGTGATGCCCATCATTTCCCCTGGTCTTGAAAGCATTCATCTCTGTGAATGAAGATGAGCGTGCTCTCATATGAAGTCGTGGTGAATCCCTCTAGCTATGATGGTGTCCTGATCTCGTTAATCATGCTCAATAGTACAACTCATGCGAAGGCTAGAGATGTTACTGATTAAGCTGGCGACGATGTTGAAGGTGGTGGTTGTTGCTTTAGGAGATGTTGCTGAAGATGTTTGAGTCGAAGTAGAGGAAGTCAATGCTGAAGGCGATACTGATGATGGTACTGCTGCTGTTATCGACGTCGAGAATGGTGATGATGCTGATGTTGGAAATCACACTGCTGAAGATGGCACCGAAGCTGATGCTGACAATGGTACCCGTGTTTGTGGATGATGATGGCTATGCCGGAGAATGTGTTACTGCTGTGGTAGAAGTCGGGTGATCAATCAACGTCGAAGACTAGTGTGGTTGTGTAGTATTCGCAAAGTTGTAAATATCGGATGTCGGCGACGTGTTAGTTTGAGTTTTTAAATGTCGGATATCAAAAGTCGGAGACATGTTGAGGATATTCTAAAATATTTGATTTTCATATTCCAAGTAAAAAAAATTTGAATGTATACTAGTTATAATTGTATGTTCTAAAATTAAAAACAGTATAACAAGTTTACAAACTCAGAGTCGTGTATATCCCAAAATATATTCAAAGATGGAAAAAATACAGTATAACAAGTTCTATAATTGTATGCTCTACAACCCTTCAACTTTCTTTCCAGAGGGGCACATGGTCTGGGGGTTCAGTGGGTGGGGTGTAAAAAATACATCGCGGCCTCGCGAATGTACTATTCATTTAAATAATCACTCGATGTGTCAGCACTAATGATGATGGAATCGGTCCCTAGGCCATCAAGAGCATTCTCACTCTCGACTGCCTCATAAGTCATAAATAGTGGACACATCCCTAATGAGTGATGATTTATCTGGAGGCTCTCTTAGTGGTGTGTAGAAGTAATCTTCGAGTATGCGAAATAATATACTTATATGAAGCATCAACACTAAAGTATGAGCCCATGCCATATTGAATATCACTCGAGATGTGACTCATCGGGAGACTCACCAATCGGTCTGTAGGAAAATCATCGTGAAAATGACAATCACTCGGAAGAATGTCCAAGAAATCGACACCAGTATACCGCTCTAGGGTGTATCGAATGTCTCCATGAAAGGAGAACTCATCAGGTGGTTCACCGGGAGGGGTATAATGAAATTCGTGGCAAATGCGACGAGTACCGACATAGTTTTCTGAAATATCAGGAGTGACCTTAAAAGGTGCAATCACTAAGTACGTAACACCAGATTCGAGAGCCTCAGGGATGGGGTGACTCAGAGATATGACTTGAAGAGGCGTTAAGAATCTTGTGCTCAGAAATGGACCACTCATCTGAATCTCATCATCATCAAGAAGAGGTGTAGGCAATAAATACCTCCTAATGTCTAACTCCAGTGCTCTACTCGCGCTGCTCTCAGAAACAATCTCAATTGACGTGCCACTATCTCCTTCGTCATACACTATTGAGTCAGGAGTAGGCTTATGCTCACCACCGAGGAGTGGACTCGTCGTAGGGCAGTGGGTCGCTACGTCTCCTATATCCTGGACAATAATACACTGAATCTCATCAGAATGGGAGAACCCGATAGTCATGGATTGCGATGTTGTATTTGTGTGGTCACAACTAAGTGCACTTATGGTCTCTGGTGGGGAAAGATCTCTAGTGGCGCACTCGGACTGGGGAGTGTAACACCCCACCTTAGTTTTACCACAAATCATCAGTCCGGCCGGGCCCCGTGATAAGAAGCAAACCAAGAAACGGTAATAAAAATTGGTACATAGCTGGTATAAATTAAAAGTACTAAAGAGTACTTACATCGGAAGCTAAAAGAAACTAAGGGGTAAAAGTGTACCTCAAACTTGATTTCACAGAGTCACTAAAAATGAAAGTGTCCAAATACTTGAAATACTGAAATCTTAAACATAGTCTGATACAAGAACCATTAGAGAGATTCCGATACAAGTCCAAAACACAAAACAGAACTATAAGAACAACTACATCATGCAAACGAACTAAAAGAAGGGCAAACTGCAGGCAAGCTCATCCTAGGCGCAACACCCCACTTGTGACTCCTATAATGAGAAGCCCAAAAAAATGGGTCAGCCCAACTGAAGAGTAAGAAAGACCATTCTTCTTAGTGACACTAAAAATAATTTATAAAAAACATGATTTCTTGCTTTCTCTTTTGAAAATGATACTGTTATTCTACAAAAGTAAACTATTTATACAATACTATAATATGCATGCTTTTCTATAAAATGCTTAACATAAATGTATATTCTAGTTTGTAAACATCTTAAACATAATTATTCAAGCTCCAAAAGAAAGGTTAACTATAATACCATTTCTAAATTTTTGTCGTATGCTGAGTGATGTTTGTCTAGTGATTATTCTTCTTAAAATCTTATGGTGAGAAACTGTTTATGCGCATTTTAACGATTCGAGTCCCAACTAGCGAACGCAGAGGTTCTAATGTCTCACGGACATAGACTCGCATCTTCTGAATTTCTATTGGAGAAAACGTCTCCCTGCATTTGAGGCTCATAGGGTCTACTACGCCCCATGAGTAAGATAGTGCGCCTCTATCTTTCACGATGGAGAGAGTCTCAATCATGCCTCCTAATTATCTTCCTTTACCAGTTGGAATTTTTTTAAAATTGTTAGACTGACTAATCATATGTCGTAGTTCACTAACGTGTTGGACATTAATGTCTAGATATACGTGGTTGTACACTATTATAATTATCCTCCTTCTATACAAGGAATACAAACTATGCATATAATTATCTGGTATGTCTAACAAAAAAGAATAGAATTTCTTACCGCGGTGCTACGACGCTCGTACAGTAGACGTGGCGGCATAATTTCTTCTGGATTATCCTGAACTTTACACAGTTGTGCTTCTTCTCTTCTCTCCAAAAAAAAAATACGAGTAACGACGAGACCGACAGATCAACCAACAAAAGAAATAGAATCTACCAATCCTGAAATAAAAACAAAACATAAACCAGGTTGATTTCCACGCTCACTATGAGGAAAAGATATGATGATCATCTACGAAGAAATTTAACAACTTGCTGGACGGGAACGGTGAGTTAGGCGACCTGCTGAAAGGGGTCAAATTTACGACAAAACGAAAGAAAACACTAACTAAGATCTTAGCTTCGACTGGCTCCTCAGAAACGACGAAATAGAGGAAACGATCCCAGGCGGGATCGACGATTGCCGTCGCAGAAACCTCTGGGCTAACGGGGAAGGGTCGACGATCTCACCTGCGTCCCCTATCGACAGAGGAGTACTCGATTTCTTCTTGGGCTGCTGCCTGCGAAATCCCAGTCGAGGGAGAGAACACGTCGGCTGTTCAAGAGACGAAAACGAGAGCCCACGCAAAGCTTGCTGCGGTTTCAATCCACGCCTAACGGGGAAGCCCTAGCTCTTATCACCCGGGATCAGGGGAGTCGAGAGGGAGAGGAACGAATGACGAAATGCCAAGGAGCGTCTACGATTTAAGGAGAACGCGTACTGAGCAGTTACGCAAACCGCTGGGGATGGGCTACGGTTACCTAATTAGGATCGTGAAAAGAAAAAGGGGGAAATTTCCTGAACCTCTTAGGAGGAAATTTAACATTTTAAAAACATAAAACGAACACGTTTGTCAAACCTCACTAACCGTTATGTCTACGCGTTACGCTCTCGCACCTATTGACACACATCGAATAAAATTCTAATTATTTCCGTTAATTAATTAACTGGCACACCTCTAATGATCGTAATAAGGTGTGTACCTCGAGATGACACCGACTTGGTCAATCTTGCTCGAGATTGGGCCCTGCGACCAAAATATAGTTTTGCATATTAAATTAAGGATGTTACAGGGAGGTTTCTTTAAAATGAGGCGTTTAGAATGCGAGCCTATTTGAGTAACTATAGTGGATCTCAAGTACTACTCGCAGTAGAAGGCGAGGCAAAATGTTTGCTCGATAGAAACTAACAAATGACTAATCAGTGAGACGTAGATCGCAAACCTAAGTACACACGAAATCTAATAGCGACTGCGATTGACTCATCATAAATGTCGCTCCTCACCTCCAACTCATCAAAATAGTCTCTATACTCAACAACATACATGGATGCTTGCTGGGGGAAAATACTTGCTCGAGGAGATGACTCTTATATGACGTTGACAAATACCTAAGACAATCTCCGCTCCATCTGCACCAAAGTAGTGATGGGGCGAAGATGATCTCGCTTAATACTCCACTCAAATGCTATCTCAATATTTTCTCGCCTGACCTCAACCTAAAGCTCCATAAACCTAGCGCGACATTCACCGAATAACTCAAAGTAATCTAGATAATATCCCATGTCCACGAGGCAATAGCTAAAGGACCAAAGACTTCACAGACAATCAAACAGTGGGGCAACCCTACAAACCCTATACCCGAGCCTCTCCTCAAAACGATGATCATCGTAGTAGCTCCTCCTATGATAATCGGGTTACGTCGAAGGGTCAACATGACCTCTATGAGTGACGAGTCAGGAACAAGGATAATCATGATAATACTCTGAAGATTTTCCCGAAGGAACTCTATGGGCTTGAACGTAGGTGGACTTTGATTCCTCAAATAGAGGATTAAAGTAGCAATGACTACTATGATATGACATGGGTGATATGTAGACTTTAGTCTCGTGTATCATAAACTAAGCCCGAACCTTGCTCTGATACCAATCTGACACAGAACAGTCATAGCAGGATTTTTAGACTTGCAATTATTATTTTTTTTATAAATCAAAACATAGGATAAACCACAGTAGTGAAAGCTTAGCAAACAAGGAAAGGTGAATTTGTATAAATGCGAGAGAGCTCAAAATCAAATAACCAAGTAAGTGGAAGGATACAACGTTTCAAAACTCGAAAACAAAGATTACAAACAAATATTCCTCAAGTAGTAAATTAACACATAATTCAACTTTAAAATAAGTGACTTCACACTAGAAAACTCACACAATGAGGTATTAGTGGGCTTGCTGGGATTTCAGAGAGCTGATTGAGTGCTGAATGGAGCATGGTTGCTGCTTGCACTGTATTCATCATTTAAAATTGAATTTCCTGTGGTAACTGAGCTAGCCAGGTAGGTGGAGGAGTAGTTTGGGGAACTGGGGAAGTAACTGGGCCGAGGGGAAGTAAATGGGGGGTGGCCGACTGGATCAATTATTGAGAAGAAGGGGCTTTTAAGTGTTGGAATGGGATTCTAGAGCCCAGAATTGGGTCGCCAGGATTGAAGTAAATGGAATGAGATTCTAGATCACCTGGTCGGGGATTCTTGCTCTCTAAGAATAACCACTTGATGATCAAAGTCTTCCCAAAACAGATTGGTCTGGGAGTCGCGATGACATGAAGGTTACAATGGAGTATTGTATCTTTGCTGCGGGAAAATTGGTTACCTGACGAAGCAAGAAGAAGAATGTAGTAGCCAGATCAAGCACAAAGGTTGAGTACACGACAATGTCTCAAGGTTTTTGTGAAGGATTGTGGTTGCGCTCCATGTTGCAAGATATGAGATTCCAAGAACATATCCCACTCTCCTTATACTGTGACAACATGACATCCATTAGTATATCACATAACCAGTACAACATGATAGGACTAAGCATGTTGAAGTTGATCGACACTTTATCAAAGATCACTTGGACAAAGGGAATGTGGTCACTCCTTTTGTTCATTACAATGATCAACTGGCATCTACATGCTAGGGATGACTGATATCTTTCATGCGACTTGAGGGGGAGAGATGTAATTAGACTATTACATATATATTATCAAGTTGTATTTGTAATACCCACTAAGGGTATTTTTGCATTTTGTGTCCTTACTCATGTATTTGTATGAGTAAAGACTTGTTTTAACGCATGCATTGTTCTAATCTGATATTTCATTCTACCGATTACAACATATTATCTTACTGTCAATTTTTTTTCTATAAGAGCAGTTATCTCGGTTTAACCTCTTTTAAAATTTATCTACATGATTAATCCTTTTCTTTATTAAATTTTCCTTTTACTTGAGAACCTGTCATTACCAGAATTTGGATTTCAAGAAGACTATACACACTTGTAGATTGATCTCTATGGAGTTTCCATCACAAGGGGATCCCACAACAACAGCCACTGAGCAAGCACATATGATGAGTGATTCACCAGGAGTTGTGCCTTCTGGTAATACTGTAGAACCGATGCATCACGGTTCTTCTATAAAGCTGGTCCTGAGTGATGGGAGTAGCCTCTTTGCAAAATTAGTGGTAAGTCTATTTTTGCATTTGATTGAATATTTTAAAGAGTTAAATGATCTAACTTTGAGGAGATAAATTATCTATTCCTGTTTTGTGAACTGTGAGATCTTGACTGAAATCATATACGAGTATATCCTTATGGGTCCATTCAGTTGAACAATATGGAGCGCAGGCCTTCAAATTTTGAGAGGTCTAATTCAAAGTAGAATTCCAACCAATTCCATGAGATATAGAGTATAAACTCAATTTCTGAGTTTTTACTTTGAAAAGGAGTCAAAATATTCCACCAAGGAATAATCATTGAGAAATAAATTTCTGGAGAGAGAATCTTAATGAAAATTTTAAAAAATGTTTTAGAGAAAAAATCTTGTATTGGGAGAAATCACAACTGAGATAATTTTTTTGAGAAACACGGTGAGATTTAGGGTCCGTTTGGCACGGCAGTGGCGGTCGTGGACGCAGTAATTATGACTGGTCGTTAGTGAACCCCCCGACCTCACCTATGGAACTCCACCCACTTTTATGTTCAAAATTAGTTTTGTTTTTTTAGTGGCAGTCATAACCCTTGTCATATCAAACATATAGTGACGTTTTTCTCCAGACTCTGCCGCGCCAAACAGACCCTTATAGAGAATTAATTCAGGGAAAATTTATGCAGAAAGTATTTGAACGAGAGAAACTTAGAAATATAACCTTTGATATATAAGTTTCTAGAGAGGGTTCTAATGAGATTTCTAGAGAAACTTTTTAGAGAAATATTTGAGTGAGAGAATCATAGTTAGATAAGTCATTGAAATAGATTTTTAGAGATAATTATAGTGAGATTTTTAGGAATGTTTTAAAGATTTTTTAGGGATAAATTTTTATAGTAATTTTTTTGAGTGAGATAATCCAAGTGAGATGAGTCTTTGAATGAGAGAGAGAGATAGAGTTTTGGAGAGATTCTTATGAGATTTGTTCAGAAATTATTCAAGAAAATTTTAAGTCGGAGAATCCTAACTAGAGTTATAGTGAGAAAGTGAAACAGGTACGTGGGCATGTGATCTAGTGTAAATTATGTAAAAACTTTATAATTAGCTGGTTAATCAATTGATTGATCTTATTAAATATATTATGACTGATATTTGATACAATTTAATTTTAGTATTAGCAAAACTAGTAATTTTTTTGACTGAATTCCTTCCACAGTCGATCAATATAATCCAATTCTAATTCTGTCAAACAGAACTGATCTTATATTAATATGAACTGTAACTCTCTTCTTCTATGTAGCTCATACTTGCTTGTGCCTTTTACTGCTTTCTCATTATTTCTCACTTCTTTCGATCACATGGTAAATGACATGCATGTATTTTGCATGTGAAGTGGTCTGGATCTCAAACTCTAGCTCTCTTGGACTTCATCCCTTTCTTTCTCTTGCTCCTATGTGCTTTCTCTTCACCTTCACCCCCCCCTCTCCGCTCGATTACTTTCACTTGCTCTATAAACTTAGTAAGCCATGTAATTTTGTTTATGCTGCTGCAGGTTGGAGCCGATGGGGCCAAGTCACTTGTCAGGGAGATGGCTGGACTAACCACAACAAGCTGGAACTATCCACAAAATGCTGTCATTTGTACTGTAGAGCACTCTGTTGAAAACAACTGTGCTTGGCAGAGGTTCCTGCCTTCTGGTCCTATTGCACTTCTTCCTATTGGTAACAAATTTAGCAATATTGTTTGGACAATGAGTCCAGAAGAAGCTTCGATGCACAAATCAATGAGCAGGGAAGATTTTGTCAAGGCAGTAAATTATGCTTTGGATTATGGCTATGGTTCTCACCCTCAATCAAATTTTATTGATGGATTCGTTCACAGAATATCATCTATATCTGGACAGAATACGGCATCAATGGAAGAGCATTTTCAGCTACCGCCAAAAGTTACTGACCTAGTGTCAGAAAGAATGACATTTCCCCTTTCATTAAGGCATGCTCGTGAGTATGTTTCGAAAAGGGTGGTTCTCGTTGGTGATGCGGCACATGCTGTGCATCCTTTAGCCGGTCAAGGAGTCAATTTAGGTTTCAGCGATGCAGCTGCCTTAGCGAAAGTCATTGATCAAGGCCTCCTAGTGGGGTATGACATAGGAGAGGTAATGATTTTCATAATTTTTGTATTAGTTGATAGTCATTGATTAATTTGATTTGAGATCCATGCATCCATTATGTGTCATTAGTTATGTAATTTGTCTAAGGTCATTCTGTTGCTAGAAATCATGTTTTGAAAATTAGTGCCTACCTCATAGTGTATCCCTACCTCCTATTTGTAGTCTTGAGCTACTAGTCTAACCTTTTTCCTAATGACCACACCATCTGGGTCATGTTTGTTTTTGTAAACCCACTTAGTTACATATTATTAAGTGGTTCCTTGGCTTCTCAACTTCAATCCAGACCCTCTATCTTTCAAACTTCTCTATCTCTTCTAACAATAATACATTGTGAATCACTATTTGCTTCATTAAATTTCTTTTGTTAAGCATGTGAAATATAACTACGAAAAACAATTTATTAGATGTACCTGCCCTTGTTCTGATACCATCTTCCGAATTCCCAATGACTTGATGTAAGGGGTGATCGTTCATATGATGGTGTGCTCTTAAAAGAGTAGCTCGAGGAGCTTCTGGTTCTCTTGCTGGAGGCTCAGCTGCTACTTGGTCTTCAACTTCAATCTTCAAGGGAGGTCCTTCCATGTTCCTTAGAGGGTTTGGCTCTACAACATTCTTTCTCCCTACTGGTGTCTCTTCATCACTCTTGAATAGAGGGGAAGTCATGATTAAGCAATGCTTCAACTTCCTTTGCAATGATGACATATCAAACTGCAATATCAAATTGGAAGAATTTTTCTCTTGACGAGATGGTTGAACTTATCAAATGTAACATGAATAGATTCTTCCACATATATTTTTCTTATTGTAACATCTATACGCTTTGCTGGTGGAGAAATATCTAAAAAATATTTTCTCATTAGTTTTAGCTTCAAACTTAGTGAGAGGTGATTTATCATTATTTAAAATATAGCAAGTGTAACCAAATACCCTAAAATGTGAGATGTTTGATGTCCTTCATTTTAAATAATGATAAATCACTCATCAAAATGTGGATGTCCATGCAATTTGTTGATGAGTGATCGATGTAGCACATGACATCTAGTATTTACTACTTCAACCCAAAAGTACATAGATACTTCAGCAAGTAAAGTGGTGGAGACCAACCCAGATCAAGTCGACGCAAAAGTGCCCGACGTCGCACCCGCCCGGACCCCTATCAGCCCTGAGTTTTGCATTGTGTCATCTTACAATATATGTATTTGCATCTTCTGAAATATATATATAGATATATTTATATTGACTGATAAATATATATATATATTCTTATATGTGTCTTAGTTTAAACATTTATATATATACATATAATATATATACACATCTATTAGGTTATGAAGGTTCAGGTTCAGTTCTTTCTCACTGAAGACCGATCCAGCAGCCACTTTCCCCCGATCCAGAGCTCCCTCCCATCAAAGTCGCTCCAGTTCAACTGCTCCCAGCCGCCCCTGCACGCAGGAAGCTTGGCACGATGCCGCAACTTCCGCCCACGTCCAGCCTCAGCGTTTGTTTGCGGTCAACATTCATGATGCCCTGTCCCGGTGGTTGCAGCTCCACGTTCCAGCTTCTCCATAACCGATCCTGTATGAGTTCTCTGTTTTCGTAACCCTATAAAAAGGGGAAGATTATGGCTGGCTGGATGGAGATGGGATAATGATTATTGAAGTATTTGTTGTAGGAATTTCGCATCCGGTTTTAGAGATCTGAAGGAGTTTTGTTTTTCTGCTGTCTGTTTTTTTTTCGTGAAAAAAAGTAGAGATTGAAAGTTGATGTTTTAGCTTGCTGCTGCTTACTTTCCATGGATAGAGATGATGAATAGTGGTGTTAGAAATGCTTGATTTAATGATAGGGCTTCCATGAGAGTTTGACATTTGCTAAATTTTTTTTCATTTTTGCTGTTGCGTTTTCGATTTCCTGCTGAGAGTCGAAGGTTGATGATGAACAGTGTTGTTTTTATTATATTTAAAAGTGTGCTGAATGTTATTCCGTGAATAGTGATTAGTGAAGAAATTTTATTTCTTGTTGAGATTTCGTGGATCCTCTTGAGTGTGAGAGAGTGAGTGAATTTAGGTTGTTTAGTTTGTGGCTTCCTTACACTAGTGAGTGTTTGAGTTTCCGCGGAACCACTTTCGTGTGAGAGTGAGTGAAATTTCTCCTTGGTGCCGTGAGCGATAGCGACCAACTTTGGAGCGGGAGATCGAAGGTGACGAGGAATTCCTCGCGGGATCGTCGTCGACTTCGATTACGGAAAGACGCCTCTTTCCGTGGGTAACTTGTTTCTTTCTCTTCCTTTGTGTGTGTCTATATTTTCTCCTTAGGTTATTAGATTTATTGTTGGGTTTTCGTCTGGATTTTGTCAGCAAACACTACGTTGAAAGCTCCAAACGGAAACGTATTTGGAGTTCACGATTTCCGTTTTGCTACGACAAGGGGAACGGAACGAAAGTTGCGAACTTCCTTCCCCGGATTTAGAGTTGAATCATTTTTTCAAGAAAATTCATTTTGAACAAGATAGTAATTTGTGCTTTACAAAATCTAGTTGCTTAATTTCTTAAAGTTCGTGCAACGCCCACTCAAATTTCAAATTTTAACTGCATGCATTTATGGTTTCCTAGAAATAGCCGACAGGCGCGCAAGCCCTGCGCGTCTTCCTGCATCAATTTGGTATCAGAGGGAGGTTCCGAAATTTTTCTAAATTTCGAAATCCGCCCTGCGTAGAATAGGAACCCGCATAGCATTTAATTTTCAAAAAAAAAAAAAGTTTTTTTTAATCATCCATCTTACTTGTGTGTCTTGCATGCATCTGTGTAGTGATATGTTAGTGAGATGCGTCAAATTGAACGTGGTCACCCGAGTTACGGAGACGAAGGTAATGAACCACCCCCGTGGTTTCTACCCTTCGCCCACCAAATGACAACGTTAACCGAGAATGTCTATTAAGTGCGAGAAAGATTTAAAAACCTTAGTGGTAGGATGAATAGTCTAGAGGTACCCCCTAGAGGTTCAATGCCACCTCCCATTCGAGATTGGCATTCCATTAGACCCCATCACGAAACCCCACACCACTACCTAGAAGGGTCTACACATTAGAGAAATCCTTTATTTGAGGATTACGAGTCCATTTACACCCACCCCCATGGAGCCCGCACTCGAGTGGATCCTGTTGATCCATCGACACCATATTATGAGGGTAGAGTTCAGTATCACTCCAGTTACCGATACTACACGTCACCTTTATATGAGGAAACTGAGTCGTTATATGCGCGACCACCCCCACACGTTCGTAGGACTCACGTCCAACCACGAGCACGACATGATCATGTTATGGACGATCATCACAATTATCCTCAAGAATCTTGTAGAGGCCACCCTCGTCAAGATTACATTACACGTTATGATCCTGCTAGTGTTCCGAAAACGAACATGATGGTGTCCATTAAGGGTCGACGAGAGCACTCCTCTTCCCAAGGCAGGGAAACTTCACCCACTCTACCTGATATTCTAGTACAGGATGTGTGGAGTCAACCCCCACGAGAGTTTGCACCACTTAGTGAGACCACCATAGAGACTATATCTACATTGAGTGAAGACTTTTCACATACTTCACCCGAGATTCTAGATTCTCTATTGAGTGAAGAATTTTCGCACACTTCACTCGATAGCGCACCGAGTCACATCACGATTGAGAGCCGAGAACTTTGTAGTGATCTCGAGGTTGTCACCTCTCCTTTTTCCGAGAGCACAACCCCTTCTGATGATTTACTTCTGGAGGACCATCACTCTACTGATGGGATCTTTGACGATCCTCCTATTGAGCCTCCAGATGAACCACCTCGTCCATGTATAGCTGAGATATCTGTGAGTAATACCCTTATGAATTCCAAGACATGGATACCTGCTCCATTGTCGCCCTTGATGTCACTAGTGCTCCAAAGAGATGGTTTTGAGTGTGACATTAATATGGTGAGGCTTGATCGTAGACATCTGGTCACTCACACTCTAGATAAGTTATGTGACGTACCGCCTACTCAGCTCATTCAAGTGTCGCATCATATTTTCAGTGAGTACGATCATCACTTTGAGGACCATCGTATTCGCGACGAGTTTTCATATGTCCCACCTGGTGAGCCTCCTGATGCCTCACATTCCCTTAGTAAGTTTATTACGATTGTCACACTTCACGTGCATTACTATTTATATGAGAGCACTCCATATGTTATTGGAGCCTATACCGGTATTCGTCGCATTTGTGACGAATTTTATTATACCCTCCCGGTGAACCCCCAGATGAACCACATATGGGTTCACCACACATTTGGGATGTATCTATCCTTAGTTGCATAGTCGAGTTTGACGGTGCACTCGATGATTCGTTGATTTTATATCTTATCACCGATGTCTCTGATTTTCACTTGAATGTTCATCGCCCGCGCGATGAAGTCTTTTATGAGCCACCTTCCGAGCCTCCTTATCACTTACCTATCTCAGGAGTTGCTTTTAGTATTTACCGGTTTGTGGAGTCAGTCGTGTTAGTAGTTCATTTCTTTGCATTTGCATGATTTGCATAAAAACTGAGCGGAAATTGCATAATACTTATGATTTATACGCAACTCAAGCTAACAAGCATAAAAGAGTTATTTGTTTCAAAGTGGATGACTTGGTGATGGTTCGGCTAAATCCGGAACGGTTACCTTCAGGTACCGTAAAGAAGTTAGCTGACCGTAGAACTGGACCCTTTCGAGTGGTCAAGCGGATTGGGCAAAATGCGTATAAACTTGAGATGCCTTCCGTTTGAGGAGCAAATCCGGTTTTTAACGTAGCCGATCTGACTTTATTCCACGATTATCCACATGAGTCTTTAGAATTTCCATTGCCTTCTCCTCCATTTGTTCCTTCTGGGTTGGGGAGTGCTAGTGAGGAGCCACATTCAGGACACACCGACACTCATCCAGTTACCAACACACCATCTGCAGTTCTTCCATTTTCCACTGATAGCTTTCACACTGAGCATGAGACACCAGGTGATTCTTCCATACCAGTTCCCAGAGCCGCTGACAGACTTCCGCGACAGATCTTGCTTCCCGAGCAGATATTGGATGATGAGACAGTGACCACTACTAATGGTGGTTTTCAGAGATACTTGGTTCGTTGGCATGGCAGATTAGAGACTGAGACCAGCTGGGTCTTGACTGAGGAGTTACAGCGTATGGATGCCGATCTTCTCCAACACTACCGGTCGGAACACTCACCAGAGATGAGTGATTTCGAGAGGGGGAGAGTTGGTGGAGACCTACCCAGATCAGGTCGACGCAAAAGTGCCCGATGTCGCACCCGCCCGGACCCCTATCAGCCCTGAGTTTTGCATTGTGTCATCTTACAATATATGTATTTGCATCTTCTGAAATATATATATATATATAGATATATTTATTATTGACTGATAAATATATATATATTCTTATATGTGTCTTAGGTTAAACATTTATATATATATACATATAATATATATATATATATCTAATAGGTTATGAAGGTTTCGGTTCAGTTCTTTCTCACTAAAGACCGATCCAGCAGCCACTTTCCCCCGATCCAGAGCTCCCTCCCGTCAAAGTCGCTCCGGTTCAACTGCTCCCATCCGCCCCTGCACGCAGGAAGCTTGGCACGATGCCGCAACTTCTGCCCACGTCCAGCCTCAGCATTTGTTTGCGGTCAACATTCACGATGCCCTGTCCCGGTGGTTGCAGCTCCACGTTCCAGCTTCTCCATAACCGATCCTGTATGATTCTCTATTTTCGTAACCCTATAAAAAGGGGAAGATTACGGCTGGATGGAGGGAGATGGGATAATGATTATTGGAGTATTTGTTGTGAGGAATTTCGCATCCTGTTTTAGAGATCTGAAGGAGTTTTGTTTTTCTGCTGTCTGTTTGTTTTCGTGAAAAAAAGTAGAGATTGAAAGTTGATGTTTTAGCTTGCTGCTGCTTACTTTCCATAGATAGAGATGATGAATAGTGGTGTTAGAAATGCTTGATTTAATGATAGGGCTTCCGTGAGAGTTTGACATTTGCTATTTTTTTTCAATTTTGCTGTTGCGTTTTCGATTTGCTGCTGAGAGTCGAAGGTTGATGATGAATAGTGTTGTTTTTATTATATTTAAAAGTGTGCTGAATGTTATTCCGTGAACAGTGATTAGTGAAGAAATTTTATTTCTTGTTGAGATTTCGTGGATCCTCTTAAGTGTGAGAGAGTGAATTTAGGTTGTTTAGTTTGTGGCTTCCTTACACTAGTGAGTGTTTGAGTTTCCGCGGAAGCACTTTCGTGTGAGAGTGAGTGAAATTTCTCCTTGGTGCCGTGAGCGATAGCGACCGACTTCGGAGCGGGAGATCGAAGGTGACGAGGAATTCCTCGCGGGATCGCTGTCGACTTCGATTGCGGAAAGACGCCTCTTTCCGTGTGTAACTTGTTTCTTTCTCTTCCTTTGTGTGTGTCTATATTTTCTCCTTAGGTTATTAGATTCATTGTTGAGTTTTCGTCTGGGTTTTGTCAGCAAACGCTACGTTGAAAGCTCCAAACGGAAACGTATTTGGAGTTCACGATTTCCGTTTTGCTACGACAAGGGGAACGGAACGAAAGTTGCGAACTTCCTTCCCCGGATTTAGAGTTGAATCATTTTTTCAAGAAAATTCATTTTGAACAAGATAGTAATTTGTGCTTTACAAAATCTAGTTGCTTAATTTCTTAAAGTTCGTGCAACGCCCGCTCAAATTTCAAATTTTAATTGCATACATTTAGGGTTTTCTAGAAATAGCCGACAGACGGGCAAGCCCTACGCGCCGTCCTGCATCATAAAGTTTTGTCTTCCTTAATAAGTGTTCTATTCTTCTCTGCAATTCCATTTGTTATGAATTTCTAGGAGAAAAAATACTGTTTGATACCTTGAAATTTACAAAATTCTTTCGTCTTATGTCACTCAAATTTAGATGATCACTCTTGATTATAACCATTGAAGTAGTCATCTCGTTTTGAATTTACTTGAGAAAATTTATTAGAATTCCATAAGTATTAATACTTGCTTCTCAGAAAGAAAACCAAAGTAAGTTTAGAGTAATCATTAATAATTACATTAGAATATCTCTTCCTTCCTAAACTAATCATAACAATGAGACCAAACAAATTCTTAAGAAGAAGGTATAAACACTTAGGGTTATCATTTAGTGATTTGCTTTTAAGAGAGACCTTGATCGCTTTCCTAGTTGGCAGGCTTTGAATTGTCTATCTTTTACATATTTTGAGCAAATTTTTCCTCTAAGTTTGCACTAGATAATTTATATAAGGTTTCAAAGTTGATGTGTGCAAGTCTTCCCACACCTTGTATAGGTTTTTCTGTCTCACTCTCTCTCCTATATATATGTATTCTTCCCTTCTATTTATACATAAGAAATATATATATAAGTTTTGGGGACTTTGAACATGGTATCAGAGCCAGGTTCAAAATTGCGGTCTCCCATTTTTTGACTGCCCCTTCCGCGTGGCGAGCTCTCGCGGTCTCACTTTCTGAGACCGCTTGCCCCCTGCTGCCAGCACTGCCTCTTCCCGCTTCCTCTCCTCTTTGGCTCTCTTATAGCCTTCTCCTCCCTGACACGTGGGACCGGCAACTCCCAAGCCCCTCTCCCGAGCTTTCTTTGATCCTGCGGTCTCCCGAGCTTCTCCTCGCAGGTTTCTCAAAGCTTCTCTTGCGGTCTCCAACCGCCGAACTCCCGTGCTCCTCCCGCGATCTCCTCCTACAGTCTCTTGCTGCCTGCGATCTCCAACTGCGGATTCCGCCTGATCGCAGCTCCCTGACACCGGTCTCCCTCCACCGATCCCTCTCTGGTCTCGCAATCGATCTCCAACCGCGCCGTGAACTCCCAATCGATCTCCATCGGGAGCGATCGCCGTTCCAGACCGCCGTTCTGCCCGCTACCCGCTGCTCTTGCGGTCTCCCCAGACCGCCGCTACCCGCTGCTCTTGCGGTCTCCCCAGACTGCCGCGCTGCTCTTGCGGTCTCCCCAGACCGTCGCGCTGCTCTTGCGGTCTCCCCAGACCGCCGCTACCCGCTGCTCTTGCGGTCTCCCCAGACCGCCGCTCCTCTGCCCGCTCCAGTCCGCTGAGGACTCTTCTTCTCGCGCGGTTTGCCGAGTGCGCTGCTCCTCAGACCGCCCGTCGGCCCGCTGCGGTCTCCTTTCTACCAAAACCGCCCGGTCTCCCTGCTCTCGGTTTTCTCCTTGCTGCTTCAGTCGGCCTTATGGGTTCCTCGGTAGACTCCTCTGAATTGCCTGCTGCTCGTATAATTCCTTCTCCCGAACTCCGCGATGAGCTATGGATCACTACTATTTCCCTGTCCGGAAAGAAAAATTTTGTGCCTTGGGTGAACTCCGTCTTCCGGGTCCTTCAGGCAAAAAGACTCTTACTTCATCTCACGCAGGCACCTCCTTCTCCTTCTACCGACAATTGGCTGCGGAATGACGGTCGTGTTCAGACATGACTTCTCAACTCAATGGATGAAGAACCTTACAAAATGGCCATGTATCACGAGACAGCCAAGGGCATGTGGGATGTGTTTCATTCCTTGTACTCGGGCAAGGACAGCCTCCAGCACCTCTATGACATTATTACTGATCTCCAGGCCCTGGATACGGGCGGGGCTGCGGACATGACCTCCTTTGTTGCTCGTGCTAAGGGTCTTACTGAAGCATGGATCCAGCATCAGCCATCTACCACTGATCTCGCGACTCAACGGACTCAGAAGGAAGCCGTCTGTATTGCTATGATGATGGCCCGTGTTCCTCCACATCTGCACAGTGTTCGAGCTCAGATACTCTGCTCCATTACCACCCCCTCCCTTCATGATGTTTGCTCTATGTTCCTCAGGGTAACTCCTCCATTTGAGACTCCAACAGTTTTTTCTCCAGTTCTTCTTCAGTTCTTCTTCAGCAGCCTCTCCTGCCAACTCCTCCTCCTGCTCGTGGCTCTTCCACCAGGGGAGGACGCCACCCGCCTCGGGGACGAGGACGTGGTGGCCGCTCTTCTTTGAAGTGTACTTACTGCTCTCGTGAGGGTCACCTAGAAGCTACTTGCTACCGCAAACATGACCTACCTCCGCATCTGGCCGCCTCCGCTACTCCAGCCCCTTCTGCTGCCCCTGACACTTCCAACCTTGGTGCACCTACTCGCCAAGAATATGAAGACCTTCCCACTCAGTTCCAGCAGCTCCAAGGCAGTATTGATAGGCCATCTGGCTCGGTTGCCTCTTTCTCTACTCAAGGTATATCCTGTCTTTCTTACAACTCTCATTGGATTGTTGACTCTGGAGCAACTCATCATATAACATCTCAGAAACCGCCTCGGTATTCGACAACCTCTCACCCGCCATCGATTATTGTTGCTAATGGTGACACTACCCCGGTCTCTGGTGCTGCTGATCTCTGCCTCACTCCTACCTTGCTACTCTCCTCAGTTCTCCATGTTCCGGGCTCCCCGCTTAACTTGCTTTCTGTCAGCCAGTTTACACGGGATCTTGACTGTTGCATAACTTTCTCTCCTTCATCTTTTGTTTTACAGGATCGCCGTACACGGAGTACCATTGGTAGTGGTCGGCTTACGAATGGGCTGTATCTCTTGGATCTCCCACCTATCAGTCTTTCTTCCATCTTCACTTCTGACTGGCATCGTCGTCTTGGGCATGCTCCCCTTCCGGTTCTCAAGAAAGCTCTTCCTGGTGTTTTACTCCAAGAGTTTACGTGTGAATCGTGTATCTACGACAAACAACATCGTGTTTCTTTCTCCCCTTCTTGCTATGTTGTTAAAGGCGCGCCTCAGGCGCGCCTAAGGCTCCAGGCTCAACAGGCTCAGAGGCTTGCGCCTTCGTGCGCTTTTTTTGCGCCTTTGGAGTATAAATGGCGCGTCTGAGAGCGATTTCTGTTGCAAATCTTTTTTTCTCAAAAGAAAGAAAGAAATAATGTAAAAACTCAATATTTTTTTGCATGATTTAGTGTTTGTGAAACATAATCGAGTGTTAAGACTTAGATATGATGCAAGTGACCACTTTAATTCTATTTTTAAGAGTTATAAATGATAGTAATGATTGATTAATTAGTAGAATAGATGAAAAATCTGATCAAGAAGATGAACTGATGTTTGATGCTTATTTTTTAAAATGAATGTGGTTGCGCCTTGCCTTCGTCAGGCGCGCGCCTGCGCCTTGAGCCTTGCGCCTAGGCTCCAAGACCCCTTTGCGCCTTGGTGCGCCTTTAATAACTAAGCCTTCTTGTACCTGGAGTGATACTCCGTTATCTTTAGTTCATTCAGATGTATGGGGTCCATATAGGATCCCCAGTATATTTGGACATCGCTACTTTATCACTCTTATTGATGACTACTCGCGTGTTACTTGGCTTTATTTTCTTCATGATCGCACTGAGATAACTTCTGTGTTTCGTACTTTTCTTATCTGAAACACGCACGCAGTTCTCGACGCCGCTTAAAATACTCCGCACCAATAATGCCCGCGAGTACACAAGTCGGTCCTTCTCCACTCTGTGCTCTGAGTTTGGTGTTATCCACCAAACCTCCTGTGCCTACACACCTCAACAAAATGGCGTGACCGAACGGAAAAATCGCCATCTTCTCGATACCGCTCGGTCCCTCATGTTCCAAATGCAGGTCCCAACAGATTTTTGGCACTTTGCTATTTCAACTGCTTGTTACCTCGTCAATCGCATGCCCTCATCCGTTCTCAGCTTTGCCACTCCACTAAGCCTTCTTCTTCCATCCACTCCTTTCCCCCTCACACCTCGAGTTTTTGGGTGTGTTTGTTATGTTCACAACCTTGGTCCGTCAGCAGACAAACTTGCTGCTCGCGCAACCAGACAGATGTTTGTTGGCTACTCTCGAACTCAGAAGGGCTATGTGTGCTATTCTCCTACAATAGGTAAAGTGACTGTCTCGGCCGATGTCACTTTTTGTGAAGATCAACCATTCCACCTATCCTCCTCTCCCCAATCCATCCCTTCTACTATTACTCGTCCTATCGTTCCAGTCACGCCTTCCTCTCCACCGTCACCTCCCTCCCCGCTTGTGATCCGTCCGCCCATCCGTAACGTCTATTCTCGCCGTAAATCCAAGGATATTTCCCTACCGGAGCCGTCTGCTACTGATGACACACCGCCCGCGGCTGATCCTGCATCTCCCTCTACGACTCATCCAATGGCCAGCTATGTGTCTCTACACCGGCTCTCTCCACCCCTCCACCAGTTTGCTACTTCACTTTCCTCCATCTCTATTCCTAACTCTGTGCAGGAGGCGCTTCAGCATCCGGGGTGGCGGGCAGCTATGGAAGAGGAGATGAATGCCCTCTGGGCTAATCACACCTGGGAACTGGTTCCCCTTCCTCCAGGTCAACATTGTGTTAGTTGCAAATGGGTCTTTGCGGTCAAACAGAATGCGGATGAGACTTTTGATCGTTTAAAAACCCGTCTCGTGGCCCGGGGCTTCACTCAGCAACATGACTTAG
The DNA here is from genome assembly GCA_033032865.1 of Dactylorhiza incarnata. Taxonomy (NCBI): domain Eukaryota; kingdom Viridiplantae; phylum Streptophyta; class Magnoliopsida; order Asparagales; family Orchidaceae; genus Dactylorhiza; species Dactylorhiza incarnata. The sequence continues at coordinate 1,255,451 of JAWHQI010000444.1, read as the reverse complement.
ATTATGAGGAAACTTTTTCTCCAATAGCAAAACTCAACATTGTTCGTGTTCTTATCTCCGTTGTTGTGCACCAGCGTTGGCCCCTTTTTCAGCTCGATATTAAGAATGCATTCCTTAACGACGATCTGAAGGAAACTGTGTTTATGTGCCAACCTCCCGGGTTTGAGACCACGGGGGAGTCTCGTACACTTCGCGTTTGCCGCCTTCTAAAGGCTCTTTATGGTCTCAAACAGTCACCACGAGCTTGGTTTGATAAGTTCTGCAAGGTCCTCTTAGCACTTGGGTTCACTCGGAGCTCCGCCGACTTCTCTCTATTCACCAAGCATGGACCAACTGGCACTGTAATCCTTCTTGTCTACGTTGATGATATCTTGATTACTGGCGATGACCTCTCTGGGATACAACAACTCAAAGAACATCTGAACTCGGCCTTCTAGACCAAGGATCTTGGAAATCTGAGATACTTCCTTGGGATTGAAGTAGCCCGACGACCCGATGGGTTGGTTATGTCCCAACGAAAGTACTGCATCGACTTACTTCATGAAGCAGGATATTCCGGGTGCAAACCCACGGATACTCCTATGGATGCTAATAAAAAATTATGTGCTGCTGGGTCTGATTCTGACCGGCTTCTTGAGAATCCAGAATACTACCGACGATTGGTTGGAAAATTGATCTACCTAACGGTTACTCGACCTGATATCTCGTTTGCTGTTGGTGTTGTGAGTCACTTCATGCATACTCCGCGCACTTCTCACCTTCAAGTTGTTGAGCGTATTCTCAGATATCTAAAGACCGCACCAGGACAAGGCCTTGTCTACAAGCCATCCAACTCACCATCTCTTCTTGCGTACTCGGATGCTGACTATGCCGGGTCCCCTGATGATAGGCGCTCCACGACTGACTTTTGCACTTACTTTGGTGGACACCTCATAACATGGCGAAGCAAGAAACAGACTGTGGTCACCCGCTCCTCGTCTGAGTCTGAATACAGGGCTATGATAGTTGTTGTGTCAGAATTAACATGGCTTGAGAGACTTCTTGGTGACTGTCACTCTTCCTTCTCCGACAACACTTCAGTGTGACAATCAGACTGCAATTCATATAGCTAACAATCCAGTGTTCCATGAGCGAACAAAGCATATTGAGGTTGACTGTCACTTCATCAGAGAAAAGGTTCAAGCGAAGGTAGAATTGGAGCATGTTCCTGCTACGAGACAAATTGCTGATATCCTAACAAAAGCTCTTTCTCAGCCACTATATCTCCAGTTCTTATCCAAGCTGGGTGCCTGCGATTTGCACGCTCCAGCTTGCGGGGGAGTGTTAGCGAAATCCATGTAATAGGCCCATGTATAGACCCATTTAGATCTTCTTCTCTTTAGTCCCACACCTTGTATAGGTTTTTCTGTCTCACTCTCTCTCCTATATATATGTATTCTTCCCTTGTATTTATACACAAGAAATATATATATAAGTTTTGGGGACTTTGAACAGGAGGCTTTACTTGACTAAAGTTGACTAATTAAACCTTATCAACTATAGTATCAGTGAATACCACTGTCCCAGCTCTAATATCCATTCACAAGACATAAATTAAATTGTAAATTAACTAAATAATCTTTATCATATAGTTGACTTAGGCTTACATATTGTATTTCAATCCTTTTACGTAGGCTATATCTGTAAAGATTATCTTACCACAAGAAAATTTACCATAATCTTTGGTGCATCCCTGGTTTGAGTCACCAAAATTGATCTTTGGTCCTTTCTTAGCAAAATAGTCTGATAAAAGACTTCTATTTCCAGTCATATGTCCGGAGCATCCACTGTTCAACTACCATGTATAAGGCTTAGACCTTCCAGTACCTACAATTAGAAAGGATAATGTACCAAAAATAGATTTGATATTCCTACCATTAGTATCATAGTTTACACAAATCCTTCGCTTCCTTTAGTAAGGGGTACCTCTGGGATATGTTTGTCATGTTATACCAGTAATCTACCATAAAGTGACCTACTTTGTCACAACAAAACCATTCAGAATGATTGCACTTGCTCTTTCTTGTAGGAATAGAGGGATAGAAAGAGATGGAAGGAAACTTTATTGGCTGAACAATCTGTGATCGAAGAGTCAATCAACGATCGTAGATCGTGAAGAAGAGAGGTCGTCAACGATCGTGGGTCGGTGCTGCGGTTGGCGATTAGCTTATCGTCGGGCGAATGCAGAGGTTCAACCTTCATGATGAGAGATTGTTGATCGATCGACGATCAACGATAGGTGCAGTCGGTAGTCACCGATCTGCCGCGATCAGGGACTGCAATCTTAGGTGTTACAATTCCTGTTGCCTTTCCCTTTTCTTTATCCTTAGAAAATGATTTATTCATTTTTGAATAGAGATAAGACAGTAATTGAAAATATTGGCATCAGAAATTTGAGGATGAGTTGCGGGCTATTTAACGTTCCTCATAGATCGAGAAGCTTGCTTCTTTCTCTGTGACATTCTAGAACAATGAGCCTCAATTTTCTTATTTTCTATTTCTCCAAAAAACAAAATTGGGAGGATCATTTTCCAAGGGAAGAGATTCTTGATTTTCCTTAACAGAGTAAGCTCCAATATCCCATCTCTTAAATCTCATATTAAGATTTTCAGTGATGTTCTTGAGCTGATTACTCCTGTTATTCATGCAATCAAGTTCTTCTTTGGCCTTTGCTAATTCAATAATTAGTCTTTTGTTTTTCTTAAGAGTCTTTCTTACCTCTCCTCCAGAGTTTTCTTTTCTTCTTCCAAGGAGTCATAGTCTATGATTTCTGTTGAAGTTCTGTTAAGCTTCTCATGCAATTCAGGATTGCACTAGGAGAGTTCTTGATTCTCAAGAAGAAGAACCTTGAGTCTTCTTTCAGGCACAAGATTGCCATTACATTGATTCTCAAAAACATTCCTATAAGGAGAATTAAAATCAAAGGAGTCAAGTCAAGTATCTCATGGGAGCCTGATGTTTTTCCCTCTAAGGCCATTAGACATCTGACCTCAGAATCATCATCACTTTCTTCATCTAAACCATCCTCAGATTCAAATCCACTCCAGCTTGACAATCACCCCTTTGCCCTTTTGCTGGATCTTCTCTTTTCTTCAACTTTACCTTTTGCTTTCTTCATATATTTCATTTTTGGTTCTGCACTATGTGGAGATGCATTTACTTTTCCTGCAGTAGTAAAAGATTATTTCAATGGGTTTTGAGTCTTGTTCATACTTGTTGGTTTTAGGAGTCCTGTCTTTACTCCTTTCTGTATTTTGAAGGATCATTCTCCTTCTTCCATCCATTGAGCTTCATGACCGGGAAATTGAGCTCCTCATCAATATAGGATGTTAGGAGCCTTCTTCGTTCAGTGGCAGCAAGAGCCACTTTCTTCTCTGCAAATTGTTTTGATGGAGTAGATGGTTGTACATCATTTTAAGTAGAGGTAGCAAGTTCAAAGGATTAACAATCTTCCATAGACAGCATCTGGAGTGCTCTCTCTCAGTTTTTTTGTCTCCTTGATGACATAGGAATATAAAAGATATTCCTTGGTCAAACTCTTGAGTTGCTTGTCATTCTACTCTTCATCATATCTCTCTCTGCCATAGGGCTTGAGACCACTAATGATAGAATTATATCTTTTTTACCAGTCCACTACTTTTCATTCATCCTGAAATTTTTATATTAAGCGATGAGGGATGAGGTCAGACTTCTTGTATTTCCTCACATCTTCATTCCTTTCAACCATGACCATCAATGCCTCCTAGATCTCTTTGGCAGAGGTGCAGTTAATGTCATTTTGGTACAACTCATCCGAAAGAGTTATGACCAACATGTTCATGGCCATCCCTTTATATAATTTCATCTTCCTGTCATTATCTAATCATTCCCCTTTTTTGATGACTTCAGCACATGAGACTGCATGTGATTTCATAGGAATATGTGGACCTGTTAGATTCAAATATTTCTTCGTCAATAGAATTCATATAGAGTTTGGTCTCAGTCTTCTATAGTGCAAACTTACCGAAATTGCACGAGTCTGAAAGTGATGAATAATTTTTCTATTGAGACATGTGAATTGAAGAATCAAGGGGAATATTCAGTTACCAGATCTTGGTTCATCTAAGTTTTAACCCTTAATGATGAACCTCACTTTGACACCAATTTAAAGTGCGAAAAGAGAACTGCATATTTTTCTATAGGGTGTATAAGGAAAAAATCTTTTTCTAAATGACACATTCACAGCCAAAGAATCACAAAAACAATTAAGTAAAAGAAAAATGTAAATCTAGCTATAGAGATGGATACAAGAAATTTTATAGTGGTTCACCAATAAATCTGGGTAGTCCACTCTTCCACCGTCCTTGTGGGATAGCACTCTCTATGCAAGGCTAGTCAGTGTCTTTTACACCTGGAGGCTCAAGCACCCTATCAGAGCCCCTTTACATCAGATGCTCAAGAATCACACTGAATCTTTTTGAGGGAGATCCAAAACCTTTTACAACAGTTGTTTGATGTCTTTTCCACAATGCAAGAACTCCACAAATGAAGTTCTTTTGTAGTAGCTTTGTGTGGATGCCAACTTATGGAGAGAATCTTTTATCACCGAAGAGAGAGGTGAGTCAATCTGTCTTAGAGAAAAGAAAGACACATTTCAGACTTGAATAATTAGGACAGAAGAAAAGAATAATGAGATTTAGAGAGGGAAGAAGACCTTCTATAGTGAGAGGGTCTCTTAGATAATCTTCTTAACTCTTGCACATGTCCCAAAAAGGATGGCTACAGTAGCATCTCATTCCTTTTCTTGGACACTAACGCTGCTATTTTGAATACCGAAAAATTTGAATTCCGGTCAAGTGCTCGGTCGGAGAACAATGATCGGAAATCTCTGTTCTGCATAAGGCAAGCTTCATTTTGTGAGCGATGACTTGGTTGGCGATCATTGAGAACACGATCGACGATCGTTGAGCATATATCTCTATTTTGTTTTTTGTAAGGAGTTCTGGGACCGCTGCAAAGGAAGGTTAGCGGTGGGAGATTCTCGAGTCCGGTCGGTGAATACTGAGTGAATGTACGTAAGCTTGGTTGGGGATCAAGTTGTCGGTCAGTGAACGGTCGGTCGGAGTTCGGGTTTCCGGTCAGCGATCTTCGACCGCTGGTCAACGAATTTTCATGGGCTTAGAAGAATTTTCAGCATCATGTATGGCTTCTTCAGCAGAGCTTCAATATGGGGCAGGGGGACACAAAGCTCTACACTACTTAGTGCATTATACAATCTACGAAAACATCAAAGATTTTTCCCAGCAGACCGTTTTTAGAAAATGGCCCTCTTCATTCCTTGTCGAAAGACCCCTGACGCATCTCATGTGGTAACTTTGTTCTTTAGGTAGGTGTTCAAGTACCATGAGTTATCTATGTTTATAGTTTGTAACTGTGACATTTAATTCATGAGCTATTTTTGGAAAACATTGTGGAAGAAAACTGGTACGACACTGATGTTACCGTCTATCACCCGCAGAAGAATGGGCAAACTGGAGTTGTCGACCATAGCTTAGAGACCCTTCTATGATGTTTTGTTGGAGATAGCCCCTTCACCTAGGATTTTGTTCTTCCCATAGCAGAATTCGTGTATATAGTTCGATTTATAGAACTACGAGTTTGAGTCCATTTAACATTATGTTATGACCCTCAGAAGCCTATTGACTTGACCCACTGATAACACTTAATGTCATATGCAGTTCTAGCTAAAATTAACCATCAAATCTCTCTAAATCATGCTACTAGAAGTTTGATTTTAGACACATTATACATAAATTTATGTTTTAATGCAGGGCCAAGTTAATAAAGAGAAATCGAGAATTCTTCGTAGTTCTTACTCAAGTTCTAAGCCCGTGACCAAGCTGGAATGGTAATTCAAAAAAACAAAACTACGGAAATTAAAGAAAACACATATTACGACTATGGAAAATGCAGCAGCCGCATATCACAACCAGAGGAACAGATAGCCGCAATCCTTGACATCGCAAAGAAGCTCGTGCGCCATTTGGTCGTCAGTCAAGTAAAGGGGCGGCCGACCTTTGAAGAAGAAGGTAATCGAAAGAGTACGTGCTCTGTGCGGTTGGAAGAAATAGAGAAGGGACTGAGCTCTATAAATCCCGGAGGGGAAGAAGAGGAAAGGGCATCGAGGAATTGAAAGAAGGAATCATACCTAAGGGAGACACACATCTCTTCATCATCTTCCTCTTCAACTCCCGACTCCCGAACGCTCACCATTTCCCCTACCCTCCATCGCGACAACAAGCGAGACAACATGCAAGCAATTCTTTCGAGGAAGAAGAGACGTCTTACCCGAAGCAGAGTCACACGCCTCTCACACAGGGGATATCTTATAATATTTTCAATTAATGAGTAACCTTCATCATATTTACCTTTAACTTGTATTATCATTATATGGAGCTAATTTTATTTTGCTAGGGTTATGGTGTAGCCGAAAGTTTTTGACGTTTTAATAATTTCAATTTCAGGGGAATATAATTTGTTGTGCTTAACGCTTACGAAAGTTTGTCTAACTTCCCAAATATCTAGTACACTTAGAAGATCGGACCATGATTTCAAGTTAATGCTTACGCAATTTATTTCGTGAATTTAACGAAATAAGATCAATATTCATTAATACATGCAGTGGTCTTAGACTTATAATTTCAAGTTTTACAAGATTTAACTCATCTCTCTATTTCAATATACTTGGATCAAAGGATATTAAATAGATAGAGGAGATTCAACATACCCAGACTAAGGGATATTGAGTATTCTTTTGAAACTCCGTTTTCAAATGAAGTAATAGTCAATTTAAAATAATTTCAATATATTTTCTCTATTAAAAACTATCAGTGAAACCAAATGCCCTAGCGATCCTCTCTCCTAAATTTAATTGTGTTTGCGCTCTTAATTATTACCGATAATTAATTTTGTTGAATTACTTAGATTGGTTTTTATAATTTTTAAATAATCCCAAAAAATAGATTTTCCAAATAAAATTAGAATTGATACATATTTCAGTACTTGTTTAACTAAATCTTCGTGGGACGATACTTTTACTCATCATTTTATTACTTGATCGACGAGTGCACCTGCCTTTAAATTAGTATTATATTTGCACACATAAAATTTTTGGCGTCATTGCCGGGGATTATGCTTCTAACAAATACTGAAATTTATTAGTTTAATTTGAAGTTGAATTTTATTATTAAAGAAAAAATCTTTATTTCACACTATATTATTATTTTGAATACTTCTAGTATATGCTGCATACTAGGGCTAAAGAGATCATATCATTTGACCCAAAAATTGAAAGATTTTTTCGCAGACGCATAAAAAATAATACTGATCCAATGGACGACACAATGGCTGACCCACTGCCTCGAGCTTTGATGGATTTTGCCACTCCTTCAATTAATGGAACTGCATCTACCATTCAAAGACCCGCCATTGCTGCTAATAATTTTGAGATTAAGCCAACCATTATGCAAATGATTCAATCTTCAGTACAATTCAGTGGCCAACCTAATTATGATTCAAACAATCACATTACCAACTTTGTAGAAATATGTGGCACATTCAAACATAATGGTGTTAGTAATGACTCTATTAATTAAGGTTATTCCCATTTTCTCTAAGAGATAAAGCAAAGGATGGCTTAATTCATTACCTATTGGATCAATCACTACATGGAACAAATTTTAAAATCCACATAATATCTCATATATTTCTATTTCTACTTTATTTTGCTCGAGGACTAGCAAAACTTAAGTTCGGGGGTGTTTGATAACACTTAATGTCATATGCATTTTTAGCTAAAATTAACCATCAAATCTCTCTAAATCATGGTACTAGAAGTTTGATTTTAGACATATTATACTTAATTTTATGTTTTAATGCAGGGCCAAGTTAATAACGAGAAATCTTCAAAGTTCTTACTCAAGTTCTAAGCTCGTGACCAAGCTGGAATAATAATTCAGAAATAAAAAAAACCTTGGAAATTAAAGTAGACGCATATTATGTTACGCCCCCGCTACGCTTTACGGGACGTCACTATATTCGGAGGAGCAAAGGCGCGCTTAGCAACGGGGGTGAACCTTCCGGTTCAGCCCCCACTCAATGAACCGGCCGGCCAGGGGCTGAACCAGGCGGGTTCAGCCCCCTTTGGAGGGGCCGGCCGGCTCCCTCCATGCCCGGGTATATATTTTCCCGGGCAGCCCCCTTTATGGGTTATGCAGAATATATTACCAGGTATTATCTTCTTCCCTCCTACAAACCCTAATCCTCTCTTAGCTTCCTCTAGATCTCTCTTAGTTGCTCTATTGTCCTAACATTTGGGATCAGAGGCGTTCATCTCTCCGACATGGTGAACACTCGCTCTCAAGAGGAGTCCTCACGGATTGAAACCCTAGAGGAGAACGTTGTTGGTCTAACCGACTCGATGGCAGCCATGGAAGGGCGGATGGAGGCTCGGATGGAGGAATTGAAGGCCTTGTTGAAAGGGAAGGCATCGGCGGGTAAAGATTCGGCCGGATCGGGGGCCGATTTGGCGGCTACGGGCGCACAGCTTGCGGATGGCGTCGGCGGCATGCGGCTGTCGGAAGAAGAACGCGTGCGGGCCAGCGGGATCCCGCCTGGCACGGGCTGGCAGGGGTCAGGAGGCCCTGGTACGACGGCGTATGGGGTAGCAGCGGGCTCGGCAGCGGCGTATGGGGGTCTGGCGGGGCCGATTCCGCCAGGATCTGCAGCGGGGGGGGGGGGGGGGGTTCGCCGACCCCGGAGTGGGCCGGGGACAGATCCGGCAGGGCTGGGCGGAGCCGGCGGGGCTTCGTCGAGGCTGGGAAGAGCCGACTGGGCTCCGACGACCTCCAGATCCCGCGGGATACCAAAGGGGGGGGGGGCTTCTCCCTACTCCCCGTGGGTTTGGGCCGCCGGATTTGGCCAAGCATGGGCCGGACAACAACAACCTCCTCCTTGGGGAAACGGTCAGCATCAAGGCTACGGCGGATTCGAGCAAGGTGAGCCCGCAAGACGGGAAGGAGGTCATGGGGAACAACGCTTGACTCCCGGATTAACTCGCATGTACTTCCCGGAGTTCGAGGGCGGCGACGCATTGGAATGGATTCAAAAGGCTGAACTGTTTTTTCAGTACCAGGAGGTGCCGGAAGGTCAGTGGGCGCAGTTAGCGTCCTTCCACTTGAAGGATGACGCTTTCCAGTGGACGCAGTGGTTCCTACGGGGACGGGAGTACGTGCCATGGGGAGAGTTTGTGGATGAATTTACGGCCAGATTTGGGCCACTAGAGTACGAGAACTTTGAAGCCCTCCTTCAGAAGCTTCGTCAGAAGGGGTCGGTGCTGGAGTATCGCACTGAGTTCGAAAAGCTGGCGAATCGGGTTCAGTGGCCGGAGAGGACACTCTACAACTGTTTCATATCTGGCCTCAAGGAGCACATTCGTGACGAGGTACAGGCACTCATGCCTCGTTCATTGAACCACGCCATTACTTTGGCGCGCATCCAGGAGGAGCGGTTCAACAGGCAGCGAGCACGCATCACGAGTAGACCGCCTTCGGCTCCTACCACAGCAGCACGACGGGAGCAGTCCACGGGTAACAAACCGGTGGTGACACGGTTATCGTGGGGTGAGTTGGCCGCTCGGAAGGAGAAGGGGCTATGCTTTAATTGCGATGAGAAGTTTGTGCCTGACCATAAATGCCAGAAGATACAGGTCTTCATGTTGCATCAGGATGGGGACGAAGAGCCGGCTCCAGATGAGGAGTTGGAGGTGGACTTGGAGGAGTTCGGGGTTTCTCTTCATGCTCTTGAGGGTTGCGCTCCCCCGCTTGCTATGCGGCTGGCGGGCCGGATCGCCCAAGAGAAGGTTACTATTTTGGTGGACAGTAGGAGCACCCACAACTTCATACATCCCGACGTGACACGGCGAGTTGGGCACTTGATTGACAAGGGGAATGCCTTTCACGTTATGGTGGCGGATGACAGCAACCTGCAATGCGAAGGGGTGCTGAAAGGAGTGGAGCTGCGGATAAACGGCTATGTGGGACGGACTGACATCTACCTGCTGCCTATTCGGGGCTCAGACATGGTGCTGGGAGTTCAGTGGTTGCGCCAGTTACAGCGGGTGACCTTCGACTGGGACCACATGACGATGGAGTTTGTGCACGGGGAGAGGCAGTTTTGCTTGAAGGGTCTCATGTCATCTCCTGTTAAGGAGGTTTCTCTCCGATCATACAACGGTTGAGCGGGGAGGGACAGTTGATGGCCGTCCTTCGGGAGGTCCAGACCGGCGATCCCACGCCTTCTGAGGTACCGGTTCAGTTACAGTTACTTCTGACAGATTATGCTGATGTTTTTCAGGAACCACGCACTCTGCCACCGCCGAGGTTCCGCGATCACCGTATTCCGCTCAAGGCGGGTGCTGAGCCTACGAATGTTCGTCCATACCGCTACCCACACGTCCAGAAGGCGGAGATCGAGCGCAGTGTCCGCGAGATGCTGGAGGCCGGCATCATTCGGCCGAGTACGAGTTCCTTCTCGGCCCCCATTATTCTGGTCAAGAAAAAAGACGGGTCCTGGCGATTCTGTGTGGACTACCGTGCCTTGAACGACGCTACTGTCAAAGATAATTTCCCGATTCCTCACATAGAAGAGTTACTGGATGAGCTGCATGGGGCGCAGCGGTTCACCAAGCTGGATCTTCGTTCCGGATATTATCAGATTTTGATGGCCCAGGAGGACGTCCATAAGACGGCCTTCCGGACACATGACGGCCATTATGAGTTCTTGGTTATGGCCAATGGGTTGACTGGAGGGCCCGCTACATTCCAGGCCAACATGAACGAGATATTCAGAGATTTTCTGCGGGTGTTTGTTATGATATTCTTTGATGATATACTCATCTACAGCGCGAACTGGGAGGACCACGTGGGCCACGTGGAACAGGTCCTGTCCAGACTTCGTCAGCACCATCTCTATGCCAACCGTTCTAAGTGCTCCTTCGGTCCGGAGGAGGTGGAGTACTTGGGTCATTTGGTCTTCGGTCAGGGCGTCAGGGCCGACCCACGGAAGATTCAGAGTATGCAGTCCTGGCCGCGACCGGTTACAATCCGTGCCTTGCGGGGTTTTTTGGGGCTCACAGGGTACTACAGGAGGTTTGTGCAGGACTATGGGAAGATAGCCCGGCCGTTGACCCAGCTGCTGCAGAAAGATTCCTTTTCTTGGAATGAGGAGACTGAGGAGGCATTTCAGGCTCTCAAACGAGCCATGACCACCACGCCAGTCCTGGCCCTACCAGATTTCACGAAGGAGTTTGTTCTAGAGACGGATGCGTCGGGGGTCGGCATTGGGGCGGTGTTGATGCAGGCGGGGCGGCCGATCGCCTTCTACAGCAAGGCATTGGCTCCTCGTACTTTGGGTCTCTCGGCCTACGAGAAGGAGATGTTGGCAATCATTCACGCAGTGGCTGTGTGGCGGCCCTATTTGTTGGGCCGACACTTTAAGATCCGGACGGACCACCAGAGCTTGAAGCATTTTCTGGACCAACGGGTCTCTTCGCCTTTGCAACAGAAATGGGTTACCAAGCTTCTGGGCTACGACTATGAGATTGTTTATCGTCGCGACAAAGATAATGTGGTCGCCGATGCTCTCTCTCGTCTTCCAGGAGCTGCTCTCTCTCATATTTCGGGGCCGTTGGTCGATTCCTTGGAGGATATTCAGGAGGAGGTACTGCGATCAGACACGCTACGCCCGTTGGTGGAGGCTTTATAGCGGGGAGAGACAGGCCCCGCTGGCTATCACTTGTGCAATGGCCGGCTTTACTATCGGGGCCGGGTGGTCGTGCCCGCCGATTCAGTGTGGAAGACAGTTTTGTTGCATGGGTTTCACTCTTCGCCGACGGGAGGGCATGCGGGGGTGCTCCGGACCCTTCAGAGGGCGCGCGCAAACGTTTTTTGGGCGGGCAGGCGACGGGACATTCACCAGTTTGTTCGCCACTGTGAGATCTGCCAGCGGCAGAAATATGAGACTTCTTCTCCTGCAGGACTGCTAGTGCCAGTGGACATCCCGCAGCACATTTGGGACACGGTGTCCATGGACTTTATTGATGGGTTGCCTAAGTCTAAAGGAAAGTCGGTGATTCTGGTCGTGGTGGATAAGCTTTCCAAGTATGGCCATTTTCTGGCACTCAGCCATCCGTATACCGCAGAGTCCGTGGCCGCACTCTTTGCTAGAGAAATCGTTCGATTGCATGGCCTTCCCCGTGCCATTATTTCTGATCGGGACCCCACCTTCGTCAGTGGGTTCTGGAGGGAGCTGTTCCAGTTGCAGGGTACTCGCTTACACTTCAGCACGACCCATCACCCGCAGTCAGATGGCCAGACGGAGGTGCTCAATTGGGGTGTCGAGACGTATCTTCGTTGCTTTGTGATGGATGAACCTCGGAGTTGTCCGGATTGGTTACACTGGGCCGAGTATTGTTACAACACGACATATCACTCAGCCAGCAGGATGACACCGTTTGAGGTGGTTTACGGGCGGCCGCCCCCTACTTTAGCCAGCTATGAGCCGGGCAGCACCGCTCTTCCGGCGGTGGATCGTGCGCTTCTGGATCGGGATCGCATGTTGGTCACTCTTCAGGAGAATCTCCGGCTGGCACAGGATCGCATGAAGACCCAGGCAGACAAGCACCGTACGGAGTGGGAGTTCGCCGTGGGTGACGAAGTTTTTCTCAAGCTCCAACCGTACCGGCAGTTGTCCGTGGCTCGTCATGGCAACCAGAAGCTGTCCCCGCGCTACTACGACCCCTTTCAGATCATCAGCAGGGTGGGGCCGGTAGCTTATACCTTGGCATTACCGGAGGGTTCCCGCATCCATCCTACATTCCACGTCTCCTTGCTCAAGCGGAAGGTGGGCCCTCATGTCCAGCCTAGTACTTTACTGCCTGAGGTTACTTCGGCGGGTAAGCTGCGACCGCTCCCAGAAGATATTTTGCTGCTCAAATGGAAGAACCGGGGCACGGAATACCGGCCCGAGCTCTTGGTCAAATGGAAGAACCTGTCGCCAGCACAAAACTCTTGGGTGGACTTCTTCGATTTCAAGGAGCTCTACCCTGACTACCACCTTGGGGACAAGTTGGTTCTCGATGAGGAAGGGAATGTTACGCCCCCGCTACGCTTTACGGGACGTCACTATATTCGGAGGAGCAAAGACGCGCTTAACAACGGGGCTGAACCTTCCGGTTCAGCCCCCACTCAATGAACCGGCCGGCCAGGGGCTGAACCAGGCGGGTTCAGCCCCCTTTGGAGGGGCCGGCCGGCTCCCTCCATGCCCGGGTATATATTTACCCGGGCAGCCCCCTTTATGGGTTATGCTGAATATATTACCAGGTATTATCTTCTTCCCTCCTACAAACCCTAATCCTCTCTTAGCTTCCTCTAGATCTCTCTTAGTTGCTCTATTGTCCTAACATATTACTACTATGGAAAACGCAACAGCTGCATATCACGACCAAAGGAGCAAGAGCTCGTGCGCCATTTGTTCGTTGGTCAAGAAAGGGGCGTCCGGTCTTTGAGGAAGAAGATAATCGTAAGAGGACGCGCTCTGTGCGGTTGGGAGAAATAGAGATGGGGCTCGACTCTATAAATCCCAAAGGAGAAGAAGAGGAAAGGGCATCGAGGACTTGAAAGAAGGAATCATACCTAAGGGAGACACACAACTCTTCATCATCTTCCTCTTCAATTGCCGACTCTCGAACGCTCTCCATTTCCCTTACCCTCCATTGCGATAGCAGGCGAGACAACATGCGAGCAGTTCTGTCGAGGAAGAGGAGACGTCTCACCCGAAGCAGAGTCACGCGCCTCTCAGACATGGGAGATCTTATAATAGTTTCAATTAATGAATAACCTTCATCATATTTACGTTTAACTTGTATTATCATTACGTGGAGCTAATTTTACTTTGATAGGGTTATGGTGTAGCTGAAAGTTTTTGATATTTTAAATAATTTCTATTTCTGGTGAATATAATTTGTTGTGCTTAACGCTTACCGAAGTTTGGCCAACTTCTCAAAGATCTCGTATACTTAGAAGATCGGACCATGATTTCTAAGTTAATGCTTACGCAAATTATTTCGTGAATCTAATGAAATAAGATCAATATTCGTTAATACATGCAGTGGTCTTAGGCTTATAATTTCAAGTTTTATAAGATTTAACCTATGAAGCACCGATACTTCCTTAAGGGTCACGTACCCGTACCGGAAACGTATCCGATACCGGTACGTACCCGATACTCACGGAAACACTTGTTATTCTAGTTTGTAGATACACTTGGACTTGGTAGATTGTTCTGCATATTATAATAAGAGTATGTTTTCCTGAAGTAAACAAAAGACTTTTGCGTGTCTTTTAGAAAAGAAAAATTACCCAGAAATGCAACTAGCGATGCTTATTTATTATAGTAACAAAATGTACTTCAGATTTACGTATCTTTTTTTCGTTTAAACTATAAAGAATTTGATTTAAATTTTATCATTTTGTTTTTTTACTATATATTTTGTTTCAGATTGGTATTGTTTCTATTTGTTCAACATGAATTTTTTTATGTTTAATATTTTGCTAACTTATATTTAGACGAACCAGAAGTTGAAGATGCGTTAATCTCCAATAATGGGGAAGAAGAGGAAGAAAATGATTGATAAACATCCTTAAAGTTGAAATGATCATGAATATCTTTTGTTTGAAAACTTCATATTATATTTCATTAACTATGAATTTATACTTAAATTGGTGATTTATGCAATTATGCTTGATGTTTTATTATTTTGAGGACTTTTAATTACATTTGTGAGATTATACATATAGATTTATTATATTTAATACGTATCCCGCCGCACCCGCATCATTATTTTTTAAATTTTGGCGTATCGCCGTACCGGATACGTATCGTACCAAGTACTCGTACCCGTATCGGTGCTTCCTAGGATTTAACTCATCTCTCTATTTCAATATACCTGCATCAAAGGATATTAAATAGATAGAGGAGATTCAACAACCCAGAAGAAGGGATATTGAGTATTCTTTTGAAACTCTGCCTTCACATGAAGTAGAAGTCAATTTAAAATAATTTCAATATATTTTCTCTATTAAAAACAATTGGTGAAACCAAATGCCCTAGCGATCCTCTCGCCTAAATTTAATTGTGTTTGCGCTCTTAATTATTACCAGTAATTGATTTTATTGAATTACTTCGATTGGTTTTTATAACTTTAAATAATCCCAAAAAATTGATTTTCCAAATAAAATTAGAATTGATACATATTTCAGTACTTGTTTAACTCAATCTTCGTGGGACAATACTTTTACTCATCATTTTATTACTTGATCGATGGGTGCAGTTGCCTTTAAATTAGTATTATATTTGCATCCATCACCCACATTCCTATAGAGTCCGGACCCAGTGCTTCTACAGAGTCCTTTAGTAGCATTTGCATGAGCTTCATGAAACAACCCAAAAGAAAATTGCGGTAAATAATGATTACTATAAAGCCCAGATAAATCCGCACAGGATAAAGCAGATTTTTGAAGAAGGAGAGCAAGTAATGGTTCTCATATGATCTGAGAAGTTACCTTAGGGAACAACATAGAAATTAAATGCTCGACGAATGGGCCCCTACAGAGTCATTCGAAGGATCAGGACGAGCACATATGAGATTAACATCCCTCAAATATGGGGATAAACTGGGTATTTAGTTAGAGAATCTGACTCCTTATTACGAGAAGCACATGTATATGGATCCTTTCTCCACCCCTATACATGAGCTGCAACCCTTCTTACTTTCTCCCCTCTCACCTTAGTCTCAGCCTGATGTGTCACATTATGAGGGTCCCCACGCCCCACAGATGGTACCACCAATTCATATGTTAAATGAAGATGCACTTTGCTCAGGGATACATATGACATCAACCAACAGGAGACATAGCTCAGATTGTTCCCCACGACTTCACATCCACAAAGGGGAGAGATACACTGAGATATCGCGTTTGTTGGAGTGTCCGCCCGACCTCAGATGATAATTGGATCTCCCCAATGGTGCTCGAGCGACTCTTGAGAGTATGACCATCTTTATTCCCCGGATATGAATACTTTCAAACGGGGGGGGGGGGGGGGGGGGGGGGGGGGGAGTTGATGGAGATCGACCTATATATACTTTTGTATTTTGAGATATATTTGACACTCGATCGGCTAAGACAATAGGAGAGGTCCGATTCGGGTGTCTTAGTAGTTATTCTTCTATGTATAGGCGTGCAAACAGCAGTTGCAAGATCAAAGTTTTGTATTTTCATTTTCGAAACTGCCGATCTTCCTCCTGGTGCAACTCTGGGAGGCCCCCATGGTGTGACTCTTTGGGTTATCGATTTCCCGTTCCTCGCCTTCCACACCCTAGCCGCTGCCACCCGACCGTGCTCCAGACAGCAAGCATCGCGACCTTCGTTCCCTCACCCGATGCCATTGGAGCTACAGAGCCTCGCCGCCCCTTCCCTACCTTCCATCCGCTACAAAGCTTTATATTCGAAATATTGTGCGGTTGCACGGGATTCCAAAAAACATTGTTAGTGATCACGATGGCTGCCTTAGAGTCCCATTCCTCTACCGCCAACCCTCTTCCAGGTCTTCTACCACTTTCCCTTACCCTGTAGCCACCACACATATTTCTTCTTTGCCTATTGCCGCTTCAGAGCCCCATCCCGCCAGAGCCAACCCTCTCCTAGGTCCGCTGCCGCCTTCCCATATCTTCCACCTACTGCATCCCTCCTTTCAGCCTGTTGTCGCCTTAGAGTCCCCATCCTCACCACGATCTCCCTTTCTCGTGATGTAAACCGACCCGAACACCCTCAGAAGTCCAACATCGCCGAATTTCGCCCACGCCTACATATGTAAGTTGTAGTTTGGTGTTCTTGTTTTCTATTATTGTGTACTTGGACTATATTTCGTAGGATGCAATATTATATGCTTTTATTTTATGAATTCATATGGATTTGCATGACTTATTCATTGTGCGCAGTGCGCTTGAAAGTATTTGCCCTCCAATTGTATGCAAATTAGTACTTGCAATTCTAGTCTGATTATGCAATCGAATGCGAATCTGAATTGGTTTTATTTTAATTAATTACTTAAAGCCAATTTTTAAATCAGATTGTTTCTTTGCATTTGCATAATCATTACATTCTTTGGAATCTTTTGACATGTCAATTAAGATTGCATACTAGAATGTCGACACCCACAGCTTACTCTGCATCAGGTCAATTTCTTTTGGTGCGGCTACCTCATCCTCGATCAAGCCCGCGCCCTCCACGATTAGATCCAACACAAAAGAATCAAGATATGGTTGAGGATTGGCCCATGCTGTATTTTCTGGGGGAGGACATGCAATAATCGACACATAATAATGGGCAAGACACTCGATCGGCGAGTAGATGAGCCGCTGGATCGATCAACAAAATAAGTTGAACGGACCGTCGGAATGTCAAGAAGAGAATTCTAGTCAATTGATCACTGGACAAAGTGCTAGATGGAGTTCTGGATCGATGAAAGCAGTGAACGAAGGGATGGATTGATCGTCGAGAACAAAACACGATAGCCTGAGGAGATCGACGATAATATCGCCAACGATAAGCTCTGGATCGATCGCTCGATCCAGTTTAGCATTTTCGTTGGAGATGAGAGCCGCTAGGTCTAACGTCACTCAGAAACCATGTGGAAAAAAACCCAATGTGGGACTAGGTAAATACAATCTATTATAAATACATAAGTCTAACAGACTCATTTGGTCTCCAATTACAAAATCGACAAATGATGCTTTTCTCAGATATGTAAAAAGTAGATTTTCTTTGTTGAATTTTGTTACTATTCATTAAAGTTGTTCTACCCTTGAGTTGTAATCCTTCTTTGAGAGCTGAGTGGGATTTGTAGGTTGAGACACTTTATTTTGGTCTATCAGAACCAGAAACTATGTTTGGAACCATGGGAAATTGCTTATCAACTGGTAGCACTGGTGACATATTTGAACACATTTCTTGCCCGGCAGCAATATTATAAAGTGAGATATCTATAATGTTTGTGTAGAAAAAAGCTGTAGCTTGTATGTATTACTTGTATTGTATACAAAGAGAGAGTACATATTTATAGGTGAGAGAAAAGAGAGAGAAATCTTATACACAATGTGAGACTAAAGAGATATAGAAGAGAAATAAATGGGCCACGAAATGGGCCACACACATGGGCTATTTCAACACTCCCCCGCAAGCTGGAGCGTACAAATCGTATGCGCCAAGCTTGGACAAGCATTGATAGAAGAGGGTACTGGATAGTGTCTTTGTGAGGACATCCGCAACTTGTTCAGTACTAGGGACATGTTTTAGCTCGATCTTCTTCATTTGTACTTTCTCCCGGATAAAGTGGCAGTCGACCTCGATATGCTTGGTTCTTTCGTGGAAGACCGGGTTCTTGGCAATATGTATAGCAGCCTGACTGTCGCAAAGTAGAAGAGCAGGAGCAGGAAGTTTTACCCCAAGATCCGTGAGAAGACTTTCAAGCCATGTAAGTTCCGAGACCACAGATGTCATTGCCCTGTATTCTGCTTCTGCTGAGGAGCGCGCAACCACTGCTTGTTTCTTGCTACGCCAGGTTATCAAATGTCCTCCGAAGTACGTACAGAAGCCACTGGTTGACCGACGATCATCCAGAGAGCCGGCATAGTCAGCATCAGAGTATGCCACCAGTGTTGGAATTGAGGATGAGGTCTTGTATACCAAGCCTTGACCAGGAGACGCTTTTAGATATCGGAGAATCCGTTCCACAGCCTGAAGATGAGAGGAACGAGGGGCGTGCATGTAACGGCTGACAATACCGACAGCGAAGGAGATATCTGGTCTTGTAACAGTCAGATAGATCAATTTTCCTACCAGACGGCGATAGTACTCCGGGTTCTGAAGCACGAGATCAGAGTCAGAGGACTGAGCACAAATCTTGTGATTTGCGTCCATTGGAGTATTGATGGGTTTGCAGCCGGAGTAGCCTGCATCATTAAGAAGATCGAGGCAATACTTTCTCTGAGATAGAACAAGGCCATCTGGTCGCCTGGCTACCTCCAGGCCCAGGAAGTAATGAAGGTTCCCCAGATCTTTTGTTTGGAACACAGAGCTGAGTTGTTGTTTGATTGTCTGAATTCCTTTTGAGTCGTTGCCAGTGATAATGATATCATCCACATAGACTAGAAGGAGAACGGTGCCTGTTGCCTGGTGGCGAGTAAATAGGGAGAAGTCAGCCGAGCTCCGAGTAAACCCTGCTTCACGAAGGACCTTGCTGAGCTTGTCGAACCATGCTCGAGGAGACTGTTTGAGACCATAGAGAGACCGCAAAAGATGACAGACTTTCGGGGTCCTAGACTCCCCCGTGGTCTCAAACCCGGGCGGCTGCTGCATGTACACCGTTTCAGTGAGATCACTGTTTAAGAAGGCGTTCTTAATATCCAGTTGATGTAAGGGCCATTGTCGGTGCACATCAACGGAGAGAAGAACCCGTACTGTGTTCAGTTTGGCGACGGGAGAGAAGGTTTCGTCGTAGTCCAAACCTTGTTGTTGGGTGTAGCCGCGAGCCACTAGTCGAGCTTTTAAGCGGTCAATGGTCCCATTCGCAGCATGCTTGATGACAAAGACCCATTTGCAACCAACAGTTTTCTGGCCAGGGGGAAGACCCACCAGTTGCCAGGTCTGGTTTGCCCACAACGCGGCCATTTCTTCTTCCATGGAGGCACGCCAGCCAGGATGTTGAAGAGCCTCCTGCACAGAGTTAGGAACTGCAACCGACGATAAAGAAGTGGCCAGAGTATGAAGGTGGGGTGAGAGGCGATGTAAGGACATATAATTCGCCAAAGGATGGACAGTCGATTCTGGTACCTGATCAGCAGAACACGGAGCACCGGAGGTCGAGTCAGACTGCAGAGTCGGATCGGAACGAGGATGGCGACGAGTGTAGATACGGATAATCGGTGGTTTAGAGATAATGGAGGTTGGAGTGGGAGCAATATCAGGAGCCGGAGACGGAGGAACTGAAGTGTCGTTGACCGGGATGACAGGTCGTGGAGCAGGAGGTGGCGCAAGGGTGGATACAGGATCAGAGAAGAACGGTTGATCCTCCCAGAAGGTAACATCGGCAGAGATCGTTATTTTAAGGGTTGTAAGGAAGTAGCAGACGTAACCTTTCTGAGTTCGAGAGTAGCCGACGAAGATGGACTTGGTAGCACGAGGATCCAGCTTATCCGTGGATGGTCCCAAGATGTGGACGTAGCAGGTGCACCCAAAGGTGCGGGGTGTGAGAGAGAAGGCTGGAGTAGAAGGGAAAAGAAGGCTGAATGGAGTATTATTATGGAGAACGGATGAAGGAAGACGGTTGATAAGGAAGCAGACAGTGGAGACCGCGAAGTTCCAATATGATTTGGGAACGTTCATGTGAAGCATAATTGAGCGGGCAACCTCGAGAAGGTGACGGTTCTTTCGCTCGGCCACGCCATTTTGTTGAGGGGTGTAAGCGCATGATGTTTGTTGGATGATTCCGAAGTCTGAGCATAGAGTGGCGATATTGTGGCTTGTGTATTCGCGAGCATTGTCGGAGCGTAAGGTTTTGATGGTAGTGGAGAATTGCGTACGGGTCTCGAGGACAAATGCTTTAAAGACACGAGGGAGCTCTGAGCGATCATGAAGCAGGTAAAGCCACGTTAACCGAGAGTAATCATCAACAAAAGTGAGAAAATACCGATATCCAGAAATACTAGTAGTTTTATATAGCCCCCAAATATCGGAGTGCACTAAATCAAAAGGAGCCAGGCTCCGAGTACAATGTGCGGGAAAAGAAGAGCGCGGCTGTTTGCCGAAAATACACGTTTCACATTTAAACGAAGAAAGAGGTACATCGGGGAGAGCCTTCTGGAGGACGCGTAGAGGAGGATGCCCGTGGCGTCAGTGCCAGTCTATGGAGGAGACAGAGGAGAGGATGGTGGGAGAATCGTCAAGGAGGTAGAGTCCGTTCCGCAATCGTCCTTTACCAATGGTAGTCCGCGTCCGTCGATCCTGTATCAAAAAAGACGAGGGGTTAAATGTTACAGAACAATCCAAGTCATTAGTAAGACGATCAATGGAAAGTAAATTGAAGGAGGAGCCCGGAACATGAAGAACCGAGCGAAGAGAAAGAGAGGAGGTGAGCGAGATGTCAGCAGAACCGGAAACGGGAACGGTATCCCCATTGGCCACAGTGATGCATTTTGGATGAGTATCCAAATATTGAATTGGTTGCCGCGAGGTAATATGATGAGTAGCACCGGAGTCCATTATCCAACCTGGGCTAGTGGAGAGACAAACGATACCTGGGCTGGAGACGGAGGCGACCGAGGCAGGTGGAGTCATCATCCCTTGGAGTTGCTGGAACTGTAGGCGTAGAGCCTCAAGATCGGCACGAGAGGCCGATGAGTTATCTTCAACAACTGCAGCAGTCGGTCGTGGAGGAGGAGGAGGGTTGCCAGTCTTCCGAAAGCAGGTGGACTCATAATGGCCATCACGACCACAGAACGAGCACTTCGGCCGTCCTCGTCCACCACGGCCCCTTCCACGGTAGGCCGACCGACCTCCTCGGCTAGAAGGAGGAGGAAAGGAAGGAGATGGGACATTTTGGAGAAGAGACGGTGAGGGAGGAGCAGGAGCCTCCGGAGGTTGTGATACTTTGAGTAGCATGGAGCAGACAGCCGATAAGGAGGGAGTGGGAGTCGAGGCCAAGACTTGTGCCCGAATACTCATAAGATGTGGAGGAACACGGGCCATTAGCAGAGCAATGCAGACGGCCTCCCTTTGCGCGCGCTGAGTGGCAAGATCAGAGGTGGGCGGCTGGTGTTGAAGCCATGCTTCGGAGAGTGACTTGACCCGAGCGACAACAGAGGTAATGTTCGGTCCACTGGTGTCCAAAGCCTGAAGGTCAGAGATAATGTCGAAGAGACTTTGAAGGCTGTCCTTGCCGGAGTATAAGGAATGGAGCTCGTCCCACATCCCTTTGGCTGTGGGCAGGTACATGACCATTTCATATGGTTCGCCCTCCAAAGAGTTAAGGATCCAGGTCTGGACCCGACCATCACTCTTTAGCCACTCAGGAGGAGTAGGAGCCGGGGGATCATCGGTAAGATGAGCCAGAAGACCCTTGGCCTGGAGGACCCGGCGGATGGAGTGACCCCAAGGAATGAAGTTTTTCTTCCCGGAGAGGGAGAGAGTAGTAATCCGCAGCTCATCACGGAGCTCACTAGGAGGCCGCTGGTGGGCGGTCTCAGGAGGCTGGTGGGCTGTCTCAGGAGGCAAGGTTGAGGAGTTCTCAGACGAGCCCATTATAACAGAGAATGCCGCTGCGGTTTGAGAGGGCTAGAAGCCGCTGCACGGAGGGAGCAGCTAGAGACAGGCTGCGGTTTGAAGAGACCGCGGCGGTTTGAGAGGAGCTCGTTGATGGAGAGGAGAAGAGCTTGCTGGCGGTCTGCGACTTGAGCTGGCGGTCTGCGGCAAGGAGAGCGCTCCCTGTTGAGAGAGGCCGCAGGAGGGAGATCGCAGACGAAGCTTACGGCGCTGGCGGTCACAGAAGAAGTTTACGGCGGCAGAAGAAGCTCGCTGTTGAGAGAGGCCGCAGGAGGGAGATCACTGCAGAGATCGCTGCTGAGGAGGTCGGCTGCAGGAGATCACTGGAGAGCAGGCCGTAGGAGGGAGCTCGCTGCGGGAGACCGCTTGAGGAGATCGGGAGAGACCGCTGGAGAGCGCGCCCGATACCTGCTATGAGATTGGCGGGAGAGACCGCTGGAGATTGGAGAACGCGGCGAGCAGAGGGATCCAGGAGGCCGCGTGCGATGAGATCGGCGGAGGAGAACGTAGCGACAAAGGCAGGGAAGAAGGGGCCCACAAACAGCGGGAAACCTATAAGAAGGCCCTGAGGAGGAAGCTGGACTGGAAGTAGTTCTCACGGGAAAAAGAGGGGCCCCGAGCGGTCACGAAAAGAGGAGATCGCACAGATTGGCAGTCAGAGAGGGTGGGGTGCGGTCAGAATTTTTGGTGACCGGAAATATTGGATCACAAGCTCTGATACCATGTAGAAAAAAGCTGTAGCTTGTATGTATTACTTGTATTGTATACAAAGAGAGAGTACATATTTATAGGTGAGAGAAGAGAGAGAGAAATCTTATACACAATGTGGGACTAAAGAGATATAGAAGAGAAATAAATGGGCCACGAAATGGGCCACACACATGGGCTATTTCAACAGTTTGTAATTGTAGATCTTTTAAACAAACTTCACTGATAAGTTTACGAGTTTGAACTTGCCACCGGATGGAATTCGATGCTATTCGACAAACTGATATGCTAGAGCCAATCTGATCCAGTTGAAGATTCTAAGCCATTCTGTCTGATATTGACCTATTTTGAGCCAACCTTGACCTATTTTGATTTGATATTATTCCTGGTCAATTCAATCTTTCACATGTATACATATATATGGATGCATGTTCTAGTCCGGCGCAAACCAAATTTATTTTCAAGCCAGGGTTAGCTCATTACTGCGCTTGTTGAACCCAAATAGACCTCAATAAGCCCTCTACCGTCCTCCCTTACCTTATGTTAGAAATTTTAATTATAAAACATTATACTTTAAATGTTTTGATTGGAGCTAAATGATGTTTGGTGTTTGGGCTTCTCATTATGATGGAAAAGCTCAAAACCAAACTTGGAGGGAATCCAAATATTTGGAGAGAAGCCTTTCATGATGAAAAGGTATTCTTTAGTCCCACCTTGC
The DNA here is from genome assembly GCA_033032865.1 of Dactylorhiza incarnata. NCBI lineage: Eukaryota > Viridiplantae > Streptophyta > Magnoliopsida > Asparagales > Orchidaceae > Dactylorhiza > Dactylorhiza incarnata. The sequence continues at coordinate 1,231,511 of JAWHQI010000444.1, read as the reverse complement.
CATTCTACTTCTTCCCTTAAGTGTATATAAATATATTCACACCTTCTTATTTGTTCAAAAGAACATAAGGAGTATCTATGAACCACACACGCGCGCGCGCGCAGGCACCGCACCGGACCGGATCCTGATCCGGATTTGGGATTTGGGATTTGGGGAATAATTGAATTGAATTGTATTTTTTGTACAAAATAGTTTCAGAGTTTTACTCGGAGTTGCGTTGATAAGAATTTGGAGCTGCGTCGAATAGATTTCGACGTAGCGTCTTCAAGCTGCTGAAGTTGGCGTGACGTCGATTGGGATTCGACGCATGCGTCAATAGAACTCGACGCAAGCGTCGACAAGTCCTGCGTCGTTTTAGCCTGCGTCGATAGAACTCGACGTAGCGTCGACTTGCGTCGATATGGTGTCGACGCAACGTCGATTTGTTTTCTACGCGTTCTGCCGTTTTACGCGTTTTTCTTAACCGCTCTTTTATGCGTGTTTCTCGCTATTATTTACGTTGGAAATATTCAACGTTTATTTTCACGATTATGATCCTTCCAATTATAACCGTCAATACTAATTATGTTTTAATATTGTCGTTTTTCAAGATTTGATTCCTTCGGCGATTTACTGTCTTTGTCTTCTATATATTCACGTTCTTTCTGAAATCGTATACACGCTCTTGTGATCTCTGTTCCTGTCACGATATTCTACGTGCTTACTTTTCTTTACGTTTGCTTCATCAAGTGGTTGTTCGAGTGCTCTGTGCTTCTTCGGTGTCCGCGCACATTGGAGTTTCGGGATCTAGCCGGGTGTTGTACCTTGGAGGAGTGAGCATCGGTTGAAAGCTCTGCCGGAGGGTGGTGCAACTTCTTTAGGGCAGTGATCACACGCCTTACCCAGGCTCGATTCTTATCTATATTTCCTCTTTTTTATTTCTCACCTCATTCATGCAAAATTATTGATATTGCTGTTTATATATTTTTATATATCTGCTGTTTCTGTAAAAGTTTTAAAAACGAAAATATATCATTTTGTATATTAATATAAGAATATAGAAGAAAATATTCCAACAATCTAAAGAAGTTGCAATTCTACATCAACAGAATAAATAAAATCAAATAATCAAAATGATTATCTCTGTTTTATTGTTTACATGCACTGTTATTTACTATATGTTTTATAAATTCCAGAAATCTGTAATGACATCTAGATCTGAGGATTCTGCCGGGATCAAACCCGAGAAATTTAACGGTAACGGTTTTCGTCGTTGGCAAACACAAGTCGAATATTGGTTAAATACCCTAGGTCTTTTGTCTGCCATCTTCGATGCCCCTCCTTCAGAAACTGAAATCCCTAGCGCTGCGAATGCAGTTGCTTCGACTCTACCATCGTCCTCATCTTCAACTGCAAACACCACTAGAACCTACGTAATACGTCTTCCTTATAGAGATCCGGTAGATGTTGAATATCATTGTCGTAACCGAATCCTAAGTGCTTTGTCTGATAGCCTTTACGATGTCTTCCTTCAATATCGTACGGCTAAGGAATTGTGGTATGCACTTGAAACGCGCTATAACCTTGATAATGCGGGTATAAAACGCTACAATGTTTCCAACCTTCATAAATTCAAGATTGATGCTTCCATGCCTATCAATCCTCAACTCCTTCAACTAGATGAGATGTTGTCCAAGATCCGAGCCGATGACTCAATCCTTTCCGAAAATATCTTGTGACATGTCTTATTGATTCTCATCCCGATTCTTGGTCCGGCTTTAGCATTTGACTAAGACATGACCAATCAAACCTTACTTATGTCCAGATCCAAAATGCTATCCGCATTGAGGAGGAACATAAGAGTAAAAACTCTAAAGTTCCCAAAGACCTTGCTCCTAAAGTAAATCTCACTGAATCGCAAGGCAATCATTCTTCCCAACATCACTTCAAAGGCAAAGGCAAGATCCATAAGAAACCTTTCCGTCAGGTTCCCGCCATCAAAAACCCAATCACCCCAAACCTAGTTCTTCAAACCAAAACCCAGGTAAAGGGAAATGATGTTTCATCTGCGGCCGCACAAACCATCTGTCTACCAACTGCTTCTGCAAAAAGACAGAACCCGTGATTGGCAAGTCTCGTGGAGACAAGCCTCAGACCAACATGATCCAAGCACCGGATCAACCTATCTTCAGGTTAGATTATTCTCCAAGTCTTCTTCTCACTTGTTCATAAGATTGGTGGCTTGATTCCGGAGCAAATGTTCATATTTGTTTTGATCGTTCTTGCTTTGCCACCTTTCATGACATCAGTGGAGGAAGCGTGATCTTAGGAGATGCCTCTTCGGCACAAATTCTTGGACGTGGGCGAGTGGATCTTAGGTTGACATCCGGGAAGACACTAGCCTTGCATGATGTTCTTTATGTGCCGAGAGTTAGGAAGAATCTTGTTAGCGGATCTTTGCTAGTGAAGAAAGGCTACAAGATTGTTTTATAATCTAATAAAGTTATAATAACATTGAATGACAATTTTATTGGCAAAGATTTTGTTTGTGATGGATTATTTAAATTGAATATTGCTGATTTAGAAGTAAATCAAATTTCTTCTTCTTCCTTAGTTTCAAATTCTTCTCCTGATTTTTGGCATGCTAGATTAGGACATGTGAATTCTGATTGCATGAAAAGAATGATGTCCTTAAATTTGATTCCCAAAATCAATATTACACCAAGTGCTAAATGTGAAATTTGTGTGCAAGCTAAATTTTCTAGAAAGCCTTTTAAATCAGTTGATAGAACTTCAAAACCTTTAGAACTAATTCATTCGGATGTATGCGATTCAAACCGCCAACCCACTAGAGGTGGAAATAAATATTTTGTAACTTTTATTGACGATTTCACTAAATATTGTTACATATATTTATTAAAAACCAAAGATGAAGTATTCTCATACTTCAAGATTTTCAAAGCCGAAGTAGAAAATCAATTAGGAACCTCTATCAAAATTCTTAGATCCGATCGAGGTGGAGAATACACTTCGAATGAACTAACCCAATTTTGCCAAGAACATGAGATTATTCATCAAGTGACTGCTCCATATTCTCCTCAATCGAATGGTGTAGCTGAACGTAAAAATCGGGCCTTGATGAACATGGTCAATGCCATGTTAGCCGAGTCTGGTGCCCCGGAAAATCTCTGGGGAGAAGCGTTGCTCACTTCCTCCTTCATCCTTAATAGGATTCCATCTAAACAAAGCGATAAGACACCTTTTGAATTATTCAAATTAAGAAAACCTAACCTCCAAATTCTTCGAGTGTGGGGGTGTTTAGCTAAGGTAGCAATTCCTGAACCTAAGAGAAAGAAAATAGGACCAAAAACATTAGACTCTATTTGCATAGGTTATGCATCCGATAGTAGTGCTAATAGATTTCTCATCTCTAATTCCCTAATTAGTGAAATATCTAACAACATCATTATAGAAGCTAGAGATGCAGCTTATTTTGAAGATAAATTTCCATATAAACTAAATAACTCATCACAACCTTCAACTAGCTCAAACCAACCTTCCACTTCTTCTATAGAACCATTAGAAAATGATGAACCTAGAAGAAGCAAAAGAGTTAGAACCGAAAGATCCTATGGGGAGGACTACTTCACTTATCTAGTTGAAGGAGATCCTAATATATATGAGGAAGCAATGACCTCATCTGATTATCCCTTTTGGAAAGAAGCAATTAATCTAGAAATTAATTCTATCTTAGAAAATAAAACTTGGATCCTAATCGATTTACCTCCCGGTGCCAAAGCCATAGGATGTAAATGGATTTTTAGAAAGAAATTAAATCCGGATGGATCCATAGATAAATATAAGGCTCGCCTTGTAGCTAAAGACTATGCCCAAAAACAAGGAATAGATTATCTAGACACCTATGCTCCCGTAGCTAGAATAACCTTGTTCGGATTCGATTCTTGTCAACCAGCTTTCTAAAGGGTAATGAAGCTCTTTTAGCTAGTCTTTCCTTGGCACGAAGGTCACTGGTTGGGAACGAAGGGAGGCTCGCTCTTAAGTCGGCTATCAGATATCAGATAAAGGATTTGCAAGAGTCGTAAAAATGAGAGGAAAAAAAAACAAAAACAAGAAAAAAATCAAATCGCACCATCTCTGTAATAGGTATTCTAGTATTCTAGGCGCCTAAACAATGACATCAAAATGGATGTCAAGACCGCATTCTTGCATGGAGACTTAGAAGAAGAAGTCTACATGTCTCAACCCGAAGGTTTTGTGGTCAAAGGCCAAGAAACCAAAGTTTGTAAATTAATTAAATCTCTTTACGGTTTAAAACAATCACCTAAACAATGACATCAAAAGTTTGACTCCGTAGTCTTAACTTTTGATTTCAAATCTAATGAATTTGATAAATGCATTTATGCCAAACAAAACGGAAATGAAATTGTCTTGTTATGTCTCTATGTAGATGACATTTTAATTTTTGGAAACTCAATTAAAATTATTAAGGAAACCAAAAATAATTTATCATCCAATTTTGATATGAAAGATTTTGGGGGAAGCAAACATTATATTAGGAATGAAACTAGTTAAAAAAGATTCTAGCGTATCATAATCTCTTTCACACTCGATTGAGAAAATGTTGATTAAATTCAACTTATATGATTCCATTCCCGCTTCTACTTCATATGACGCTAATGCAAAACTTTGTAAAAATACTAATGAACCTGTTGATCAACATAGGTATGCTCAAATGATAGGATCACTCCTATACATAGCTAACCGCACTAGGCCCGACATTTCCTATGTCATAGGCCGCCTTAGTAGATATACTAGTAATCCAAGTGATGAACATTGGTTAGCACTAAATAGAATATTTAAATATCTTCGTGGAACTATGTATTATAATTTAGTGTACACGGGATTTCCCGGAGTACTAGAAGGATATTCAGATGCCAATTGGGTAACTGATTCCTTAGACGTTAAGTCAACGACGGGCTATGTATTCCTCCTTGGAGGTGCTGCCATTTCATGGGCTTCTACAAAACAAACAGTTATTTCTAGAAGCACCATGGAATCAGAGCTTATAGCTTTGGACACTACATGTGCCGAAGCAGAATGGATTAAAAATTTACTTAGTGAAATTCCATTAATTGAAAACCCCATGCCTGCTATCTCTTTACATTGTGATAATAAAAGTGTTATTGATTTAACTGCTTCTAATAGTACTAATTCCAAAATGAATAAGTTCATGAGAATCAGGTACAAGTCCGTGAAGCAAAGAAGAAAAGAACTGATATCACTCAACTCTGTAAAGTTAGAATTGAATCTGGCTGATAATCTTACCAAGGGATTGTCCCGAAGGGAGATATTGTTGTCATCGAGGGGAATGAGGCTTAAGCCCACATGATTTGCTGCCAACGGTGGATACCCAACCCATGTGATTGGAGATCCCATGAAGTGGGTTCAATGTGGTAGAAACGAAACCGTTGATGTAGCGTAGTTGGGAGCACAAAATATAAGGTTGAGAAAACCTTCTCCCCATTCCTATGATGTTGTGCTCTACGTAACAAGTTAGGATGAACTTAATTAAGTTCTTAATGGTTGCCAAAGACATGTTTCTTTGCGAGATATTGGTTACGAATATCTCTTGAGGCACCACCTATGTGGGGGTTGTTGTGAGGCCGCAACTTTGGGATCCGGGCTGAACCCAAAATAACTCTCATGAAAAATCAAGGAATGCGCATGGCCATTAACGCGCCCACCGTCATAACCCAAGAACAACCAATCTTTTGTGTGCTTATCTAATTTACCGGTCAAAAGTTTATAATTCAAAGCCTCTGTCATATTATACTCTTCGGTAGAGGAAGTAAGTACTAAGTATAGATTCAAAGTAACTATTCCATCTATACCCATTGCATTAGATACAACTTGATGAAACAAATTTGTATTTGATTTTATTTATTATTAGTAATATCATACTTATGAAGTTCGCTTTTGGTTTATCGCTTTTGTGGGGGATTGTTAGAAATTTTAATTATAAAACATTATACTTTAAATGTTTTGATTGGAGCTAAATGGTGTTTGGTGTTTGGGCTCCTCATTATGATGGAAAAGCTCAAAACCAAACTTGGAGGGAATCCAAATATTTGGAGGGAAGCCTTTCATGATGAAAGGGTGTTCTTTAGTCCCACCTTGCCATTCTACTTCTTCCCTTAAGTGTATATAAAGATATTCACACCTTATTTGTTCAAAAGAACATAAGGAGTATCTATGAACCACACACGCGCGCGCGCGCACGCACCACACCTGACCGGATCCGGATCCAGATTTGGGATTTGGGGAATAATTGAATTGAATTGTATTTTTTGTACAAAATAGTTTCAGAGTTTTACTCGGAGTTGCGTCGATAAGAATTTGGAGCTGCGTCGAATAGATTTCGACGTAGCGTCTTCAAGCTGCTGAAGTTGGCGTGGCGTCGATTAGGATTCGACGCATGCGTCGATAGAACTCGACGCAAGCGTCGACAAGTCCTGCGTCGTTTTAGCCTGCGTCGATAGAACTCGACGTAGCGTCGACTTGCGTCGATATGGTGTCGACGCAACGTCGATTTGTTTTCTACGTGTTCTGCCGTTTTACGCGTTTTTCTTAACCGCTCTTTTATGCGTGTTTCTCGCTATTATTTACGTTGGAAATATTCAACGTTTATTTTCACGATTATGATCCTTCCAATTATAACCGTCAATACTAATTATGTTTTAATATTGTCGTTTTTCAAGATCTGATTCCTTCGGCGATTTACTGTCTTTGTCTTCTATATATTCACGTTCTTTCTGAAATCGTATACATGCTCTTGTGATCTATGTTCCTGTCACGATATTCTACGTGCTTACTTTTCTTTACGTTTGCTTCATCAAGTGGTTGTTCGAGTGCTCTGTGCTTCTTCGGTGTCCGCGCACATCGGAGTTTCGGGATCTAGCTGGGTGTTGTACCTTGGAGGAGTGAGCATCGGTTGAAAGCTCTGCCGGAGGGTGGTGCAACTTCTTTAGGGCAGTGATCACACGCCTTACCCAGACTCGATTCTTATCTATATTTCCTCTTTTTTATTTCTCATCTCATTCATGCAAAATTATTGATATTGCTGTTTATATATTTTTATATATCTGCTGTTTCTGTAAAAGTTTTAAAAACGAAAATATATCATTTTGTATATTAATATAGGAATATAGAAGAAAATATTCCAACACCTTATAGCCACCACACATATTTCTTCTCTACCTGTTGCCACCTCAGAGCCCCATCCCGCCACAACCAGCCGACCCTAGGTCCGCCGCCACCTTCCCATATCGGGGAGCTACCGCACCCCTCCTTTCAGCCTGCTGTTGCCTTAGAGCCCCCATCCCCACCACTATCTACCTTTCTCGTGATGTAATCCGACCCGAACACCCTAAGAAGTCCACAATCGCCGAATTTCGCCCACGCCTACACATGTAAGTTGTAGTTTGGTGTTCTTGTTTTCTATTATTGTGCGCTTGGACTATATTTCGTAGGATACAATATTATATGCTTTTATTTTATGAATTCATATGATTTGCATGACTTATTCATTGTGCGCAGTGCGCTTGAAAGTATTTGCGCTCCAATTGTATGCAAATTAGCACTTGCAATTCTAATCTGATTATGCAATCGAATGCTACTCTGACCTATTTTGAGCCAACGTTGACCTATTTCGATTTGATATTATCCCTGGTCAATTCAATCTTTCGCACGCATACATATATATGGATGCATGTTCTAGTCCGGCGCAATCCAAATTTATTTTTCAAGCCAGGGATAGCTCATTACTGCGCTCGTTGAACCCAAATAGACCTCAGTACTATTGTTTGTAATGTTTTTTTATTCTTGATGTAGGTTTCTTTGTTGAAGAAATATGAAAAGGAAAGGAAGGCTGCTAATATGACTATGATGGGAATACTTGATTTGTTCCAGAAGGCTTATTCAGTAGATCTTGGACCATTAAATGTCTTGAGAGCTGCAGCATTTCATGGCGCTCAGTTTATTGCTCCACTGAAGAGGAATATAGTCTCTTATGCTATGGGAGATCAAAAATGGCCTTTTTTTACGGTTTAGGGTTTTAGGGTTTAGTTATTTTTTCAACCCTGATGAACAACAAAAACTCGGGCGAATGAACCGTCTTGTTAAGTTTTTTTTCGCTTGGAGTGATAAATTTCGTAGCTGCTTTTGGTTGTGTTTGCTTTGAAGAAGTTTGAGGGAATGCTGCTGCAAGTTTCATATTATGTAGTTTTGTTTCATGTAATCAACAGTTTATATTGCATTAGGTAGAAATATGTTTTTCACTAACTATTCGGCTCTAGGCGTATTATCTTCATTTTGGCAGGAGAAAAATATCACCGGAGATAGGTGTTTTGTGATGACTCTTGCCTGAATTAGTGGCTCAAGGCGTTTTTCGTCCGGGCGTGTGTTTTTGTTCTTCCGCGCATCGTGTTTTTCGTCTGGGCGTGCATTTTTCACATGAGCGCGCATTTTTTGGGCGGAGGAGTTTTTTGGCCGGGCGGGTGTTTTTTCGCTCGGGCGCGCATTTTTTGACTGAGAGCGTTTTTTTCGCTTTGGAGCGAATTTTTTTCCCGGGCGCGCACATTTTTCGCTCGAACTTGCGTTTTATATCCGGGTGCGCATTTTTCGGTCGGTCGGGTAGGTGTTTTTTCGCCATGGTCCGCATTTTTTGCCCGGAGGTGCTTTTTGCCCGGCCGTGCGTTTTTCGGTAGGGCAGACGTTTTTTGGTCGGGTGCTCATTTTTTCGCATGTGCGTGCGTTTTTTGGCACAGACGCATGTTTTTCAGCCGGAAGAGCATATTTTTGCGTGGACGCTTTGCGTGGACGCTCATTTTTTGAGCACGGTACGGAGGAAAGTAGTTGTCTTAATATTAAATAATATGTTTGTCCATAGCTTCAAGGAAACCACAGCGTGATGATATATTACTTTCTACTGTAATGTTGGTGGAAGCAATATTACTTTATGAAGTCAATTGAAAGGGTTAATATGAAAGAATATACAAGATATTCCAATCTTGGTCCAAGTGTGACGTGGGCCCGCATTTGATGTGGAAAACATTTCATGAGGTGGCACCTCGAGTGGGCCCGCCATGTCCGGGATTGACCAAAATGGTCAGTATGACCCAACGGGACACATCTCCTAATCAACATAGTCTGAGGCAACCAAACTGAGGAAAACACTTGGGGTTCGTTCGTTTGGATGGAATTGAACTTGGATATTGGGATTGAGATCGATTCTAATTCTTCTAGGATTTGAAATTTGTCTAATTTCAATAAGAGTTCTCGCCCAATAGATAGAATTAGAGAATATTGTGAAATTGATCAATTTTGTTGTTCGTTTATTAGGTAAATTCAATCTTAAAATTAGGCGCGTCAGATCGAAAAATGCACACCCGGTCGAAAAATGCATTTCCGGGCGCGCGTGCAAAAATGCGTCCGACCGAGCGAAAATTGTGCAATCGGTAAAAAAGTTGCGCGCCCGGGCAAAAAATGTGCGATGTGGCGAAAAAAACGCACTCATTCAAAAAAACACGTACTGGGGTGAAAACGAGCGACCTTGCGAAAAAAACGCTCTCCCTGGCGAAAAACCGCAAGTTAAGGTGAAAATCACACACGGGTGAAAAAAATGTTCGCCCGAGCAAAAAAAAATGCACATGGGCGTGCGCTCGAGCGTAATACGCGCGCTTGGACTAAATTCACGTCCCCGGGCAGAATACGCGCGCCTAGGCAAAAAACATACTTGACAGTACTAGTAGGATGACATACATTATGAATCAGATAATATAATTTGATAGCAAACATCTTCGAAAGGGTAGAAGATCTACGGTGATGCTTAGATCACACGCATCGATTGCTGCTAGCAGTAATAAGTTGCATTATAGTTCAAAAAAAGTACTATTATCGTAGATTTGATTGTAATTGTAAACATATTAGAAAAATATGGTAATACTATAATCATCATAAAACATGGTTGTAATCTTGTTGTTTGAATAATAGTCGACGCAATTTCTCAATCTTTTTCTTTAGAGGCAAGAATCGTAATTAACTACGCAACCCCCGAAAGAGAATGAAAATTGGATCTCTACATTTCAATTCTTGAGGCCTAATTCCATCCAACCATGTTGCCGGATGGAAAAATTCAGAGGTCACTCCGCCTGATGGAAGACCGAACTTTGACAATTCATATGCTTCTTCGTTATGAAAATTGGATCCCTACATTTCAATTCTTGAGGCCTAATTCCATCCAACCATATGAATCTTATTACATGAATTAAAATTGAATTCAGGTTTAGCTCAACCACAATTGCATTCAAACATGGATAGTTCGAGTCTAGGAAGCACCGGTACGGGTACCGGGTACACTACGTATCCGGTACAACAATTTTAAAACAGAGATACGGGTACAACGGGATACGTTCTATTAAATTATATATACGTTCTATTAAACTTGTGACAGATTTTTGTAATATACAAAAATCTATCATAAGATTTAGAAGAAATCAGAAGAAAACAGAAGAAGCGGAATCAGCGGCTTCAGGAATCCTCCAACGGAAGAATCAAACAGGCGCGGGATTGAAAGGAGACGCGTATTCACGCGTGCGGTACGCGTACCCATACCGAAAACGCACCCCGTACGAGTACGAGTCTCTTTTTGGCGTATCCGTGCTTCGTAGGTTCGAGTTAACTCAAGCCCATTTCAACTTGACTCATGTTGAACTAAATTCCAGCCCTAATTCTTTACCCATAAGGTTCTGCTTGATTTGGAGGAACTGAACTAGAAGAAATTCAAAATGAAGGAGGTGTAATCAAAACTAATTCTCATCAACTTATTTGGTTGATGAGAATCAAGTTATTGGAGGTTAAAAACACACAACAAATGTAGATATGAAGACAGTTTCAATGTAAAAAAAAAAAAATTTAATAGCATTAACTAAAGTGCAGGCAACTTCATTAAACCAACCAAATCGTCGCTACAAGGATTGAAATCCTTCCAAAGTTAAAAGAACACAGAGTTCAAATGGAGATCAATTGAAGAAAGTGCGAGTATTTTCCATATACAAATATTCAAACTAGTTCATCCATATACAATTACCATAGATTCTATTTTTAGGTAGAATAAGATGGGCAGGAGTGAGGAGTTATGTAATCCTATCACGGCTAAAACGCAGTCCATTGATATTCGCAGTCCAATGAATTTAAGTGTTTTTAGGACTGCGAATAGCCAACATAGGACTGATAATAACATCGCGCTATTTAAATAATCTGAATAGAAGGGTTGGAAGCACCTGCTGCGGCCCTGCTGGTGAGAGAAGGCCTCATGGTGACGAGGGCGGATTCATTTGCTCCGGCCATCAACGCGGCCCTTCCCGCTTCGAAGAACCTGGAGACGGCATCCTCGGCATAGCGGTTGGCTTGAGCAACGGTCATGCGCTTGCCGATGTGCGGGTATGCATTCAGAACGTGGTCTCCGTTTAGCTGCGATGCGAGTTGTATCAGCTCCTCTTGAAACTCCGACAGCGACGAATCTTCTTTTGGACCGTGAGGCCTCAGTGATCTTGTTACTTCTGGGAGTTTCTCTGCGTTTTTAAATGAAAAAAAAAAGAGGAATATCAAGAAGTGTATTTTTTAAACCAAGTAACTGGATAAAAAAAACAGGGTAATGCAAGAATCATAATCTTAAGTTGAATCATCTAAGATTATGATTACGACCATACAGTTAGGCGGTTATTCGCAATGATCAAGCATGCCTTGATAAATTTAGGCGGTTATTCGCAAACCGCATTTGTCTATTGGCAGCTCTAAAGGAAGTCAAATTTGTTATTCGCGGATATTTTTATTATCCACAGATTAGTACAGAAAAAAAAAATTTTGGTCGTCCTCTTCGCCTTCCTCGCCACATGGAGAGAGTAACCCTAGCTATCTAAATCTTCCCTAAACAAACCAAAATCGCATGAACAATGAAGAAATCGTCTTTCTTCCTCAACTCGGTCTCCATCCGCGTATTCATTTTATGAATCACGATCCGATTGAAGTGCTCAGAAGGTCGTCGGAGATGTTCCTTCGTTGACGGGCCCTGCTCAGGTGAACGAAGACATCGATTGCTCATGTTTAAAATTGGTATGCGGATAACAACTTGCAAACTCAAATAAAGTGGGAAAAAATTGGTCTGCGAATAACAATTGCCTAAATTTATGCTGCCATGTGTTAAGCACTTGCATCAACAATATAATAGTTTCCAAATTAATTTTGTTATACACGGTTGCGATTATCATGCAAAAGTCATTTGAATCATGGTGCCTCGCGGAGCTCAACATTCCAATCCAAGGCTCGACGCTTTGACATGCATATTGTATGACAAGCTTTCCTCTCGAAACAATGGGCCCCTGCCCGGATGAGAATGAATGAAATGAAGCCTAGTTTTTTTTTGAAATATTGCATATGCATTAGAAAGATAAAAGAAAGTACCAAACTAAACTATTACAGAATGCCATCCAAATCAGATTGGACAAGCTCAACAAACTCAGAAGGAGTCCCAGTCTTGGAGTCCCACTAAGACTAGACCAAACAAAATCCCCAAATAGCAAAACGAGCACAAAAGTCGGCCACCCTATTCGCCTCACGACAATCATGCTGAAATCGGAGCTGGGTGAGGCCGTTGAGGAAAGAGAAGTCCTCATCACCATCATCAGTCGCACTCCAACTGCCGCGCAGCAGGCTTCTGGAACAGACAGAAATGAAGCCTAGTTTAAGGGCTCCTTTGGCGCCACTTATTCCAGCGGATGAAATCTGCGCGGGAGGCAACTACCACCGCAGTTGCCGCGGAGCGAACGAAATCCGCGGATTTTTAAGGACGGGTCGGATCTCGCCGCGGCCCCCGCCAAACGGGCGGCGGCCGCAACCGCGCGGGGCGGTCTGCGCGACTGTGGCGGACCCGCTCCAAACGCGCCCTAAATTTTGTTGGTGCTAGAGCATTCACTAAAAGCAATGCAAGTGAAAAACATATTAAGGTATGCTCAAACGTCATCCTTAAATAGCGTGGCACAACATAACCCAGTCATGATTAAAAAAAAGGGAAAGATTCCAAGAGGGAGTTTGACTAAGCAACAAAGAATAATAGTTAAGGAGGTATCTTTTAAAAGTATAAAAAATAATAAAATTTTATCAAATGAACAAGTGATAGAATTTGAAATGTGAAAAGTTTTTAACCTTTAATGATTGATTATTACAGAATCCCAATTGGAATTTTTTTAATGACCCAAAATTGATGTAGAATAAGATGACTAGTCTCATTAAAGAAGATTGAAGTAAATATTTTAGGAATTGAAATAGATATTTATTGAGGAGATGCTGTGGTGGAGTGAGTAGGTACAAAAGGTTACTAAGGAAAATAAACATGCTTTTAAAGCATCGAAAATATGAAATACTACCAAAGGGTATATCTATACTATTATATAAAGAAAAACTTTATCTTCCATGTGAAAAGTAGCGAAAATTTGACATTATTAACATATATGTACTACAACAACAACACTCGAGCCTTTTGTGCTCGTAAAATTTGACATTATTAACTTTATCTTATTATTATTGTTGTTATTTTATCAAAAAATATATATTAATTAATAAGGGTTTCAATGTCCCCGCAAAAAAATGTCTTCATACCGCCACTGCGCACTATTGCACTGGGCGAACACGGTGCATTCTTGCTAGTACTCCTTATACAAAAGTTAATTAATAGATTTGATTTAAAGGAGGAAAAAAGATATGCATAACAGGGATGATAAGAGAGGAATCCTAGAGACATTGATCAAGATAGATGTATTAAAAGTGAAGATAAATATATCTCAATTAAAAATGAAGACATCAAGGAATATAAAAAAATGCAACTTTGAGAAGTAATTTTTAATAAACCTTATTCACTTAACATTCGGTTAACAAAGGAGACCTTATATAGGTTAAGAACACGGAATACAAATATATGGAATGACCTCTAAGAACAATCATAGTTACAATAATACCTATTTTAATCCTAACATTCACCCTCAAATTGAGTATGGGGATTAGTCATACCCAACTTAATTACAGTAGAAAAAAAATAGACACTTACAATGTCTGCAAGTTGAATTTCAGATTTAGCAAATAAATATAAATGAACCAATATGGGTTCTTTCCTGTATAAAATTCCTATCAATCTTTATATGTTCGGTACGGTCATGTTGAACCGTATTCTTGGGGCAATAGAAATAGCAATTTTGAATAAACGAGCAGGATCAATCCAGAGCATCACAGGATCCATCATTAGCACTTTGAAATATATGCCTTCACAAATTTCAAGGGTCTAGTCATGTATTCAACTTATGCATTATCAATTGCTTTTTACTTCTCCATATCACAAGATTTCCACCTAAAACATTACTGTGTCACGTGGCAAAATGCCTGTCCACCATAGAGCCAACCCAATTTGCATCAGTGTAACTTTCTATTCCCATTATATCATTAACAGTAGACTTGTCAGTCTTACTGTGAGGAGAGATAAAATTCCTTTATCAAGAGTAGCCTTTAGGTATAGGGCCTATTTTGAGAGATAAATGAGACGACCTACCAATTGTTGGTAATTAGGGACATCTTGGATAGGATCACTGCCATCTTTAACAATTCTACAATTGGCCTCAATAGGAGAATAAGATTGCATCATAGCATTTATGTATCTTCGAACAGGTCCAATATGCACATTCTCTGAGAGAAGCAAATGTTTTTTAGTTTGGTAAACTTCAACTCCAAGGAAGTATCGTAAAGCATCAAGGTCTTTCACCTCAAATTCTTTAGCAAGTAGGGATTTAAGGGAAATGATTTCCAAGGTCTTTCACCTCAAATTCTTGGGTCTGCCCTCTCTGCTGTCTTTGGCTTTGATTTGAGGGCATGATTCCGCAGCAAACGTGACGGTATAGGGGGCCACTATTTCAGTGGTAATCTGTGAGCCGCCACTTTGTGCATTTATTGTCAAAGGTTCGGTCTTTCTCCTCTAAGAGAAGCCACTTTGTGCATAGGGCCAAAGGTTAGGTCTGTTTCCAAGCTTCCCCCGCCCATACCCCCAATGATTGGGGACTATATGGGTTCTGTTGTTGTTGTTGTTGTTGTTGATTTCCAAGGTATCGTCCCCAGTAATAAACTTATCATCCACATGTAAAATAAAAGCTGCTAGCTTTCCCTCATTCCTCATGACAACAAGATATGGCCAGCATTACTTAGTACATATCCATAAGAAAACACAGCTCTATTGTCGCGACCAAACCAAGCTCTCGGGGATTGTTTTAATACAAATAATGTCTTTCATAAGTTGCATATTTCTATTTTAGAGTTCTTTGGGATGAACACGAGTGGGCTACTCATGTAAACTTCTTCCTTAAGGTATAAATGGAGAAATGTATTTTTAACATCAAGTTGATGAAGATCTCAACCTTTGTTTGCAACATGCGAGAGCAATACCGTGATAGTACTCATCTTAGCTGTGTGGGGTGGGGATATCTTAATAGTCAATGTCAAAGGGGGATATCTTGATAGTCAATGTCAAAGGTTTTAGTGTATACTTGTCCTACTAATCACGCCTTGTATTTTCAGCAACACCGTCAGTATTTTGCTTAATAGTAAAGACCTACCTATACCCAATATTTTTCTTTCTAAGAGGAAGATCGATTATCTCCCATGTTTTTCGCCATTGCCCTCATCTCTTGTACCATTGTATCAATCCACCAGGGAACTTTGAGTGATCCTTGCCAATGCCTCAGTACATGTCCAACAATATGTATAGAGGATAGAAGCGATAAATGTTTGATATGACGGAGGTAAGGAAGTATATGAGGTAAATTTATAAGTCGGATGTTGGGTGCATGAATACATTCTCAAAGGCTATAGGTTGATTAGCTATAAATCTAAAGATAATGCAGGTGACGATTCAGGGTAAACATTTACAGTGGGAACTTGTTTTCTGTAATAGGTAATTGCTCCTTCTCAATGGAAGGAAAATAAATAGAAGTAGGAGGAATATCATAAGGTGGGTTCACTTCATCATCTAATGATTCCACCTAAAGAGGTCTGAAAAAAATTCATTTTTCATGGAAAATGGCATCCATAGACACACAAGTCCAACGGGTGGTTGGGTGATAACATTTATATCCGTTCTGAGTAGGGGAATAAAATCAATAGCCAATGAAGTCATTTATGAGCACGAAGTCAAGTATTCCACGAAAGATTTTATGAATATGGATAAAAAACACACTTGAACACTTGAGGTGAAGATTTCAAGGTGGAATGACTAGGGTATCTAGAGAAGTGGAATATCCGAGAACCTTAGAAGGCATACTGTTAATCAAATATGGAGTACTAAGGGCGACATTCATCAGTACTTAGAAAGTCTTGCGGTGAACAAAAAGTTCTAATAACTTCAAGATGGTGTTTTTTCATTTCAGCTACTCCATTTTGAGCAAGAGTAACAAAGCATGAAGTTTGATGAACTATGCCATTTTCAAAAAGATTTATATTGGCCGCAAGGTATCTAGACCATTATTAGTGCAACGAATCTTAACTTGGGCATTGTAGTGGTTACAAATGAGTTTATGAAAATGGTTAAAATATGTAAAAACTTCACTTTATTATGCATCAAATATAACCAGATGAAATGTAACTAGGTAAGTATAATCAATAAAGAAATCAGCAAGAGAAGTAATGGAACAAGGTACCAAAACATCAATATGAACAAAAGCAAAAAGCACAATACCATGGAGAGTATTACTAAAGAGTAGCAGAATGATGGTAGCAAAATTCACCTTTATCGCATTTAAATTTTTAAACAATTTTAAGAGAGAAGGAATCAGTCATGTCATACTAGAGGGGGGATAAAGCGCCTTTGTGCACTTCACCATAAAGTGCACAAATTCAACGGTGGATTGAGATGTGTGCATTGCACTGATCCACATCTCTGCCGTTGGATTTGTGCACTTTATGGTAAAGTGCACAAATGCACTTTATCCCCCCCCCCCCCCCCCCCCCCCCCCCCCCTCTCCCCATACTAGAGGGAGGAAAGAATAAAGAGGCGGAGTGAGTCTGAGACAAAGGCTACAAAGATTTATCCAGTAAATAGAATCCATCCAACAAGCTACACAACTCAATAGTCAGGTTTGTAATCAGATTGTGAAACAAAATGTAAGAAGGGTAAAAACTAGCTAAGCAATTGATATGTCGAGTTAAATGACTAATGAATAACAATTTTTTGGTGAAACCAGGGTCATGAAAAAAAAAGGACAAATGGAATGGGTATGCGGAATATTTCTTGTGCCAAAAATATAAGAAAGGGACCCATCAACAAGACTGGCTTCATCCCAATCAGACAAATGTGTTGCAAGGAAAATCCATTTTGATTTGATGGTACAAAACCATTTATAATTGATGATAAATGCAAAATACATTTTCCAAGAGACAGTGCAAATATTTTCTAAGTCAAAGAATGTTGTTAATAGGCATTAGTCGAAAACATAATTCTGTTAGTAGGCATTAGTCGAATGCAAATTACTGTTAGTAGGCTTTAGTTGAATGCAAAATATTGTTAGTAGGCTTTAGCCAAATGCTGAATATTGTTAGTAGGCTTTAGTTGAATGCAAAATGCTGCTAGTAGTCTTTAGTCGAACGAAGAATGTTGATAGCAGGCTTTAGTTGAAGGTTATTCAACGAAAGTAAACTTTAGTTGAATGCATCCATAGTTTTGAAATAGTCATTGGAAGATAGAGAGTCATTGAAGAGTGCAGTTGTTGCATGAATAGTGCCTGTGAACAGTAACTTGTTTTGGCACATGGAAGGCTGCGTAAGTGGGTTAACACTAATGCAAAACAATGCAGGTCTTGCTGGGTGGACTTGAGCAACTTAACTTATATGATGCATGTAGGAGTCAAATTAATTCGAATTTATTTAGTAGCAAGAATTAATATGGCTAATAGCAATACACAACTTTCCTAACAATTTCAACTGGGTTTACAATACACGTTCCCCTTTGCATAGACAATTTAAGCAAAAAAAAATCATTCGAGGAGAGTATAGGAAAATAAGGAACGAACAAGAGCACATCAATATGGGATCCCAAACAAATATGTGATGTTTTCCAATACTTGATAGAGGTAAATAAAACACTACAAAGGACTCACAAACATATGGATCAGGCAACAGTGCAGTGGCAATCTAGTGTAGATCTGAGTGGAAGATGCAGAGGTTGCGACTGGGAGTGAAGGAGGCTTGTTTCTAGAGGGGAATGGTGGTTTACGGCTGGCGATAAAGGTGGAGAGGAAGGGATTGCGACTGCAGGAGGAGGGCTTACGGTTTGAGGTGGAAGTGGGGTTATGACGGGTGCGAAAGAGAGGTTTGGTTGCAGGGGGATGGATCTGCAGCTAGAGGCGGAAGGGCTTACAACGGCTGGGTTTCCGTGGGGTCGCACTCCACGATGAAAGGTAGAGAGAAGTCGGGCATGGCCAGAACCGACGGCGTCACCAAGGCGAGGGACCATCGGAAGGTAATATCAGTCGTCTTGCACATAAGGCTCGTAAGTGGTCGTGTCAGCGTACCATAATCCCAAATGAAACGGCTATAGTAGCCCGTCAACCCGAGGAAGCCCCATACCTCGCGTACGGAGCGCGGCTGCGGCCACTGCAGCACCACCCCGGCCTTGTCGGGTCTATAGAAAAATAGGATATCTCGCGCTGAGCGGAGGCATATTTCTTCATGTTGGCGACCAAAGAGTGGCGTCGCAGTGTCTCCAAGGTGGTCTCCAAGTGACATAGGTGATCTTGTCACGTCGGGCAGTAAACGAGGATGTCGTCAAAGAAAACCATAACATATTTACGAAGCAACGACCGGAAGATGTCGTTCATCGTGTCTTCGAAGGTAGTTGAGGCGTTGGTGAGGCCGAACGACATCACCAAGAGCTCGCAGTGTCCGTCGTAGTTGCGGAAGGTGGTCTTCGGGATTTCCTAGGCACATACCCGAATCTGATCGTAGCCCGAGCGGAGGTCAATCATGGAGAACAAGGTGGCTCCACATAGCTTGTCCAAGATCTCCTGGATAACGGGAATAAAATAATTGTCTGCTACGGTGGCTTTGTTAAGCCCAAGGAAATCAATGCAGAAGCGCCAGCTACCGTCCTTCTTAAGCACTAGGAGGATCGGGCTCTAGAATGGACCCACACTGGGTCGTATCAGTCCGACAACTAACATGTCGGACATTATGAGCTCAATCTCATCCTTTTGAATATGGTCGTAGTGGTAAGGCCGAACCGAAATCGCAAGTACTCCATCCCGGAGTGGGATGCGGTGGTCGGTAGAGCGGGGCAGTGGAAAGCCCGGAGTCTGCGCGAACACGGACGAGTAAGTCTCCAGAGGGAGAGATAACTGAGGTGTGTGGGGGGGGGGGGGGAGAATGTGGAGGCCCCAGGGCCACATCTGTCGGTGTGGTGATCTGCCATAAGAGTGCCCTAAAGTACACAGAGTGAGTCTGTAAGGCGGCACGCGATGAGACGGCAACCCACTGAAGGGAGGTGTTCCCTAGGAGTGTGTAAGGCCGATTAGCCCACTGGAAGGTCATCCACATAGAGGCCCAGTTGTGGTTGACGTCGCCCAACGTCTGTAACCACGTAATGCCTGTAATGGCATCCACGCCGCCCAAAGGAAAGATATAAAAATTGGCATAAGCATTGTAATCGTCCAACTAGAGCGGAAGGCCACGACAAAGTCCCCTAGTCGGGGAGCAAAGGCCGTCACCAAGGTCCAAGGTAAACCAAAAACTCTGTCGGGTTGGTGGGCAGCTGCAAGCGCATCAGCAAGTCGTGGGAGACGAAGTTGTGGGTTGCCTCACTAACAATCATAAACACCACAGAAATCCCCTGAAGAAGTCTCTGCAGCTTCATGGTGCAGGGCCCCGAAATTCCGCAAGTGGAAAAAATTGAGAGCTCCAAACACTGAAAGGAAATCGTCGTCGCGTCCGCCTGAGGGACATCATCAAGGATAAGGGCATCGAAGTCGGCGGTCGTGACTTCGCCCTCATCGACACGCATGAGAACCCGCAACTCCTTGAGCGGGTAGTCATGCGTCGGGGAGTAGGGCTGCCTGCAGCAAAAATACAAACCCTTACTGTGCATGTCATTATACTCCTGTATCGAGAGGCGGTTTGGGGTCGGCGGCTGTGGGCGGCGAGGAATGTTAGCCGGCGTGAGGGGAAGGATGGTCGTGGGTGAAGGATCCCCCGTGGGAAGTCGTGGATGAACAGGAGGAATGGACGTGGAGTGAATCAAGGAGCTGGGTGTGATCAGCTAAAAACGCGGCCGATCTACCCGCTTGACTAAGAAATCTGCCTCCACCAAGAAGGCGACCCCCATAACATCGGTAATATTCCAAGGACGGCGAGTACGGATCCATGGGTAGATGTGGGGTTGGAGACCCTGAAGGAAGAAGCCCATATAGTGATCGGGAGGAAGACCAGGGACGTGGTTGACAAGCTCGATGAATTCGTCAATATACTGATCCATCGAAAAGGTGTGGCGGAGGGCACATAGGCCCTCAACGGCATTGCCAGAGTAGCAGAGATCGCATCACTTGACCAAAGCCAATTTGAGGTCAGCCCATGAGAGGAGCGGGGCGAAGTGGCGAAGCCAACGAACCCAGTGTAAGGTGGTGCCCTCCATGGAAAGGAGCATCAAGGAGAACTTTTGCGTCTTTGGGTGCCCTGGATGTCAAAGAATTGTTCGGCCTTGGCAATCCACCCAAGAGGATCGGTCCCGTTGAAATGGGGAACTTCGAGGGTGTGCAATGCATATGCCGCGACAAGTGCGGGGAGAGGAGCGAAAGAGGTGTCGTGGGGCTGGTCGGCAGCCCACTGAAGGAGGGTGGGTCTTCTAAGGGCGGTGGCGGAGTGGAGTCCGAACGGGCATCGCGAGCCTCCAAGTGTTGGACGCTAGCCTGGATGGAAGCGAGGACGCTGGCTTGATCGTCGAGGCGGCGTTCGACAACATCGAGGCGGGAGTCTGTCATGGTGCGGGTGCTCATTCGTCTTGGCGGTGACGCCATGAGCAGGAAGATATGGCGGTTGGTGCGGTAGAAGGAAGCTCTGGGAGGCACGACTGGACAACACGGTATGCGCGTCAGGAGGAAGCGACTAGACGCGTCGGGAGGAAGCGGGGTTGGATGTGTGGTCTGGAAAGAGTTCTGTGTTGAGTGTGAGGTCGGGAGGAAGCGCGGCTGGACGCGGGCGAGGTGGGGAAAGAGTTTGTGCACTGGACGCAAAAGGTCATGGAAGGAGTCTGTGCACTGGACGCAAGTGGGTTGGGGAAGATGTTCGTGCGCTGAACATGAGAAAGGGTCGCAGGACTCTTGACGACTAAGGAGGTAGCGGACGGGGTCGGCATGTCGGACCAATGACCAATGTTACCCCTTAGGGTTTCACCGCTCCAATCCGAGAAGATTAAGAGGAAGGAAAAGAGGAAATCCAAGAGATACTCTTGGCTAGCCCTAGGATCCAAAGCATTTCATTCCAAATGACCCAAAGATACAAAATACAAGAGGTTTGGGGTATTAGAATCAAGGTTGTAAATATCGGATGTCGGCGACAAGTCAGATTGAGTTTTTAAATATCGGATGTCGGAAGTCAGAGATATGTTGGGATATTTTAAAATATCGGATTTCCATCTTATAAATAAAAAATTTATTTTTATGTATAAGTATAATTATATATTCTAAAATGAAAAAAAAAGTAACATAAAAAGTAAACGAACAATGAGCCATGTATATCCTAAAATAAATTCGAAAAATATCCAAAGTAAAGTATTCAAAAAAAAATCCAAAGTAAAATATTATAGCAAGTACAAATCAATACAATATAAAATATATTTAATATTATATAAGAATTTTATTTTATTAGTACTGAGTTTTATAGCAAATAAAAAAAATTAAAAGCTAAATATCTTTAATTGATTATAAGTCTTTCTGTGTTTAATAAGTTTATGTTAAAATCATATAAACAACAATTAATAAATGTGTTGAACTTTTCACATCTTTGTAATATGAAATAAGAAAAATAGTGTAAAATAAATATACAAAATTGATTATAAGAATAACAAATTCAAAGAACAAAACAATAAGTCTAATTAATTTAAACATGCATAATACTATATTTATATATATATATATATGTGTGTGTGTGATTTAGACATATACTATTGGAGTGTTAACATAACATAAAATAAAATAGCGGACGATATATTCAAAAGTCGTGTCGGTCGATATATCAGAAAAAATCGAATATATCGGCGTATATTTTAAAAATGACATAATAGGGTATTTTAGAAAAAAAAATGTCGTTTTACCCTCAAAAATAACATGTCGGCAGACATGTTGGAGGACATTTAAAACAGTGATTAGTTCCCCTCACCGAGCAAAAGTGTAATTATGCAGAAAATCTGAAATGCAACTTAAAATAAAACACCCCATCTGAGCATTAGCAATCACGCCAGCGTCTCCGTTGTGTCCCTCTTCCTCCTGGAGTAGACACGACATGTTATCGACGCCCCTTCGATCTCCGTGCCACCGTCCGCATCCGTAACAAAAACGGGCACAATTCAACATCCAATAGCCCAAGAAAGTTCAATTTCACGTAGGTCAAATCCAAGGAATCAAACCAAGCCCCAAAAGAGTTCGAATTGGACTCATTTTCAAGTCGTTTCTTTCTCATTATTATTCATGGACAATATCTTTTATTTTACATTTATATTTACAAATAAAAAAGGAATAAGATATGTTTACCATATTTAGGTCTTATTTAATGTTTCAACTTTAGTAGATAATATAATATGACCTATGTTTATAAGTATGGGATATGTCTTGTAATTAGATAATTGATCATTAATAAAAATTTGAGTTATTTTTTTAAATTTCTGCCCATGTGAATGATGAGGATTCACATCTTGCACGAGGGTTTGATAACAATAGCATGAAAATTCACATCTTGCATAGTGTTTGATAATAACAGCTTGGGTATTCATTGTTTTCTGGATTTATCTTAATTTCATGCAATTTCCCTCTTCTTCTTCAATCCCGTCATGCAAGGTTGTTTTAAACAATTGCATGTATGTGAGCTTGCAAATCAATAAAAAAATATATATGAACCTGGACAATCAGATCGAGGAGTCTTTCGAAGGGAGAAGTAGCTTTCGAATGTTCCAGCCCATGCATCCCTCTTTGTGAGATAATTTGACTTCATATTGAACAGCTTTTTAACTGTGGCAGGGATGGATGAATGTTCGAACTGTGAAGTCTCAGTAGGCCCATTAGGCTCATGAATCACTGCAAATATTAAAAAATTGTATCAGAACTTTACATTATAAAGCATATAGGAAAACAAAATGAAGATAACACAGGCAAACAGAACTTTTATACCAAACATAATCTGAGAAAGAAGGTACAGTAGACCTTTTAAAAATTTGTTTATAAATTAAATAATTGTTTATAAAAAACATTCCAAGTCCAGCAAGAGAATAGCTTGGTGTCAATCATGCAAAATCTCCATAAGCAGATATTCAATCGAGCATGACATGGAAAGCTTAAGCTGCAGTCAACCCCAATGTCATTAATCTTGATACCTTACCAATATACTATAATGAAAGCCTTTTCGTGATATCAAATTTGGGCATTCCAATTGAACCTTTTTAAATTATCTAAATGGCCTATAATAATTTAGGCGCCTTTCATTATTTTCATGATAAAAAACTAAAAAAAAAAAAAAATTAAAAACTAAAAGACAAAATTTAAATAAACTAAAAGACAAAAAGTTGAATAAATTAAAACAACAACAACAACAACAGAACCCATATAGTCCCCAATCATTGGGGGTATGGGCGGGGGAAGATTGGAAACAGACAACAACAACAGAACCCATATAGTCCCCAATCATTGGGGGTATGGGAAGTTAAATAAATTAAAACACAAAAGAAAATTAAAATAAATAAATAAATAAACTAAAAGACAGAATTTAAAAGAACTAAAATAAAAAATAGATTCTATATAATAAAGAAAGTATTTTCGTGATACAAAATTAGAGTTTTTCAACTTAACCACTTTTACAATCAAATTAAAAATTAAATAAACTAAAAAACAACAAAATAAAATAAAATAAAATACATTAATGAAAAATTATAAAAGGGAAGAGGAAAAATAAATAAAAACATTTTCTCAAAGGAATAAATCGTCCAGCACCAAAAGGTATTACAGTTGCTGGTCGGCTCAAAGAACATTTATGGTTGCTGAATATTGTGCATTGGGGGCCTCACACTTGCTCCATTAGTAACTATATTAAAATCATGAAATGGCATCTAAGATTCTGTTATGGATCTCACACCGTTGGTTATCTAGTATTAGAGTCTTGACTCGTATTGTATCGAGTCTTTATCGTGTGAGTCGAGTCGTATTGAGTCATAGGAGTATTTTAATATTTTTAATATTTCCATGTATTTTAATATGTTATGCATTTCGATGTATTTATGAGTCTGCCCCTGGGTCTTGTTATATAAACTCGGGAAATTATGTAATTGAAATCAATCAATGAAATATCAAGTTTTTTCTTTTATCTCTGTAACTATATTAAAATCATGAAATGTCTCAATTGAACAATCAATTTTGTTTTTCCACTAATGTTATTCAAAACAACATAATCAAAATTTTCAAGTGGTTGGATTTTTACAGCCAATTTTTTTTTATGAGAGCTACAAGGCTGATTGGCATTTTAGAAAATATTTAATCCCAATTTTTTACCATCCCTGACCAGGGCATTCTTAAAGTTTACATATCAATCTGACTAATTAAAGATTAATTACATAATAAATGAAGTAACTAATAATGATACATATATGCCATTGTTATGTTCGTCTTGCAGACATACGTTGCGCTCGCTCGGACAGTCGGACTACCCCGGTATTACGATAGAGTTCTCTCGGATTCACGGTTCCTTTAATGGATTATCTTATATGTGATGTGCTCGCTCGGACGACCCCGGTCTCACGACAGAGTAACATGCAAATCAAAAATAAGAAACAAAACACTGAATTACTAACTCCAATAGGAATGAGTGGAGGCACAAGAGTTACCAAAAAACATGATAAGTGATAAAACATTCTTGATAGAATGAGTTCCAACAAATACACATGTTCCTTCAATGGATTATCTTGTATTCACAGTTAATTATGTATTCTATCCGGTAGTGGGGCTCCATCTATATAAGAAAGTCTTAGGTTGAGAGTCTATTATCTTATGAAATCATTCGGACTTTGGGCTCTCTTTGGAGAGATGAGTGTTTTGGAGGACCCATCCTCCGAGTGTTAATCGGGAGCTTGTCTCCTGAGTTTGTATTTGTTATTATCATGTAATGCAATTTTATCGTTGGTTCGTAGTAATTGGTCCGACCTGCCGCTTTCCGGTTGCGGTTCTCGTCGCCGGATTTCCACCAACGACTCCTTTGGACGCGGATAGGAAACCATCTGTTCTGTCCATGCCCTCCATCGCTGCATCAGTCTACGAGAGCCTCGATTAGCACAACGCTATGCTAGTAAACATCTTCGCCATGGCGCAGCGTCTCAAGGCCAAACTCGATTGACTGACGAGCTCGATCGAATCGCTGCAGAGGTACATCCCATTAGTTTGTTGCCCTCGCCGTCATCGGCAATCAGCTCCTCTGTCATTGCGCGTCCTTTTGTCGGAAGGGACACACCCGCGATCACCACGACGAACTTATGATGCAGAAAAATTGGGGGTTCCGAGGAACGATCGCTATCCACACACTGGAGAGCCACGACTGGCTCCCTTTTTGCAACCACAATTTTTCACACACGGGGCCCAGTGGCCTGCATCTTCCGGTGAACACCTGCGCGCGGGACTAATGCCCCATTCCTTTAGACGAAGGCGCATCAACCATGACCTTCGAAGCCGTGAACACCTCCCCGCTCGCAAAGGGACTTCAGCTCTCTGAGAGCCTTAAGCAAGAATCTGCAGTCACTGCGACACTCAATCAGACGACCCAACTCTACCACACCCTGCAGCAAAATTGGGAATTCCAGAAACTGCTTGCTGACCCAATCTGAGCGAGTCCTGACTGGCCCAATCTCGACACTCGGGACCATTCCTATATTGGCAACCACCACCTTTATCCTCCGCTTGACATAGGCGTACAGGCTCTGGGCTTCTCCCCAGTCACAGCCAAACAAGACGAGCCTCCAGCAGAAGCCGCGGCTAACCCACACAGCTTTCTAGATCCAGTCGCGGGTCCTCGTTCCCGCGCGCCTCTCTCGACTAACGAGTACCATGTGAGCACGCTTTGCAGTTGACGGTCGCGGACAACCCGCTCGAGCATGCCACTCTTGTCTCTCCGCCCGCTATCAGTGATGTGTGCCTTGCTTCACCCTCCCCGCTCCCACCGTCTTGCTTTTCCCTCCTGCTCCTCGAGCCCTCCACTACAGCACACACGTTATCCCTCACGCTACACTTTGCCGACAACAACCACAAATCCATGTGACAACAAGCCCTGCCGCAGGAGCTCGGTTTGTTTCTTCCCGATTCCTCGATATCCAAACATCCACTACTCGTCATAAGTCTCCAACCCCTGTTTCACGTCATCACAGGTCTCAGATGATGAGCAGTCGACTCATCGTGTCTTCCACGGTCCATCACTTCACGGTACCCACTTGTATCCCACGGGCCAGTGCCTTGTTCTTCTCCTTGGGCCCCGCCATCGCCACAATTTATTTTTATTTTGGTTTTTCTTCTGCTCTTGAACCACCAAAACATAGTCCCACGTCCACGCAGTCACCCCGCCCACCATATGCTTATGTGACAGCTCAAGTGCATGAAGCATGGCAGCCCATTCCTTTTTCTTCCTTTTTTTCCTCCACTTATCTTACTACCCCCACATACTTCCATCACATGGGTCATATACACTCCGCCCCCCTCCTTGAGCCCCGGCCTGCCAACCTTATTATCATCATTCCTTCTCTAACCTTATTATCATTATTCCTTCTCTTTTCATATGTGGACCTCCCAACAACAGACCCATGCACGCCCCTTATCCACTGCATACTCACGTGGCCCTTCAATTAACTGGATATTGGTGTCCCATAGGCACATAATTTCGGTGGAATTCTCTCAATCAAAGCACGATTCCGACAAGTTTGCATCATTGGTTCTCAGATCGTCGCGACTTCGGCAGAAGCCTTGGCCCAACTGGCATGCTTCCATCACAGTGGCAGCCTTCAAGTCTGCTCCTTGCTCGACCTTGAGGGCAAGGTCGATTTTCAAGGCGGTGTCTTTATACAAATATGTCACTGTTATGTTTGTCTTGCAGACAAGCGATGTGCTCGCTCAGAGGACCCCGGTCTCACGAGAGAGTTCTCTCAGATTCGCGGTTCCTTTAATGGATTATCTTATATGCGATGCGCTCGCTCGGACGAGCTTCTGGTCCCAAGACAGAGTTCTCTCGGATTCGCAGTTCTTTTAATAAATTATCTTGTATTCACAGTTAATTATGTATTTTGTTAGAATATGATCTTTATTTGGTTGTAAAATAAGTGTAACCCCTCTATATATAGAGGGCTTAGTATTGAAATATTATTATGTTTTTCCATTGCAATATGGTATCAGAGCGATCCGTGACCTAACCCTCTCGGTCCCGCTTCCGCCTTCACGCCCGATCCCGCTCCAGCACTCCCCCCCCCCCCCCCCCCCCCCCCCCCCGCGTCTCCCGCCGATCCCGCTCCAGCAAGGCCGCCGATCCCGCTCCAGCGCCTCCCGCTTCAGCGACCGCCAGCAAGCCCGCTCCAGCGGCCGGGTCTCCCGCTTCCGCCAGCACCGGGTCTCCCGCTTCAGCGACTGCCAGCCCGCCTCCTCTCCTCTTCTAATGGCGCCGGCGTTCTGCTCTTGAGATGTTTTTTTTCTTCGGCGCCACCTCTCCTCGTGATGTTTGGCTGGATGAATATCTTTTCCTCTTGATGCCCTAATTTCTTGGGCTTTCCCCTTCCCGAATTTCTATTCCGGTTTCTGCTTCTGAGCCATGGGGTCTAGCAGTTCGGATTCTCCCTCCCTCTCTAGCGGTGTTACTCCACCTCCTCTTTCCGGTGGCCCTCCTTCGTCGGTCTTCTACCGTGGAACCACTGATCATAATACCTCTCAGATCACTACTATCCGGCTTGATGAATCCAATAACCTCTCATGGTCTCGTTCTATCACCCTGACGCTCAAAAGTCGGCGTCTCTTTGACTATGTCTCCGGCCACATGAGGGAACCAGATAGGACTTCTCCTGAGTGGCCCCAGTGGGAGTCCGAGAATTCCTTGGTCATGTCTTGGCTCACTAATTCGATGCAGGAGTCCATTGCCCACAATGATCTATTTCTGGACATTGCTACTGATATTTGGCGTCGTGCGGAGTCTACTTACTCCCGCCGTGGCAATGCTGCTCAAATCTTCCAGTTGCGCCGCAAAATCTGTTTACGCAGGGTGATCATCCTCCCTCAGCATACTACTTGGAGTTCACGCAGCTTTACCAAGAGTATGATCATTTTGATCCTCTTGTCTTTGTTAGCCCTGTTGATGCGGCGATGGTTAGAGCCAGGGATGACCGCAATCGCATATTTGAATTTCTTCATGGATTGCACCGCGACTTCGATCAGATCAGTGTTCAGATTCTGGGTCGCCCACAGATACCTTCTCTTCCTGAGGTCAACAGTTTAGTGCAACAGGAATTTGATCGCCGTCAGACTCTCCTTCCTGACTCTGTGCCGGAGAGCTCTGCCCTTGCCGCTTCTACCCCCTCTCTCCTTGGTATGCGTCCACGGGACCCCAAGTCGAAGAGTTCTGATAAGGATCATCTCCTATGTGATTATTGTGGTAAGAGTCGCCACACTCGGGATACCTGCTTCAGGCTTCATGGGTTCCCTACCCCAAGAGGGGGTGCTCCACCTCGTGGTGGTCATGGTTCTGGACGCTTCTCTGGACGTCATGCTGCTCCACGTGCATCCCATCTTACTGATGCTACTGCCGATATCTCTCAGGGTTACTCTGTTACTGATGCCTCTGCCACTCTTGGTGGCTTTACTGCGGACGAAATGTTGGCTCTCCGACGCATGATGCAGGGCCTTTCTGCGGAGCCTTCTGCCTCTTCCTCCTAGGCTCACACGGGACTGCCAGGTACTCATTCTGCTGTTTCTCCTCCCTCCACTCAATAGGTCATTGACTCTGGGGCCACGGATCATATGACCGGGTCCTCTACAGGTTTTGTTTCCTATACTCCTCTCTCTGGGCGTGACAAGGTGAGCATTGCCGATGGGTCCCTTTCCTCTATTGTCGGGAAGGGCACCATCCCCTGCTCCTCTCTTACCTTATCCTCTGTTCTGCATGTTCCCATATTTACTCGTAACCTTCCTTCCATCGGTCACTTAACTAACTCCATGCATTGCTCTGTGACCTTTCTTCCGTCTTCTTGTGTTTTTCAAGACCTGACGACGGGGAAGGTGATTGGCTCTGGTAGCATGGTGAATGGTCTCTATGTGCTCGACTCTAGCGCACCTCCTCCTACTCTCGCTCTCCACTCCAGCACAGTCCATCCTTTATACTCCTGGCACTGTCGCCTAGGACACCCCTCTATCCCTGTTATGAAGTTGTTGTTTCCTACTATGCCTACTGCTATTTTTGAAACGTTTATGTGTGATGTCTGTAGTTTAAACAAACATATTCGTACTTCATTTAAGCATGTTTCGTTACCTAGTTCTATTCCTTTTGCTATTATTCATACGGATGTCTGGGGTCCATGTCAGATCCCTTCGATTTCTGGTTGTGTGTGGTTTGTTACGCTCATTGATTGCTTCTCTCGTACTACATGGTTGTATTTGATGCGACACAAAGGTAATGTTTTTTCTATTTTTGGCCGATTTCATAATATGATCTCCACCCAGTTTCAATCCACAATTAAAATACTTCGTAGTGACAATGGCCGCGAATACATTGATTCACAGTTTGAGCACTATCTTGCTGATCATGGCATTCTCCACCAGACTACCTGTGCCTATTCCCCAGCACAAAATGGTGTTGCTGAGCGAAAAAATCGCCATCTCCTGGAGGTTGCTCGGTGTCTGTTGTCCACCATGCATCTCCCAAAATTTTATTGGGGCGATGTTGTTCTTACTGCTGCATACCTCATCAATCGTATGCCCACACGTGTCCTTGGGAATTATACACCCCTCGCTACTCTCCATGTCCCCCCTACCCGGCTTCCCTCTAGGGTGTTTGGTTGTGTTTGTTTTGTTCATATACACCACCCTCGCCCATCCAAACTTGATCCTCGTGCTCTCAAGTGTGTCTTCATTGGTTACTCACCGACGCAAAAGGGGTACAAGTGCTTTCATCCTCCTACCAGGAAAGTGTTTGTCAGTATGAATGTCACATTCCGTGAATCCGATACCTATTACCCTCCAGCTGATGCCACCTTCACCACCGTATCCCCCCCTTCGTGTGTCTCCTCTGTTCCTCTCCCTATACCTCCATCGTACCCCTCACTTCAGGGGGAGACTCCAGTGGAAGTGAGTCCTCCTATACTGGTTGAGACTCCAGTGGAAGTGAGTCCACCTTCACCTCCGCCCTTGCAGGTATATACTCGGCGTGTAAAGAGGACAAGCACACAAAATCCAGCTATGCTACCAGAACAGTCAGTGGATCCTGACTCAGGGCCTTCTGATCCTCCAATTGTCATTCGAAAAGGTATCCGGTCTTGTACTCGGCATCCTCTATCAAATTATGTATCTTATGATTCTCTTTCTACCTCCTACAAGACCTTTGTCTCTTCCCTTGCTGCTTTTTCCATACCTGTATCGTGACAGCAGACTCTTGAGGTCCCTATGTAGCGTGAGGCGATGGTTGAGGAAATGAAGGCTCTAGAGAAGAACCATACTTGGGATTTAGTTCCTCTTCCCCACGGAAAAAAACTTGTTGGTGCAACTGGGTGTTCTCGGTGAAACAGAACCCCCAAGGGATTGTTGAGAGATGTAAAGCGAGGTTGGTTGCAAGGGGTTATACACAAACCCATGGCATCGACTATCAGGAGACGTTTGCCCCGGTGGCCAAGATGAATACAGAGTCTTACTATCCGTTGTTGCTTGCAAAAATTGGGACCTATTACAGCTGGATGTGAAGAATGCATTTCTCCATGGTGACTTGGAAGAGGAGGTCTATATGTCTCCCCCTCCAGGTCTTACTCCAGTTAATGCTGCAGGAAAAGTATGCGGGGTGTTAAAGGCTCTATATGGGCTGAAGCAGTCGCCGAGAGCATGGTTTGGTCGCTTCTACAAGGCTATGGTGTCGTTTGGATATAGTCAGAGCAACGCAGATCATACGCTGTTCATCAAACATAGGCTTGGGAAAACTACTGTTCTCATTGTGTATGTTGATGATATCGTCATAACAGGTGATAATGTGGAGGAAATTCAGAATTTGAAGACAAAGCTAGCTAGAGAGTTTGAGGTCAAGGACCTGAGAAAACTCAAGTACTTCTTGGGAATTGAAGTTGCTAGATCTAAGCAGGGGATATTTGTCTCTCAGCGGAAATACACGTTAGATTTTCTTGAAAAAATGGTGATGAGCGGATGCAGACCAGCTGACACTCCGATTGAAACAAATCACCGACTGGGGCGTGATGATGGAGGGGATATTGAAGATATCTCAGGATTCCAGAGATTAGTGGGGAGGTTGATATACCTGTCCCATACTCGCCCAGATATCTCCTATGCGGTGAGTGTGGTGAGCCAGTACATGCACGCTCCTAAGACCCGACATATGGATGCTGCACACTGGATTCTACGGTACCTTAAGTCTTCACCAGGAAGGGGTATCCTGTTTGCTCAAAATACTGATCTAAAGATTGAAGTCTATACTGATGTTGATTGGGCCGGGTCTGTTGACGATAGACGATCTACTTCTGGATACTGCTCTCTTGTTGGAGGCAACCTTGTTACCTGAAGGAGCAAGAAGCAACAAGTTGTGGTGCGATCTAGTGCTGAGGCCGAGTTTAGAGCTATGACCCAGGGGGTCTGTGAAGGTTTATGGCTTCGGAATTTACTGAGGGATCTTGGCCTTGTGGAAGAAGGGCACATCCGACTATATTGTGACAACAAGTCAGCCATAAGTATCGCACACAATCCCGTTCAACATGACCGGACGAAACACATTGAGGTGGATCGGCACTTTATCAAGGAAAACATTGAAAAAAGAATTGTGTGTACTCCCTTTGTGCCCTCCAACAGGCAGCTAGCGGACATTCTCACCAAAGGACTTAGTGGGAACATATTTAGCAAGATTGTGGACAAGTTGGGCATGATTGATATCTTCCGCCCAACTTGAGGGGGAGTGTTAGAATAGTATCTTTATTTGGTTGTAAAATAAGTGTAACCCCTCTATATATAGAGGGCTTAGTATTGAAATATTATTATGTTTTTCCATTGCAATATATTTGTTTTTTTATGTATTTTATCATGTAGTGGGGCTCCCTATATATAAGAAGTCCTTAGGTTGAAAGTCTGTTATCTTGGGAGATCATTCATGCTTTGGGTCTCTTTGGAGAGAGAAGTGTAAGGCAGGAAGGCGGCGCGTGTACACAAGTTTAATTTGTTCTTTGTATATACCTAATAAATCATAGATGGATTATGACAAGCTTGCTTTTCAAATTAATTTATTATTTGTCTTGTGATAATTTGCGTGGTTTAAATTCATAATTGTTATTTATAATCGGATATTGGATAGTCTATTTCATTGCACACATCATCCTAGGTTAGTAAGGGTTTGATTTCCCCGACACCGCAATTAGGGTTGCATATATAGAGTGTCTGGTGAAAAGTCGACAATATGGACCAATAATCATCCAGGAGGGGTCTCCCAAAAGTTGCATTGTAGTTGCTCGGAGCATCGATTACTAGGAAGGGCTCCTGCCTGGCAACCCTGCACATGACTACAGAAAGATCCACACTTCCTTCAACTTCTTTTCTTTCTCCTGAGAAACCGTATAGAGGCCCATCGCAAGTTTTCAGAGGTTTACTTGTCCTCATGGCGTCGAACGCCAGTTGGAACAATACATTGACTGAGTTGCCAACAAATTTAAGGAGAGTTGCTGCTAATAGTGGCAGACACCAGATTTACCCGCAGCGGCGGACACCAAATTTACCAGCAACGGAGAATACCACTTGCTGCGGTCAATAATATTCCATAAAGAGTTATTACAAGGCACAAGGTCTAAACACAACTGATGGACTGAACCTATAACCGCACCTACTACGGGGGAGATTCTGGCTCTGGTCCTATGTCCCCTCCAAGCACCCCTGAACCCCTATTTATACAGGAGGGTAGGCTGCCCAGACGGTTGAGAGCAATTAATGTTGTACTAAATGCTCAACTACTCGGGTTACATGAGAAGTCTGGTAGGGAAGAGACAGGAAGAGGTTGTGCGGTTACAACAGACCGTAACCGCACAAGCATTAACTAGCTAGAGGGAGAGAGAGATGCTCGGGCGGACTTCGATGGCATCCGCCCACACCTCTCCAGGCTGGCTGCTGTTGAGGGCTGGCTAGAGGGGCGTGTGGATACTCAGTGTGTAACCGCCCACTCCCCCGAGACTAGGGATGGTGCGACTACTAGGAGGATAACCGCCCACACTGCTGGATGGCCGAAGCTCGTCCTGGTTTTGATCTGGATTGGCTCTGGCTGCGGTCGCACGATTTTGGGTTAACACATAGATCTCTGGGCTGTAAAAAATTAAGAACTCGTATCACTTTCTCTTACATAGAAATGTAACAAACAATTCTTTATTGGTAAGTTATTTTGTATGTAAACCTTAGTTATTAAAGGCACAAGGCGCACCAAGTCGCAAAGGTGTCTTGGAGCCTAGGAGCGGGGCTTAAGGCGCAGGCACGCGCCTGACGAAGGCAAGACGCAACCAAATTCATTTTAAATAATCAACATCAAACATCAATTCTTCTTCTAGATCAAATTCTTCATCTATTCTACTCATTAATCATTCATTACTAGCATTTATATCTCTTAAATAATAGAATCAATGTAGTCACTTGCATTATATCTAACTCTCAATGCTCGATTATGTTTCACAAACATTATATTATGCAAAAACTATTGAGTTCTTACATTATTATTATTATTATTTTTGAAAAAATAAAAGTTTACAATAAAAATCGCACTCAGGCGCGCTTTTTATGCTCCAAAGGCACAAAAACGCTGCACAAATGCGCAAACATCTGAGCCTTGTAAGCCTTGAGTCTTAGGCGCGTCTTTAACAACATAGATTTAGACGCGCCTTCGAAGGAGGCAATTTGTACTATAAAGACTTCGTTACCCTCACGCATTCACCGAAGCGTCTGCTCCTCGTCGGGACCACCAGAGATTATGTTACACTCACGCATTCGCCGGAGCAATTACTCCTCGCCGGGACCACCGAAAATCGCATATGGAGACCGTTATGATTTGACAATTAATTAGTATTAATTAATTATCATTAATTAAGTTATATTAATTAATTACTATTAGTTATATTAAATTTGTTGTCTTATGTGTGCCCTCCCTCATCTATATAAGAGGAAGGGATTTGTGAGTTGTTTTCATCTTGGAATCACTTGTCTTTTGGGCTCTCATTTGAGAGAAGGTTCTTTAGAGGACCCAGCCTCCGAGAGTTGGCCGGAGCTTGCTTCGGATTGTATCCCGTGTTCGCTTCAATTAATGCAAATTTCTGTTTGTTCTTGATTGCACAACTTTCAACTCTGTAACAATGGTCCGACCTGCCAGTCTCTGCCCGCTGCACTTGCAGTCGCTAGAACCAGTACCGTGCTCGACCTCCACCACATCCACGACATCCGCAACGACCTCCGACTATGAGTGCCCTCATTGCCAACTACCTTGCCCTTATGTTACGACGATGTATCCTCCTGAATACACCGCCTCACAGGGGTCATGGGAGCGCTTATCGAAGCCGCCATGATATTTCATCGTGTACCTAATTAGTATTAGTTAATTAATTTATATTGATTAATTAATTATTAATTATTATTAATTAAAAAAATTTGTAATTGTGTTGTCCTCCGTCAACTATATAAGAGGGAGGGGGTTTGTTTTTGGCTAGTTGAAATTTGGGCTCTCATTTGAGAGAAACTCCTTGGAGGGCCCAGCCTCCAAGAGTTGGCGGGGTTCGTCTCCCGATTGTATCCTTCTCGCATTAAACGTATAATGCAATGTCGTTCCTCTCTCAAGCCCTAGCAAATACCACATCGGTGACACCTTAACCTGTTTTTGTGCTCCAAAAATTTGAAGCTAGGAGCCTAGGGTGATGGTAAACAGGTTTTCACTTCTAAATTAGATAATAGTAAGATTCTTGGGATATATCTAGATTAAGGTTCCAAAATAATAATTTAGTTATCTGGAAACTGCTATAAACATGGAACTTATCATCACAAAAACAAGCCTGAGAAAAGAGGGATCAACTCAATTCATAAACGGGACAGAGAGTTGCTATTTTTAACTCAAGAAAAGATCGCAAGATTATAAAGATTTAGGATCACTAACCTGTCTTCTTCTCAATCCAAGGTGATATAAGGAAGGTAGGCACGCGAACTCCCAGACGATCGAATTTGAAATAGTAGGGTTCCGGGCCAATGATTCCATCAGGATTCGGCACCCCTTCAACTGGTGTGGGAACATGATCGTAGAAACCGCCATGTTCGTCGTAGGTGATGAGCAGCGCCATCTCGTTCCACTGCGGACTTGCTCTGAGCGTCTCGTAGATCTCCTTAACAAACCGCTGGCCGCGAGCCACGTCGTGAGAGGGATGATCGTCGTTAGCCGGAAGGAGCTCACAATCGAAGTAGCGCTGCTCGATCACAGCATAGTTCGGCAACTTCCCCATTCTAGCATGCATCTTAAAGGCGAACTTATAGTTGTGGAAATTCAATGAGTGCTTTAGCTTTCTCAAGCTCTTGAAGAAAAGCGTGGCCGGGATGTTCTGGTAGTAGATACCGAAGCTCAGCCCCTCGTCGTCGAGGGAGTCAAAAATTGTCCTCTGCGGAAATCCATGGATAAGGTCATGCCGAACGTTGCTCATGGCGCCGTGGGAAGTCGCGGAGTGCGCGTAGAAGCGGTTGGGCTGGGTGGAGGTCGGCGCGGAAGCGAACCAGCGATCGAAGACGCCAAATTCATCGGCGAGGGCGGTGTAGATAGGAACATTTTCCGGGGCAAATCCGCTCATGACTGTTCGGGCCATGCCCTCGCCCATGCTAGCCGCCTGTTGAGCGAAGCCATTCATGGGCGCGGGAATGGCGGATGTGTCTGAGGACCCGAAAATTTGCTCACGGATAGCCTGGAATGAGTGGCCGGGATCAGAATCAATGAATACGGCGTCATCGGAGACGAAGATTTCCGGGGAGGAAGGGTCGGAATCAGAGAGGCGATTGGACTCGCGGCCTGTCAAGCCATCGATATCAGGTCTGGAGGATTTGAGCCATCCGAGCATGTGGTCGAATGAGCGGTTTTCCATCATTACGACCACGATCGTCTTGATCGGGCCCTTGATATCGTGCTTCTTCTTCTTCTTCCACCAGCTCCGGTCGACACAGTGGGCCGAGATGACCAGGTAGAAGAGGCAGAGCGAGATCACCTGGAGGCGAAGCCTCCGTTGCTGGGGTACCATCGCCTGATTCCACCGGAGGGAACCCGAAAGGGTATTGCGGTTTCCGGCAATCCCCGGCGGTTGGAGTCTGCCTAAGGTCGGAGAGGAAAACGTTGAAGCAAAGTGGCGGATTCTACACGCACATCATAGCTCGGTAGTCCTGATTCCCGAGGTAGGCTATCACTTAAGAATAAATAAGAAAGAAAATTATATAAACAGTTTTTGACAAATTAGGAACGGATAATGATTTGGTCAAATTTTGAATTATAGATATATATGTTTTTTATTTAATATTTTATCGCAACTATATATAACATATTTTATGGGCAATGTTATAAGCACACCAGTTTTTACTATTCGCACATCAATTTCTATGAGTTATTATGCGTCTTTTGAAAATAGGTCTTGTACATGCATTTTTAGGAAAAGTGTTTAACACGAAAATTGTAGATCTCGTCGAGATCTACAACTTTCTTGTTGGACACTTTTCCTAAAAATGCATGTACAAGACGTATTTTCAAAAATTCGCTATAGTTACGATCAGGGCGACAATACGCCTTGTGCATGCATTTTTAGGAAAAGTTTCAACACGAAAGTTGTAGATCTCTACGAGATCTACAATTTTCGTGTTGAACACTTTTCCTAAAAATGCATGTACAAGACGTATTTTCAAAAGGCGCGTAATAACTCATAGAAATTGGTGTGCGAATAGCCAAAAATGGTGTGCTTATAACATTGCTATTATTTAGGAAATTGCAGGGGTGTGCAAAAATAATCGAGAATCGGACCGAAACCGAACCGAGCGGTTCGGGTCGGTTCTCATGAGTCTCGGTTCGGTTCCGAATCCACAATACTTAGAACCGAGCAGTTCGATTTCGGTTCTCGGTTCTTCTGCTCGAGTACCCAAGAACCGATCTGGAACTGATTATTGAAACTACACCTATGAATTTTTAGAGTTAACAAAATAAAATTTGATTCAATTAAATTATTATTTAGTGTGATTCATTAGTTTGTGAATACTATTGTAATGATTGAATTTATAAGCAACTATATATCATTTGAACAATTTCTTTAAGACAAAGTATTTGATTTTATAATTGTTTGGTTTAATAATTATGAAGGCTTACATGTATTAGGGTACGAAAAAAATTATGAAACCTGAGTAGAACCGAGAACCGAATCGGAACCGAACCGAGCTTTACGGTTCGGATCCGATTCTATATCTTGGGTACATGGACCGGTTCCGGTTCCCAAAAGTCGGAACTGAACCTACATGAGTCGATTCTTGATTTTCGGTGGAACCGAACCGAATTGCACCCCTAGGAAATCGTTAAAGTCCTTTTGGCTAGTCGTGCCGCTTTATTGAAGGTACCACACTTTCTCATTTTTTTTTCATTTTTGTTAAAGACATTTAAAATTATTAATTGCACCCAGTAGTGTTAAAAACACCCTAACTTGTAGGTCGTACACCCCAATTCATCTCCACACACGGAGCGCGATCCATATGCAGCGGATATATAATTTGAATAATTCGCAGATATAAATATTATAAAATGTGAATAACCATTTTATATGGAATTTATTTTTTTATAATTAATGTATTTATTATGAGAAGCACGGTACGTGGAATGGCCAAAGCCAAGTGAGAAGAAGTGCGACAAATTTGGCAACAAACTTCAGCCGGGCAAAGGTGTGTTGACGTGAAACTATGGTAGTTCAAGAGTTTTATTAATTAATATATTATTAACGTGACAGCGAAATTCTATTTATTTTTCTATTTATTTTTCAAATTATTTTTCTATTTATTTTTTTATTTATTTATTTTATCACTAAACATCTAGATATTGGAGTGTAAGATGATGCTCCCTTCCTTGACAATCACGTTTTGTGTTGGAGCTACCTGCAATCAGTAGCGCATTGAGGCTCCGTTTGGTGCGGCGGCGGCGGCGGTCGTGAATGCGGTGGTTATGAACTGTCGTTCGTGAATGCCCGGTCTTATTAAGGCTCCGTTTGGCACGATGGTGATGGTTGTGAACGCGATGGTAAAACCTGTTAAGGTATGTATAACGGGTTGTCAGAGATTTTGGATTTCGTCCTATAAATACCCCTGTTGGGGGCAACGTGTAGACCTTTCAAAACTAGATGGCCACACAGGATGCTTCGACACCGTTTCAAAACCGTCATTCGTGAACGGACACCTAAGAAGCTTCATCCACTTTTATGTTCAAGTGGATGAAGTTCGTTCGTGAAAGCCCGACCTCACTAAGGCTCTGTTTGGCACGATGGTGGCGATTGTGTACGCGGTTGTAAACCTGATAAGGTATATTTATATATGGTATATGATCCATAACGGGTCGTCGGAGATTTAGGATTTCGTCCCATAAATACCCCTGCTGGGGGCAACGTGCAGACGGTTCCTAACTAGACAGCCACACGGGATGCTTCGAGCACCGTTTTAAAACCGTCATTCGTGAACGGACACCTAAGAAGCTTCATCCACTTTTATGTTCAAGTGGATGATGTTCGTTCGTGATCCATAACGGGTCGTCGGGGATTTAGGGTTTCGTCCCATAAATACCCCTGCTGGGGGCAACGTGCAGACGGTTCTTAACTAGACGGACACACAGGATGCTTCGAGCACCGTTTCAAAACCGTCATTCGTGAACGGACACCTAAGAAACTTCATCCACCTTTATGCTCAAAACTAGTTGATATCTGCACTGTAGTACATGGATCAATATTTCGTGAAAAATAAAAAATATAACAGAAATTTGAATTTTCCGCATGGTACTCCATATATATTCGATGTATATAAAAATTAACCAGTTCTTCCCAGGTCAAGAAGCAAACCAGAGATGCATATAGTTGATGCTCTTTGTGGCTGTGTGGGTGTGGGTGTGCGGTTATTTGCATTTTTTTGGGCGGTGATATCTGCACTGTAGTTTTGGCTATCCACACTCTCTTTCTATGAGTTATTACGCGCCTTTTGGAAATACGCCCTGTACATGCATTTTTAGGAAAAGTGTTCAACACGAAAGTTGTACGAGACTCTCGTACAACTTTCGTGTTGAACACTTTTCCTAAAAATGCATGTACATGGCGTATTTCCAAAAATTCGCTATAGTTACGCCCATGTTTCAATCAGGGCGGCAATACGTCTTGTGTGTGCATTTTTAGGAAAATTGTTCAACACTAAAATTGTAAATCTCGACGAGATCTACAACTTTTTTGTTAAACACGTTTTCTAAAAATGCATGTACAGGGCGTATTTTCAAAAGACGAGTAATAACTCATACAAATAGAGTGCGAATAGCCAAAACTGCAGTGCGAATATCAGCGCCCAAAAAAAA
Source organism: Dactylorhiza incarnata (assembly GCA_033032865.1). Classification (NCBI taxonomy): domain Eukaryota; kingdom Viridiplantae; phylum Streptophyta; class Magnoliopsida; order Asparagales; family Orchidaceae; genus Dactylorhiza; species Dactylorhiza incarnata. Next base: position 1,191,341 of record JAWHQI010000444.1, on the reverse strand, counting down.
TGCAAATAACAGCACACCCACACCCACACAGACACAAAGAGCATCAACTATATGCATCTCTGGTTTGCTTCTTGACTCGGGAAGAACGGGTTAATTTTTATATACATCGAATATATATGGAGTATCATGCGGAAAATTCAAATTTCTGCTATATTTTTTATTTTTTCACAAAATAAGTCACGAAATATTGATCCATGTATTTTTACATTACATGTTTATATTCTTGAGTGAAATACAATTGTAAGGAAGTAACTTTTTTGAATTATTTTTACGACTGTAATTTAGAACTGAAAATACAGTTCATTTACAACTGCAAATGACATTACAGTCAAAATTTTGCACTAAAAAAAGGTCATGTAGAATCATGTATATGCGTTGCACGTACAGAAAAATCTCTCGGAAGAACTTGCTCCTGGATCGCACTAGATTGAAAGATAATCCGTCGTAGGCAAAGACGAGGCTTGCATTTTCTTCTAGCAACTGTGAGGATCGTCGACCCCTGGAGGATTGAAAAAAATTGCAGCAGAATGAAATATTTATGTGCGTGTAACGCATGGTGATCGTAATAGATCACCGTGCGGGAGCAAATACAGCGGCAAGATCCGTGATTCAACAATGTCGATTGTTTGCGAAAATATTCGTGTAATACGGGTATTGAAAAGTCACTGTATTTAGATCAATCATGCGCAAATATTCGTGCTAGTGGGAATATACGGCACAATGGGAGGTCGGGCACGGTGATCTAAAGTTCATTACACGCACCAACAATTTTTTTCCCTGCGACCAGAGAGGTTCGACGACAGGGAGCTCGTGGCTAAAGTTATTATGAACGGACAGGATGTTACAACACTGATCCAAGGGCTCATATGATATCTTCACACTTCCATTCAAGTGGATCGGAAACAAGAGAAACGCCAGCATTGGCGCGGTGGCGGCGGTCGTGAACACGGTGGTCATGAACAGTCGTTCGTGAACGCCCTACCTCGCCTAAAATTTTTGATGCGTTTTATGCTCAGCAGTCATAACTCATAACCTTTGTCTTGCCAAACATACATTTGACCAAACTCACCGGAGCAAATAAGCCGCGCCAAGCGAAGCCTAGGTATAGTGCGGTGACAATAGTGCTCGGACAATGCGCCGATAATAGGTACGTGTTTTTTGGGCGTAGTATGCAGCGACAATAGTACTTGGGCAATGCTCTAGTGATAGTCAGAGCCATGCATTTATCGGCAAGAAGAACCCCGCCCCGTATATTCCGGACGCACCCGCCTCCGCTTCCCCTTTGCGGAACCAGTCCATTATCCAAAATTTCGTCCGCGTTGTTCGCAGATAAAATGTCGAGTTCTTTATAAGCATGGCCAATATAATAATGAATGTTCGTTGTCAATCTCATCTCCGAGGTACAGGCATCTTAAGTGCATATAACAGGTATACTAAAGAGAAGTTTAGTGAACCCTTTAGAATAGAGTGCGCATTTTAACCTCCAAAATCTGCATTTCGCTTTGAAAGTGCGGCCGAAGTGATCTCGCTCGCAATTAGCAGGTGATCAAACAGTTACCTGGATGTGGTTGAATTCCAGCCTTAGTTGCATTGATATCAAGAGGGAGGTTGTTCCATATGGCTTTCCAGCAAATAATGGAGAATTTCGGCGGCAAACGGGAGCTCCAAATCCATCGAAAACTCAAAGTGATCAGGAGTTCCAGTGTCCAGAGCGGGCTATTTATTGATACATTTTTATGTCACATAATCTTTGCCATACTTAATAATGCACTTGCATTTTCTAGAAGAAATCAACCACTAACAAAGATGGAGAGAGCATCCACTTAAAAAGATTTTAGCAGGAATCAAAGACTGATTTATGATTGTTGAACATTGACACAGGTGCATGCGCACGCGCACACATGTACACACCCACTCAGCCACGCGCGAGCACATGCACACATTGCATAATGAATCGCACAGACACAGTGAGAAACGCACAACACAGTGAGAAACGCACAACACGGAGGCACGCACAACACAGACGGGCACACACGTGCACACACACCATGCATATTGTGTTACACGGGCGCCCACTCTTTACCCACACGCACGCACACGTATTGACAAGCAACAACCAGGCAAAAGAAAATAGAAATAATAAAGGAAGCATGAATCCCTTGTCCGTCACTGAGCAAGGGATCAGGATGTTCTCCATTTGGCCCAAATGGAAGGGATCTATTTAACGGTCAAGATCGACCTTCATTTATACAACTGTGCAAAATATTTAATCTAGAAGGGTACTACAAAAGAAAGGATTATTCAACATGTCGGATAAATAAAAGGCTGCTGTGGACCAAATGGATTCCCTCCATTTGGGCCAAATGGATAGGATCATGGTTCGAGAACAAGAGATGGAAGATCTTAGATGCTCTACTCATGGTATGGTGAGTAAGGAGCCAGCAAACACCTATGGCATAACGGAGAAAGAACCAAATATCTCATGTGCTTGACCAGAAAAGAAGAGACTGAGGATGGTGTAGCTGCTCACAGCTCGGGCTCCTCACGTGAGCTTCCTGGAAGAAGGAAAAGGGGCCAAATGTTTGTCTACATGGCCAAATGCCACAGCCATGTCAAGAGGCTGTGTGGGTGTGCTGGAGTGCGGTTATTTACATTTATTTTGACAAAACGACGCGACCATTGGGGCGACACGCCCATGTGACATGCCCGTGTCGGGTAACTTTTTTTCTGAAACAATACATTTGAGTTTGCTTCATGGAAAGGACTCTCTTTCCCTTCTAGGAGTTCGTCATTTAAATTCATCTTAAGGCCGAGATCAATAATGTAGGGTAAAGCCAGGGAAGAGAGATCAATAAGGGAAGATCTTTATCTCTATCATTATCGCTCTAGATTCCTCTTCTTTACTTTACACTTTCTCTTTTGAATATTTTTATGTAGTCCATTACATGTTGGTTTGATTGTTGGAATGTTTTGAAGTACTTTATTTATGTATCTTTAGTGTTTTTGAATCTTCCTACGATTTATCTGTGTTTTGAATATAATGCATCAATAGTTCTAAAATATTGTTCTCATATTTGTTATTCGCACACTCGTTCATGGTAGATAGCTCAAAAGGATTCATCTCAACTCCTTTAATAGGATATGAATATTATGGTTAAAGGGTGGAATTTACATTCCACCCTTCACCCCTACAGAATTACAAATTTACCCTCCCACATAATTAATTAGGAGAATGATTTAAATCCAACTGATTCAAAAGTGCTAAAAGTGAGATCAAGTCTGCGTAATTAAGATTGGAAATTGTCTAGACCACCAACCATGACTGACAATTTGCACAAACCAAAAATGAGCTCACATTCAGTAGGAGTTTGAACAGATTTAAGCTGATATGATCACTCAGATTGATTCGATTTATATTGTCCACTCTATGTAGGGAAAAACTAACAATGGCGCCCAAGAAGAATGCGAATATTAGAATGTCTATGACTATGGAATCTCTTTCTTATCCAAAAATATGTTACCTACAGACCACATTTTTATATGTTGCTTTTTTTGGCTGATACAACAGAGACAACTTTCAAGTATAAAAGAACAAGTAACATGATTAAGGCAGTTTCATGAGTTAACAGAATAAGGAATCAGGCAGTATGTTAGAAGTGCATGACAAGTTTATCACTAGTGAAGCTAGTAGCTGGCCAAATAGAAATGGAGGTAAGCAAGCCACGTGATCTCCTGCATGGCTACAAAATTATACAGAGTAGTGCAAGCGACACTACTTAATTTCCTAATTATAATGCGTGTGGCTGCTTAATTTCCTAATTCCAATAAGCGCTTGAGCGATAATTATAAATAAGCGGAGCTAAAGTACTAGGGAGGTAGAAAACTTCTTATGCTCCCGTCTCTGATTTCTCCTCATCTCCTTAGATCTAATGTTACGGACACGCATGCCGAGGAGACACCATGGCGGGTTTACACGCGCAGGAAGACGCCCGGGGCTACGGGCATGGGGGGCGCGACGGCGGCGGACGCTTGATGGACGCGGAATGTTATATGCTTATGTTTAATTCCTGTTTTATTTCCTGTCTTGTTTATGCTTTTGTTTTAGACTGGCTATGCGCACCCCGGCAGTTATAAGGGGGTGTGGCTTGGTTTGTATCTTTCATCTTTGGATCTATGAAATTAGGGCTGCTCCCTATGGTTCTTCCTCTCTAACTCTCTCCTCCTTCTTCCTCCCTCGTCGGCTCTCTCTTCCGGATCCCTCCTCCCTAGTTTGTAATATTTGGTCCGACCTGCGCTCCGCCCGCTAACCTAGCCGCCGGAGTTCGCTCTCAGACCAGGATTTTGCCGCATCGTCGCTTCCGTTCCGCGCACAGTCCCGTCCAGCCCGATCGGCGTTCCACCCGGCTACCGCGTGCAGCGCAGGCGTCCCCGATCCGCAACCCCGCGTGCATCGGCGTCCCACCTCCCGCGTACATCGGCGTCCCAGATCCAGCGTGCATCGGCGTTTCCGATACGCGATTCCGCGTGCATCTGCGCTCCCCTCCGTCTTCGATCTGCATCCCGCGTCTGCCGCTGCAGCCCCCTCGCCGACCAGCCGTTCCCATGGCTCCTAATACCCGCTCCAGCAGCGATTCCATGGCGGATACCGCCTCCGAGGCCGTCAACCAGCGCCTCGAAGCCCAGGATCAGCTCATCGCCACCATGCACGCCTCTCTCCTTGCGCTCCATTCCAAGATCGATTCTCTCCAAGCGCCGACCACTCCTTCCGGCTCCGGATCAGCCCCCGATGGAGCCTCCATCCTCGGAGCCCCTTTGGTGCGGCCACCCGAGCCGCCGGCCCCCTTGGCCCCTGCGCGGCTCGGCCTCTCCCTCGACCTGCCGTCTTTCGTCAGCGTCGACCCGATGGGTTGGATCGCGAAGGCGGAACAGTATTTCGATCTCCACCTTACCCCGGAACAAGACAAGGTGTCCACGATACTTGCGGGGTTGGATGGCTCGGCCCTCCATTGGGCTCGATGGATCCGTCAGTCCAACCCAACCCTCTCCTGGACGGAGTTGAAGCAGGAAATGATTCGCCGTTACGACGACCGCTACTCCGGGTCCTCCGCCATAGAGCGTCTCTGCGGGGTCCGCCAAACGACCAGCCTCGATGACTACATCGACAAGTTCGTGGCGTTGGTAACCCACGTTCCGGGTCTACCACCGGACCACTACTTGGGCTTCTTCATGCAGGGCCTGCTACCTCATGTCCGCTCTCGGTTGCGCACACACCATCCGCGGACAGTTTCTGACGCCCTGGACTTGGCCCGCCTCGTCGAGGCTGACCTCTCCTCTCGACGGCCGGCTCCGTCTCCTGAGTCTCCTCTCCACGCGCCTCGGCCCCCGTGGCGGCCACCTGCTCCAGCCCAGCCGACACGGCCTCCCCCTGGGGGCAACCGCCAGGGGCGGGCCGCGCTGCCCCGCCGCATTTCTGACCGCGAGTACAACGAGTGCCGCTCCAAGGGCCTCTGTTTTCGGTGCCGCCAACCCTACTCCCCGACCCATGAGTGCTCGGTGAAGGAGTTCCATGCCATCTTTAGCACCTCGGACGCTGAAATTACCGCGGCCGACTTCGAGTCCCTCGAGCTTTCGGAGGAAGGTGGGTACGGCGACACTCCCACAGGCGACTTCCACCGTTTTGAGCTTCCCTATTTCTCGGTGGGGGGCATCTCGGGCCCCCAAACTATGAAGATTTCGGGCTCGATTGGCGATCGTCCCATCGTGATTATGGTGGACAGCGGGGCAAGCCACAACTTCATCTCTTCTCAGTTGGTACAACAGCTACAGATACCGTCCGCTCCCTCTCCAGATTTTACGGTCTGCCTGGGCGATGGACGCCGGCGGCCCACCGTGGGTTGCTGCCGTGACGTCTCTCTTTGGGTCGGCACCTGTCCATTTACCGCCGATTTTTACGCCTTCAGCCTCGGCGGCATTGACGCCATCTTGGGGGTGGCATGGCTTCGCACACTGGGCGACGTACGGGTCAACTGGGCCACCATGACCATGCAGTTCTGTCACCTGGGCAAGCCGTGCCGCCTCGTCGGCGACTCGGCCCTCCTCCGCTCTTCCGTCTCCCTCCGTGCGATCCATCGGACGACCGACGTGACTTTTGCGGTTGGCTCTGGCCCATGTCCGCAGCCACGCAGGACCCCCCCCCCCCCCCCTCTCACTCGGCAGACCTTCAGGAGCTTCTCACGGAGTTCGCCGACGTTTTTGAGGCCCCGGCCGGCCTGCCTCCTGCCAGGACGTCCGATCATGCCATTCCTTTGCAGCCGGGCACCGCCGCCGTCTCGGTACGGTCTTACCGCTACGGCCACACACAGAAGGACGAGATCGAGAGGTTGGTACACAAGATGTTGATGGGGGGACTCATCCGCCCTAGTGCCAGCCCCTTTTCCAGCCCGATCCTGCTGGTTCGGAAGAAGGACGGTAGCTGGCGGTTCTGCGTAGACTACCGGGAACTCAATAAGGCCACAGTTCCCGACAAATATCCGATTCCGGTGATCCAGGAACTCCTGGACGAGCTGCATGGGGCCGTTTTCTTCACCAAACTGGACCTCCGCGCGGGCTACCACCAGATCCGAGTGCGGCCGGAGGATGTGGCCAAGACGGCTTTCCGCACTCATGACGGCCACTATGAGTTCTTGGTCATGCCCTTCGGGCTGACGAACACACCCGCTACCTTCCAGGCCACGATGAACGACATCTTCAGGGCAGTTATCCGTCGTCATGTACTTGTTTTTTTATGACATTTTGGTCTACAGCTCTTCTTGGCAGGATCATATTCAACATGTTCGACATACTCTGTCCACCATCAGGCACCATCAGCTCAAACTGCACTCGAAGAAATGCTCTTTTGGTGTGCCCGAGGTGTGCTACCTCGGCCACACAATCTCGGCCCGCGGGGTCGCTATGGATGAGGAGAAGATCGCAGCGGTTCTTCACTGGCCGACCCCAACCTCACTGCGGGATGTTCGCGGGTTCCTTGGCCTCACAGGCTACTAACGTCGATTCATTCAGGGGTATGGAGCGTTGGCCAAGCCCCTCACACAGCTCCTGAAGAAGTCCGAAGAGGGCCCATTCCAGTGGCCACCCGCCGCCGCCTCCGCTTTCGTCGCCCTTCAGCAGGCCCTTGTACGTGGGCCGGTGCTGGCCATGCCAGATTTCTCCCGACCCTTCCTCGTCGAGTGCGACGCGTCCGGCTCGGGCGTGGGAGCAGTTCTCATGCAGGCTGGCCGACCGATCGCCTATTTCAGTCGCGCCTTCTCCAGCACCATCCGCAACCGCTCCGCATACGAGAACGAGCTCATGGGCCTCGTCCTCGCAGTTCAGCACTGGCGCCCGTACCTTCTGGGACGCCCATTTGTGGTACGCACCGACCACCATAGCCTTCGCTACCTCCTGCAGCAGAAGATCACCACCCCCGCACAACAAGTGTGGGTCGCCAAACTTTTGGGATATGACTTCACCATTGAGTTCCGCCCCGGTAGGGCAAATCGGGCAGCGGATGCTCTCTCTCGTCAGAGCCGGGCTCCAGAACTCACGGCCATCTCTCGCCCGGTGTGGGAGGATGCAACAGCCATCCAGCGGGAAGTGGAGGCCGACCCGCTCTTGAATGGGATCCGGACGGCGCTCATCACTGACTCCAGCGCCTATCCACCCTACACCCTCGTTGGGGGCCGCCTGCTCTTTAAGGGCCGCCTCGTCCTCGCCCCGTCGTCTCCCAGCATTCCGCGCCTCCTCGCAGAGTTTCACGCTTCCCCGACTGGCGGTCACGCCGGGGCGTTCCGCACATATCGCCGCCTGGCGGCTTCTCTGTATTGGCCCCACATGTTCCAGCAGGTCAAGGCCTTTGTGGCCGCTTGCCTCGTTTGCCAGAAGGCGAAATATAAGGCGACTTTTCCAGGAGGCCTCCTACAGCCCCTTCCGATTCCGGATCGAGTTTGGGAGGGCGTGGCCATGGACTTCATCACTCGCCTGCCGCGTTCAAAGGGGTACGATTGCATACTGGTCGTGGTAGACCGCCTGTCCAAATACGGACACTTCCCCTGCGCCATCCCTACACAGCCGCCACCGTTGCAGTGAGCTTCATCAGCAACGTCGTCCGCCTTCACGGATTTCCGCGGTCGATCGTGAGCGACCGGGACCCTCTTTTCTTGAGCACCTTTTGGACCACGCTTTTTCGACTCTAGGGGACTCGCCTCCGTATGAGTACTGCGTACCACCCGCAGACGGATGGCCAGTCCGAGGTCCTCAACCGCTGTTTGGAGACATACCTTCGTTGCTTCGTAGGGGAGCAACCTCGCACTTGGGCGAAATGGCTCAGTTGGGCAGAGTACTCCTACAACACGGCTTACCACAGCGCTGCCGGAACCACCCCCTTCGAGGTCGTCTATGGCCGGCCTCCACCCTCCATTATCCGCCATCTTCCGGGGGAGTGTCAGGTCGAGAGCTTAGCCACTGCCCTTCAAGACCGGGATACGATCCTGGATCTCCTCAAGGATCACCTCTGGCGTGCCCAGCAGAAGGTGGCCTCCTTTGCGAACTGAAAGCGGCGTGACTTGTCCTTCCACGTGGGGGAGAAGGTCTTCATCAAGCTTCGCCCGCACCGCCAGCTGTCCGTTGCCCGCAGACCCTGCCCGAAGCTAGCACCCCGTTTTTTCGGCCCCTTTGAGGTTTTGGCACGCATAGGCCCGGTCGCTTACCGCCTCCGCCTTCCCACCGGCAGCCGCATTCATCCGGTCTTCCACGTGTCCCAACTACGTCGTGTGATTGGTGACCATGCCACTACCGATCACATCCCAGCTGATATTGATCTCTCCGGCGAGACACCCTACTACCCGGCCCAGATCCTCGACCGGCGCTGCATTGTACCAGGGGACCCCACCTCCGAAGAGGTCCTAGTCGCCCGGGCAAATCATCCAGACTCTGACGCCACATGGCTACCCCGGGAGGACTTCCGTCGCCAGTTCGCCGATTACTGCCTTGAGGACAAGACAAATTTCCCAGACGGCGGCATTGTTACGGACACGCATGCCGAGGAGACACCATGACGGGTTTACACGCGCAGGAAGACGCCCGGGGCTACGGGCATGGGGGCCGCGACGGCGGCGGACGCTTGATGGACGCGGAATGTTATATGCTTATGTTTAATTCCTGTTTTATTTCCTGTCTTGTTTATGCTTTTGTTTTAGACTGGCTATGCGCACCCCGACAGTTATAAGGGGGTGTGTCTTGGTTTGTATCTTTCATCTTTGGATCTATGAAATTAGGGCTGCTCCCTATGGTTCTTCCTCTCTAACTCTCTCCTCCTTCTTCTCCCTCCCTCGCCGGCTCTCTCTTCCGGATCCCTCCTCCCTAGTTCGTAATATCTAAACACATCTCGCATCTATGATTATCACTTTTCTGATAATCATTAGAAAATTCATTGCATAAGTTCATCAAAAGAGTAACCTGAGATTATGTGGATGTTAAGGATCAAAAAATCAATTCAGCCACTCAGATCAATGAGATCAATGTTGATATTAACAAATTGCATGAGGGCAAGGCAACATTAGAACAATGTGTCTAGAAATAGTTGGTTGATGGGCTAGTGAAGGTAATCAACGAAGGATGAAGTTCTATTTACCCAAATTTTCTCGAGGAGATTCGGCAGATTGTCTATTAGGAGCACTAAAATACTTTCAATGCAGTAAATTCTGCCAGCAAATCAAGTTTGCATTGCTTCTATGCATCTTGATGGACCAATCTCTAGGTGGGTTTAGGGTTTCTTACATGAGGATTATAATTTTGATTGGCATACTTTTGATACTACTCTCAAGAAATGATTTGGTCTCTCGGAATAAGATGATCCAATGGGTGATTTAATGAAATAAATTCAAGCAGTTTATGTGCAGGAATATCAAGTAACTTTTGAGGAGCTCTTGAGCCAAGTTCGAGGTCTACCACATTATATTTTGAAAAGTAAATGTCAAAGATCAAATGTTCAATCATAGCCCAAAGATCTTTTGATCTCCAAGATGCATTTCCATTTAGCTCGTCTGTCTGAAGCTCAACCAACTGAGGATAGTCAGTCAGTAATACAACAACAACACTCAAGCCTTTATCCCATTATAGTGGGGTCGGCTATATGGATCCTTTGTCGCGATTGTGCCCTATCTTTAGTCATAATCTCACTAATGCCTAAGTACTTAGTCAGTAATACCTTGGAAAAATCAAGTGATCAGACTGTAACACCTTAAATAATACATCCATGATTCAATTCTACCTGACAAATTAAATAAACCTTCATGAAGTTTATTTGATAAATTATTTGATGTGTACAAAATTGAACCCTGAATAATTAATTTAATCATTTTACATCGCATGTCATATGGCATGACATGAAAATTTTGAAATGTATAATTATTTCCACTTCTAAAGATATACAATTATTCATTTTCACATGACATTATACGAGTTATAGGAATCTACACAAGTTAATCCATTTATAATAATTGTAGAGGCAAATTTTGGCATGTAGTTGGAAGGCATTAAATTCTTGAAACAAAATATGTCATCAATATTGAAGGCTCAAGGGAATTAAGGAAAGGGGGAAGATCCAATCATAAATATCACTCCCTTTACAAAATAGTCTCAATATTCCTTCTCTCTTTTTTGCCTGTCTTTCCATTCTACTCCAAAACCGAGTCAAGTCAAGGTCATTGAAGGTTAGGCTGCATCTCTCCCCCTTATTCACAATGCCTCCAAAGAATATCCAAAGGTAATAGATTCACCTTCTGAAGATTACATTTTATTTCATCATTTTTCTTTGCATAAGATCGTTCTCTTGTTTACATGCATGGAGATCTGATTTGTGATAATGGTGATACTAGAATATATAGGAATAATTATCAAAACTTCCACTAGAAATTAACCTAATCATAGGTTGGACTCCTCTTTTGAATTACTAAAACCTGCCCTATTAGTTTACATTTCATAACATTCATGCACAAAAATACCACCCTGGAGTAAATTTTCAAGAGGTCTTTTTGTTCATGGACATTATGAAATGTAAACTTATAGGGGAGGCTTTTGTAATTTCAAAAGAGGGGTACAACTAGCAAACTTAGAAGGGAGGACCCGGTAAATGTTCGTGTGTGTGTGTGTGTGTGCATTCACCGCCGGTATTACTGCTTTGTGGGATGAGTGTCAGGTTCGTGCTTATACATTGCGGCCGACATGTCGGCTGACATGTCATTTTTGAGGGAGAATCGACACGTTTTTGCCACTTTGTCAATTTTGGCGTTTTCCAGTATTGCGGACAGGTCAGACATGTCGGCCCAATATTGCGGCTAATGGCGGCTAATGGAGGCCCAATATTGCAGCTTTTTTTAATTTGTTAAAAAAATTATAAATTTTTTTTATAGAATGAATTTATCATAAAGTTCTAGCAAGATTCCTAGCACTTCTTCCATAGTAGGTCGAGATCCGTGTTGGGCAATTGCTGAGAAGGTGACTCCAAATGACACCAATCAGATACGATTAAACATTTGTTAGTAGTTTAATTTTCTCATGTGAATTTTAGTTTGCACTTACAACAACAACAACAACAACACTAAAGCCTTTATCCCACTATAGTGAGGTCGGCTATATGGATCCTTTGTCGCCATTGTGCCCTATCTTTAGTATAATCTCACTAATGCCAAATACATCATATCTAATTAGTTTACACTTAATTAGATAAAATAATTACCATCTAATTAATAAATAAAATTATTATGAAATATATATATAATTAATTATAATATTACAATCTGATATTTTGAAATGTCCCCAGTATATTACAAAGATTGTACCCCTAAATTTATTGAAAAGGGAGGGTCATATGACCCTATTTTTAATCTCACAAAAATTGTCAATGGTGGGATTTGAACCCAAGTTTCCACTATGGAAAGCAAAGATAACAACCATCACACCATATGATTTTTGTTATGCAACATTAAACTATGTTTTATATATAAGTACATAATTAAAACATTTATTTCCTTCCCAAACTACCTTAATTCTTAAAGGCCATCATGATTCAACTGCTCGACTCTGGAGTCCAGAAATTGTTTTACCTCAGGGCTCAGTTAATATTTATTTTCATTTATTAAAATATAAATATTTATATAAATAAAATAAAATAATTAAATTAAACGTTATATAAAAAACAATTAATATATATATATATATGTTTATATATATGAGTGACTAGACATGTTAAACGGGGGAGGGGATGTTAAACGGGGGAGGGGTAGACCAAAAAAGACTTGGAATGAAACTATAAGGAAAGATATGATGTACTTAGGCATTAGTGAGGCTATGATTAAAGATAGAGTGCAATGGCGACAAAGGATCCATATAGCCGACCCCACTATGGTGGGATAAAGGCTTGAGTGTTGTTATTGTATATATACGAGTGACGGTGCACGGAGTGCCCCCCGTGCCCCGCGCGACAGTACCTCGACCATGGCATTGCCCCGACGCGACAGCGCTCCCCCTGCGCGCAAACCCCGAGCGATGTCATCCGCGTGTTACTCGATTTTATCATGCGCACGGGGTTTGCGAGCGGTGGGAGCGCCATCACACCAGGGCAATGTCGTGGTCGGGGTACTATCACGCGGGACACGGGGGGACCCCTGTGCACTGTCACTCATAATTATATATATATATTCGTGCACGGGGGGCTACACCCGTGCACGACTATTCTTGGGGGCAAACAGGTTCTGTCAGTCTGTAGCTATTTTGGGTGTGCATGAGCATATGTGATGATGCGCAATCGCACGGGCTACGCCCGCCTCTCTCTCCCCCCTCTATTTGAAAAAGTTGTCATGATGAAGAATATGTCAGCTTTTCGTCTAATCACCTTTTAGTCTAGGAGACCTAGAACCCACCCCCTCTCTCTCTCTCATATAGATTTAGGAAACCCAAAGAGATTTTCTCTCTCTCATCCCCATCTCTCTTCACCACTAATAGAATTGATTTAACGATTGTGAATCCTTAGATGGTGTTAGCAGATGAATATGCATATTGTCTTATATGTAGTATTTAGATACACATGCAGATGTAGATACACATATGTAGATGTAGATACATATATTTAGATGAAGATACATATATGAAGATGTAGATACATATATGTAGATGTAGAGACATATATGTAGATGTAGAGACATATATGTAGATGTAGAGACATATATGTAGATGTAAAGACATATATGTAGATGCAGAGATATATATGTAGATGCAGAGATATATATGCACATGTACATACATATATGCAAATGTAGCGACATATATGCATATGTAAAGACATATGTACATATAGAGACATAAATGTAGATACATATATTTAGATGAAGATACATATATATAGATGTAGAGACATATATGCAGATGTAGAAACATATATGCAGATGTAGAGACATATATGCAGATGTAGAGACATATATGTAGATGTAGAGACATATATGCACATGTACATACATATATGAAAATGTAGAGACATATATGCATATCTAGAGACATATGTACATATAGAGACATATGTATATGTAGAGACATATATGTGTATGTATGTACATGTACTTTTCTTTTAAGTGTGGAATAGCCCCAAGAATATTCATGCTAATCACTCAGGGGTGTGTAGGGGAGGGGGCGGACAGAAAGTGCAAAAAATAAATCTAAGCAATCAAAAAAATGCAAAAAGTAAATCTAAGCTATAGAAAAGTAACACATAAGGCACAGAAAGTTAAACTTGGGCACTCATCTTTTCTACCACAATAGAAATCCACTGTCTATATACATGCAAAGCTCTTTTGATAGGGAGACTCTTAGAACCAATGAGTCTTTTACAAGAGACTCTAAGAATCAATCTGAATCTTTCTAAGAGAGATTCTCAAAACTTTTTACAACAGATGATTAAAATATTCTTCATCTTTTCCACAATAAAAGGCAGTCAACATGCTTGTTGCAATTGCTTTTAGTATTCAGCTTTGCATAGATTCAATCTTCTTAATCCCTTCTTGTTCCAGAATGAGAATAAGAGAATAGAATTCACTATAAGGGTTTTGTTATCTTCTTAGATATCCTTTTAGAATTGGATTCAAACTGCTCTTCAGATAAGGACAGAATAAAGGCTTCCTTATTTTTGTATTCTAAAAAGGTAACTCCTTTTATGACAAAAAACATTTTCCTTAATCTTCTTTATTCGATAATTGTTTAGGAAAATAGCATAATGACTATATTTCTTTGTTTCTTCTTGATAGTTGAGATCCATTCGAGTATCGTCTTCTGAATGTGCTATGAATTCTTCTTATATATCTTTTTTACACATTAGTCGAATCCAAGTCGACTAAAGGCTTTGAATCTCCATTCAGAGAAAAACTTTCTAAGTCGAATTCCATTCGATTGACGCTTTCTAAAACAATATAGCCACATTCGAAGAGTAGACTTCATGTGTTGAAAAGAATTCGACGAAAGCTCTCTTTTGTAAGGAAAAATGTTAAATGTACACCAAGCTTGCTCTGATAGTGGATGCAAATCGACTTCTGCCTTTTTCTTCAGCTTCTTACTTATATGTCGATGTACGGCTTGTCTTCAATATATGCGTTGTCTTTACACTGTACTCCGAAGTACTTTTGTTGTGCTCTAAACTAGTTTAGTTGTGCTCTGAATTGCTTAAATAAGAAAACGATGCACACATCTTGATCTTCAGTGCTACTTCCATACTCTTGAGTGTAAATCGATGTATGTTTTCTTATGACTTGTTCTATTGCGTTGCTTCATGCTTTGAGTAGAAACCAATGAAGGCTGAAAAAGCACGGTGGCATATGTCGAATGCAATTAGATGTAAGTAGTATGTATTCGATGAATCTTCATATTCTCTGGAATTTGAGTAAGTCCTTAGGCTGGGAGTATAAAGAGTAAAACAAAACTTTTCTATACATAATTAAGGTTAATCCTAGATCCGTTTAGAGATAATCTGGTGTACTTAATCGGAGCTTCTTCAATAATCTCCTCATATTTGATATACCAGATTTTACATAAGAAAAATTGATATACAAAATAAAGCAAGAAAGCAAATAAGGTCAAAGAAAACAATAACCAAAATTTGAAAAATAGAGAGATTCTTGTTACGGAAACGAGTAGAAAGAAATTCAAACAAAAAACCAACAACGCAGAAGACAGAGATTAATGTGGTTCACCCCAAGATGGGCTACGTTCACGGGCAGCAGCAACCCGTTTTTCACTATCAAGAATAGAGACTGTTACAAAAAGTGAGCGGATTTCCGAATAATCCAGACCCCGCGGGTCGTGATCAGCACCAATCGTCGTCTTTGAGTTAGGATTCGAGGCATATAATTAAAAATTCTATTGAACCAAAATCAACCCTTACAACTTGCGCTTTCGTTTTACATAGGAGGACAGAATAGAGAAAAACAAGAATCAAAAGCAGAACTGCAGAACAAAAAAGCTTTAATCTTCAGATCTTAGCTAGCTTCATGCAAGAAATATATTCAATGCATCAAGTAGCTTCTCTTGAGTGAAGGTAACAAAATCTGTGCATCTCTTGGTTGACTTATTTGAGTTTTTCATGATTTTACAATGCTCTACAGCTTCCTCAAATCATCACTAGCTTTATCATAAACCTCACTTAGGGTGTAACCCTTTCTATTAAATTTAGCAATTATGTTTTATTGAGGTCATTTCAATATCTGCCTTACTTCCTTCCATTTAACAAGCTGAGTTTCTTTTTTTCTGAATGGTGCCAGCTGATTTCTTGGGAATTTTGATTTCAATTTCAGGAGCAGGAGGAACTGGAGAGGCACCACTGTGAAGAATTAAAGCATCACTTAGCTTGACAAAGGAAGGGTCTTCAAATCTAAATCTTTTGTACTTAATATAGGTATTTGTTCCAAAGCTCAACCCCTCCTTATCCTTATGGTCAGAAGCTTGCACTGCTATAACATCAAGATTCTTAGCCTGTAGGCTTCCACATCAAGTAACCTTTTACCCTGGGGATTCAAGTTGTCCTTTCTTCAGCATTACCATTTTTAGAATTTCCAAAAACTTATTCACAAGTTCTTGATGAAATCTCTGTTTCTCTTCCTCCTCTAACCATTGCATTTCAGCAATCTCTTCTAATTTTTTTTCAACTCAGCACACATTTCAGGCTGATTTTGATTTGTTTCTCTAGAATATAATTTTTTTAGCATCATCAAAATCTTAGGCTCAGACGTTCTGAAAAGATTCATCTATCTGTAGACTCTCCTCTCAACCTTTGTATACCTTTCCCAAACAGTCCTAGTGTCTCTCTGGCCTCTTCCTCTCCCCTTTTTCTTTGGAAGGTAAGAGACACCTCTGGCTTACGGGTGCTGAGCAAGCCAAAGCTTGTGTCAGCTAGAGGGGATTTGATGATGGGTAAAATCTGAGAAGGAACTGAAGAAATTACTGGCAAAACTAATTCTGAATATGGAACAATTGCAGAAGAAACAATTTCTGAAGAAACTACTAGTAGAATTGTGTTAACAGCTGGTGGAGAAGGATGGGTTGTGAAGTCTTTTTCTAAATTTCTCATTATCTCTGATATTGGTAAGTCTGTACCTTCAAATTGCTCTTCAGCAACCTGACTTCCAGAGGGAAACTCTCATCCAATATTTAGGAAATATATGGCTGGGCTAGCGGCTTTCTCACATTAGGAACAAGTTGTAGTATCCTCTTCATTCAAAATTGCCTTTGTATATATCTCAGTATATACATTATTTTCTTTGGTTGCCAATGTATTTACATCCTCTGTGAATGCCTATGTATGTACATTCTCTTGTTCAGGAGCAATCTCCCCTGGGAGTGTTGTCCATTCTCAATTCCAAAAACTATATCAATTTCTGCTGCTACTGCTGTTGCTGCCTCATTCACTAGAACAGTATCTACAAAATTCTGAACATTTTCTTCCAGAGGAGAATAATCAAAATTGCCGCATGTTGAGCTGTCACCATGTTGCCTGCTGGGTCGACCGGCATTCTCCCCCTTTTTGGCTTCAGCTAGCAGTGAAGTCAAAAAACTCCTTTGTGATATAAGTATGAGTGGAGGATTGATAGAGATAGCAATGAACCTGATATGACTGAGATTTGATTCTGCAGAGAATCAAACCTTGAAGAGAATTGCACAAGTAGAGAATCTATCCATTCTAAGGAGGGAGTCAGAGAGGGATTGGAGGATGGGTGCAAGCATGTCAGAAACAAGCTGCAGCGTGCCTGAGGTTGAGGGATGGAGAGGTAGTGGTGAAAATTGTAGAGAGAGTAGGAGGAGGTAGTGATGGAGGTACATGGTAAGTAGGAGAGAGGATGAGTGAACTGGCGGGTGATAGATGATGAGAGAGAGGTGACGAAGGATGGCTCAGATGGTGAAAGTGATGATGGTGGAATAGTTGTCGCAGTAGTGGTGGATGGCAATGAGATAAAGGGAGGTGACTTTGATTTGGAGATCACCTTTTTCCATGTGGAAAAGAGTGAGTGGATAACCTCTTCCCAGAAGGGAGAAGAAGTCCCTTAAATTGGCAGAGAAAGGGATAGCCAAAAGAAAGGAAAGCTGCCGCAGGCCGAATCTATAGGCGGCGGATAAACCTCGACCTAACCCTACATGTATGCAAATCCGAAGGTTAAGCCACAGTTAGATAATAATTAAAATATCACACGCAGATAAATTCACAACAAGATACAATAATTTATTAGGGCAAAACAAGCTTTGGCTTTCCTCCGCGTGGAGGGCCAAAGCAAGAGCGTGCGGCGAATAATTCCTGCAAATCACAAAATAAACTAAAAAACAAACAACTATCATACAAGAGATCCAACAAGAATAAGATCCAATTGATAATAACAATGCTAAAAATATTAGTCCAATACAACAAAACTCACCAAGTAGTGGGCTGACCAAGGAAATGGAGATTTCGGAGACGGAAGTGTTTTGACGACGATCCAATGTGGAACCGGAGGTGGGGAGACAACGTAGACGGCTAGATTTGGCGGTGGAAGACGGAATTGGGCCGGAAATGAGTAGATCCGGCTATATGGAGGCGGATCCGGGTAACGGGAGGGTGGGTCCGGTGATTTGGAGCGGATCCGGGCTATGCGAGGTGGTCCGGATAGAGGGGGATGGCTGGATCTGGGTTGGACTGTCCAGATCTGGAAAGATCTAGTGGTGGAGGGCTGTTTGGAGGTGGTTGTAGGCTGGCGGCGGGATTAGGGCAGCAGGGATAGGGGCGGCTGGTTGTGGACAGCAGAGAGAGGGGGTGGCTGTAGGCTGGCGGGGCTGTAGGGGAGTGGGCAAGCAGCGGCAGTGAGAGGGAGGAGGGGCTAGGCGGCGGTCTGCTGGGAGGGAGGGCTGGGGCCGACGGCTGGAATATGAAGTTTACTGTTCACTAACTATATTAGTGAACAGTAAATTTCATTTCCCAACAGTGTTTAGAAGAGGGAGGGGCTGCTGGTGGAGTTTCTGGACAGCAACTGCTGTGGCGGGCTGTGGGGGCTGCGGATGAGGGTTTTGGAGGGGGAAGAAGGAGCCTAGGGTTAGGGGGTACCTTGGGGAGGGAGATACAAGCCTAGGAGTCGTCACCTAGGGTTCCACGGAGTCGGCACCGTGGGATGATCGCTGGAATCCGGGATTTCTATTCTCCAAATTCTGCAATGCCAATAATCAGCCCCCTACCTATCCATTTATAATAAAAGGAGGGTTAGGGCATCCCTCATCAACGGCTATGATTGGCCGGAGGTGAGGCAACCCAAATACATCAAAATACATGCAAACATAGTAAAATAATATATCAAATCGATTCGCAACGCGAATCCGGACACATCTGTGGAGTCCGATCGTCGATCCGGGCACGCCATATATGGTAAGTCGCCAAATCAGCCCCGAGTTGGCCCAAAACTCGTCCTCGTGTTTGCTCCGCACAATCTCCCCGCCTTGAAAGAATTCATCTCCCGATGAATTTGGATCATAATTCTCTCGATGAATGCCAGGTACAACTCGAAGAGGTCCACCAGAGGTCGCCCAAGTGTCGTCGATGGAAGAGTATCCTCGCCACTCGACTTTCCCCGACTGAAAAGTTGTCATCTCCGGTAAATGGAGACGGTCGTACTGAAGTCGAAGTCCAGGGGTGAATCGAAGACGCTCTGCTGCAAGTATCCAAATGTCATCAACGTCTGTAGTAGGAATGTACCGACGAAATATGGTCTCCGTGATGCTCTCAACGCTCAACTCACGAGTGGTGGATCCCGGTGCGATCGGCGGCGCCGTGTGTAGAACCAAAGAAGACGAGTCCCCAGGTGGGTGGGTGTCAGAAGTGGGTGAGTAGTGGTGGCCATCAGACGTGGGTGGGCTATGAGGGTGGTAAGGCAACGAGAGTGGAGCTGTGGGCGGATGGAAGTCCCCACTGCTTGGGTCCACATACTCGCGAGGCTCGTAGTACGGCGTCATATCTTCAACACTAAATACCAGGTGGATACCCATACTTGCAGGGATATCAAGATCGTAGATGTTTGCTTCGATCTGTCTCATGATTATATAGGGATCCATTCGCCTAACGCTCATGTTTTTAGCAAGCCTCGCACGGAGCCTCACAACGCAGATTTTCACCATCACCTGCTCGCCTTCATGAAGTATCTGCACTTGCCAGTGAACATCCGCATGTGATTTAGAAGATTTATTACCAATATGGATTATTCGTCGGACCGACTCATGACGCACATGCAAACGATGAACAGACAACACAACTGACTCATGCAGATGATGAAGAAACGACTCAACATACTCATGCAAATGAGACATGACCGACACAACATGCTTTCTATGAGAAAATCTAATAATGACCTGGAAATCTATCGCAGGAGGTGGCCTATCAGGAGACTCTCTCGGGGGAGTGTAGAAAAACTCATCCAGTGTACGACGAGTGTTCAGATGATCGCGTGAGACATCTATACTCAAATGCGAGCTCGTAAAGATCCAAGTGTCTCTCAGTGAACGTGGCAAATCAGGGGGCTCACCAGGAGGTGTGTAAGAAAAGTCATCACGAATGCGACGACCACCTGAATGAGAATCGTGTATACCGACTAAAAAACGTGACTCTCGAGTGCGGTGCGTGCCCCCGAAAAGAAAAAGCTCGTCTGGTGGTTCAGCAGGCGGTGCATCCCAAAACTCAGCGAGAGTGCGATGTGTCAGCAGGTGGTGCTTTAAATATTGGATGCTCCTCATAATATCCATCCTCTGGGGCGGGGTCAAGGACGATAATGGAAGAGGCTTCCATAAATCGATACTCATACATGCGGGGCTCACCTAAATCCCATGCTCATCAGGATGTGGCGGATCATCCGGAGGCTCAACTGGGGGCTCGTCGTAGAACTCGTCACTAGGATCATGGTCCTCCAGATGAGTACCATCGTAAGGGTCAGTGTCCCCGTGAATGGATGAAACAAACACTACGAGATCAACACCAGGCTCAGGTCTCTCGGTCGTGATGTGACTCAGGGTAACGACAATGGGAGAGTGACATAGATCTACGCTCAAGAATGGGTCTGTGGGTGCGGTGTCAAGACGTGAGTCCAGGGTAGGGGTGCTAATCAACCCATGACATGCCAGAGGTGGTGGTGTGGGTGAGGGGCACGACACTATAGGCTCAGGAGGTCGCTCAGGCTCACTCTCAGTCGGGGTCGCGGGAGACGGGTCAGAAACAAGAGATAGGTCACTAACTGGGCTAAGCGCCTCACTGGGGTAAGAGCAATCTGCATCAGATATCACTTCTGCCATGTCTGACGGAACAATGGTAGGCAAAGTGGTGTCCTCGGTGTGGGAGGAGCTCATACTGCAGAGGTCAAAGTGAGGATCCAACCGACCAGCTCTTGCGAATCTCAAAGACTGTTCGTAACGAAGTGCAAGCTGATACGTCTGCTCGAGGGACTTCGAGCTATGATAAACCACCTCAGTACGAATGTCTGATCGAAGGCCAGACCGAAATCTGCAAGAGGTCATGGCGGGGTCCTCTCGGATATCGCTCCTCACAACTAACTCATCAAAGCGATCCCTGTACTCAACGATGGACATGGATCCTTGCTGAAGGGAAAATAATTGGTTGAGCAAGCGACTCCGATACGACGAAGGCAGATACCTCTGACACAATGTACGCTTCATGTCCACCCAACTAGTGACGCGATGTAGACGGTCTCGCTCGCGTGTCCTCTCAATGCTAACCCAATATGCCCTCGCCTGATCTAAAAGTCTAAGTTTCGCAAACTTGACGCGAGGCTCACCGAATAACTCAAAATGATCAAGATAATACTCCATATCCACGAGCCAATAACTGAAAGACTCGGGACTCGATGAGCCGTCAAAGGAAGGGGCAGCAGTACGAAACTGACTCTCAAGATCTCTCTCGAAACGACGATCCTCATAATAATCATTCCTAAGGTAACCGAGTCGTGTCGAAGGATCAACACGATCAACTCGCGTGTATGGATAAGAACGACGACAATTATCATACTGATCGTCTCTAGCATAGTGGGGTCGTGTCGGTGGGTCAACACGATCTCTAAAAGTGGTGTGCTGCGATCGAGAATAATCGTCGTAGTAACGTGAAGATCTCCCTGACGGGGCTCTGTGAGAGCGGGTGCTAGTGGACTCAAGACCTCCAAAGTGAGGAGAGGAATAATTGTGACACCTAGACATAATGAAAAACCTATAGACTCTACGACTGCGTATCGAAAAGTGCGCACAACTTCGCTTTGATACCAATTGACGCAGGACCCTACATGTATGCAAATCCGACGGTTAAGCCACAGTTAGATAATAATTAAAATATCACACTCAGATAAATTCACAACAAGATACAATAATTTATTAGGGCAAAACAAGCTTAGGCTTTACTCCGCGTGGAGGGCCAAAGCAAGAGCGTGCGGCGAATAATTCCTGCAAATCACAAAATAATCTAAAAAACAAACAACTATCATACAAGAGATCCAACAAGAATAAGATCCAACTGATAATAACAATGCTAAAAATATTAGTCCAATACAACAAAACTCACCAAGTAGTGGGCTGACCAAGGAAATGGAGATTTCGGAGACGGAAGTGTTTTGACGACGATCCAATGTGGAACCGGAGGTGGGGAGACAACGTAGACGGCTGGATTTGGCGGTGGAAGACGGAATTGGGCCGGAAATGAGTAGATCTGGCTATATGGAGGCGGATCCGGGTAACGGGAGGGTGGGTCCGGTGATTTGGAGCGGATCCGGGCTATGCGAGGTGGTCCGGATAGAGGGGGATGGCTGGATCTGGGCTGGACTGTCCAGATCTGGAAAGATCTAGTGGTGGAGGGCTGTTTGGAGGTGGTTGTAGGCTGGCGGCGGGATTAAGGCAGCAGGGATAGGGGCGGCTGGTTGTGGACAGCAGAGAGAGGGGGTGGCTGTAGGCTGGCGGGGCTGTAGGGGAGTGGGCAAGCAGCGGCAGTGAGAGGGAGGAGGGGCTAGGCGGCGGTCTGCTGGGAGGGAGGGCTGGGGCCGACGGCTGGAATATGAAGTTTACTGTTCACTAACTATATTAGTGAACAGTAAATTTCATTTTCCAATAGTATTTAGAATAGGGAGGGGCTGCTGGTGGAGTTTCTGGACAGCAACTGCTGTGGCGGGCTGTGGGGGCTGCGGATGAGGGTTTTGGAGGGGGAAGAAGGAGCCTAGGGTTAGGGGGTACCTTGGGGAGGGAGATACAAGCCTAGGAGTCGTCACCTAGGGTTCCACGGAGTCGGCACCGTGGGATGATCGCTGGAATCCGGGATTTCTATTCTCCAAATTCTGCAATGCCAATAATCAGCCCCCTACATATCTATTTATAATAAAAGGAGGGTTAGGGCATCCCTCATCAACGGCTATGATTGGTCGGAGGTGAGGCAACCCAAATACATCAAAATACATGCAAACATAGTAGAATAATATATCAAATCGATTCGCAACGCGAATCCGGACACATCTGTGGAGTTCGATCGTCGATCCGGGCACGTCATATATGGTAAGTCGCCAAATCAGCCCCGAGTGGGCCCAAAACTCGTCCTCGTGTTTGCTCCGCATCAAAAGCACTCATAATCCTTCCATAAGGAATGATGTTCATTGCAAGCTTATCCTTTACAAGTTTGAATACCAGCCTACTAGTTTCTTTCTCAAAACCACAGAAGTCACACTTAATTCATTGTTGATTGCATCATGGGCAAAGGTTTTATAGAAGATAACCTTTCCCATAATGTCTGTCAGGAACCTATACTCCTCAAAAACCTCCATTTTCTTTAAATTTGATAGCTTTGAGCTTGTGTAGTTCATGATTGAAAGGGCTTTGCTCAAGTCCTCATCCTCACCATCCAGGTCTAATTCAAAAACATCGTCAATAGCAGTTGAGGTTAAGATTACTTCAGTACCATGAATAATGTCGTTGATGATTCCCTCCAATAAATTCACAAATTTGTGTAGCTCAACTAATTTGGCATCAAAAATCCTTGACCAGGTAAATTGAATCTTGTTCAACCTGTTATCTGACAATATCTGTAAAATGTCGAGACACTTCTGTTCGGTCACGCTGAAGGATCCTAGATCCACGTCAAACTCATTGTTAATCTTCATTGCCATTTAGAAAACACTTGCAAAATCTTGGAGAAGACAAGAGAGGGAAGGTTGTTGGTACAAAAATTGCACCCCCACGACTTACACTGGAGAAAAAGGGGTAAAGAACTGTGGACGACCGGTTACTAAGGGTCTGAAGCTATTGAGAAGGATACTACTAGATAGCTAGATTACGAGAGGAACCTTAGGGAGTACAAAAACTGAGACCGCCTAGGCTGATACTACGATCTAGGATCCAACCAAAAGTCCTTTTTAGGGACCCCTACCCCTCTATTTATAGGCGCGGGAGCCTACCCAAACGGGCAGATCTCGAAAATACGGGATGCCCAGGATATAAGGAAGCCAGGATGGAGAAAAGGAGTTACCTGAGCTGCCAACAGCAGACAAGCCACAGGTTCTAGACCACGCGGTCTGACGGTCTCAACTAACCTTGACCGCTGAGAGCTTCGAAATTTTACTGCTGAGAATGAGGCAGGCGGTCTGAAAAAATGGAGACTGGCGAGACCAGATGAATTCTGTTGAGCTTTTGAGATTGCGAACTTCTGGGCAAACAAAGGCAAAGGGTTTGAAAGAGAGTGTGGGGACAGAAGTAATACGTCGAGTCCCTTAAATATTAGTCGAAAAGCTAGAGATAGCGTACGTCGAATTGAAGTCGACGTACGTGAATATCTTATTCGATGTTTGGCGGCACTCTAAGCATAAAGTCTTATGTACTTAACATACGTCGAACAGCTAGTCGATGAAAGTCAAGTGCAATCAAGTTTTTAACTTCAATTTAAACTTAGTCTGCACCATCCAGCATTCCTAAGGTATGAATGAAATAAGTATGCTTCACTTCATCAAGGGGTTTTGTGAAGATACCAGTCTTCCGATTATCTGTGGAAATGTATTCAAAGAATTTCTTCCTTTTTTCCACATTGTCTCTAACGAAGTGATGTCTTATATCAATATGTTTAGTCTTACTATGCAGTATAGGATTGGAGGCAATCAAAATAACACATTTACTGTCACAGAAGATGAGGGGTTTAGATAACTTACATCTATAGTCTTGGAGTTAGTACTGCATCCATAGAAATTTAGAGCAACAACTACCTGCTAATATACATTCAGCTTCTGCTGAGATGTTCACACTAAATTTTGATTCTTACTGAACCAAGACATAATCCTTGCACCAAGGAATTGGCATGTTCCTTTGGTGATCTTCATGTCCAATATATAACCTGAAAAATCTACATCTAAATATCACGTTAGCTCAAAGTCTGACTCTCTAGGATACCACAAACCAAGTTCAAGTGTGTCCTTAAGGTATCTAAGGATTCCTGTGACATGAGTGATGTGAGATTCCTTATGGGCCACTTGGTATCTAGCACAAATGTATGTGGAGAACATTATATCAGACTTGTTGTAAGATAAAGTAGAAAACAAATAATTTCTCTGTAGGTCTTTTGATCCACAAATTTATCTAGTTTATCTTTGTCTATTACAGTATTTGTAGCCATGAGAGTCAACATGATGGAGGCAGTTTTCATCCCAAACTTCTTGAGATGTTCATTAGTATATTTAGCCTGGGACATGAATATGAATTCATCTTCTTAATTCACTTGAAGACCAAAGAAATAAGAAAGTTCTATCATACTACTCATTTCAAATTTATTTTACATTAGATTAGCAAACCTCTTGTAAAGTTTATCTATAGAGCCAAAAAATACTGTCATCTACATAGATTTGCCCAAAAAGCAATTTATCCTTGTACTTCCTTATAAAGAGTCTTGTCAAGTTTTCCTCAAAGAAAAGAGTTCTCATGAAGAAAAACTGAGAGGGCCTCATCTCAAGCTCTCGGGCTTGCTTGAAAACAGATAAAGTTTTATCCAATTTAAATACATAAGAGGAAATGTTTGGATTGACAAATCCTGGGGGTTGCTCCACATATGCTTCCTCTTGAAGCTTATCATTCAAAAATACACACTTGACATCCATCTGAATGACCTTGAATTTGTTATAGGCTATATAGGCTAGGAATATCTTTATTGCTTTCAATCTTGCAATTGAAGCAAATGTCGGGTCACAATGTATGTCTTCTTGTTTATATCCATGTGCAACCTGTAACGGCCCCCTTAGCGGCTACCGCTAAAATTCTACTAACTTACTTACATCAGAGAGCAAGGTCAAATATTCAGAGTGAAACAATGTGTGATAGAGTACAAAAAGTAAAGTGTAAAGACAAAATAAAACCATTTCATTTCATTATTATCTGATAACAAGGTACAATAATACAACTGGTAGCCCTATACACATCGAAAAGGGGCTTACCAAAAGTGCTACAAAACTAAGCAAACTTTATGTACATAAATACATTAGCTACTGGACTACAGACTCTACTTGAAATAAAATTGAAAGTCGTCATGGGGACGCTCCAGATCCTTGCACCTCTCCCTGTGCGCATCCAGGCCTTCAAACACTGCAGTCGACACCTCCACCCAAAGGCTATACCTCTTTGCTTGACGAGAAGAACTAATTATAAGGGGAGTGACCTCCTCCTTGACCTGTTGAGTATTATATTTAATTAGTCAAAGGACTATGTAGGTTCTTAATATCTTGGGTTTATTTCCTTTACATAAATCTTTCATTATATGATGTCTTAATCTTATTCTTTTCATATGGGTATTATTAAGGGTAAATTCAAATTCATGTATATTTTACGTGCCCTTGACTCGCACGTTATACTGGCAACGCGCACCCTTGACTCGTACACTTATTTTGTCAATTATCATTTCGTACCCTTGACTCGTACGAATCTTTAATATACATGTGAGAAGGTTATTCTCCCCGCCTTTTCATTCGGGTAAACCCTTAATTATGCCCAATGCGTATTATCATTTCTTTTGCTTTACTCTTCTTTTCTTATTATGTTTTCATTCTACCATCATTATTGCTAACAATATCATACAAATAATATGAAAAACAATTGAATGACAAGACATAAAATAAGAACTCACTCCAACTTTGCCCTAGCCTTTGTCCTTGCTGGGTTCATCCCCCTTTCCTCTACCTTGAGACGCCATGCCCTAAAAATTCCCATTATTAGATGAGCATAACATATAATAATATCTCCCTTTAATAGACTTCTCTAACACCATTTCTCACTTTACTATTGCTGCCCTAACATTTTCTTAAGGTAGACATAGACTCGTATTTTTAATTCCTTAGTGTAATGACCTCCAATCCCCTAACCCCATGCCTAAACCCTTGCAAACTATAGTTGGCTGCCCTAATAAGTAAACATGGTTAGTTCTTCTAATTTCCTAAGCCAACAACATCATGACCTAGTTTCCATTTAATAGGAACTAGGTGATGAAATTAGGAATGAAATAACCAATTAATAAACTAGGGTTGAAGGATTTCTTGAATGGAATTGAAAGGAAGACATGTATTAAGCTTGCAAATCATTCTAAAATTCAAGAGGAGGTAAGCTATCAAAACTAAATCTCTTAGGGGAAAGTTTAGGGTTTTCGGCTAAGAAAAACGAGGCAACTAATTCAAGCAAAACTCAAGAGGAGTTGAGAGGGAAGGATTACCTTCCTAATGGAAGAAAAATCAAAGAAAACGGAGGAGATTGAGGGCTACTAGAGGGTGCGGCGCCGAGCGCTCTTCTTCCGCCTGCGTCGGGTTCTCGCGTGTGCTGGGAAGGAATACAGGGTTAGCAGCTCCTTAATACTAAACCGCACCGCCTCTTGTAAGCTCCCCACGTGAACCGTGACTCACCAGCCCTCTTGGTCCGGCCAATTTGGCCTAATTTAGCACTTTAACCGGCCTAGCCCTCTTGGTTTGCCAATAGAATATCTTCACCCTTCTCCTCCTTGGTTTCATAATGACTATCCACCTTTAATTAAATTTATTATTTGTAAACCACATGAATTTAAATATTTTTACAATATTAATAGTACCTGTAATAATATTAGCGACGTCACACAACGAGTCTTGCTTTGTTTCTTATGATTGTTCCATCAGTGCATCCAATTTATTTTTGACTACCCATTTGGTTCAAAATATTGAGTAATTTACTAGCTACTTCACTAGAGTCCACACTTTGCTTCTTTCAAATTGTGTCAACTATTATATGCATTGTCGCTATCCAATGAGAGTTTTCATTGGCTTCTTCAAATTTTTTGAGTTTCACTTGAGAAATGAAACTCAAGCATATTATTTTATTTGAAGTTTTACTTCTTGTTCTCAGACCATCTATAATGTCATCAAATACATGTGTGATTGGATGATCCTTAAGGTACACAAAACCTCTAGGAATACCAATCCTTAACTCAGGATAATTGGCTTCCACAATTTCTTCAGCTACAACAGGTGTTGCAGCTAGAGCAAATTGTTGTATTTCAGCTTCAAGCTCTTCCAAAGCATCTTCAGTTTCCTCTTGGCCTTTGTTTGGTTCTTCTGCTCTTTGCAGAGTGTGCTTGGAGTACTGGGCTGAGATTGCTCACCTAGCTCCATTCTTTCAAGGTCTGCAACTAGTTTTTGTACATGTTCACTTGGATGGGCTAAAGAGTCTTTCCCTTCACATACAACGTTAGATTCATTAAAAGTAACATGCATAGATTCCTCCATGCACAAAGTTCTTTTACTAAAACAGCAATAAGATTTGCTAGATGAAGAATATATAAGGAAGATACCTTCATTAGCTTTCATATCAGACTTGGCAAGATGTGATCTGTCATTGTTCAAAATATAACAATTGCTACCAAAGAGTTTAAAATATTAAATACTACGTAATTTCCCTTTTAGGAGTTCATAGGGAATTTTTTCCAAAGTCTTGTAAATCAAACACTTATCCAAGACAAAACATGTAGTATTCATGGTTTCAACCCAAAAATACAAGGTTAAGTTGGCTTATGCTAGCAAAGTCCTGCCTATTTAAATTAGTGTTCTATTCTTTCTCTCAGTAATTCCATTACGTTGTGGAGTTCTAGGAGCAGAAAAACTATGTTTGATCCGTTCACTTTCACATAATTCATTTATCGTATGAGATTCAAACTGCCTCATGACCCTCTGCTCCCGTCATTTCTCTCTGCCCCCTTTTTGATCAGATAACTGTAAACGAAGAGTTCTGGAATGACTGTAAAAAGAAGTTTAGTGGTCGTCGATTTTTGAGTCCGGTCGGCGAAAGCTGAGTGAATGATCTTAAGCATGCTCGACGAACAAGTCTTTGATCAGCGAACGCTGAAGAAATGAACTTGAGCTTGGTCGGCGTTCGGGTCGAGATCGGCGAATGCCCGGTCGGCGATCAGACATCCGGTCGGTGACCAAGTGTTCGATCGGCGAACGCCCTGTCAGCGTTCGGATATCTACTCGGCTTAGTCGACAATCTTTCATGGACTTAACCAATTTTCACATTTTGTTGGCTTCTTCTGGAAGCTTCATTCAGGGACAACAACATAATATGAGCTATATACACTAAGTGCATTATAAAACTTGGTCTGCGAAATTATCAAGGATTATGGAGCATTCCATATCTCTCTTTATTTGGCAAATCATGTTTTACAAGAAGAGAGTGTGCACTTAAGTTGTCTACATTACGGAGCCAGATAAACAGAGAAATATAGAAAGAATTACGTCATTGAAAAAGAAATATACAAGAATTACAATAAATGAAAATGTACAAAGTACACAAAGATAGGGGAGAGTCTTCATTGTATTGGATATTTAGTCTTAATATACTTAAACAAAAAATAATTACAAGCATAACATTTAAGAATGAAGAAATTTCTACGGATGTCAATCTTTTTCAAAAGATTGGAAACAAAAGCATCTTTGAAGGGGGCTCTGTCCATCAGATCTTTCAGCTCCTCTTCATCAGAAAGTGATTCATCCTCGGATTCAGAAGAAGGATTGAGCTCTAAATATGGAGGATTGTCATGAGCTTGGAAAGATTTTTATCATAAATGGTATGAAGAGGGGCAAAGAAAAATGTGGGGGACAAAAGGCCAATTCTATCCTTGGAGGAGGAAAAGGATGGAGCAGTGGAGGAGAAAGAGGGATAACAACAGTGAAGTGCCTCTGCAGATACTTCTCCCTATCAAAGAAGGAAGTCTTGGAGAACACTCCACCAGAGGATGAAGGAAAAGAGGAGGGAAAGGGAGTGCTTGCAGGTGCTGCTTCAGAATGGAGAGCTCTCAGATTAGTATCTCTGATGATCCATGTCTAACATTCAAAAAAGGTCCCCTCACCTCTAGCTCTCTTGATAGCATCCATTCTCTGCTCTTCTCTCTGAAGCTGAGCATACTCTTTCATTTTCTTGTTGAGCTTGTATGCCTTTTTCTGTGCCTTGGTCTGGCACGCCTAGGGCTGAGACATGTCCCTTACTGCCATTTGTTTTTGTAGGAGAGGAGGAAGAACCCCAGTAGATGTCCTTGGAGGAGGAACAGCAGCTGGCATGGAGGAGTACTGAAGAGAAGTAGCAATCTAGAAGATTGTTACCTTCTCAGCCTCTGAGGATTTTTGAATTTCCCTGTCACTGTGTGCCCATTTGGAATATGTCACCACAGGCTTGAAGGGTTGGGGGAGATCAGATGGGGGAGCCACTTGGGTGTCCAAGTCAGAGATAATGAGGGGTTTTGTAGCTATTTGGACATCCACATTGGGCATGTCTGTCAATTCGCCTTCTATCCACATTGCGGTGAGTTAAATCAAAAGTAACCAGACTCAATAAGAAAGTGGATAGTTTGTGACCACTCTCATGTGCAGTTGCAAATCCCAAAGGAGATGCTACAGCAGTGTACCGATTGTAGTAATAAAGTAAGTAAGATTATCGAATCCATATGGAGCACGGAGTGAAGATACCCAAAACTACAACGTTATTTGCTAGATAAGTTAAACGATTCTTTGACTTTAAAATGAGTTTCCTTATCTAATCCACAAACAAGAACATTCCAACAGACCAAGAGCATACTTTCGCGAATTTAACATAAATGACAGTACATGACTTTACCCCTAAAAATGAAATAGAGTAAGCTTACAAGTTACAACCAAATAAAACTGAGATTTTCAAACAACAAGGGATTGGGCGAAAGAGATGAAGATATGGAGAGATAGGAGAGACTATGCCTCATATCCACAGAAAGTCCACCGGGTCGTCAATCTGCGTCCTCTTGCAGTCCTTAGGTGTCACCGATCTCCCAATTTACCTGTCTTCTCTCTGAGTGTTCTCGTCTCTACGTCTTCTTCGCTACAACCTTCTAGCTTCCTCTTGCCCTTCGGACTCTCCTCATTGAAGCTCTGCTTGGGATGAAAAAAAGCTCTCCCATGGCATGGAAGTTCTCTGTCTGGAGGAAGAAGAAAGGAGAATGAACAAGCCCCTTTTTCAGCATAAGAAAATCTATTTATACTCCCAACAACTTGGTCGCGCATAATCTGGGTACATGGTCTGGGTGCACGATCGTGAGTGGTCATTAAGTGACTTTGCGGGAAAGTTAGCAGTGTCGAAAGTGAAAGCGGCGGGGTGTCAAAGGATAAGCCTATGTCATGCTCTGGCAAAAGCACGGTCGTGCCATTAATCGCACACCAACCCGACCAGCGAAAATGTTATATGCAGACAATCTTTGCGCCAACGCACAATCGTGCGCGAAGGAGGCGCACGGGCTAATTCCATAACTCATGAATTCTGCCATAATTTTATTTCGTTCAGACACGATCGTGCTTAACAAAGAGCACGTTCGAGCTTAACAAAGAGCACGTTCGTGCTTAACAAAGAGCACGTTCGTGCTTAACAAAGAGCACGGTCGTGTTTAACAAAGAGCACGGTCGTGCTTAACAAAGAGCACGGTCGTGCTTAACAAAGAACACAATCGTGCTTAACAAAGAGTACGGTCATGCCAAATCTCAGGAAATGTGAAAGCATCTGCCATTGCGCCGACACACGGTCGTGCGTGAGGGTGCACATGAGAAAATTCTAGGACTCTGAATTTTGGGCAAATTTTTATTTTGCTCACACACTGACGGCACCTGGCAAGTCGGCTCATGCCCCACTGACCCGCATCGACTGGCAGCGTAGTGAAGAGTAAGCTTGGAAGGTGCAGGTAACACAACAATGAGGCACGATCGTGCCCAACTAGGCGCATGGTCGTGCTCTTTTTGCAGAAACCTTAAATGGTTCCCGATCTCTTCCAAACAACCCAAAAACCTGATATTTGCTTCCATAGACTCCCCATATCAGTCATTTGAAGATATATATATAATAAACTTTAAGATTTCACACAATTTAGGGTTAATAGACGATAAAAACAAGCAAATAGTTGTACAAAATATTTATATAAATTGCTCTCATCAAACACCCCCAAACATGAAAGTTTACTTGTCATAAGCAAACCGCACTCACCATCATTGGAATATGAGAGCTCAAACAATAGAAAAGCTATCAAATGGAAGTAAAGTGCTATTGTTTTTGCCATTGAAGTGGCAAACAACAAGTTGTGCATAAGGCGACCACATTATAATGGGAATGAATATACGAATTCTCTACATTAGCAAGGTGTGTAAGTCCATAGGTTCAAACATACAAAAATAAATCATGCCACAAAAATGTGTATTGAGAAAGTTAAATTATTGACAGATTGGATTCTTACTTGAATTACTTTCGGGAAGCCTGCGATGAAATCCATCATCGATAATATCCATGGATTTGCCCTTCTACACCCTCTCCACAACACCGATATCAGTTTATGCTTAAAATTTAATTTGGACGAAACATCAGGCTTCGACTTACGGTGTGGTGGCCAAAGATAAGCATATAGGCTTGCTCAGTTGGTGATGAGGACCAGTTTAGAGCTCCCTTATCTAGGAGGTCTGGGGTTCAAGCTCCAACCTCAACAACCCGCCACTGGAATTAGCGGTTGCGGCCATTTAGATCCGTGGAGAGGGGTTGGGTTCACTGGTCTGCAGATCTGTAGCACACTCACAGTAGACCGGGGTGTTACAAGGCTTTCGTCGGTGGGTCACCTAGTGGTGGTGGCTGAAGTGGCAGGAGGTGGTGGGGGTGGTGGTAGGCCAAATGGAAGGAGGGTATTCTAGGCTTCAGCACAGACTTCCACGAAATAAGCACCACGGAGCGATTACAAGAATCCAAAAATTTGTCCAAATTCTGCAATGCTTGAAAATCAGCCCATAGACCCCTCTTTATAAGCATAGAACTCACTACGAACGGCCAAGATTATATGAAACATAAAGTCACTATTTATATATGAAATAAAAATACATAATAATATCTCGTCGTCGTCGCACTAAACATGACTACCGGCTCGGATCGTCTATCTGACAATCCTATCTACGCGTCCTACGTATGTAGACTCGTGTGGGCTCTGATAAGTGTCGTTCCGCCCTCGATTTGTGATCCCCAACAACTTGTACTTAACGTTAATCCTTTCGACAAATGTGTGCATCTTATGTCTTTATTTAGCATTAACCTCTAGATCGTGTGCATGTAGCTTTTAGTATTTTAGGATGCATGTGTGAAGTGAATAGTGATTACTCTTAGGATGTATGAGCTTTAGCATTTAATCCTCAACATGTACGCATTTTATCACTTAGTCCCCCAGGCGTACGCATTTTATATTTTATCCTACTAGACATATGTTTTCTAATATTTAGTATGCTTTCTTGCATTTTAGTGTTTAGTCTCCGGCATTTCCTAAACCTCTCCCTCTATGTCCCGAGGCCCCTTCTACACCGCAAAGATTACTCCCAACCCTATTGTTGCAGTCGGACCCCACTTCCTATGCATCCACTTTGCGTTCCACGCCATCTCTAGTATCGAGTAAGTTTTTCCTTAGTTGTAGTCATTTCTTTTAGATTGTATCAACATTCTCGCATCTTTCAGGATATTCCACTGTGTAGTATTTGTTTGTATTCTCTACTCGCTCAATAGTTACTTTCATTATGCTCATGTTGACTGCAATTATAATTTACACTTTTATTTAAATGTTTGTGATCAATTGTATTTATAGTGTAACCTTAAAGCTTGTTACTTGACGCTATCAAAAGTCAAATAATTTTGCATGATTTTAAAATTTAAGTGCTCGCAATAGAGTCTAATCAATTATTATTTCAGTTCCGCTGCCAGCATTCACAAATAGCTAAGTTAGCGTAGATTCATATAGTCATCTTGGGTCACAAAGGCAAGGTCGGGACATAAGGAACTGAGAGGTTGGGCCTTTATTAGGGTCGGCAAGCAGAGATGTAGACGAAGAAGATGAAGAAAGGACAACGGAGAGATCAAGAGAGTTAGATTTAGGACAAGATGAAGAGATCGAATTGTTCATGTTTATGAGTTATGAGTGGGATGAGTAGATGGCATGGTGGCGGGGCAGCGGGCAGATCGCGAGTAGCTGACCAAATCAAAGGCTATTAGAATTTTGAGTCGGCTCGTATTTGATTTTGAGCAAAGCAAACTAGGCTCTAAATCAGCTCCAAATTTGATTCGAGCCATATTGACTTGATCATTTCAAACCGAGTGAAAATTTGTGGAATTTTCAAGAGAGTTTTGATTGTTATAATCAGCCCTGCTCTTACATAAATATTATTTTGAGTTAGAAAAGATCGAATTCAGGTTTATCCTAATCATATAATGCCTGGTAAATTATTTATCATTAAAGGAACCAAATAGTAAATCATGTCATGTAAGAGGAA
Organism: Dactylorhiza incarnata; assembly: GCA_033032865.1. Classification (NCBI taxonomy): domain Eukaryota; kingdom Viridiplantae; phylum Streptophyta; class Magnoliopsida; order Asparagales; family Orchidaceae; genus Dactylorhiza; species Dactylorhiza incarnata. Next base: position 1,156,938 of record JAWHQI010000444.1, on the reverse strand, counting down.
CTAAGCAATTTCATAAGTCTCATGACTTGCTCATATGCAAATATTCATTAAACAAATATGTAGGAACTAGGAAGTAAATTATAACCAACAGACAATTACAAAAAGATGATTCAAGGGAAATTTCTCATAAACAGATCCAGTAAAACATGATACATATATACACATCAACTTACAAACAGAGCATTTCAGATTAAGAACAAAGTGGAAAACCCCAAATGTTTAGATATACGCAGAGTAGGGCATAAAATTAAGAACAAGTAACTCGAACAACAATTCAAACAACCACAAAACAAAAGGAATAATCAGATTGGAGGCTCATCTAGCAGATAAATGAGATTGGTCCATCGTAAATCTAATTTGTATTACCGCTGCTGGGACGCTTCTCCGGGCGGGCGCTGTCATAGTCGACGATTTCTCGGTCGGTGATGGAGCGGGAGTGCTGAACGATGGATCTTCCTATGGAATTGATCCACTCCTCCTTCTCTTTCTCAGAATCGGCGATGAAGTACATCGTCTCGCGAGGAGTCGAGAGCTCAAAGGCAAATTGTCGATTGAGGACATCATCGGCGCCCTTCACGGTGAGGCATGAGGATACGGGGACGATGCCACGGGGAACGGAGGTGCGGGTGATGCAGGAATCCTTGAACCAGAAAAGCTTTCCCTGCTTCAGGACGAACCATCTCTTGCGCCAAGTCTTAATGTATTCGCCCTGCTTCGTGAGCCATCCACCGCGCTCCGGATCCGACCAGAACTCCACGCCGTCGGTAGAGACGTCCGGCTCCGTAGATGATCCCAGGACCGCTCGCCAGAAGCTTGCCATCGAGAATATCTCCGGTGATCCTATCTCGATGATTCTTCTGCTGCAATTCTCCTAACCATCTAACCCGGTCCGAACTGATCTAGCCTCCGTTTGGCACTGCGTTGGCTGCCGTGACGTGGGCATAAATATCTGAGTCCTGGGGCCCGGCCCAAAAAAAGCCCGGATTGGCCAACTCCCGGGCTAACCCGCCCTGGCCCAGGCCGGGCTGTCGAGGCCTAATAGGGCCCAGCTTGGGGCAATTGTCTGGCCCAGTACTCGGCCTGGACTGGTCCGGGCAAAGCCCGTGCACCGGGTCAAGCTTAGGCCCGGTAAAAGCTCAGGCAAAAGCCCAGTTTTAAATGTCCGGCATGACTGCCAGCTATCCATCAAGTAATGGATTTGATGGCTGCCACAGCCATCAAGTAATGATGGTTGTCGGCCATCAATCTTTTACTTTTTTATTTTTTTTATTTAAATAATATATAAAATTAAAAAATATATACAAGACCGGGTCAGGCCTAGGCCCGGCCTAGGGGGCCTCATCAGGCTCCCCTTTGGGGAGGGAGCCTGAGCCCGGCTAAACCTAGGCCCAGGCTCGAACACGGTTTAGGAAGGTCCGGGCGGTTCAGGTTCGGGCCTACCGGGCTTTTTGGACAGGGCTGGATGGTGTCATTCGTGAACCCTCGACCCCACTAAGGAATTTCATCCACCTTTATGTTCATAGCTAGTTTTCTTTTCTTGGCGGCGGTCATAACCATCGTCACGACAAACATGCATTCTATGATGGTGACGTTTTTGTCTAATCTTATCAGAGCAAAAAAACACATCAAACGGAGCCTAAGGCTTCGTTTGGTTGGGCGGGGGCAGACGGGGCGGGCACAGACGCCGCCGGAGATAGCGACGGAAGAGAGGGAGCTGGGGTTCGGAACGGAGCGGCGTCTCCGCTCCGCAGAGGGCTGGCGGGAGCAGACGTCGCCGTTTGGCACCGACAAGTGTTTGTTTTCCCTCCTTGCGGCGGCGTCTGCTCCCGCACCGACGGCCAAACGGCAAAACAAACGAAGCCTTGATCTGATCCTCCCAGACCCATGATCTTCTGGTTATTTCTGGTTATGGACACTTATATATTGTATTGAGTGTAATATTACATGTAAATCATTTTTAGTTGTTAGCTAATTTTGGCTATCAATAAATCAACCATTTTAAAAATGAATATTAACAAATATTTTTATTATTAGCAGATCATTCAGTGAATTAAAAATAAATATATATTAGTTGAATGTATGTAGCATTAGTGTACCGTCGCAATCACACGAGGATCCTCATGCAGTGTCACTAGTTTATTATAGTAGTAGAAAGGATGCGAGAATCCATGCACATTACATATTGAATGGAGGATTATGTGAATAATCTTGAAATAAAATGAGCTACATAACATAAAGGAAGATGGTGAAGCGTGAACAAAAAATGAAATATAATAATTGACATAGATGAAACATAGATGATAAGAATAATGTTGATCGTGTGATTTGCGATCTTTTCGACGATGGAGGCACAATGTCAAAGATACATGTGTGATTCGAAATGTGCCCTTATTGATGACATAGACAGAGTCTCGATAGTACCTTCTTGCAATGATAGACTGAAATGTCAGGAGTCCAATAGGAAGGTTTGAAATGGAAAGCACACATTCTTCCTCTAACTAGAAAATTGTAGTATGTGATTGGTTTTATTAGTTTCAGAGCATCCCAATGTGAGTCGTGAGATCAAAACAACTGAAGGTTTTAGTTCTCGCTGAGTAGCTATGGTTTCGCGCAAACAATGTCATTGATTCCTTCTTCCTCGCGAACGAAGAGAATGAAGCAGCTGTTGGGTTTCAAGGACATCAAATGCGCAGTGGAAATTAAGAAAACCCTCGTCAAAATCAGATTTCGAGAAGAATATCTGGCGTTTGAGTCCAACGCAGAATAGTATCCTTGTTTCTAGAGGTATCCACATGAACGCCAAAAACACCTCGCAATTCGTCCAACGAACTTGGGGTTAGAAGATGATCATTCTTCTCTCCTACAAAATGTTAGTTCCGCTTTGGAGTGATGTGTTTGCTTTACAATATTAAGAACTTCGAAAAAGACATTAGTTCTTCAGGATAAATTGACATATTTATAAGCGTGAATCTGTACACAAAAATTCAGTGCATACGCCCTTAGCACACTACCGTCTGCTTTGGGCGTGTCTCCCAAAAGTCGTGTCGGTTCATGCAAACGCGTCCCCTCGTGTCTCTAGAATGAATAACTACCCACACGCCTTTTTGCACACTGGTGTGTGCTTCGAGTGTGTGTTTTCAAAAGTCGCGCCTTTTGGTCCAGAACTATTGCCAACTGTTATCCCACCATTTTGAGCCCACACTCCCTTGGCACACGGGTCGTGTGTCCCAAACACCGTACATCGTATATAATATATACATATTCAAAACTTGTTTCATAAACCAACACGATCAAACACTTCAATTTTCACGCATTCTTATGTGCAACCCTTTAGGCTCGTATTACGTTGGTAGTAGGACTAATCCCTTGATTACTTCTAGATCACAAAATTCCAACAATATCCCACTTGATTTAGAATGTATCAATCATAGACTCACAAACAATGAGCGACATCTAGCAATACATCACTGCTACCCAAGTAATGCAAGAGTTGGTAACTCAATGAAGAATCTTTTAGTGCCCAATGTGTAGTCCAATCCCTTATCCATAACATCCAGACTGAACTTGAGGCGTGAACTGTGTCACTCTCTTAATCATTCAATCAATCTTTCCTGATCTCCGAGTATATATGAAACAATTGAGCTCAACACATTAACTCAAATTAGCATAGTATCAAGGGGTCCATTAATGTTACTTTATTATATATGATGATAATTCATGTCTACATTGTGAAGACCCTATTTTCGGGCTTCCCAATTGATTCGAGGATCGACTCAGTTTCCAATAAAAAGATCGTTGTTTAGAATCACATAGATACATAGTACAAAGATCATAAACATCACATTTATTCATATATTATTTCCTTTACACAAGCATTTAGGAATAGTACTGGATACAATAATCACAAGAACAATTAGTACAAGTGGCTCTATGTTTCTCCTGCGCTTCTTCGATTCCTATGAAAATCTTTACCCATACCTTCGTCAGCTCTTCAGTGGGAATCCTCTTGGGTGCGCTGGGAGAAGCTTCTGTTTCCTAAAAATATGTCCACAAAGGGGTTAGTCATAAAAATATGACTAGGTGAGAAAACTATTTCGTGAAACAGTTATACATGCAAACAATGGAATATAGCAATATGCATACATTACAAAATATCAATAATGCTTTACTTAAATATTTCTCCTAAAATGCCCCCATAATTTAGATTACATATAATGAGAAATACTAAGGTATGCAAACTTGAAATGGCCACACCCCGAAGGGCGTAATTGTAGGCTCACCCATACTGGTGAATCCATCAGTAGATGCCTCTACATCATAGGATTCGAAGCCTTCATATTTCCCTATGCCGGCTTTTATAATATTGTTATATATCGAATAATAAAATTTAAAAGTCCCCTCAGAACTTTGGATCGCTATCTTTTCCTCTTGCCCGCATTTCTTTTATAGCGATTTAATCATTGAGTTAAAACTCATATGCACATGCAGTGTCTTTTAAATAAAATGAAAATATGAAAATATTTGAATAAACATAATTCAAGAAATAAAATACTCACAATCGTCTTTCCTTTAACGATATCATTTCCTGCATTCTCGTCACGCTTATCGTGAGACGCCATTCTCTTGATTCTCGGCCTCGGAAAATACTAAAATTGTACGTACTTTAAATGTGTTGCGTCTCTTGGATAACTCGTAGCGTTAATGTTAAAAATGATAAAAAAAGAAAACGATTAAAATCTATCAAAACCGTGAAATCGAACTCCGAAAATTTTATAAATGTAATCGTAAATCAGCCTATAGCTTAGCCAAGCTATAATATCCTAAACCAGTCCAAAATTAGCCTTCAAAAGGCGCAAAATCTCACTTTCGGGTAACCACCGGCACCAAGGCAAAAGAATCCTTCTCAAAACAATTAACCAAATGAAGCATAAATAATTGAAGCATAAACAGTCCACTGAAAAGTCATTGACATCCAATTCCCCCATAAAATCTCTACTAATACCATTTGTGAATTCTTCATATCAACCATAAAAAAGAAATCGAAATCCATAAAAGAAATAGGAATAAGAAGAGAGGAAGGGGAAGAGAAAAGCTCATAGTGGAAGCAATTGACAGGACAGAACAACAACACAATCGACGGGAGTAGCGACACAGTTGACGGGACAGAAGCACAGTCGACGAGAGCAGCAGCACAAGGCAGCAACGGCACGGGTAGCAGCATCACAAGGCAGCAACGGCATGGGTAGCAGCAGCACAAGGCACGACTAGCAGTATCAGCAGCACCAGAGGAGGAGGAAAATAGCCAGAGATTGGAATGAATGATGAGGAAAAATACAAGGAGGAATGCCCAATTTATAGTACTAAGTAGGCGGTGGGGTTGGTGAGGAATCAGCCAGCCCATAGTCCACGTGTCAAAACAATTCCAAGGCTCAACAACTACAAGATGCCTATCTTAATAGCCCACAACATACTTTCAACCCAAAACAGATGTCGATTTCATAAGTTAAAGCACCAATCCAGCCAACACCCATGACAGCTAGGTGTCACAAGATACTCCAACTCAGCCAACTCACCAAGCAGCAAAAGTACTATTGGCAGCTCACTTAAATAATTCCAGCAACCCATAATTATTCAGCCCACATTGCTACTGGCAGCCCAAAATGATATAAATGCTAATAGCAACCTACAAACAACCCATAACTCAGAACATCCCACTTTTATTTATTTAGCCCACAAAATTAATGGCAGCCCACAATCGATTAACCAATAAGAAAACTTATGGCACCCAAAAAATAATAAAGCAACTCAACTCATAAAAATGAAACGAAAATAAAAAGCGTAAAAAATTCGTACTACCTTTCTTTTGTCGTCATCGGGGATTTATAAAAAAATGTGTTGCGCGAAATTTGGATCGTAATATACATCACTCACAACCATCAACATGATTTGAAACACACTCAATAACCACCATTATGATCAACATTTCTTAAGAGAAGGCGTTAGATGACATCAAAGTATGCTCCTTCTCATGTAATGGAAGCGGTGATTTTAAGTCAAAGGACAACATACATCATTGTCACTATGAGAATTACTTGTGACATGTATATAACAATCCACAAAGTAAACTCATAAGTGTGTATGTCTAGTACAATTTGTTCTCGAACAAGTACATGTGTGATACTTGATATCCAATATCATGTCCTATGAGACTCGGTCATCAGCCAATCTCACACACTAGTCTCAAGTGTATCATCATTGCCCAATTTCTCAATGATACCTCGACTAAGGACCATTTAAGAATGACGTTTCATTTATATGTAAGATCTTCCATTGAAGCCATGCACTTGAATTCCTACGAAACAATCACTCTATAGACAATTATTATGTTCAATTATTCTATCTCTACAAAATAAATAAACACAACAAAATACATGACTTGAAATATATAAATGAAAACATAGTATAAGTCTTCACATAAACTCAAAATCAACAAAGTCAGACACACAAGCCTCCCACTAGAATAGATCATTCAGGTATTTAATACCAAGTGATATAGTATGACCATTATGCTTTCTCTGAGGAAGTGCATTTATCAACGGATCTGCTATATTATCATTAGTCGGTACTTTGCATATGTTAGCATCACATCGATCGATTATCTCTCGATGGAACCACCGTTGTATGTACTTGGAGCATTGATGATATCTAGGTTCATTAGCTTGGGCAATTGCACCATTATTGTCACAGTAGAGATCTACGGGATCAATAATGCTAAGAACTATATAACCTCCTTCGTCGCTTCAAAAGCAGTAATGTACTCGCCCTCTGTTGTAGAATCAGCAAATATCTCTTGCTTCGAACTCCTCTAGCTTACAACACCTCCACTGAGGCAAAACACAAAACCTGATTGGAACTTTGATTCATCCCTATTAGTTTGGAAGCTATTATTAACTCTTCACAATGAGCTCTTCCTCACCACCATATACCAAGAATACATCTTTATTCTTTCTTGAGTACTTCATGATATTCTTAACCACCATCCAGTGACCATCACATAAATCTGACTGGTATCTGCTAGTCATGCTCTATGCAAATAAGACACCAGGAGGAGTACATAACAATGCATGCATGAGTGATTCAACTGCCGAGGTATATGAAATCAAACTCATGTGGTACTTCTCTATCTTAGATTTATGACACTGTGTTTTAGAAAGACTTATATCATGAGACATGGGTAAATATCTTTTCTTAGACTCAAACATATTGAACCACTTCAACACCTTATCAATATATATACTTTGGGTCAACTCTAGCAACTTCGTTGATCTATCTCTATAGATCGTAATACCAAATATATAAGTCATTTCACCCAAATCATTCATAGAAAAGTAGTTCCCTAGCATGTTCTTAACAACTTGTATGGTTGGAATGTCATTCTCAATCAATAATATGTCATCTACATATAATATTAGGAATACAACTATGCTCCCACTAATCTTTTTGTAAACACAAGACTCATCTTCATTCTTGATGAAATCGAACTCTTTGATTTTCTCATCAAAATAAAGATTCCAACTTCGAGAAACTTGTTTCAATCCATAAATGGATCTTTGCAACTTGCATATTCTAGTGGCTTCATGTGAAGATAAAAAAACTCTTTGGTTGTGTCGTATACACATCCTCGAGGAGGTTTCATTAAGGAAGGTGTTGGGTATTGTATCCACAATTACCTTGTTTTGAAGAAGTCCCCTTCAAACTAAGATGAATTGCAGTTGTATTTGATTATACACTTTAGCTGTGATATTGCAGGACATTCCATTCTAAGTACATATCAATGTCAGGTTTCAATGAGTCGTCAAACACAGACCTATGCAATGTAATTCCTCATTGTGTAGACCAAGATGTTGACTCATGTGAAATCTCTCTATTGGGATGTACTTCATATACTAAGTGCTGGAAATGAAGGACTAAAGATGTTGTTTTTACCTAAGAAGGAAAATGGTCTATGTAAGAATTCGGCTATATGCATTGAAACATATAGTATAATTCGGCTATATGATTTAAGTGAATATAGACGAATTCGACTAAATCATTCCAAGAAGACTAGAAGATTTTCTTAAGTAAAGATTAGTCGAACTATATTAGTCGAATTCGGCTAAAGGGTTTCATCGAATTCGGCTAATGACATTCGACGAATTCGGCTAAAGACATTAATCGAATTCTGTTAATTATATTCGGCTATATCATTTAGTCGAATCGAGATCTATTTCGGCTAATCCATTTCGACGAATCGGGCATTTCTGTTCTCTGGTTAAGTTCATTGCAGCTCGCCATTTAGGGCTTTCTCCATGTACAGTACGCGTGCTGCTCGCTCCCTAAATTGCGCATATAGCCGTTATGAGAAGAATCTATATATAGCTAAGGGTTATTAACCTAAAACCCTAATCGTTCTAAATAGAAAATCTCTCTCGTACTCTCCGCCTGTCTGCCGAACTTTCTCGCGCAAGTTTCTCGTCACCGACAAAGAAAGATTTTCACGATTCTTCTTCGTTAAGTGCAGTCGACAAGATCAAGCCTCTCAAATCCCTTCTTGATCCAGTCGACTTAAGGATTCAGATCAAGCCTTAACAGATTTCAGAATCTCCTCTTCCTCCTTCAAAGGACTGAAAGTATTCTACAGGAAGAAGAGTTTTGTCTATTTAGATCTGAAGAAGAACTTCATCTGAAGTTTTAAGTATTTTTGTACGACGCCTAACAGGTCCCAGCTTGGGGCAATTGTCTGGCCCGGACTGGGCCGGGCAAAGCCCGTGCACCGGGTCAGGTTTAGGCCTGATAAAAGCCCAATTTTTAATGTCTGGCAGCCATCAATCTTTTTTTTTTTAATTTTAAATTTTAATAATATATAAAATTAAAAAAATATATGAGACCGGGTCAGGCCTGGGCCCGGCGTAGGGGGCCTCATCAGGATCCCCTTTGGGGAGGGAGCCTGAGTCCGACCCGAGCCCGGCTAAACCCAGGCTTGGGCCCGAGCGCGGTTTAGGAAAGCCCGGGCCCGGGCAGTTCAGGCTCGGGCCTACCGGGCTTTTTGGACAGGACTGGGTGATGTCGTTCGTGAACCCCCGACCTCACTAAGAAATTTCATCCACTTTTATGTTCAAAGCTAGTTTTCTTTTCTTGGCGGCGGTCATAACCATCGTCTTTACAAACATGTTTATATGATGGTGACGTTTTTGTCTAAACTCATCGGAGCAAAAAAACGCATCAAACGGAGCCTTAAGGCTTCGTTTGGTTCGGAACGGAGCGGCGTCTCCGTTACGCAGAGGGCTGGCGGAAGCAGGCGCCGTCGTTTGGCACCGGCAAGTGTTTGTTTTCCCTCCTTGCGGCGGCGTCTGCTCCCGCACCAGCGGCCAAACGGCAAAACAAACAAAGCCTTAATCCGACCAGACCCATGATCTCCTGGTTACTTCTGGTGTTGAAACCGACTACTCGGTCTCCGTGGAGTTCGGGGTCCCAAAAAAGGGGTGGTCTCACACCTACTTCTCTCGAGCCAACTCTCTAGGCAAGAGCACTTGGATTTGGAAACGGACCCTAGGCTACAGCGAGGAAGTCCCACCTCACACCCGGAAGACCTGAGAGATCTTCCCCTCCCTAGCCAATGCTGAACCAGAAGCACCAAAGGAGAGCTCTAAGGGAAGAAGAAGATCCGAAATTTGGAAATCCAGAAGTCCCCTCCTTTGGTGCCCCTTAGGGTCTATTTATAGGTTTTCCAAGTTGGGCTGCAAATAGCCAAAAACTGATCTGCCAGATTACCAAAATACCCTCGGATCTAGACTGCGAATAGCCAAAACTGGACTGCAAATGCCAAATCCCGCTGTTCTGGGATACTAAACGCAGACCAACCCCCGCCCCCCCCCCCCCTCCTCTGGAACTGGGCGAGAGGGGTTACCTCGCGGAGCTCGGCGAGCCTCCTCGCTGGGGTGGGACGAGACCAAGGGTCTTCCCCCTTACCAGGGTCGGGGGCGAGAGAGGGGGTCGGCCCCCCTCCTCCACTCGCCCCTGGCTTGGCGAAGGCGAGGGCGAGAGGGGGGGCACCCGCCCTCCTCCTCTCGCCCCTGGCTGGGCGCGGGCGAGAGGGGGGCACCCGCCCTCCTCCTCTCGCCCCTGGCTGGGCGCGGGCGAGAGGGGGGGAACCCGCCCCTCCTCCTCTCGCCCCTAGCTGGGCGCGGGTGATAACTTCATAAAATAGAAGTTATTTGGTCTATGAATAACACATTTTGCACTATGAAATGATGAATATTAATATGAAACTTTGATATAATAAACTTAATTAATTATAAATTACAAAGTAATTATTTCATGGTGATTCTGCTTAAATTCGAGTTTAATATGCAGAAATTAAATGAGTGTTCAGAATGGAAAGAAAATAAATGGAGGAATAATTAATGCAGGCGGATTTGTCGCAACAGGGTTACAACAAAGTTACAACAAGCGGGCGCTGAAAACATGGCATAAATGGCGCGATTATTTAAAACCATATGATGAGGTGGCAGCAGTTATGCACAGGCGGACAGCTGGCTGGAGACGGAATTAGAAGGCTTATTATGTGATTCTAATGAGGAGAATTAAATATAGAAGATGGCGGTTACAAGAATTGAAATTGGGAAGTTACTTAATTTGAATTATAAAATAGAGGGAAAGGAGAGCAAGGAAAAAGAAGGAAATTGGGGGGAGAACGACGAAATTGAGGAGAAAGGAGAAGATATTTTCGGCAAGGAGAATTCTTCCTACTTGGAGAGCCGAACCATTCCAATCCAGGAGAGAGATATTGCAACTTTGGAATGAAAAACTTACCTTCTTCAACCATGTCTTTGAGCATGTCTTGTAAGGATGTTCTTATTTGTTATTTTATTCCAATTAGCATGAACTAAAATCTGTAGCTTTGTGTGCGGAAAAGTACTTTGTCTTTTGTGATATGTATTAGAACACAATTCTGTTAAATTATTTGCTTCAATTCTTTGTCCGTTTTAAGTGTGCGATTACATTTTGAAGATTTTGTGTCAAGCTTTGTATATCTCTTTGGAGTGTATTCATAAATCGAGAGAGGAGTTGCACGCAAGGTTATACAAACCATTTTCTTATGTGGAATAAATCGAGAGAGGAACCACATAAATCTTTAACCAAAAATTCTTCATCCAAATACTGCGTCGCGAAATTCGAGAGAGGAGTGACGAAAGTAATTCGCATATTTTAATTTAATCATTGGAAGTAGAAAGAGATTTCACTTTCTTCATGATTAGTCGCTGTGTACGGATTTCGGAGACCGAGAGGTAATGAGTCCTACATTTAATTTGCGTCAGGAGAATAATTTTACAAATATTTAACTAAATCTTTTGAAATTTCATATCACATAGACTTAGGAAATCCACATGCAAAGCTTTCTCTAAAAATTGGTATTTCTCAAAAATAAAAATAAAAACTCATTGAATTAATTAATTAAAGTTATTTTCCTATTTTAATTTTTCTTCATGCAACCAACTTTTGAATTATTTACTTGGATTCAAAGAAAAGGATAATATTAGTACTTGTGAGCGTTAAATTAACACTTCCCTGTGGAGACGATCTTACTTACACTTTATTACTTGAATCGGCACGTGCACTTGCGTAACACTCATTTTCACCGTATCAAGTTTTTGGCGACGTTGCCGGGGAGGTGTACTAATTTAGCATTTTCTTGCAATATTAGTAAATCCTTAGTAATTGGAGCTCAAGTACTGTTTTTGTTTTACTTCATTGTTTGTATGTTTTACTTATTTTAATTGCATTACTTTAGTTTATGTCCAGATTTCGGCCTATTGAATTATTCCCGCTAAATTTAGAAATTGAGCGTGAGTGTAGGCAAAATAGAAGAGCTTTTCGCTTAGAGCGTTCTAGTCATCCTACTATGAACCCAAACGGTTTAAATAACGAGAATGAGAATGGTCATGATGGTCATGATCATGGGGGTCAGGTGGACCCTAATGGTCAAGTCGAACACAATGGTGATAATGTTCAAAACGCTGCACCGCGAATGACTTGTCGAGACTATAACGCACCGTTAAGAGGAGGTTTGCAATTTAGTATAGCGCGACCCACAATCGCCGCTAATAATTTTAAAATAGACTCTACCACAATGCAACTAGTACAACATAACAAGTTTGGGGGTCTTAATCATGAAAATGCAAACGCTCATTTAAGAACATTTTTAGAAATCTGTGATATGTACAAGGTAAATGGGGCTTCGGATGAAGCTATTCAATTGAGGTTATTTCCATTTTCTTTGGAGGGTCGGGCTAAAGATTGGCTTAACTCTCTACCTCCTGGTTCCATCACTACGTGGGATCAATTGGAAGAGAAATTTCTGAATAAATATTTTCCACCTTCTAAAACAGCTAAGTTGGTTAGAGACATCGCCACTTTTGTCCAAAATCATGGCGAAACACTTTATGAAGCATGGGAAAGGTTTAAAGAAATGCTTAGGAAGTTTCCACATCACGGGATGGCCCAACACCAACAAGTCACAATTTTTTATAACGGGTTACAAACCACTACGATGATCCTAGTTGACGGAGCTGCGGGAGGGTCTTTATTAAAGAAATATCCAGAAGATGCTTTTGAAATATTAGAAGATCTTACTTCTAACAATTACCAAGAATTCGAAAGGCAAGGTAATAACCATCCAGCCGGTATTCATCAAGTAGATCAAATCACTTCGTTAGCAGCTCAAATGGCCACTCAATTTAATTTAATAAATAAGAGTTTAGATTCTTTATCTACCCCTTCAACAAGTGTGTCAATGACAGTGGAACAATTAAACCAAGTAACTGAAGAAGTACATTATCTTGGAGGCCAACAAAGGCAAGGACCTTCAAATTTCGGAAATCATTATAATCCAGAATGGCGAAATCATTCCAATCTTTCTTGGAAAAATTCACAAAATGCAATTCAACCACCAGGTTTCAATCAAAACATTAATTCTATACCAACCCATATGCATAATCAACAAACCAATAATAGGAAATTGACTGATGAGTATATTGTAGGTTTGTTTCAAAAGAATGAATCTAGGATGGGTGGTATTGAGTCTTCACTCCGATCTTTAGAATCCACAATTGGCCAATTGGCAAATGCTTTAAATCAAAGAACAATAGGATCGCTACCATCTGATACCACACTTAATCCAACAAGAGAAGAGCCAAATAATCATTGTAAAGCTATTGCATTAAGGAGTGGGGTAGAGATCTCAAGTGGGGATGGATTGCTAGAGAAGTTAAGGGAGGAAGAGGTAAGAGAAAATACGATTAGGAGAGAAGAGTCTATAGAAGTTAAGGAGCCGGAGGAAGTGGAAGTAGATCCACATAATAATAAAAGAAAGAAATTATTTACCCTCCTCCACCTTTTCCATCTAGATTAAATAAAACAAAACTTGACAAACAATTTCAAAAATTTATGGAAATTTTTAAGAAGCTTACAATTAATATTCCATTTGCCGAGGCATTAGAGCAAATGCCTATTTATGTCTAGTTTATGAAAGATATTTTATCTAAGAAAAGAAAATTTCTAGATAGAGAAATAGTTGCATTAACGGAAGAGTGTAGTGCAATTTTACAAAAGAAATTGCCTCAAAAACTTAAGGACCCCGGTAGTTTTACCATACCTTGTTCCATATGAGTGAAATTTGTCGAGAGAACATTATGTGATTTAGGTGCAAACATCAATTTAATGCCCTTATCTATTTATACAAAGTTAGGTCTAGGAGAGATAGCTCCAACAACTCTTACTCTCCAATTAGCCGATAGGACTTTAGCATTCTCTAAGGGAATAGTTGAGGATGTATTGGTTAAGGTGGAGAAATTTATTTTTCCGGCCGATTTTGTAGTGTTGGACATGGAAGAGGATAAGGATGTGCCCATAATCTTAGGGAGGCCATTTTTAGCAACCGGAAGAACTTTAATTGACGTACAAAAAGGGGAGTTAACAATGAGAGTTAATGAAGAGGAAGTAACATTCAATATCCTAAAAGCTATGAAATTTCCAAATGAAAAAGAAGATTGTTACTCTATTGAAGAAGTGGAGTTAAAAAATCAATTAATTAAGGGTAATGAAGATGATCTAGAACAAAAACTTCTCACAATTTTGACAAATGAAGAGTGGGATGATGATTTAGAATTGGATGAATGTGTGAAGGTCTTAGAATTCCATTATAAATTGCCTATCTTTAGGAGTTTTGAATCTATAACTAGGTCAAGCGAACCAAAAATTATGAAACCTTCAATTATTAAACCTCCAACTTTAGATTTGAAACCTCTTCCGGAACATCTTAAATATGCTTTTCTTGGAGAAGAAAATACTCTTCCGGTAATAATTGATGCATCATTAAAATTTGAAGATGAAGAAAAACTACTTCTTGTTTTGAAAGAATTTAAGAAGGCCATGGGATGGACTATAGCAGACATTAGTGGCATTAGCCCCTCGATTTGTATGCATAAAATAATATTAGAAGATGAGGCTAAAGGGTCAATTGAACATCAACGTAGGCTTAGTCCACCCATGAAAGAAGTAGTTATGAATGAGATAATAAAATGGTTAGATGCAGGAATTATTTACCATATTTCGGATAGCAAGTGGGTGAGTCCGGTACAATGTGTACCGAAGAAGGGAGGAATTACGGTGATGAAAAATGATAACAACGAGTTGATACCAACTAGGACGGTTACCGGTTGGAGAATATGTATGGATTATAGAAAACTAAATAAATCAACTCGGAAGGATCATTTTCCACTACCTTTTATTGATCAAGTACTTGACAAGTTGGCGGGTAATGATTATTTTTGTTTCTTGGATGGATATTCCGGTTATAATCAGATTATGGTTGCTCCGGAAGATCAAGAAAAGACCACATTTACATGTCCTTATGGTACGTTTGCATTTCGCAAAATGCCATTTGGATTATGTAATGCACCCGCCACTTTTCAAAGGTGCATGATATCTATTTTTACTGATTTAATGGATGAAGGAATAGAGGTGTTTATGGATGATTTTTCTGTGTTTGGGAAGTCATTTGATTGTTGTTTGGAAGTTCTTAGGAAGGTGTTAACAAGATGTGTTCAGACAAATTTAGTGCTAAATTGGGAGAAGTGTCATTTCATGGTGAGAGAGGGAATTGTCTTAGGCCATAAAGTATCAAGCAAGGGTTTGGAGGTAGATCGGGCTAAAATAGAAGTTATTGAAAAGCTTCCTCCTCCTAAGAATGTCAAGGGCATTCGTAGCTTTTTAGGTCATGCGGGGTTCTATAGGAGGTTTATTAAAGATTTCTCTAAAGTATCAAAACCTTTATGTAACTTGTTAGAAAAAGACACTCTCTTTATATTTGATGACCACTGTTTGCATGTTTTTGACACATTAAAACACAAGCTAGTTTCTTCACCTATTGTCACAACACCGGATTGGTCGTCACCTTTTGTTCTTATGTGTGATGCTAGTGATTATGCCGTAGGAGTTGTTTTAGGACAAATCCGGGATAGAATTTTTCATACTATATATTATGCTAGCAAAACACTTAACGATGCACAAATAAACTACACTACAACCGAGAAGGAACTCTTAGCCGTAATGTTTGCATTTGATAAGTTTTGTTCTTATTTAATAAATTCTAAAGTGATAGTTTATACGGACCATTCGGCTATCAAATACTTGGTAGAGAAAAAAGATGCTAAATCCCGTCTTATTAAGTGGGTGTTACTATTACAAGAGTTTGATATAGAAATTAAGGACCGTAAGGGGGCTGAAAATCAAGCGGCCGACCACCTATCAAGGCTAGAACAAGAATGTGAAAGGAATAGCCAAGTAGAGATTAAGGAAAACTTTCCGGATGAGTATATTCTTGCAATTACTAGTGATAATACTCCATGGTATGCTGATTTTGTAAATTATATTGTTAGTATTATTTTACCACCGGATTTAAGTTTTCAACAAAAGAAGAGATTCCTTCATTTAGTGAAATCTTATTTATGGGATGCACCACATTTATTTAAAATTTGTGCCGATCAAATGATTCGTAGATGTGTCCCCGAAATAGAAGTCCCAAGTATCCTTCACAAATGTCATGCATCTCCTTATGGAGGACATTTTCAAGGACTTAGGACGGCTATGAAGGTCTTAGAAGCTGGATTCTATTGGCCAAATTTATTTAGGGACTCCCATGAATTTGTAAAACAATGTGATAGGTGTCAACGCACCGGTAATATGAATAGAGGAGCGAGTATGCCACTTAATAACATCATAGAAGTTGAGATATTTGATGTTTGGGGGATAGATTTTATGGGTCCATTTGTGAATTCAAATGGACATCTTTACATTCTACTAGCGGTTGATTATGTTAGCAAATGGGTGGAGGCAATTCCAACTCAAAAGTGTGATGCAAAATCCGTACTAAAATTTCTAAAGTCACATATTTTTAGTAGGTTCGGCACACCAAGGGCTATCATTAGTGATGGGGGGGCACACTTTTGCAATTATCATTTTAAATCCTTGTTGAATAAATATGGGATAACACATAAAGTTGCCTTATCTTACCACCCACAAACCAATGGTTTGGCCGAAGTTTCAAATAGAGAAATTAAATCAATCTTAGAAAAGACAGTGAGTACAACTCGTAAGGATTGGTCACACAAGTTGAATGATTCACTTTGGGCTTATAGGACTGCATTCAAAACACCTATAGGGTTGACTCCGTATCGGATGATATTTGGAGGCATGTCACTTACCGGTTGAGCTAGAGCATAGAGCTTTTTGGGCAATTAAGAAATTGAATTTTGATTTTAATAATGAAGATAAAAATCGTTTAGCCCAAATAAACGAACTCGATGAAATACGATTTCATGCATATGAGAATCATAAGCTCTATAAAGAAAGGACGAAGAAATGGCACGACGCTAGGATTTCACCTAAGGAATTCCGGGAAGGACAATTAGTATTATTATATAATTCAAGGTTGAGATTATTCCCGGGTAAACTAAAATCTAGGTGGTCGGGACCATTTCGTGTAACAAAGGTACACCCATATGGGGTTGTGACCATACAAAATGAGAAAGACACATCTGAATTTAAAGTCAACGGACAACGCCTTAAGATATATTTCCAACAAAATGAGCAATGTGAGGCGGTGGTAACCATATTAGCATAAACACTATCATTAGGTCCTGCCGGGACTTTAAATTAGGCGCTGGATGGGAGGCAACCCAATAAAATGTAGAATAGGAAGCTATTTTTAATTTTTAATATAATTTCTTTGTATAATTACTGCTTTTTGCTTGAACCATAGATGTGTTTTGATTGTTACTTTCTACACTATTCTGCTGGGTTGGTTATGTTTTTCTGAACGAATATTGTTGTGGAAGCTAGGACCCACATGTGACTACTTGTGGTTGATCATTATGCTGCTGAATATTATATTTTGTTGGGATATTGCTATGCATGTATTGTTTTTGGTGAGTTTATGTTGCAGGAAAATGTGACATGCCGAGCCCAAGGTCATCTACTACATGGAGCTTGGAGCTAGTTGAATGGATCCAACATACTCCTATGTTTGGAAGGGGAGTATTTTGTTCAATTTATATCGTTATATGAATACATCTGTTTTAACTTGAGGGCAAGTTAAATTCTAAAGTGTGGGGGTGGGTTGGTTATATTTGATAACCTTTGTCACTATAAAATTTTACCACCCCGTTATTTTCATAAGTAGCAAGGATAATTATTTTGCCAAATGAATGTATATTTATTTTCCAAAGTTAGGGAATAATGGGAGTATTCTTTTGAAAAATTTGTTGAACACTACTTCTCTTTATTTCATGAGCTCTAAAACAAGTTGTATATATTTTAAATTTCTATAAAAATTAAATTCAAAAGTAGTCAAGAGCAAAATAAGCATTGTTTAGTTCAAAGCAATAATGAACTAGTAAATATCATTTATCGAACCATCACTTGCTCCTTGGAAACTCAACTTCATTCTTGAATATTAATCTTGTGGATTTTCTCAAGTGACATCCATGCTAGTGTGTTAAATCATGAAGAAAAAAAAATCAAAAGTAAAAAGAGAGAAATTGCTTATGGTGATATGTGGCCTGGATATTTGCTTGCTTACTTGGAATGATCCATACTATGTGAGTATATGTTAAAAAAAGGAGAACGTCTCATAATGATATGTGGCCTAAACATGCATATGTTTGGAATGATCCCTATTATGATGATATATTTATAAAAAGAAAAAAATATATATATTTAGTACCATAGTGATACGTGGCCTAAGTAAGCATTCAAATATTTGGAAAGATCCCTATCATGAGTACATAAAAAAAGTAATAAATGTGTGTCTTCATGACCTAAGCACTAGGGGATTGTTGCTTTTTGAAAATCCTTTCTCCTTTGTTATAAAAGACCATATTGTTGAGAATCCTTTCCATTCCTTGTTTTTACTAAATTATTGTTGTAATGGACTAATCATGGTTATTAGCATTGTTCTACTCAGAATTTTTTTTTTATAGATGTTTAAATTTATTAATTTGGATTGAAACGATTGATTTAAAAGAGAATCGCACACACACACACTATGTGAAGTCTCATTTGAATATTATTCTCACTATTTCCCTAACTTACTCAAATATGTTTATTTGGCAAATTATACAATGATGTTGCTTGCTTAGCCTCCTTATATTATAAATCTTGAGCATGCAAGCTCATATGAATCAAAAAAAGTTGTATGTAGTTTTGCTAGGGGCTAGCAAAAAGCTAAGTGTGGGGGTGTGATAACTTCATAAAATAGAAGTTATTTGGTCTATGAATAACACATTTTGCACTATGAAATGATGAATATTAATATGAAACTTTGATATAATAAACTTAATTAATTATAAATTACAAAGTAATTATTTCATGGTGATTCTGCTTAAATTCGAGTTTAATATGCAGGAATTAAATGAGTGTTCAGAATGGAAAGAAAAGAAATGGAGGAATAATTAATACAGGCGGATTTGTCGCAACAGGGTTACAACAAGGTTACAACAAGCGGGCGCTGAAAACATGGCATAAATGGCGCGATTATTTAAAACCATATGATGAGGTGGCAGCAGTTATGCACAGGCGGACAGCTGGCTGGAAACGGAATTAGAAGGCTTATTATGTGATTCTAATGAGGAGAATTAAATATAGAAGATGGCGGTTACAAGAATTGAAATTGGGAAGTTACTTAATTTGAATTATAAAATAGAGGGAAAGGAGAGCAAGAAAAAAGAAGGAAATTGGGGGGAGAACGACGAAATTGAGGAGAAAGGAGAAGATATTTTCGGCAAGGAGAATTCTTCCTACTTGGAGAGCCGAACCATTCCAATCCGGGAGAGAGATATTGCAACTTTGGAATGAAAAACTTACCTTCTTCAACCATGTCTTTGAGCATGTCTTGTAAGGATGTTCTTATTTGTTATTTTATTCCAATTAGCATGAACTAAAATTTGTAGCTTTGTGTGTGGAAAAGTACTTTGTCTTTTGTGATATGTATTAAAACACAATTCTGTTAAATTATTTGCTTCAATTATTTGTCCGTTTTAAGTGTGCGATTACATTTTGAAGATTTTGTGTCAAGCTTCGTATATCTCTTTGGAGTGTATTCATAAATCGAGAGAGAAGTTGCACGCACGGTTATACAAACCATTTTCTTATGTGGAATAAATCGAGAGAGGAACCACATAAATCTTTAACCAAAAATTCTTCATCCAAATACTGCGTCGCGAAATTCGAGAGAGGAGTGACGAAAGTAATTCGCATATTTTAATTTAATTATTGGAAGTAGAAAGAGATTTCACTTTCTTCATGATTAGTCGCTGTGTACGGATTTCGAAGACCGAGAGGTAATGAGTCCTACATTTAATTTGGGTCAGGAGAATAATTTTACAAATATTTAACTAAATCTTTTGAAATTTCATATCACATAGACTTAGGAAATCCACATGCAAAGCTTTCTCTAAAAATTGGTATTTCTCAAAAATAAAAATAAAAACTCATTGAATTAATTAATTAAAGTTATTTTCCTATTTTAATTTTTCTTCACGCAACCAACTTTTGAATTATTTACTTGGATTCAAAGAAAAGGATAATATTAGTACTTGTGAGCGTTAAATTAACACTTCCCTGTGGAGACGATCTTACTTACACTTTATTACTTGAATCGGCACGTGCACTTGCGTAACACTCATTTTCACCGTATCAGCGGGCGAGAGGGGGCGCACCCGCCCCTCCTCCTCTCACCCCTAGCTGGGCGCGGGCGAGAGGGGGGCACCCGCCCCTCCTCCTCTCGCCCCTAGCTGGGCGAGGGCAAGAGGGGGGGCACCCGCCCCCCCCCCCCCCCCCCCCCTCGTCTCACCCCCTCACTTGCCTCTTACTCCAGCTGGGTGAGCAGGAGGTTTCTGCCTCTACCGCTCTCCCTCCTTTCTCTCTGTCTTGGATCATACTACAAACGTGGCCCTGATGCACTCTTGGGTCCTGGCAACCTACTCGGCGGATATAGGGTTGTACAGACACGTCTCGGCGGCCCTCCACGCTGGGCCTCACTCGATGGATATGGGGGTTGTACACAATCCCCGCTCTTTGCGAGGTTGGCACAACCTCGGAAAGAAAAGTCCAAGCCCAAATATCCATCGAGGGGGGCAGAACCTCGCCTTCCGAGGATCATTCGACCCACCCAACTGGTGAGAGCCTGGAGTGAGGAGGACATCTCGGCGTTGAACTTACCCATCCGAGGATCATTCGACCCACCCAGCTAGTGAGATCCTGGAGTGAGGAGGACATCTCGATGGCAAGCTCTTCCTTCCGAGGATCATTCGACCCACCCAGCTAGTGAGAGCCTGGAGTGAGGAGGACATCTCGGCGTTGAACTTACCCATCCGAGGATCATTCGACCCACCCAGCTAGTGAGAGCCTGGAGTGAGGAGGACATCTCGATGGCAAGCTCTTCCTTCCAAGGATCATTCGACCCACCCAGCTAGTGAGAGCCTGGAGTGAGGAGGACATCTCGGCGTTGAACTTACCCATCCGAGGATCATTCGACCCACCCAGCTAGTGAGAGCCTGGAGTGAGGAGGACATCTCGATGGCAAGCTCTTCCTTCCGAGGATCATTCGACCCACCCAGCTAGTGAGAGCCTGGAGTGAGGAGGACATCTCGGCATTGAACTTACCCATCCGAGGATCATTCGACCCACCCAGCTAGTGAGAGCCTGGAGTGAGGAGGACATCTCGGCGTTGAACTTACCCATCCGAGGATCATTCGACCCACCCAGCTAGTGAGAGCCTGGAGTGAGGAGGACATCTCGATGGCAAGCTCTTCCTTCCGAGGATCATTCGACCCACCCAGCTAGTGAGAGCCTGGAGTGAGGAGGACATCTCAGCGTTGAACTTACCCATCCGAGGATCATTCGACCCACCCAGCTAGTGAGAGCCTGGAGTGAGGAGGACATCTCGATGGCAAGCTCTTCCTTCCGAGAATCATTCGACCCACCCAGCTAGTGAGATCCTGGAGTGAGGAGGACATCTCGGCGTTGAACTTACCCATCCGAGGATCATTCGACCCACCCAGCTAGTGAGAGCCTAGAGTGAGGAGGACATCTCGATGGCAAGCTCTTCCTTCCGAGGATCATTCGTCCCACCCAGCTAGTGAGAGCCTGGAGTGAGGAGGACATCTCGGCGTTGAACTTGCCCATCCGAGGATCATTCGACCCACCCAGCTAGTGAGAGCCTGGAGTGAGGAGGACATCTCGATGACAAGCTCTTCCTTCCGAGGATCATTCGACCCACCCAGCTAGTGAGAGCCTGGAGTGAGGAGGACATCTCGGCGTTGAACTTACCAATCCGAGGATCATTCGACCCACCCAGCTAGTGAGAGCCTGGAGTGAGGAGGACATCTCGATGGCAAGCACTTCCTTCCGAGGATCATTCGACCCACCCAACTAGTGAGAGCCTGGAGTGAGGAGGACATCTCGGCGTTGAACTTACCCATCCGAGGATCATTCGACCCACCCAGCTAGTGAGAGCCTGGAGTGAGGAGGACATCTCGATGGCAAGCTCTTCCTTCCGAGGATCATTCGACCCACCCAGCTAGTGAGAGCCTGGAGTGAGGAGGACATCTCGGCGTTGAACTTACCCATCCGAGGATCATTCGACCCACCCAGCCAGTGAGAGCCTGGAGTGAGGAGGACATCTCGATGTCAACTTACCAATCATATAAGCAAAATAACTTCATCCATCTAATGGGGGGATTTCCCTTGTCAAAACCTCCTGGCCCAACCAGCGAGGGGTAGAACTTGCTACAAAGGAAACCAACAAAAAACAAAAAATAAACACAACATACCCCCCCCCCCCCCCATGGCACTCGCCTCTCAGGCTGCTTGCGCGAGATGATCAGCTCGCTAAAGGGTGACCCCCCCACTCGCCGGCTTCGCGAGCTCCACTTGCGCGACTCCTGCTCCGAGCGAGACCCCACTCACCGGGCTAGGAAAAAGCACTCGCCCGGCGAGGTCCCGCTCGCCACTCTCAGTCACTGGTTCCTTGCCTGGCCGACCCCCTGGGGCAATCTCTCCTGACCCCCCCTGGGCGAGCACTCCTTGCGACCCAGAAGGCGGTGTCTGGGGGGAGGGAGCCGAGCAGTCACCTCCCCTGGTGATGCCTTGGAGCAGCTCCATGATTCCCTTGATGGCCGTCATGAACTCTCCCCTTCCTACCACCTCACTCGGGATGTGAGACCCCTCATCGTCTCCTCCTCCGAGGTCTCCTGCCATGAGATTTGGTTCAAGAACTTCTGTGCTGACCACTCTCCACGCTCACCGCACCAAAAATGTTGAAACCGACTACTCGGTCTCTGTGGAGTTCGGGGTCCCAAAAAAGGGGTGGTCTCACACCTACTTCTCTCGAGCCAACTCTTTAGGCAAGAGCACTTGGACTTGGAAACGGACCCTAGGCTACAGCGAGGAGGTCCCACCTCACACCCGGAAGACCTGAGAGATCTCTAGCCAATGCTGAACCAGAAGCACCAAAGGAGAGCTCTAAGGGAAGAAGAAGATCCAAAATTTGGAAATCCAGAAGTCCCCTCCTTTGGTGCCCCTTAGGGTCAATTTATAGGTTTTCCAAGTTGGGCTGCAAATAGCCAAAAACTGATCTGCCAGATTACCAAAATACCCTCGGATCTGGACTGCGAATAGCCAAAACTGGACTGCAAATAGCCAAATCCCGCTGTTCTGGGATACTAAACGCAGACCAACCCCCCCCCCCCCCCCCCCCCCCCCCCCTCCTCTGGAACTGGGCGAGAGGGGTTACCTCGCGGAGCTCGGCGAGCCTCCTCGCTGGGGTGGGACGAGACCAAGGGTCTTCCCCCTTACCAGGGTCGGGGGCGAGAGAGGGGGTCGGCCCCCCTCCTCCACTCGCCCCTGGCTTGGCGAAGGCGAGGGCAAGAGGGTGGGCACCCGCCCTCCTCCTCTCGCCCCTGGCTGGGCGCGGGCGAGAGGGGGGGGGCATCCGCCCCTCCTCCTCTCGCCCCTAACTGGGCGCGGGCGAGAGGGGGGGCACCCGCCCCTCCTCCTCTCGCCCCTAGCTGGGCGCGGGCGAGAGGGGGGGCACCCGCCCCTCCTCCTCTCGCCCCTAGCTAGGCGCGGGCGAGAGGGGGGGCACCCGCCCCTCCTCCTCTCTCCCCTAGCTGGGTGAGGGCGAGAGGGGGGGGGGGGGGGGGCACCCGCCCCTCCTCCTCTCGCCCCCTCACTTGCCTCTTACTCCAGCTGGGTGAGCAGGAGGTTTCTGCCTCTACCGCTCTCCCTCCTTTCTGTCTGTCTTGGATCATACTACAAACGTGGCCCTGATGCACTCTTGGGTCCTGGCAACCTACTCGGCGGATATAGGGTTGTACAGACACGTCTTGGCGGCCCTCCACGCTGGGCCTCACTTGATGGATATGGGGGTTGTACATCTGGTTATGGATACTTATATATTGTATTAAGTGTAATATTACATGTAAATCATTTTTAGTTGTTAGTTAATTTTGGCTATCAATAAATCAACCATTTTAAAAATGAATATTAACAAATATTTTTATTATTAGCAAATCATTCAGAGAATTAAAAATAAATATATATTAGTTGAATGTATGTAGCATTAGTGTACCGTCGCAATTACATGAGGGTCCCCAAGTGTCACGGCCCGCAGACCATCACAATTTATATAGTGTCATAAGCCGTAATTCCAGTTTACATATAGCGCAGCATAATATAACATGTATCACAATGAGTTTGCACATGAACTTTTATTCCATCTTCATTTCTTTTACACCAGGTACAAAAGATTTATACGTATAATAACTTTTTAACACATCATTGTACTTGATCTCTTACTCTTCTTGACCCTTCAGCTTGAGCAGTATTTTCAGGGATAGTCGGACTAGGATTGACGTTGATCGGCTCCTAAAAAATTTAGCCACAAAAGGGTTAGTCTAAAAAGACTATGTGAGAAATTAGATCTTTAACCCGCTATACATGCAAGTAAAGTGGAGTAATAACAATATGCATATAATTTCCATTTAAATGGGCAATATAAGTAAAATTAGCCGCATCAGTATAACCAGACTTCAAATCAGTAATGAAAACAATAAGTTAACTCAGTGCTAAGATTAAGTTGATAAGTAGTCTTTAAGTTAGATCAGTTTTATTTGTGTGAATGGGAAAAAGTGGAGGGTACCAGTATAACAGTATCAGTATCAGTATTTGGGCCCGACCCTTTTAGGGTCAACAACTACAAAGTCAGTACGTTCATCACGCGTTAATGCTTTTCAGCCGACTGCTTTGGTTGTCATCATAATTCAGTACTTTATTTGCCCCCTCAACTTTTCTCATGCATCAATACATTGTTATATGTGTAATGTCTTATTGCCTACTTATATTTCATGTTAATGAAAATAATTATTTAATTATTAATCCCCTCGGGTTGTGATCGCTTCTTTGATTTCCTTGCACGAATTTCCTTTTTTAGCGATTTATATTGTGTCAGTGACATTTGAAATATTCAATAATGCGTGCACATACAGTAATAATATAATATTCTTACTTTTGAAGTAGCATGTAAATAATTCAAAGTATGGTAAATAGAACATAAATTAAAGAAATAATCTTCACCTGCATAATTTCCTTTTCTTTATCACGTCGTAGGTCATTGTCGTGCCTATCATTCGATGACATCCTTCGAGTTTCTGTAATTAGGCATCATTTATTAGGCAACTCCTTTTTATTGAGGTTGCATCTTGAGGTAGAGGCGATTTGACTCTATTTGGTGATAGAAGACTTTTCAGGAATAGTCTTTCTTAAGGAAGAAATGATTTAGGTGGGCTTAAATAAAGTTAGGAATATTCATAAATCTTTATCCAAACCAAAAGCCGTATGCCAACAAAATTAAATAACAATCTGAGATTTCCATATGAACAATTCATTGAATAGGATAGCTTTCCCCCAAAGTCACTAAGGAGTAGATATAGAACTTTTAAACGGATCCAATTTCAGACTTCATATTTAAAACTTCAGATGTCGAGAAATAAGAAGGAGAAAAGTGTAGGTAAGGAAGAAGCCTTAAGTAAAATAGCTTTCCAACATCCTTATTTTCTCTCTGATAAGGAACTCACTTTTGTAAATTATAATAACACAATCTCAACTTGATAACACAAGGGCCTTCTGTTAAGAGAAAACAGTCTCAAATCACTTACAAATTTAACTTCATCTAGATAACAGCCGACCATCAAGAAAAATAGCCTCTAATATTTCCCATGATCTTTCTAATATTTTTCTAAAGCAATCTCCAGCAAGGATGATATCATCAATGCCAAAAATAATTATAGAAATTAGAACTTACAGAGTAAGGGAAATATAGAGAATAGAAGGAGCTGAGCCACACAGCCAATGCACGACCAAAACAGCCGCAGTAAACGATGGTGAAGCTTCAGTTGGCACAGTAAGGGTAGAGGAGAGAGCGTATGAAGGAAACGAAATCCCATTGGGCTTTATATAGCATTTCTAGGTCGGCAACTACCCGGCAAAGCTTACGGAAATCCCGCCAGATCAAAGCTTGATATGCCACGATCTCATAATAGGTGTAGTCGAGAAGAGTAGGAAGAGAGCTGCGTGTAAGAAGAGAGGACGATTTCACCAACCCCATCGAGGATGATGTCGCTCGCCGTCTGCCCTAGAGGAAACGAGAAGGAGAGAAGCGTGCGGCTTCCGGTTCGATTATTAAATGGGCTTAATATAACATCAGCCCTTCTTAATATAAGTATAATATAATACATAATGTATTAACAAGATTTAATTAATACTAATCTCTTGTATTATCTTAGCCAGCCATTTCCCCAATATTTGGCTATATATATATATATATATATGTAACAATCATCCGTGAAATATTCATCGAATAATTAGGAAACATAAAAATGTTAACGACACATATTGACATTGATATGTATTTTCATCATCGGGGATATTTCATACAAAAATACTAAATCAAATTATTTCATAAAAATTTAGGTGTTACACCATGCACTGTCACTTATTTGTTATAGTGGTAGAAAATATGCGAGGATCCATGCACATTACATATTGAATGGAGGATTATGTGAATAATCTTAGAATAAAATGAGCAACACAACATAACGGATGATCGTGAAGCATGAACAAAAATTGAAATATAATGATTGACATAGATGAAACATAGATGATAAGAATAATGTTGATCGTGTGATTTGCGATCTTTTCATCGATGGAGGCACAATGTCAAAGATGCATGGATAGGATTGTGTACATAATGAAAAGAAGTGTAGAAAAATGCAATGTAACCATTTTGATTCATTTTCATGTCGAAATCGCCGTCATTCTTAATAAAGTGCATGCGTTCCTCTGGTTAAATTTTGCGACCCTTGAAGGTGGTAATAAAAATCAATTGTTCAAATCTTCTTCTTTTGTTAAGACGGACTTTGACCAGAGAAATTAGATGTTATTTGTGTGTCACTATGAATACATGTGTGATTCGAAATGTGCCCTTATTGATGACATAAACAGAGTCTCGATAGTACCTTCTTGCAATGATAGACTGAATGCCAGGAGTCCAATAGGAAGGTTTGAAATGGAAAGCACACATTCTTCCTCTAACTGGAAAAATGTAGTATGTGATTGGTTTCATTAGTTTCAGAGCATCCCAATGTGAGTTGTGAGATCAAAACAACTGAAGGTTTTAGTTCTCGCTGAGTAGTTATGGTTTCGTGCAAACAATGTCATTGATTCCTTCTTCCTCGCGAACGAAGAGAATGAAGCAGTTGTTGGGTTTCAAGGGCATCAAATGCGCAGTGGAAATATAGAAAGCACTCGTCAAAATCAGATTTCGAGAAGAATATCTGGCGTTTGAGTCCAACGCAGAATAGTATCATTGTTTCTAGAGGTATCCACATGAACGCCGAAAACACCTCGCAGTCTGTCCAACGAGCTTGGGGCTAGAAGATGATCATTCTGGTTCGCCCCCTTCCCTTCCCTGCTCCTCTGCTGCTGCTTTAATGTCTTTCTTGCATTTGGTATAATGGCATTCTGTTTGTATCTGATTTAAACTCTTTTGTTGTTGTGAAATTATTAATGTCTATTTAGGATTTACTTAATCTTGTTTGAAATTGAGCATTTTTAATTTATTATGTCAGTTTTATATATAACCCCAATTGAAGAATGTAATTTTATTAGGAAATTATTGACTCCGTATTGACATTTGATCAATTTTAAATTTAGGTTATCATGAAGAAGTTAAAAACTATTAACTCATTTTTCAATAAGAAGTCGTCAACTGAAGTCGATACGCCTTCGTCTTCAGAAGCAGTTAACGTTGATTCTACTTTAGTTAATGTTAACTCTTCCATAGTTGAGAATCGTCCACTCATTTTCGAGCGTGATCCTGGATTGCGACCTCAAATTTGGGAATATCCTGTAAATCAACAAGATGAAATGCGGCGAGCTTATATTAAAGCGGGACCTTATCAACACAAACTTTTAGAGTATCCTTCCTCAGGTGAACATAATCGAAGATTTCAATATTCGTGGTTCGAGAAGTTCCCATGGTTGGAGTATTCTCCTGCAAAAGATGCTGCATATTGTTCTGCATGTTATGTTTTCAATAAACAACTTAGTGTCCGTTTTGGAACAAGCTCATTCACAATTGAAGGTTTTCGAAATTGGAAGAAAGTCAACGGAAAAGATTGTGCATTTTTGTCTCATGTAGGGAAGGATCATTGGTCTCATGTAGGGAAGGATCAATGTGCATTCATCGATGAATGCTCACAAGCTTATTATGTTCATTGTTTTGCACATAAACTTCAGCTAGTTCTTGTTGCAACAGCAAAGAAAGTGAAGGCAGTGCATAATTTTTTCAATGAATTGATATATATTATTAACACAGTTGGTGCTTCCTCCAAACGCAATGATCAATTGCGAGCTGCTCAAAAGGAATATTTTGATCACATGATTGCTCTGGGTGAAATTGAGACCGGCACGGGAGCTAATCAAATTGGATCACTACAACGGCATGGTGACACTAGATGGTCATCTCATCTAAACTCTGTTTGTAGTGTTATAAATATGTATACTGCCACTTGCTCAGTGTTGCTTGATATTAGTGATAATGGAGGGACATCTGCTCAACGTGGAGATGCTGAAGCGGCCTTTAAGAAGATGAGAGTATTCGAATTTGTATTTGTCTTGCATTTGATGAAAGAAGTTTTGGGGATCAGTGACATTCTATGCAAAACACTGCAACATCAAGCTCAAGATATATTAAATGTTATAAGTTTAGTTTCAACAACAAAAGCTCTCATTCAAAAATTACGGGCATCGGGATGGGAGAAGTTCTTACATGATGTGAAAATATTTTGTGAAAAAAATGAAGTCGAAGTTCCTGAGATGAATGTTCGATATAGTGATCGTCGGTTTCGAAGTCCGCGTGATATCATTACAGTTGAACATCATTTTCGAGTGGACATTTTCAATGCCACAATAGACTGTGTGTTGCAAGAGCTGAACTCTAGATTCAGTGAAAATTCTATGGAACTACTTCGTCTAAGTATGGCTTTAGATCCAAGTGATGAATACAAATCTTTCAATATTGATGATATATGTGCACTTGCAAAAAATTTCTACCCTCAAGATTTCAGTGAACATGAAATTTATGTGTTGAATACTCAGTTGCAACATTATGAGCTTGATGTTCGTTCTCATAAAGATTTGAAGAATTTGCCTACAATTTCCAAACTTTGTGAGAAATTGGTGGAAACAAAAAAATCGAAGACCTACTATCTTATTGACAAATTGGTTCGACTCATTTTGACCCTCCCGGTCTCAACAGCAACTACTGAACGATCATTTTCTGCTATGAAGCTTATTAAAACGAGGCTTCGCAACAAGATGGAAGACGAATTTCTTGCAAATTGTATGACTTTATACATTGAGCGAGAAATAGCAGAGAAAATTGACAAAAATTTGATCATAGATGAATTCTATGAAGTGAAAAATCGTCGTGCACAACTGAAATAATATTTGTATGGTTGTTTGTTTTGTTTTGTTTATACAAAATTGAGGCTTTATATTTAAAATTTTATCAATTTTTTTGCTTCGCTTTTCTATTGGCCCCCCTAGTTAAATATCCTGGATCCGCCCCTGGTCACATACAAGTTGAGTTGATTTATTATACATAAATAACCCTTATATAGCCCAAGGGATGCCCATCTTCACGAGAAATACTTAGGTACGTGTAATGCACGGTGATCATAATAGATCATCGTGCGGGAGCAAATCCAGCCGTCCGATGTGTGATCCTACGGCGAAATATTTTTTGACGAAGATAAGTCCGTATTCAAATACAACCATATTTATCGACGTAGGATCGTATTTCGATCCATCACAATTTTTTGCAGGAACCGACGATCTGATAGCGTCTAACGCACGGTGATCGTATGTGAGAGTAACGTACGGAAAAAAATTTCCATCTTCACCCCTTGGAAGCAAGAGACAAAATCAAGAGGGATTCATTTTGCTTGAAAGAAAGGAGATGGTTCATCACCCTCTTCAATTTTTTAGACCTAGCAAAGTGTAGCACATCAAACACTCCGTCTCATTGTACAGTTTGGTCGTTGCTCAATGAAGGGTCGTTTGGCTAGGGGTGTGCAAAAATAACTGAAGAACCGAGAACCGGACCGGAACCGAACCGAATGATTTGGGTCAGTTCCAAATAGGTCTGGTTCGGGTCCGGTTCTCATAATACCAGAACCGACAATTTGGTTCGGTTCTTGGTTCCAAGGGTCGGGTACCCAGAACCGACCCGAGAACCGACTATCAATGCTAAAAAAATATTTTGAGACAACGATTATAGTCGTACTGCTTAATACGCGAAATTAATTGAGAATATAGTCGTATTGCTAAAGAAAATAGTTGTTGTACTTATATAGTTCTATGACTTAAATATTATAAAGAGTCTTTATTCAATTATTTTGAGACATTGATAATGTATTTACAAAGAATCATGAGTTTAAAGAGCCATTTTTTAAATTATTTTGAGACATAAGTAGAATCGAGAACCGAATCGGAACCGAACCGAAGCAAGTGGTTCGGATCTGGTTCTATACTTTAGGACCATGGGTCGGTTCCGGTTCCAAAAGTTTGGAACCGAACCTATATGGGTCGATTCTTGGTTTTGGGTGGAACCGAACCGATCCGAGTTGCACTCTTACGTTTTGCCCTGTTTGGGAAGTCTTCTCCCATCGGAGGCGGAAAGGAGGTGGGCCGCAACGTCAGACTAGAGCCTCTGGCTCCTACAAGGCCAAACGCCGCCGCGCCCCAAAGAGGGCCTTAGTTTGAAGTCGTTGATAAGCGAGGTAAGCAATGTCTCATGTTGAGCGATAATATATCGTGTCGTCCATTTTGCCTTCATAAAGAGAGTGGTTTTCTCGGAAAGGCCAGAGCAAACTATTCTACACAATGTTGTGCTCATCTGATGCTCTAATTTTTGTAGCACTAATTTTTGTAGCACGCCCAAGAAAAAAAATGTGAATATTTTGGTGCACCTCTTTTACTCAAAAATTAGTTCAATTTGTTTTTTTATAAAAAAAAATAATAAGACGGCTTTTAAGAGCATATTTGCTCATATTAGAAATGCAATCTTAACTCATTACTTTTGAAATTTGTAATTTCAAAAGTAAAGAGTGCAATCTGTAATTTAGCAAAGTTAGAGGGGGGATTCTGATAAATGGCGCTATATAAATAGGGCAATGTTATAAGCACACCAATTTTGGCTATTTGCACACCAATTTATACAGTTATTACACGGCTTTTGAAAATATGTCTTGTACATGTATTTTTAGGAAAAGTGTTCAACACTAAAATTGTAATTGTAGATCTCGTCGAGATCTACAACTTTCGTGTTGAACACTTTTCCTAAAAATGCACGCACAAGACGTATTGTCGCCCTGATCGTAACTATAGCGAATTTTTGAAATTACGCCTTGTGCGTGCATTTTTAGGAAAAGTGTTCAACAGGAAAGTTGTAGATCTCGACGCGATCTACAATTTTCGTGTTGAACATTTTTCCTAAAAATGCATGTATAAGAAGTATTTTCATAAGGCGCGTAATAACTCATAGAAATTGGTGTGCGAATAGTCAAAACTGGTGTGCTTATAACACTGCCCTATAAATAAAGGACAAAAGACACTTGAACAACATATTGTATATCTTTACTATATTAAGAGAAAAATTGTCTTTGGTGAAACAAACAAAATTACCGAATATAGCTTTATTGTTTGCTTAACATATATTATAATTTATTTTAAAAAAATAAAATATAATGATCATTTAAGTAAGCGTTACTATATTAAGAGAAAATTTGTCTTGTGAAACATTCAAAATTGTCAAATATTATTTTAGTTATTTACTTAACGTATATTATAATATATTTTAGAAAATAAAATACAATAACCATTTACGTAATCATTACTATATTAAGAGAAAAGTTATCTTTGATAAAATATTTAAAATAATCAAATATAGTCTAATTGTTTATTTAACGTATATTATAATCTATTTTAAAAAAATAAAATGCAATGTCATTTACATAATCACATCATATTCTCAAATTAAAAATAATGATAAATATTCATAAAATTAAAAAGTTTTTAGTATAATTCTTATACCTACTATGGTAGACTATCATTATGCATGCCAATTTTATTAAAGTTGATTTAAAAAGTAACGATGAAAACAAATTAATTTAATTTATAAAAAATAACAATGAAAAATTAATAATATATAAATAATGATGAGTACTTTTTAACAAAAATAAAAAATGGTGTATAACTATTTTCGCATTAATTAATAACGTGTTTATTTTAAACCACATTAATTAATTGATAAGAGCGGAGCCCCGTACCTATCGCGATCGAAGTATTGTCACAATCAGAATACTGTCGCAATTGACCGTAGAGACAGAGTCTCGTACTCCCACTCTTGTGTGGGACCTCTTGTGTGTGTCTGTGTTTGTGTTTTGCACTACAATTGATACTCAAACTCATTATTTATTACAAGACAATTATTTTCTCCTGTGCCATTTTGTTTTCATTTATGACTGAAATCCTTTCCTTTTAAAGATAGAAAAAGCTAAACCCTATTAAAATATGAAAAAAAATTAGGTGAGAAACTCACCTAAGATCATGGTGAGAGGAGTCCATCTAAGCCGTTGATCACAGATCATGCGGTTATATTTTTTCCTAAATACTCATGTATTTATAAGTAATAATAATGTCAGTATTTTATATACCGTCCGATCTGAGATCATACGGTTGTATTTCTCTCCCACCTAGTTCTAGGTGAGAGTTGCGCGCCTAAGTTTCTCTTAAAATATGCTAGTTCGGGCGAAATTGAGGTCATGAAATTAAAATTGGAGGGTATGCATATCGGAATTGGACCTCCAATTCCAATTCCAATTCCAAAATCTCAATTCCGTGGCCATAAATATTGCAAAATTAGCAAAATTAGAAACATAAAAAGAGAGGGAGGTGGTGAAAGTATTTGTCCTGTACAAAAGGTTGGTTCACAAGCAAGAAGCTAATTTTTAAGAGGCGTGTAGAGAGCAACGGTCACATACTTGGACTGAAACCTGTGCGTTATTTTGAGAGCTACCGTCGACTGCGAAGCCCGCCCCTTCTCTATGAAGAGATGATTGAGCTCCGCATGATGCGGTTTCCTAAACGACGACGAGTCCAAGTCCGAGTTCTTCGATCCTGGAACTGCAAGCGGCAGATGCGGCGGCAGTGTCGGTGGTTCCTTGGCGAAGTCGTCGTCCGTCAGGAACATCCTCTGGTAGCTGGATTCTGGGGACGGAGGCGCCTCGAACTCAGAAATGCTCTCCAGATTCTCTGGAACATATTCCTCGAACCACCAACCCAGTAACAAGAGATAAGAACCTTTATATGTTATGATGAAATTGTGTGTGAGAGAGGAGCAATTTTTGCGTAGGCCGAGCGTATATTTGATCGGTGCGGGATCCGGCCGGAAATCTGGGGCTCTGTTAAAATTCGGCCATTTTTTTAATCTTTTCGGTTGGTCGTCCGATCGGCTGATCGAACGGCTCAGATATCACCCGCACTAATCAAATATACGCTCAACCTACCTAAAAATAAATCATGAGAGAGAGAGAGAGATGGGTATCTGTTTGGTTCGGCGTTAATAGACTTCGGTGTGAAAATCCAAGATTAAGATGCCATTGACCACTCTATCATTTAATGCTATTTAAAAATGTCAACAAAATGAATCAAGGGCTGAAGGCCATCTTTACATAAACCCTGAAGGGTCGTTTGGTTGAACGGAATTCGAGCTTCGGAATCGGAATACGAGGTCCAATTCCAATGAAAATGGATCTCCAATGCTAATTTCAGAGTCTTAATTCCGTCAAGTCAAAGGGACCTTATATCAAATTAAGGGATTATGGATTATGATTTAAGGTTTTAGGAAATGGGTTACAGGCTTTTAAGGTTTTCAAAGTTCAGGGGTTCAGGACCAAACAAAACAGCACCTGAAACCAATGAAAATGGACCTCAAATGCTAATTTCAGAGTCTCAATTCCGTCAAAACAAAAGATTTTAGGAAATGGGTTTATAGAAATTTGTAATGGGCCGGGCCCGGGACTCTGGGCCTAATCCCGCTCCCGGGTTTAGTCCGCCACATAACAAGGCCCGAGGCCCACACACCCCAACCCCTCTCCGCACGTGTTCTCGGTGCGGCGGGTTGTTGAGGCTGGGGCTCGATACCCAGACCTCCTTGATAGGAGCAAGCGTCAAGTGCTTCTATCAAGGAGGTCTGGGTATCGAGCCCCAACCTCAACAACCCGTCGCACCGAGAACACGTGCGGAGAGGGGTTGGGGTGTTTGGGCCGCGGGACCTGTTATGTGGCGGACTAAACCCGGGAGCGGGAGCGGGATTAGGCCCAGAGTCCCGGGCCCGGCCCATAACAAAATTTAAGGTTTTCAAAGTTTTAGGGGTTTAGGACCAAACAAAACAGCGCCTGAAAGAATAGTGTTGGGAACTCACAGTGACTTGGAGGATGTTAGCAGAATGGCCTGTGAAATCAATCATGTGAGGAAGATCTGGAATGAACCTGCATTCTCCATCCACTATGAACTTGTAGTGGTAGATTCCTGGGGAGAGAACGAGCAGGACGCAGTGGTCTTTACCAGATCTGTGCAGGGCCGTCCTACGAATTTCATCGAACGATTATATTTGTATCTAGAAAAAAAATAACGACGATTATTGAAGATTTGATTGAAGCTCAACATATTTTGTCATTAAATGCTTGGAAACCTTGAGGACCAGTTGTCCCATGAGCCTTCCACCGCCGCATCATTCCCACCGTGATACCATGATATCAAAGTAGGGATAGATTTTCCGGCACGAAAATCTGAAGTACTCGGAGAGTGATTCGCCGGTAACTGATGAGTTTGAGAACCATCAGAAATTCTCTGAAATGCAGACGAAGGAAGCTGCAAAGAATGAGTTTAGTATCTCAAGAAGAACATGTGGAAATAATTTCATACAGATAGATAACAATTGCTTTGTATGACTAGTTTAAATTTGAACATGAGAAAAATCATAATGAATATTTTTTGCATTGATTTTATTTGTTTTATTAATCTCATTATTTAATACATAGAATCCAAGCAGGTTGGTCGAAGTGGAGAGGCGCGTCAGGGATCTTATGTGATCGTAAAGCACCATTAAAACTTAAAGGTAAGTTTTACGATACTGCAATTAGACCAGCGATGCTCTATGGTTCTGAGTGTTGGGCAGTGAATTGTGTACATGAGCAAAAAATGGGAGTTGCGGAGATGAGAATGCTTGGGTGGATGTGCGGACACACGAGACTGGATAAAATTAGGAATGAATGTATCAGAGATAAGACAGGAGTAGCACCAATTTCAAAGAAGATGCGAGAAAGCTCGACTAAGATGGTTTGGACACGTACATATGAGATGTTACGCGTACACTTTCACGCAAGTGGACCCCCCGGATGGAGATCATCGACGTACGCGTATGGAAGCCGACGCACTTATTTGGGGCATGCGCATGGAAGCCGCCATGATTATTCCTTTTGAATTAAGTGTGTTAATTAATATTAATTAAATGGCATTTAATTAATATTAATTAGACATAATTAATATTAAATGTAATGTCTTAATTTGTGTGCCCTCCCCCATCTATATAAGAGGGAGGGGTAGGAGTTTGTTTTTTATGCTATGAATGTACGAAAGCTTTTAGGGTTGCTCCCTAAGTTCCTCTTTATCCTTCCTCTTTCGTCTCGATCACCACCGTCGCCCCTTCCCCTTGCCAGATTCCTCCCGATCTCTTATCGAAATGGTAACAGGAGACCATTAGAGGCACCTGTTTGGCATGTTAAACGAGGGAGGGGTAGACCAATAAAGACTTGGAATGAAACTATAAGGAAAGACATGATGTACTTAGGCATTAATGAGATTATGACTAAAGATAGGGCACAAAAGCGACAAAGGATCCATATAGCCGACCTCACTATAGTGGGATAAAGGTTTGAGTGTTGTTGTTGTATTAGTCACATTATTTCTATAAACAGGATTTATGACTTATAATTAAATTATTGAACGATGAATGTAAAATATGATCTTCTCAAAGCTTGAAGTACTACCACAGCAACCTATATTGCAGTATAATCGGTGCTATAGTGAGATTAATTCCATGTCATGAGGAATGAAAAGCTCAACTTATATTGCAGTATGAATAGTTTTTGTCAAAAGTGACTAGTGAATGTCTGAAATGATGGTCTCGGGTAAACTGCGAAGGGGGAATATTTGTTCAGAAAACAAGTGAGTGGTGCTTACCACGTGAATGGGTGTGAAAGCGGTAAGAAATGGCATCCTTAGATAATCGATCCACCACTACAAAGAGATCAGACCATCCCTTTATTAGGTAACCCCCCTTCCACAAAATTCATTAATATGTTGGCCTAAACTTAAGCTACGGGATGGATAGTGGTCAGAGTAGCCATGCCAAATTTAGTTATTTGGTCTTGTTCTGTGGACAAGTTATGCAATTGGCCTCAAACATTTGGATTCATGTTAGATGGTTGATGTGTGAGCTGAGAGCGGAATGAATAGGTTTTGGAGGGAGTGTGTAATCGAGAATCGGTGGCTATGACACCAAGCCATTATGTTCCTAAGATCATAATGATAACATGAAGAATTGTCATGACTCCTGGAGGTAGGATGCTCAAAGGAGAGCTACCAAATACTTCTTAGTGTTGTTGCTCAAAGGAGAGCCCGTAAAACAGATCAAGTTACCAGTCTTGAAAGAGATGGATCAAAGCTAAGGGAAGTAGACTTCTCACGATTCCCTCGGTGAACCCAGTAGTATTTTCCACGTGAGATCAAACAAAGACTTGACAGAAAATGGGAGCACACCTCATTAGATTGGGATCTCGAAACTAGGCACCAATGGTAGAGAGAGAGAGAGAGAGAAAGCTAGAAAAGAGAGGTTATGTGAAACTTGCTTCGCTTTCCATTCCTCCTCCTCTATTAATAAGCATTCCCATACAAAAAGCTCTAATAATAATACAGTGATGAGATTAAAATAAAAGATTTTTTCTGTTGAATAAAAAATACAATTTAATTTGAAATTAAGTGGTACTAATTTCAAATTTTAAAGTCACTCATCCGTTCTCATCACACGTTGTTGTCAGTGTTGCGATGATTGTAAAATGCATCTGCGACATCACCTCTCTCTTCCAAAGCAAGTTTATCTGCAAGATCGAACAAATCATAATCTTGTCAAAATGAATCTCATGTTTCCCAAATTGTTTCTTTTGTGGTATGATTTTCTCATTGGACCAATATTTCCTTGACTCCTTGAGTCACCTGTGTGTGATGGAGGTGAACTGGTTTGAGTTGAATTCACCATTTAGATGTAGGAGAAAGTGAGCTATGGTGGAAGGCGGCTCTCCTTTGAATGGTTTGAAGGTCAATACATGGAGTACAATATGGATCTTTGCCTCCTCCAGAGGTGAAGTTGATCGAACACTTTCTCAACGCATGGCGTGGCCTAATATTATCCATAAAAACATGGTAAAAATTTGTTGTTCGTTCGTGAGCAGCACAGAATTAACGATGAGGTCGCAACCTTAACCAGACATAATCCCCTTTGGTGTATTGAACTACACTATGTAGGTCATCATAGTATTGCTTCAGGCGGTTTTGGGTCTGAAGTGATGACAAACCATATCCAAAACAATGGCGAGTTGCAAAAGTCTTTGGTGGACGCGATCTACAAGGGCCAACTGTGTGTATAAGGGAGTAGCAGCGAGGGATCTCTAGAATATCAGTTTGTAGGAAGTGGTCCGGAGGGTAATGTAGTAGGAGGTATTGTAGTAATATTTATCCCAAGGTAGCAAACCTACCCACTCCTTGGATTTCTCTCCTGAGAAACACCTCAAATACATCTCTAACACGCGTTTTATCACCTTTGTTTAGCCATTCGGCTACGGATGATAGGCGGAGGACATAATCAATGTAATGCCACCAATTGTAAACAACTCTTGCTAGAAGAAACTGGTGAACACTCTATCCCTGTCATATACAATGGTTTCAGGCAGACCATGAAAACAGAAAATCTGTTCAAAGAAAACTTGGGCTACGCTCATCATTGTATATGGGTGGGGCATAGGTATGAAGTGAGCGGGCTTAGACAACCTATCCACCACCACCAGAATGACGGACTTCCCGTGGGTGGGACTTGGGTAACCCCTCGATAAAGTCCATAGATATGACCACATTAGTGTGGGTATAGCTAGAGGTTGTATGAACTTGGCGGGATGTAAGTGACCTTGTTTGACACACCCTTCATCCAGCCGTGAGAGAGAGCATGCGGTCTTATTAAGTGTGCAAACCAAGTACTTTACATACAAGTCATAGCCTAATAACTTGCCCATCCAAATGCTGCCGTGCCGGGGGATGACCAGTTTCTGTTCCAAAAAATACTTCAAGCTGAAGTGACCGGTTGCTGCCTCCAAAGGTAAGGTCTCTGGAGTTGAACTGGCTTGGCTAAACAGTCAACACATGTTTGTATGTTGATAATTGTGTTATTGTTGGGCTAGCCACCGATTGGAATATGTGGCGTGGCGCCCTTCCTAATGCAATACGACTCCAATGTCTGATCCAAATGCATAGTTTAGAGAAGAACAGGAAAATAGAGAAATAAAAGAAATAATTTATTTATTTCTCTCACATGAATACATACAAGTATATGACCACTTATATAGGAAGAGAGAGGGAAGAAATAACCTCATTCTAAGATGCGGGACTAAAAAAACTAAAGAAAAAGTGGGCTCTAGCTGGACCTTGTTATTGGGTCTTTGTACATAGTTTATTCAACACTCCCCTGCAAGTTGGAGCAAATAAATCGTAGACACCAAGCTTGGACAAGAACTGATAATATAGCGGATGTGGTAAGGCCTTAGTGAGAATATCCGTCACTTGCCCAGCAGCAGGAACATGTTTTAATTCCAGTTTCTTCACTTGAACCTTCTCCCGAATGAAGTGACAGTCGACTTCGATGTGTTTGGTATGTTCATGAAATACAAGATTCTTGGCAATATGTATAACAGCTTGACTGTCCCAATAGAGAGTAGGCGGTGAGGGAAGTTTAACACCAAGGTCACTTAGAAGACTTTCCAACCAGGTGAGCTTGGCCATAACAAAGGTCATTGAACGGTACTCAACTTCGACAGATGAGCAAGCATCCAGAGAGCCAGCATAGTCAGCATCAGAGTATGCAATCAGAGATAAGCGGGAAGAAGAAGGCTTGTATACAAGTCCTTGTCCAGGAGCCGTTTTCAAGTATCGAATGATGCGCTCAACTGCCTGGAGATGAGAGATTCGTGGAGCATGCATGAATCGACTGACAACTCCAACAACAAAAGATATATCAAGTCTTGTAACTATATGATATATCAGCTTCCCTACAAGACGACGATAATACTATGGGTTTGGAAGGAATAAATTGGAGTCTGAGGCACGAGCACAGAGCTTGTGATTGACGTCCATAGGAGTGTCAGCGGGCTTGCATCCAGAGTAGCAAGCAACATGAAGCAAGTCAAGACAGTACTTCCGTTGAGATAAAACAAGTCCATCAGGACGCCGAGCTACCTCGAGACCAAGGAAGTACCGAAGATTTCTCAAGTCTTTAGTTTGAAAAGCAGAGGCCAAGTGCTGCTTGATCATGTGTATTCCGTTGGCATCATCGTCCGTAATCAAGATATCATCGACATAGACCAAGAGAATTACTATGTCTGTCAGACGATGTCGGGTAAATAAAGAGAAGTCGGCTGAGCATCGAGTGAACCCAACACCGCGAACAACCTGACAAAACTTGTCAAACTATGCTCTAGGAGACTGTTTGAGACCGTAGAGAGATTTTTTGAGATGACACGCAAGGGACTCCCCCGTGGTCTCAAACCCGGGAGGTTGGTGCATGTTGACAGTCTCCAGCAGATCGTCATTGAGAAAATCATTTTTGACATCCAATTGATGCAACTGCCAATGTCGATGAACAACGAGAGAGATCAAGACACGAAAAGTATTCAGTATTGCGACAGGCAAGAAGGTTTCGTCATAATCAAGACCTTGTTGTTGTGTGAATCCACGAGCCACAAGACAAGCCTTAAGTCGTTGAACTGCCTCATCCGGACCATGTTTGACGGAAAAGACCCGCTTACACCCCACACAAGGTTGGCCAGGTGGAAGGGGAACAAGGTTCAAAGTCTGATTTGCCCGAAGAGCATCATTTCCTCATCCATGGCCACGCGCTACCCCGGATGCTGAAGAGCCTCATGTAAAGAGTTAGGGGTGGAAATAGACATCAAAGAAGATGCAAAGTTGTGAAGTACCGGAGATAGGCGATGAAAGGACACATAATTCTCCATAGGATGGGCGGTTGATGCGGGTGTCGGATCTTCAGGTTGTGTGATATCATTTGGAGAGGGTAATTGTCTGAGGGCATCAGAACGAGGAGGACGACAAGTGTACACACGAAGAAGAAGCGGTTTGGAGGGTGCAGTGATAGATGGTGGGGTTATAGGTGGTAGAGGAGAAGTAACATGGACGGTAGAGTGTGGTAGTGTTGGAGGTGTTGGAGAAGCTGGGTGGGAAGAGTGAAAAGGATGATCTTCGAGAAAGGTTACATCCGCAGCTGTAACAACCTTGCGATCATCGGGAGAGTAGCAGACATAACCTTTCTGAGTGAGAGAGTAACCAACGAACATATAATTGGTCGCACGAGGAGCAAGCTTGTCGGTGGAAGAACCAAGGCAGTGGACATAGTAGGTACAACCAAAGACGCGAAGAGTGACTGGAAAGGGAGTTGTGAAGGGAAATAGAAGACTGAAGGGAGTCGCATAATTGAGAATGGAGGGCATGCGATTGATGAGGTAGCAAGTTGTAGAGACCGCGAAATGCAAATAGAGTTTGAGAACCTGCATTTGAAATATAAGTGAGCGAGCAACCTTTAGAAGGTGATGAATTTTCCGCTCAGCTACACCATTTTATTAGGGTGTATAAACACATGAGGTTTGATGAATGATCCCTAACTCAGTATATAGATTATTAAACTCATGACTCGTGTATTCACGCGCATTGTTGATGTGAATTGTTTTAATGGAGCGTGAAAAATGTGTACGAGTTTCAGCAATAAAGGCACAGACAGAAAGCACGAGGGAGTTCAGAACGATCGTGAAGTAAATACAACTACGTCATGCGAGAGTAATCATTAATAAAAGTAAGAAAATAACGATAACTATAAATACTAGCAGTTTTATATGGTCCTCAAATATCAGAATGTACTAAAGTAAAAGGAGCATCGCTCTGAGTACAATGAAGGATAAAAGAAGAGCGATGGTGTTTGCCAAAGATACAAGATTCACAAATAAATTCGGTGAAGGAGAGATCCAGAAGAGCTTTCTTGAGAATTCGAAGAGGAGCATGCCCAAGGCGCTGATGTCAATCAATAGAGGTGACGGAGGAGAGAACCGTAGGAGGAACATGCAGAATGTAGAGCCCGTTGGACAATTTTCCTTCATCAATGATATTCTGCGTCTGTCGATCTTGCACAACAAAAGAAGATGAAGAAATTGTTATAGTGCACTCAAGATCTTGAGTGGGACGACTAACAGAAAGAATGTTGAAAGGAGAGCCCGGAACATGAAGAACCAAGCGAAGGGAGATAGAGGAAGTAAGGGACACATCAGCATAACCAAAAACTGGGGTGGTGTCACCGTTGGCCACTGTGATGAACTTGGGATGCACCGAGTCCAAGTACTGTGGTGGTTTCTGCAGAGTAATATGGTGGGCGGAAACTGAGTTCACAATCCAAGTGGAGCTATGGGAGAGACGGGAGATACCTTCGTTGGAGATAGACGCAACATAGCCAGATGAACGACTAATCAACCCCTGAAGATGTTGAAGTTGTGTGCGCAGGGTATCAATGTCGGTGATGGTGGTGGAAGTAGTTTCGACCGCAATGGGGGCATGTTGTTGTGGGGGCATACCATGCTTACGGAAGCATGTTCTTAAAATGACCAACCCGACAACAGTGAGGACGAGTTCTTCCGGCGTGGCCCCGTCCACGAGATCGGTGCGAGCCCCACGAGCAGATGAAGGAGAGGGTTGAGATGGAAAGGCTTGCTAGAGGAGAGCCGGAGACAGAGTCCCGGGAGGATCGGGGGGGGGGGGGGGGGTGACTTTTAAAAGCATCGAGCACACATCCGACATAGAAGGAATGGTGGAAGAAGAAAGGATCTGAGCCTGAACACTGTGGAGATGAGGCGGAACACGGGCCATCATCATGACGATGCCAACTTCTCTTTGAGCACGTTGGGCAGTAAGGTCCACTGTTGGAGGTTGGTGTTGAATTCAGGCCTCTACCAGAGTTTTGGAGCGTGCAACAAAGGAGGTCAGGTCTCCAGCCACCCCTGAGTCAAGAGATTGAAGGTCTGTGATGATGTCAAACAGGTGTTGAAAGTTTCCTTACCAGAATAGAGGGAGTGAAGTTCTTCCCACATGACCTCGGACATCTCATGCTACATAGCCATTCGATATGGTTCACTATCTATAGAGTTGAGAATCCATGATTGGACTCGGCCGTCATCACAGAGTCATTCCTCGGTGGGCTCAGAAGGAGTAGCCATAGTCAGATGATGATGGAGGCCTTTTGTCTGAAGCGTACTGCACCCACTCAACAAATTTTTCTTCCCGCTAAGAAAGATAGTGATGATTTGAAGCTCATCACGGACTTCAGGAAGGGGAGTCGCAGCACGGGCAGGAAGAGATGGGGCATCATTCAAATCCATGGAGGACGGAAGACACGGAGGATGCGGTCACGCCGAGAGCAAGGAAAATAAGGCAAAGCTATGGTCAGGAGCTAAGCGAGGAGCGGGAAAAACACGGAGGAGCTGCGGACGGACAGTGAAGCTTGGCAGGGGCAAGCAAGGGCGAGCAACTGCGACCAAAAAAAATTGGTGATCAGGAGCACTTGCAAAAGAGCTGGCGCGGCTAGGAACTTGGTCGAGGAGTCGACGAACAAGCGAACAATAGAGGCTGAGAGCTTGGGGACCACGAGACCGCGCGGGCTGGCAGACTGGCAAGCAACTGCGAACAGGAGAAGAGCGGCCTGAAGGAATAAAGGCCAAGAGAAGTTGCGGAGAAGGATTCGCGCGGATAAGGAGATCGCGGTAAGCACACAAGCTTCGAACAGGTGATCATTCCTGCGAACAGACGAGCTCTGCTGCGATCTGAAGGATCCGGCGGGCAGACGATCACAGCAAGAAGATTGTGCGAACACAAAGAGGAGGAGGAGCCGCGCGGTTAGTCCAGCGAGCACAGCGGGCAAAGACACAAAGACTCGGATGCGGGACCCAACAGGAGGCACTACAGAGGGCTATAAAAGCAGAGTGAAGAAGGATGCGTAGAGAAACGCAGGAGAGGGTGAAGTTGCGGTCAGCTTGAAAGGAGACCGATGGAGATAGTGAGGATGCAGCGGCAGGGCCTCAAGCCGGGCGAAAAAATTAGGATTCGGGTTCCTGCTCTGATACCATGTAGAGAAGAATAGGAAAAATAGAGAAATAAAAGAAATAATTTATTTCGCTCTCACATGAATACATACAAATATTTGTACACTTATATAGAAAGAGAGGGGGAAGAAATAACCTCATTCTAAGATGTGTGACTAAAAAATTAAAGAGAAAGTGGGCTCTAGCTGGGCCTTGTTATTGGGCCTTTGTACATAGTTTATTCAACACATAGCAATCAACTTGGAACTCCTTGCTGAAATCGAATAACTGCAAGACTCGAGCGGGTGAGAATGCTATCTGTAATGCATGAAA
The DNA here is from genome assembly GCA_033032865.1 of Dactylorhiza incarnata. Lineage (NCBI taxonomy): Eukaryota > Viridiplantae > Streptophyta > Magnoliopsida > Asparagales > Orchidaceae > Dactylorhiza > Dactylorhiza incarnata. The sequence goes on along the minus strand of JAWHQI010000444.1, from coordinate 1,112,866 downwards.
CACTACCTTTGTACTATTCTCCACTGACATGATTGTCGAACAAATAAGGTGGTCAATGGGGCGGAGAGTTCACCGAAGTTCCGAATGAATCAACAATAGTTCCCGGTAGATCCCAATAAACCACGAAGAGCTTGTGAAGTTTGCGACTATGGACACTATGATTGTAGCAATTTTGTTGGGATCCACTGATACACCTCCCCATGTATAATGTGGCCAAGGTCCTGTACAAATACCAAATGCACATTTTTTATGCTTTAGGGTTAGTTGGTGCTTCTTGATAAGAGTCAGGACGACACATACATGATGGAGATGCTACACCGTCATGTTGTATATAAGAATACATCGAATATAAATAAAACATACTTTCGGAGATAAGTATTGAATATCTCATTCATGACTACCTAAAAAGTGGAAGATGTGTTAGTCATTCCAAATGGCATGACTAGGAATTCGAAGTGACCGGGCACATCTTGAACGTTATGTAGGCCACGTCTTCTAAAGCCAATCAAATATAATAATAGTCAAATTAGTGATCCAACTTGGAAAACATCTTGGTCCCATGTAGCGTATCTAGTAATTCCTCCTCGACTCACATAGAGAATTAGTCCACTATTTTGTCATTTAAGGTCCTAAAGTTCACGCAAAATCTCCATGTGCAGTCCTTTTTTGCAACCAAAAGGATGAGCGATGAAAAGGGTAACTGCTAGGTTGAACGATCCCTTATTGTAGCACTAGCTTACATTATCGCTCTATTTCATTCTTTTGCATAGAAGGATAATGGTGTGGTCGTACTACCACCGATGGTATGCCTGGCATCAGACAGATATAGTGATCATACACCTAGACATAAGATAGTCCTTCAGGCTCCTTGAACTCCTCGTAGTATTTGATGAGCGATATTTATATAGTTATTTTGGCGCTCATCTAGCTCTATTTTCATGTCATTTAACTCATCACTAGTTGATTTCAACGTCATATCATTCAAATTCTCAAAAGTCTTCATAGGAGCATATCAGAGCTAGATGGAGTGATTGTCGTTGCATTTCATGCACGAGGGAGATCACTTTTCCCTCTCATTCATTCTTAGTTATAGTTTTATGTTGTATTGTTCATTTAAACACTTAGGGTAGTAGCTGTGCTGGTTCCGAGAAGTTCACGGTCGAGTTCTATGTGAAATTGCTTCTGCCCGTGCGATTTGTACACGCACTGTCGTGCGTTTGTTTTCGCACAAGCAGGTGGTGTGCATTTTAAATAATCTCACGACCGTGCGAATTTTTGCTCGCACGGTTTGCAGCAGTCGTGCGCGTTCTACTATGTTTTCCCAAGCAGTTGTAGTCTTATGCACGACCGTGCGAATTTGTGCTTGCACAATTGGCTGCGGTCATGCGCGTTGTTTGCCTGACTTCCTGAGAACCTTGTTTTCCTGACCATAATTGTGTAATCTTATGCACGATCGTGCATTTTATATCATGCATGATTCCTTGTCGGCTGCTAGGGCGTCTTGTTTTCCCGCCCACTTTTCAATCCTTCTCGCACGATCAAACGAATGATCGTACGAAACGATCTATAAATACAATTTTTAGCGATTTCTTCCGGGTCCGACGGACTTTAGCTCTCGAGCTCTTCCAGTTTCGCTGTTTCTTCTGCAGGAGGCTACCTCCATCATTCCGGAGCAAAAAGAAGGATTTGGGTTGCCAAAGCATTGGAAATTGACTCTCTAGGAAGAGGAAGATCTTGATGTGGGTGCTACAAAACCATCGAGAAGACGGGAGCATACTTGGACAGAGGTGACAACTTCTCCAAGTTCCTGGAAGCAACCGAAGATCACCACGGAAGAAAACACCAGCTTCAGTAGCGTCGTTGGGATCGGAGGAAGAGTATCGAGTAGTATTTGTATCTTGTTCTTTTCTTTCGACTCTCTAGATTTCTTGGTACGAAATCTCCTCTCATTTGAATGAAGTGGTTGATATTTTCATTGTAAGAACTTGTTTTAAGCATGTCTAGCATTGGAGAATAACATTTGTGATTTTCTCTTTGTGGTTGTTCTTGCGGTTGTTGTTAAGATTTCTTGCCACCGTTTACGAGCGAAGAGGTGTGTGCAACCCTCGAGCAAGTATCGGATATGAGCAAAGAGGGTTTGCGACCCTCACTTGAGTGCTAGTGAGTGAAGCGGTGAAGGCGGCACGCACCCGTAATTTAGGTTTTCCTTCTTGCAAACTTAATTTAGTCACAACCTTAAATTAACGAAACTCTGACTTCACCTTCATTCCATAGTTTTCACTTCCAATAATCCACCCCGCTGTGTTCCACGAGATATTCGATACTCGGGGATTCATTCTCGTTTTATATTACTTGAACGACCGTTGCACTTGCCGTGATCGACCATCAAGTTTTTTGGTGTGAGTTATAGTGAGGAAAATAGAAGAATGAAGGTCTTTTTCATTTGTACATCGCATGTTTTCAATTTCTGTGCTTTTCGATTTTCGTCGTCTGAAAGTCGTCGCTAGTTTTTCTGCCCGTTGTTTTTGTTTTAGAGTTTTTGCTTAGTTGTGATCCTGGAGAGAGTTCACGGTGATCTTGTTCCTCTCGATCCCGAAATTGAGCGCACACTGCGCAATTTGAGAAGAGAGCAAGCCCGGAACATGGCAAATCTGAACTCCCCTATGAACCCACCCCTCAATCCTAATGAAGGAGAGCCGAAGGTGGTGCAGCCGAGAGCGCGCACAATGCAGAAATACACGGCTCCTGCAATGGGGAGTGTTTACCCCATTCTTAGCATGGCCATCACTAATCAACAATTTGAAATAAAATCTGCCATTCTCCATATGTTTACAAGACATTATTCAGTTTTTCGGTCTTCCTCTTGGGGACCCTCATCTACACTTGTATAACTTTAATGAAGTATGTGATACAGTTCGGATAAATGGGATTTCCGACGATACGGTCTGGATGTGGCTTTTTCCCATCACTCTGAGGGATAAAGCCAAATCTTGAATATATTTCCTAACTCATGGATTCATCACTTCTTGGGAGATTTTAAAGAATGCCTTTCTTAATAAGTTTTTCCCGGCGAAGAGATAAGAGGAAGAATGACAATCACTCCTATGAGTGCCATCAGGGTAACGCATTTTCTGATTCCTCCTTTGTTTCTAATACTGAAGATGTTAATTATATTAGAAATCAGCAGTGGGGTGCCCATTCTCCAACTCGAATAATCCAGTGTGGCACAACCACCCCAATTTTTCATGGATAGATGAGCAACACCAGGGACAGTTCTGGCGGGCGAGTGGACGCCGTCCTCCTCAGAATTTTATGCCACCCTAGGCCCCTCAAGCACAGGAAGTAAAGGCACCTTGGGAGAATAAGTTGGATAAACACATTGAGAGCACCCCCTCCCGCATCATGAACCAAGGTGCGTCCATTACGGAAAGAATGTTGAAACGCAAATGGCTCAGTTAGCCAAACTTATCACCGAAAGAATGTTGGGTACCCTCCCGAGACAAATACATGTGAGTACGCTCGGATCACTTCTGAGCCTGCTCCTATCTTGGAAGGGGGTATCGTGGTGGAGTGTGAAATTAATAAGATAGCCACCCAAGTCCTCTGTGGCACAGGTTTTTCCCGCAACATCATCTCGCTCCAAGACGTAGAAAAATTTAATATAGAGCCTGTTGCAGGAGAATGCGTGCCACTTATTTTGGCCAATGGAGTAAAAGTGATTACAGAGGGGTCGGCAAGAGATGTTGAGATCACCTTAGAGGGTGAAACAATCGTTGCATATTTTCAAGTGATGGGCCTATATGAGAACGGTCTCCACCTGTTTTTGGGGCGCCACTCTTGAAATCGCTCGACGCAACTTTGCATCTTGTAGAGGGGCGTGTTTCTTTCCCCTCTAAGGAGGTTGTTTCTGATCCACTCATGTTTGTTTGTTGATATGAATGTTATGCCTCGACATAGCATTGCTTCTGACGATATTTCGAGTTTGTTGTTTGAGTACCCTGCAGGTGTGACGATAAATGAAGCTGAAATGAATAAGAGTGATGTTCCGAAGGTTGTGCAGGTGAAGGAACCTCGAGTTGAAGTAACTGATGTTGAAGATGATGATTTGACTGAAGCAGAAGAAGTACTAAGCAAAGGAGAATATGTCTGGAAGGTTGGGCTAGCTGCGGAAGAGATTCGTAAGAAGAAGGTTCGTTGGGCTGACCTTGCTTCTCCATCTGTGGAGGAACAGGATGTTGAGCTGAGATTGAATAAGGATTTATTCCTTAAGCCGAACAGAACAAGGCGCGTTGGAGTTCACCGCGTGTCGAAGCCAAAAAAAGGAAAGGGAGGTGCGTGCAGCCCAGGCTGCCGCAACATGGAGGAGGTCCGGTGCTGAGCAAGGTGGGATTCGCTCTCACTTTCGCTCAAGTACCTCACGTGCTGACTCCTCCCTCCAGGCTGAAAACTACTTCAAATCATCCTATAGTTGGTTCGTTTCTGAACCCGTTTTTGCGAGAACTCTTTTGAGAACTGCTTATCTTTAAACATTTATACATTAAACTTATAACTGTTAGAACTCTATTATAACAATGCTAATATATGTATTACGTCGAGCTCAAGGACATTAAACAAAGCGCTCTTGGGACGCACCTCATGTTAATCTCTCTTTTAATTCCAGTTTTATTTTTTCTTTTGCATGTTTGCATGGGTCGAGCTGAGGACTTTAAAAGCAGCCTAGTTAATTTCTTTGAGTGTGTTTGCATGTCTTTGTTTTTGTTAATCATGTTTATGTTTAGGTTTATCTATTTCTTGTTTTGGAGCTTATCTCTTGCAGGGTCAGGAATTATTCTAGTCGATCTTTCTTGCGAGCAGGCCCGCGCACTCATCTATGGGCCATACTTCATGCCACTTCTGAATACCTTATTCTTGGGCGATGGGTAACATTTTTCATCCCTCTCTGTTTTTCAATTGTCATTATCATGCATCGAGGGCAATGCATAATTTAAGTCTGGGGGTAGTTCGCGTTATTCAAATGCTCACCACACTTTCATTCATATCATGGCATTCAAATAGCGTGTTTTTCAAAAAAATTGCCCAAAAATTTTATTTTTCTCTCGCTCATATGCATTCATCATGTACCCGCACGTTACATTTTCGAACGATTGCTTTGTTTCAAGTTTTTCCGCTTTAATTCGTGGAGATTAAGATAGTCTAATTTTCCTATAGATTTTGATTACGAGAATGTATTGTTGACTCCGCTTGTTGGACACTAGACAATATTGTCGTCGCCGCCAAATACTCTGTGTATAAAGAGACAAAGGTTTATACTACAGTCATTTTAGAAGAATACAGCAGCTTATCACACTCTCTTAACCCTCCATTAACAAAGTGGATAAAATATAAAGTGACTAAAGGACAAATAATAATAGTTAATTTGTGTCTTCTATTTTCTTTAGAACTTAACCTCCAAGTTTCTTATGAAGGGTGAAAGAATCGAGAGAAGTGTAGTAAGATAATCTTCATCTCTCCCTCAACTATTAATTGGTTATCCATAAAATCACTATGCAAGTTGTCTTCTCTGTAAATCTTTGTAGCAAGCAAGAATGGAATTTGAAGTTATTTGTTTTTTTGTTGGTTCACTTCTATATATGGGAGTAAAAGGAAAAGGAAAAATTCAATCACTACTTATTAGGCAACTTTACCACTATGATAGGGTAAATGATCTACCGGATTTGATACAGTCATTAAGTTTGATGTTGCCACACTTCTCCGTCATCCTATCCCACACTTACAGCAGCATTTCATGGATAAATTTGATATCAGTCCTCTAGATTTGTTCAAAGAAAATGCATGAAAAGCCTCAAAAATCCACATTCCCTGTTAGAAAATAACCCCATCTTCAGAAACAAGACAATCCATCACGTCGAGATGCAGGAATATGAAGGGGAAAGGTTTGATCTCAACAAAATAAGAAAGATCACCTGAGGTGCGATGAGGAAAGGCGATCTCGACCTACGAGGGCTTGGCGGCGGCCTCTCCGCCATTGAGTCCAGCGAGGGCGACTGCCCGAGCCCCGCTGACGGAGATACGCTGCAGTCCGTCCTCTCCGCCGGTAAGTCGCCGTTTCCGTTCTCCATCCCCGTCCTCCCACTCGCGTTGCCCATACCTCCTTCCCGATCTGCAGACATGGAGGAGGGAAACCTTCATTTGAAGCGAGGGAACTTGCATGCATACCAGATGATTATTCTACCGTGAAATGGAAATCCAACCGTAATGTCACTGGATGACGCCCTTAACTACGGCGCCGGTTGCCGGAAGAGCTCTCGCCGGAGACGCCGCCTGGGAATGCCATGGTCATGGATATAGCTCTACTTCACCCGGAGAGTACAGAATCGACTCAAGCGTAAACGGAAGAAAGCCTATATATACTAATTTATATATATCTTTGCAATATTAAAATATAAAAGTTATACTACATATTTCAATATTAAAAACAACGGGATTGTTATCTATTTATTTTGGCTGTTCGTAGATTATTACTATTCGCAGCTTCAAAGGAATTTAAATTTGTTATTCGCAGAGATTATTGTTATTTGCAGACCAACATAAAAAATAAAAAAAAATACTTTTGAAATGTTAACCGCAAATATATCCTCCTGCAAGAAGAAATCAGTGAAAAAAATTTGGATTATTGCTGGCGGGCGGAAGCTTTTAAAGGAGACGACGACGAAAGCTTTACACATCGGCGAAATCAGACGAACAGATGAGATCCTTCGTCGTCGACAATGTTAACTGCAAATATATCCTCCTGCAAGAAGAAATCAGTGGAAACAAATCTGGAAGTTATTTTCGGACACCCAAAAAAAGGCTATTATTGGTCTGCGAATAGCCATTTTCGGACACCCAAAAACTGGGCAATTATTGGTCTGTGAATAGCCATTTTTCGATCTGCGGTTAACAATTCCCAAAAGTAATATTAAAAGTAAAATGAAAATTCATTGAAAAAAATTAGTGGAGCCCTTATACATAGCTTCACTCGGGCTTAAGGGTGTGCATACAAAACCGAAACGACCGAACCAAATCAAACCGATCAAGCCGAGCCGATTTACGGACCGAACTGATCGGTTCGGTTCGGTTTCAATTTAGGGGGGCTGAAAACCGACATCATTTCGGTTCAGTTTGTTGGTTGTGTAAACCGAAAAAACCGAACCGAATCTTAATTTTTAGAGTATGAAAACTATTAACAAAGTTTAAGTATTATAATTTTGTTTGGATCAAGACATCCAACTTCTTTGTTCTAAGTGACACTAACACTAAAATAGGTAAATAATAATTTAGAAAATTATTAATGCTTAAGATATACGTCAACTTGACTAGTTTGACCATAGTCTTATCATTAAGTCACGATAATATACACGTTTATATTAATTATTTTTTTGTTCGATTAAATATAAAAATGGCACAAATTATATTCATAATTAATTTTAATTAAACTAGAGTTAGCACATGTTATATATCATGTGACACGATAAATTACTTTTAAATTAAAGATACGATGCAAAATAAAAAAAGGACAAAAATCATTTCACTCCCTCTGGTTACAAGATAATGTCATTTTGGTCCCTAAACTTATAAGTTATGTCATTTTTATTCTTTTGACTAACATCCGGCTTCATTTAGAGTGCAATTCAAGGGCTAAAAATTCTCAGATGAAAAGTTCAAAAATTACTTTGATATAGCTAAAATTTTAAAGACTAATTTGACATTGACTTAAAACACGAGAGAAATAAAAATAAACTAATTGAAAAAGAAAAATATAACAAAAACATTGGCCTAATGAACATTTATTTGGCTATAAGCATTAAAAGTGAATTAATGACTCTTTTTAATGAGAGAATTTTCTGTGCATCTAACACGCAAGAACTGTGCGGAACCTTTTTTTAATACAAAAATACAACTGTAATTTCATTCATAGTAAAAAAAACTGTATTTTAATTGTAAATTGCAGTTGTAAAAATAGTTCAAGAAAGTGATCTTTTTACAGTTGTATTTTTGCCCCAAAATATAGTCATATGAGTACTTAAAATGAGCGTAAAAAATACATAGATCAATATTTCATGACTTATTTTATGAAAAGATAAAAAAAATATAGGAGAAATTTATTTTAGGAAAATTTTGGCCTTTTTAATATAGGTCAATTATTCTTTAGGCAGGACGATAGCAACTGGCTGCATGACAGGGCAGGCAGTGGGGTCATCCTTATCCATTTCTTCTGCTTATATATTTATATTTTAATAAATAAAATCCTAATAATTATAGAGTAATGTTATATGCAGGCCGGTTTTAGCTACATGAATGACAAATTTTATGGAGGCCAAATTTAATACATAAAACTCAACATGCAAGCCTTTATCCAAATTTAATACACATAGGCCAATTTTTTTTGCGCCCCGGAGAACTCGCTCCCTTGAAAGCAACAGTTGGGTCTACTCCGCCTGGCGCTGCCTCCGCGACAAATGGCTTCTCTTCTGGAGGGACTCATCCACAACCTCCTCAACCGAACTCAAGCTTGAGAACCACGTGGAAACCATCCGCAACCTCCTCAACTTCGTCTTAGGCCTCACCGACATCGACGCCGTCCCCCGTCACTTCGACCGACAGTTCACCAACCCTAAGAACTCGTCCGAGATCCTCCAAATCACCAACATCTTCAACGGTCACTGAAATGACATCCTCAACTATCTTGGCGTCACCTCCCTCCATGCGCCCTTCCGTGACCTCATTTGGATTTTTTTAACGAAACATGGGATTTTTTCCCGGACACCGTCGCCCTGAACTCCGGCCTACACAACAGCATCTACCGGAAAAGCCTATGTCACTTCGGTGTGGGTGCGGAGGAAGCCTCGACTTTTTCAGAGGTCGTGATAGCGCAAATCCACTCGTAGCGGCCGCGACGGGAGGCGCTGCCAGGAGGGTATTCTACCATACGACGGTGGCCACCGGCGTAAGAGCGGTAGCGGTGGTCTGGAGAGACAGAGAAAAGACGTGCTTCTGCTTTTAGCAGCCTGCATTTATCTAAGAAATATGAAATTTTAACCAGTATTTAAAGCCTGCATGTAGCCAAAACTGGCCTGCATATAACATCATCACTCTAATTATATTACTATTTACTATTACACTCATCACTATCTTTTACAGCATCAAATGTTACATATCAGAATGTAGTAGGTAAATTGTGTACATATGGGAAAGAATGAGGAAATTAGAGTTAACTGAGTTCATAAAATCAACTTGTAGAGTCTTCTAGTCGGAAAGCATACCGGGGACACTCTGGGGAACTAGGCGTTGAGGTGCATTCAGGTGAGCGGGGCACTAAGCGCATTCTGGTGAGCGACGCTCGGGAGAGCGGCACGTGTGGGGCGCGTTATGTACAATAATGCGTAGGGGGTATCTTGCTGAGCCATGTGCAGTATGTACAATAACGTGTGGGGCGCATTATGATCGTATCGCACACCACCGCCAACACGCAACATCGAAGTGATTAACAGAAGAGCGGAGGTATGAAAGTCTCCAATCTCTCCAATCACTTCCAATGCTAAACATCGACAATGGTGCTAAGAGAATATCTTTCACGCACTAGACAAAGTAAGCTAACAATATAACTAGCCGCGGATAATTAATTAGCGAAAGACTAAGCACCATATAGTAATCACACAACCATAAATCTATAAGAAATCGACAATGGGATTCGTGATCCAAACGAATATAAATACGGAATAATATCGATGTATACGAGAGTACGACTTAGTGAGAATATACTTTTTGTATCTCATTCCATGGCATTTACCTTAATATAACATTGTAGTTCACTACTACACTTGTTGCATTCACCTACATTAAAATCAAGTCTATATCAACCTTAGGCCTTTATAGTAAACACTGATCCTTCATTGAAAGGTATCAGATTCCAATAAAAACCACTATCATCAACACAACAACTATGCCATTTAATTGGATAAGAGCCCTCTGATAGTTGGGACACATTCAGCAGGCAATTTGAGAACCCCAGACCCATTTCGTTCAGCTCAAAACATACGCAGGTTGTCGACACGCTGCCATCGTCGACGATATGATGATGTTCTCCATCTGTTGCATCGCTATTGGTTTTCAGATGCAGTAAAAGAATCTCGCTTAACCACAGCATTTCATCAGCCATATGAGCTGGGTTTGTACATTGTGGTGGTGCAAAACTTCTTCCAGTTCCAATGGACAAGCGGTCGGATGCTCTCGCAGCAAGAACGCAGTAGACTTTAGCTACGCTAGATGCATTTTTTAGTTGAATGCAAAGATTTAATGGTAACTGGAAACCAGGTCTAACAAATAGTTCATCTCTCTTTTCAGATTTGGCATGGAAAATGAAAAGCTCTGAGCCAACACAAGGGCTGTGGAATGAAAACACATTAATACATGAAGAATTAAAAAAAATTTAGTTAACAGAACTGCATATTCCAATAAGATGACACAAAAACTTATCTAGCGTATTCCAATAAGATTACACCAAAATCAAACCGAACCGAACCATTCGGTTCGGTTCGGTTCGGTTACAATGTATGAGGGGTTCGGTTCGGTTCCAAAATTTTGGAACCACATAGGGGTGGTTCGGTTTGCGGTTTTGCTTGAAAACCGAACCAAACCAAACCGTTACAGGCCTAGTTTTAAATACCTCATTCTTAAGTTAAACTCCAATATTAAGTTAAAAGCATGAAATAATTTCTTTTATGTCAGACTGAACATATAGTTTCACTAGAACAATATTACAATAAGATTAACACAAAAACTTATCACTATATAATGTTCACAATTGTTAGTTGTAATTATGAAAGTGGAAGAAAAAGATTGGGGTGCTGTGGGGGTAAATATGAAGAACTAGAAGTTACATATGTAATAAAGGAAGTATATATTGGGTCGCATGCATGTAAGAGCTCATAAGAAAATCTTGTATGAAGTATACAAAAAACTAGAGTTGCAATTTCATTCACTAACCTCACTCTAAAAAAGTATTTGGGAGTCACTAGTGGGATCTCCATGAATTTCCTAATAAAGTGGCAAAGATGTTGCGATCCCCGTTGAGAAATTGCAAAAAGAGCTTCCAAATCTTCAGCTACTTCTAAATCGGTCTGAACAGAGAGAGTAACGTCTACAGCAGATTGAATAAGTGATACAAAAGCACTGTCAAATAGGCCAGGATTATGCATATTTGTTCTGGAGTATAATCCATTTCTGATTTCATCTTTAACCAATATAAACTGAACTAGTTTTCTCGCGGTTGTGTAATCAATATCCCACAAGCGCTCTGCTAGACCTTGTGCAATCTTTAAATTTGACAAAAGGTCGACTTTATTTATGCTCGTGGACACAATATTTCTGAGAGAAGGTGAGCTTAATGCATTGGTAGCAAAAGAAGTACAGAAGGCAAGTGCGGAACAAGTACAACTGAGCCTTAAGATGCTTCTGAAACTCACTGCATCGATATCCATAAAAGATGTAGCCAGAATATCATAGCATTTAGCTAAATTATTAAGTTTGAAAGATACCTTAAAAAATGCACATAAAAGTGCATGCATATCTTGTATGAGTTTTGTTGCATTTCCAGGATCAGATATACTTCCTACTTTAAATTTATCCTCATCAACTGTATTAAAATTTAGAAGCCCAAAAGTTTCCACCACAAGTTCAAGAAATTTACCTCTGAGAGTTAAGAACCATTTCTGAAAGAAGAAGTTACCACTGACATTAGCAGAGGCTTCTAGAACTTTCTCAGAAGACCAAATTCTGCTGCAAACTCTAGAAAGATTTCCTCTAAAAGCATTCCCATCAAATTTCTCACGAACACATGCATCTGTTTCTCTATTGTAGCGAAAAGACTGATCACTATCACTTGTGGAGTGGAAATTTTTAATCAGCTCAGAACTTACTTTAGGAAAAAGTAGCAGTTTGATTTCACTTTCACCACCAGCAAAGAGCATCAGAGCTTTAATCCAATGACTGTAATATCCTGAGTTTGCAGCATCCATCAACTTACGAAAAGAAAAGGTTGCAGAAAACCAGAGACCTTGTAAACAAAAATACTTTCCAGCTCTATAAACTTCCCAGAAGCTGCCCTTTTTCAGCATCTTTTTGGTGAAATCAAGTGCAAGATACTCCTGGGGAAGCCAGCAAATACTGTAATGGCAGAATAATTCATCGCCACCTTTTGCTTTATTCTCTTCACCGTCTTTGAAACAATAACACATGTCAAATGAGTGTAATATAAGAGAAAATACTTCACATGAATTGTAACAAGAATATCCACACTGCTTGATGCAAGTAACGAGATCCTTCAGTATATGAAGCACTTCACTGGTTATCGAGGAAGTTTCAAGAAAGATGTTCATGCAAACATTTGCAAACCTGCACAAGTACAATATAAGCGCTGAAGCAATAGTACTTCTCTCTGCATCGGAATTAACGGGGCTGATGACATGATCATCCTTTTCACCACATGTTTCTCTCTGTGAAACTGCCTCAGAAATTAAGCATAAGTTGACCAGAGAATAAATAATATAACTTAATCTTCTGAGCGCAACCAAAGCTGATGAAGGATGATCTTTAGCAAGGCGTAAAATAAGATCGAGCAAGAACTTCAATTCTTTCTTTAACACAAATGGTTCATCACTTCCAAACTTTTGATTCTCGATATATTTCAACTCCTTGTGAGAACTGCAAATTATTTCCTTCACAAGGAAGTTAACACTATCCATGATCAATAAAGAAACATTACTGACAAGTAGTGCAGGACTACTTCCACTAGAATTCAGGGGTATATAGGATGAACTACCTTGGAGTTGGGCAGTGTTGGAGAGGTGGTCTGCAGAAGAACACAAATGCTCTTTTCCAGCTTCCTTCATGGAACACAATATATCAACAAGAATGGTAACAGCAAGTCCTCTTTTTCTTTGGGGAGTAGACACATTTTTTACAACTTCAATCAACTTTAATAACTCAGGCATGTCTAAGATTGGTAAGCTTAATAGTTTATAAGAGAATATCTGTGGAGTAAAAAAAAATTACAAGCCAGTAGAAATAGTTGGTTAAAATAAAGTGAGAATAATACAATTTCAAGAATATCACCCTTTGCAGAATTTGCAAAGCTAAGCATTGAAGCTCAGGAGGAAACCCATCATCATCAAAGATACTGAATACTGCAGAAATAACACTCTTGCTGACAGGAAAATGGCAGGAAACTCCACCGAGCAGAACATATAGACATCTTAAAGCTCTATCCTTCAATAGAATGGGATATTCATGGCTTAGGAATGCTTGCAGCAAATCCACCTGCTTAGAAACATGATAAAATATCAATTTATTTGCAGAAAGGATAAAAATGAAATGAATGAATGCAAACCACGCATTCCACATCAAAAACTTGTCATCATTATTAAGACGATTCCTTGGAGTATCTTATTTTGTTTTGATCACTATGTATTTTTCTTTTGTAGGGACATTATGGTAATGTGTAAGTGAGCTCACTCCCTATGTAAGGAGGAGGCTTGGAACTACTAGGGATCTTTTGATCATTAGGGTTGGGATCTCTCATTTTGAGAGAGGCTTAAAGGATGAACTAGCCTCGTGAGGTTTGGCAGAAGTATCCCTCGTGATTTATATCCGATTTTAATTCGATTGCAATCAAAACTATTGTGTTCGTAACATTGGTCCGACCTTCGTTTCCGCCCACTCACAGCAGCCGGATTTGAGATCGCGAGCAGTCCCGTTGTTTCGTTCGGCTATTTCCGCGCCAGGCTTCGGCATCGTTTTAATTCTTGCATATCCCACATGACCCAAGGGTCCCTATATATAGGACTCACGATGGCACAAGTGTAAATAACCCCAATATAAGAGATGCATAACCAACTCTTAACTACGACTCGACTCGATACGACTCATGCAACTCAACTCATACAACTAGACTCATACAAATCATACCTAGTAAGGCAAGTTCAAGGGCTTGGTTGATGGTGGGCGGATGGAGGGCGTGAAGGCAAGCTCAGTATGAGGTTGTAGGTCATGCATAAATTAGCCCAAGCAATGGTCATGTGGATGCCAGGAACGTGATTCGACGAACTAATCCACATGAGTCGATGGAGACCATCTGAAAGACCTCGCACAAAGTTCGATCACGTTGCCTGGGTAGCGATGATCGTAGCGAATAAGTGCCTTTGTAAGAATGTCCCAAATGAGGCCCGAAGAGGTGGACTGAAGGAGCCAGCGGACTCAGTGGAGTGCAGACCCTTCCATGCCAATAAGGGTCATGGAGACCTTTTGTGCCAGTGTGGTATGGTGAATGTCAAAGTACTACTAAACACAAGAAATCCACCTGAGTGGGTCGGTGTCATTGAATTTGAGAATGTTGATGCAATGGTGGAGAAAAGGAGGCAGTTCCGTCGGAGTAGGTTCCCCTGGAAATGACTAGCTTAGGGATCTCAGGACAGAAGCAGCATTGGCCACTAAGGGTTGGCACGACTGCATGTTAAGGGGCAATGTCAAAATGGACATGAATTACTCAACTTGGGCGTCGAGGAGAGTGTTAATTGTGGTGAGGATGCGCTCAGGGGAATCCATGTGGTTTTCCGTCATTTTACATGTCTTAGGCATAAGAGGTAGATGTTAGAATGTATGGAAGGCCGTCGACGACCGGGAAGAAGCGTTCGGGACTATGGATGGTGTCATAGGGGTGGACAGCACTTCGTGGCGGAGCAACCAGCTTCTAGAGAACCACTGGTAGAGGTTAGGGTTGGTGGAAGGGGAATGGTGGAAGGAGGGATGGATCATCGTGGTAGCCTGTGAGACAAGTTGCTGAAATGGGTTGGGCTGGAATGGACATTGGAGATGCCATGTAGAGCTTAGGGAAGCCAGAAGGAAACCTGAGCAGTCGCGGAATATCGGAGAATGGGTTGCGGAAACATCGATGGGATCGACGACGGGCTCTATTCACGGAGATTGTGAGAGAAATTGTTGGCAGCAATTACGAGAAGATCTATTTGCGAGAGAATTGACATAGTATCAACGTAGGATGTGTCTGAACTCGAGAAGAAGATTGTGGAAGGAATTGAGGAGTTTGATCCCACACGAGGAGTACGCTGACGATGGAAGAGTGTTGGATTCAACGAGATGAACACTGAAGAAGATCGGGATCGACGGATGCGGTGAGGTCGTGCGGGTTTGGATGGCAGAATGCGAGCATACAATCGATTCCGTGATGGGGTAAAACACCAGTAGCTATGGTTGGGTCGGCGACCGATTTTAACAGTGAGCAACACAGTAAGACGGACCAATGTTACTTGGACGAAATTTACATTGCACTTAAACTTGAAAGCAAAATACAAATCATGAGGGATACTTGTGTCTAACTCCGTGAGGTTGGTTCATTCTTAAAGTCCCTCTCCAAAATGAGAGATCCAAAATCCTAAATGACCAAAAGATGCCTAAGACACTCAAGTCCCGTCCTTATATATAGTGAGAGATAATTAAACTACACATCAAAATACATAATGACAATACAAAGTAAAATGCTTCGTGTCATCACCGCCGAGTGGCGTAACAATAGAACTCGTTGCAGCCAAGACAAACATAAATGAAATCATACGAATTGAAACAAAATTCACTTAAATTTGCATCAATAGAACTCACCCCTACATCACAGTGCTAATCACTTCAAAACACACACAAACAAATTACACCTAATTGCAGTTGTTGCCTAAATAGTTTTGCAAGGATAATGATGCAATTACTCTCAGCTGATTGCAAACTTCAATCCAAACGGTAGATGGAGCATAGAAGCTTTCCAATGATCAATAAAGAACATGGTTGTGAGAGAATTATTTCAACACCTAATTCGAATACTGTTTTGTTCTATGAGAAATAATGGAAAATTCACAATTGATGTGTTTACGTAACAAACAAATACCTGTTCATGGAATAGCAAAGATGTCTCTGAAGCCAACTTTGAAAGAGATGACAACATCTCAGCTTTGACATCATCCATTGCTAAATCCACTAGCACTCGTCTACCAGCCTGTAATGTAAAGTTGATAACAATCGACAGAACAAGAATTTTCTAAACAATACTCTTTGAACAAATTTTTGGCATACACAAAATACATGTTTGATGGAATCTTTTAATGCTTATAAAATCGTAGTAGTATAAATATAAAATACCTTGTATGCATTGTTCCTAATAACTAATGAGCAGCGCAGGTTAGCCAAAGCTTGAACTGCCGCAAGCCTCACATCACGGGATCTTGATATTGAGGAAATAATACCAATCAATATTTTCAGAACAATGCAGGCGAAATCCTCAGACAATATAGAAAAGCAACCAGCAGCAAATAATGATGCCTTTACCTGTACATAACAGTATATATTCCCCACGTAAATATTAATATGTAGTACTTTAAGGAACAAAATTAAGTTAACCATGCAAATTAACACCGCAAACATTCAAAGCTTAAATATTTTATAACTGTAAATGAAATAACTTTTGGAGTGTCTTTTACAATTTTTTGCTCAGGTCACTTTAGATTAAGCCATTTTATTTTTAAAACACTACAAAATAATTGCAGCCAATTTTACTGCAATTCCGAACTCTTTGAATGATTTATTGTCACTTAAAGAGTTACAGCCCCGTATCTTCTATATATATTAATTAAAAAGAAAAACTTAAGTGTCCATGATCCTGAAATAGGACCATTATAAGAATCCAAGTCCTTCACTTAATCACTTTTAATCTCTGATCTAAGCAAACACATTTATTTAAAACAAATGGCTAGAATAAAATCAATATATATATATATATAGAGAGAGAGAGAGAGTGATGTGGAACGGCGACGCGGATCGGCGACGCGGATCGCGACGGAGGATGAGTTTTGGGCTCGTTCGGGGCCAATTGGCTATTTGTCATATTTAGCATTTCCGGATCGACGATCCGACTCCGGGGATGCGTCCAGATTTTCGTTTACTTACATTTCAATATATTATATTTTATTTTCCAATCTTTATTTAGTGTAATCAGGTTCGTTACATTAACGGACAAGCATAGCCGTTGATGTAAGGGATGTCCTAATGTTCTTTTAATATGAATAAGAGTAAGGGGCTGCTTGGAGGCTATTGCAGATATTGGAGAAGTGTATTCCCGAAATCCGGTGATCCTCTCGCGGTGATGACTCTGTGAGACCCTAGGTGACGACTCCTGGGTGGTTTTTTGCATCCCTAAGGTATTCCCCTTGCATAACCTTCATCTTCCCTCCTCCCAAGCCCTAACTGACCCCCGCTATCCCTCCCAAACAGCAGTCCCACCTTCCAGCCGCCGCCCACCATGCTGCCCGCTCCAAACAGCCCCGCCACAGACAAAGCAGCCCAGTTTTATGCTCCCCTACAACCGCCCAGCACCCTTGTGCTGCCTGTCTTTCAACAGCCCGCAACCCCCTGTTTCTCCTCCTGGAATCCACGATCCAGCCCTCACTAAAAGCCCGCACCTCCCTTCTAACAGCCACACCCAACCAGCCACCCATCGGGACCTTTTCTCCTCCTTGGGTCCACGATCCAGCCCTTCCAGCATCCCCATTCTCTGTCCTGGAACCCCCACACCCAGCCCAACCATACTAGCCCTAGATCCATCCCTCCACACCTGCGGATCCAGAATCCAGCATCCGTTCCCTCCCCTCCACCCCCCGGACAGCCACCAATTCGCCGTGCATCACCGGACCTCCCCGCCTACGGCAGCCCCCGCATTTTGTGAGTATTATTATTGTATGAAGCCTTTTCTTCGTTATCAATATACGATTATGTGATTTCATACTTGCTTGGATCGAAAGTATCGTGATTGCTTGTTTTAGAATATTTTTGTGATAAGCAGGAATCGTTCACCACGCGCTCCTGCTTTGGCCCTCAACACGGGGGAAAGTCTAAACCCGCTTGCCTAAAGATTTGTGTTCTCTTGCTTAAAATATATGCGTGTGATTTAATCATTTATTATTATGTCTTGAATTCTTCGTCGAATCTCGCATGTATTACATATAGTATTGAAGGGTAATAAAATTATCTCCCCACAGCTCACTTAGGATTGCTTGCTAGTCGCGCACCCACGTAGCTTACCCTTCATTAGACGGTGTTTAGGTTCATTGCATTTGTTGCATGATTACTTGCATTACATCTAGGATCAGGGCATCGCTTGCCGCTTGGTCGCGACCTATAGATTCGTCCTGCGTCAAATGGTATCAGAGATAGGTTACGAGCACTCGATTGATACACAGTCATTGAGTCTATTGGTTGCTCCATGGCTAGTTATCGTCGTCATTCCTCTCCTCTATTTGGGGATCCCGAGTCTATCCACACCCGATCTCATAGAGCCCTTTATGAGAGATCCTCACGTTACTACGATGATTATTCTCGATCGCAGCATACCACTTCTAGAGATCGTGTTGACCCATCGACGTGATCCCACTATGCTAGAGACGATTACTATGATGATTACCGTCGTCCTTATCCCTGCGCTCGAGCGAAACGTGTTGATCCTTCAACACGAATCGATTATCTTATGGATGATTATTATGAGGATCATCATTTTGAGAGATCTAGAGTGTAGGTTTCGTGTCATTGCCCATCGTTTGACGGTTCGTCGAATCTCGAGTTTTTTAGTTATTGGCTTGCAGACATGGAATATTATTTTGAATTATTCGGTAAGCGTCGCATAAAATTTGCGAAACTTAGACTTCTAAATCAGGCGAGAGCATATTGGTCTAGCATTGAGAGGACCCGTGAGCGAGATAGTCTTCACCGCGTCACTAGTTGGGTGGAGATGAAGTGTAGGTTGTGTCAGTGGTATTTGCCCGAGTCATATCACAGTCGCTTGCTCGATCAATTATTTACCCTTCGACAAGGATCTCTATCTGTCGTTGAGTACAGGGACCGATATGATGAGTTAGTTGTGAGGAGTGACATCCGAGAGAGACCAACTATGATCACTTCCCGATTTCGAACTGAAATACATATTGAGTTGTCTTATCACCGCTCGGAGTCCTTTGAGCAGATATATCAGCTCGCCCTTCATCATTAACAGTCCTTCAGATGCGCTAGAGTTGGCCGAGTGGATTCACACCTTGACCTCCCCAGCATGAGTCCCTCCCATACTGAGGTCACCACTATGCCTACCCTTGTCCTGTTGGACACGAACAAAATGATAACTGATACGGATTTCTCTCACCCCGGTGAGATACTTGGTCCGGTGAGTGGTCCGTCATTTGTTCCTGACTCATTTCTTGTGACCCTGTCTGAGAGTGAGTCTGGGCGACCTATTAATCCTATACTCCTATAGTGATGCGTCCCTCACCTACCCCCTCCTTCCACCCTGCCTAGAATTATCTAGCGCCCCTACCATAGACCCATTTATTGACACCGTACCTATGGACCCATTCTTGAGAATGTCATTTTCACTCCCCCTTGTCATTGTACCAAGTCATATCACGACCAAGAGCCAAGAGCCTGGTGTTGATCTCGTAGTGGCTGTCTTACCCTTTGTGGGGACACTACCCCTTACAATAGTACTCATCTGGAGGATCATGACCCTGTTGACGGGTTCTATGACGAGCCTGTGTTGAGCCTCTTGATGAGCCACCACGTTCTGGTAAGGATGAGAGTCAGGTGAGTCACTCATTTATGAGTATCGAATTATTGACGTCTCTTCCATTATCGTCTTTGATCTTGTCTCAGAGAATGGATCTTTAGTGGAGCAACAAGTATGTCGGGTTTTCCGTAAGTACACTTGAGCATAGTCCCGATATTTCGAAAGTCTACCTTATGACCCATCGCACTCTTGATGAGTTTTGGGACACTGTCTGTTGAACCATCGAATCATTTTTTTTTCTTTTCAGGGACACTCACCACACTCTTGAGTCACCTCCTAGTAAGCCCCCTGATGCGTCACGTTCCCCGAGAGACATTTGACACTTTATAAGCTCGTATTTGAGTGTTGATGTCCACACAGTCGTTTGGACACTCGTCGCACACTCGATGAGTTTCTCTACACTCCACCGAAAGAGCCTCCTGATAGGCCACCTCATTTTAGAGACTTCCAGGCCATTGTCAGACTGCTCTTAGAGAGTGTGTTGTGTCTGTCGTGTTTCATTTGAATCATTTGCGTGAGTCTGTTGAGTAGTTTGTTCATCATTTGCATGAGTCTGTTGAGTCATTTGTTCATCATTTGCATGTGTTTTTCATGAGTCGGTCCGGCAGAAGATCAATACTGGTAATGAAACTTATAAATCGCATGTCGATGTTCACTGGCAAGAGCAGATATTTCATGACGGCAAGCATGTGATGGTGAGAATCCGCGCTGTGAGGCTCCTTTGGGGGCCTGCTAAAAATTTAAGCGGTAGACAAATGGATCCCTACACAATCATGAGAAGGATCGGAGCAAATAACTATGATCTTGATATCCTTTCGAGCTTGAGTATCCATCCCGTTTTTAATGTTCAGGATCTGACGCCATATTATAAGCCTCACAAGTATGTGGACCTATTTTATGGAGATCTTCTTGAGCCTACACCTTTATATCTTTTTGAACCTGCACCTTCACATCCTTTTGAGCTTACACATACACCTCCACATCCTCAGTCCCGTACTCATTCCACTCCTGAGCCCCACCTGCCTCTGGGTCAGTCGTCTATGGCTTCACCGTCTACACCAACGATTGCACCGGGACCACCAGCACATCAGTGGATTTTTGAGAGCATTATTAATATGGTGGTCCACGCATGCATAGTCGCGCCTGACAGCCAGACACAGGAGGCCATTGGAGAGGATGCCTCATGACAGACGATACTTGGACAACCCCCGATGTCCCTCATCGATTTTGCCTGACACACACCGAGAGAATTTCGATCACCATTCATCAGGAGGTGAATTCTTACAAGTCGGGGAGAATGATGCAGAACGGTGACGCAGACCAGCGGCGGAGGACGATTTTTGGGCCCGTTCGGGGCCAATTGGCTACTTGCCATATTTAGCATTTCCAGATCGACAATCCGACTCCGCGGATGCTTCCGGATTTTCGTTTGCTTACATTTCCATATATTATATTTTATTTTTCAGTCATTATTTAGTGTAATTGGGTCTGTTACATTAACGGACAATCATAGTCGTTGATGTAAGGGATGCCCTAATGTTGTTTTAATATAAATAAGAGTAGAGGGCTGCTTAGAGGCTATTGTAGATTTTGGAGGTGTATTCCCGGAATCCGGCGATCCCCTCACGGTGACGACTTCGTGAGGCCCTAGGTGACGACTCCTAGGTGGTTTTTTGTATCCCTTAAGGTATTCCTCTTCCATAACCTTCATCTTCCCTCCTCCCAAGCCCTAACCGACCCACTCTATCCCTCCCAAACAGCAGCCCCACCTTCCAACCGCCGCCCACCTTGCTGCCTGCTCCAAACAGCCCCGCCACAGCCAAAACAGCCCAGTTTTATGCTCCTCTGCAGCCGCCCAGCACCCTTGCTGCCGCCTGTCTTTCAACAGCCCACAAACCCCTGTTTTCTCCTCCTGGAATCCACGATCCAGCCCTCACTAAAAGCCCACACCTCCCTTCTAACAGCCACACCTAACCAGCCAACCATCAGGACCATTTCTCCTCATGGGATCCACGATCCAGCCCTTCCAGCATCCCCATTCTCTGTCCCGGAACCCCCACAACCAGCCCCACCATAGTAGCCCTAGATCCATCGGTCCACACCTGCGGATCCAGAACCCAGCACACGTTCCCTCCCCTCCACCCCCTGGACAGCCACCAACTCGCCGTGCATCGCCGGACCTCCCCTCCTACGGCAGCTCCCGTATTTGGTGAGTATTATTATTGTTGTATGAAGCCTTTTCTTCAATATCAATATACGGTTATGGGATTTCATATTTGCTTGGATCGAAAGTCTCGTGGTTTCTTGTTTTGGAATATTTTTGTGACTTGCAAGAATCGTTCGCCGCGCACTCTTGCTTTGGCCCTCCACGCGGAGGAAAGCCTAAACCCGTTTGCCTAAAGAATTTTGTTGTCTTGCTTAAAATATATGCGTGTGATTTAATTATTTATTATTATGCCTTGAATTCTTCGTCGGATCCTGCATGTATTACATATAGTATTGAAGGGTAATAAAATTATCTCCTCACACCTCACTTAGAATTGCATGTTAGTCGTGCACCCATGTAGCCTACCCTTCATTAGACAGTGTTTAGGTTCATTGGATTTGTGGCATGATTACTTGCATTACATCTAGGGTTAGGGCATCGCTTGGTCGCCACCTATAGATTCGTCCTGCGTCAGAGAATTTATAGATACTAGTGGTCGTACGCAGGGTTCCCTCTAGCGCAGTGTGCGGCGGCAATAGTACTTTGTAGTCGCTTAAATGGCAGTCAGGTACCGTCGTCATCATACACTGTGCAGTGGGGTCCCATGCATGGATGCAAGTAAAGCAATAAAATTCTCTTCTCAAACTAGCATGATTCATGTGATGATTGAAGAAATAATGTCTCAAGATGTATTCATGATCAAATTATAACAATTTAATTTGAAAGAGGCAGCAACAAATGCTAACTAAGTCTCTAGAGTTAACAGATGATGATTTGAACTAAAAAGGAAATTTCACGATTGAACTCGCCTCTAAATTGTGGTTAGATTGCATGCTAGAAAGTATCAAAAAGCGTACATGCATATTATCCAACGCTTGTGTGTGTGTCTATATATAAATATATATATATACATATAATACGTGACGCAGGACGAATCTATAGGTGGCAAGAGAATTGGCGACCTAACCTTACATGCTATGCAAAGCCCGACGGATTAGTCACAAATTAGATAATAAACATTAACATCCCACGCAAAATAAATTCATATGCAAGGCAGAATAATTTATTAGGGCAAAACAAGCTTTGGTTTTCCTCCGCGTGGAGGGCCAAAGCACGAGCGCGCAGTGAATAAACCCTGCAAATCACAATAATAACCTAACAAACAACTACCATGCAAGATATTCAAACAAGTACAAGAGTCCAATCCAAAATAAAATGTTGAATAAAATATTCCAATACAAATAAGACTCACAAAGTAGTGGGCTGACCAAGGAACTGAAGAATCCGGAGCCGGAGATACGTGGATGACGATCCGAGGTGGACCTGAAGGCAGGAAAGCGGCGTAGGTGGCTGTCCTTGGCGGTGGAAGGTGAGAACGGGCCGGAAATAGATGGATCCGACCACGTGGGTAGAGATCCGGATGGGGATGGATAGATTCGATGATTTGGGAGCGGATCCTAGCTGGATTTGTCCAGATCTGGACTGATCTTGGACAAGGAGGGGGCTGGAGGTTGTTCCACGTAGAGGAGAGGGGTGGTGGTTGATGGAGGTGAGGAAGGCCGGCTGCTGCTGGGAGGAGGTGCGGAGGCCGGCTGTTGCTGGGTTGTTTGCTGGAGAGGTGGTGCGGCTGAGAGAGAGGGGGGAAGGGGGCGGCGACAACTTGCTGGGAGGGCAGAGGGGCGACGGATTAATTAGGGAGGGTAAACTATAGGCTAGGAATAGTGATTTTAATTTTTGAACAGTGACAAAGTGGTGATTTTCTGGACAGCCAATGGTGGTTGTTTGGGGGGTTGTTGGGGGCTGCGGGAGGGAGTTTGGGAGTGGGAAAAGAGGGCTAGGGTTAGGGGGTACCTTGGGGAGGGAGATACAAGCCTAGGAGTCGTCACCTAGGGTTCCACGGAGTCGGCACCGTGGGATGATCGCGGAAATCCGGGAATACTTCTCACCAAATTCTGCAATGCCTCCAATCAGCCCACTACCTATCTATTTATAATAAAATAAAGGCTAGGGCATCCCACCTTCAATGACTATGATTGGCCAGAGGCGGGGCCACCCAAATACATCAAAACAAATGCAAAAATAATAAACTAATATATCAAATTGATTCGCAACACGAATCCAAACAAATCTGTGGAGTCCGATCGTCGATTCGGGCACGCCATATATAGAAAGTCGCTAAATCAGCCCCGAATAGGCCCAAAGCTCGTCCTCGCCTCTGCTCCGCATCAGTACGTATATATATATATATATCTAAATATATATTCTACGCTTGAGAATTAATCTTATTGTGCTATTGTTGCATTTTTCTTGATTTTATAAGTTCCCACTTGCGAAATTATAGTTGAAAGCATTTCTAACGAACGCGGGCGTGACCTTGCTACACACTGAAAAATTGAAATTCGCATTGTGGTGATTTTGCTTAAACTTTATAATTTTACTTAATAAAAATTTATTCCGGAATTAACTAAAACACACATGCATCATTTAGATTGGGTTCATTCACATCCACTACGCATACTCACATAGGATTGCATTAGTGTCGGTACATCCACGCCACACAACCTACCCTGCGTCAAATTGATATCAGAGGGAGGCTAGGTCCACTTGCATGTTACGTAGTAGTAGGCCTTATCGTCAGCCCATGTCCGACCCGAACATTACCGACGAGAGAGCCACCAACTCCAATTTTGAATTGACACCTGCGGAATTTCAACGATTGATGATAGATCGATTCGATCAATTGACTGCTCTATAGGGCGATCTTCGGACCCGCATCGGCGTCATTGAGGATCAAAGCATGCCACTTCCCAAAGCAGGGATGACTCACCCACTCCACATGATGTTCCCTCTAAGGAAGAACGGGTTGCCCTCCCACCACAAGACATGCATGTTAGGAATCAGCCACCACGAGAGCCCGCTCCACCGCTAGAGCCTGCCCCACATTGGAGGCGACCCCTCGATCACGTTCGTGATCGTCAACCTGGACCTGCACCAGATAGAGCTCTCCACTATCAGGAGATCTATCCACCACGGTATCCAGCCCCTCATGATCGAGCCCAGAGCCGTTTTGATTACGGATGTGATGACTACTTTAACGAATATCCTGAACCACGTCGAGCACCACGTGCGGAGGATGATATTACTCGTTGCATACACATCAACGCTCCCACCTTCGATGGCAGCTTGACCCGAAGACCTTTAGCGATTGGCTTCAGGAGATGGACCACTATTTCGAGTGGTATAATATGAGCGACAAACGTTGTGTCAGATTTGCGAAGATGAAGTTGGTCGGTCCAGCCAAGATTTTCTGAATCATCCTAGAGAGGTCTCTACATCGAGATGGATACCGTCATATGATCCGTTGGGAGGACATGAAGCACCGATTGAAGGATAAATACCTTCCCGCCTCCTATCGGGATCAGTTGTTGGATCAGTTTTTTGCGTTGCGTCAGGGCACGCTATCGGTGGCAGAGTGCATGTACCGATTTGATGAGCTATCTGTGAGGAGTGATCTACGAGAGGAGAATAGTGTCACAACTTCCCGATTTCGTTCTGGATTGAGATTGGAGTTACGTAGGGAGCTTATTCCCCGCCAGATGGAGATGGTAGAGCGAGTTTATCAGATGGCCCTCGAGTATGAGCAGTACCTGCGACTCGCCGGTGCCTGTCAGGCTCCTACCAGGTCAGACGAGCCCATATTTAGGAGGCCCCCACCGTCCACTACCACCCCTGCAGGACCCTCCCGTGTTCCCACGGACACAAAGGACAAGGCTATCGCAACCGGACCTCCCACGACCACCAGGTCGGAGAACATCTAGTGTTATCGCTGCTCTGGTAGGGGCCATGTGGCGGCCCAATGCCCTGTGAGAAATTTGTTAGTTGAAGAAGGCGAACCCAGTGCTAATGCTGAGGAGATCGCCGATGAGAAGATTGTTGTCACCGTCGAGGACAGTTGGGAGAGCGATGTTGAGCGCTCCCTAGAGTTGGGCGTTATACACCGTCTCCTTTACACCTCACATATTGATGGGGATTGGCATCATAGGACGATCTTTTATACCTTCTTTCTCAGTGAGGCGGTCCCGGCAAGCTAGCCATTAATAACGGGAGTTGTGTGAACATCGTGGCCCAGAAGCCTTAGGGCGGATGCAGGTGAACCATGAGCCTCATCCCCATCCTTATCGAGTTATCTGGGTCAATAAGACGGCTATACAGGTTACCCAGAGGTGCCTAGTTCCGATCACTCTCGCCTCGTTTGAAGATCAAGTTTGGTGTGACGTCATCCCTACAGATGTCGCCCACGTTCTATTAGGGAAGCCTTGGCTCTACGACCGTGATGTCACGTGTTTCGATCGCTCGAACAAGTATGTATTCTACGACAAGGGTCGTAAGATTACATTGAGGGCGACTCAACCTAAGGAGAAATCCAAAGGGAATGTCATACCCTCCACTAGTACGAGTTCATCTAAATCGCTGCACATCCTGCGTCGCAGCGAGTTTATGAGAGAGAGCGTCAGCGCCGATATCTTTTACGTAGTGGCAACTATGATGGCTTCTGAAAGCCCTACAGAGATTCCTAAGCCACCACCTAAGGTCCGACAACTTCTTGATGAGTATGAATGTATGATGATATTGTCCCGGATGAGCTACCCGACGAGTTACCTCTGTTGTGAGACATCCAGAATGTCATAGATCTGACACCGGGAACTTCACTCTTGAATTTACCGCATTATCGGATGAACCCGGATGAGCATGTTGAGCTCAAGAAACGGGTTGACGAGTTGCTGAGGAAGTAATTCATAAGTGAGAGTCTGAGCCCCTGTGCAGTCCCTGCCCTTCTCACCCCGAAGAGGACGGGAGTTGGTGAATGTGTATCGATAGTAGGGTCATTAATAAGATTACTAATAAGTATCGTTCCCTATCCCCTGGATGAACGACTTACTTGATACGATGGTTGGTGCCCAGGTATTTTCAAAGATCGATCTTCGCAGCGGGTACCACCAGATTAGGGTTCGCGAGGAAGACGAGTGGAAGAAGGCTTTTAAGACCAAAGACGGTCTCTATTAGTGGTTGGTCATGCCATTTGGGTTGTCCAATGCCCCCAACACCTTTATGCGGGTCATGACTCAGGATCTTCCGGACCTTCATGGGCAAATTCATGATCGTCTACTTTGACGATATTTTTATTTACAGACACTCTTTTGATGACCATCTGAGGCTCGTATTCGATATTCTCTGAAAGGAGAAGCTTTATGTGAACTTGAAGAAGTGCTCCTTCCTGATTGATTTCGTGCACTTCCTCGGGTTTTTCATATCAGTGTTTGGTGTGTCTGTTGACTCAGACAAGGTCTTACCCATTCGTGAGTAGCTTATTTCTTCCACTATCACTGAGGCCCGTAGCTTCCACGGACTAGCCACCTTCTACAGGATGTTTGTTCGGGGCTTTAGCACCATTATGGCCTCCATCACGAGCTACCTATGGAAGAGAGATTTCCAGTGGACGGTTGTCGCCACTCGAGCTTTTATTGAGATAAAAAAGAAACTGACGACCGCCCTCGTTCTGAGATTGCCTGATTTCTCTAAGGTATTTATGGTAGCCTGAGACGCATATGGCATTGGCATTGGCGGAGTACTGAGCCAGGAGGGTCATTCAGTTTCTTACTTTAGTGAGAAGCTGAATGAGGCCCGGCAGAAGTACTCAAATTATGATAGGGAGTTTTACACAGTAGTGCAGTCGCTTCGTTATTGGAAATACTATCTCCTCCCACGGGAATTCATTCTATACTCCGATCATCAGGCTCTCTGATTTGATTCGCAACGAAAATAGGGGCATAAGCATGCCAAGTGGGTCGAGTACTTACAGGACTTTCATTATGTTCTCAAACACCGCGCGGGTGATGAGAACAAGCACGTCGATGCTCTCAGCCGACGTATAGCCCAACTTCGCACATTGAGTGTTGGCGCGACTAGTTTTGATCGTCTGCCCAGTGATTACCCTACTTGTCCTGATTTTGGTGAGATTTATTCGGAGTTTATGAGAGATCCTCCTGAGCCCACTGAGGGGTTCGATAGTGTAGAGGGATACTTATATCGTGGGTCTCATTTCTGCATCCACAGGACGTCCTTCCGGGACTTCTTGATTTGGGAGTTGCACGCGGGTGGCGCTGCTGGCCACTTTGGCAAAGATAAGAAGATTGCTTTGGTTGAGGATCGCTTCTACTAGCAAGCCATGAAAAGGGATGTGGCACGTAGTGTGCGTCATTGCGACACATGTCAGACGGCGAAGGGTTCGAAACAAAATACTGGACTCTATACTCCGCTTTCGGTCCCACACCAGCCTAGGATCGATATCATCATGGATTTTGTATTAGGCCTTCCTCGCACCCTGAGGAAGCACGATTTTATTTTCATAGTAGTAGATATGTTTTTGAAGATGGCTCACTTTATTGCATGCCGCAAGACCGCCAATGCGGCTCACGCGGTGGCCCTCTTCATAAGAGACATTTTTCGGTTACACGGATTACCCAAATCCATAGTGTCTGACCGTGACGTTCGATTTGAGTTATTTTGGAGAAAGTTATGACATAAAACGGGTACGACTTTGAAGTTTTCTACACCTTATCACTCACAGCCTGACGGCCAGACTGAAGTCGTTAATAGGAGTTTAGGGAGTTTGTTACGGTGTCTAGTTTGTGAGCACAAGTCGGTTTGGGATTTTGTGTTACCTGTAGCCAAGTTTGCATATAATTGTTCCGTCAAAGGTCTATTGGCATGAGTCTGTTTCATATAGTGTCAGGATATTAGCCTATGAAGCCTATTGACATTGCCCTTGTTCCTTTAGTGTCACGTCGTAGTGAGTCCGCCGAGTCCTTCATTTATCATATACATGAACTGCATGAATTAATACGGAAGAAAATTGCTAGCAATAATGAATTATATAAAGCACAGACAGGTGAACACAAACGTGAACAGCATTTTCGGGTAGGCGAGCAAGTCATGATCCGACTTCGCTTGGAGAGACTCCCAAAAGGAGCCGCTAAGAAGCTACAACCAAAATGAATGGGCCCTTATAGGAGAACGTTATGGCATAACCGGGTACAACTTTGAAGTTTTCTACACCTTATCACTCACAGACTGACGACCAGACTAAAGTCGTTAATAGGAGTTTAGGGAATTTATTACGGTGTCTAGTTTGTGAGCACACATCGGTTTGGGATTCTGTGTAACCTATAGCCGAATTTGCATATAACTGTTCTGTCAAAGGTCTACTGGCATGAGTCTGTTTCATATAGTGTCAGGATATGAGCCTATGAAACCTATTGACATTGCCCTTGTTCCCTTAGTGTCACGTCCTAGTGAGAGCCGCTAAGAAGCTACAACCAAAATGAATGGGCCCTTATAGAAGAACGTTATGGCATAAACGGGTACAACTTTGAAGTTTTCTACACCTTATCACTCACAGACTGACGACCAGACTGAAGTCGCTAATAGGAGTTTAGGGAATTTGTTACGGTGTCTACTTTGTGAGCACGCATCGGTTTGGGATTTTGTGTTACCTGTAGCCGAATTTGCATATAACTGTTCCGTCAAAGGTCTACTGGCATGAGTCTGTTTCATATAGTGTCACGTCCTAGTGAGTCCGTCGAGTCCTTCATTCATCATATACATGAACTGCGTGAATTAATACGGAAGAAAATTGCTAGCAATAATGAATTATATAAAGCACAGGCAGATGAACACAAACGTGAACAGCATTTTCGGGTAGGCGAGCAAGTCATGATCCGACTTCGCTTGGAGAGACTCCCAAAAGGAGCCGCTAAGAAGCTACAACCAAAATGAATGGGCCCTTATAGGATTATAAAAAAAATTAGAACAAATGCCTATAAGGTCAACCTCCCAGCAAATATGGGTATTCATCCCGTATTTAATACAGAAGATTTAACACCTTACATTGAGCCTCTCGAGCATAGGGATCCATACCTTGAGTCACTTCATATACCCTCCCAGTTACAACCTGACCCTTCTCCTGACCACCTTGGGCAAGCACCCTTGGAATTGCCCGCACCTCCCATGATTCCACCGGTTCTTTTGGATCCACCAGCGCGAGGTGAGAGCTGAGCGCATTGTTGATATTGTGGCACACGAGTGCACCACCACCACAGACGGTCCTCCTTGCCGATACTTGGTGCACTGGAGTGGACGCCCCGTATTTGATGATACTTGGATATCTGCGATAGAGCATGATAAACTTGCCCCCGATCTTCAACGTTAGTACGATCATCTCCATTCATCGGAGATGAATGCTTTTCAGTCGGGGGGAGTTGATGGGGATCGACGCTGGATTACGGGTCACCATTCGACGGGGTCCGCATTCGTGTATTCGCGCAGGAGGCGATGATCGGATCGGCGATCCGAGACCGCGAGCACGTCTGGATCGTCGTTTTACTATTTATATGTATTTTGTTTTTTTATTGGGTTTGTATTTACTATTTTAGGACACCGGGCGTAACGACAAATCATAGTCGTTCACGCAGGGTGTCCAACCACCCCTCTTGTTATAAATAGGGGCGGAGGCTTTCATTTCTGTTCATTGCTTGTATTGTGTTTTCTAAAATTTTCAATTTTCTCATTTTTTTTTATTTTCTCCCGTGAGGCCCTAGTTTCCACCACTTACATCCAAAAGAAAACCGCAAGACAAGTTTATTGCCCTCTTCCTCACGACAAACTGCATGCAAACCGCGTGTATCTTCCTCTCTCTGTCGTTAACCCTCTCCCAGCCGCAAACTGTCCGTCCAAGCCACTGTTGCTTCCATCCAGCCGCTCTCCTACCCTCCTTCCTCCCAGAACTGCTGCAAATCTCCTTTTCCTCAACCATTTGAAGCCCCATAACGTCCCTCTACTGCAACTTCTCTTCTCCCCTGTCAGTCGGAGCCCCCACGGGAACTCTTGTCGTTAAATCCCTTCTCTCCCTTCCAGGCGAGATCCCCCACAGCCATCCCTTGCCGCCACTCCACTTTTCCTCTACCTGTAAAGTCCCACAACACATCCTGGTGCTGTTTGTGAATTTCTACTTCCAGGTGCTTGCCCATCTTGTCC
This sequence comes from Dactylorhiza incarnata, assembly GCA_033032865.1. Lineage (NCBI taxonomy): Eukaryota > Viridiplantae > Streptophyta > Magnoliopsida > Asparagales > Orchidaceae > Dactylorhiza > Dactylorhiza incarnata. The sequence continues at coordinate 1,081,868 of JAWHQI010000444.1, read as the reverse complement.
CTTTTTCCTATCTGCCATACTCCAAAAACCCATTCCTCTCCAGAACCAATACATTCGCGAAGTACTTTCAGGGATCTCTATCCACCACCGTTGTTGAATCTCCATTACTATGTGAGTAATTGTACTGTGTTTATTTCTGTCTGTATTGAATATTGTGAGAGCAATTCATATTTGCTTGGGAATTAATCTTATTGTGTCATTGTTGCATTTTCCCTAATTTTATAAGTTGTCACTTGTGAAATTGTACTTGAAAGAATTTCTAACGAAAGCGAGCGTGACCTTGCTACGCGCAGAAAAATTGAAGTTCGCATTGTGGTGATTCTGCTTACACTTTATAATTTTACTTGCTAAAATTTTATTTCGGAATTAACTAAAACATACATGCATCATTTAGATTGGGTTCATTTAAATCCACTGCGCACACTCACGTAGGATTGCATTAGCATCGGCACATCCACGTCACACAGTCTACCCTGCGTCAGTGTGTGTGCGCGTGGGCGCATGGGCGCATGGGCGCGTGGGCGCGTGTGCTCGTGTGCGTGTGCGTGTGTGTGTGTGTATACACTATCTTAAAAAGAAAAAATTTGTGTTATCTTGGTGTAATAGGGAGTACCATCAGATTCATCTCGGTCATTGGATTTATTTTCAAATTAAATATTTTTTATTAAACAAAAAACTATTTATTTAGACAATATTATAATAAAACTATCAAACTAATAATAGCATAAAGATGATGAGGGATGAACATGAGACGAAAAGTGTTCCATAAATAATATTTACCAACTATAGTAAATAAATTTTATGAAAAAAGTGTAATAAATTTCTAAATGTGTGTGTTGTTTATAGCTATTGAAGGTTATACACCCCAGGCACAATGTACGATGGCAATGGCACTTAGTTGTCGATCGAATGATAGTAGGATATCATTGTCATCACACACTGCGTAGGGGGAGACCCTGTGCACAGTTGCTAGTAAAGCAACAACGTGCCCTTCTCGAATGAGCACGATTCATGTGATGAAGAAATAACAGCCTATTATAATATTAGTATAATATACTAGTATATAGTCTATTACACAATAGTATACTAGTATATATATTATACTATACTATATAGACTATAATACTATAATTCTATAATAGTATAATACTATCCTATATACTAGAATAGCTTATACTATACTACTATACTATAATATAGTATAATACTATTAGTATATATAGTATAATAGGTAGGAACAAATACTCTAATTTCCTAGAGTTAAGGATAATTATTTAAATTAAAGAGGAAATTTCATGATTGAACTCACCTCTAAATTGTGATTAGATTGCATGCTAGAAAGTATCAAAAAGCGTATATGCACATTATCCTTTGCAAGATCAGCCCAACAACCAAACAAGCGCAAAGTCATGGACTTTGCCTCAAGATCACCAGTGTCATATACTGATTTCAATCTTTTAAGCAATTCTAAGTAATTTGGCACCCTCTTCATTGCCAGAATACCATTATACAGTTTTCCCTTCTTGGCAATGTGCTGCAACTCCACAAGGAAAACCTTCAAGATGCACCTTCTTATCTCACCATCTCCATTGCAAAATGCATCCGCAAGCCTTAGAAGGATTGTGTTGGCAAATAATCTATCCTCTCCAGGAACCATGCCGTACATGTCTAATATTTCCATGGTAATGCAAGGTTCTGTACTCCATTGTTGAAGCTTATAACCAATTTGTTTTACTGCCTCTATACGATAACCTACTGCATCAAAAAAAAAGGAAGCTAAAACAAGATCCCACATGGCGAGAAGGAAAAAGGGATAATAAAATGATATGCGCGAGAGAGAGGGGGGGGGGGAGAAATAAATTCTTGCAACAATTTTCAATTTGCTCCATTAACAATGTATCCATTACAAAAATCTAACAGCTAATATTAGAACAAAATTTAGAAATGCTACAGAGAAAAAAGATCACTTAAAAGAAATGAAAATTTTCAGTTTCTAAGAAGACACCGCTTACACCTTCAACAACTGCAAACTCATTTATACACATTTTCTTACTTTGTGAGGCCTTAACTAAATTGTAGGATACATCCTACAATTCTCTTTTTAAATAAAACAAATTTAATAATATTCTCCTCTTTTTTACAATAGAATAGTCATTTTAGAAAATATTTCTTTCAACATTTTGTTACTCGGTTGAAGTAGAACCGGTATGATAGATGCTCTCAGAAACGCTTTTTATGCAATCTATCATGTGTTTGGTAAAATCTGTAATTAAGAGTCCTTAGAGTTCAACCCAATGCATAATGCAAGGAAGATTTAATGTTGACTGTTAAAAATCAATCATCAAAAGAAATAAAAACCAGCTGGAGATTTTACATCGAACTGGAGAATTAAAATCACTCATCGGTTGAAAAAAAAAGTTGTAACCATCTTTTCATCAAAAGCTCAGTAAAATCATTCTCTCCGCCAGATTATTTGGCATAATAAAGGCTGGCATGTAAAATCATTCATCATAAAGAAATAAAACCAACGGGAGATTTTACAACCCGTGTTATCTGACAGAAATAAAATAAGTGTAACATGTATCAGTATTTTAAACAATCATCATCAAACATCAATTCAACTTTTTGATCGGATTCTCCATACAGTCTTCTCATCAATTATTCGTTACTATCACCTATATATCTTATGAAATAGAATCAATGTGATCACTTGCACCATATTAATGTTTCGACACTTGATTATATTTGTCAAACATTAAATCATTCAAACATTACTGAGCTATTACATTGTTTTTTTCTTTGGAAAAAAATTACAATAGAAATATAACACAAACATGTCTTTTACGCTCCAAACGTGCAAAAAAGGCCCGTGTATGGGCTATAAGGTGCATGTGTTTTATACCCTGAACATGCAAAAAACGCCCATGTCTAGGCTATAAGGTGCGTGTGTTTTATACCCCGAACGTGCAAAAAACTCACTTGTCTAGGCTATAAGGTGCATGTCTAGGCTACAAGGTACCTAGGTGAGGTTGTCTGTTTTGCTATGTTAAGGCGTAGAACTTTGAGCCTAGTGAGCCTTGAACCTTAGGCGCGCCTTTAACAAACATAGTAGCAGAAAGGCTAAAAAAACACCAAATGCACAAAAGAAATGAATCTCAAGTCTCATTTGGTTGTTTAGAATTATAAAACAGTGTAGTTTATTAAACCTTAACATCATATTCAAGTTCAACAAATTTCCTCAAAACTCCTCAAAAGATGACGGCTTCAACTTCACAAAAGCCTAAAACAAAATCACAAGTTCCCAAGATTTGATTTCTATGGGCAAGCAACAAAACAAGTGATAACAGGAGTAGAGAGATGAATAAAATCACTCACAAGGATTCTTTGATCGGAGTCCTTTCTCCAGATTGATGCTCCATTCCATAGCATGGGCAGCTGATATTTTCTCCATTTTCTCCTAGGCTGCGTTCGTTTGGACCGTTTTGGTAGGAGGAAATTCGCTTTGGGTTTCCCAAAACCAATTCTTATCGTTCGTTTGGCCTATTTTTCGTCCGCATTGGTTTTGTCTCAAAAAGCGTCTGTTTTCTACTCTTCTTAAAACTCGCTCGCCCCAAAACAGTCCCCGCTAGGTCTACTTTCGCCGTTTTCACGTTTCTCCCTCCGGCGACGTGGTGTCTTCCTCGCTTCTTCCTCCGGCGAACGCTCTGGACTCATCACCCCCGAGCAAAAGCGTCTCTTCTTTCGTGATTTATCTCTCTTTCCCTCGCCATTTAACTCGCAAGTTCTCTTCAGCTTCTAGTCAGAGCGCTCGCTTGATATTCATCGCTGAAATTCCTCGGACAGATAGATGCCGCCGCCTAATGTACAAGCTAATGTCGACGGAAACTCCCGCAGGAATATCAATTTTGTAGATATTAGGGTAATACTTTAAAAGCGATGTTAAATGCAGACCAGTTTTGGCTATATGCAGACCACAAATTTTTTTTAAAAAAGTATCATTTTTTATCTTTTCAACCTACATTTTTACTTTTCAACCTGCAGCCGTCGGACGAGATGAAGCTTCCTCTCTGATCTTGTCTCCCTCCTCCGGCGACTCCGGTCAGTAATCCTCTCCGGCCGAACACATCCTTCCCTTCTCCGGTTGGCAAGCTCCTTTCTCTTCCTCTATAACTTATTTTTCTATTTTTGAAAAAGCTCCATTTATCCAAAATGCTGTAAATCGTGTTATGCATCTGAATTTAATTAAAGGATATTGTTTTGTGCATAAATAAAGCCCGGTGTTTTTGTGATTTTACACATCTTTTATTGATTGAAGCATTGAAAGGGGTGGCCACAAACATATTTTTTGTGATATACAGAATCAAAATGATTATAATGTATTTTGTTGGACTATTATTGTGGATCAAATAGATTGCAAAAATGCATTTATTTGGCTTTTATGAATGCTATATTTTGCTTGGTGATTTATTTAAGAAAATATTAATTTAATTTTTGAATATGGTCTGTAAATATAAAATTTGGCATGCGTGACTAATTTTTTGGCCTGCATATATTCGCGGTCTGCATAAAGCCAAAAAAGAATTGCATATAACATTGCTCTACTTTAAACTATCGGACGTATTTGTTCTGTATCCCAAACATAAATGGTCGGATTTAAAGAAAAGAAAAAAAAGGTGTTTATATTGGCAGTCTGTGAATGGCTATTGGCAACCCAATGATAATAGCAGCTCAATAAAGCGATATTGACAACCCAAAATAAAAATAAAATTTAAGTCAAACAATCATATTTAGTGAAAAAAATTATTCTATTTTTTCACTAAATGGTAAAGTGAATGAAAAATATTATTTATGAGTTACAAAAAAAATCAAAAATATGAGAAAATATACCGGATTTTGGAAGTGTTCATCGGTGTCGTCAAAAAATATCCAGAGGAGTTCGACGGTGTCAAAGGAGTCTTCTTCGGCGAGTTGTGGGCGACCGGTGGCAAGAAATCAGAAGTTTTCGGAGGATTTCGACGAGAACGGGAAAAAACTGGCGGAAATAAAGAGTCTCTAAGTTGGGCTGCTATTAGAGAAGAGTCAGATTAAATTTTATGTGTATTTTTTTAAGTTTATTGGGGTTGTCAATAGCCATTTGCGGGTTGTCAATATAAACACCCATAAAAAATTGACCGTATTTATTATTTGCAGAAAATTTCAGAACTTAAGGCTGTGACTGACGAGCAATTACACATTTTCTTAATTACAGACAAGCAAGGAGGATTTTGTTTTTCCTATTGTCCATTCTGATGAAGAGACATATGCAATGTGTATAACTCGTAGTCTTCGAGGGTACGACCCGATTCAAGACACGTAGACAAAAGTCAAAGGTCAAAGGAGGAGCCAAAAGTCAAAGATCAAGACCAACTCAGTCAGCAGTAGCCGTAGAAGGCATGTGCGAGTATGGGCGAGCATGTGCGAGCAGCCCCTCATACTCTTCAGATGGGCGACCATAGGAGATACTCGCCGAAGCCAGGCGAGATCCTCTCAATGTCGTATAGTCGCCGGGTATGGCTGGGCTATAAATAAGACTTCTCCTCCCTTTGGTTTTCCTATAAATAGGACCCCAGAGATACCAAGAATTGCACCTTGGTTGAGCTTTCAGAACCCACTTTCGAAGAATTGGACCGTGAGATCCTGATCATCCCCCTTGGCTACCGTTTTAGATACTCGTCAGTTGGTGCATTCCTTGTACCATGCTCAACCATCTTTGGTTGTGGAGGGGAAGTCTCTTTCGAGCTTCCGGGTACGTGGTAGGACCTCTCTACTGCAGCGTCTGGGATCCTGTTGTTGCTCACATAGTCTCTTCGTCCTTGTCCATCAAGCCATCAAGTTGGACCGCTGGATTAGTAACCGTAGGTTGCATTGATCCGAATATTTGGAGTTGGGATTTTCCTGTCTTCAACACTTTGGTGCGGTGAGCGTGGATCGCAGCTAGAGGAGGAAAACCTAGCAAGAAAGCGAGATGGTGGAAGTTTGCGACCATGAAGGGATAATCGGCAACTCTGTAGGAGGAGACGAGTATGTGACAAGGGCATATTTCGAGGATTTTCGCGCGGTGAATGGAGAGAACCTTGCAAGCAGTGCTGCTTCCTCACATGGAAGGGATGACAACCTCGCATCATCGCTGTACAACCCTCATATTTTCCGAGTCAGTGTGGACCGATGTGGATGAGGTCGTGATAGAGAGGGTGACCGTGGCTCAGTAGACCGACCCGTCGGGGGCCGTCGAGATCAAAAAAGGAAGTCTGGGGGGTCCTCACCTGGGCGAGTGGACCTATGGGCCACTCGCCACCACTCGCCCAGGGGTGGGGAGTGGACCATGGTCCACTCGCCCAGGGGTGGCGAGTGGACTGTAATGCCCCTGATTTTCGACTATTAATTTAAATATATTGTTGACGTCATTGTGACGTAGGGCGTTACGTTAGTACGAAGTTAGCGGTGCGCCGTGATTGCACGTTTTAGCTTCCGTTCGGTCTAGTCGACCAAAATTTTGGAACGACCCGGAATTAGAAAATCTTACGTTAGGAAATTAGACTATTTAATTTTAGAAATAAATTGTAAAAGCTTCGTGGCGCTCCGATCAAATTTGAAGCCTCGGTGAATTTTTCAAAGATTTGTATATTTATCCATCGTCGTAAACTTCAGAAATTTATATCTCGAAAACGGTACGTCGGATTTTGATTCCTACTTCGCCGTTTGATTCGTAGCGCCGCCGTTCACCTACGGTACGAATTTCGTCGATTTCGGCATCCGTTTAGTTTTCGGTAATAATAATTTATTTATATATTATAATTATTAAGACTGTACATTCGGCTATATACACTAATTTTAGGCTATATATATTGACATTCGTTCGGTTATACTGATTCTGGGGATCCTTGATTATATAAGCAATTCGTCTAAGGGTCCGTTTGGCGCGGCTTATTAGCCCCTGTGCGGCAGAAATGAAACGGCGTTTCTGCCGACCGCATTGTTTGGCGCGGTTGCTGGATGAAACGGAGGTTATTAATAACCTCCGTTTCTTTGTATAGGCCAGACGCGAGAAATTCCGCCAGTCCAGCCGCGCCTCATCCGCTCCGTTCCGCTCCCTAGGGTTTCTTCTCCCCCGCATCTCCAAAATCCCGTGTCGTAGACGGTGATTTCGCCGGTTTTCCTCGCCGCCGTGGCCAGGCCGCCTGCCGTCGCCAACATAGGGTGGATTCTCGTCGTCGGTTTTCCATAGGAGCCACTCACGCCGCCGGATTGCTTCTCCCTTGTCTCCCACAGATCTCATCGCCGGTATTTGTAGAGGCCGCCGCCTCTCCAGTTTGCTGTCAACGCCGTCGCCGCCTCTCGAGTTCCCTGCCCCCCTTGTTAGGTATATCTCCTATTTTTCTCAATTTAGATGAATTTTTAGATTTTTGTAGAACTTATTATATGTCATTTTTTGGGGATTTTTATATGTGTGTGTGGTGTGATGATGATGGTGTTGTGTATGTGTGTGTGATGTGTGTGTGCTGTGTATGTGTGTGTGTGAGTTTGTGTTGTGTGTGTGATGATGTTTGTGGTGTGTGTGTTTGTGTGTGTTTATATGTTTGTATGTGTGGCTGTGTATATGTATGTGTGTGGTGTATTTGTTGTGGCTGTGTATGTGGTGTGTATATGTGTGTGTGTTGTATTTGTTGTGGCTGTGTATATGTATGTTTGTGTGTGTGTATGTGTGTTATGTATGTTTGTGTGTTATGTATGTGTGTGTTTATGTTTGTTGTGGCTATAATAATCCAATAGTAATAGCCGAATCGGTGATAACAATAGGCGAATACTAATAGGTGAATACAAATAGCCGAATTGATATTAATTCGGCAATATTATTTTGGCGACTTTACCATTTCTTTAGGCTGTTATCCGATAGAGTTAATATTCTTATTATTATTATTATATTATGATATTATTATTATTATTATTACGATTATTATATATATATATGTATACTTAAGCCCCCCCCCCCCCCCCCCCCCACCCCCCACCCCCACACACCTCCTTCTTCATTTTCTCCCGATCGAACTAGAGAGCCCAAGGCGGCGAGAACGCGTGAGTTCGTGGAGCTTCCGGCGACCGTCGACGGAGCTCCGGTGCTCGGATTTCTCGATCGAGCATAGATTTGGAATGCTCTCGGCGAGAGCTACACGTTCGTGGTGAGTTTTTCTCGTTTCGTGAACATTTTCTCGTTAGGGTTTTTGGCCCTAACCTCTATTCCGTCCGATTTCTCGTAGGTTTCAACTTCTCCCGTCTTCTTTTGCCCCGATCTACGACGTGGTGCATTTCGGAAGACGTCTCCGGCTGTTGACGCCAGGAAAATCCTGACCTCAAAATTCTGACCGATGCAGCCGGAGGCTACTCGCCCAGCAGTCCAACGAGAGGGCTTGGCTGGCAACTACAAAGAAGCTAGAAGAGCAACGAACCGGACCCCAGGTGCCAAAGAAGCTAGAAGAGCAACGAACCGGACCCCAGGTGCTACGGCAGGGAGGTCCCACCACGTACCCAGAAGCTCAAGAGAGTCTTCCCCTCCGAAACCAAAATGGCCGAGCTTGGTACAGGGAAGGCACTGGCTTGGCTGAAAGCAAGGGTGACGGGCTCGAGAGTTCGGGAATCGGGGTCCAAAAGCTCAAGTCCAGGTGCCAATCCAAGTACCCCTGAGGTCCTATTTATAGGAAAACCAAAGGGTAGGGGGGCTTTTTATAGCCCAGCCCCCAACCCGGCGACTATGGGTTACTCGGCGAGTACCATGCCATAGTCGCCCATCTGGCGAGTATTGGGTGCTGCTCGCACACGTCGGGTCAATACTCGCACATGGCTTCTGCTGCTTCCTGCGCGTGTCGAGCTATTCTGGTTGATACTCGCCTACCTGGCGAGTATGACCTGCATACTCGCCAGGGTCTCTTCTGTTCCTGCCTTGGACTCCTGGTCTCTGTGTTGACCCTTTGACCTTGACTTCTGTCTACGTGGCCTTGGGGGGTCCACCCTCGGAGAATGAGGGTTGTACACAATCCCCGCTCTTTGCGAGTAATGTAGTTGCTTGGAAAGAATCATCCAACCTTCATTCGACGAGCTTGCCCACTGGCGACTATTGGCCTATACTCGCCCTCTCGCTGGCCGACACTTGCGCTCTATAAATAGAGGGGCTGGGGTCTCTGATGGCACGTCTTTTCTGAACTCGCTCAAGATGACGCGCGACTATGCTGCAGAGGCTAAGGCGGCCATGGCTGGTCTTGTTGGCCTGTTCGACGGTTCTTCGCTCCCTCCGCGCCCAGGTCACGAGGTTGAGGACTTCCTCGCTTCTAAGAAGAGGAAGAGGCTCGCGAAGAAGAAGAAGAAAGGGAAAAAGAAGGTCGCTGAAGAGGAGGTCGCCGCCCCTTTGGGTGACCAACACCAGCAGCTGTTGGACGAGTTGGGGCTTTCTAACGAAGGCAACTCGCCGACCGCTGATCCTCCTGCTCCAAATGTCGTCGTGGAGTCGAGTATGCCTGGGACCTCGACCCAGAATCAACCGGAGAATCCCGCTCCTGCGCGAGGTGGGAGCTACCTACTCGCCACCTTCTTTGATTGACCTCGACTTGGTCCGAGTTTGCTGAATATTTCTTCTATGTTCGCAGATTCGTCCACCATCGGTGCTCAGGAGGAGCCTCTGGTCGTGCCTCCTCTGAGATCGTCGTATATGGTCTCGCCTAGGGGTGGTGGGCGCTCGACGCGAGTTCTTCACAGCTCCTTGCTGGAGAAGAGGCCGATGAGCGAGCAACGGGCTCCTCTGGTGGGCAGCGTGCTTCCGCCACCACCGCCTCTTGATTCTTCGGGGTTCGTGAGCAGCTCGCAGCTGCCCGTGGGTGGGCTTTCGCCACCTCCTCCTTTTCCTCCTCCCGTCACGACTCAGGGTGAGCAGCGCCCTTCGATTTCGACCGCTCCCTCTACTCACCAAGGCAAATCCTCGCGCCGTGGTGGGACTGAGGGCCCTTCGGGCTTCTTCCCTCCGAGGGGGGGAGGGCGACCATCCGATAGTCGCGGTCGTGGGAACGCGCCTCCTAGCCGGGATCAGACCGCTGGGTCCCATCCTACTCGGCGAGGCGATCATCATCACAGCACGTCTCCTCAGCGAGGCAGGGGCTCTCCTCGCCGTCATTCTCGCAGTCCTCTGCCAGGTACTTGGTCGCCATTTGTGATAGTCGTCATTGTCTTCACTTGGTTCCTTTAGTCGTCAAAGCTCTGATATTTTTACCCTTTTTTGCAGCTCGCGCTCGCACTCCCATAGGAGCCGTGATTGACGTCGTCGGGCTTCCTTCTCGCGAGTATCAAGAGAAGGCCACTCGCGCGATCTTGGATCTGGAGGCGAAGCTAGAGCGCTTGGCAGTCAGCGAGCCCCATCGCCGCCTGACTGACATGGAGTCGCGGGTTGAGCGTCTGGCGAGCACTGACGCTCATCGTCGCTTGATCGAGTTGGAGGTGCGAGTATCGCGGCTGGAAGAGTTCGAATCTCGCCTGGCTGGTGCAGAATCTCGCCTTCACACCGTTAGCGACCTAGAGCGCCGAGTTGCGAGGCTCGAGCATCGCCAGCAGCTGCATCATGACGAGATGGTGGGGATGCGTGCGAGTATGGGCTCGGTCGGTCGCCTGGCGAGGATTGAAGACCAGCTGCGGCAGGGCGAGGACGCGATGTCCGTAGCCTTCGAGCACTTCAAGCGAGCTCGCAGCTTGGGCTGGATCGGGCGACATCCCCAGCCTCCGGATCCTCATGCGAATATTCAGGCGCCTCCTTAGATGTTGTCTTTCTTTATTTTCTTCTGAAACATTCTTGATTTGATGTAATAGTATTTAGGCGAGTATTGGAAACTCGCCCTCCATTACTTGCTCTGCTTTCTTTTCCTGTGATGGATTTTTGTGTTGATTTTTTCTATCTTCTTTCGTTTTGGCGAGTATTGTCTGCGTGTCGCCTAGGCATGGCGAGCTTCTTTCATGTTTTTTCTTGCAGGTCTTCTCGCCTTGGAGGTCGACTCCTTGCTGACGCGTGTTGTTGAGTTGGCGATTTCAACTTAATACTCGCCACCCCTTATTCCTGATCGCGTCGTCGTGCTTGATAAGCCAAGCTACCCGACTACTATAAATAGGGGGGGTGGGTGAGTATTTATTACGCTTTCGGCGACCTTCCAACTCATACGCGAGTATCTTCCGTCTTCCTCCCCTCTTCTTGTCTTCTTTGATACTCGCCTCTCTTCCTTTCTCTGCTCCAAGATGTCTGACGAGGCGACTGTTCGGCGTGCCAATCACGCCAAAAACTTTGCGGCGACCACCTTCAAGAAGTCTGTCACGACTGAGAAGGATTTGGAGGTCTTCAAGGCGAAGTACATCCCGCCAGGGTTTGTCGCTAGGCTTCCTCGCCAGGGCGAGCGACTAAACACCGTCTTGACCACCGAGCGGGTGTTCCCTACTCGCCACTTCGAGGTGGGCTTGCGACTACCACTGTGGACGGAGTTCTCCCAGATACTCCGTTACTTTGGGATCGTCCCCGCCCAGATTAACCCCAATGGGGTGGCGATGATTGTGGGGTTCCTCTGCTATCTGCGCGACCAGGGGATCGCCTTCGACCTCTCCGTATTCAGGCGGATATTCCACTTTATGGCGACAGTCGAGGGCATCGTCTTCCTGTGCAGCCACGTCTGCACGCTGGTCGGCACAGCAAATAAGAATCATCACTGGGGGGAGCGACTAGTCGTCATTGCTGGCGACTTTCAAGCCATTCCTGACAGGTCCTTCCAGCCGCCGGAGAGCGTCTTCGGGGCTTCTCTCCTAAGCGAGGGTGGCGAGAAGCTGCTAGAGTCCTTCATGAATCGCCGCCTTGATGTGGTGTTCTGGAGGAGGCGAGTAGATGAACTCGCTGAGGTTTTCCCAGGCGAAGGTAATCTATCGCGCGATTATTCGCAATACTCGCTTTTCGTCTTCAATTTGGCGACTAACTGGAATTACCTCTCTTCTTGTTGCAGCAGTCCATGTTCTACCTGTAAGACCCCCCCCCCCCCCCTCTCCCCAGACTGAACCGGGTTCCGGGAGGGGGGGATCTTACTGCCCAAAGAGGACCACCTAGCACTTTCCGGGTGGCGACGTCCCACCCACTCAAGCACTGAGCGGTCTCTTTGTCAGGCACAAGAATCATTACATCACATCAGATCGCATAGCGGAAGCAGATAATATAAAGAAAACAAGCACACTGCTTATATTATACATTTAAATATGGCCGGAGCCTATCGTTTACGAAATATTGCCCGAAGGCTACATAGTCCAAAACAACAAGGAGCCCTATGCTAGTCTTTATTCTCTCGCACTCACGTCTCTGAAGATAGGAGGAGAAGCTGGGGTGTCCGATCGGGCCATCTCTAAGGCACGTATCTCATCCTGCAGGGTGGGGGCTTCGCGCTGTCCCGTTTCCTGTGATTGGTTATAAGAAGTAACCGTTAGTCACAGAGCTAAGTAGAACAATACATCCCCTCCCCGGATCCTTATCCGGGGGGGGGGGGACGGCTAAAGGACGGAAAAGAAATAGCCGAAGCAAGGAAAAGGGTTAGTAGCATGTGAATATGTATATATATACGTATATATATATATATAAATAGGGCCGCTTGCCCTAAGAATATGTATATATATACGTATATATATAAATAGGGCCGCTTGCCCTAAAGCCCGTATTTGCGCCGTATAGCAACCATACAACACTATATCGCGCGGACACACACCCAGTCATTCAAACCCGTACGCACACAAAAGACCCTGTGTCGACACAGTTTAGACCGCTTTTGTTCAAGCAGGGAAGCTAACCCCGCGGGCCTCACCGATGTGGCCGTCGGTGACAGTGGCCAGTCTTGCCACTTCTGAATGTAGTCGTACCGTATCATTCAGGCCCTCCTGTACAACTTGATGTACCAACTGGATGTGAGCGACATCCGGCGAGCCGATTTGTAGGCCGACCAGCGGAGGCAAAACTGCATGTTCGGAGGGTGATAACCCGCTGCGCACATCTCCCTGTCGCCATGAGTCGTCAACCCACCCGCACCGGTACGAACGGTCTGCGAGCGTGACCAACCCGCCACTTCCAATCAATCTTCACCCGCTATATATAAAACAAACCCTTGGGCCACGTGGCAATTCTACTCGACCGGTCGCACGACCTTGGACCGGGAGGGTTAGCGGTATGAGGGCTCCTTGCTTGGGGCTAGCCTGGGAGGAGAGACTCAACTCCGGGTTTTCCCCAACTAAGGCCTCGCCGAAGGGAGGATAAGCACCGCATTTGTTGCCACGTCAGCTCTGCACTAGCAAGTAAATTAGGCCGAAGCAGGGGCCATAGCACTAAACAGAAATGTAGGCCGAAAGCAGAGACCATAATGATAAGCAGAAAGTAGGCCGAAAGCAAAGGCCATAATGATAAGCAGAAAGTAGGCCGAAAGCAAAGGTCATGTAATAAACAGGAAAGTAGGCCGAAAGCAGAGGCCATAATGATAGGACCAGTGCAAGACTGGATTTAAAGAAAAGTACAGAAGTAAATACGGGGGACCAGTGCGAGACTGGATTTAATTGAAAGTGCAGAAAATAAGTGTGGGGGGCCAGTGCGGGACTGGATTTAAGGAAAAGTACAGAAGTAAATACGGGGGACCAGTGCGAGACTGGATTTAATGGAAAGTACGGAAAGCAGTAAAAGCATAAGAGGAAATGGTTAGTAGTCCAATCACTCTAGAAGAGGAGGCTTCGATCGACGACTCAGTTCTTTTATTATCGTCGCGGCGGGGTTAAATTTCGGCGCCGCGCCGCGATGTCGTTCCGATTTTTGCGTTGCTTTTCCGAGCTTAGTCGATTCTTTAGATTGATACGCATAATTTTGATAGGTATTTAAGATTATGCGTCGAGGGGGCGCCGATTCGTTTTGATAAATTTCGCTCTTTTTTTCGGGCGTCTATTTTGTTTGTAAAAGCATTTAAGGGGTCAAATCAAAAGGTCACACCTCCCAACTTTGATAGTATTTGCAAAATACGAATACTTAGAGCCCCTAATTTTTGGGGAATTTTAGAAACTCATTTGAGCATTTTATTTCCTAAAATAAACTTTATACTGGGTTTTAAAAATAGTAAAACTCCTCCCAAAAAAACCAAAAAATTACAGTGGGTGCCCCTTAGGGTGGGGCACATTTTCTATTTAGAAAACTCTCTCTGAAACTGCCCCATTTTTTTTTCAAAAAATGGGGAAGGGGAAAGGGTATTGGGGTGCGGTTAGGAAAAAAGGAGGGGGCGGGTCTGGGGTGCGATTAGAGAAAGGGAGGGAGCGCAGGGGTTTTGCACCCTGCGCCCTCCCGCGGCTCCCACAGCAGATCTGCGGCGGATCCGCTGTGGGAGCACTCATACTGAGGCGGAGGGCGGGAAAACGAGGAAATGGGGGCCGCTCGATCTCCTGGGGGAGATCGTGCGGCCCCCGCTCGCGCACGGTTGGCAGCCGCTGCCACCGCCGGGCAGCGGCCGGCTGGGGTCGGCGCCGCCCCCGGTCGGTGCGCCGGGGGCCGGCGACCACTCCGGTGGTGGTCCGGCGGGCTGGCGCCGCCGGCCACCGCCGGGGTTAGTGCCGAGAGCGGCACGGGGGCGGTGGCGGCCTGCATGCAGTGTGCACGCTAGCCGCCGCCGCCTCTGCCGGGGGGGGGGGGGGTGCGGGGAGTGCCCCCGGTCGGTGCGCCGGGGGCCGGCGACTCTTCCGGGGGTGGTCCGGCGGCCTGGCGCCGCCGGCCACCGCCGGGGGAGGTGATACAGAGGGCGGGAGGCGGGGGCGTGGCCTGCATGGGCCATGCAGGCCCGCTGCGCCGCCGCCCCCCCCCCCCCCCCCCCCCCCCCCCCCCGCCGAGGGGCCACTGGTGCCGCCCCCGGTCGGAGCGCCGGGGGTCGGCGCTTACTCCAGCGGTGGCCCGGCAGCCTGGAGCCGCCGGCCGCCGCCGGGGGAGGGGGTTATCCTCCTACAGGAAGTGCGGGGAGGAGGGGGAGGCCACGGGCGCCGCCGGCTGGGCCCGCCGGCGGCCCGGCCGCCTCCCCTGTGCCGGCGCCGACGTCCTCGAGGGGGACCCCCTCCCCCCCAGCGCCACTGCCGGCGCTGGGGGAGAGGGCTTCCTCGGTCGCCTCCTCCCCGAACCTTGCAAGGCTCGGGGCGGCGGCCGGCGGCGCTCCGGCGATAGGGGGAGGGGGGGGTCTTCCTCCGGGAGGTGGGAAGGAGGAGGGGAGGTGGTTCTACCTGGTGAGGGGCTCGAGTGGAGGGGCGGCCGGCCATGAGGGAGGAGGTGGTGGCGGCGGCTTGCTCCGGCAAGGAGGAGGAGGGGGTGGCTGGCTGGGGGGGCTGCCGGCAGAGGAGACTTGAGAGAGAGAGAGAGGTGGTGTGGGGGGAATTGGAGAGGGGCTGCCCCTCCTTTTATAGGAAGGAGGGGAGCTCTCCCCCCCCCCCCCTCTCCCTCCCTTCCACGTGTATGAAGGGAGGGTGAGTGGGGGGAGATATTTTCTCCCCCCCCCTTCCTTTCTCTCTCTTGCCCCTTGCCCCAATAGGGGCAGCCTCCCCAAGGTTTTTCTCTCTCCCCCCTTTTTCTTTAGCAATTTCGAGTTGGGGGGGGGGGGGGGGGGGGGGGTTGTCTAAGTCAACTTAGGGCGGGGTCCTCCTTGGCTCCCGGGGCACGATAAGAGTTGCCGGGGCCGATGCCGGGTTCATGTGCTTTATATCTCGTGCGTTGCACTGAGGCGATCTGCATAGGACTAAAATGGCATACTCTCCATACGACCTCGTATCGAGACGCAACGAGTTCCGTTGTGCTTGTATTGGTCATACGATCCTAACGGAACTGACAGAAGTCAATTCGGGGTTCGTACGGCCATTATTCACAATAATGGGGTGGTGGCGCGCTACGATACCTAAAATGGTCATTTTCTCCAAATGACCTCGGATCGAAGTGCAACGAATTCCGTTGCGCTCGTATTGTCCATACGAGTTCAACGGAACTGACGGAAGTCAATTCGGGGTTCGTACGGTCACTATTCATAATAATGAGGTAGTGACGCGCTACGATACCCGAAATGGTCGTTTTCTCCAAACGACCTCGGATCGAAGTGCAACGAATTCCGTTGCGCTCGTATTGTCCATACGAGTTCAACGGAACTGACGGAAGTCAATTTGGGGTTCGTACGGTCACTATTCATAATAATGAGGTAGTGGCGCGCTACGATACCCGAAATGGTCGTTTTTCTCCAAACGACCTCGGATCGAAGTGCAACGAATTCCATTGCGCTCGTATTATCCATACGAGTTCAATGGAACTGACGGAAGTCAATTCGGGGTTCGTACGGTCACTATTCATAATAATGAGGTAGTGGCGCGCTACGATACCCGAAATGGTCGTTTTCTACTGCTCGGGCCTACTTTTATTGGGCTCACTAGGGTCTAGTGGCCCAATAAAAGTCGGGATGTTACAATCCAATAAAAATAAAGAGATTTTCGTCCCCGAAAATTGGCTAAAGTAGGGGTTTAAAGGATGACATACCTGGGGAAACAGTACCGGGTATCTCTCCCGGACGAGGGCTTCTGGTTCCCAGGTGAACTCTTCGCGTCCTCCGTTTGACCATAAGATCTTGACCATTGTGACGGTTTTGTTCCGCAACTCTTTGATCTTGGAGTCCACTATCTTCACAGGTTCGAGTCGGACAGATCGGTCGGATTGTACTGATGTTGGTGGTGTGGGAAGGTGCTGCTCGGGTTGGCGAAGTACGCGTCTCAGCGAAGAGACGTGAAACACGTCGTGGAGGTTTCCTAGTTCAGCTGGCAGGGCTAATCTATAGGCCACCGGGCCAACTCTTTCGATGACTGGATACGGGCCTAGATAGCGGGGGTCCAGCTTTTTCTGCCTCTTGATTTTTGATATCCCGTGCATAGGCTTAATCTTCAAGAAAACCATATCTCCCACTTGGAATTCCACTTGCCGATGACGTGCGTCGTAATACTTGGACTGCCGGCTCTGCGCTTCTAGCATGCGTTCCCGGATTAATCTTATCGCGGCGGTGGTATCATCGATGTAGGTGACTCCCAAGGCTTCGGGGTCCTCATCCTGTGCCCAAGATAGCGGGGTTCGACAGCGTCTTCCGTAGAGGGCTTCGTAAGGTGCCATCTTGATGCTTGCCTGGAAGCTGTTGTTATATGAAAACTCTACCAGAGGTAGTAACTGCTCCCATGGCTCGTTGTGTTCCACTATGCATAATCGGAGAAGATCTTCCATCGTCCGATTCGTTCTTTCCGTCTGCCCATCGGTCTGGGGGTGGAAGGCGGTGCTAAAAGCTAATCTGGTTCCTAGATAAGCTTGCACTCTTCTCCATTCCTTCGATGTAAAGCGCCCGCCGCGGTCCGAGACGATTGATTTGGGTATTCCATGAAATCGGACTACCTGCTCGATAAATAGTCGGGCTAGAATGTCGACACCGTCACCTTGCCGGTTTGGGATGAATCGGGCTACCTTGGTGAGACGGTCCACTACTACCCATATGGAGTCGTTACCTGCACGGGATCGCGGTAAGCCATGGACAAAATCCATGGAAATATCCTCGAACTTCCATTCCGGGATGGGCAGGGGTTGTAGTAGGCCTCCTGGGCTTCGACATTCTGCCTTGACCATTTGACAGGTCTGGCAGTGCGCAACATAGTTGGTGACATCCCTCTTCATTCCTGGCCAGTACAAGGTCCTTCGCAGGTCCGTATACATTTTTACTACTCCCGGGTGTATCGAGTACCTGGTCTGGTGCGCTTCGCGGAGGATTTCTTCCTGAATTCCTTCTGTTGCGGGGATGAATATGCGGTGTCTGAACTGCAGGATGCCATCGTACAAATTGTAATCCTCCTGCGCACCATGTTGCAGGGCTTGAATGATCGGGGCTGCTTCTACGTCAATCTTCTGAGCTTCTCTTATCCTATTCCGGATGTCGTACTGTATTTCCATCCAGTAGAGCTGGGCCTGGTATTCCATCGGATTTCTGCGGGCGATGAGGATAATATCCATTTCCGCCAACGATTTGACTAACTCCTCTGGCACCATTTCTAACCAACTCCCGGTCCTCGGAGGCTGCCGACTCAAGGCGTCTGCAACCTTATTAGCCTTGCCGGGGTGGTACTGGAGGGCGAAGTCATAATCACAGAGAAATTCTAACCACCGGCGTTGCCGGAGGTTCAGCTCTTTCTGGGTGAAGACGTATTTGAGGCTTTTATGATCGGAGAAGATTTCGCATCGTACCCCGTAGAGGTAGTGTCTCCAGACTTTTAACGCGAAAACTACCGCCCCCAGCTCCAGATCGTGGGTGGCGTAGTTTAGTTCATGCGGCTTGAGCTGACGTGAGGCGTAGGCAATCACCTTGTCATGTTGCATAAGCACGACCCCCAGTCCTTTCAGAGAGGCATCAACATAGATTTGGAAACCCTCGGTACCGGAGGGGAGGGTTAGGATTGGGGCCGATATCAGCCGGTTCTTCAGTTCGATGAATGCCGCCTCGCATTCGGGAGACCATTGGAAGGTCACATCCTTCTTGGTGAGAGAGGTAAGTGGTAACGCGATTTTGGAGAAACCTTCGACGAACTTACGGTAGTAGCCGGCGAGGCCAAGGAAACTTCGGATGTCTGCTGCTGTCTTAAGTGGCGGCCAATCTCGTACCGCTTGCACCTCGGCTTGATCCACCGCTACTCCGTTCTTGTTGATGGTGTGTCCCAGAAAGCCGACTTCTTCCATCCAGAACTCGCATTTGCTAAACTTGGCGAAGAGCGAGTGCTCTCTTAGCTTAAGTAGTACCATTTGGAGGTGCCTGGAGTGATCGGTTCTGTTCTTTGAGTAGATGAGAATATCATCTATGAAGACTATTACGAAATGGTCCAGGAAGGGTTTGAATACCGTATTCATCAAAGCCATGAAGGCGGACGGGGCATTGGTTAACCCAAATGGCATTACCATGAACTCGTATAGTCCGTAGCGAGAGCTGAAGGCGGTCTTGGGAATGTCCTCTTCTCGCACTCTAAGTTGATAGTAGCCGGACCTTAAGTCCATCTTGGAAAAGACGGACGCGCCTTGCAGTTGATCGAACAGTTCATCTATCCGGGGTAGGGGATAGGTATTCCGGACAGTGAGTTTATTCAAACCTCTGTAGTCGATGCAGAGACGCAGCGATCCATCCTTCTTTTTAACGAACAGTACTGGGGCTCCCCAGGGAGAGGTACTAGGACGTACGAATCCTGCGTCGACTAACTCTTGTAGCTGAATCTTGAGCTCGGCCAGTTCCCTCGGGGCCATCCTGTACGGTGCTCGGGACACTGGTCGGGCTCCTTGAGTAAGTTCGATTTGGAAGTCCACTTCCCGTTGCGGGGGCAACCCGGAGAGTGACTCTGGGAAGATATCTGGGAAGTCCCTGATCACAGATACTTTAGCGAGTACTTGCGTCGTGTTCTCCATCTCAAAGTAGATTAGGTATATCTCGTCCTTCCGTCGAACTGCCTTGACGGTTTGTGCAGATGTTAAGATAATGCGGGTGACGGAGGGTATACCTGCTAGCGTGATAAATTGTCCATTTGGATTCTTGAGGCAGATTTCTCGAGTCGAACAATTGATTTGGGCGCTGTGCTCGGCCAACCAATCCATCCCCAGAATGATGTCGAATCCGGTTATTGCTAAGATGGTGGCGTTGACTTCGAACTCTATGCCTCCCAGCATTGCTTGGAAGGAACATTTCTTGGTGGAAGTCATGTCTGACCCATCCGGGAGTCGTATTCGGATCGACATCCCGGATGATCTCACCGTGTTCCCTTTGTCAGCGATGAAGTTTTGTGCAACGAAAGAGTGTGTGGCGCCGGTATCGAACAGTGTTTTAGCGGGATGACCTTCTACAAAAAGTAGACCTAATAATATATATACTATGATCATAAGCTTTTCATAAATATACAGGAGTAGGGATGACATATACAAAAGTCCCAATATATAAAGCTACAACATCTCCTAGGATATCATACTATCGGAAGTAGATACCTATCACTACGTCAGGAGCAGGACCGTGCTGGAGATCCAACGCGTATGCCTCGAGCGGTGCTGCTCTGCCCTGCCTAGCCGGCTCCCTCCTGCCTGCGGGACGTCCTCTGCGTCCACCTCGTCCTCTCTCTGCCGCTCTCTGTACTGCTCCTAAACCGGGTCTCCCGATAGCTTGTGGGCAGAAGGCTCGTATATGCCCAGGCTGCTGACATAGGTAGCAGTTCCCTGCGAAGGGAACATCTCGTCGTGCGGCTGGGACGACCTGAGGTGCTGGGGCTGGGGGTGCTGGTCGGGGCTGGGGTGCTGGTCGGGGCTGGGGTGTCTGTCTATATGGCTGGTGACGCTGACGCTGTCTCCCGTCTCGGCCCTGCCTGCGAGGACCTACCCCTCTCTCTCGGCCCTGAGTCTGGGGAACACCCACGTGTCCCCTCCGCTGCTGGGCTACCATCTGCTGGTCCATCTCTAGAGTGGTGGCATGTGAGGCGATCGTGTGGAAGGATGTCTGGGAAATCATGATCAGGGCCTGACGGAGGTCGTCCCGTAATCCCCGGTAAAATCTGGCCGCCCTGTCCCTATCCGTACCTGCTAAGGTCCCGGCGAAGCGGGCCAGGTGGATAAACTCTCTCTGGTAGTCTGGAACCGTCCTATCTCCCTGCCTGATCTGTAGGAACCGCTCCTGGAGTGCCATCCGGTCTGCATACGAAATGAAATGCTCTAAGAAGGCCTCTGAGAACTCCCCCAGAGAATGGTGCTGAGGGGTCGCCCTCTAAAAGTGGAGCGGCTAGCTGCCCTCCACCAGTCCCGGGCATAGCCCTCCAACATGGTCACCACTAGGGACACTGCGGCTACTGCTGGGCACATCATCCCTACAAGAAGCTCCTCTACCCTCTCCACCCACTCCTCGGCCTGGATGGCTGACTCTGTACCCCGAAAGGTGGGGGGCCTTAGCCCTCGGAATGTCGTCAGCAGATCGGTGGGTACGGTGGCCTGCTGGGGTGGCCGTAAGGTGGCTGTCTGGAAGGCGGCCAACAGGGCTACCAGGGTCTGCCCGAGCTCTGTCTCTCCGAACGGAACTGTGGCTGGAGCGGTCTGAGCTGGTGGTGGAGTGGTAGGGTGGTACTGGTCTCGAGAGGAGGACCTTCCGTTACTTGACTCCGGTATCTGGAGAAGTAACAAACGGGTGTCAGAACTTGCAAAAATAAGGGAATTTTGCAGGACTGAAAGAAAAGGAAGCGGAAAGCGTGTGGGTGTACTATCGTGCAGTCTCGAGTCCTTAACCTTAAACCTAAAGGGTCTACCAGGCTTCCGCTGCGTGGTTCGTCCCGAACCAAGAAACGGAACCGGGGAAGGGAGGATCGAAAGACTGCCCCATGTGGTCGGATCGTGGTAGCTCTGATCCATTTGTAAGACCCCCCCCCCCCCCCCCCCCCCCCCCCTCTCCCCAGACTGAACCGGGTTCCGGGAGGGGGGGATCTTACTGCCCAAAGAGGACCACCCAGCGCTTTCCGGGTGGTGACGTCCCACCCACTCAAGCACTGAGCGGTCTCTTTGTCAGGCACAAGAATCATTACATCACATCAGATCGCACAGCGGAAGCAGATAATATAAAGAAAACAAGCACACTGCTTATATTCTACATTTAAATATGGCCGGAGCCTATCGTTTACGAAATATTGCCCGAAGGCTACATAGTCCAAAACAACAAGGAGCCCTAGGCTAGTCTTTATTCTCTCGCACTCACGTCTCTGAAGATAGGAGGAGAGGTTGCAGTGTCCGATCGGGCCATCTCTAAGGCACGTATCTCATCCTGCGGGGTGGGGGCTTCGCGCTGTCCCGTTTCCTGTGATTGGTTATAAGAAGTAACCGTTAGTCACAAAGCAAAGTAGAACAATACATTCCCTCCCCGGATCCTTATCCGGGGGGGACGGCTAAAGGACGGAAAAGAAATAGCCGAAGCAAGGAAAAGGGTTAGTAGCATGTGAATATGTATATATATACGTATATATATATAAATAGGGCCGCTTGCCCTAAGAATATGTATATATATACATATATATATAAATAGGGCCGCTTGCCCTAAAGCCTGTATTTGCGCCGTATAGCAACCATACAACACTATATCGCGCGGACACACACCCAGGCATTCAAACCCGTACGCACACAAAAGACCCTGTGTCGACACAGTTTAGACCGCTTTTGTTCAAGCAGGGAAGCTAACCCCGCGGGCCTCACCGATGTGGCCGTCGGTGACAGTGGCCAGTCTTGCCACTTCTGAATGTAGTCGTACCGTATCATTCAGGCCCTCCTGTACAACTTGGTGTACCAACTGGATGTGAGCGACATCCGGCGAGCCGATTTGTAGGCCGACCAGCGGAGGCAAAACTGCATGTTCGGAGGGTGATAACCCGCTGCGCACATCTCCCTGTCGCCTTGAGTCGTCAATCCACCCGCACCGGTACGAACGGTCTGCGAGCGTGACCAACCCGCCACTTCCAATCAATCTTCACCCGCTATATATAAAACAAACCCTTGGGCCACGTGGCAATTCTACTCGACCGGTCGCACGACCTTGGACCGGGAGGGTTAGCGGTATGAGGGCTCCTTGCTTGGGGCTAGCCTGGGAGGAGAGACTCAACTCCGGGTTTTCCCCAACTAAGGCCTCGCCGAAGGGAGGATAAGCACCGCATTTGTTGCCACGGCAGCTCTGCACTAGCAAGTAAATTAGGCCGAAGCAGGGGCCATAACACTAAACAGAAATGTAGGCCGAAAGCAGAGGCCATAATGATAAGCAGAAAGTAGGCCGAAAGCAAAGGCCATAATGATAAGCAGAAAGTAGGCCGAAAGCAAAGACCATGTAATAAACAGGAAAGTAGGCCGAAAGCAGAGGCCATAATGATAGGACCAGTGCAAGACTGGATTTAAAGAAAAGTACAGAAGTAAATACGGGGGACCAGTGCGAGACTGGATTTAATTGAAAGTGCAGAAAATAAGTGCGGGGGACCAGTGCGGGACTGGATTTAAGGAAAAGTACAGAAGTAAATACGGGGGACCAGTACGAGACTGGATTTAATGGAAAGTACGGAAAGCAGTAAAAGCATAAGAGGAAATGGTTAGTAGTCCAATCACTCCAGAAGAGGAGGCTTCGATCGACGACTCCGTTCTTTTATTATCGTCGCGGCGGGGTTAAATTTCGTCGCCGCGCCGCGATGTCGTTCCGATTTTTGCGTTGCTTTTCCGAGCTTAGTCGATTCTTTAGATTGATACGCATAATTTTGATAGGTATTTAAGATTATGCGCCGAGGGGGCGCCGATTCGTTTTGATAAATTTCGCTCTCTTTTTTCGGGCGTCTATTTTGTTTGTAAAAGTATTTAAGGGGTCAAATCAGAAGGTCACACCTCCCAACTTTGATAGTATTTGCAAAATACCAATACTTAGAGCCCCTAATTTTTGGGGAATTTTAGAAACTCATTTGGGCATTTTATTTCCTAAAATAAACTTTATACTGGGTTTTAAAAATAGTAAAACTCCTCCCAAAAAAACCAAAAAATTACAGTGGGTGCCCCTTAGGGTGGGGCACATTTTCTATTTAGAAAACTCTCTCTGAAACTCCCCATTTTTTTTTTCAAAAAATGGGGAAGGGAAAAGGGTATTGGGGTGCGGTTAGGAAAAAAGGAGGGGGCGGGTCTGGGGTGCGATTAAAGAAAGGGAGGGAGCGCAGGGGTTTTGCACCCTGCGCCCTCCCGCGGCTCCCACAGTGGATCTGCGGCGGATCCGATGTGGGAGCACTCATACTGAGGCGGAGGGCGGGAAAACGAGGAAATGGGGGCCGCTCGATCTCCTGGGGGAGATCGTGCGGCCCCCGCTCGCGCACGGTTGGCAACCGCTGCCATCGCCGGGCAGCGGCCGGCTGGGGCCGGCGCCGCCCCCGGTCGGTGCGCCGGGGGCCGGCGACTACTCCGGTGGTGGTCCGGCGGGCTGGCACCGCCGGCCACCGTCGGGGTTAGTGCCGAGAGCGGCACGGGGGCGGTGGCGGCCTGCATGCAGTGTGCACGCTAGCCGCCGCCGCCTCTGCCAGGGGGGGGGGGGGTACGGGGAGTGCCCCCGGTCGGTGCGCCGGGGGTCGGCGACTACTCCGGTGGTGGTCCGGCGGGCTGGCGCCGCCGGCCACCGTCGGGGTTAGTGCCGAGAGCGGCACGGGGGCGGTGGCGGCCTGCATGCAGTGTGCACGCTAGCCGCCGCCGCCTCTGCCAGGGGGGGGGGGGGGGGTACGGGGAGAGCCCCCGGTCGGTGCGCCGGGGGCCGGCGACTCTTCCGGGGGTTGTCCGGGGGCCGGCGACTCTTCCGGGGGTTGTCCGGCGGCCTGGCGCCGCCGGCCACCGCCGGGGGAGGTGATACAGAGGGCGGGAGGCGGGGGCGTGGCCTGCATGGGCCATGCAGGCCCGCTGAGCCGCCGCCCCCCCCCCCCCGAGGGGCCACTGGTGCCGCCCCCGGTCGGAGCGCCGGGGGTCGGCGTTTACTCCAGTGGTGGCCCGGCAGCCTGGAGCCGCCGGCCGCTGCCGGGGGAGGGGGTTATCCTCCTACAGGAAGTGCGGGGAGGAGGGGGAGGCCACGGGCGCCGCCGGCTGTGCCCGCCGGCGGCCCGGCCGCCTCCCCTGTGCCGGCGCCGAGGTCCTCGAGGGGGACCCCCTCCCCCCCCCAGCACCACCGCCGGCGCTGGGGGAGAGGGCTTCCTCGGCCGCCTCCTCCCCGAACCTTGCAAGGCTCGGGGCGGCGGCCGGCGGCGCTCCAGCGACAGGGGGAGGGGGGGGGGTCTTCCTCCAGGAGGTGGGAAGGAGGAGGGGAGGTGGTTCTACCTGGTGAGGGGCTCGGGTGGAGGGGCGGCCGGCCATGAGGGAGGAGGTGGTGGCGGCGGCTTGCTCCGGCAAGGAGGAGGAGGGGGTGGCTGGCTGGGGGGGCTGCCGGCAGAGGAGAGTTGAGAGAGAGAGAGAGAGGTGGTGTGGGGGGAATTGGAGAGGGGCTGCCCCTCCTTTTATAGGAAGGAGGGGAGCTCTCCCCCCCCCTCTCCCTCCCTTCCACGTGTATGAAGGGAGGGTGAGTGGGGGGAGATATTTCCCCCCCCCCTTCCTTTCTCTCTCTTGCCCCTTGCCCCAATAGGGGCAGCCTCCCCCCCCTTGGGGGGGTTTTTCTCTCTCCCCCCCCCTTTTTCTTTAGCAATTTCGAGTTCAGGGGGGGGGGGGGGGGGGGGGGTTAACTAAGTCAACTTAGGGCGGGGTCCTCCTTGGCTCCCGGGGCACGATAAGAGTTGCCGGGGCCGATGCCGGGTTCGTGTGCTTTATATCTCGTGCGTTGCACTGAGGCGATCTGCATAGGACTAAAATGGCATTCTCTCCATACGACCTCGTATCGAGACGCAACGAGTTCCGTTGTGCTTGTATTGGTCATACGATCCTAACGGAACTGACAGAAGTCAATTCGGGGTTCGTACGGCCATTATTCACAATAATGGGGTGGTGGCGCGCTACGATACCTAAAATGGTCATTTTCTCCAAATGACCTCGGATCGAAGTGCAACGAATTCCGCTGCGCTCGTATTGTCCATACGAGTTCAACGGAACTGACGGAAGTCAATTCGGGGTTCGTACGGTCACTATTCATAATAATGAGGTAGTGGCGCGCTACGATACCCGAAATGGTCGTTTTCTCCAAACGACCTCGGATCGAAGTGCAACGAATTCCGTTGCGCTCGTATTGTCCATACGAGTTCAACGGAACTGACGGAAGTCAATTTGGGGTTCGTACGGTCACTATTCATAATAATAAGGTAGTGGCGCGCTACGATACCCGAAATGGTCATTTTTCTCCAAACGACCTCGGATCGAAGTGCAACGAATTCCGTTGCGCTCGTATTGTCCATACGAGTTCAATGGAACTGACGGAAGTCAATTCGGGGTTCGTACGGTCACTATTCATAATAATGAGGTAGTGGCGCGCTACGATACCCGAAATGGTCGTTTTCTACTGCTCGGGCCTACTTTTATTGGGCTCACTAGGGTCTAGTGGCCCAATAAAAGTCGGGATGTTACACTACCACGCGAGCTTCTTCCCATGGCGGTGAAGGCGACGGCTTCCACACAGGGAGGTGCGTGGACCTCTACTCGCGGGGATGGGGTCTCCTCGCCCATCGACTTGTCGCCAGGAGGCGATGAACCTTTGATCGTCGGCGAAGGATCGGGGCCTTCGAAGAAGCGGAAGGAGAGGGGCGAGCACTCCGAGCCCTCGAGGAAGAAGAAGGAGGTCGCTCACATGGACCTCGATAAGAAGGCGGACGCTTCTGAGGCTGGCGAGCCTTACACCCACCCGAATTTCAACCTCGGCAGGCGTGGTGAGGACATCTATGGTCGCCCCTTGGTGACCTGGACGGAGAGTGCCCACGAGGTGACTCTAAGCTCCAACCTTCCCGCCTGGTCGGAGGATTTGGAGGACAAAGGCGAGGCTTACGACGTGACCTTTGCTATCTATGGTCGCGCGGACGCCGAAGTCCTGCTGGACGCTTCTGCCGAGTATCTGGCTCACCAGACCTCGCGCTCCTTACTGCGATCTGCCGAGCTGGCCCATTCGACAGCAAGGCGATTGCTCGAGTATGAAGGGGTGATCAAGACCCAAAGCAAGAAGATGATCACCATGGGGCTCAAAGAGAAGGAGCATGAGGTACTCGCCTCCCTTCTATACTCGCTCCTGGGATACTCGCCACTTTGCCGAATAGTTGTTTTACCGTCTGTGTTTTCCCGTTTTTTGCAGGCCGCCGAGGTGGAGATGGCGAAGAAGACCTCCCAGCTGGAGAAGGAGCTGGAGGACACCCGGCTGGCCCTGGAGGCCGCCCAAGTTCGCATCGCTGAGCTGGAAACTCGGCCTGCCGAGCAACAACCAGCGGTGGCGTGTAACATCCTGATTCGAGCTAGACCCCTTGTGCGCGTTTTTGAGTCAAGCGAGTTGACTCGGGCTCGAGGTGTAATGAGGTCCAGGCTTACACCTGAGTCGGGGAAGTGCACTCGACGAACGCGGCGAATACCATTTCTATTCCTTGTCTCGATGTTTGCTGTATCGGGATCCGAGCTGTCCGGAGAGTATAATTTGAGCAATAAAACTCGAAGGAGGCGTGCCGCCTTGAAGGAATTATAGTGCGTACGTTAGCTCAAATGGCACGGCCTGCGAATAGCATATTTATCCAAAAGGCGATATGCAGCAGACGGTCTCGATATTCACCCCAGTCAGTTTTGTTAGACTCGTGAAGCCTATACGAGCTCAACAAAACTGTCCGCGCTCGATTCTGATGAGAATCGGCGAATTTATTAATGTGGTCTGCGAATAGCATATTTATCCAAAATGGTGAAATGGACCAAACAATCTCGCAATTGACCCCAATCAGTCTTGTTAGACTCGTCACATTAGTACGAGTTCAACGGATTTAGTTGTTTGTGATTTTGGCGTCGTTTGAAGGGTTTTTGACATTTACGTAAATAAGGCCGTAAACGCTCCGGAGAGCGTAAAATGAGCAGACGAACTCGGATTTGATCGTGGTCTGTTCCGATAGATGCGTATCGGCGAGACGATCGTAACGAGCCCGTCTGGGATAAATTCCGAGCATTCTAGAGCGTTGCGCGAGCGTTTAATTGCATTAATAATAATAATAATAATAATAATATTATTATTATTATTAATATATATTATATATTATATATATATACACATTATAAACATTAGGTTTAAAACTCACCCTTGCCGATCTCTCCCCCCAGCAGCGCCGCACCGAGCTCCCCCTCCATTTTCGATCTCTTTCCTCTCCGGCAATTGCTCCACTCCGGCGAGCCTTCTCCGGCGCACCTCCTCACGACGAGCTCTCACCGAGCCCTCCTCCCAGCTGCGCCTTCGAGCTCCCTTTCTCTCTCTCTCTCTACAGCATCCATGGCCGACCGCCTTAAGCTCGTCCGCCCCTCTACATCAGCCCCAACTCCGGCGATCTCCTCGGACAGAACCTATCTCCGGCGAGATCTCCCCACTTTCGCGGCAAGCTCTCCTCCGAAAAGCCTTTACTCCGGCGTATCTCCTCCATCTCTTTGCTCTCTCTCTCTCTCTCTACAACATAGACATGGCTGACCTTCTCCCCCTCTCTTCAATATTCCGGCTACCTCATATTCTCTTGAGACCTTAAAGTGCTGAATATGTCATCTCTTGCGCTCGACTGTGCAGAAATGGAGGCTTCTCCTCTCCTCTCTCGGTGAGCCCTCCTTTTTCTTTCTACCTTTTTCCTTCCAGTTACTGATTATGGTTTACTTTGTTAATGTCCGGCTGTATTTTTGGGGATTTATATGGTGGTAAATGATTTTTAGTGCTCCTCTTTTTTGGGGTTTATGGTAGTGGCTGGGCTGTGCTGAAACCTTGCTGCTCCTCTTTTCATTTCTAGTGGTTGTGCTGAACCCCTGCTGCTCCTCTTTTCATTTATGGTGGCTGTATGGATTTGGGCAAAAGGGTTGGCTGGTGGATTTGATTTTATCCTGCATGTGGCTGTTTTCCAGGACGTTTATGGAAGTGCTTTTGAACCCCGATTGCTTGTATTGCCTTATGCATTCCATTATTGCTGTTGGGTCGCCTTTAAACTGTCCAGATTCACTCTTTTGTCGTTCTTGCTAAGCTTGGCCAACTGTTGCTTTGCAATATTGTTCCAATACCTGCATATTGGAGAATTTTAATGCTGTTGTCTGTGACCGGATATTGCTGTTTTTCTGTCCAGTTAAAACTGCTGCCACTTCTCTATTTATTGTTGCTGGGGGAAACTCCTGTTAGTTTGTTTTTGTGTCCAGGAAGTATTCAATTTCTCGCATGGTAGTAGCTTTTCCTTATGAGCAGGCTGTTTGGAATTTCTTTTGTCTAATCTTTATTCCTCATTTCAGTTAGAATTATTGTTAGGAGATTTGAGTCAAACTCGTGAATAGCTTTGGGGCTTTTACCTTGACCGGCCGTCTGTTGTTTCCTATTTTTTTTTAGTTTGGAGTAATGTTGACTGATTATATGTTCGATATTTCTGTGGATCAGGACCCCTTTATTCAGCCTTGGCCAACTGCCGCCATGCCGCGGAGGATACAACCGCGAACGTCGTCCGGAAATCAGGTGACTTCCTCCCCTCTCCCTTGGTGCTAGATCTTTAGATCACATAGGAGAGATGTTGGGCCAAGAGGACCCAACCTTGTGAGTTATGGTGTTTCCATAGGAGAAGACCACGCTAGAACTTCCGTTCTAGGGCGACGATCGCCGTGAGATTTGCTTCAATCAACCCCTCTCTTCAATACGAAGAGAGAGGACTTGATCTCGTGAAGATTGGTGGTCTTTTGAGGGAGTATTTGAGGAAATAGCGCTGTTCATTTTACCCCCTTGCTGGAGGTAGAAGATGAACGAATATCATTAGATTTACTTTAAGATACGTGCAGAAATTATATCTGCAGACCGATGCAGAAATCTATTTTCTGCGCGCAGCTGTGTTCAAGTCCAGTTTTGGGCATGATACAGTGGGATTCGGGTTTCGGTCTCAACACGAAAGTTGTAGATCTCGGAAAATCCTTCGAGATGAGTGGCTGTTTATATTTTGGGGAGCCCTGTAGCTCCCTAGATAACCCGTGAAAGCAGACTGTGTAATTAAGGTTTGTTAGTTTGCTGTCATGTATTACACAACCAGCTTGTTGAGCTTGTTTGAGGATGAAACACTTGGAATTGGACCTTCAGTTCAACATAAAAATTGTAGCCCTTGTTGTTAACTTTCCAGAATGGGGTGGCACGTAAATTTTGGTGTAGTGAAACTCTCAGAATTTCAGTTTTAGTATTCTGTGTCATGGTAGCCTAAGTCTCGATGAATTTTGGAATAACTTCATTGATACTTGTTGTTGTTCAAAACAAAATTGCAGAGATGATGTTGATGATGATGTGCATATCGCTGTAGAATTTCATGATTTTTAGATGAATATTTATTGTCATTTTGTGAATAATAAATTATGATCGTAACAAAGCAGCGAGTCTATGCTAGAGGCTTCAGCGAGATCGGAATTGAAATGGATCCTTGTCTATATATATATTTTGGTGATTTACCTTGCTTTGTTTATCGAAAGATGTTTGGAATTGGTAGATAAATGTTGATGACAAGGTGGACATCCCTCTTAAATTTCATAATTTTCGGATATAAACTTGCTGTGATTTGTCAATATTAGGTTATAAAATTATTGTGCCTTAAATAACTACCAAGATTATTCCGAATGAGCTGGGATATGGTGTGAACACTTAAGACGCTAACCCTGACGTGTAGAAGAAATTTTAGAAGTCTTGGGTTTAATATAGCCATTTGTTTGATCACTTGTTTGATGACGCTCTAGGACAATAAGTATGTGCATGAAACTTTAGGCAAGTTGTGATTTGAATAGTGCTCTCAATTACATTATATGTAAATGTTATTATTATGATTTTAATATAACATTGGAGGTGATTGACCTAAATATTAGGGAAAATTATGTAATGAACGATTGATGACGTAGTATGTATTAACATTTAAATATATATGTTGAATCTAACAGGGTTGGATGAGAAACAACCCTTGAGTAAAAGCCGAGCTTAGTCTTATAATATCATGATAGTCTTCTGGTAATAATCTTGAGTCAATTGGATGACTATTTGTAGTACCTCCCCTTATGTGGTTCATATAACTCATTTGGTCTGCGAATAGTAAAACGGTAAAATGGAGATAACTTGTAGACCATTAGGTGGGAATGGGAGGTAGTTGGTGTACCTGATTTGGATGAAGAGGTTGAGGTCACCAAAAAGGAGTTTAGGTGATGAGAGTGCTTGGTGAGCTATGGGTAAGGCTGTGCTCGGGATTGACGAAGGATCGTCTTACATAAAGCACTTAGGTTTAATTCAAGTGAAATGATAAGAGAGTAATCTTATGGGTAGATACCAATAATACTAAGTGTCTTGAGAAAGGGAACTTTGGGGTGTCATCCCATTGTAGTTCCTAGTACCGTAGCGAGCCCCTTACAGGGTAACCCTCGGGAAGTCCATGACTAACCCTAAATTGCAATAACATTTAAAGTAGGCAAGAGTAGTCATAGTAGTGTAAGATTGGATTTATGTATCTCCTCCCAGTTGCGGGAGTGGCAGGATTGTGGTGCTCGGTTAGACGAGCGGGAATCTCGAGGGGATGATTATCCCGGTAACCTTCTCAGAAATGTGGCAGGTCTTCGGTACTAGACAGGTCGTCACTCCGACCGCGGTACGTTGACTTAGCGGGTGTGTAGGGGTCTAAGGGGCCAGCTTGGCTGCGTGTCGGGGCGACAGTTCCCCGAAGACACCTCTCACTTGGCTCACAGTCTGGTGGACTCCAGCAAAGAGTACGCAGAGCTCCGCGGTTGTTTAGCGTCGAGGCGTACGTGCGGTCTAGGCCTCGTAGACTGTATACCCGCCTAGGAGTGGACAGCCCGGTCCGCTACCACCGTGTGTCACAGTGGTTGGTACCCGAGAGGTTGGCTTCCTTTCAAACAGAGGGAACTACAAAGGTCTATGCGCATAGAGTCGTGTGTGTGAGTTTCATTGCATAACACATTCATGGCATAGCATAGCATACGCACTTGCGGATCCTCATCATATAAATTAGTATGGGCTCTTTTATATAATGAGTTATAATTCCTGAAAATCCTAACTTATAAGTTTGTATGGGCATTCATATAAGTTAGGGTACGAGATTGATTACTTGTCGCTACTGTTCTTACTGCCTTGCTTTACCTGCTTTACTTACTGTTTATTTACTGTTGTACACCTTTATTATACTCCTGCTTATACGTGATTAGATTAGCCCCTTTTACACTTGTGTAGCTTAGAATGTGTATACACTAGTTTGCTTTCCCCGTCACCTGCTTTGTATATTAATGTTATATTGCAGCTTTTCTTCCTTTCCTTCCGCCCGGTGCCTTGGAGTCGCCGGGGGAGCAGATGGGAAGCCACTTAGTCTTTATGACTAACGGTTGCTACGTCCCTCTTTTTAGGAGCACATTCAGATGTGTAGCAGCGTTCAGCACCGGAGGCCAGCCAGGTCAGGTGTGCAGGGCTGAGGTTTATGGTTCCTTAGCTGCCGTTAGTGACAGAGGCGGGTGAGTGTTTTGAGATGTAGCCCTTGGGGCATTTAGCTGGTTACTCTGATGATTTGCAGGAGTTTGTGCAGCTTTCTGCTTTTATTTGTACTGTTTTGGACATTATTACTTATTGTGAATCTTTGGCTTTTAATACTTTCTATTATTGATGGGTTGGCGCTGTTTAGTTGGTTTGGCCGGCAGAATAGGCGTCTTGTGGTACAGGTTAGCCCGTGTGCTGACGCTACCGCAAGGCGGCTGTTCTGGGCATAAGACTCCCCTCGGCCGAGTTTTGTGTTCTAGGAGGGGGATCTTACAAATGGTATCAGCTTGCAACGATCCTGAGATAAAGAAGTCCATTAGACCACTAGGCTACCCCTGCTAGCTAGATCAGTTTGAGGACAAACTGATGCAGCGGAAGCGGTGGTGTGCCCATGTGTAATTCACAATAAGTATGTCCACTTTTTCCTATAAAAAGTGCCAACCTAAGCCAAACTCGTACCCTTACATACAAATGCTGGCTCACTCCGAGACAGTAATTGGTATTCCCATTCCAACAATTAGAGTTGGTTTGACATAGGATTGATGCCAACCTAACTAGGATACCGTTTTGGTCGACTTAGCAGGATATGTCGGGACATACCCTAACCTTATACCGATCTTGGGGATGATTGAGCCAAGCAATAAGTGACCTTGAGTGACTAAGGGAAGAGTTTAACGTGAGTGTAGATGCTATAGACTCACACCCTGAGAATTCTATCCCAGATATGGAGTAATATTATCACCTTACCCAAAAATTTTAGGGCAATCTCAATGAGATTGGTGCTTGTAGTCTATTACCAGCTTAGTGAGAGACCACCAAGCATGTCTTTTATACTGTATGTCGATACCTCTCACTTCTTTTTATGTAGAAGGTTTCATACGGAGAAGTTATGATAAGAATTCAGATCCAGAGAAAGCTCATTTTAGGACGAATGTGTTATATTGGTGGTAGAAGAAACTCAGTTAAAGAGATATGGGGGCTTATCTCTTCGTTTATTGGCCTAGCTAATGGACCAACTGAGGTTTCACCGAGAGTTAAAAATCTTTGCAGACTGTTTCACTTAGCCTTGCTATAATGAGGTTTTCCCATCTAAGTCGTTACAAGTCGACGATATTAGAATTAGGTACTCCTTGATGAATGAGTCATTTTAAGCAAGGTGGATGGTTAAACACCAAGTTTTGGATTATGTTGAGTGCCCTACCAGAACAACATAGGTGAGTACCTAAAGGATGGTTATGTCTTTGCTCTGATCGAAGGTTATGCGGAGAAGTAGACCAAGGAGAAATGATGATCTAAAACCTTTTGGGATATACACCGAGGTTGTCGAGTTTTCATACATGAACTCCTGGATAAATCATATAGCTGGGTAATTGTGGATATGAATACATCCTGATGTGTACCAATTAGGACCTTTGGGGTGACGTTGAGTAAAATTTAGCATGATTTAGATGTATGTCAATACTATGTGAAGGATGCGATGTTGTCCCGATGTGATGGTAAGGACTTGGTGGTAGTCCTTGGGTTCTGGTAGCACGAGTTCCATCATTAGAACCTCATGGGTGTAGTTATGTAAAATCTTGAATCCTCTTGATAGTGTTGTAGTGCCTCTCAGTGATCAATGGTCGGTCCGACGACCGCGCGATAAATTTTGGGGGACGCCTTGAAATTTGTTGAGTTGGAGTTGTATTTGATTGTCGATCAAAGAGGTGTGTTTAAAAGTGACATATTTAGGATAATTGGTTTAAATCGTAGCACTCATAGTGTTAAGGTTATACAACGTGGTTGTTAAGTTAAAAAATTCACAACAGTGGTGTCTATGCACTGATTTGCGTACATATATAATGATATTGTAAACTAAATAAAATTACCGAGGATGTGTGTTGGAGACTCATGACAAATAACTATGATATTGATGCAAGACAACTGTTGATGACACTTGCTATAGAGTTATAATGTTTTGAGATCTAGTCCTGCAAGGTGTAAACGAGCTGGTGGCTCGGCAGTCTTGATGGTTCATAGAACCTGTATAGTGATATAGATGTTGGTAGTGGTAGCCAGTTGCTTCATGGTTATATAAATGAGTAACATGCTCGAAGTCGTTCATACCAAGTCCTTGCTAAATGCTCCCTTGTATGTTGTGTGCTTGAGACTAAATCACAACATAATCAGTTAGACTGATGTAGCGATTATTGAAATAGTATGTCATTATTAGTTCGTATGTCTTCACAAGGCAAGGGTGCGCATGCAATCTAGTTTCTATGTATAAACCGCAACAATTGAGAGTGCATACATACGCTTGAAATTATTATGGATGAAGTACCCACGAATGAATATGATGAGTATATTTTACTCTCATCCAGAAAACCCTCATAGCCTCAACCTAATATTTCGGGGACGAAATTATTTCTTCGTTTATTGGATTTGTAACATCCCGATTCGAGCTAGACCCCTTGTGCGCGTTTTTGAGTCAAGCGAGTTGACTCGGGCTCGAGGTGTAATGAGGTCCAGGCTTACACCTGAGTCGGGGAAGTGCACTCGACGAACGCGGCGAATACCATTTCTATTCCTTGTCTCGATGTTTGCTGTATCGGGATCCGAGCTGTCCGGAGAGTATAATTTGAGCAATAAAACTCGAAGGAGGCGTGCCGCATTGAAGGAATTATAGTGCGTACGTTAGCTCAAATGACACGGTCTGCGAATAGCATATTTATCTAAAAGACGATATGCAGCAGACGGTCTCGATATTCACCCCGGTCAGTTTTGTTAGACTCGTGAAGCCTATACGAGCTCAACAAAACTGTCCGCGCTCGATTCTGATGAGAATCGGCGAATTTATTAATGTGGTCTGCGAATAGCATATTTATCCAAAATGGTGAAATGGACCAAACAATCTCGCAATTGACACCAATCAGTCTTGTTAGACTCGTCACATTAGTATGAGTTCAACGGATTTAGTTGTTTGTGATTTTGGCGTCGTTTGAAAGGGTTTTTGACATTTACGTAAATTAGGCCGTAAATGCTCCGGAGAGCGAAAAATGAGCAGACGAACTCGGATTTGATCGTGGTCTGTTCCGATAGATGCGTATCGGCGAGACGGTCGTAACGAGCCCATCTGGGATAAATTCCGAGCATTCTAGAGCGTTGCGCGAGCGTTTAATTGCATTAATAATAATAATAATAATATTATTATTAATATATAATATATATTATATATATACACATTATAAACATTAGGTTTAAAACTCACCCTTGCCGATCTCTCCCCCCAGCAGCGCCGCACCGAGATCCCCCTCCATTTTCGATCTCTTTCCTCTCCGGCAATTGCTCCACTCCGGCGAGCCTTCTCCGGCGCACCTCCTCACGACGAGCTCTCACCGAGCCCTCCTCCCAGCTGCGCCTTCGAGCTCCCTTTCTCTCTCTCTCTCTACAACATCCATGGCCGACCGCCTCAAGCTCATCCGCCCCTCTACATCAGCCCCAACTCCGGCGATCTCCTCGGACAGAACCTATCTCCGGCGAGATCTCCCCACTTTCGCGGCAAGCTCTCCTCCGAAAAGCCTTTACTCCGGCGTATCTCCTCCATCTCTTTGCTCTCTCTCTCTCTCTCTCTCTCTCTCTATCTCTCTACAACATAGACATGGCTGACCTTCTCCCCCTCTCTTCAATATTTCGGCTACCTCCTATTCTCTTGAGAGCTTAAAGTGCTGAATATGTCATCTCTTGCGCTCGACTGTGCAGAAATGGAGGCTTCTCCTCTCCTCTCTCGGTGAGCCCTCCTTTTTCTTTCTACCTTTTTCCTTCCAGTTACTGATTATGGTTTACTTTGTTAATGTCCGGCTGTATTTTTGGGGATTTATATGGTGGTAAATGATTTTTAGTGCTCCTCTTTTTTGGGGTTTATGGTAGTGGCTGGGCTGTGCTGAAACCTTGCTGCTCCTCTTTTCATTTCTAGTGGTTGTGCTGAACCCCTGCTGCTCCTCTTTTCATTTATGGTGGCTGTATGGATTTGGGCAAAAGGGTTGGCTGGTGGATTTGATTTTATCCTGCATGTGGCTGTTTTCCAGGACGTTTATGGAAGTGCTTTTGAACCCCGATTACTTGTATTGCCTTATGCATTCCATTATTGCTGTTGGGTCGCCTTTAAACTGTCCAGATTCACTCTTTTGTCGTTCTTGCTAAGCTTGGCCAACTGTTGCTTTGCAATATTGTTCCAATACCTGCATATTGGAGAATTTTAATGCTGTTGTCTGTGACCGGATATTGCTGTTTTTCTGTCCAGTTAAAACTGCTGCCACTTCTCTATTTATTGTTGCTGGGGGAAACTCCTGTTAGTTTGTTTTTGTGTCCAGGAAGTATTCAATTTCTCGCATGGTAGTAGCTTTTCCTTATGAGCAGGCTGTTTGGAATTTCTTTTGTCTAATCTTTATTCCTCATTTCAGTTAGAATTATTGTTAGGAGATTTGAGTCAAACTCGTGAATAGCTTTGGGGCTTTTACCTTGACCGGCCGTCTGTTGTTTCCTATTTTTTTTTAGTTTGGAGTAATGTTGACTGATTATATGTTCGATATTTCTGTGGATCAGGACCCCTTTATTCAGCCTTGGCCAACTGCCGCCATGCCGCGGAGGAGACAACCGCGAACGTCGTCCGGAAATCAGGTGACTTCCTCCCCTCTCCCTTGGTGCTAGATCTTTAGATCACATAGGAGAGATGTTGGGCCAAGAGGACCCAACCTTGTGAGTTATGGTGTTTCCATAGGAGAAGACCACGCTAGAACTTCCGTTCTAGGGCGACGATCGCCGTGAGATTTGCTTCAATCAACCCCTCTCTTCAATACGAAGAGAGAGGACTTGATCTCGTGAAGATTGGTGGTCTTTTGAGGGAGTATTTGAGGAAATAGCGCTGTTCATTTTACCCCCTTGCTGGAGGTAGAAGATGAACGAATATCATTAGATTTACTTTAAGATACGTGCAGAAATTATATCTGCAGACCGATGCAGAAATCTATTTTCTGCGCGCAGCTGTGTTCAAGTCCAGTTTTGGGCATGATACATTGGGATTCGGGTTTCGGGCTCAACACGAAAGTTGTAGATCTCGGAAAATCCTTCGAGATGAGTGGCTGTACATATTTTGGGGAGCCCTGTAGCTCCCTAGATAACCCTTGAAAGCAGACTGTGTAATTAAGGTTTGTTAGTTTGCTGTCATGTATTACACAGCCAGCTTGTTGAGCTTGTTTGAGGATGAAACACTTGGAATTGGACCTTCAGTTCAACATAAAAATTGTAGCCCTTGTTGTTAACTTTCCAGAATGGGGTGGCACGTAAATTTTGGTGTAGTGAAACTCTCAGAATTTCAGTTTTAGTATTCTGTGTCATGGTAGCCTAAGTCTCGATGAATTTTGGAATAACTTCATTGATACTTGTTGTTGTTCAAAACAAAATTGCAGAGATGATGTTGATGAT
Source organism: Dactylorhiza incarnata (assembly GCA_033032865.1). Taxonomy (NCBI): domain Eukaryota; kingdom Viridiplantae; phylum Streptophyta; class Magnoliopsida; order Asparagales; family Orchidaceae; genus Dactylorhiza; species Dactylorhiza incarnata. Next base: position 1,044,084 of record JAWHQI010000444.1, on the reverse strand, counting down.
GATGTGCATATCGCTGTAGAATTTCATGATTTTTAGATGAATATTTATTGTCATTTTGTGAATAATAAATTGTGATCGTAACAAAGCAGCGAGTCTATGCTAGAGGCTTCAGCGAGATCGGAATTGAAATGGATCCTTGTCTATATATATTTTTTGGTGATTTACCTTGCTTTGTTTATCGGAAGATGTTTGGAATTGGTAGATAAATGTTGATGACAAGGTGGACATCCCTCTTAAATTTCATAATTTTCGGATATAAACTTGCTGTGATTTGTCAATATTAGGTTATAAAATTATTGTGCCTTAAATAGTTACCAAGATTATTCCGAATGAGCTGGGATATGGTGTGAACACTTAAGACGCTAACCCTGACGTGTAGAAGAAATTTTAGAAGTCTTGGGTTTAATATAGCCATTTGTTTGATCACTTGTTTGATGACGCTCTAGGACAATAAGTATGTGCATGAAACTTTAGGTAAGTTGTGATTTGAATAGTGCTCTCAATTACATTATATGTAAAGGTTATTATTATGATTTTAATATAACATTGGAGGTGATTGACCTAAATATTAGGGAAAATTATGTAATGAACGATTGATGACGTAGTATGTATTAACATTTAAATATATATGTTGAATCTAACAGGGTTGGATGAGAAACAACCCTTGAGTAAAAGCCGAGCTTAGTCTTATAATATCATGATAGTCTTCTGGTAATAATCTTGAGTCAATTAGATGAATATTTGTAGTACCTCCCCTTATGTGGTTCATATAACTCATTTGGTCTGCGAATAGTAAAACGGTAGAATGGAGATAACTTGTAGACCATTAGGTGGGAATGGGAGGTAGTTGGTGTACCTGATTTGGATGAAGAGATTGAGGTCACCAAAAAGGAGTTTAGGTGATGAGAGTGCTTGGTGAGCTATGGGTAAGGCTGTGCTCGGGATTGATGAAAGATCGTCTTTCCCCTTAGAGGGTCATAAAACACTGAGGTTTAATTCAAGTGAAATGATAAGAGAGTAATCTTATGGGTAGATACCAATAATACTAAGTGTCTTGAGAAAGGGAACTTTGGGGTGTCATCCCATTGTAGTTCCTAGTACCGTAGCGAGCCCCTTATAGGGTAACCCTCGGGAAGTCCATGATTAACCCTAAATTGCAATAACATTTAAAGTAAGCAAGAGTAGCCATAGTAGGGTAAGATTGGATTTATGTATCTCCTCCCAGTTGCGGGAGTGGCAGGATTGTGGTGCTCGGTTAGACGAGCGGGAATCTCGAGGGGATGATTATCCCGGTAACCTTCTCAGAAATGTGGCAGGTCTTCAGTACTAGGCAGGTCGTCACTCCGACCGCGGTACGTTGACTTAGCGGGTGTGTAGGGGTCTAAGGGGCCAGCTTGGCTGCGTGTCGGGACTACAGTTCCCCGAAGACACCTCTCACTTGGCTCAAAGTCTGGTGGACTCCAGCAAAGAGTACGCAGAGCTCCGCGGTTGTTTAGCATCGAGGCGTACGTGCGGTCTAGGCCTGGTAGAGTGTATACCCGCCTAGGAGTGGACAGCCCGGTCCGCTACCACCGTGTGTCACAGCGGTTGGTACCCGAGAGGTTGGCTTCCTTTCAAATAGAGGGAACTACAAAGGTCTATGCGCATAGATTCGTGTGTGTGAGTTTCATTGCATAAAACATTCATGGCATAGCATAGCATACGCACTTGCGGATCCTCATCATATAAATTAGTATGAGCTCTTTTATATGATGAGTTATAATTCCTGGAAATCCTAACTTATAAGTTTGTATGGGCATTCATATAAGTTAGGGTACGAGATTGATTACTTGTCGCTACTGTTCTTACTGTCTTGCTTTACCTGCTTTACTTACTGTTTATTTACTGTTGTACACCTTTATTATACTCCTGCTTATACGTGATTAGATTAGCCCCTTTTACACTTGTGTAGCTTAGAATGTGTATACACTAGTTTGCTTTCCCCGTCACCTGCTTTGTATATTAATGTTATATTGCAGCTTTTCTTCCTTTCCTTCCGCCCGGTGCCTTCGAGTCGCCGGGGGAGCAGATGGGAAGCCACTTAGTCTTTATGACTAACGGTTGCTACGTCCCTCTTTTTAGGAGCACATTCAGATGTGTAGCAGCGTTCAGCACCGGAGGCCAGCCAGGTCAGGTGTGCAGGGCTGGGGTTTATGGTTCCTTAGCTGCCGTTAGTGACAGAGGCGGGTGAGTGTTTTGAGATGTAGCCCTTGGGGCATTTAGCTGGTTACTCTGATGATTTGCAGGAGTTTGTGCAGCTTTCTGCTTTTATTTTTACTGTTTTGGACATTATTACTTATTGTAAATCTTTGGCTTTTAATGCTTTCTATTATTGATGGGTTGGCGCTGTTTAGTTGGTTTGACCGGCAGAATAGGCGTCTTGTGGTACAAGTTAGCCCGTGTGCTGACGCTACCGCAAGGCGGCTGTTCTGGGCATAAGACTCCCCTCGGCCGTGTTTTGTGTTCCGGGAGGGGGATCTTACATGGCGGGCCCTTCCAGGGTTGGCAAGCAGATTAGGATACTCGACGACGATATGCCTCGCATTCGTCGGGAGATCACGCGAGCAACGGGGACTGTCATCCTGAGCCAACTGAAGGCGGACCACCTTCTGAAGCGGCGGCGATGGAGCTGACAGTGGTGGACCTCATCCCGGCGCTGCTCGCCGAGGAGTCCACCTCTCCCTTGCGAGCATCTTCCCCGCTGTCTGGTGACTCCGAGGATGATGATTCCGAGGACGAGGATGATGACGATGGTGGTGACGAGCCAGATGCTGATATTGATGGCGAGGATGACGCCTAGTCGCCTGGGCACCCTTTTTTGCTCGCCCGACGACCTTTTGTAAACCCCTTTAAGATTCTTTTGTAATGTACATCAAACATACAAATGATAAAGGACAAAATTTTGCTCGCCTGTTTCTTCTGCCCTGCTTCCTGTCTTGAATGTCGCTTAAGCTCTTAGGCTCGAGGCGAGATTGAGTGCTCGCTAGGCTCTTAGGATCGGGGCGAGATTGAGTGCTCGCTAGGCTCTTAGGTTCGAGGTGAGTTTGAGTGCTCGCACCTGCATACTCGCATCTGCATGCTCGCATATGTATACTCGCCCATCTGGCGAGTATCACCTACATACTCGCACCTGTATTCTCAATGGTACTTTCTGATTGAGTCGAGTTGTGGGGGGCACTTGGAGGGTCTCGAGGGACACATGCGCTCAAGGCCTTGCCTTGCACCTGGTGAAGAGTTCATTAGAATCACTTAATAATAATGGACTTTTTGAGAGGAAAAGAGATAGGGAATGGCAGTCGGGGAGGTCTGGAGGGACACATCTTCCCGAGGCCTCCATCCTACTTGGATGCCGGATGTCGACGAAGAATGATGTCAAGTAGGGAATGACGGTCGGGGAGGTTCCAAAGGAACGCACCATCCCGAGGCCTCCATCCTATTTGGATGTTGAATGCCGACCTAACCTGTTTCCTGTTGCTCAACAATTAAACGGGGAGTTAAGCACACTTAAACACATTAACTCACACAATTGGAGGAAATAATCGGAAACGCATCGCTTTGTTATGGGCTTTTAGCCCTCGAGGGTGTACGACACCTTTATTCAAGGGTCCCCTGAGCTAGTTAAATCGATCATCTCTTCGCCGAATCGGGAGGTTGGCGTCCAGATTTTTCTCCTGGTAATCTCTTCAGTCGGACGAGAAATGCGGTCGGTGGGAACCGCGGCCAACGTGCAAGGGGGGAGCTGATCTCGGCCGTCATTGCAGAGGCTTGGACTTAAGGGAACGCACACCCGAGGCACTGTCCCATCATCCGTTCTGAGTTTTTACGAGGGTTAAGTCGGAGGCTCGTTTCCCAACCTAGCGTGGAGATCGACTATACTGGCCTTCTTCCTTAAAAGACTTTTCTGAGATGGGAAGGACTGCCTTATCCCATATTTCAGGGAGACGTAAATTTTTTATTTACAAATGAATTTACAAAAGAAGGGGGGCATGTACATTCCCCTTAGGGATAAAACCTTTTCAGGTCATCGCCGCTCCAGGTGTTCCCTAGCAGCTCGCCTTCCTGGTTCTGCAAGCTGTACCCTCCGGTCAGGAGAGCTTCTTGGATGATGAAGGGTCCTTCCCAGTTCGGGTTAAGCTTCCCGACGGCTGCTGACCTTCCTGTCGCGTCCACTTTCTTCAGGACCAGGTCACCTGCTTGGAAGTGCTTGAGGCGGACATTCTTGTCAAAATATCTTGCCATTCGGCGCTTGATCTCTTCTTGCCTAGCTGAGGCCAGGTCGCGGAGCTCTTCGATGTAATCGAGGGACAGCTTCTAGGCTTCCTCATTTTCTAATCGCCATTCTTCGTTTCCGTCTTCCGCGGCTACCACCCTTGGGCTTCTGACTTCAAACTCTACTGGAATGAGAGCTTCCGACCCGTGAGAGAGTTTGAACGGTGTCTCCCCTGTGGCTGAGCTAGGAGTGGTCCTCAAAGCCCAAAGGACCGAGGGGAGCTGGTCCGCCCAATTACCTCTCAGGTTCTCCACTTTCTTCTTCAGTAGATTGATGATCAGCTTGTTGGCGGCCTCCACTTGACCATTACTCCTGGGATGGTGTACGGAGGCGAATCGAAGATCGGTTCCCAGCTGCTTGCAGAAATCTTCCAATTCCAGGCTGGCAAACTAGGGACCGTTGTCGGTGACGATGGCGAGAGGGATTCCAAATCTGCAGACGATCTCTCCCCAGATGAAGTTCTTCACGACTTGAGAGGTGGTCTTGGCTAAAGCTTTGGCCTCGATCCACTTGGAGAAGTAGTCGATCATGACGAGAACAAACTTCCTCTGGCCACTTGCTTGAGGGAAAGGGCCGATCAAGTCCATCCCCCAGATGGCAAATGGCCATGGGGCGGTGATTGATCGGAGTTGCTGGGCCGGCTGCAACTGGAGGGGGGCGAAGAGCTGACACTTCTGACACTTCTTCGAGAAGGCCTCGGCATCCTTTCGGATAGTAGGCCAGAAGTAACCTTGTCTCAGGATCCTTTGCTCCAAAGTGCGAGTCCCAGAATGACTTCCACACTCTCCCGAGTGGATCTCCTCCAACACTCGAGGTACTTTGTCTTCAGAGACACATCTGGCCAGGGGGCCGGAGATGGTTTTGCGGTATAGTTCTCCGTTTTGCAGTAAATAGTACGCCGCCTTGTACCGGAATCTTCTTTGATCACCTTCGCCTATTGGGAGCTGACCGCTGACTAGGAAGGCCACGAAGGGATCCATCCACGAAGGGCATTGCTCGATCTCCATCATCTCCCCTTCTTCAATGGATGGATGGAAGAGTTCGGTAATAGTTCCTCCAGCCCTCGGCCCATACTTGGCTAAGCGATCTGCTGCCGAGTTCTCCTCTCTCGGCACATGCTCGACGAAGAAGGACTGAAAGCCCCCAATCAGCCCTTTCACCTTTACCAAGCACTTCTGCAGGATGGTGTCGCGCACCTCGAACTCGCCTCGAATCTGTGACGCGACCACCATCGAATCCGTGAAAGCCCGGACATCACGGATCCCCAACTCCTTGGCAAGGCGCAAGCCTGCTACTATGGCCTCGTACTCTGCTTGGTTGTTTGTGATGGGGAAGAGGATCTCGACGGCTTGCTCGATCCTTGTTCCCTGTGGGCTGACGAGCACGATGCCCACCCCCACAGAACTTTTGCCTGAAGCTCCGTCCACAAACATCTTCCATGGGATCGGATTGAGAGCTTCTTCTCCTGGCTCCGTTTCCACCGAGAAGTCAGCCAGGAAGTCTGCTACCGCCTGGGCCTTGATTGCTACCCGGGGGGAGAAGGAAATGTCGAACTCGCTGAGTTCTACCGACCATTTCGCTAACCTCCCAGAATGTTCCACTCCCTCTAGGACATTTCAGAGAGGATGATCAGTCACAACCCGAATGGAGTGAGCTTGAAAGTAAGGCCGGAGCTTCCGCGCCGACACCACCAGGGCGAAAGCGAGCTTCTCCAGGATCGGGTATTTCAACTCCGCCTTCTTCAACACCCGAGTAACATAGTAGATGGGTAGCTGCTTCCTTCCTTCCTCTCGGACCAACACGGAACTCACTGCTTCTGCTCCTACTCCCAGGTAGATGAGCAGGTCTTCGCCTTCCTTTGGGCTCTGAAGGAGAGGTGTCCGAGTCAACTGCTCCTTCAATCTTTCGAACGCCGTCTCACATCCTTCGGACCACTCGAAGCTTTCAGTTTTGCGGAGTGTTTTGAAGAATGGAGAGCACTTCTCACCGGCCTTTGAGAGGAAGCGGCTAAGACCCGCCAGCCTTCCTGTCAACCGTTGGACTTCCTTCATCGTTTTTGGGGACTGCATCTCCAGGATCGCCCTAACCTTGTCGGGGTTAGGCTCTACTCCCTCCGGGGTAAGGAGATGTCCCAGCAACTTTCCTCTTCCTGCTCCGAAGACGCACTTCGCTGGATTGAGTCTCATCTTGAATTTCCTCAGCGTTGCGAAGGTCTCCACCAGATCAGCCACGTGTTCCTGGACTCTCTTGCTTTTGATCAAGAGGTCGTCCACGTACACTTCCAGGTTCCTCCCCTTTTGTCCCTTGAAGATGTGGTCCATCATCCGCTGGTAGGTGGCTCCCCCATTCTTCAAACCGAAGGGCATCATCTTGTAGCTGTAGCAGCCATCATCGGTGATGAAGGAGACATTGCGGCAATCAGGGGGATGCATCCGGATCTGGTGATATCCTGAAAACGCATCAAGAAAACTCATCACAGAAAAATCGACGGCTGAATCACCCAACGCGTCGATTCGAGGCAGGGGATAACAATCCTTCGGGCAGCTTTTATTCATCAAGGGAAAGTCAACACACATTCTCCAGCTACCCCCCGTTTTCTTCACCATTACAACATTGGAGACCCAGTCTGGGTACTGGATCTCCGATACAAAGCCTGCATCGAGCAGTTTTTTCACCTCCTCCCGGATTGGCTTGGCAAGGATGGTGGCGGTCCTCCTCTTCTTCTGGCAGACGGGCTGGACCGCGGGATCCAGGTTGAGGCGATGACATGCAACCTCAGGGTCGACTCCTGGCATCTCGGCGGCACTCCAAGCGAAGATGTCGACGTTCTTTTGCAGACACACCGCCATCTCGATCTTCTCCTCCGTCTTTAGCGATCCGCCGATCTTCAGCAACCCAGGTACTCCCTCTGCGGAGAGTACCTCGATTTCTTCAACTTCTTCGGCCACCTCCAGCCTGGCCGGGCTCTCCAACACCCTTCCGAACTCTTCTGCGTCAGCCATCCAGCTGATGGTGCTGACGGCGCTGAGATAGCACTCCCGCGCGGCTCTTGGATCGCTCCTGATCCTCACCTGGACGTCTCCCTTGCAGTACTTCAAGCACTGATGGTAGGAAGATGGGACGGCCTTGAAGGCGTTGAGAAGCGGCCTCCCAAAGATTGCCCTGTAACAGCTCGGGGCGTCGACGATAACAAATCGACAGTTGATGGAGGTGCCACCGAGCGTTACAAGGAGGTCTGCTCCTCCTTCCACTTCCTTCTTCTCTCCGGAGAAGCCGAAGAGGGGACCATCAGCTGCCTGAACCCTTGCTGCTCCGACTCCCAGTCCGCTAAACGTCCCCTTGAAGATAACGCTTACGGAGATACCGTTATCGATCAGGATTCGATCAACGGTGAAGTCCTCCACTGCGGCTTGAATCACAAGGGCATCATGGAAGGGGTTCTCATTCCCTAGCATGTCCTCCTCAGAAAAGGTGATCTCCTCCATCGGGGGTGGTGCTTGCGAGGTCGAGGCGACACTCCTGCGGTAGATCTGATGGAGGCTCCCCTTGCGGGAAGCTTCCAGCCCCGCTCCCCCATGGATTACTCCGACTCTGCCTCCCTGAACCAGGTCTCCCCGACCTCCCTGGTCGACCCGGTCCTCGTTCCTCCTTCGAACGACGGCAGCCTGCCCTGCCTGCTGCTCGACAGGGGCCTCTATCCTCCGCTGCTCCCCTCCACCTTCTCCTGCTGCTAGCCTCCTCCGGGCTTCCCAAAAGTCTGGGCAGGCAGCCATGGCATGCCCCTCCGCCTGGTGGAAGTCATAGTAGAGGGGAACCTCCTCTGTTTGATGCCTCCTCTGCTTCTGCTTCTTCCTTCCTTGACGGCGGCCACGCCCGGCTACCGCTATCGCTTCGTCTCTCCTCCTCTCCTGACGCCTCTCCGGCTGGCGAAAAGGCCTTCTCTCTGGGGATCTCCCCCTTTGATCTCGACGCTGGTGCCGTCCAGCCGGCTTCCAAGGTGGCCAGTTGACGGGGACCTGATAGCGCCTTTCCTCCTCCTGACGCTCCAGGGACTCGACGGGCCTCCTCTCGATGCTCCTCCTGGCTTCCTTCCTCCTGGGCTCATCCCTCTTCTTCTCCTCTCCTCCTTTCTTCTCGCCGCTCCGACCTCTTCTTTTCCTCCCTCCGGGGCTCTCCTCTCTTCCATTTCTCAGGGATCCCATCCCTCTCTCCTTCCTCGCCTCTGGTCACTTGTGCCAGCCTCGCCAAGAAGTCAGGGTTGGAAGCCTCTCCTCGGACAAACTTGTTGGCCCTCTGAATGAGGTTGTCGTAGGAGTAGGGAGGATTCTCGCTGAGCTCCAACTTGAAGAGACCTTGACTTATACCGAACGTCAAGGCCAGCAGCAGGATTTTGCTATCCACCTCCTGGATCTGCAGGACCTCCTCCTGAAAGCGCTCGATATAGGGTCCCAACGCCTCGTCCGGCCTTTGCACCAGATAGAACAGGGCCGTTGCCTCCTTCTTCAGCTTCCGGGCCGTGTCGAACCGGGTCGTCAGCCCACGACACAGGTCTTCAAAGCAGTAGATCGAGCCGGCGGGCAACTGGTGGAACCAGTCCCAGGCCTTTGCACGGAAGGTGATGGCAAACAACCTGCACTTGAAGGCGTCCGACATGGTTCGGATAGAGACTATATCCTCGAACCATTGGATGTGCCGGACGGGGTCCTCCTTCCCCGAATAGTAATTCAAGGCGGGGGCCCTGAACCCTTCTGGCACTGGCGCGACAAGGATCTCCTCGCAGAAGGGGCTCCTCCCTCCTGCCCGGCGACGATCCTCCACCTGGCGAGTATCACCTCCATACTCGCCATATGGGCGAGTATCCTGGTACCTCGCCTGCTCGCCCGGCTCGCGGAAGCGAATCCCTTGCGAGGTTGGCTGGTAGAACTGCGACCTCCTTGGTCGCTCGGTCTCATCCTCCACGTGCTCCTTTCCTGCTCGCCGAGGGGGACTCTCTCCCTCGGACGGAACTGGGCGATGCGGCGAGGTCGCCGTGACCTCGGCGCGCGGCTGAAGCACTGCTCGCATGGTCCCCTCCATACGCTTCGCGAAGGCTTCAAAAACTGCTAGCGTCACGAACTCGCCACTCGCGGACGGGTTGCCGACTACCTCCTCATGGTCGCCAACTGCGACCATCTCGCCTTCTTACTAAACTTTCTTCCAACGACTACGGTCCACGCTCACCGCACCAAAGTGTTGACGCCAGGAAAATCCTGACCTCAAAATTCGGACCGATGCAGCCGGAGGCTACTCGCCCAGCAGTCCAACGAGAGGGCTTGGCTGACAACTACAAAGAAGCTAGAAGAGCAACGAACCGGACCCCAGGTGCCAAAGAAGCTAGAAGAGCAACGAACCGGACCCCAGGTGCTACGGCAGGGAGGTCCCACCACATACCCAGAAGCTCAAGAGAGTCTTCCCCTCCGAAACCAAAATGGCCGAGCTTGGTACAGGGAAGACACCGGCTTGGCTGAAAGCAAGGGTGATGGGCTCGAGAGTTCGGGAATCGGGGTCCAAAAGCTCAAGTCCAGGTGCCAATCCAAGTACCCCTGGGGTCCTATTTATAGGAAAACCAAAGGGTAGGGGGGATTTTTATAGCTCAGCCCCCAACCCGGCGACTATGGGTTACTCGACGAGTACCATGCCATAGTCGCCCATCTGGCGAGTATTGGGTGCTGCTCGCACAGCCGGGCCAATACTCGCACAGGGCTTCTGCTGCTTCCTGCGCGTGCCGAGCTATTCTGGTTGATACTCGCCTACCTGGCGAGTATGACCTGCATACTCGCCAGGGTCTCTTCTGTTCCTGCCTTGGACTGCTGGTCTCTGTGTTGACCATTTGACCTTGACTTCTGTCTACGTGGCCTTGGGGGGGTCCACCCTCGGAGAATGAGGGTTGTACACCGGCGAAACCAAGGCAAGTGGTGGTTTCTCCTTTCTCCTTTCTCTTCCGAACATGGTAAAATCTCTTGCAATTTGTTTATAAATTAGTCTTGACGCAATGTCGTGCCCGATCTTCGATTTGAAATATTTCTTTTGTCATATACCTACCCTTGGACGTTCGTTGGACTCGTTCCGTTATTTGGGTAATTCTCGGAATTGTATTCACCTAATGCATTACCTCGTTGCTGCGATAACTCGCTATCGTTTTGTTCGCCTCGCCATTTCGATTGTAGTGTCACTTTATCCGTCGTATTAACTTGAATGTTACACTTGTAAGTTGTATCGTTATTTTGATCCTTGCGTAGGTTAGTGAGTCGAATCGCTTAAATTGTTATGTCAATGCAACCAAAAGTGTCGCCTCCTCCGTCGTTGAAATTATTTATAAACCTTAGAGTTCATGTCTAGCTGAAGGTTGTGCTTGTTAGACCTCAAGCAAGGTTTGCTCGGGATTTTGTATTTAATTCGGCTACATGCTCCTGGTATCCCTTTTGTCTGCATACATTGCTTCGATTGTGCGTCATGAGTTCTGCCTGGATTAAATCCTTGTCGATTGTCTTCCTTATAGCTCCAGTCTTCATCTGTCTGCATCTCCTTCTCGTTAATTAATTAACCTTCTGGTCGATTATTATCAAGTATTCTAATTGATTTTATTGTGTTGTCCCATCGACTCCATTATGAAGTCTTCCCGTCGACCTTATCGACTTTTCCCGTCGACTTTGACATAAAGTCTCCCAGTCAATTTTGATTAAGTATTCTCGTCGACCCTTTGTTAAGTTTTTCTCATCGACTTCTTGTTAAGTCCTTCTCGTCGACTTTTTGTTAAGTCTTCCTCGTTGACCGCAATATAAGTCTCTTCCCGTCAGCTTTTGTTGAGTTTCCTGTCGACTTTTGATGAGTCTTTCAGTCGATTCCATCGCTTATTCTGATTGGTCTTTAACATGTCTTTATGTTTTTCTACCGGGTGTTCCCGGGTATCTTAAGCGATGTTATCAAGTTTTTTGTGTCCTTTTTGCTGAGACCTTTTAGTGGTAACTATGCCTTATTCCTTGAGTGTCCTGGATTTGTTTAGTGATCATTTATTGTGTCCTTTCGTGCTTTATTCATCGTATTACTACGAGAGTTGTTGGGGGGTCAAGTTTGGACTCACCAAGTGTTTTCTTTGACCTGTTGAGTTATTATCTGGTGTTTGGCATTCAGTTTAAGCTTATCCTTGTCGGGTATCTCGAATTGTTGCATCAATGTTGTGTGCCCTTTTTGCCGTATGGGCCCGAGTATCTTAAATCATTGTTGTCAAGTGTTCTAAGCTCTTTGGGTGAGTCTTTTGACGAAGTCATGTCTCGTTTTGCCCCGTAGTGTTAAGTGTTCCTTCATCGGATTATTTCTTCAATACTCCGAAATAGATCGTTGAGTGGTTCCCGAACTTTATGATCTGTGTTAGTTATGTTCCAAGTGTTCTCTTATGAACCCACTAGTATTGTTCTGGTGTTTGGCCTTCGTGTTAAGATTCTTTCCGTCTCGTTCCGACACCAAGCCTTGCATGGTGTCGGGTTGCTGAAATCTTCAGCTCTGTTGTAAGTTAAATGTTAATCTATGGATTTAGTGTTGATTCCGGTGTTTCCTGATTCTCTCGTTTTGATTTATGGTTAAAACCATTTGTTATCATGTTTTCCCGGTCTGACACTCCTCCTTGTGTTCTGTTGGATTTATGAGCTAGGTATGCTTTGTTGCCTAATTCCCCGGGAAGATTTCGGTGAGTGGTTCTTGATCTCCATGATCTTCGTAGTCTAGTGTTCTGAGTGTTCTCAGGTGTCCTGCACTGGGGTTTGTTTATATACTTATATATATATGATTGTGCACCCCTGCTACAGGTGCTAAGTGAGAGTCTGTTGAGCGTGTGAGCTTAAAGTCACCGCCATAGTGCCTCTTTTGGACTGTTGGTTTGGGTGGATTGGAGTCACCGCCGCAGCACTCCTGGTTGTTTGTGGGGCTGCGAGCGTTAGTGGATAGGTACCACCGTCGCAGTGCCTTCTTTTGGGGGACGCTCTTCCCTCGAGCTGATCAGTATCATGTTTTATTAAGCTTATATGCTTATGTATGGTATTATGATATATTATGCTTTGGCTATTACCTTTCAGTGCAGGCTTGTCTCTTCCTCTTACCGAGTGCACTCGTTTGAGCTGGCTCGGGTTGTTGTAAGATTAAATGTTATTCTATTTAGCTCTCTTTTCTGCAATCTTTTACTGATGATTGCTGCTAACCTTGATTTTCTTGCTACCACTTGCACATTCTTGCTGAGGCGTTCTTTTCTTTTGAATGCCTCGGGTTCAGAGCAGTAGCAAGTTCGTCTGGTAGAGCTCGAGGTTTCTGTGCTGCAGGTAGTGGCAGCGTTTGTTTCACCTCCTTCTGTGAGGTAGTTTTGTCGTTTCTGACTAGATTTGCTCCTATGGGTTTGTGTCTGTTTGTTGACACCCATAGTGTTTTGTCGTGGATGTTAGACTACTTGCTAGTGTTTATTGTTGTTACCTACTGTTAGTTCTTACACTTGCTCTCTGGGAAGGATTTATGTTAGGATGCATGTTAGTTACTTTAAATATAAAAAGCTGTATTTAACTTAGATTCATCGCATATCTTTAACTGAAAACCACCATATTTTTGAACGTTATAAAACCTTTTATTACTTATAATAAATCTAGAGTCATGCATAACATTAGCTGTATGTTAGGCCTATGGGCTCATATAGGACCATAAAAGAATTGAATCAAATATTTTTCCGCTGCGACTACGTATACTTTTACTGGTGGACTAGTTGATCCACTGAACCGAGGGACACGGTTCTCAACTTAAACTTAAATATTGTTTTATCATAATAACATGTGTTTTCATGAAAGAGCAATAGATTTAGGAGTTTGCCTGAGCGTCTGCAGTTGTCCCCTGCACGGCGTGGCATCACGGCGCGTATTTTCTCTCACTCTGATATATTTTAAATATTGAGAAAATGCGGGTTGTGACATGGACCATGGTCCACTCGCCCAGGGGTGGCGAGTGGACCATGGTCCACTCGTCCAGGGGGAGGGGAGAGTGGACCTGTGGTCCACTCGCCCCGGGCACTCGGGCGAGTGGACCATGAGTCCACTCGCCCCTAAGGGGAGTGGACCGAGTGGTCCACTCGCCCAGCCAAGGCAGTTGACCATTCAGTCCACTCTCCCGACCCCCGGCAAGGGGGGAGTGGACGTCTCAACCTCCACTCGCCCCCCTCCTATTTTGGTCGTTCAGGTTCATAGTTGAGTTGCGGATAGCAGAATTTTGGTTATCCGCAGCCCAATTTTGGGAAGCCTATAAATAGACCCCCATGGGCACCTTGGGAATGGTTGGTCTCCCCCTCCCCTCGTGTGTGTCTTGAGAGCAAGCACTACCCCCCCCCCCCCCCCCCGTCAGTGAAGGTTGGCGGTGAGGTGGTCCTTAGTGCCCTCCAAGGTGCCCAGGCTCAGCATTGGCTTGGGAGGAGAAGCTCTCTTTGAATTTTCGGGTGTGTGGTTGGACCTCCACGTTGCAGTTTAAGTGATCCGTTTCTAGACTCAGGTGTTCTTCGTAGGGCAAGGTTTTCGGTTCTTAACAACTGGTCAGGGGTTCTAGCTCGGGTCAAGTAAGGGTTAGCTGCATCCCCCTTCCGAACGTCGAGACATGTTCTCTGGTTTCAACAATCGCGTGACTCCGTCAGAAGATGGAGGTCCCTCTATGCGAGCAGGGAATGAGCATGTAGAGGAAGAGCCAGAGCGACTGAGGAAGTCACAGTTCTATCCGGCGAGCTCGCAGGGAATCCGATTCCCAAGGGGCGATTATGGTGGAGCTCCTCGCCCGGGTGGCGAGTATGGTGGAGCTCCTCATCACGATGGAGATCGTCGCCAGCAAGGTGAGAAAGTGGGAATGCGAGCCAGTCGTCATAAAAGATGTTGATAGCCTCGCCCTCTGCTGGGCGACGAATAATGCACATTTAAAAAAATTTGAGCTCATAAGGTTATCATGTAATGCAAACATTTTCGATAATGACAACAATTTTTGATCTCATAAGGTTATCATGTAATGCACATTTAAAAATTTAACATATGTTGACCAAAGTGAGAAATTGTTAGCAACAATAAATCATGCGGTCCAAATATGTTAATTATGCGCATTACTAGATTGTCATTAACATCGACCCAATTTAAGTGATCTAATTTATCAGGTCGAATATGTTTCATATTGTATGGATGGTTCAAATTATGTGTGGATACCAGACGCCATTTTATGGTCATATGATGGGCTTAAACGTAAGATAATCGCATTAGGGTTTTGCTACAAATATGTTATGATCCCCGGGTCACAAGGTATCTAATATTTACTGTCACTCAGTTCTAGCATCCCATCACTGGAGAGGGCCTAAGGTGGAAGAGGACTCTTCTTTGTGAAGACCTTAGACTTGAAAGATTCATGACTGCAACAATCACTACTAGAAAAATGACTTTTAGCCACGGGTCAAAAATCGTGGCTAATAGTTAAGTTTTAGTCTCTGCCAATTTTTACTTACTATTTTTAAAATTTGTCGGGTTTGTTGATGTCGCAGGAGGGGTGGGATTAAACTTGATCGCAGCTTGTAATGTATTTCTCATGGTAATTTATTGCTTTAACTTGAATTACATTTGAGGTGTCTTATTATGTACTTACTGATTATGGTTATTGTGATTGGTATTAGCATTGGGCAGAAGATGCAGGTGAATGTTAAGAGATTTATATTTGCAAGGTAAGCAAATTAAGGCTTTGTTTGGGAGAACTTATTTTCACCGGTCAAACGGTTACGACCGCATGAATCGGACCTTAATTAAGGTTCGGTTCATGCGGCCGTAACCGCTTGACCGGTGAAAATAAGTCCCCCCAAATGAAGCCTAAATTTGTTTTATTTATGTTTTAGTTACCTAAATCTCTCTCTGTGAATTTGCATAATTATCACCCCTCTACTTATGTGATCAGGACACTATAGAAGATAGAATGCAGCAGGTACATGCGAGGAAGCAGAGGATGATCGTCGGAGCGTTGATGAACGAGGAGGTCCGGTGCGCTCGGATCGAAGAGTTGAAAATGCCCTTCCGGTGAGAATTTTCTTTCTCAGGGAGTCGTGACATTGTTGTTTAGTCTCTGGTGTGTGTGTGTGTGTATTCTGCCATCTTTTCTGCTGTAAATATAAACATAATTCTAGTGTATTATGGATGGTGGAGGCGTGGAGCTGCTTGCAGGAGCTGGGGGAGACACTAATGGATGCGTCGAAGAGGAACTTTCGGGCGAGCAAGGAATCGGTTGATTGCGCCTCCTTTCAGACAGGAAATCGTCCCGTCCGCCTGTAACGGCTCAAAATAAAAGAAAAGAAACTTAATGAATCAAAATTCCTGATGATGAAATAATAAAAATCAGTGCCGAGACGACGTCGCACTTTAAGTTTGAAGTTTTGAATTTTTCGATGATTTTGCGACGCTCGTTTCGTTTTAATTTTAATTGGTTATTTTGATGTATTTCTAATATTGCTATTGGCACCTAGCATTATAATTATTGGTCTTGATATTGGCCTTTGGATTGTTGGCTTTGGGGTTTATGTACTTGGGCTGCTAATAGCCTCTTCCTGTTGATCATATTGTAATCATGGCTGCTGCTGCTTTGGGTTGTTTTTGGCTGGCCGACTAGAAGTTATTATAATAGTATTATAAGAGAATTGAGGCGGTGGATTTATCCTTTTTATTATACCTGGCTGCGTATGTTTCCCCATCTCCCGTTCCTTCCGTCTCCTGGAGAGCCCGAGAAGCTAGGGTTGGTGATTTCTCTCTTCTCCCTGCTCGACACTCTCTCCTCTTCTCGTCACAGTGTTGGACGAGTTTATTTGAGCTGTAGCTGGGCTCTTGTGGTACGACTGCTGCTGTGCAGTGCTGGTTATTGCTGTTGGTGGGCAGTTTCAGCTCTCCACATCTCCACTAGGATGGCGTCCGGAGATAGACCTGATGAAAGTTCTGGTACGAATAGAGGCAAAAGACACTTGGTGAGTACTTATTTCTTTAATTATGCATAGTTTTGAATTATTTTGAATATATACACCTGATTAGATTTCTCTACTCTACAGAAAGTATTTTAGTGATTGTGCATTGACATAAATTGTTCGAATTTTGAATCACTGATAATCCAAGGATCGCTGGAAAATATTGAATTGGCAATGAATAAGCGATGAATAAATTCTGAGGGAAAACATTTAAAATAAATTTCTACACAATTGAATAAGAATATTGCATCGATGCATAAAAAAATTTGAAATGATAAGGGTTAACCTTGTAGCCGTAGTGGGGGTGTGAATACACTACGGCGGAATGTGTTTTTGATATTGATTTGAGGTCGTTGAAGGCCAGAGGCCGTTGAAGGCCAAGAGGTCGTTGAAGACCAAGAAGGGATGAATCTACAACTACCCTTATGATTTCCGAATTAAAAGTAAACTAAAGATAAAACGAGAAATCGACTTCAGAAAATGAAAACAAATTGAACGAGCTATGATGTGAAAGAATATGAAAGCTGATTTTGATGCTGAATTGTTTGCTACGAATGAATGAAATGACTGTTAATCGACTACCAGAAATTGAAACAGAAATCAGTAAAGAACGAACACTGTAGTTACGGCTATTAATTGTTATTGAGTATACATTATAATTGAATGCATTGAATACCTGCTTTAAGATCTACTAGAATCGAATACTTACTCGAATTGAATACTTTACTGATACTTATGATACACTGAAATTGAATATTTATGCATATTGTTACTGACGTTTGTTGCTTGCATGTACAGCAGTTAAAGAGGTATGTTACTCGCTTAGTCATATTTTTATGACTAAACCCGTCGTGGTTTATCTTTTTAGGTAGCAGATGCGACACCGAGTGTGCCGAGGAAAACGAGATTGACTCGAACTGAAGAACGAGCAAAGGTATGAGTTTTGTTTATGTATATGTTTTCATGTACTCATAAATTACTATGCTGCGATAAATGCTTCAAAGAGACTCAGATACAGAATTTCTGTGAGGTCTGGCTCGGGGCCTCACAATTTGGTATCAAAGCCAGGTTTATCAAGCAAGTAGATAGGCATGAGTACATGATACATAAACGATCTCGAAAATGTTTATGAAAAGCTAATCGTATTGTTTTCCAAGGACCCCGTCCATGTTTATGCAAGTAAACGAGTCCATGGAGGTCGAGACGAACAAGAGGTAAATAAAGATACGTTGTCAGCGGAGAGTGATAATGGAAATCAGCCGCGTCCCCCAGTGAATGACCTCACCCAAGCTCTTGCCGAAGCGTTAAAGCTGGTCTTGCCAACCCTACTTGCACCTGGTCCAGCTGCCCCTCGTGTTGATCCTGTACCTCCACCAGTCCAATTGCCTCCTGAGATCGTGCCTCCAATGACTCCAGTTCCTGGTAGTTTGCCAATTGTTCCTGTAATTCCTGCAGTGCCTGCAGTTTCACCTCAGCATCGTCAATTAGATGTGGATCTTAAGCAATTCCTAGAATTGAAGCCGCCACCGTTTAGAGGAGGTTTACCCCCGCTCGAAACCGAAGAATGGATTTTGCGAATGGAAACGATTTTCGAAGTAATGGAGTGCCCTGAGAATAGGAAGGTGAGTTTTGCTGCGTTTATTTTAGAAGGGGAGGCGAAGCGATGGTGGACCAGTATTATGAAGCGAAAGTATGAAGTACGTGGTGCCTCAGCCATTACTTGGAGAGAATTCCTGCAAGAGTTTACGTCGTGGTTCGTTCCGAGATCTGAGAAAAGATTGCTACACGATCAATTCCTCCGTTTGGTGCAAGGAAGTAAATCAGTCCTGCAGTACGAAGCAGAATTTACAAAACTAGGTTATTTTGCAGACTCTTTGATTGCAACCGAAGAAGATCGGTGTCGTCAATTTCAGCAAGGTCTTCGCGATGAAATTCGTGCTCTTTTGGTACCTATGGATATCCTTGAGTATGGAAAATTAGTGGAAAGAGCCAGACTGGTTGAAATTGATGCAGAGAAATCTCGGTGGAGACGTGAACAAGCCAGAAAGAGGTTTAGAGAAGGTTCGAATAAGGAAGTGATTGAAACTGTAAGTGAGCCACAGTGGAAAGAAAGGAAGGTATCGCAAGCTGCACCTGCTGACAGTAGCACTGCATCTCAGACATCTCATGTATGTGTAAAATGTGGAAAGATTCATAAGGGCGAATGTCTCGCAGGCGTTTGTTTTTATTGTCGTCAACCAGGGCATAGGCGAGCCGATTGCCCAAAGTTAAATCAATCGAAAGAAGGTAGAGACGCTCCAAGACCTTCGCAACAGAAGCTATTTCAGATCGGAACTGAATCGTTAGCATCCATCCCAGGACCAGAAGAAGTAGTTCCAGAAGAACGTCGTATCGAGCCCCGAGCAATGAACTTAGGTCAACCTTGGGAAGGACGGAAGGAAGGAAGGAAGTAAAAACATCTTTTATATTTTGTATAAACTCGTGTATTGTGTTATGTAATATGTCAGTAGACGTTTTGTTGTGAATAGTGTAAATAGCTTTTGAACTGCTTTTGAAGTTATCTTTCGATATGAACAATGTTCGTGCTCAAAGTACTGTTATCTTTCTGTGATTTTCGAGGACTAAAATTCCTATTAGAAGAGAAGAGTTTGTAACGACTCAAAATAAAAGAAAAGAAACTTAATGAATCAAAATTCCCGATGATGAAATAATAAAAATCAGTGTCGAGACAACGTCGCACTTTAAGTTTGAAGTTTTGAATTTTTCGATGATTTTGCGACGCTCGTTTCGTTTTAATTTTAATTGGTTATTTTGATGTATTTCTAATATTGCTATTGGTGTTGAAACCTGCAACAGGTCTCTGGAGTTCAGACCCACTGGGGGTGTAGCCGATGCTTACTTCTCCCTCACTAGACTCTCTTGACGGTGGATGTGAGAATATGAATAGACCCAAGGCTGAAGCGAGGAGGTCCCGCCACACACCCGGAAGATCTTAGAGAGCTTCCCCTCCCAAACCAGAGCTCAACCGGGCACCTTGGAGGGCACTAGCAGCCGACCAAAAACTAGCCTGGAGGAGAGCATTCTCTAAAATCAGATCTCCTCCAAGGTGCCCTTAAGGGTCTATTTATAGATTTTCTAGGCTGGCCTGCAAATAGCATGAATCCGCCTTTTAGTTTTACTAGCCGCACCCCAAATTGGTCTGCTAATAGCCTAACTCCGCTGTTCTGAAGGGCTATTTGCAGCCCACAAGGGGTATTATGGTCATTTCCCCCTCAAATCCTTTTGGGCGAGTGGTCCGTGAGGGCACCACTCGCTGGGCACCCGCTTAGCTGGGCGAATGCCCATGCTTCCGGGCGAGTGGTCCGTGAGGGCACCACTCGCCCAGCTCCTTCTCTTCCGCAGCTTACCCCCACCAAACCCGGGGGTACCTCCACCTCCTAGCCGGGGCGAATGATCTGGCTGACCCAGGTCTCACCAGTTGGCTTGAGGGACCCACTCGGCGAATACGGGTTGTACACAATCCCCGCTCTTTGCGAGCGGTTACTACGCTCGGAAAGAACAGTCCAACCCCGTATTTGGTGAGTGCTTGCTGACTGGACCCACAAGATTCCGTGGGTCCCACCGTTGCCCTATATATATCTCTTCATGTCAGATTTTCCTGGAGCGCTGTCAACCCTCGATTCGGAGCTTCTTCCTTAGTCTTTCACCGACATTAATGTCTTCTCACAAGCCTTCCGCGAGACCCCTCTTGTGGGAGATGATCGAGCGTCTGGCTGCGGCCCAAACTGTAACTGCCCCCAAGGCAGCCAAATTTGCTCCCTGGCTGATGTCTAAGCGGGATCCGAGCGCCCCTACGTCTCGCGTCGAGCCAAGGCGATTCGGCTGAATCGTCAGAGAGGCGAGACTGCCTCGGAATCTCCTGCCGATACTCCACCGGCGAACACTCCGCCGGCGGATACTCTTCCGGTGAGGAATCCCCCGGACCCCGGGATGCAGGTATGAGGATTCATCTCGCCCTTCTGTTTAGTTCCTCCCCTTACCCTGCCTTTGCTTTGACCATTCGCAGGGGATCTCGATGCCCGAGACCGGCCACAGGGCCGTCTCGAGCAGTGTCGTGGTGCCACCCCCCCCCCCGGACGAGAGGCCTCCAGATCGGGACCTTGCTCCTCCACCTCCTCCGGGCGAAACCTCATTGCAGTCCGGTAAGTTGTAAACCCTTTTAGATTCACCCTTCATGATGCTCGCTGCTGACCACTATTTTTTGTAGCCCTTGACCCCAATCTTCCGCTGCGGAACCCCTCCGTTCTTGCGGATGAGCCGAGGGTATCTCCCCAGAAGGGATCCGGTCACCAGGGCCGTGCGGATGATCCTGAGGATGCTCCAGCTCTTACCTCACAGCCCTACCGTCCTGGAAAGGGAAAGGTCCTACCTCCCGTCGGGCTGTTTGGAACGCACCCCCATTCGTCTCGTCCTTCAGGTCACAAGGACCCCACCCCAGGTCAGTTCACTCACCTGCCCCTATCGTACTCGCATATTTTACCACTACTGACCTAGTTGTGATTTCGCAGGCTATCAGGAAGCCTCCCCCTTTGATTCCTACTACGAGGGGGGAGAGGGGATGCTCTCGCCTCTCCCTTCCCCTGGGGATCTCGCTGACTTTCTGGGTGACTCCTCGGATCACGCGACCCTGAAGGAGCGGATCACGGAGGTTTTGGGGAAGCTCATCCACATCCAGCAAAATGTCGCTGGCCAGGTGGACGACGTGCGGCTGAGGGTCGCGCGTGAGTTAAAGGACCTCCAGCAGGACTACTCGCGCATTCTCGCGACGGTGGAGCGCCTGGGGGGTGAAGGAGGGGAGTTGTCTCCTGAAAGACACGCCGCGCGAGCCCGGGACCAACTCCAGCTGGCTTCCCATGAGATCACCAACATGCTCGCATATTTCCGTCCGCGAATGCCCCTGGAAGCAGGGTCGCGAAAGCGAGGTCGGTGGGTCTGGGAGGAGTATTGAGCCAGTCTTCATTCGCCCTTCTTGTAATTCTTCTGTTTTCTGTAGCGCGGATGCTGAACTTTTATTTCTGTTTGCAATAATCTTATGTCCTGTGTTTTGTGAATGCTCTATTCTTTATCCTTTATTTCCTATATCTTGCTTGGGTATTGCCGAATGCTTTACTATTGTCGAATGCTTTCTTAACCTCTTTCGCGTAGTCGATGAACGAATAGCCACAGGGCACTTGTCATTAATGGGCGAGAGGGGTTGCCCCGGGTTCCGAGGCGTCGGAAAGGCGCGACTGCTATCCGCACACCCATTACCTCGAAAGCCCAAACGCCGTTTAGCCCCTCTATAAATAGGCCTTTCAACCACCGTATTAAATACCTTACCATCCGCTCCTTCTCTTTCCTCGCGTTAGCACTCGCGCTTCTCTCTTCTCTGCTGCTTTCTTATCCTTCGTCATTCGCGACATGGTGGTGATGCGGAAGGCAGGGCCAGGTGCGCCAGCGCGTTCGTCAACCACACCTTCGATTCATGCGACCTCTCCGACGAGGCTTACTTGACTGCGGTCGCGGATTACATCCCGCCTGGGTTCGAGGCGCGAAAGCCCAGGCCGGACGAGCGCCTAAACTCCATCTCGCCCTGTGCTCTCGCGATCCCGCTAGAGCACTTCGAGGTGGGGTTTCGCCTTCCCATCTGGCCGGAACTCCGCCAGACCTTCAGGTATTATGGAGTCGTGCCCGACCAGCTCAACCCCAACTCCATCGCCATGCTGGTCGGGTACGCGAGCTACCTGCGAGAAGAGGGGATCGAGTTCTCGCTCCCCGTCTTCCGCAAGCTCTACACCTTTCGCTGTACCAACGACATCTCATTCTTCTCGGGTCTGAACCCGCTCAAGCACTACGGGCTCTCGAATAAGAACCACGACTGGGTTCGGCGCTTCCTCTTCGTCAGCGGGAACCTGGGAAATACACTTCTCGCCCCAGTGCAGGAGGAGGAGTCAACCTTCCGCCCCCCGACCCTAGGGGGGCATGAGGCCAAACTCCACCAATACATCTTGGAGCACGGGCTGGACCTCGTCTATCTCCGGCGAAACGTCAACTCGCTCCCGCTCATTCCGCAGGGCGAGGGTAAGTTTTTGGGACTTCGTTCGTTTCGATCTTGTGACTCTCATACCATTCGCTAAATCATTCGCAATATTATGCAGGCATGCGTAGCCTCCCCCTTCATCCGCCGTGTCCCTCTGGGGATTCCGTGTCCTTCGCACAGGCTGCAACGGATGCCTGTCGGGAGGAACCCTCCTCCTCCAAGCCTAGCGGAAAGAAGCGAAAACCTGGGGCGCTGACCTCCTCTTCCTCCAAGAAATCAAAGAATCCCCCCTCCGCCAAGGGGAAGGGGGTCGTGGACGAGACCCCAGGGGCGAGTGCTCAGACTCAGACCCCGGGGGTGGGTGCGCCAGGTGAGACCACCCTTCGCGCGGGATCGTCATTGCCGCCGCCTCCATTGCCCAGGGACCACCGGAACTTCCCCAGCGGCGAGAAGTACGTGGACCCCTCAGGGGCTCCCCTGGTAAAGTGGGACAGGAATGTCAACAGGGTCTCGCTCTCCACCCTTCACCCATCGTGGATAGAGAGCGACCTCGCCAGTGGTGAGGCCTATGCCATCGCGTATGCCCTCTACGGCCGGGAGGATGCTGAAGTCTATGATGCCGAGACGACTCAGGTTCTCGCCCATGAGATCGCCAGGGCCATGCTGCGGGCGCTCGAGCTCGCGCATATGTCTTCGCGCCGGAGCATCAAAATGGCGCGGAGCTTGGCGGAGGTTGAGGAGTCCAGGACCATCGTTTCTGCCGAGGCGCAGGAACTCAGGACGAAGCTGGCAGCCGCGGAAACCCTTCTCGCCAGCCGCCCCGTTGCGGAGGTATATATTTTCTCCCTTCTCGCGAGTGACCTGTTGCCGATTGATGTACTTTCTTCTTACCACCTTTATTATTATTTTTAGGACACCACAGTTGCCGAGATGCTTCGTGCTCGGGTGGCCGGCCTTGAAGAAGAAGTCCGGCTGGTTAGGGCCGAGGCCCAGCGGTCGCGAGAAGCCGAGGTCTCGGCACTCGCCTTGGGGAGTGGGGGGCACTTCTACCCCCACCACGAGCTGGAGCAATTGATGCAGGAGAATGCCCAGAGCGCCGTGAAGCACGCGCTGCAGGTGTTGCGGCAGGCTAGGTACCTGAAGGAAGAGGCTGAATGCCTCTCTGCTCGACAGGTCATCCCGGAGCTCTTCATTCCGATCCCCTTCCCGGAAGATGAGGATGGCGAGCCGCGAGAAGACGCCCTTCTACCGGATTCAGGCGAGAACGATAGATCTTCTGGCGGGAAGCCTGCCGACCCCTGAGATGGGCCCTGTGTTTTTTGCCGTCTTTTACTTAAATTCTTTTGAATGTAATCATGAACGGGGCGAGTGCCCTTGAAAGATATGTATATTGATCACGATTTTTGTGCTCTCCATTTTTGTGCTATCTCCATTTTTTTCTCCTTTGCTGTTATGTCTCGCTAGGCTCGCTAGGACGTTAATTCTTTCTCATTCGGGCTATATCTCGCTAGGCTCGCTAGGACGTTAATTCTTTCTCATTCGCCGCTATATCTCGCTAGGCTCATTAGGACGTTAAGTCGTAGTGCGACTGTCCCGGCCATCCGGCGAATGCTCAAAGATGACCTAGGCGTGTCGCCCCGCTTCGCCTTCCCGCTGCCTGCCCCACTCGCACCTCCTTACCATTCGCCCAAACCGGGGTTTCGCTTAGGTAGTCATGAAAGTGAACTGAGGTCACCTCTCTGGCGCGTGGTCTATGCGAGTGCTCTTGAGGTCACCCCTTGAGAATTTTGAACCTGCCACCGAGTGAGCCTTCGGACCTGCCAGCTAGATGAGAGCCTGGACAGCGGGTCTGCTCGGGGCCTTCTTTTCTTTCACATAGAACCTGCCTCCGAGTGAGCCTTCGGACCTGCCAGCTAGATGAGGGCCTGGACAGCGGGTCTGCTCGGGGCCACTTTCTCAACACCTTGGAACCTGCCACCGAGTGAGCCTTCGGACCTGCCAGCTAGATGAGAGCCTGGACAGCGGGTCTGCTCGGGGCCTTCTTCTCTTTCACATAGAACCTGCCTCCGAGTGAGCCTTCGGACCTGCCAGCTAGATGAGAGCCTGGACAGCGGGTCTGCTCGGGGCCTTCTTTTCTTTCACATAGAACCTGCCTCCGAGTGAGCCTTCGGACCTGCCAGCTAGATGAGAGCCTGGACAGCGGGTCTGCTCGGGGCCTTCTTTTCTTTCACATAGAACCTGCCTCCGAGTGAGCCTTCGGACCTGCCAGCTAGATGAGAGCCTGGACAGCGGGTCTGCTCGGGGCCTTCTTTTCTTTCACATAGAACCTGCCTCCGAGTGAGCCTTTGGACCTGCCAGCTAGATGAGAGCCTGGACAGCGGGTCTGCTCGGGGCCTTCTTTTCTTTCACATAGAACCTGCCTCCGAGTGAGCCTTCAGACCTGCCAGCTAGATGAGAGCCTGGACAGCGGGTCTGCTCGGGGCCTTCTTTTCTTTCACATAGAACCTGCCTCCGAGTGAGCCTTCGGACCTGCCAGCTAGATGAGAGCCTGGACAGCGGGTCTGCTCGGGGCCTTCTTTTCTTTCACATAGAACCTGCCTCCGAGTGAGCCTTCGGACCTGCCAGCTAGATGAGAGCCTGGACAGCGGGTCTGCTCGGGGCCTTCTTTTCTTTCACATAGAACCTGCCTCCGAGTGAGCCTTCGGACCTGCCAGCTAGATGAGAGCCTGGACAGCGGGTCTGCTCGGGGCCTTCTTTTCTTTCACATAGAACCTGCCTCCGAGTGAGCCTTCGGACCTGCCAGCTAGATGAGAGCCTGGACAGCGGGTCTGCTCGGGGCCACTTTTGGAGCGTTCGGGGTTTTTCCTACAAGCTGCAGTATCAATCTCAAACATATATGTTAAACAAAACATTCTTATTTCAAAACATTTTTATTACATAATTTTAGGGATAGAAACGTTTAAGATCGTCACCACTCCATGTGTGGCTGAGAGGTTGGCCCTCCACATTCTGAAGGCGATACCCCCCAGACTTTAATGCCTCTTCCACGACATAGGGGCCTACCCAGTTGGGGTTGAGCTTTCCCACCGCGGCGGATCTTCCGGCCGCGTCGACCTTCTTGAGCACCAGATCTCCCTTCTCGAACTGCTTGACCCTGACGTGCTTATCGAAATACTTGGCCATCCGCCGCTTGACCTCTTCTTGGCGAATGGCTGCCAGGTCTCGAGCTTCTTCGATGAGGTCGAGGGAGAGCCGCAACTCCACCTCGTTTTCGGCTCTCCAATCTTCCTCTCCGCTTGCGGCGGCCTTTACCCGTGGTGTCATAACTTCGAACTCTATGGGGATGACGGCCTCGCAGCCGTGAGAGAGCTTGAAAGGGGTCTCTCCCGTGGCGGTGTTGGGGGTAGTTCTTAGGGCCCACAAGACCGATGGAAGCTGTTCCACCCAATTGCCCTTCAGATTTTCCACCTTCTTCTTGAGCAGGTTCACAATGACCTTGTTTGCCGCCTCCACCTGCCCGTTGCTCCTGGGATGGTGAACGGATGCAAACCTGAGGTCTATCCCCAGCTGGCCACAGAAGCTGATGAATTCCTCGCTTGCGAACTGCGGACCATTATACGTGACTATGGCCTGTGGAAGCCCATGTCGACAAATGATCTCCCCCATACGAAGTTGCGGATTACCTGGGAGGTGACCTTAGCCAACGCCTTGACCTCCAACCACTTTGAGAAGTAGTCAATCATGACTAGGAGAAACCTCCTCTGCCCACTAGCCTGGGGGAAGGGTCCTACCAGGTCCATCCCCCATATGGCGAATGGGCAGGGTGCCGTGATACTCTTTAGCCTCTGAGCTGGCATGAGCTGAAGCGGGGCGAACATTTGGCACTTCTGGCACTTCTTGGCGAAGGCTGCCGCGTCTTTACTTAGGGTTGGCCAGAAGTACCCCTGCCTCATTATTCTTGCCTCCAACATCCGGCTCCCTGAGTGGCTGCCGCACTCGCCGGAGTGAACTTCCTCCAAGATCCTTGGGACCTCCTCCTCTGAAACGCATCGGGCCAGGAGGCCCGAGAGGGTCTTCCGATACAAGTCCCCCTCGTGGAGCACGTAGTAGGCAGACTTATATCGGAAGCGCCTCTGGTCCGGAACCTCCTCCGGAAACTTTCCTGTTGCAAGGAAGGTGACGAAGGGATCCTTCCAGGAGGGCCGCTGCTCTACTTCCATGAGTTCTCCCTCCTCAATTGAAGGGCGGAATAGGTCCGTCAGGGTCCCCCCGACTCGAGGACCGGATTTGGCCAACCGATCCGCCGGGGTGCTCTCCTCCCGAGGGACGTGCCGGATGGAGAAAGTTTTGAACGTTCCCACGAGACCTCTCACTTTGGCCAAGTACCTTATGAGCGCAGGCTCCCTCGTCTCGAACTCTCCCCTGATTTGAGAGGCTATTACCATTGAGTCGGTGAGGACCTCCACGTCATGGACTCCGAGCTCCTGGGCCAACCGTAGACCGGCGATCACCGCCTCATACTCCGCCTGGTTGTTGGTGATTGGGAAGTGTATCACTAGTGTCTGCTCGATCTTTACTCCTTGGGGACTCTCGAGCACCACCCCTCCTCCGAGTGAATTCTTGCCTGAAGCCCCGTCCACCAGCAGCTTCCACGGAATGTGACGAGGGGCTCCATCTTCCTTCATCTCGGCCACATAATCGGCCATGAAATCATCCACCACCTGCGCCTTCATGGATAGTCGAGGGACGAAGGTAATGTTGAATTCACTTAGCTCTATCGACCATTTTGCGAGCCTTCCCGAGTGTTCCACTTCTTCGAAGATCTGGCGGAGAGGGTGGTCCGTCACCACTTGAATTGAATGGGCCTGGAAGTATGGCCTGAGCTTCCTTGCTGCGACGACCAGAGCAAAGGCCAACTTCTCCAAAATCGGGTATCTGAGCTCTGCTTCCCTCAGGACCCTGCTCACGTAGTAGATGGGCAGCTGCTTCTTGCCTTCCTCCCGAACCAGGACGGAGCTTACGGCCTCTGTCCCGACTCCGAGATATAGATATAGATCCTCCCCCTCTTTGGGACCTTGGAGCAGCGGAGCCTTGGTGAGTTGGCTCTTCAAGGCCTGGAAGGCCTCCTCACATTCTTTTGTCCATTCAAACTTCTGGTTACCTCGTAATGTTTTGAAAAAGGGGGAGCATTTCTCCCCGGCTCGGGAGAGGAACCTGCTCAGCCCCGCGAGCCTTCCGGGAGCATTTCCTCGATCCTGACCTGCTGCCGCCGTGGCTGACCTCTCTCTCTCATCTCCAAGAATTCTGGGCAGGTGGCGGTCGCGTGACCTTCTTCCTGGTGAAAGTCACAATAAGGCAACGCCACCCTGCCCCCTCTTCCTGCTCTTCCTCTACCCCCTCTTGCTCCTCTGCCTCTTCTTCCTCGGCCTACTGCCATAGCTTGCTCCCTTGGGGGTGAGGGGGTCTGGGACCCTGCCTCCACCCCGGATTCATTCCTCCCGCTTCCCTTCCTTGGTACCCTTCTTCCTGACCTCTCGCCGGTCCTTCCTGGTGCCTCCAGCCTAACCTGTTGTTGGGCTCCTGATTCCTCCAATTTCGAGGCGGTCTTTCGAACCCCTGACCCCTGGGTTCATCTCGCCTTCTTCCTTCTTGCTGCCTCACCTCGGGCTCGCTCATCTTTGCCAACCTCCTGTAGAACTCCGGGTTGGCCGCCTCCCCTTCAATCTCCTCTGCTGCTCGCTCCATCAATTCCTCAAAGGATGAAGGAGGCCTTCTTTTCAGGTCCATCTTGAAGAACCCGTCTCGCAACCCTACGATGAACGCCATCTTGAGGGCGAATCCCGGCACCTCCTGCACAAGGTGTATCTCCTCCTGGAACCTATCCACGTAATGTGCCAGGGACTCCCCCTCCCTCTGCCTGATCTTGAAGAGGGCCTCCACATCCATCTTCCTCTTTTTTGACGTCGAGAAGCGCAGCCGAAAGCCTCGGCGCAGATCGTCGAACGTGTAGATGGAACCTGCGGAAAGCTGGTGGAACCAGTCCCTTGCTTTCTCCTTCAGGGTGGTTGCGAAGAGTCAGCATTGAAAAGCATCCGACATGGGAAGGATTGATGTCATGTCCTCAAACCACTGCAGGTGCACGACTGGATCCTCCTTGCCGGTGTAGTAGGACATCTCCGGCCCACGAAACCCCTCTGGCACTGGGGCCGAGAGGATCATCTCGCAAAAGGGGCTCCCTTCCCCTGCTCGGCGAATGGTCTTCTCGCGCGGACCCAACTCGCACACCTCAGCACTCGCCGGACTGCTGAACAGCTGCCGCCCTGGGAGATCTCGCGCACTTCCTTCTGCGGGCACCTCCTTCCCCGGCCGCTGCCCCGGTGCGTTCTCGCCGATCTGCAGGGGTGGAACCACGGGGACTGCCGGGGTCTCGCACTCGCTCCTTGCTGCGAGAACTGTCTGCAGGACTTCTCGCTTGAACTTCTCAAACATCTCCAGCCACTCTCCTGTCGCGGGTGGCTGCGAGTGACCTGAGTCAGAACCATTCCCCCCATCTCCTGTCATCGAACCTAATTCAAGATTTTCCTTCACCGGCTACGGTCCACGCTCACCGCACCAAAAATGTTGAAACCTGCAACAGGTCTCTGGAGTTCGGACCCACTGGGGGTGTAGCCGATGCTTACTTCTCCCTCACTAGACTCTCTTGACGGTGGATGTGAGAATATGAATAGACCCAAGGCTGAAGCGAGGAGGTCCCGCCACACACCCGGAAGATCTTAGAGAGCTTCCCCTCCCAAACCAGAGCTCAACCGGGCACCTTGGAGGGCACTAGCAGCCGACCAAAAACTAGCCTGGAGGAGAGGATTCTCTAAAATCAGATCTCCTCCAAGGTGCCCTTAAGGGTCTATTTATAGATTTTTCTAGGCTGGCCTGCAAATAGCATGAATCCGCCTTTTAGTTTTACTAGCCGCACCCCAAATTGGTCTGCTAATAGCCTAACTCCGCTGTTCTGAAGGGCTATTTGCAGCCCACAAGGGGTATTATGGTCATTTCCCCCTCAAATCCTTTTGGGCGAGTGGTCCGTGAGGGCACCACTCGCTGGGCACCCACTTAGCTGGGCGAATGCCCATGCTTCCGGGCGAGTGGTCCGTGAGGGCACCACTCGCCCAGCTCCTTCTCTTCCGCAGCTTACCCCCACCAAACCCGGGGGTACCTCCACCTCCTAGCCGGGGCGAATGATCTGGCTGACCCAGGTCTCACCAGTTGGCTTGAGGGACCCACTCGGCGAATACGGGTTGTACAATTGGCACCTAGCATTATAATTATTGGTCTTGATATTGGCCTTTGGATTGTTGGCTTTGGGGTTTATGTACTTGGGCTGCTAATAGCCTCTTCCTGTTGATCATATTGTAATCATGGCTGCTGCTGCTTTGGGTTATTTTTGGCTGGCCGACTAGAAGTTATTATAATAGTATTATAAGAGAATTGAGGCGGTGGATTTATCCTTTTTATTATACCTGGCTGCGTATGTTTCCTCGTCTCCCGTTCCTTCCGTCTCCTGGAGAGCCCGAGAAGCTAGGGTTGGTGATTTCTCTCTTCTCCCTGCTCGACACTCTCTCCTCTTCTCGTCACAGTGTTGGACGAGTTTATTTGAGCTGTAGCTGGGCTCTTGTGGTACGACTGCTGCTGTGCAG
Organism: Dactylorhiza incarnata; assembly: GCA_033032865.1. Lineage (NCBI taxonomy): Eukaryota > Viridiplantae > Streptophyta > Magnoliopsida > Asparagales > Orchidaceae > Dactylorhiza > Dactylorhiza incarnata. Next base: position 1,013,977 of record JAWHQI010000444.1, on the reverse strand, counting down.
TGCTGGTTATTGCTGTTGGTGGGCAGTTTCAGCTCTCCACATCTCCACTAGGATGGCGTCCGGAGATAGACCTGATGAAAATCCTGGTACGAATAGAGGCAAAAGACACTTGGTGAGTACTTATTTCTTTAATTATGCATAGTTTTGAATTATTTTGAATATATACACCTGATTAGATTTCTCTTATCTACAAAAAGTATTTTAGTGATTGTGCATTGACATAAATTGTTCGAATTTTGAATCACTGATAATCCAAGGATCGCTGGAAAATATTGAATTGACAATGAATAAGCGATGAATAAATTCTGAGGGAAAACATTTAAAATAAATTTCTACACAATTGAATAAGAAGATTGCATCGATGCATAAGAAAATTTGAAATGATAAGGGTTAACCCTGTAGCCGTAGTGGGGGTGTGAATACACTACGACAGAATGTGTTTTTGATATTGATTTGAGGCCGTTGAAGGCCAAGAGGTCGTTGAAGACCAAGAAGGGATGAATCTACAGCTACCCTTATGATTTCCGAATTAAAGTAAACTAAAGATAAAACGAGAAACCGACTTCAGAAAATGAAAACAAATTGAACGAGCTATGATGTGAAAGAATATGAAAGCTGATTTTGATGCTGAATTGTTTGCTACGAATGAATGAAATGACTGCTAATCGACTACCAGAAATTGAAACAGAAATCAGTAAAGAACGAACACTGTAGTTACGACTATTAATTGTTATTGAGTATACATTATAATTGAATGCATTGAATACCTGCTTGAAGATCTACTAGAATCGAATACTTACTCGAATTGAATACTTTACTGATACTTATGATACACTGAAATTGAATATTTATGCATATTGTTACTGACGTTTGTTGCTTGCATGTACAGCAGTTAAAGAGGTATGCTATTCGCTTAGTCATATTTTTATGACTAAACCCGTCGTGGTTTATCTTTTTAGGTAGCAGATGCGACACCGAGTGTGCCGAGGAAAATGAGATTGACTCGAACTGAAGAACGAGCAAAGGTATGAGTTTTGTTTATGTATATTTTTTCATGTACTCATAAATTACTATGATGCGATAAATGCTTCAAAGAGACTCAGATACAGAATTTCTGTGAGGTCTGGCTCGGGGCCTCACACCGCCAAACTAGCAATGATGTGTGTATCTCCCGATTCTAATGGAGGCCCTCCATGAATGAGTTGGTTATACTCTATGTAAGTTAGACGATTTCGTCTCCTCATCCTCTTTAAAGCATGTATTTTCAAACTCTATTCAAACTTCATTGTACAGATTCGAGGTTTAGGCTTGCATTTGTCAACAAAGTTTCAATGTGAATCACCTAAGATGTAACTCTATTAAAACTAACTGGATGTGAATCACATGGGGCTAGACAATTTATTTTAATGCTTATTGGATGGTTTCTTCATCCTTCTATTTCAACTTTTAAGCCTATAAGTTATTCTTCCCTCGGTTCCGTAATCATGTTTTGCATGCTCTTATACTCCATGTAAGTAAGACATTTCATCTGACTATTGTATGTTTATGATTAAGGTGTGATTTCATACATTTTTGAAGGGAATGCTCTATTATTTCAGGTATTTTTAATTAATTTTTCTTTTTTAACTATTAGTTAATGTGCCATTACCTAATAATACCTTGTTGTCGCCACATGAATTTAGCTTAGCAAGGGACTCAATCCGCAAGAAATTCCATTGGCGAGCTCCTATATGCAAGGTGTTGAAATCAGAGAACTGGTCACGACGTTCGAATGGGAGATGCAGCTAACCCTTACTTGACCCGAGCTAGACCATTGACCAGTCACTAAGAACCGAAGAACCTGACCCTTGAAGAACACCTAAGTCCACAAATTGACCCCTTAAGCTGCAGCGTGGAGGTCCCACCACATACCCGGAAGCTCACAAGGAACTTTCCCTCCCAAGGCAATGCTGAGCCTGGGCACCTTGGAGGGCACTAAGGATCACCTCACCGTCCACCTTCAATGACAGAGGGAGGGGAGGGGTAGTGTTTGCTCACAACACACACACGCGAGGGAGGGGGGGTCTCAACATCCCTTCCCAAGGTGCCCATGGGGGTCTATTTATAGACTTCCCAAAATTGGGCTGCGGATAGCCAAAATTCTGCTATCCGCAGCTCAACCACGAACCTGGATAATCGAAGCGAGAGGGGGGCGAGTGGAGGATGAAACATCCACTCCCCCCCTTGTCGGGGGTCGGATGGGTGGACCAAGGTCCACCACCTGAACTGGGCGAGTGGACCTTATGGTCCACTCAACTTACCGTGTGAGTGGACCATAGGGCCACTCGCCCAGCTGCCCGCCTTGGGCGAGTGGACCATAAGGCCACTCACCTTGAGTCCACTCGCTCCCCGCCTTGGGTGAGTGGACCCAAGGTCCACTTGCCTCCCCACTCGGGCGAGTGGACCGATGGTCCACTCGCCTGGGGCCTTGGGCGAGTGGACCCAAGGTCCGCTCGCCCAAGAAAACTTGCCCCTCCGGGCCTTCTCTTTTTGATCTTTGACGACCTTCGCCGGTTCGGTTTGCTGCGTCGCGGTCACCTTATCTATCACGACCTCATCCGCGCTGGGTCACGCCGACTCGGAAAATATGAGGGTTGTACACAAGGGACCCCATCCGCAACCCATCCACCCTTCCCGTTTCTTAATGGATTGGAAGCACTTTGTATCAGTGCATGTGAGATTTCGATATTTTTTCCTCTTTTTAATTGGAAAGCGTACGATGAAAAAAACAATCAAGGTTGGTTATGTTGCCCCCTTTGCTATGTTTCTCATTTCAATTTCATGGATGAATCACTGTTGGAATCGTTACTTATGGTGTCTTGGCTGGATAATTTGTTTTCTCAGTAATTTGTTATGTTTGGGCTAAGCTTTTGTTTTCTTTTGACATTTTTATTGTATCCGCAGCATCGATGAAGCATCCAGATCGAACTCCATCGCTGTCCGGGAGCCGTAGGGTCATTTGGAAATCGTAACCGCCGATCGTCATCACAAGAGCGAGTCAACGACACAACCCTTGGTACCTGAGCTCTCCGACGACATGAATTTGGCCCCCAATCCATGAGCGTGGTTGTCGTCCGACATTAGCAGATCCAATATGGTGAGTATGATCACACCTAGAGTTTCAAATGTTTATTTTGCTCATTAATTCTACTAGATCTTATGTACATGAGCCATCATGTACGAAACGAGAGAGAGAGAGGAACGACCAAAGGGCTAGAGAAGAGTGAAGCCAAAGAGATGAAAACTAGGACACATGAAATGAAAATAATAATTAAACTTTTCAACGCGAATGTAGAGATATATCGCGCAATATATTTCTATATATCGATCGAGCCGATGTATGGACTGCTATATCTATGAACAATATATTGCACAAAATGTAGATTTAGTGGTGTTTTTTTGTCCATAAATCATGTTTAGTTGTTTTGGCTTTGGGTGAAGAAACTATAGAAGCTTCAAATTAAAAAAAAAACAGTTGGTATACTACTAGGGGTGTGCACAGAAAACCAAAATCGACCAAACCGACTCGAACCGTCCCAAATCGAACCGAATTTAGACCGAATTGATCGGTTCGGTTTGGGTTCGGTTTAGGGGGGCTGAAAACCGAGCCTATTCGGTTCGGTTTCGGTTTATAGGGTCGGTAAACCGAGAAAACCGAACCGATTATAAGTTTGGACTTGAAGTTTGTCCCGTCAAATGAAAGCATGAGGTTGTGAGCATTGAGTTTGAGGTTGTGAACGAGTAAATTAAATATGTTGTACTTATTGATTTTTATTTTAAATTAATACTTGAACTTATTGTATTAATTATACTAGTTAATCAAAATATTATTGTGTTTTTTGAACTTCCCTTCAATGTTGATGAACTGCTTTCTAGATTTACTATTAGAAAAACATTTGGACAAACATTAAAAATTATTTTGAGGGATAATATGTTTTAGGTTTACCGAAAAACCGAACCGATGTTAAAAAATCGAACCAAACTGATCCATTTCGGTTTGGTTTCAATTTTGGGTGTGTAAAAACTGAGCCTATTCGATTCGATTTCAGTTTTAATTAAAATCGAACCGCTTGCAGACTTATCTACCATCGGTATATTAAAAAATTTCCCTTAAATTTTTTTAACATAAAATAAATGATTCAAAAAAGTCTGGTCCAACGGCTACCTGAGCGCAGTTGCACATGCAGACAGCGCCACACATCCGTTATACCGTCTTCTAAAACCTGTCGATTCATTCATTAGTTCACATTGCTACTTTCTGCCTGCCTCCTCTCTCCCACTTTCTGGGCTGAAGAAGGTAGCCGAAATGGATCCGAAGAAGAGCCGCCTGAACTTGCCCGCCGGCCTGGAATCGTCTCTCCGGCTCGACAAGCCGCTATCCCATTTTCCGGTTGTAGCAAAAACACCATCGCCGAAGAAGGTGATCTACAGCGACAGGTTTATACCCTGCCGTTCGTCCTCGAGGCTACAGACCTTCACTTTGTCTGATAACTCCTCTCCGGCGAAGGAGGGAGGCAACGATCTATACTTGCGGCTTCTAAGAGCTGAGCTCTTCGGCACCGAAACCCTCCCATTGTCGCCTTCCGGCGAGCAGGGCTCACCGGCCAGCCCCAACAAAAACATGTTCCGGTTTAAGATGGATCACTCATCGCCAAGCTCACCGTTGTCAAGCGTCATCACCAGCCATGAAGTAGTCCCCGACAGTTCGACCCCTCCGAAACCGCCAAGGAAAGTACCCAAGACTCCGCATAAGGTAATTTAAGCTTCGGAGATATGCATTTTACTTCAAATCTTCGGCGTTCCATTTGATTAGGGTTTGGTCGTCATGAGATTTGGGTGAATTTATTAGGGTTTTGTTTTGCCCTGTTTATTGAGGTTTAAAGAAAGATTTTGTGATATTTTTTAGAGCACAAGTTGATTTCCTTTTGATAAATGAACTGCAGGTTTTGGATGCCCCCTCACTTCAAGATGATTTTTACCTGAACCTTGTGGACTGGTCCTCCCAGAATGTTTTAGCAGTTGGGCTGGGTACTTGTGTTTACCTCTGGAATGCATCAAGCAGCAAGGTTTAATTTCTCTTTGCTCTCATCTTACCATATAATCTCAGGAACTCGTCAATTTATTTTTCCTTATTATATAGCATGTTTTGGAGAGAAGGTGCGAGAAGCTCGTTTAAGATGGTTCGGACATGTACATAGGAGACCATTAGAGGCACCTGTTAGGCGTTGTGAGAGTTTAGTCACTAGACATGTTAAACGGGGGAGGGGTAGACCAAAAAAGACTTGGAATGAAACTATAAGGAAAGACATGATGTAATTAGGCATTAGTGAGACTATGATTAAAGATAGGGCGCAATGGCGACAGAGGATCCATATAGCCGACCCCACTATGTTGGGATAAAGGCTTGAGTGTTGTTGTTGCTGTATACAACATGTTTCGGGAAGGGGAGCCTTGACGCACCAGGTTAAGGCGTTGCCGTGTGACATTGAGGTCACGGGTTCGAGTCCTGGAAGCAACCTCTTGCAAAAATGCAGGGTAAGATTTGCCTACATTTCACCCTTGTGGTGAGATCCTTGTCCGGACCCTCGTTGCGCGGGGATGCTTTGTGCACCGGGCTGCCCTTTTTTTATATAGCATGTTTTGGTTCTTATATAACATGTTTTAGTGATGAAGGAGTATATTCACAATTAATCTCTCATTGTAACTTTTTGTGAAATTAGTCTATGGGACTGAACATCATATATATACAATTAATGGCCGGCTCTTGATGTGATTTCTCGGAACGTGCATCCAGGTGACAAAACTATGTGACTTGGGAGATAGAGATGGTGTTTGTGCCGTGCAATGGACTCGAGAAGGATCCTATCTTGCAATAGGGACAAGTCTTGGAGATATTCAGGTGATTAGCTTTTGGTGCAGCTAACTTTAGATTTTAGTTCATAGAAGCCTAATGCATATTGTTTGTATAAATTATTTTCAAAAAGATGCCGGCCTTCTAAAATAAAGACAAAGCACATTTATTTTTAAGGTTAATTACGAGGACCTCCCATCTATTTTGTAGAAATTATGAGAACCTCTCTTTCTAGTTTTTATTGTTAAATTTTAGTACAATAAATCACTCCTTTGGAGGAGTGTACTCGTGCTATATGTTAAACTTAGTGGGAGTGTTTTGTAATGATGCATACTCAAAGAGGAGATTTTTGTAATTTCAAAAAATAAAGAGGTGATCCCTATAATTATGCAAAGTCGTAGGGATGGAAGTCCCTACGATTTTGCATGATTGCTCAAAAAGATAAAGCTTACTTTTGAGTAAACCAATTTGAAGATATCATGAGATTCTTTAACAATTTCTATGTTGGAGTAAGAAATATCAATAGCATAATGCACCTTGGGGCAATTTTGTTGAGTATTATTAATATTTCAATGTTATTACATATAAATTATTTATTAAATGGTATTTGTTCGGTTTATTTATTGTTGTGTGTGTTTTTAGTCAAAGATGTCTGGGATATCAGAGAGCCCGACTTAAGTCTAAAAAATGAATGAGTCATTTATGGGTTGTTATTAGAAGATATCAATAATGAAAGGAATACCATCTTCTAATAACATGACATATCACCATAGATGTCACTGAATAGCATGATTTTGAGTTGCACAAATGGCACAAAAACTTCTTTCAATACCAAAGAGAAAATGTTGAAACTAGGACTTGTTATAAACAATTCACATGTAATTTAAACTTGTAACTCAGATTTGGGATGGAGCGCGATGTAAAAAGATACGGACAATGGGAGGTCATCAAATAAGGACTGGAGTACTGGCTTGGAGTACCTCCATTTTGGCTTCTGGCAGTAGGGATAAACACATAGTGCAACATGATATTCGAACCTCAAATGACTACATCAGCAAGCTTTTCGGCCATAGATCAGAGGTAAAAGCCCTTGTGGTATCACCAGAACTGGATAGATTTGATGTTTATCTAAATGAATTTTTTTTCATAAGGTATGTGGACTGAAATGGTCTGATGATGACCGAGAACTTGCATCTGGCGGAAATGACAATCAGGTTTGTGTGATTTAAGGGTTATTTTATGTGTTTTAATTTTCTTCTTATGCCCCACTTATGCTTTCTAATATATGACTATATGATTCCTTTAATGTCAGCTTCTAGTATGGAACCAAAGATCTCCGCATCCAGTCCTAAAGTTCACAGAGCACACGGCTGCTGTCAAAGCCATAGCATGGTCTCCACATCAGGAGGGTCTTCTTGCATCAGGAGGTGGGACTGCCGACCGTTGCATTCGCTTCTGGAACACGACAAAGAGTAATATGCTGAAATGTGTTGATACTGGTAGTCAGGTTGGTCTTGCCTACTCGTTGGTGATGAGAAATGTTTGGGGTGTAGTGCATATAATTTTTTCTATTTTCTTCCAGGTTTGTAATCTGGCTTGGTCGAAGAATGTGAATGAACTAGTCAGCACACATGGCTACTCTCAGAACCAAATTATGTTGTGGAAGTATCCATCAATGGGAAAGGTATTATTATGTTCTCCAATTTCATTTTATCACACAAAGCTTGTCTTAATCAGAACATAGCCATAGGACATTAACAATAAAGAAACTGCATGTGCATGAAAGATTTTTTCATGTAGTTTTAAGGGCTTAGAATAAAACTTTCCTTTTCCACAAATATTTAATAGAATGAAGCACACCTAATCTCCTCATTGAAAATTGAGAGATTTATCGGGTTTGGTTGCTACAGCTAGATGATTCTATCAAAAATTGATATTAGTTTATGAAGGTCAAAGTTAGCATAAGAACATCATCCATAGAGTCATTGACTTGATGTTTCTAGGTCGTGCAAGGTTTGAGATTAAAGTTTTTTTCTAGACTGAGTTGAGGTATGATTGCTCTGGTGATATACGGAAGAGGAGATGATATCGAGTTGTTGGCGCTTCTACAGAAACTTCGACATCAAGATTTTCATAGATTATCCGTCGAAGATAAATCAAATTTTCAGCTATATGGTTGCTATAGATACAAGAAGGAACACAACGAGAAAGGAAGAGACACAATGATACTTGAGGGAAGATGCTAAAGAAGCTCAAGGCATGTTTCCTACCCGACGACTACAGACAAAACTACAGTACCAACAAGACTTTCAGGTTCCTTATTACTGTCAGGTGTATATTGCGGATTTTATGCTTGTACAGGTTCTCTATACATTGATTGACTGAATTCAACTAGTGATAAGCTTAAATATATATCTGAAAGCCCTAGGTATAATTAATATCATAGTGGTGGCCAGATGAGCCTTAAGCTCGTTGAAGGTGGACTCACACTCCGATGTCCATGTAAGATTAATACTCTTCTTCATCAAATTGTCATAAGCAAGGAAATCTTGGATAATCCCTCCACAAATCTCTAGTAATAGCCCTACAAATCCCAAGAAGCTACGCACATCATATATGTCTTAGTTGCGACCAATCCCTAATTACCTTTATCTTCGCCGGATCAACTATCACCCTTTGTCCATTGATCACATGCCCCATGAATGCAACCTTTGTAGCCAGAACTTGCACTTGTTGATCTCTACACAGGGTCTTCGAGTATGTCAAGTTTAGCAAGTGTAAGTTTTGTCCACCATAGGTGGGGCATGTGATCAATGGACATGATATGAAAGTTGATCCAACAAAGGTAAAGGAAGTTAGGGACTAATCAAAACTAAGATCCGTATCTGACGTCTGCAATATTTTGGGATGTCGGGCTATCACTGAATGTTTATGGAGGGATTATTCAAGATGGCCTTGCCTCCATTTGCTTTGATGAAGAAGATCAATACTTTTTGATGGAATTCAGAGTGTGAGTCTGCCTTCACCGAGCTTTAAGGCTCTCATTTAAGCTCTGCTTCAATATTTTTTATACTTTCAGTGATTGTGGGATTCCAAATATATACAAACTCATCTTTGTGTGGTTGGGAGTTGGGACTGCATTCTTATGCGACATGACATGATAGTTGCCTACACCCCTTCACAACTTAAGGAGACGAACATAACTGCCCTATATTTATCTTGAAGAATTAGAGACATTATTCCTATGGAGTGAAGTGTGAGCAATATTCCGACTGCAAGAATCTAAACTATGAGCTCACTCAAAAGGAGTTGAACCTAAGAAAGAGACGATGGTTAATGTTTCTCTATGACAATGAATTCACTCTATATTATCATCCGGGAAGGCCAATGCGGTAAGATGCCCTCAACAGACGACTACTAGCTACATGAGTTGGATTAGTGTGACATAGGATTTCATCAATACATTCAAGAAACTGGATGTCACACATTTTGGGATTGTCGGGCTATCAACAATAGTTTATGGAGGGATTATTCAGGATTGCCTTGCCTCAGTCTGCTTTGCTGAAAAAGAGCAATATTTTTTGGCAGAATTCATAGTGTGAGTCTGCCTTCGCCGAGCTTTAAGGCTCATTTGACCTTTGTTCTGATATTTGTTATACCTTCAGTGACTGAGGGCTTCCAAATATATTCAGACACATCTTTGTGTTGTTTGGATTGTATTCTTATGCGACATGAAATTGTAGTTGCATACGCCTTTTGGCAACTCAAGGAGACGAACATAGCTGCCCTATATTTACCATGAAAAATTAGAGAGATTATTTGTATGGAGTGAAGTGTGAGCTATATTATGACCACAAAAGTCTAAACTACGTGTTTCTCTACAACAATGACTTCACTCTAGATTATCATCCGGGCAAGGCCAATACAGTGGCAGATGCCCACAGCAGACGAGTAACAGCTACATGGAGTTGGATTAGTGTGACATATGAGGATTTCATCGATATGTTCAAGAGACTGGATGTCACACTTTTGGGGATTGTCGGGCTATCAACGAAAGTGTACGAAGGGATTATTCAGGATTGCCTTGCCTCAATCTGCTTTGATGAAGAAGAGCAATATTTTTTGGCGGAATTCAAAGTGTGAGTCTACCTTCACTGAGCTTTAAGGCTCATTTGACCTTTGTTCCAATATTTTCTATATCTTCAGTGACTAAGGGCTTCCAAATATATTTAGACACATCTTTGTGTGGTTTGAACTATATTCTTATGCGACATGAAATTGTAGTTGCCTACGCCTTTTGGCAACTCAAGGAGACGAACATAGCTGCCCTATATTTGCCATGAAAAATTAGAGAGATTATTTGTATGGAGTGAAGTGTGAGCTATATTATGACCACAAAAGTCTAAACTACGTGTTTCTCTACAACAATGACTTCACTCTAGATTATCATCCGGGCAAGGCCAATACGGTGGTAGATGCCCACAGCAGACGAGTAACAGCTACATGGAGTTGGATTAGTGTGACATATGAGGATTTCATCGATATGTTCAAGAGACTGGATGTCACACTTTTGGGGATTGTCGGGCTATCAACGAAAGTGTACGAAGGGATTATTCAGGATTGCCTTGCCTCAATCTGCTTTGATGAAGAAGAGCAATATTTTTTGGCGGAATTCAAAGTGTGAGTCTACCTTCACTGAGCTTTAAGGCTCATTTGACCTTTGTTCCAATATTTTCTATATCTTCAGTGACTAAGGGCTTCCAAATATATTTAGACACATCTTTGTGTGGTTTGAACTATATTCTTATGCGACATGAAATTGTAGTTGCCTACGCCTCTTGGAAACTCAAGGAGATGAACATAACTGCCCTATATTTACCATGAAAAATTAGAGATATTATTTGTATGGCCAATACGGTGGCAGATGCCCTCAACAAACGAGTACTAGCTACATGGAGTTGGATTAGTGTGACATATGCGGATTTCATCGATACGTTCAAGAGACTGGATGTCACATTTTTTGGGATTGTCAAGCTATCACGAAAGTTTATGGAGGGATTATTTAGGATCTCGCCTTGCCTCAGTCTGCTTTGATGAAGAGAAGCAATATTTTTTTGCGATGGTGCTCACCTGGAACCTGCCCAAATCATCCAAAATGTTCAAGTTGCTGGTGGTGATGGAGATAGGGAACTCTCCATCAATGTTGAACTACAAGAAGAGGAGAAAGCTGAGATGATTTCTTGTCTCCTCAAGAACCTTGACATCTTCGCTTGATTATCGACTGACATAACTGGGGTTGACCCCGATGTCGCTTGTCATCGTCTCAACATCGACCCCTCTTTCACGCCGATCAAGCAAAAGAAGAGGGCCGTGACAACAACTCTGTGTTTCTAAACTATGTGTTTCTCTACAGAAGTTTATGGAGCTATATTCTGACCACAAGAGTCTAAACTATGTGTTTCTCTACGACAATGACTTCACTCTAGATTATCATCCGAGCAACGCCAATATGGTGGCAGATGCCCTCAGCAGACGAGTACCAGCTACATGGAGTTGGATCAGTAGGACATACAAGGTTTTTTTCGATACATTCAAGAGACTGGATGTCACATAGAAGGAGCTGAACTTGAGACATAGATTATGGTTAATGTTTCTCCACGACAATAACTTCACTCTAGATTATCATCCGAGCAAGGCCAAAACGATGGCAAATTCCCTCGGCAGACGAGTACCAGCTATATGGAGTTGGATCAGTAGGACATACAAGGATTTGATCGATACATTCAAGAGACTCACATTGGTGGACTGAGCTTCAACACAAGTAATATTGTTATTTTAAATTGGATTAAGTTGCAATATGATATTAGAAACGGGATCATAGTTGTAGTGCCTATTGACGATCACATGGTAGAGATATTAAGTGCTTACATGCATGACCGTGTGATGAATGCATGCTATATGACAGATTGCTCCACTTCCGACACTAGGTCAGCATACTGAATAAAGAGGGTCTTAAGAGTGATAGTCATTGGGAGGCACACTTCTTGAAGTATTCCATTCATCCAGTGATCGACCTCTGACTCATGTTTTGGTGACTTGAGATGATGAAGAATATTTTCTCATTCGTATCGCATTGCCATACATGTTATAGTGAAGGCATGGTGCAGGACACTTTGGAAATTACTACAACCATTGCCTATTATAGTGTGGAAGTTTGAGGACATCTCTAAGGACTTCGTGTGCGAACATCCTGGATCTTGTTCAGGGAATGATTTGATTTGAATTATGTGGATTAATTGAACAAAGTTGTACAGGTAATTTCGATCTGACTAAATGACGACTTTCCAATATGATTTTGTGTGGAGCAGATCATCCCATTTGATGGGGTGTCGAGGACGATTGCATCTGAGAGAGATGGTTGTTTATATCAAATGACTGAGAGAGAGAGAGCAGAGCATGCATACTTAGGTAGAGGTGACATTTAACACCACCTTTCATCTGCAGACAAATGGTCAGATAAAGCGGGCTAACCATACTAAAGAGGATCTTCTCATTATGTGCATCGTAGGTTATGGAGACTCTTATGAGCAACTTATACCCCTGATTGAGTTATATTGCAACAAAAGTTATCAGTTCAGTATCAATATGTACCCTTTTGAGGCTCTATACAGACGCAAGGGGTGTGCTCTACTTTCATAGGCACAGGGAACGGATTGTAATGAACTGTGTATCGAGTTTATCGATGATACAACTGATGCAGTGAATTTAGTTTATCGATGATACAATTGATGCAGTGAAGTTGATTTGTCTTTGTCGTGGAGAGCCTTGCTACATCCGAGCAACACATACCGATGATTAAGGCTCCATTTGTTGTGGAGTTTTTTATCCGTTGCATTTTTAAAAAATACAAACGCTATTTTTGGCTTTTTGAATAGCCTTCTTTTGGAACCACCAATCCTACAAAACGTCATTTTATGCCTGATTTTAATCGCATGGACGAAGCTCCATTCAAAACATTGTTTTATCTTCATCTCCAACCGCTCCATCTGCAACCGCAACCACCCACCCAAACAGACCCTAAGCTATCAATGCAAAGAAATGGATCAGTCCTCTTGGAGGTCGTTTGTATTATCGACTTCTTAATACAAGTTGTGGACCAAGTCATCACCATGGTCAAAGTTCTCTGGATGAACTGTGGCCAAAATGAGTATACCATGGAGCACAAAGATCTAATAAGGATGAAGCACTCTGAGCTTTTTGCTACATGTATATCTTTCTCCTTTCTTATCCTACTTTCTTTTATATTCATCCATGAAGATCTTTTAAGTGTTATTGGTTTGTAATATCCCAATTTGTGGGCCAAGAGATCTTATGTGGTTTAATTGACCCCTCAATTGAGTTCAAACAGGGACAAGCTGGATAAGTGGGCAAACTGACCCAATATTGACTCAACGAACATATAACCAAACCATTTAAACCTAAAGAAAATCAATGAACATTGAACATGTATATTAGACCCTAAAGGGGTCAAATGAGTTTGGTGAACCCAATTGGGTCACTATGGCCCATTTGAAGACCAAATTTTGTATGACTGACTTCATTCTACGACCACCACTCCCACAAGGAGAACGTGTCGGCAGTGTACCGACCGAAGTAATAAATAAAACGGAGAGTTACCTTCGAGTATCGAATCTCTCGAAGAACACGGGCGTGGTGGATTATCGATTTGAATATCTAGTTACTAAGGTGGTGCAAATCGTTGCTTTGGAGTTGGTTGTTCTACACTAAGTGCAAGAGAATAAAACTAAACTACGAGAACGTGAGGGTCGCCTTCACCTTTTCGCAAGAACGCTTCGTTAAGAGAACATGAGGGTCGCTTTCACCTCTTCGCAAGATCACAATCACAAGAACTTGAGGGTCACTTTCACCTCTTCGCAAGAACGTTCCGTCAAGAGAACGTGAGGGTCGCCTTCACCTCTTCGTAAGAATGCTTCGTCAAGAGAACGTGAGGGTCGCCTTCACCTCTTTGCAAGATCACAATCACAAGAACTTGAGGGTCGCCTTCACCTCTTCGCACGAACACATCATCCACAACTTCACAATCACAAGCCAAGCACTTCACTTCACCAACACCAAGCATTGCAAATCATGAACACAAGAGCAATCATGCATATCATTGAAAACCAAAGTAAAGACATGATTACATGAGACCTCACATCATGAGCCTTGTCATGATGTTAGGGAGGTCCGATAACTTCACTTTCATCAGATCATCAATCTCTTCCTTGGTATAAATCTCTGACTTCGGTGGCGATTGCTGAGAAGAGGTAGATCTCCGACTTTAGTGAACTGCTTAAGCCATGGGTTTTTTCTTATATCAGATCTTATTTTTGTATAGTATTGATCATTTCAGCCTATGCTCGATGCTAATATCCAAAAAATTGCGCTAGGGCTTTAGACATGCTAATATCAGAAAATATGTCATGCCCAGCCAACTTGCAAATGCCAAATAGTGCAACTTCGATGCATGAACATGAATTTTTTTAGGAATATCATGATGAATAAACAGTGCTCGAGAAAGATTCAGTGAACTTCGATGCATGAGAATGATACAAACAGTGCTCGAGACTGTGCCTCGGGTATCGACGGAGCTCCTGTGCCGGTAGCTTTCTTTCGTCGTGATCCTTGGTTGCGTCCGGGGTTGCAAGGGAGTTGTCACCTCCACGAGAGTCTTTACCCGTCTTCTCGAGTTCTTCGCACGTGTCCATGTCAATTTCCTTAGCTTCCTTGCTAGACGGCTTAGAATGATGGGGACACCCACTTAAGAAAACCTAGGGCAAAGCCCTCTTGAAAAAAGTCCTTCCCCAAGCAATCAAAATATGATAATATAGCCAAATGATCCGATTTCAGTTGGTCTGGCCGCCCAAATGAAAAGAAGGGGCAGGAATACTGAAATATTGAGAAGCAGCTTGGCGGTCTGCGAATAGCTGAAGTGGTCTGCAAATAGCTAAAGGTGCACGATCGTGTGTGGGTAAAACCACACGATCATGCATATTTGTCTATTTGTAGACCACAATGCATTTTTCTTCTCACACGACCGTGCGAGTTCAAAACGCACGACCATCTTTAGAACTATATTTTTAAGGCTGAGAGAGGCAGTAATAATGTACGATCATGCGTTTTTGTACTTGCACAATCGTGCAAACTATGTAGAACTCTAAAACTCATCCCAAGTGCTCCCAAATGCATTCCACTTCATACCTTTTGCTCCTAAGTTCCTCTGTATCATGAATTGAAGAATAATTGTAATATCGCATGATTTCAACATAAATTAAGGGCTAAACAATGGTGAAGCTAAAGATATGCCTATATATATATATAAATTCTACTCATCAATGACTAGTACAAATGGGTAAGATAACCTATAACCACAAAGGGTCAAGATGATCAACTATGACTCATAAATTGATCAGTTGACTGATCTTGACCAAATGAAAACATATGACTCAATAAGTTATACAAGAACGTGAAATTGGGTACATTGGCCCTAATGGACTTGTAGTAAGTGACGCAATTGAGATGTCGTTTGGGCCACCTAGGGTCTCTAGTTGAGTCAATTGATGAGGCAAAAAATTGGAATGTTATATTCACCAAACCTACAAACATAAATTTTGCCAACTTTTATCATATGCTCAGTGTCCACACTATTATCCACCGTCATTAGCATGACCTCCAACGTCGTCATTCAGTCGCTCCAACCACAATCCGCTGCATTTGATCATTTCTTTGGCTCCATACTTCATTGTTCTTTTACCACGGCCTGCTTATGCTTTCCCTTATCATCCCTTTCTAGTCAACAAATCCATGCCTGGAAATTAGTGACAAATAAATTCAACTCACCGTGGATTCGAACTTTTTTCCACACAGCCCCGCCGTTTCCTTTCTAACCAATTCATGAACTGGTCCTTTAAATCCCCCCTCAACATCACCCAAAGCCACAAACAAATCTCCCCAAAATTATTATGAACTTTATCACATCTCTTAGGTCCTAACTCCACATCCAAGTTCTTAACAAAATTCACCTTCACATTCTCTTAGGTGCCCACACAATGTTGCAATGGCAGCTACATTTAGCCACCAACAGCGACATCATATCCTATAGACAATCCATGATGATCTATCAATTTATTTGCGCCACCAAAATTACAAAAGGTTCAAATAAATTCACCTCACTGCATCTATATTTTTGAGACGACTTGGCACATCATTTTCCTAGGAACTGCCTCGATGACGAGGCATGTTTTATAGCGGTAGATAATGCTACATGAGACCTGAGTTGGACTCCATCCTCCTTACATCCTCCATCAGGTCCTACAATTGACAATCATTTTGGAAGACAAGGAGATGGTTTTAAGAAACGTGGCACGTTACTTCATAATTTTATTAAGAATCTTATAATTGCTTAGCCTTAATCAATTAAAGAATACTAATTAATTAACTTCAATTAGTTAGTATTAATTAATTATGTTTCTTTATTAGGTGTTTTATTCATAACTAATTTAGGAAAGTCTTTCTTTAATTAGGCGTCCTTGTTAGGAAATGTTACAAGCTTTTTATTAAATAATATATATAATTAATTAATGTAGGAGTCTTCCCTTAATTAGCATGTCCTTGGTCGTCTATATAACGAGTCTTACGGCTTATATGAGTGAAGGATCTTTGAATCATTGGTCTTTGTATCTCTCTTGCAAAGAAGGTTAATCGAGGGAATCGTCTCTCGGGAGTTGGTTGGGATTAAACCCCGAGTTGTGTTTTGTTCTCATTTTAGTGAAATATGTTCTCAAGTATTCATCTCTCTCCTAGATGTTACTCACTTGATAACAATCACCTTCTCCCACGACAACTATCTATAGTCACATAAATATGTTTGTAGATGGTTGTTCGAGGTGTTGCGTTCCTCGACTTCAACTCTGAAAGGATATGAATTTTTCTTGCCGGTACATGATACCCTCAACTTATTTGTCTTCGTTGTTGTTCAACTTGACTATGATTTTGTCTGGGTTTTGTGCTTGGTGAATTTTTTTTATATCGGACTATTAAAAATTAATCTTCTTGTATTTTTGAAGGAGATTGACTTGAGCAGCCAAATTTGTCAAAGTCTCCCCTTCTTTGCTTGATTCGGTTGGCTTCTACTTCTTTGCTTAGAATTCAAAAGGGTATAAGAGTTCAACTTTCTCCCTGTAGCCATTCTTTTGTAAAGGCCACCAACTAAAGATTTCTAGAATCTTGGTGTTCTATACTGATGCAGAACGGCGATGCTAACCCATAAGGGAGCATGTGTGTGTGTGTGTGTGGGGGGGGGGGGGGGGGCGTTCCGGGGCGATTAACCACCTGCCATATATGGCGTCTCCGGATCGACGATCTGACTCCGCGGATGCATCCAGATCGATGTACTTGTTTAGTTTTTGTGTTTTATTTGGTGAGATCGGATAACCATCGTGTACGACCAATCATAACCATCCAAGATGGTTGCCTAAGTCATGTTTTGTTATAAATAAGAGGGTAGGGGCAGCCGTCATAGCGATTGCATATTTTGGAGAACTCTATTCCTGGAATCCGGCAATCCCCTCACAGTGACGACTCTGTGTGGCCCTAGGTGACGACTCCTAGATAGTTTCCTGCATCCCTAAGGTATCCCCCTTCCATAACCTTCATCTTTCCCCCTCCCAAGCCCTAGCCCCGCCCCCTAATCCCTCCAAAACCCCAATCGAACACCCGAACCTGCTGCCCTTTCTTTCTCTGTTTCCTCTCCTGTTGTCCACTACAAAGCCCGCCCAGCAAAGCCTAAAAACGTCCAGATCTGGTCCTCCTGCAGCCACCGCATGCCTCCCTTGCCACCTGCCCAGCATCCTTACTGCCGCCCCCATATCTACAGTCCAAACCCCCGGGAACGCCCAGATTTTTCCCCTCCAATAGCCCACATCCTTGTCCAAACAACCCCCACTCATATCCCATCTACTAGGCCACGATTCAGCCATTTCCTCGCCCTAACACCACCGTACAGCAGTCACCTCCTCACGGACCACCACACACTTGTGAATCACCGAATCTCCCCTCCCATGGCAGCCCCTGCATTTCATGAGTATTTATTTGTTGTATGGAATCTTCTATATTGAAATATGGTGTTATTATTTCATGTTTGTCTGGATACATAGCATTGTGGAATTTTGTTCTAGAATCACTTGTGATTTGTAGGAAGAATTCATTCGCCACGCGCTTTGCTTTGACCCTCCACGAGGAGGAAAGCCTAAACCCGCTTGCCTAAAGAATTGTTTTGTCTTGCTTAAAATATATGCATGTGATTTAATCATTTATTATTATGTCTTGAATTCGGGTAACGACTCCGTGAGGCCCTAAGTGACGACTCCTAGATAGTTTCCTGCATCCCTAAGGTATCCCCCTTCCATAACCTTCATCTTTCCCCCTCCCAAGCCCTAGCCCCGCCCCCTAATCCCTCCAAAACCCCAATCGAACACCCGAACCTGCCGCCAGCCCTGCTGCCCTTTCTTTCTCTGTTTTCCCTCCTGTTGTCCCCTACAAAGCCTGCCCAGCAAAGCCCAAAAACGTCCAGATCTGGTCCTCCTGCAGCCACCCCATGCCTCCCTTGCCACCCGCCCAGCATCCTTACTGCCGCCCCCATATCTACAGTCCAAACCCCCAGGAACGCCCAGATTTGTCCCCTCCAATAGCCCACATCCTTGTCCAAACAACCCCCACTCATATCCCATCTACTAGGCCACGATTCAACCATTTCCTCACCCCAACACCACCTCCACACGGACCACTACACACTCGTGAATCACTGAATCTCCCCTCCCATGGCAGCCCCCATATTTCATGAGTATTTATTTGTTGTATGGAGTCTTCTATATTGAAATATGGTGTTGTTATTTCATGTTTGTCTGGATACATAACCTTGTGGAATTTTGTTCTAGAATCACTTGTGATTTGCAGGAAGAATTCATTCGCCACGCGCTTTGGTTTGACCCTCCACGAGGAGGAAAGCCTAAACCCGCTTGCCTAAAGAATTGTTTTGTCTTGCTTAAAATATATGCATGCGATTTAATCATTTATTATTGTCTTGAATTCGAGTAACGACTCCGTGAGGCCCTAGGTGACGACTCCTAGATAGTTTCCTGCATCCCTAAGGTATCCTCCTTCCATAACCTTCATTTTTCCCCCTCCCAAGCCCTAGCCCCGCCCCCTAATCCCTCCAAAACCCCAATCGAACACCCGAACCTGCTGCCAACCCTGCTGCCCTTTCTTTCTCTGTTTCCTCTCCTGTTGTCCCCCACAAAGTCCGCCCAACAAAGCCCAAAAACGTCCAGATCTGATCCTCCTGCAGCCACCCCATGCCTCCCTTGCCACCCGCCCAGCATCCTTACTACCACCCCCATATCTACGGTCCAAATCCCTAGGAACGGCCAGATTTGTCCCCTCCAATAGCCCACATCCTTGTCCAAACAACCCCCACTCATATCCCATCTACTAGGTCACGATTCAGCCATTTCCTCACCCCAACACCACCGTACAACAGTCACCTCCTAACGGACCACCACACACTCGTGAATCACCGAATCTCCCCTCCCATGGCAGCCCCCGCATTTCATGAGTATTTATTTGTTGTATGGAGTCTTCTATATTGAAATATGGTGTTGTTATTTCATGTTTGTCTGGATACATAGCATCGTGGAATTTTGTTCTAGAATCACTTGTGATTTGCAGGAAGAATTCATTCGCCGCGCGCTTTGCTTTGACCCTCCACGAGGAGGAAAGCCTAAATCCGCTTGCCTAAAGAATTGTTTTGTCATGCTTAAAATATATGCATGTGATTTAATCATTTATTATTATGTCTTGAATTCGCCGTCGGGTCTTGCATCTCACATATAGTAGTTTAAGGTTGTCGAGTTGTTTATTGACACTTCATCTAGGGTTGCATGCTAGTCGTACACCCACGTTTTTTCCCACCCTTCATTAGACAGTATTTAGGTTCATTGCATTCGTCGCCCTTCATTAGACAGTATTTAGGTTCATTGCATTCGTCACATGACTACTTGCATTGCATCTAGGGTTAGGGCATCGCTAATCCGTCACCTATAGATTCGTCTAGCGTCATATACCTTTGTGGGCTCAGAGAAGGAGATTGTTTAGAGTATTAGGGGTCCAACCCTATGAGGAATGCATCCCACTCTCTATTCCTATCCTGTCTTCCAAGGAGAAATCTATGCTAGTAGTATTTTTCTTTTCCTCAGCTTGCCACTTAAATGATGTTGGGAGAAGGTGGCACAAAACTAGTTCTTGGTTGATAAAGAGAGTATAAGAGTGAGAGAGTGGTAGTTTGGCACTTCTCGATTAAGGGTTTTCAACTATGTCCTGGATGACATCTTTACATGCTGAAATGCATTGCACTAGAATGTAAAATAAGATACAATCGTGAAGTGTGGCTCGTGCCATGCTCTTGAGGGTTGATTCCAAAGAGAGATTTCGAGACTAGTCACCATACCCTCTACGACTCCTCACCCTTCCTTATATGGAGGGGACACGCTAATTACCAAATTATCCTTAGTACATGATACAATAGTACGAGACAATTCCGGCCTATCTGGATTTCCACTCGCCGTGAGATAATTTTCCGAATGCATATATGTTTGCGCCTACACGTGTCTTCTTTATCTCTTTGTTGTAATTCAAACTTGGGGCAATAGCTTGAGAAACCAATCATTATTTTGTTGATGGCTGGAGAAGATGAACATTGTTATTGACGAATTTGATCCGATATTGCCTCATGATTTCTCTTCCTCGGTGGCTCCACGCATATTTTTAGCATGTTGTTTTGTTTTCTAGGAAAGAGATTTAAAATGCTTTCGCTTTAGAATCACCACATTACCTCCAGTGCGTGTATACATATATATGATTATCCTAAACAGCCAACCGTAATGGACAGATTGCAACTCTAATCACCACATTACCTCCATTCGCCAAGAGATAATTTTCCGAATGCATATATGTTTGCGCCTACAAGTTTCTTCTTTATCTCTTTGTTGTAATTCAAACTTGGGGCAATAGCTTGAGAAAACAATCATTATTTTGTTGATGGCTGGAGAAGATGAACATTATTTTGTTTATAATGAATTTGATCCGATATTGCCTCATGTTTTCTCCTCCTCGGTGGCTCCACACATAAATTTAGCATGTTGTTTTGTTTTTCGCTTCATAATCACCACATTACCTCCAGTGCGTGTATACATATGTATGATTATCCAATAAACGGCCAACCGTAATGGACAGATTGCAACTCTAACTGGGCACACCATGAGAGTACTCTACCTGGCGACTTCTCCCGACGGACAGGTTTGCCAAGTCTTTTAATAGCCAGAGGACTTTGTGATATTAAAAGAATTACTGAAAGCAACTTTCTGCCTGGAAATCTTGCAGACAATTGTGACTGGAGCAGGGGATGAAACTCTGCGGTTCTGGAATGTCTTCGCTTCAGTTAAATCAAAGGTATCCAACAACCCCCACAGCAACTCCATAGTTGTTACTGCTTTTAATTCTTTGTTATAAACTTGGAATGTTGGTTCACTAACAGCTTGTTAAAGTTTCCAGCTATTATTGAGCCACACTCAAGTTGTACATAATTGATAATTACCGGAATCTCTCCTTGGATTTGCATAATTCAATGACTTATCCTCTAAGCTTTCTCCATTATTAAACCAAAACGGTAACGCGGAAAAGGCCAAAATACTCCTACTAACATAGAAAGAAAAAAGAGAGAGGGGGATCCATATTACAAAGAGTAACTGACAAAATCAATGAAAATTATGAGTGATTTTATTATTTTTCATTAGAATTTCTTAAAAAACCAGTGTCCTGTATCGAAGCAAACTCAATGAAAATTACGAGTGATTTTGAGTGATTTTATAATTCAATGACTTATCCTCTAAGCTTTCTCCATTATTAAACCAAAATGGTAACGCGGAAAAGGCCAAAATACCCCTACTAACATAGAAAGAAAAAAGAGAGAGGGGGATCCATATTACAAAGAGTAATTGGCAAAATCAATGAAAATTATCAGTGATTTTATTATTTTTCATTAGAATTTCTAAAAAAATCAGTGTCCTGTTATCGAAGCAAACTCAATGAAAATTATGAGTGATTTTGAGTGATTTTACAATTCACTAACTTATCCTCTAAGCTTTCTCCATTATTAAACCAAAATGGTAACGTGGAAAAGGCCAAAATACCCCTACTAACATAGAAAGAAAAAAGAGAGAGGGGGATCCATATTACAAAGAGTAATTGGCAAAATCAATGAAAATTATCAGTGATTTTATTATTTTTCATTAGAATTTCTAAAAAAATCAGTGTCCTGTTATCGAAGCAAACTCAATGAAAATTATGAGTGATTTTATAATTCACTAACTTATCCTCTAAGCTTTCTCCATTATTAAACCAAAATGGTAACCCGGAAAAGGCCAAAATACTCCGACTAACATAGAAAGAAAAAAGAGATAGGGGGATCCATATTACAAAGAGTAATTGGCAAAATGATGCGGAGCAGAGACGAGGATGAGTTTTGGGCCCATTCGGGGCTGATTTGGCGACTTACCATATATGGCGTGCCCGGATCGACGATCAGACTCCGCAGATGTGTTCGGATTCGCGTTGCGAATCAATTTGATATATTAGTTTATTATTTTTGCATTTGTTTTGATGTATTTGGGTGGCCCCACCTCCGGCCAATCATAGCTGTTGAAGATGGGATGCCCTAGCCTTTGTTTTATTATAAATAGACAGGTAGGGGGCTGATTATTGGCATTGCAGAATTTGGAGAGACTATTCCCGGATTCCAACGATCACCCCGCGGTGCCGACGCCGTTGAACCCTAGGTGACGACTCCTAGGCGCCCAAACTCCTCCCCAAGGTACTACCCATCCATTGCCTCCTTCTCCCCCCTCCGAAACCCTCATTCGCAGCCCCACAAGCCGCGGGAACACTGTTCATCCGAGTACTGTTCATCCGGGTACTGTTCACCGCCGCACTTTTCATCCGCGCACTATTCACCACCGTACTGTTCATCCGCGCACTGTTCACCGCAGCACTGTTCATCCGCCAGCCCCTCTACCAACCTCATAGCCACCACCTCCTCCGGATCCGCCACCCCAAGCCGTCGCCTCCCTCCTCTCCGTGGATCCACTTCTAAATAGCCTAAAAACGCTAGATCATTCCAGATCTAGAGTTTCTCCTCCCGATCCGTTATTTCCACCATCATACGCCCTCCCGCACCCCGGATCCGCTATCACACATCAGATCCATCCATTCCCCACCCGGATCTATCTCCTAGTGGCCGGATCTATCCATTTCCGGCCCGATCTCCTTATTTTCCGCCAAGGACAGCCCCCGCCATTATCGTCACGCCTCCGGTTCCACCTTCGATCGCCGATCTACATACCCGGACCCGGATTCTTCATTGTCTTGGTCAGCCCACTACTTTGTGAGTCTAATTTGTATTGGATTATTATTTTCAACATATTTATATTGGATTGGATCTCGTACCTGGTTTGGATATCTTGCATAGTAGTTGTTTGTTAGAATATTATTGTGATTTGCAAGGTTTATTCGCCGCGCGCTCTTGCTTTGGCCCTCCACGCGGAGGAAAGCCTAAATCTGTTTCGCCCTAATTTAATTATTGTATCTTGTTGTGAATTAACTGCGTGGGATATCATTATTTATTATTCAATTGCGATTTAACTGTCGGATTTGCATAGCATGTAGGGTTGGGTAACGGTTTATCCGCCACCTATAGATTCGTCCTGCGTCAATTGGTATCAGAGCCAGGTTACGCGCTCTTTTTGATACGCAGTCGTAGAGTCTATAGGTTTTCATTATGTCTAGGTGTCACGATTATCACGATTATTCCTCCCCTCACTTTGGAGGTCTCGAGTCCACTAGCACCCGCTCTCACAGAGCCCCGTCAGGGAGATCTCCACGTTACTACGATGATTATTCTCGTGATGATTGTCATCGTTCTTATCCGTACACGCGAGCGGATCGTGTTGATCCTTCGACACGACTCGGTTACTTTAGGAATGATTATTATGAGGATCGTCGTTCCGAGAGAGATCTTGAGGGTCAGTTTCGAACTGCTGCCCCTTCCTTTGACGGCTCATCGAGTCCCGAGTCTTTCAGTTATTGGCTCGTGGATATGGAGTATTATTTTGACTATTTTGAGGTATTCGGTGAGCGTCGCGTCAAGTTTGCGAAACTTAGACTTTTAGATCAGGCGAGAGCATATTGGGCTAGCATTGAGAAGGCACGCGAGCGAGACCGTCTACATCGCGTCACTACTTGGGTGGACATGAAGCGTACATTGTGTCAGAGGTATCTGCCTTCGTCATATCGGAGTCGCTTGCTCGACCAATTATTTTCCCTTCAGCAAGGATCCATGTCCGTCACTGAGTACAGGGATCGCTTTGATGAGTTAGTTGTGAGGAGCGATATCCGAGAGGACCCAGCCATGACCTCTTGCAGATTTCGGTCTGGCCTTCGATCAGACATTCGTACTGAGGTGGTTTATCATAGCTCGAAGTCCCTTGAGCAGACGTATCAGCTTGCCCTTCGTTATGAACAGTCTTTGAGATCCGCAAGAGCTGGTCGATGGGATTCTCACCTTGACCTCCGCAGTACGAGCCCCTCCCACACTGAGGACACCACTTTGCCTATCATTATTCCATCAGACATGACTGAAGTAATACCTGATGCGGATTGCTCTCACCCCAGTGAGGTGCTTAGCCCAGTGCGTGACTTATCTCTAGTTTCTGACCCGTCTTTTGTGACCCCGACTGAGAGCGAACCTGAGCGGCCTATTGAATCTGTAGTGTTGTGTCCTTCACCCACACCTCTTTCTCTGCCATCCACCGGGTTAGTTAGCACCCCGACCACAAACCCACTTCCTGACACCGCACATACGGATCCATTCTTGAGTGTAGGTCTATGTCACTCTCCCCTTGTCATTACCCCGAGTCACATCACGACCGAGAGACCAGAGCCTGATGTTGATCTCATAGTGGCTATGTCATCCATTCACGGGGACACTACCCCTCACGATGGTACTCATCTGGAGGACCATGACCCTAGTGACGAGTTCCATGACGAGCCCCCAGTTGAGCCTCCTGATGATCCACCACATCCTGGTGAACATGAGATTCAGGTGAGGCGCTTGTTTACGAGTTTTGAGTTGTTGACGTCTCCTCCCCTATCATCTCTGGCCTTGTCCCAGAGGATGGGTCGTGAGTGGAGTAAGACGTATGTAGGGACTACCTTGAGCACACTAGAGCCTACTTATATTTTGAGGACCTACGTTATGACACATCTCACTCGTGATGACTTTTGGGACACACCACCCGCTGACCCACCCGATGAGTTCTTTCTTTTCGGGGACACTCATCACACTATAGAGCCACGTTTTCTAGACGGTGCACATGATTTTCACTTAGGCGGTCGTCGCATTCGCGATGACTTTTCTTACACACCTCCTGGTGAGCCCCCTGATGTGTCACGTTCCCTGAGAGACACTTGGATCTTTATGAGCTCGTATTTGAGTATAGTTGTCTCTCACGATCATCTGAGCACTCATCACACACGAGATGAGTTTTTCTACACTCCTCCGAGAGAGCCTCCTGATAGGCCACCTCCTTTGGTAGATGTTCAAGTGGATATTATCCTTTCCCGTAGCGAGTATTTTGTGTCTGTCGTGTCTCATTTACATCATTTGCATGAGTCTGTTGAGTCATTTCGTCATCATTTGCATGAGTCTGTTGTGTTGTTTGTTCATCGTTTGCATGTGTGTCATGAGTCGGTCCGACGAATAATCCATATTGATAATAAATATTGTAAATCACATGCGGATGTTCACTGGCAAGTGCAGGTATTTCATGAAGGCGAGCAGGTGATAGTGAGAATCTGCGTTGTGAGGCTCCGTGCGAGGCTTGCTAAAAGCTCGAGCGTTAGGCCAATGGATCTCTATATAATCATGAGACGGATCGAAGCAAACATCTACGATCTTGATATCCCTGCAAGTATGGGTATCCACCTAGTATTTAGTGTTGAAGATATGACGTCGTACTACGAGCCTCGTGAGTATGTGGACCCAAGCAGTGGGGACTTCCAGCCGCCCACACCTCCACTCCCGTTGCCTTACCACCCGCATAGCCCACCCACGTTTGATGGCCACTGCTACTCACCCACTTCTGACACCCGCCCACCTGGGAACTCATCTTCTTCGGTTCTACCCACGACGCCACTGATCGCACCGGGATCCACCACTCATGAGTTGAGCGTTGAGAGCTTCATGGAGACCAGATTCCACCAGTGCATTCCTACTACAGATGTTGGTGACACCTGGGTACTTGCAGCAGAGCATGATCGATTCACCCCTGGACTTCGACTTCAGTACGGTTGTCTCCATTTACCAGAGATGACAGCTTTTCAGTCGGGGAGAGTCGATCGGCGAGGACACTCTTCATCGACGACACTTGGACGACCTCTGGTGGACCTCTTCGAGTTGTACCTGGCATTCATCGAGAGAATTTCGATCCCAATTCATCGGGAGATGAATTCTTTCAAGCCGGGGAGATTGATGCGGAGCAGAGACGAGGACGAGTTTTGGGCCCATTCGGGGCTGATTTGACGACTTACCATATATGGCGTGCCCGGATCGACGATCAGACTCCGCAGATGTGTTCGGATTCGCGTTGCGAATCAATTTGATATATTAGTTTATTATTTTTGCATTTGTTTTGATGTATTTGGGTGGCCCCACCTCCGGCCAATCATAGCCGTTGAAGATGGGATGCCCTAGCCTTTGTTTTATTATAAATAGACAGGTAGGGGGCTGATTATTGGCATTGCAGAATTTGGAGAGACTATTCCCGGATTCCAGCGATCACCCCGCGGTGCCGACGCCGTGGAACCCTAGGTGACGACTCCTAGGCGCCCAAACTCCTCCCCAAGGTACTACCCATCCATTGCCTCCTTCTTCCCCCTCCGAAACCCTCATCCGCAGCCCCACAAGCCGCAGGAACACTGTTCATCCGAGTACTGCTCATGCGGGGACTGTTCACTGCCGCACTGTGCACCCGCGCACTGTTCACCACCGCACTGTTCATCCGCGCACTGTTCACCGCAGCACTGTTCATCCGCCAGCCCCTCTACCAACCCCATAGCCACCTCCTCCGGATCCGCCACCCCAAGCCGTCGCCTCCCTCCTCTCCGTGGATCCACTTCTAAATAGCCTAAAAACGCTAGATCATTCCAGATCTAGAGTTTCTCCTCCCGATCCGTTATTTCCACCATCATACGCCCTCCCGCACCCCGGATCCGCTATCACACATCAGATCCATCCATTCCCCACCCGGATCTATCTCCTAGTGGCCGGATCTATCCATTTCCGGCCCGATCTCCTTATTTTCCGCCAAGGACAGCCCCCGCCATTATCGTCACGCCTCCGGTTCCACCTTCGATCGCCGATCTACATACCCGGACCCGGATTCTTCATTGTCTTGGTCAGCCCACTACTTTGTGAGTCTAATTTGTATTGGATTATTATTTTCAACATATTTATATTGGATTGGATCTCGTACCTGGTTTGGATATCTTGCATAGTAGTTGTTTGTTAGAATATTATTGTGATTTGCAGGGTTTATTCGCCGCGCGCTCTTGCTTTGGCCCTCCACGCGGAGGAAAGCCTAAATCTGTTTCGCCCTAATTTAATTATTGTATCTTGTTGTGAATTAACTGCGTGGGATATCATTATTTATTATTCAATTGCGATTTAACTGTCGGATTTGCATAGCATGTAGGGTTGGGTAACGGTTTATCCGCCACCTATAGATTCGTCCTGCGTCACAAAATCAATGAAAATTATCAGTGATTTTATTATTTTTCATTAGAATTTCTAAAAAAACAGTGTCCTGTTATCGATGCAAACTCAATGAAAATTACGAGTGATTTTGAGTGATTTTATAATTCAATGACTTATCCTCTAAGCTTTCTCCATTATTAAACCAAAACGGTAACGCGGAAAAGGCCAAAATACTCCTACTAACATAGAAAGAAAAAAGAGAGAGGGGGATCCATATTACAAAGAGTAATTGACAAAATCAATGAAAATTATGAGTGATTTTATTATTTTTCATTAGAATTTCTAAAAAAACCAGTGTCTGTTATCGATGCAAACTCAATGAAAATTACGAGTGATTTTGAGTGATTTTATAATTCAATGACTTATCCTCTAAGCTTTCTCCATTATTAAACCAAAACGGTAACGCAGAAATGACCAAAATACTCCTAACATTGAAAGGAAAAAAGAGAGATGGTGGGGGGATCCACATTACAAAGAGTAATTGACAAAATCAATGAAAATTATGAGTGATTTTATACTTTTTCTGTAGAAATTCAAAAAAAATCAGTGTCCTGTTATCGAAGCAAACTCAGAGGGGGGAGGTCCCGGTAAGTAATTAACCCTTAAATAAAATGAGCCAAATTGCTATAAATTAACAAATATATGTAGCACCAATGATGGTAATGGACATTAGTGTTAATTAATGAACATTTGTGTTTCTTACCTCGAGATAATGGATGAAAATCGTGATTCTAATAGATGTGCATTATTTTCAGACTCCTGTCCGTGATTTTGGAGCTTGGTCAATGGGACGGAGCCACATAAGATGAGTGCAGCGAAATTCTAACCACAGTAACCTTATATGATTTGTAAATGGACTAACAGAGACTTGCATATAGTGTTCTGAAATCCTGCTGCTTGTCATATAATATCTTCAGTTCTGTATGCTGTTATTGAAGATTCTAGGGTCTATATTCATTCAATTCTTTAGAGGTTAGGATCATAGATTATGCCAAAATTTGTATTGAATTAGATGGGTTCCCAACTTATATAATGGGTTCCCAACTTATATAATTAATCATCAATGCTTTTTGGATCACAAATATTATGATATAATGCGATGCTATTTGAACATATGGATTGTTTGATTTATTTGATATATATTTAATGATATTCATCATAACATGTAAGGGCATTTACTTGGACCTCCCCTCTAAGTTTGCAAAATTATAGATTGCACCCCTCTTATTATTGAAATTACAAAAACCTCCCCTCAATGTAACAAAACATAACATTTACCTCCCCTGAAGTTCACATTTCATAACATTCATGCACAAAAACCTTATTATTGAAATTACAAAAACCTCTTATTATTGAAATTACAAAAACCTCCCCTCAATGTTACAAAACATAACATTTACCTCCCTTGAAGTTCACATTTCATAACATTCAGCAGGGGGGGGGGTAATTTTGTGCATGGATGTTATGAAATATGAACTTCAGGGGAGGTAAATGTTAAATTTTATAACATTCAGGGGAGGTTTTTGTAATTTCAATAATAAGAGGGGTGTAATCTGTAATTATGCTATCTTCCGGGGGAAGTTTTGGTAATTATTCCTAACATAGGGTATAATGATATTTCTGTGAGATGCATGCTGTGAGAATAAAGCAAAAACATACATATGGGCTCCAATGTTCCTAGAACATAAATCAACAAGTTATTTATTGAAAGTGCAGCATAAGATAAATGGTGCTGAATCACTTTATCAAGCTGCATTCGTTGTGATCTTCAAGCGCTGTGAGTAGACTTGCCAAACTCGACCAGGCTTCTCGCTGTTGCGACTTGCAATAACAATAACAATGACATTTTAATCTAAGGATATGATATTCAATACTAATGTTGAAATCTAGAAGGGGATTGAACCTGAATTGCTTGTTATTTTACAACATTTAACAAACTGTATGGAGCTGAAGCTAACAATCTCAAGAATACCAGTCAGTTCATACAGGCAGAGGAAGTAAAACATCTGCGTTGTTGCTTTCATTCATGGCCACAACTATTTGAAACTACATTGAAATCTGAAGCTTGATCACAGTGAGCTGACTCATTAATTCAAACAAAAGTGTTGTTTCAAAGGTGAATAATAATTTCTCCTTCGAATTGGCTGCAGCAATAAAAAGAAAAAGAAATGCATAATGGTAAGCTCTAAATTTTTCCAGTTTCTTAAACTTTCTTTGATGTTGAATATTGTGTTCTTAATGTGTTGTGCCTTTTTAAATATGAGGAAGGGTTTCCTATAAATCATTAGAACTCCAAATAGAAATATAGATTGAAAAGCTGATATTTAACATAGTTATTCATGATGTGACTGTGATTCTTAATAATAGTAGGGCAATGTTATAAGCAGTCCTATAACCGCTAAACGCAGTCCATTGATATTCACAGTCCAATTAATTTAAGTATTTTTAGGACTGCGAATAACCATTTTAAGTGTTTTTAGGGCTGCAAATAGCCCTCTTAGGACTGCTAATAACATCGCCCTAATAATATTGTTGGGATGATTTATGTGATGCATTGAGAGTACTTCAAGTAGGTAGACAAAAACTGATCTCCAGATTGATAAAAATTTTCAATAGATTCAAGCAAATATCCCTCAGTAATATTACTACTTTTATGAAGTTGTTTGCTCATTTACTTTTTGAGATGCATCTGGGTGATGGTTGCATAAACCGCAATTTTTGTGGGAGTAAATATCCCTCAGTCATATATACCTAGGCTTCGTTTGGCGCGGTGGTGGTTACGAACCGCCGTTTGTGAACGCCCGACCCCACCTAAGGAATTCCATGCATTTATGCTCAAAACTAGTTTCTTTTCTTGGTAGCCGTCATAACCTTTGTCATCCCAAACATACATTCTATGATAATGATGTTTTTGTCCAAACTCACCGGAGCAAATAAGCCGCGCAATATGATCTAGAATTTTCTATTAAGGAAAGTAAATTTAAAGATCTTGAGAACATCTCTTTTATTCTAGGTATGCAGATACTCTGAGATTACTGTAGAGTAGAATTGAGTTATCATAGGAAAACTGTATTTACAAGGTTTTTAAAATAATCGACATGCAAAACAACAAGCTAGGAGTCACTCGCACTGCTACGGATACAGATCTATTTAAAGAAAAATGTAAAGATCTTGAGAACATCTATTTTGTTCTAGGCTACAGTGTTAGGGAAATATGACCCCCACGGAGCACACAAGAATCGTACAAAAAGCAATAAAAAACACACAAGAATTTTAACGTGGAAAAACCCCAGAATCGGGAAAAAATCACAACCATCCGCGCCCAGAAAATCCACTATGAAAAATGATCAAAAGGAATACACCTCTTCAGATTTTTAACACTTCGAACCCTAGGCCGAAAATAAGGCCTTTTATACCCACAGTATAACATCGAAGAAAATTACATAAATGCCAACGCAGTCAGGCTCTAACATACAGATACCCGGAATCACTTATCATCGGAAAACTATATCAGTGACTCAGTGAGGCTCATAAAAATATTTGACATGAACAATTTACAAACTAGGACATGGAGATAAGTTTAGTCTCAACAAATGTTATTGCAATAAAGTTGAAGAAAGAGAGGGTCATAAGCTTCCTTGTGCAAGTAGTCATATGCTACCTAATTGATCTTGCAAGTAGTCATATGCTTGTCTCAAAGATTAAGCCATGCATGTGTAAGTATGAACTATTTCAGACTATGAAATTATAAATGACTCATTAAATTAGTTATAGTTTGTTTGAGGCACGTGCTACTCAGATAACCATAGTAATTTTAAAGCTAATACATGCACCAAATCCCCTACTTTTAGAAGGGACGCATTTGTTAGGTAAAAGGTCGATGCAGGTTCTTGCCAATTGCCCTGATGATTCATGCTAACTTGTCTGATTGCATGACTTTTTGCGTCAGCGATGCATCATTCAAATATCTGCACTATGAACTTCTTCCAATGGTAGGATAGTGGCCTACCATAGTGGTGATGGGTGATAGAGAATTAAGGTGAGATTGCAAAGAGGGAGTTTGATAGATGGCCACCACATCCAAAGAAGGTAGCTGACGCGCAAATTGCCCAATCATGACAAGGAGGTAGAGACAATAAATAACAATATTAGGCTCTTTTGAATCTGGTGATTCGTGTTGGGAAAATCCATGTGAATTTGATGGTACAAAACCTTGATAAGATTGCTTTTAGAAGGAGGAAGAAACTCAGAAGAAGAAGTTAGAAGGAAGCTAGAAGAAACATTGGCCAAATACTTGACTGGTCAATCAACTATTAGTTGACCGAACCGATCGACTACTAATTGACCATGCCGATCGACTACTAGTTGACCGGGCTGATTGATTACTAGGTGACCGGGCCAATCATCTACTAGGTGATTGGGCTGATCAATTACTTTGAGACAGTGAGTAGATTAAGATCATGATTGTCTTTCAATTCTAGTTGATGGTGCTCCATTTATAGAAAGAGATTGTATTGGATCTGAAATGAGAAGTAAGTCACTAAATCAAATGTCTTCTATAAATAGAGAAGATTCAAACTGAGAAACGTTAGCGAAAAGAATCGACTCATTCAAAGGAATTGAAAAAGAAAGACCGTGTCTTCTTCTCCTCTCTCTCACGATCTCAACAAGGACACATCCTCTCTATGAGTCTCACTCTCATCCTGATTAATCTTTCTATTCTCTCTCAATCTGAAAAGGGCCTTCTACTTCAAGCCCCCTCAAGAAACAAATGAAAGCCACTGATCATTGTTCTATCTTCTTCTTCTTCTTAACAAGAACATCTAATCAGATTCAATTCATATGACTTCACTTATTTTGGTATTTGGAGAATCAAATGTGAATGCCTTAAGCCCTTGCTTTACTTCACATCTTTATTTATCATGAACATCTTCTATAGATTGATAAATATGTCCCACAAGTTTGTTATTCATCTCCAAGGCCTTGATCCAGAATATTAATTTTATTTGGATATTAACTTACCAGTTATTCACACTATGGAATGTTTTAGGCATGCAATATGATTTCTTCACATTTGGTTAGCATAGTATAACTTGAACCAATGTTTGCTTTGAGATCATATCATGCTACATGATTATACTCCTTAGCAGCCATGATCGGAATTAGTTATTGGTTAGAAATTTAGTATTGGCATACCGAGGGTTCCATAGACATGATGGGAAGATTACCTAGTTAATGCTTTCATTGTCAATGATGATGAGTTTGGTGTTGCATTAATACAAATGTCTTTGAGCAACTTCGTTGTGAGGTTTGGAGCTAGTACATGGTCATGGGTTGCTTATTAACATCATGGTAGTGTGATATGAAAATCAATATCCTAATATGATGATCAGACCCATGCCTTAGCATGTGATATCTTGGCTTAGCTAGTTTTGAGACTATTCCTTGCTAATTGTCTGGTTGTGTAGCCAATGAATTGGTGCTTGTGTTTGGGGAATACCCATGTGTCACACTAGCACCCTCGCACTTGGTTGACTCTGTGTCACCTAAGGGATAACCTTCAGAAAGATTTGATGTTGTGAGTAGAGTCTAGGTGGTTGTTTAAGTTCCCTTGTGGTGAGATTAATGTAGTGGAGAAATACTTGTTGTGTGTTGCACTGATTAGAGGTCTGGTAGCTCACCTCATCTTGTAGAGGCAGTGGGGGTGGTTTAGCCCTCTGATTGTGTGTTGTGGTGTAGATATGATTGATGTGGCGAGTCTTGTCGGCTCTCCCAAAAGGAGTACATTGACATGAAATTGTGTTGTCATACTCAGAGCTTTATGGGTGTGCAATCTTGTGGGGCAACCTAGGTTGTGCCCCTAGGATTGGGTCCTTGGTAGACTCCCCCATTCAACTATCTTTGATGAGGATTACTTTGTAGTTTGAAAATTTGTTTCATAGTTTTAACACATGTTACTCTCGCATAGTATAGGCAGGAGTCATACACTAGGTGCCTAGCTAGGTTTGTAGTGTATCACTTCCCTTGATGTGGAGGTGTCTGATCTAATGTTGTCTTCTTTCCATGATGTTGTGACCAAGGTTGTCAGGATCGAGATCCTAGGTGAGCTCGTTTCGAGGTTGGATCGGATCTTAGGATCGGATCGAGGATCGTAAGATCCTACAACATTCATAAATTAAGATTAAAATATAAAATTGAATTTCGTATCATCCAATTACATGCTCAATTAATAAAAAATCAATAAATTGAGCAGTATGTGAATAATTATATTAAAAAATTTTGAATAACTAAATCAAAAAGATAATATCATAAAGTTCACTTTCAGTTTCAAGTAGGTCACCCAATGTCTACAAATAATAAAAACAAATTTGGACTGATGGATTGGTGGAAGCCTAGAAGCAGGAAGACGAACCCAGACTGCTGGATTGCTCATATGCTGGAAAAAGGAAGTATGAATTGCTCGTATACTGGATTTCTAACCGCTAGATTACTCATACGCTAGAAAGGAAGAGAAGACGTCGGCCTGAAAGTAGGAAGCAGAAAGCCACTGGATTACCAACTATTGGATTGCTCACACAAAAATATAAGATAAGACACTTACACCACTTGAAATGAAACCTGGTAAGGAAGGAAACGACATTTGGGATACGGTAAAGCAGCATGATATGATTTTGTGATGGGGTATGAGGGCGGGATTGGGATAAGGTTAAGCAATGGGTTATGAGCGTTAGACCGGTTGAATGGGGTCGGGATAGGGTTGGACATGTTTCTAGTTCCCTTTGGCCGGACCGGTAGAATCGGATCGGGATCGCGATCCTAAAGATTTGGATCGTGATCCCAGTCGTAGATGTGTCGATTTAGATCCTAGGTAAGATCCGCATCGATTTACAAAATCTAGATCGTAGGATCGTAAGATCCTACGATTCGGATCGCGATCCTGATAGCCATGGTTGTGACCCGTGAGGTTCATAGCCCACTTAACAAGTTGGATTGTTCTATGTCAACATAGAAGATTTGTTGTGTAGTTCTGAAAACTATTGTGTTAAGAGTCTGCATATTGCATAAACATACGCCACATATAATTATATTCACAGATCCTAATCATATTAGTTTGTATGTGTATTTTTATATGATAAGTTACTTTCTTTCCTTACTTAAATTGCACTTGAATAACCTATCATATAAGTCTGCATGAGCATTCTTACAGTTTTTCCTATCCTTCCCCCACTCGATGCCTTAGATGCATTGGGGGTGAGGAGAGGGAATCTATGACTAACCCTTTTGCTTAGACCACACCATGTGCAATGGTAGCAACAGTAGCAACACCACTCAGAGGTCAACATTGACTTTGAGACGACGATTCAGGAAGTACCGATGGTTACTACTCTGTCCACTACTCCAGAGAACGATGAGAGAGTTGCGAGGGTCTTACTTTATATTTTAGACATTGTCATGTTGTAGGGCATGTTTTGGCCCTTTCTTTCCCATGTTATGTGTACTATGGGACACTTACATGTTTTATGTGATACGTGATGCTAGTGGACTTTCTATTGTCTTTACTAATGCTTATATATGGATGTTATATGATGGTGTTTGCCTTACAGGGTAAGCATCATCCGATAAGGTTGGCACATGTGTCGACACTACCATAAGGAGGCTTCTTTGGGCATATGACTTTTCTTGGC
Organism: Dactylorhiza incarnata; assembly: GCA_033032865.1. Taxonomy (NCBI): domain Eukaryota; kingdom Viridiplantae; phylum Streptophyta; class Magnoliopsida; order Asparagales; family Orchidaceae; genus Dactylorhiza; species Dactylorhiza incarnata. The sequence continues at coordinate 978,420 of JAWHQI010000444.1, read as the reverse complement.
CGTGCGTAATTATTGGGAGTGGAAGTCTTACACATACCTCCCGACATTAATTAGCTCCAATCTACATATGCAAGGACCCGTTATTTGAATACCGTGCAGTGCTAGCTCAAGCCTAAATAAGAAATCCTCCTCTATGCGGCTACCACTAGCGCTATCTCAACACATCCCTACGTTAGCACTAACCTCCATATGGAATGCCCGGTGTCTGACCATCGCGTAATGCTAGCTCAATACTAAATAAGCAATCCTCTAATGTTTGATTGCTGCCCACAAAAATCTCACTACAGCGCGACGTCAGCTCCCAGAGAATTATAATTATACCTTATTCTATTGCGATATGCACCACTTCTGAATGCAACACAAATACATTCCAAGGAGAGGACATTCCAGCCACCTCCAAAGTCTCATACGACTCCCAAGACTCGTTGTTCATCGAAACGAATGAAGATCAACATTTACGAATGATTTTCAGGAGAAGGGCTCGCATTCTATGATGATCTTGTGTCTTCCTGGCATCATTTTTATAGGGAAATGATCATCCATGTATATTTGTATCTTTTTTATTTTGTGTTTTAACCTTTGATCACTTATCTTTTTGTAGCATGGGTATTTTCCTTGCATGTGGAGAATTGATCGAGTTTTAGGTCTAGGGAAGAAAATTAACCTCGTGTGTGGTGATTAAATATAGGTGTAGATCTAGGGGCTGTGAGGCCAATCTGGGTTGAATCGGATAGGGTCAACTGGTTCTTAGGGAGAATAGTCGGTATAGAAAACAAAATATATAATTTAGTATCGCCTACGATTATAATGTCATCGAGATTGAATTTTTGTATTATGAAAATTATTATGATTTTCTTTTCTCTAATTTTAAAGGTTTAATATCATTATTTCCACTACACTTTAATTTCTTATTTATATATGAAAATATTTTAATGAAAATAAAAATGTGGTACTTTTAATTTAGCTTTATTCATCCCAAAGAATCATAGCAATCCAACAAGTGGTATCATAACTAGGTTTTTCTTAGAAGATGTAATAACACTGAGATGTGGCTTATCACGATTTTACTTTTAATGAAGTCATCACACACGAGATAAATGAGATGATTTTGATTAACATAGATGTTCTAATAATGCTAAAGTTACGAACTCTTTATTTTGTGCATTAGATAGAACTAAATTTAATAGAACTTGTACTTACAAAATTGCTTTTGGAATTTGGAGATTATTGGAAGTAACACATAAAGGAACTTTGCTGGTCAAGGAGTTAAAGTTGTTCCGACTAGAATCAGAGTATGAGCACTTTCACATGGAGATGGACGAAGAGGTAGATGCTATGTATACAAGGTTTACGAAAATTGTGAATACATCCAAATCACTTGGCAAGATCTTTTCCAATCGTGATTTGGTGAGAAAGATTCTACTGTAAGCAGGCAGAAATCGAAGAGGCTGTGGGGCTTCACCGATTTAGGTCAGATGAGTTCGGTCGACTCTTTGGTGATTCACCAAAGCAGACAATGGAGGGACTGTGGTGCTCGTCAGACATGGGTCTACATAAGAACGATTGCGACGATGCAGGACATCACAAACCAAGGTCACGGGCTCGACGGAAAATCGTAGACACGAAAAAGACAGGCGCAACTACGGGAATGAAGGAAAAAGAGGTCTTTGGGTTGCACCTAGTCGCTCAGATGATATACAGATTTAAAATATGTTATGTATTTTTATTATTATTTTAGATGGTTTGCACATAGCGACATTTCGGCTACACATAACAACACTCTTTGCTTTGTAACAAAAATTTGCTTCAAAAAATGATGGATATTTCTAATTGAACCCGATTTTTTTGAACCGACTTTTTTAGGTTTATTAATATGATATTGTTAATGATAGCCCTAGTATGGCTAATGACAGGGCAACATTAATGACATATCACAATTATATGTTAAAAGCACAACACTGTGATAAGTGCACACAAAATTGTTAGGAGCATCGGCGTGCTTGCGATAAGTGCAGAGGCGACGAAACCCTAGGTTTCGGGGCTCGCAGAATGCAGAGGCGGAAAAACTGCTGCGCGCTCAAATACTGTGCGCTCAGTTGATTTTGAGGATGAAATTGCGGAGAGAATTTAGTAAAATTTGTAGTGCACCTAGTCAATATCGGTGTGCACTTAACAATTCCCTAAAAATCGTTGGGTTGTCTTTAGTCATACTAGGTCTGCCTTTAACAAGCTCCTATTAATAACGGAAAAAAGTTTTTCTTATAAGATTACCCAAATTTTATTTATTTTTCATTTCTTCATCCACACAGCTCGGGGTTAACGGTCCCCACAGCTAGGCCTGTGCGCAAAAAACCGAAACCGCCCGAACCGATTCAACCGAACCGACTTTTGAACCGAACCGATCGATTCAGTTCGGTTTCGGTTTATGGTGGCTGAAAACCGACCCATATTCGGTTCGGTTCAGTTTTCACCATGGAAAAACCGGTTGAACCGAACCGACTGTTATACACCCGTAAAGGCCTCGGGCTGCGTCTAAAGGAAGCCCCGCCGAAGAGAGGTCAAAGCACGCCATTCTTATCATGGCGTCGCCTCCAGTCGGCCAATTGGAAACATGGCGACGGCCGCTTTATTTTTTTTTCGAATAATAGGGGAATAGACATCGGTTTATATATAAACCGCTGTCTATGGGTACAATAGACAGCGGTTTATATATAAACCGCTGTCTATTGTATCATTCCTGGTACAATAGACAGCGGTTTATATATAAACCGCTGTCTATTGTACCAGGAATGATACAATAGACAGCGGTTTATATATAAACCGCTGTCTATTGTACCCATAGACAGCGGTTTATATATAAACCGCTGTCTATTGTATCATTCCTGGTACAATAGACAGCGGTTTATATATAAACCGCTGTCTATTGTACCAGGAATGATACAATAGACAGCGGTTTATATATAAACCGCTGTCTAATATACATATAAAATATCATTTTAACCTCGACATTTTACCTTTTACCTTTTACTCGCTTCTGCTCTGTTTCGACTTTCGACTGTGCGAAAACCCTAACGGCGATTTTTTCAAAGATCCCCATCTCCTTTGGTTCGTTAACTCCTTCTTACGATTTTTTACTTGCTCATATAATTTCCAAGTTCTTGTTTGTGGTTTAGGGTTTCTTTCTTCTTACGATTCACTGTTTGTGGTTTAGGTTTTTTGCTTTATTTATATGTGTGATTGCCAAGCATACTCTTTGTTTCTCTATGACAGTTATATGTGTGTTTTACTGTTCTTTATTTACCTCAATATTATTACTGTTTTTTAAGTATTTTGTTTAGGTGTTTTGGATGGTTTAGGGTTTTTGTAGGGTTTTTGTCCAGGAAAATGGCTGATAAAGGATCTTCATCAAAGTCAACAAGAGGCTACACTAAGATGTACGGATTGAATAAGCTTATAGTAGAGGGGAAGAAGCTTTATATTTCTGTTAGTGATGATGGCCACATTATTCCCGGGCCTGAGTATAATAAATTGATGAGTTTAATTGGTTCTCTTGTGAGGATGCATGTGCCAGTTACATTTGCTAGATGGAAGGAAGTTGATAAACAAATTAAAGATCGAATGTGGCAAGAAGTAAATGTACGTAATTTCGTTTTTATTGATTACATAATTGTGTTTTTTTAGTTAATTATTAATTAATATTGTCTATTATTTTCAGAATTATTTTGATAATGTTGATGGTGTTCGCCATCAATTAATGAAAAGCATGAGTGAAAGTTGGAGGTCTTGGAAATCCAAACTGTATGTCACCTATGTAAAGGATGTTGATTTGGAGCATCGTTACAATGTTCCTGTCAAGTATAATTTCATAACTCCCGACGATTGGAAAGTTTTTGTCGACAGTCGCACCACTCCGGAATCTATGGTTATGTTTTTTTAATAAACTCAATGTTTTATAGCATTCTACTCTACGTATTAAGTATTAACAGATCTTTATTTGTGTAGGAGAAAAGTAAAGCTAATTCAGAGAGAGCAAAAGCACAAAAGTCGTTTCATACTACTTCCAGAATGGGTTATTCTGGATTAGAAAAAAGGATGGTATTAGTATTTACTATTTAGTTCTCTACTTCTCTCTCATATATTTTATTTTAAAACTTGGTTTTCTCAATAATTTAAATGATAATTTATTTGCATTTTATTGTTAAGATTGAACAAGGTTCAAATGCACCACTTTCACGTGCGGAGCTATGGAAAGCCGGTCACAAAAGAAAGACTGGTGAATACATTAGTCAAGATGCAGCTGATTTGGCAGCTAGAATTATATGTTTAAATTATCATTTCATCATTTGTAAATTTTCATTACATCATTTGCATTAATATTTCTTGATTTCACTTAGGATGAGGTCTCGAGCCAAGAGTCTCAGTCTTCTGCATCAGTGCCACAGGGAAGGGATGACATCCTTGCATCTGTTTTAGGCAAGGAACATCCGGGCAGAGTAAGAGCTGGTGGCAAGTTTTCCACCATTACAAGTTTTTTCAAGAATGATAAGCGGAAGGAGAGAGCAATAGCTCATATTGAAGATGTGGAATCTATTGTTCAACAAAGATTGAGCCAACATGAGCAGGCCTTTCAGAGCAAACTAAACCAACAACAACAAGCGCATCAAACAGAGCTGGATACCATGAAAAATCAAATCAATGAACTTATGCGCTTATTTGGTTCTAGAACTGACACATCTCAAAACATGTCTCAGGTATTATTATGTATTTATGTTTAATTATTTATACTTTTATGAAATATCATGTTATCTTTATACTTTTATTTATAGTTAACTTGTTATTTTTGGTTTGTCAGCAGACACTTGTATTAGCCTCACAAGGGCCTGAAACATCACATCAACCCGAAACGTCACATCAGCTTGATGCCATTGTCATGTTACCCAATTTCATTAAGATGATGGGGACACATGACAAAATAATAACTATGGTATTACATCCAAATGTATTTGGAACTACAGAATCAACATGTACATACTTTGAAGCTTCAGAGTTGTTTGATTTTCTTAATATGGAAAAGATTGGAGTTAACATCATACTATCATGTATTGGGTGAGTAATGATTATCAAATATTACAAACCAAAGATTTTTAGTTAATATATATATTGATTATGAATTTACATATTTTTTTACAGGTACATAGATTCACAACTAAACAAGTTTAGATACACAAGAAATGTATATTTTCATAATCCGACATCAATTTTTGCTTTGAATGATAAGTATGCCAAGGATCATATTAAATCACGAGCAGAAGAGCTAAAAAAAAGGCTTGCTCAACTACAACCGGATTCTTTATTATTTTTGCCATATCATAAAGAGTAAGTATCAATAATTATTGCAATTTATTATTCTAATTAAGTTATTACTTATTAATGATTTTATTTGTTACACAGAGTACATTGGATGTTGGCGATTCTTGATCACGATAAAAATACAATTTATTGGCTTGATCCTTTAAATAATGACATTCGTGATGATCTTAAAAATGTCATTGCACTGTAAGTTTATTAATTATTATATTTCCTAATTCTTATTTGAAATTTAGATTCGGCTGTAAACTAATTTTTTTTTAATATTTTATGAAGTGCATTGAAGGATTTGACAAAGGACCGGAGTCTCAAATTTCTAAAACCAAAGGTTTTACGGTGGAAGCCGGTAAGCTATAACCTATATGAGTATATGTTATATAATTATTTTCATATTTACAATTCTAAATTTTAATGTTTACCATTTGTTTATTTATTTAGTGCCCTAAACAACCCGATAGTATTCAATGTGGGTATTATATCATGTGCTACATGATTGACATAGTTGATGCTCTTAGGAGTACGACAATGCCATTAAGGGTAAGTTAACTGCATATAGTTTCATACATGATAATAATTGTGTTGAATTTATTTTAACAAATATTTTTGTTTTTATTGCAGATCTATGATGGAGTGAATGAATTTTCGCCTGAGAAAATAGATAATATGCGAAATAAGATTTGTGATTATATAATCAATACATGTGCGACATGAAAAACGATTGAAAGTTAGAAAGTAGAAACATATTTTGTCTTATTGCTAATCAAATGTAATTGTGTAATTGTCTATGATGTATGAACTAATTGTGTAATTGTTTATGGTGATTGAACCTACTTATTACTTAACTTTATGTGTTGGATGATGATTTATTTAGCTTTAAAACTATTTAGTAGTTATTCACTTTGTTATGTGCCCGACATAACTCTTCTTTCTATGGATGTAGTTTGTGAAAGATGGAGGACCTAAACAACAACAGTCTTGCTCCATCCGTTGATAGCAATGATCTTGATCCAAAAATTGACCCTAAAAGAAAAGCAAAGTCAAAGGATCCTGGATGGAAGTATAGGCATTGGCCCGACATAAAGGATAAAAATACAGTTAAATGTAATTTGTGTGATCGGTTGATTAAAGGTGGAATCAAAAGGTTGAAACAACACTTGTGTGGCGGGTATGGTGATGTATCAAAATGTATGAAGACTACTTCGGTCATAGCAACTGAAATGTATGCAGCTCTAAATGACAAAAAAAAGGACAAGGTCGATTTGAATGCTGATGATGATAATGAGAGTGAACAAGAAGTTGAGTTGTTAGGTTCACAATCACAAGTATCCCCGGCATTATCTACAGCTAAATCTTCATTTGTCCCAAGTTCTGGGACAGGGGCCAAAAAGAGAAAAGTAATCCACCTTCCACAAAAGAGAGGGCCTATGGATGCTCTTGTGAGACGTGCACCTGAAGATGTTGTTGATGATAGGCGTGCTAAAGGACCTGCACAAACAACTATTGAGAGATGTTTTAGATCTCCTGAAGAGAAAAAGAGAGTTGATGGGTATGTTGCTGATTGGTTCTATGAATGTGGAATTCCATTCAATGCTGCAAAGGCACGAAGTTTTGAAATCATGCTTGAAGCAGTTGGACAATATGGGCTTGGTTATAAAGGCCCTAGTTATCATGATTTACGGGTTCCTTTGTTACTAAACACAAAAGAGAAAGTTAGCGAGATGAAGACAAAATATCAAGCATATTGGAGGAGATACGGTTGCACTCTTATGTCAGATGGTTGGACAGATAGGAGAGGGAGACATTTGATAAATTTCCTAGTCAACTGTCTAGAGGGAACTTATTTTATGGGTTCCGTAGATGCATCCGGTCATATTCAAGATGCTACAATGCTATCAGAGTTGCTTGATAGTAAGATTAGAGAGATTGGAACAGATTGCGTTGTCCAGGTAAATTGAACATAGTATTTCATGTTCAATGGTTTACAACTATAGAGTATAGATTATAGATATATACAAAGTTATGTACTTATGTTGTATACTTGTATGCAGGTAGTGACTGACAATGCCTCAAATTACAAGGCAGCGGGTAGAATTTTAATGGAGAGAAGACCCACTCTATTCTGGACTCCTTGTGCAGCTCATTGCATTGATCTCATGCTAGTAGACATTGGAAAGCTTCGACAAAACAGAATGGTGATAAAAAAGGCAAGAATGATTACAAATTTCATCTACAGGCACACTCGTTTACTTGATGCAGTAAGGAGTACAATAGGTGGTGATCTAGTGAGGCATTCAGTGACTAGATTTGCAACATCATTCCTTACTCTACAAAGTGTGCTTAAGCATGAGGAGAAGCTGAAATTATTCTTTGTCTCGCCTTCGTGGAATGCTGCTAATTTGGCAAAAACCGAAGCCGGAAAACAAGTTGTTGAAGTAATACTTTCAACTGTCTTTTGGAATGGAGTAAGAGATTGCCTCAAAGGAGGAAAGCCATTGATGGCTGTTTTGCGGTTAGTAGATGGAGATGAAAGACCAGCTATGCCTGAGGTTTATGTGGCAATGGAAGAGGCAAAACAAAGGATCAAAGAACATTTTGATAATAAAGAAAGGTTATATAAAAAGATTATCGACATTGTTGAAAATAGGTGGACAAATCAAATGGAGCAAAAATTGTATATGGCAGCTTTGTTTTTAAATCCAAGCAAATATTTTGAATATGAGAAAAAACATAATGATGATGCTTGGAAATTTCAAGATGCTTTCAATGACGTTATTGCAAGACTAGTGCCCGATCAACACTTGCAAGACAAGATCGCAGAACAAGGCACTAACTATAAAGCATATCGAAATAGTTTTGGAAAGCCTATGGCTATTAGGCAACGAACCACCTTAAATCCAAGTAAGTATTGATTACGTTTTTATATTTTCTTAAACTATATGTATGTTAATTGTTAACTAATTTATATTCGTCTTAAATAAATAGTGGATTGGTGGGGTGCACATGGAGGACCGAATGTTGAACTTACAAAGATAGCATTGCGCATACTTGGCCTATGTTGTTCCTCTTCTAGTTGTGAGCGCAACTGGAGTACTTTTGAGTTTGTAAGTATACAAATATTCAATAATCAATATACATATAAAATTAAAATTATTTACAAATATCTACTAAGTACTAAGTAGTAAGTAGTACTAACTAGTTTGCAATTATGTTGTTTTAGATTCACACAAAGAAAAGAAATAGATTGGAGCATCACAGGCTTAATGATCTTGTATACATCCAATACAATCGTCGTCTACAAGCACGATTTCAAGAAAGACGTGAAAAGGGAAGAAATTACAACCCTTTAGTGCTTGATGAGCTAGATTGGAGTAATGAGTGGATGATAAACAAACCAGATGATACTCTAGTTTTTGATGATGATGATCTCACATGGGAAGCTGTAGAGAGAGCTGTTGGAACCGGGGCTAGAAATTTACGAAGTGGAGCTAATCTTGAACTAATAGTTGAAGGGGATGAAGATTTAGATCACTTTAGAGTTGCAAATGATGATGAAGATCTTGTAGATAATTATGGGCAAATGACAAGTGCTTCAAACCAACCCAGCACCTGCAATGCCAATAATGATTTACTAGATGATGATTCTTATTGATCTAAAAACAATGTTCATTCATGAAATGTATTCTTGATCTCAAGATATTGGATATGTCAAGTTTGAAACTTGGGCTTGTTTATATTATATTTATGAAATGTATTCTTTTCTTTTGCTTTTCAATGTGTCAAACTTTAGATTTACATGTTGCTATATCTAGTGAGTTTTGCTTTTCAATGTATTCTTTTCTTCATGCTGGTTGCAGGTTGCCTTGTTCATTTTGGATGTATTAATGAATAAAATTTGTGTAGTGAATGCTGAATAAAATCTGTGTAGAATGTTGAATGATGGTTCTCTTTTATCTGTAAAAAAAAAAATTGGACTATAGACAGCGGTTATTATAATAACCGCTGTCTATAGTGTCTTTTATAGACAGCGGTTATTATAATAACCGCTGTCTATAGTCACTTGTCAGACACTATAGACAGCGGTTATTATAATAACTGCTGTCTATAGTGACACCCATGTGACTATAGACAGCGGTTATTATAATAACCGCTGTCTATATCTTCATTTGTTTGTAAAAAAAAATTATGATGACGCCTTGCATTTGCTCGCCTTGTTGTCGCCTAGGCGTCCGCCTTGTCGCCTAAGCGTCAAGGCGGTCGGGGCTCGCCTTGGTACGCCTTGACGCCATGAAAAGAATGAAGCACGCACAAGCCGGTCAAAGCACGCAAGCCGCAGGTACGTACGCTACCGCGCGCACGGGAGCGCACGGTAGTGCGCCGGCAACACCCCCCGTCGCGGGGGAGCGACCCGCTCGCACCCCTCCCGGGGTGCGGTCAGGCCGCACCCCCCTTGGGAGGTGCGGCCCAGCAGCACCCCCCAAGGGGGTGCGGCCCAGCCGCACCACCCTTGGGGGGTGCGGCCAAGCCGCACCCCCTAGGGGTGCGGCCCCGACCACACCCCTGGGGGGGGGGGGGGGGTGCGGCCAAGCCGCCCTCCCGGGGGTGTGCCTCGGCCGCACCGCCTGTGGGATGCGGTCCGGCCCCCTCCCCCCGCCTTTTTCCGTAGGGGGGCTCGAGGGGGCCCCCGCCGCGTTCGCGCCCTTTCGACGGGTGCGTCGGATCTCGATTCCTTCTTGGGGGCGACTCCCCGTTCCGCCGTCCGCCCGGGGATCCCCGTGGTCCGCGGCGCGTGCGGAGCACCTCGGCACTCGCGCGCGCTCAGAACGCTTCTGAGCGCGCTCGGAGGCGTTCCCGCTTTTTGTCTTTCCGATCTTCTCGCTTTTTGTCTTTCCGACCTTCTCGCTTTTTGTCTTTCCAGTTTCTCAGATTTCAGGAACAACCTGTCGTCTTTTTCGCCTCCAACAGAACTGCCCGAACTGCCCGAAGGGTAAGGTGGTCATTTACGAAAAATGGCGATCTGTGTGCCCCGAATCAGAGAATATGATTCGTCCGCCGAGCATTTATGGAAACTGCAAACGGCGAAATTACCGGACTGCCCCCAACCAAAGCTATAAAAGGAGCCCCAAGGCTTAATTTGGGAGGACCTTGACTTCTGGACCCGGGAGAGCTCCCTGCAGACTTTTGCGGAATTCTCCTTCGGCGCTTGAAGATTTCCTTCGTCACGAAAGGCGACTCAGCTTCTCACTTTCGTTCCCGAAAGGCGACTCAGCTTCTCACTTTCGTTACCGAAAAGCGACTCAGCTTCTCACTTTTGTTCTCCAGAATTCTCGGAAGGAAAAAAGACTTAGTTTTTCCGAGAGGTGGCTTGTCACCCTCAGAGCTCTCTCTCTCTCTTTCTTGTTGAAACGAGTAGCGGCCTGTCGCGCTCGAGTTCTGATTACCAGATTGTAACCCCCTGAAGATAGTGAAGTTTGGTCGGCACAGCTCCGGCCGCGTGATTTTTTACCCTTTTCGGGTTTTCCACGTTAAAAAGTCCCAGTGTACTCAGCAAATCTCGAATTGACTGTTTGCGCGCTTAGATCGCTCGCGAGCTAAGGTGGTTCAATTGGACCGGTCTACCAAGAGCCCTAAGCGTTCCGCAACACCGACCATCAACAATTTTCAGGCTAATTTTTTTTTCCTCCGGCATAATTTTTGGCTCGGTTCGATTTGGTTCAATAAAATATCATTAGCTCACTTCATGGAGAATTAAAAGGATAAAATAAAATATCATTATTAATTTGTCTTTTTATACATAGGTTGACTGGTTCACTTCATGGCAATAAATTTTTATACACAGGTATAGCGCCGGGATTTCATTCTATATTTCTATTTCCCTTTTTTGTTGGGTCCGTTCATTTCCCTTTCGCCATCCGGGATTTCATTTCCCTTTCGCCAAGGAGCGGCCGCGCGGTGCAACTTGTTTCGGTTTTCATTTTGAATAGTTCTAAAAGTTTTTTGTGCACTAGTTAATCTAAATCACTAAATGTTCTTCTTATAGTTCAAAAATCTCATAAAATTTTACGATAGAATGCATGTACCTACAAAAATACTAAACAACTTCGAATCAAATGTAGAAAATCGAACCGACGGGTAAAGAACTGAACCGAACCGAATCGAATCGAATGGATTCGGTTCGATTTCGATTTTACATAAAATCGAACCGAACCGAACCGCTTTGAAGGCCTACCCACAGCGGAAGATAAACTTCCAAAACAAATTTTAATTAATTAATTAATTTATTTATTTATTTTTCGTTCTTCATCGGCGCATCGGGTTTCTCTCTGCAGGATGATGCTCCTACAGTTGCCGGCGCCGCTCACGCTCTCCAATCCACAAACCTCTTCTTCCTTTCCTCAGATCCTCAATTTCCATTGCAATGGCGCTGCTGGATTTGCTCTCAGATCAAAATGCACCGCGCGTCGTTGCAATTCTGCGGTGAGTGGAGAAACCCTACATCCGATGTTCAGCATTTCCATGGCAACTTTGCATCCAATGAAGTGCAATTCCTGCCATTTACTTTCCGTTTTTCTTTTCTCTCTTCTGATATATGATTGTTCTTACCCGCGAATTCTAAATGGAGAAGGGAGCGCGATCTACGGCGAATAATGCTTCTAATGGAGACTCATCCGGCAAGCCAGCTTCAGTTTATTAGTTTCATGTTTCTAACCTTTTTTTTATCGCGGTAGTTATTCATTTTGATCTAGTTTAGTATTTTTTTTTCAGATGAGGAGAGCTCTGATATGGGGGTTAGAGCAGCATTGTCTGTGCTTAAGTTTTATAAAAGTGAGTTTACATCCCTATTATATTTCAACAGTTTTGGAATTCTGTCCCTTATGCTTAAGGATCTGTTTGAGTTGATGATGGGGATCACCCGCGGGATCGACACTGGGTTTCCGGACACCACTTGGCGGGACCCGCATTTGCATACTTGCGCAGGAGGCGTTAATCGGATCGCCGACCCGAGACCACGAGCGCTTCCATAGCGCCGTTTCTACAATTTTATGCATCTTGTTTTTTTTTCCGGACAATATTTAGTGTGATATGGACATCGGGCGTAGTGACTAATCGTAGCGGTAGGCCTTATCGCCAGTCCATGTCCGACCCGAACCTTAACGATTAGAGAACCACCAGTTCCAACTCCGAAATGACATATGCGGAATTTCAATGACTGATGTTAGATCGATTTGATCAAATGAATGCCCAATTTGACGATCTACGCACCCACATAGATATCCCCGAGGATGATAGAGAGCATGCCACTCCCCAGAGGAGGGAGGACCCACCAACTCCACCTGACGCTCATTTTGAGGAAGAACGAGATTCCCTCCCACCCCAAGATTGGCGTGCTAGGAATCAACCACCATGAGAGTCCGCCCTACATTTGAGGCGACCCCTTAATCACATTCACGACCGTTGACCTAGATCTGCCCCGGATAGGCATCTACGCCCTCAGGAGGACTATCCACCTCGACACACAGTCCCTCATGATCGAGTCCCTAGACGTTTGACAATGGGCGAGATGATTACTTTGACGTTTATCCCGAGCCACGTAGAGCACCACATGCGGAGGACGACATCACTCGCTGTATACGCATTGACGCTCCTACCTTCGACGTCATCTAAACCTGAAGACGATTCAGGAGATGGACCATTATTTCGAGTGGTATGAAATGACTGATGAATGACGCGTTAGGTTTGTAAGAATGAAGCTTATTGGCCCATCAAATTTTTTTTGGACCAGTCTAGAAAGGTCACTCCGTCGAGATGGATGCCACTCTATAATCCGTTTGGGAGGATATGAAGCATCGACTGAAGGATAAGTATCTTCCCGCCTCTTATCGGGACCGGTTGCTGGATCAACACCAGGGCACACTATCTGTATCAGAGTACATGTCTCAATTTGACGAGCTGTCTGTGAGGAGTGATTTGCGAGAGGAGACTAGTGCCACCGCTTCCTGATTCCATCCTGATTGAGGTCTGAACTACTTAGGATCTTATTCCCCATCACATGGAGACAGTAGAGCAAGTTTATTTGATGATCCTAAAAAATGAGCAGTATTTACGACTAACAGGTGCCTGTCAGTCTCCTTCCAGACTAGACGGGCCCAGATTTAGGAGGTCACCAACACCGTCCACTACCACTCCTGTAGGACCCTCTCGTGTTCCCATGGATACGAAGGGAAAGGTTGTTTCCACCGGACCTCCCGTTGTCACCCGGTCTGGGAACGTTCAGTATTATCGCTGCTCTGGTAGGCTAGGAGACATATGGCGGCCCAGTGCCCTACAAGAAATTTCTTAGTTGAGGAAGGTGAGCCCAGTGCTGATGCTGAGGAGGTCGTTGATGAGGAGATTTTTGCCACTGTCGAGGACGGTTGGGAGAGTGATGCTGAGCACTCCCTAGAGGTAGGTGTTATACGACGTCTCTTTTACAACCCCGCATATTGATGAGGATTGACATCGTACGACAATCTTTTATACTTTCTTTCCCAGCGCAGGCGGTCCCTACAAGTTGGCCATTGATAGAGGAAGTTGTGTGAAAATTGTGGCTCAGAGGGCCTTAGAGAGGATGCAAGTGATCCCTGAGCCTCATCCCCATCCTTATCGAGTTATCTGGTCGATAAGACGACCATACAGGTTACCCAGAGGTTCCTGATTCCGATCACTCTCGCCTTGTTTGAAGATCATGTTTGGCGCGACGTCATCCCCATGGATGTCGCCCACGTTCTGTTAGGGAGACCTTGGCTCTACGACTGTGATGTCACATGTTTTGGTCGCTCGAACACATGCATATTCCATGACAAGGGTCATAAGATCACAAGTGGAAGGTCACACCCTCCACTAGCACGAGTTCATGCATACCGCTGCACATTCTGTGCTGCATTGAGTTTATGAGAGAGAGCGTAGACGCCGACATATTCTACGTAGTGGCCGCAACCATGGCTTCTGATGACCTTACAGAGATCCCTGATCCACCCCCTGAGGTCCAGTGTATTCTGGATGAGTATGCAGATATTATGCCGGATGATTTACTTGACGAGTTATCCCCATTGCTTGACATCTAGCATTCCATTGATTTGACACCAGGGGCCTCGCTCCTGAATCCACCACATTACCGGATGAACCAGGACGAGCATGATGAGCTCAAGATAGAGGTGGATGAGCTTCTCCGCAAGCAGTTCATACGCCAGAGTCTAAGACCCTACGTGGTCCTGCCCTTCTTTCCTCGAAGAAGGACGGGAGCTGGTGTATGTGTATCGATTGTTGGGCTATCAATAAAATTATTATCAAGTATGGTTTTTCCACTCCTCGATTAAAAGACTTGCTCGACACAATGGCTGTTGCCCAGATATTCTCGAAAATAGATCTTTACAACGGACACCACCAGATCATGATTCGTGATGGAGACGAATGTAAGACGACCTTTAAGACCAAAGATGGTCTCTATGAGTGGTTGGTCATGCATTTTGTGCTGTCCAACGCCCCCAACACTTTCATGTGGATCATGACCTAGATCCTGCGACCCAACATGGGTAAATTCCTGGTCATCTACTTTGATGATATTTTGATTTACAGTCACTCTCTCGATGACCATTTGATCCATCTGAGGCTCTTATTTGAGTTCTTCCGTAAGGAGAAATTATATGTGAACTTGAAGAAATGCTCATTCTTGACTGATTTCATGCACTTTCTCGGATTTATCATATCACCGTCTGGCGTGTTTGTTGACCTAGACAAGGTCCGTTTCATTCGTGAGTGACCTATTACTTCCACTATCACTGAGGACCGTAGCTTTCACGGACTATCCACCTTCTACTGGAGGTTTGTCTCGGGCTTTTGCACCATCGTAGCCCCCTTCACGAGCTGCCCGCGGAAGGGAGATTTTCAGTGGACGGCAACTGCCACTCGGGCTTTCGTAGAGATGAAGGAGAAACTGACGACAACCCCGTTCCGTGATTGCCTGATTTCTCTAAGGTTTTTGAGGTAGCCTGCGACGCATCTGGCGTTGGCATTGACGGAGTACTGAGCCAGGAGGGTCATCTAGTTTCTTACTTTAGTGAGAAGTTGAATGAGGCCCGACAAGAGTACTCAAATTATGATATAGGGTTTTACACAATAGTGCAGTCACTTAGATATTGAAAACACTATCTCCTCCGACGAGAGTTCATCCTTTACTCCGATCATCAAGCTTTGCGCTATCTTGATTCACAGCTGAAATTGAGGCATAAACATGCCAAGTGGGTCGAATACTTGCAGGATTTTCACTACATTCTCAAACACCGCGCAAGTGTTGAGAACAAGCCCGCTGATGCCCTTAGTCGTCACATCATCTTACTCCACACAATGAGCGCTAGCACGACTAATTTTGATCTACTACCTAGGGAGTACCCTACCTGCACTGACTTCGATAAGATTTACTCTAGATTCATGAGAGATTACCCTGAGCCCACTGAGGGGTTCGATATCATTGAGGGATATTTATATCGTAGGTCTCGTTTCTCTCTTTCTAAGACTTTCTGATTTGGGAAATGCACGTAAGTGGCACTGCTGGCCACTTCGGCAGGGACAAGATGATTGCATTGTTTGAGGATCATTTTTATTGGCTATCCTTGAAGAAGGATGTGGCAAGAGTTGTGCGTCACTGCGACACCTGTCAGACTGCGAAGGGTTCAAAATAGAACATTGAGCTTTATACCACCCTTCTAGTCCCGCACAAGCCTTGGGTTGATATCAACATGGATTTGGTATTGGGCTTTCCTCGCACTTTGAGGAAGCTTGATTCCATTTTCGTAGTGGTAGATTAGTTCTCGAAGATGACCCATTTTGTTGCATGTCGCAAGACCGCAGATGCGGCCCACGTAGCGACCTTCATGAGAGACATCTTTCATTTACATGGTTTACCCAGGTCCATAGTGTCCGACCGTGACATACGATTCATGAGTTGTTTTTGGAAGGCATTATGACATAAAACATGTACGACTGAAGTTTTCCACAACTTATCACCCACAGATTGACGGCCAGACTGAGGTCGTAAATACGAGTTTGTGAAATTTGTTACGGTGTCTAGTTGGTGAGCACCCGTCGGTTTGGGATTCTGTGTTGCCGATGATGCCCCCACCACTTGGTCTGCTCAAGCTCCCGGAGCGGCCACACCTCGTCAAGTTGTTGCTGCCACGCCCTTTGCCAGATGTCGACCCACCTACGCCGGAGTACACTGCTCCTGTGACCAACATGCATGGAGTCCGCTTGTTGCTGTAGGCCCTCCCGGATCTTCCAGTGCCGGTTCTGACGTTGCAACCTCCTTTGTCAGATATTCTTCTCGGCTTTTCCCTCCAGCCGAACGACGAACTCCAGGGACTCGCGCGTCAGACTCATCGACCCCTCCTCGCCGTCGCGCATGCGATCTTCCCCGCTCTACGACGCATCGTCGCCTCCCGCCAGCTCTCCCGCATGACCTTCTGCCTATCGTCTTCGACGCCCACGCCGATCTCACGATCGGTTCATCTCCCCACCTCGAGCAGACCACCCATGTTCTCTACCCCCTCCTCCCCACGCCACCCTTCCTTTTCCCTCTCGAGCCCCCTGCACGCTTAGCACCCTTGTCGGGTACCACAAGGGTACCAAGCCTTTTTTTTGCTTTCTCATTTCACCCACTTTTGTACCTTTTATTTGTTTTTTATTTTCTCTTTCACCTAATTCTGCACCCTCGTTTCTTTTCATTTTTCTTTTATTTTTTCCCTCCTTAAGCCCCCTGCCGGTCCACAATTTTTCTTTTTCCGAAGACACCCCCACCCAGCTGGTATTGACGTCCGACACTCTTAAAGACCCCGAAAAATCATCTAACCTTGACCTTGGGGGCAAGGTCAATTTTGCACAGTGGATTATTGTTATGGTGCACAAGTACGCCGCGTCGCAGGAATCAGGGGAGTGCATTTGGAAGCCACTGTGATTGTTTCTTTTGTAATTAATTGATTGATATTAATTAATGAATGTTAATTAGATTAACTAATTAAATTATTTTGTATTTTCCTTGTATAGTTGCTCTCCCTCATCTATATAAGGGGGAAGGGTTTATGTGTGGTGGGAGTCTTGGATGTGCTAGGTTTTAGGGATCTCATTTGGAGAGAAGTGTTCCTCGGAAGACCCAGCCTCTGAGAGCTTGGCCGGAGCTTGCTCTATATTGTATCTGTATGTTCGTTTATTTTCAGTTAAAGCAATTTGTCCTTGTCTTCATTCTCTCGCTCGCGACCGCCGAAGTTTCCGCTCCGTAATAGTGGTTGTCATCCTACTGCTATAAATAGCTAAAATTAGGGCTGTTTGGGCATCGTCTTCATTCCTCTCGATCTTTTTCCACCATTCTTGGTCCCTGCAGATGCTAGAGATCCAAAAGGAGGGAGAATCTGCTTCCGCATCATTCCGGTGCTAATTTCTTGGAATTCTATGAAAAAAGAAAGGCACTAGAGGTGTTTGTTATCAATAGCGTGAGGATTGGAGCAAATGTGGAGAGAAGATGAGTTACATAGGAGGAGGTGACAACTCTTCCCTTACCCCGGACGGTAGCCGAGGCCTGCGTGAGAAGGCGGGTTGACGTCCGTGGACCTTCTCCCATATCCGAGGAATAGCCTCTCCGCTCTCCTTGTACTTGCGGTGCTACCCTTCCCCTCTCCTTCCTCTTCCTTAGATTTCCTAAATTTTATGAATGTATGCCTACATTTAAATGCTTATGGGACTTTAATCTTGTATTGTGATGGATGATCTTCATTTATCATATATTTGATTCTTGCCCTAATTTGTGTTTTTGTTTTGAAATGATTTTTCATGTTCTCTTGTAGCTTCACACTGCATAGTGTTTGTTAATGTGCACTCTAGGAGTAGGATTTAGTCAAATTTCAAAGTAATTGTTCGCTTAGATAGCTATAGGTGTAGGACATCCTCGTATCTTCACCCTCGCTCCACGTGATTCGATACTCGGTGATTATTCATTTATATTATTTTGACCGGTGCACTGCCGACATTAATCCGCCAGGATAACGGCCGGTGTACTTTAGCGGTCAACGCTATGCTTCGACACCCATATGAGAGACTGACTGGTTTTGTTTTTTCTCTAGAAGCATTTAAACCTCAAATCCTCACATTTAGACCTAATTAAACATCCTAAACCTTGGTTAAATGTAATGAACTATCAAAATCGTTCAACCATTACACTTAAAAAGTGAGAAAAATACAAAAAAAAAGAGAAAAAAAAGGCGCTAAATGCCATCTGTGGACTCCAATCATCCAGATGACAATCCAAGTTTTTTGTGACAAAAGTCGACAATGGATGACCCCTCTCGAGACTCGTGATCCCCATCATATTTCCTACTAATTTTAACAACTCTTCTTGATTATGTCTTCTCTTAGCTGGAACTTGCAGTGACTGATTTCACAGGAACTGCTGTTCATAAGCATATAGGATACTGTATTTTCTTTGATGCAAGAGAGAAAGTGGACAGCAAATGAAAATGAATTGCCAACAGATTTGAGTTGAATGTAATTTCAACTACTTTATTTTGTTGAGAAGAAACTAAGAAAAATATATTTCAGTTACAATAATAATCCAATAATTTTTTCCCCTTGTCTTTCACTTAGGTTGGGTAAATCCAGTTACTTATTTTAACTGCATGAGAGCCAAACATCTAAAATTAATTGCGAGGTAAATTGGATTTACACTTGCGCTAATTCCTTCAAACCACACAAAGCATTAATGATCACTATTATTTCATTTCAGTGGTTTAGTGTTTTTTTTGTTGATATTTGATTTCAAACTTGGACAGGAGAAATATCACCGCTTCTGCCATCAAGCTGTCGTTATGTGCCAACCTGCAGTGTGTACTCGATGGAGGCATACAAACGATACGGTGTTGCGAAGGGTACAATCTTGACAATTTGGCGCCTCTGCCGTTGCAACCCTCTTGGTATGTGACATTTAATGTGCATACAGTTGCAGGCATACATATTCTATTTGTATCATGACAAATAGTTATCGAACATTATTGTTAACAGTTTTGCTAGCTGTTGGCATGCTTCACGAATTATATTGTATATTATAGTTTTACTTGCCACTTATTTGTAATAATAAGGTTATTTGGTAGAGGAAGTTGCAGAATTTCGGAGATGTCTTTAATTTCATTGCGGTTGAATTTCCCATGATCTATATTGCTCTAATATGCATAATTATTGTTGCAAGTAGGTTTGGTTGGGTTAGGTCTTGCTAAAATTATTTCGTAAATTATTGAGCTCTGTAATTTTTTATTGAATGCTTATTTGAATTCATTGGATCTTATGAAAATTCTTATGTCCAACCATGCCCGTTGAATCCGAATTAAAAAAACTCAATTATCGGTTCATTAAACTTCCTACTTGTAATTAAAGGAAAAGCATAACCAGAGGGAGAAGATAAACCAGAACACACACATTCAATTGACTTATATTCAATTGATACCACAATACAACAACGATGGGACATATATAGCCTCCAGACTCACGGTTACACACAAAACAATTAACAAACTAAATTATGGGTACTTCAACTATCACTATGGCATCCATGCACGTATCCACCACTTTTCGACACTTGCCGCATAACTCAAAAAAACACTATCCAATCACCGATTGGCGATCGGTTACACATACTTTGAGTTTATCCACGGAACCCTCCCTTAAACTCAATTCCCTTCCATCTTTCATGTCAATTGCCACTTTGCATTTTTCGAGCAATACCGTGGGTAACGACTTTGATTTGAGGGCATGATTCCGCAGCAAACGTGATGGTATAGGGGGCCACTATTTCAGTGGTACTCTGTGAGCAGCCACTTTGTGCATTTATTGTCAAAGGTTAGGTCTTTCTCCTCTGAGAGAAGCCACTTTGTGCATAGTGCCAAAGGTTAGGTCTGTTTCCAATCTTCCCCCGCCCATACCCCCAATGATTGGGGACTATATGGGTTCTTCTGTTGTTGTTGTTGTTGTTGTTGTTGTTGTACCGTGGGTAACGACTTTATATATATATATGTGTATATATATATCTATATATCTATATATATCATCCACTTGTTCATAACTCGCAACATGACTCATTCTCACACTTCTTTCCTTCACATATTCTCGGATGAAGTGAAACTTGACATCAATATGCTTTCTTCCTTCCATGTTGTACCAGATTCTTTGCTAGCTCGATTACCAATTTGCTATCAACTCGAATATCAGTTGCTTCTTGTTGTTGGATATTCAACTCGTATAATAGATTCTTTAGCCAAACTGTGTGACACGCATACCATGATGTTGCCACGTATTCTTCTTCACATGTCCAAAGTGTCACAATCACTTGTTTCTTCGATAACCATCTGGTGCCTTGTCTCCCATGAAAAACACGAATCCCGATGTACTCTTTCGATCATCTGTGTCTCTGCACCAGTTGTTGTCGCAATATCCCACCAATTTATATTCCTCTCCTTTAGAGTAAAATAACCCGTTTGATTCTGTTCTTCGGATATATCACAAAATTCTCTTCAACGCTTTCCAATGTGTGTAGACCGGTTCTTCCATGAACTGACTTACCACTCCAACGCTGTAAGATATGTTTATCCTTATGCATGTGAGATAACGAGTACTTCTGATTTAGACTAAAATCGAGGAATTACTTTTAAATATTAAATTTGTGACCGGTTTAAAAGTTGTGGCGCTAGCGGAGCTTTCTTGAGCAATTTCATTTTATAACCGACCGAGTGTTCGCAAACGCACGTAAATGCTAACATCCGAACATATGATTAACATGAAAAAACGATCCACAGACAAACACTTAGAGAAATGAAAATGCAAGGACAAACAAAATAAAATTAATGACAAATAGAAAATTGATAATTTAGTAAAGCTCTGATATTTTAAAGGTCAAGATAAACATAAGCATAAAATGAAACTAGCCAAATGGGATCAACAATGGAGGGGAGTTATACCTCCAGGTCGAGTGAGGCACTGGATTCAATCCCGGACTGGGAAAGGGATGATTGGTTGGACTTGGCTCTGGAAATGGGTTGGCTAAATCGGGCCTGGACGGGGAAGCAATTGCTGATGGGAATGGAAGCAGCCGGAGGTGGCGTCGAGGCGCGGGAGGCAGGTGGGGACGCTGCAGGTCGACAGAAGCAGGTCCCGTGCGCTGGAGGAGCGACTACTTGGCCGGGAGAAGGCTCAGGGAGGGTTGACGGGACTGGAGAGAGCCTTCGACGGCGGCGGCGGGGCAGGGAAGACAAAGTAGAAAACCCAAATTGAATTAGATTCAGATGCCCTAAACCGGGCAAATACATATATAAATAGGAGACTTGCACGTGACATATCACATGCATAACATAAGTGCGAAAAATAAAAAAGGCGTATATTCAACTCTCCCCCTCAAGTTGGGAATATATATTGATCATTCCCAACTTGTCAGTGTTATCCTTGAAGTTGTCGCCGGATAGTCCCTTGGTGAAGACATCAGCAAGCTGATCGAATGAATTCACAAACGGGGTGCAAATATTTCCCTTGTCAAGGTGATCCTTGTAGAAATGTCTGTCAACTTCCACATGTTTGGTTTTGTCATGCTGTACCGGATTGTGTGCAATACTGATAGCCGCCTTGTTGTCACAGTAGATCATAATATGATTGTTTCCCTGAAGACCCATATCACGGAGAATAGTCTTCAACCACAGTCCCTCACAAACACCTTGTGCCATAGCCCTATACTCCGCTTCCATACTTGAGCGAGCTACCACATTCTGCTTCTTGCTCTTCCATGAAACAAGATTGTCTCCTACAAATGTGCAGTACCCAGTGGTAGACTTTCTGTCATCTTGACTACCAGCCCAATCAACATCTATAAACACTTCAACTTCCAATGACTGGCTAGTTTTGAACAGAATCCCACGCCCTGGTGCCTTCTTGAGATATCACAACATCCTGAAGGCAGCCTGCTGATGACGAATGGAAGGGGAGTGCATATACCTGCTTAGAACACCCACAGCGTATGTGATGTCAGGGCGAGTATGAGACAAGTATACGAGCCTCCCAACCAAGCGTTGGTATTTTGAGGCATCCACTTTCTCCCCACTAATATCTGCATTAATTTTGTGATTAGCCTCAATAGGGGTGTCCACGGGGGCACACCCAAGCATCCCAGTTTCCTCAAGAAGATCAAGAGTATACTTCCTTTGGGAGATGAAGATCCCACGTTGGGACCTCGCAACTTCAATTCCCAAGAAATATTTCAGCTTTCCCAAATCCTTAACTTCAAATTCTTTGCCTAGTTGCTTTTTCAAGTGATTGCTCCTCTAAGTAGTCTCCGGTAATGATGATGTCATCCACCTAGACAATAAAAATAGAAACTTGAGCACCCTTCCTCTTGATAAAGAGAGTGTGATCAGCTTGGCTTTGAGTGTATCCAAGTTGAAGCATGGTCTTGTATAAACGTCCGAACCATGCTCTCGGAGACTGCTTCAGGCCGTACATGGATTTTAGAACGCGACAGACCTTCCCCTTGGACCCTTTGATCACAGAGCCCGGAGGAATATCCATGTAGACTTCCTCTTCCAGATCACCATTCAAGAACGCATTTTTGATATCAAGCTGCAGTAGCTCCCATCTA
Source organism: Dactylorhiza incarnata (assembly GCA_033032865.1). Classification (NCBI taxonomy): domain Eukaryota; kingdom Viridiplantae; phylum Streptophyta; class Magnoliopsida; order Asparagales; family Orchidaceae; genus Dactylorhiza; species Dactylorhiza incarnata. The sequence goes on along the minus strand of JAWHQI010000444.1, from coordinate 955,364 downwards.
CGACTCGCAGCACACGATAGAAACACACGAATTGAGTTCATCTTTGCAACATGAGCAAATGTCTCCTGGTAGTCAATGCCCTGAGCTTGGGTATATCCCTGAGCCACTAAACGAGCCTTATACCGCTCCACCACTCCATCTTGATTTTATTTAACTGAGAAGACCCAACGAGATCCGACCATTCGCTTCGGGGGGGGGGGGGGGGGGGGGGGGAGACTAGCAAGCCGCCATGTCTTTTTTTTTATCCAAGGCACGCAGTTCCTCCTCCATTGCCTTTTTCCACTCAGGTATCTGAATAGCCTCCTGCCATGTCTTAGGGATCACAATAGATGAAAGAGAAGAGATAAAGGCTTTACGAGCCTGAGAGAGGTGATCATAACAAATGTAGTTGGCAATGGGGGTGTTTGGTGCCACCCCTTTTACCTATAAGTCGAGCAAGCGGAACATGGAGGTCATCATCAGAATCTGGTGCGGAAACGGTCACCGGCACTGGCGGAACATCCTCAGTCTGCACTTTCTCAACAGTCGTGGGACGACGGGAGTATGTGTATAGTATAGGTGGAGCGGAGGTGGAAGGAATAGGAGTAGTGGGAGGAATAGGAGGAGTGGCCACGATAGGAAGAGGAGGATTGACAATAGGAAGAGGATAATCTATGGTCTCGTCACCATTACTAGTCGTCTCCCCCTGACGAGGACCAAAGTACGGCTCCCCCTCACGAAATAGTAGCGACGAGTCGGAGGGTGCTAACACCGATACCCTTTAGTGGTAGGAGAGTAACCAACAAAAACACACCGAAGGGACCGCGCATCGAGTTTATCACGATGCGGGGTATGGACGTGGACAAAACACACAGATCCGAAGATACGAGGCGCAAGATGAGAGGTGTGGACAATGTGGTTTTTTGCAAGACACGACAGGGGCGTATGAAAAGAGAGGGCACGAGATGGAAGACGGTTGATGAGATGAGCAGCAGTGAGAACTGCATCACCCCAGTAGGATTTAAGAAGGTGCATAGCTAGTAGTAAACACCGCGCCACCTCCAACAAGTGCCTGTTCTTCCATTCAGCCACCCCATTTTGAGTGGAAGTGTGGACGCACGTGGTTTGATGGATGATGCCATGGTCAGCAAGATAGGCCCCAAAAACACCCGGTCGTCATATTCCCCACCATTATCGCTACGAAACACACGTATTTTACCTCCAAATTGTTGGGTCACCATCTTATGAAAAGTTTGAAAACAAGAAAGGACGTCACTTTTCCGTTTAAGTAAATAAACCCACGTAGTGCGAGAGTGACAATCAATAAACGTAACAAACCATTTATAACCAGATAAAGATAACACCGCGGACGGGCCCCAAACATCAGAGTGAATAACATAAAATGGACATATACTAGGAACAAATAAATGACTAGTACTCCGACGGACATGTTTAGATTGTTCACACGCATCACAAGAGAAGGACTGAAGTAAATGATGAAAAACAGGAAACAATTTAGTAAGATATAAAGGAGAAGGGTGGCCAAGGCGCTGATGCCAGCGTCGGATGTCATGTAGAGTCGGAGATCTGGTGGAAGAGAGAGCACTGGGAGAAGACTGATTCAACAAGTACAGTCCACCAACATTCCTACCAATGCCAAGCGTCCGCCTGGTACCCAGATCCTGAAACACAAGCATCAGGAAAAAATGTCACGGAACAATTTAAAGAGTTAGTCAAGTGACTAATAGAAAGCAAATTGCGGGGAAAAGAGGGAACATGCAAAACAGAGGACAGAGATAGGTCGGGAGAACAAGGGACAGTCCCTTTACCAGCGATGGCTGAGAGAGAGCCATTAGCAGCAATAACTTTATCACGACCAGAAAGAGGGGTATAAGAGGTAAAACCTGAGGCAGAGCCAGTCATGTGGTCTGTCGCACCCGAGTCGATAATCTACTCTGAAGGAGTGGAAGACACAGCATTGGCACTGGACAGACCTGCAGTGGCAACAACAGCATGAGAGGCAGTAGGAGTAGAGTCTGAGTGGGAGCGCAACATGCGTCGGAAAGCCTCTAATTCAACAACAGACAGGCCTCCAGAGGTGTCCTCCAGAAACTCAGTAGAGAGCGCAGAAGACTGAGAGAGATCACCAGAGTGACGGCCACCACCACCACGGTACCCACCGCGACCACGGGTACTAGAGCCCCGACCACCAGGAGCAAGGTGCAGGTGCAGGCGAAAACAAGAGTTTTTGGTATGGCCTGTCTTCCCACAATGACTACAAACAGGAGGGGGTCCACGAGACATCCCTGTCAGCACAGAGTGATCAGTAGCGGGGCCCAGAGTGCGACGACGATTCTCATCACTGAGGAGCATGCCGAAGGCCTCCCGAAGAGAGGGAAGTGGCTCACGATGGAGGACATGTAAGCGAACCGCGTCAAACTCCATGTTGAGCCTCATAAGAAATACGTGAACTCGGAATCGATCCTTATCCTTCTGAAGGGCCACCGCATCAGCCGTACAAGCAACAGGGAAAATGTTGAAGAAATCCAACTCCTGAGAAAGGCGCTCAAACTCAGAGTAGTAGGGGACAATGGTCATAGTCCCCTGCTTCAGTTCCAGAACACAGCGAGTGAGCTCATACACTTGCATCGAACTGCCTGCCTGAGAGTAAGTATCACGAGCCCGTGTCCAAATATCGTAGGCGGAGTCCAACCGCATATAACTGCGATACACCTGAGAGGACATCGAGTGAAGTAACGAGACGACCAACGAATTGTCTGCATCCCATTTTCGCCACGAGGGATCGGTGCATGGTGGCTCAACAGTGGTACCATCAATAAGTCCATACAACTGGTGACTGCGAATAACATGTTGGGCTGCCCTGGACCATTCCAGATAGTTTGTGCCATCCAAGGCAACAGTGGTAATCTTCAACGAGCCGGACTGGCCATGACTCTGAGGAGGATCGGCGGAGGTACCGGAGAAAACACCGGATCCAGACTGACCATGACTCCGAGGAGGATTGGCAGAGGTACCGGAGAGAACACCGACTGGGGAAGCAGCGGAGGGGTCAGATGGATTACCCATCGGAGAGACAATGATCTCTCAAAAAAAAAAAGATATCTCAAATCATACGAAAAAAAACATCCTCCCGGTGTCGATCGACTGGAGGAAACAAGCGACAAGCATCACTGGAGAACTGCGGGAATCAGCGTTACTCTTGCGATCAGGAAGCAGCAGTAATAGACGGCAAGAGTCGGCGACATGCAGAGCAGCAGCGACACAGAGAACCAGAGCAGAGCAGCAGCGACACAGAAGACGTCGACGAAAGAGGGAACGACGTCGACGAAAGCAGCAGCAGTAACAGGAGCGTCGGAAGATAGAGCCGCACGCAAACGGAAGCACGCGTCGACACAACGGCAAGCAGCGGCGGCGGCTGGACACGAAGGGAACAACGACGGATCGGCGACGTCACGGGAGAGCTGCGACGACACTCTCCTCAGCGACCGACGGCGGCGTCGGCTCCGCTTGGCAGCCGCATCGGCGGGATGAGCACGAGAAGACGCTCAGAGCGATACGATCGATCGACGAAGGAGACGGGAAGAAGCGGGAGAGCGGGAGACGGGAAGAAGCGGCGCGCGGGTTTCCTCTGATACCAAGTAGAAAACCCAAATTGAATTAGATTCAGATGCCCTAAACCATGCAAATACATATATAAATAGGAGACTTGCACGTGACATATCACGTGCATAACATAAGTGCGAAAAATAAAAAAAGGCGTATATTCAACTGACAATCGTCGGACGGTGTGAGGCTCGACAAAGTCGCACTGGAGAAGGAATCAAACAAAGATGACAAGTCTCGTTCGATTTCTTTTCTGACTTTAATATTAAAGAGTTTATTAATAAAGGTGGAGTTTTCCAAAGAAAAATTGGCATGAATATAGTTAAGAGAGGAGTTCAAAAGGCCATTTGATTGGTATTCCCTTCCTTTTACAATCTTATTAATTTAAAATTTCAAAATTAATTTTAATTTCAAAAATTAAAGTATTTATATTTAAATATAATTTCTGAAATTACAATTAGAAATCTTTATAATTTCAAAGCTTGCCCTAACTATCACATGACCTAATTTAACGGACCTTTTCATTCATGGTCTTATTGGTCGGTCACACCAATAAGCCGAACTAGGGTGCGCGAGCGCGATGCATGACATAAGCGCGCTAATATCATGCTTGGAATTAAAAGAAACATGCACGAAAATAATAGAAACATGCGTGATACAAATGCAACTAAAATGCGGAAAAAAGCATAAGGATGCGACTCAGGTTGCATCAACTTCCCACCAGACTCTGATATTTTGTTGCGTCCATTCGATCTGCACCGTCAAACCCTGAGAGTTTCGCATCTAGTTCCATCGGTTTTGATACTGGATTGTAATTTCCCATCTTGTTCTTCTTCAAGATGTCTTTTGAGTATGCTTCTTGTGATACAAAAATTCCCGACTTTCCTTCGTCTCACCTCCAGATCAAGAAAATACTTCATCAAGCCCAAGTCTTTCATCTCGAATTCTCGCTACATCTCTCCTTTGAGCTTTTCAATCATCTCGCTACTATTCGGGTAAAATTTTCACCCTAGAGAAGAATGCATATGGATGGGAACACCCTAACACTACACAGTTCCAGATGAAGGGGCTTCGCTACGCGATGTCCATCATGCAGTTATATTTTCATATGGGCCTATACGATGTATAGTTCATTGGCCCGACCACCTACAATTCCTTGATTACAGACTTGATACGACTTACTTTGGAGAACATGATGGCTCAAATAAGCTTCTTGTGCCCCATAACAATCAGGATCTTGCATTGAGTGTGTGAAGGACGAACAAATATCCCTGAGCTGACTAGAGCACCTCAGGCAGTGTCGGGCGAGGAAGAGCAGGTTGAGCAACATTAGCAAGGAGAGCAGCAACTGCAATAGTTTTGTCCAGGTACTAGTTATCATAGTTGGGAGGTTGTGGATTCGAGATTTCAGATATTGGAGGTATCCAATGTATTAGTGGATGAGACTTTATACGACATTTCCACATACTTCGGGATTCCCGTGTCTCCACCTCCAGGCCGAGCTACCGCCTGCAATCTCAGGATTAACCCCTAGTGGAGGAGTGATTAGGAGGACACCGCATGGGCACATTCTACCACCATTGCATATATCTTTGTATTTTTGTGATAAAGTAAACATGATGGAGCACATTGGACCAATCATGAGCAATTTGGAGCAAATGAGAGCACTTGGGACGAAAGTGGAGCATTGACAAAGACATCAAAGTAAAATAAGGAAACACACGCCCAAAACACATGACCGTGCATTTAACGCACGCTTGGCAATATGGAACGTGTTTTGGCCGGTTGAAGAAAATTAAAGTGCACGCCTGGCTCCAAACGTACACGCAAATTTACATAGAGCGCACGAAAGCCCTGCTTGCCGGTAAGATTCTTCACTCCCGTGCGTCTGTAGTTAAAACCTGTGCGATCTTCAGGAAGCACGACTATGCGTATTCAAGCATCCCCGTCTTTTGCCCAGTTTCTCCACGATTTTGGCAGTCAAGCCACAACAATGCGTTTTGGTGCACGACCGTGCATTTTACTAATTTTTTTATAATGTGATTTTCTCGTTATGAGTTCTTTTATGTCTTTTGAGATCCTATAGCAGAGGGCTCCGAATTCATTTCATTTCAGAGTATTTTAGGGAGCCGTTAGAGAGAATTTAGAGAGGAGACTCATTCGAGATTGAAGTAAACATCAATTGCAAGGCTAATTTGGAGTTTGGATTTGAGATCTTCTACAAGATTGACAACCTTTGTGGAGTTTTCTTTCCTATTCTCTCTTTTATTTACTTATTTGAAATCATTCATTTATCATTCTTTATCTTCAATTTCTGATGTTTTGCCCAACAATGAGAGGGTAACTCTCTTGTTAGGTTGCTTGTGTAGTGCTATGAATTAATACTTAGATTTTTGTGGGTGAATGTATTGTATTTCATCTATTTCTTGAATGATTTGAGTTCTATACATGTGCCTAATATGTACTTTAGTTTAGTTGACCACTATTCTAGTTTCGTGTGTAATATTTGATAGTAGATCATGAATCAATTGATTTATGGATTCCGTGTATAGAACACAAATTTAAATACCTACGGGTCACGTGGTACTGGTTTATGCGACAACTTTATCCAAAATATTGAATGAAGTTAGTGTTTTTCGCAAAGCATTAAAACTTTTGCTATCATTTTAGTCATGTTCGATCCACAACGTGCCATTTGCTCGTGAATTATTATAGATTCACCCAAAGCAAGGGGTTTCGACGTGCTTAGGAAGAATCATCATCATTCATATAAGCGTTTCGATAAAATTACACCTCTCCACTCATAATTAGTCTAGGTTAATATTAAGATAATTTTTCATTATTTTCTCATTAGTTGGTATTACGATGATATCTAAGTTAAGTGCGGTAAAATGATTATCTTAAGATAAAAATGAGTATCATATGTGGTTTGGGCATGTATATTGAAAGTTGGAAAATGCAGGATTTATACTTCTAATTTGAGTTAGCATTGAAGGATTATTAAGAGAACGATAAACACAAAGTAACATGTATGAAAGTTGTTCAAGATGCTTTTATTGTTAGATTTAACACTTCAAGCATCACTCGATGAGAACTAATGAAATATGATTATTCATATAGTTTGGATATGGCTACTGATCATTTTATATTGTTTTGCCTAAGTAAGCAATTCTATACAACTGCAGGTGGAAATGGATTTGATCCTCCTAGATGGTTTGGTGAAGAAAATGGGTCTGATGAATGTTGAACATTTTTGACAGAGAAGCCTAATTGAAGTATTTATGCACCTTTGTCACTTCACCTTCATTGCATCTGATAACATTATTGTACCACAAATTACTTTCCCTTCGCTTGTTCAGCTTTGTTATTGCATTTTCGATAATCCTATTCATACAGGAACCATAATGCATGTGATATACTAGTATGGTAGACAAGGAAATATGGATAGTACATTATTCAAGATGAATGAAAAATATGATTGGTCATGAAGTGGATTTTAAATAGTTGAGATAGAGTTATTGATGGAGATGATTGTTATATTTGTATGATATTTAGTTAAGAATTGTGGATTTTCCGCCAATAATTGCTTACCCAACCCTATCATAAATTGTTTATTGTAGTGATTACTTTCTCTCTTATACATCAACAAATAATAATATAAATATAAATATGTCTATTGTTTGTTATATTGGTATCTTAGGCTTCCTTTGTGGCTTCTCAACTGCAACCATCTTGGGGCTATGCATATTTCTTTTCTTTATTCTCCCCCTCTTTTGGATCAGCTCTCATTTTCTCCTCATCATAGTGCCAGATTACTTTGGGCTTATAGAACACTAAAGCTTCTGAGAATTCCTTGAAAAAAGTTTTGGTAATAGATTAAAGAATTAGTAATTTAAATATTTCTTACCGGAACTCAAATCCTTAGTCCTTTTGGTTCGCATTGTAAAATTTGGCTTCACAAATCATTTTAAATGAGGGTTAGCTGAAGTTTTTTTATCATATAATGCCTTCAACTGTCTTAAGCTCCGCAGAGCAGTTATCCCAAAGGAACTCTCTGCAATCTTCTCATAAATCTGCAAGTTAGTATTTTCAAAATATATAAGTATATATAGAAGTCGAAGATAAAATGTAGTACTTATTAATATATATATACGGGGAAGCATGCAAGAAGCAGATGAGTAAAACAGTCGCACATTAGCAATTTTCATTATTAGCTACTCAATTTTTACCTTGAGGTTTTCTATAGCTATTAGGCTCTAGAAGTATTCTATCTTGTGACTACTTACTAAGCTATGCATATAATCATTACCTGATGTCCCTGCATTGACAAAATTCGTAAAAGATGTGACGCATACAATCACTAGTAGAGTGCAATATAAAAAATTAGTCATATATTGACTAATGTTCCCATGGGACTCGAAAGTGAAAGTGCGGAATGCAAGAGAATATCAACTGATTACACTGGGGGAAGGGTGAATACAATCACATGTTAAACTTATATGAAATGGGAGGAAATAGAAAATGAATATAATAAAGAGGACAAAGAATTATAGAGATTTCTCAAACAAGTGTACTCCTATCTTCATTTGTATCAAGAATCTATTGCCTACACTAGGCCCGAGTCTTTTCAGCATGGGATTCTTACAACCACTAAATCTTGTAGAGAGATCTTTAAAACTCTTTTGTCGCAGTTTTAGTGAACAATGATCTTTTCCACAGTAAAGTGATCTCAAAAGAAAACTGAAATCTCTTGTAAGTGCTCTTGGTGCAGATTCAATCAGCAAGATTTCTCTAGCTTTTTCTTGACGGAGAGAGAGCAAGAGAGAAATTAGGGTTAGGAGAGAATAATAAAAAATCAGTCGGGGTTCAGGAAGAATGATTGTCTATCTATCTATATGTGTGTGAGAGAGTGAATAAAGCATGCTTGTCCTATTCAAAATCCTGTCAGAAAAGGATAAATGAGATATTTTCTTAATTCTGATTTCTTGGAAAAGAATGGTATGATGCCAGAAATTTCTTTCCTTAAATTATCCGTGTTGTCCAAACATCTGTAGATTGATCTTCAACTGTTATATTCTTTAAGAATTAATGCTCTCTTGCTTTAATTTAATACTCGAATAGCATTTCATTACCAATTTCTATGTGTGCTTCAAATTCTACTTCATTCAGAGTTCATACTCATCAGTTAAAAAGAATTAGACAAACAACTTCTAATACCTATTCTTTAAATATATTGTTCAAGCTTTGATATTTATTCAGCTAATGACTACTAATATATGATATTAGCAATCTTTTTTCTTCATTAGTCTAATATACTTCGGCTACCACCATCTAATAAGTGCTTCCATATAACATACTTAAACGTCAAGAGGCATTCAACTATCGACTTCTGATATATTTGTTATTAGCACTTCTGATATATTTGTTATTAGCACTTCTGCTTCATTAGTCGAATATAATGTGACTAACACTTGCTTATAGCCTTCAGTAAATTAATCAGGATTTGTGCTATGAAAGCATTTCAACAACTGCTTACTCAAGTATCTTCAATGTGAATGTAATTTGAGCTTTGATAGATGTTGACTAAAGCTTGTTGATAGCCTTAAGAATAGGATTAAGTTCTAACTTGCATTAGACTAAAGAATTCTAACATCTTGCAAACATGCTTCTTCATTCCGACCTAATGCGCACACGTGTGCATGCTGTACAGGTTCATATACACACTTACAAACACAAGTGCAAATTCAATTCATATACACACTTACAATCATACAATCATACACACATACACACATACATACTCTTGCATACACACACGTACACACACACAGATACACACACATACACACACATACAAATTCAATTCACACACACATACAAATTCAAGTCACACACACATACAAATTCAATTCATATACACACTTACACATACACACACATACAAATTCAATTCATATACACACACAAACATACACACACATACAAATTCAATTCATATACACACTTACACAACACACATTTACAACCACACACACGCATGTACACGCACACACACGCGCGCACACACACGCGCACACACGCACACACACACACACGCACACACACACACACGCACACACACACACGCACACACACGCACACACGCACACACACTAACACACGCACACACACGCACACACACGCACACAAACGCACACAGACGCACACGCACACACACAGACGCACACGCACACACACGGGCACGCACGGACGCGCACGGACGCGTACGCAGGGGACACAAACACGCACACACGAACACATATGCAAACACACGGACGCGCACACACACAGAAGCGAACACACGCACACAGACGCACACACACACACACACACAAACGCGCACGCACGCACACGGACGCGCACAAGCACGGACGCGCACACACACGGACGCTCGCGCACGCACACGGACGCGAGCGCACGCACACGGACGCGCACACACACAAATGCACACAGACGCGCACACACGCACGCACACGGATGCGCGCGCACGCACACGGACGCGCACGCACACGGACGCGCACGCACACGGACGCGCACGCACACGGACGCACACGGACGCGCACGCACACGGACGCGCACGCACACGGACGCGCACACACGCACACGGACGCGCACGCACACGCGCACACACACACGGACGCGCACACACGCACACGGACGCGCGCGCACGCACACGGACGCGCTCGCACGCACACGGACGCGCGCGCACGCGCACACAAGCACACGGACGCGCGCGCACACAGATGCACACAGACGCGCACACACGCACGCGCACGCACACAGATGCGCACAGACGCACACACGCACGCACACAGACGCACACGGACGCACACGCACGCACACGGACGTGCACGCACACAGATGCACACAGACGCGCACGCACACGCATAGACACGCACACGCACACAGACAGACACGCACACACGACCACAAACACACACACGACCACGGACGCGCACGGACGCGGACGCGCACGGACGCGGACGCGCGCGCACGGAAGCGCACGGACGCGGACGGGTGCGCACGGACACGGACGCGCACGCACGCACACGGACGCGCACGCACGCACACGGACGCGCACGCATGCACACGGACGCGTATGCACGCACACGGACGCGTTCACACGAACACGAACACACATGGACGCGCACGCACACATACCCATGCACACACAGAAACACCCTCAGAAATATACATATACATAAACGCGCACACACACACACACAAGCACCCTCATAAATACACATACATTAAACACATGCACAAACAAACTCATAAATACACATACACACTCAACAACAACAACAAAACACAACATTTTTGTACACACAACACAACATTTTTTCACACACAACACAACCTTTTTGTGCACACATCACAATATGTTACACACAACACACAATTAATTGCAACTCCAAAATTGAAAAATAGCTTGAAATAACTCACATTGCACACAATTTTTTGCAAAGGCCTAATGTGGAAGAATAAAAAAACGAAATTAGGGTTAGGCATACCTCTTCAATAACTTAAGAGAAATTGAGATTCTTGTAGAAGAATGGATAAAACCGGCAATGGAGGTCTGCAGAGGAAGATGAAAGCAGCTAGCCACAAGTAGAAAAACCTTCCAACTCAGGAAATGTCGGTTCTTGGAGATACCCGAAATGAGGAGCTTGTCGGCAGTTGGGAGAGGAGCAAACCAAGGGAGAAGAAACGCTGGTTTCGCCGGAGAAGCACCGCTGGAATGCCGGAGGAAGAAGGGAGTTCCGCTCGTCTTGGTAGCCTGTCGGGAAGGAGAAAGGATCACGCTTCTGAGAGCAAAACTGGCCAAATGAGAAGGGTTTTGGGGATAGGTCATTTTTGGATAGACCAAACCAAAACCCACGAAAAAAGGGCTAAACGAACGCCCGCAATTAGAATTGAAATACCCAAAACCAATTCCTTCCTAATAAAAACTGCGAAACGAATAGGGCCTTAGGGAAATCGGCATCCGACCCTCTTCTAGATTCCATCTCTTTCCTCTGTTTTGGGAGAACAAAACTCTGTCACATGTTTACTCTCAAGTCCAGATTTGAAGGCCGACTATTTCGGAAGAGGAAGGGATTTTGGTCTTGAAGTAGAAGATCCAGATTTCCGCCTGTAGGACCTGCAGGAATCGGCCTTGTGAAAGAGGTTTTTCCCGTTTTTCTGCATACTCGCCGATTTGACTTACTGAAGCTATAAATTCCTCCTAGGTTAAAGAAAGGGCGATATTATTAGCAGTCCTACGGCGTCATCACGGACCTTCTCTTCATCGCTATATTCGCAACACGATTGGAGCTTCTCTTCATCGCTATATTCGCAACACGATTGGAGCTTCTCTTCATTGCTGTATTCGCAACACACGATTGGAGCTTTTCTTCGTCGCTATATTCAGGAAAAACAGGAAAATCGCCGATTTGAATTACTGAAGCTATAAAAAAATCCTCCTGGGTTAAAGCAAATAATTTTATCCCCAGATTAGTAAAAAACAGCTTCTTTAAAGCCGTTTGATGTTTGATTTCAGGAAAAGCCAATTCTGCCGTTCGGCTGCAACATGGAATTCATTGAACAGAATTGGAATCGATACATAAAAGTTGTTCGGCTGCACATTGGTATTGACTTTCTGGAATTGAAATTTTAAATATTTATAATTCTTAAAATTGAACCTAAAGTTTGTCCGCTCTCGAGTCGCTTGGATTGGACTGACATCTACGTAATATAGGCGTCAGCTCGAGTTTTTCTGAAAGCATGATCTACGTAACGGAGGCATTAGTCGATCCCAATTTCTCAAAGCATGATCTGTGCCTAACGAGTTATTGTTTGTTAATAACTTCGTGTTTCACCCAATTTTTGAGCTTCAATCTTTGCGGCTACGGTTAATTCAAAAGTTTAAACTTTAAACTCATCCTTCGGCATGTCAATGGTTTACTTCGAAAGCGAAATGGAACTCTTAGGAGGATGAACACAAAGTATTTACGTCTGCCTCAAACCGCATACAACCAAACATCTATCGGATAAAGAAGACAGGAACATAGAACATACCGGCGTGGCCCACCGCCACGGTCGCCGAGCATCCCTCGTCGCCCACCTGAGCCCAGAAGACGAAAACCAGTTGTAACGTCCCCTCGCCCCAGCGTACAAGCATGGTTAGGTTCTAGTTACCGGGCTGCATCCCAAGCACTCAACCCCTCTAGTACCATCACGGGGCACATCGGGTTGTTGGAGGTCACGGCTCCCTTTGATGAGGAAGCTCAAGTTCAAGCCGACAGCACGGGGACTTCCCAGGAGGTCACCCATCCCGGTACTGCTCTCGCCTGAGCACGCTTAACTAGAGAGTTTTTTCACACCTCATCATCAATTGCAGCTCAATTCCAGGTGCTCAATTTCGCTCAAGCGAACAGACCCCCAGTGAAATCATGCTTATAATTCATATTGTGATCCATTTATTTTTTAAATTTTCAAATAATTAGAAGTGCGAATAGCCAAAAGTGAAATGCTAATAACAACCCATAAAATATCGAAGCAGCGTGCTTGACTTCTACTGCGAGTCTGCGACTGTGGCCCCTCCTGCTTTACAGAACTTGATTTCAAAGCACGTTGTGTTTGAGAAAACTTGATTTCAAAGCACGTTGTGTTTGAGAAATTTCCAAAGCGAGAAAAAAAAAAGGTGATTGTTAACCGCAACCTGATTTTGGCTTGTGGCACCCTAATGTTAGCCGCAGCCCAGAAATTTGAAATTTTTTAATCGCAACCCGATATTTGGCTTGCAGTAACCTGAATTTTAATATGAAGAAGATTATTATCTGGTTTTTTATTGCTAGCGTAATATGTAGAATGAGATTTCTACATAGCCGGCTATATAAAAGGAGAGAAATCTTCTTCTACACAGCGAGAGCTAGGGTTTTAAGATCCAGGTTGCGGCAAAAAAAAAAAAAATTTGGTGTTTATTAAAATTTTAGAGTGCAGATAGCAAAAAAAAATGTGAAAACTGAGAAGTCAAAAAACGCTGGCTCTTAGCTGGGATTTTATTTGTATTTTGGACAAGAGGAGGAAGAACCAAAGAGGGGAAAATAGCCGCGATAGGTCTCCCAATCGTGCTGCGAATACAGCGATGAAGAGAAGCTCCATGATGACGATGATGGCAGCGGCGGCGGTGATGGTGGCGGTGATGGCGGCGAGCACGGCGGCGCAGGGAACATCCCTGACATGCGCGTCGCAGCTCGTTCCATGCCAAAAGTATCTGAACTCTTCGAAGCCGCCGGATGAGTGCTGCGGGCCATTCAAGGACGCGGTGAAGAACGATCTTCCGTGTCTCTGCGCCATTTTCAACAGCCCCGATATCTTGAAAGCCTTCAAAATCGACATCAATCAGGCCCTCAGTCTCCCGGTAAAATGCGGCATGACTGCTTCTTCAACCAGTCTTTGCAACGCCACCGGTATGCTGCCATCTTCCGTTTTGGAGAATTTTTTTTCCTTCTAATTAATTCTGAAATTTCACAACGAAATTTCCGTCTTGTTCTGCAGCTGGAGCTTCGCCCTCTGGTTCTCCTGTTGCTCCAGGTATGGAGATTCAGTCGATCTGTACCCCCTTTGTTTGATTTTATATGAACTACTTCTGATTCACTTGGTTTTTTCATTTAGGGTAAAGTACTAATAACATTCCTATATTGTAGATGAAAGATATTTTACCATCTATAAGTTTTAAATGGACTGTTGTAACCCCTAATTTTTCATAACTGAGACATTTGACCTCCTGTCGAAAGAATTTTTAGGGGGTCAAATGTCTCGATTATGAAAAATTTGGGGTTACAACAGTCTTTTTGAAACTTATAGGGAGTAAAATGTCTTTCCTCTAAAATATAGGAGTGCCACTGGTAACACTTCTTTATTGTAGAGGAAAGATATTTGACCCTCTATAAGTTTTAAATGGACTGTTGTAACCCTTAATTTTTCATAACTGAGACATTTGACCCCTTCTCGAAAGAATTTGTATGGACTCAAATGTCTCGATTATGAAACATTAGGGGTTACAACAGTCCTTTTGAAATTTATAGGGAGTCAAATGTCTTCCCTCTAAAATATAGGTGTGCCACAGGTACTTTACCCTTTCGTTTAATAACCAAAATACGAATTTTGACGAGAAATGCTACATCAATCAGGAAAGTTTGTCCAATAAGACTCGCAATCTATTTATTCCTTAATCTTTTTTAGTTGGATGACATTGAAACTATAAATATGTTTGAATACAATGTTAGAATAATTTTGTTATGGAGTTAAACATCTAATGGGAACACCTAATAGAAGAAGATCTCTAGAAGTGGAGAGTAGTAAGGGATTGAGAGAAGAAAGGGGAAAAGGAAGACTAAGGCTCCATTTGGCACTGCTTATTTACTCCGGTGAGTTTAGACAAAAACACTACCATCATAGAATATGTCCGTCGCCAAGAAAAGAAAACTAGTTTGAACATAAAAGTGGATGAAAATCCTTAGGTGAGGTCGGAAGTTCACGAACTTTGGTTCATAACCACAACGTTCACGAACTTTGGTTCATAATCACAACGTTCTCGAATCGCTGCGCCAAATGAAGCCTAAGGAGATTAGGGAGAGATTATCAGAGAGAAAAACAGTCATTTCATACATCCTTATTATAACCTACAGGGCCTATTTATAGCCCAAATCACCTATTATAATCACGGCATTACGGCTGGCCCTAATAACCTGCGCCTTTTTCAAATATCTCCTAATAATAAGAATTTAATTCTAAATCTTATTAAATATGTAATTATTTCCGGATGATTTCTTTATAGTTGGTAACTGACCAAATAAATCTTGATATAGCTGTGAATATTATTGT
Source organism: Dactylorhiza incarnata (assembly GCA_033032865.1). Classification (NCBI taxonomy): domain Eukaryota; kingdom Viridiplantae; phylum Streptophyta; class Magnoliopsida; order Asparagales; family Orchidaceae; genus Dactylorhiza; species Dactylorhiza incarnata. The sequence goes on along the minus strand of JAWHQI010000444.1, from coordinate 939,851 downwards.
TTAATTACTAAATAACTGATAAGAACATGAAGAACTTTGTAAGTATATACAATCATTGGCGTAATTTCTGCCTGAAGAAACCATATCTTTTGTAAGAAATATGATTAACTTTCTTCTTGGCAGTTGGGTAAGTAACTCCCTATGTAGGAGCTTGTTGTGTTATTCAACATTGGATTATTGAACTTTACAAATTACTTGTTAATGTCATCGTTATTAACAATCATCATTTAAGCATGAAATTATTATATAAGTTTCCTTTAATTTCTTTATCAAAATATAATATTAGTTTTTGATTGGATTGATACTAGTGAGACTCAAGAAACGTCTAGTGAGTACATAGACTAAGTCGTCTTAGCAAGACAATAACTCTCCTAAAAGTATTTCTTTAAATTGCAAATAAATTCTTTGATTGTTGTGTGATGCTATGATTGCTATCTAAAGAGTCGACAAGTTAGATTCTACAATGAGTTCGGGTCATGCCACCCCTCATCAGCATGGCTCTCCCCAACTTAGTCCCAAGTAATTAAGTGAGACACACTTTCGACAATATGTATGACCACTCCTTTGGTGACCATCCCTTCCGACATCCTCTGCCTCAGGGTCCACCACTACCACCTTTAGAGGATCCCGATCTCGCTTGTGTTCGACCCAAGGAGCTCCTCAAGAGAGGCCCCACACCACCATGCGGTGGTAGAAATGATCATTATGATGATTAGTAGGAGCCTCAAAGAGGGTACTATGTAGAGGATGATCACTATGTTCTTTTGTCACATCGTCCCCATCATGTAGTTTGAGTTGACAAGACAACATCATGTCACATTACAATGTCTTATACCAATCATCCGTGCTACTTTTGAGGATTGTGTTTTGTGTAATGTTTTCCATGTGTGCATTGCCCATGTATTACTAGACTGACCTTGAATATATGATTATAACCTCACATGTTTGAGTTAACAAACATGTGCGTATTTTTCTGATAATGGTTGCCTATGAAGCACCGGTCTCGATACGAGTGTTAGGTCTGATACGTATCCAGTATGGTGGTACAAAAAAAGGATACGGGTACGTTTGTGGTGCAATGTAATTAAAATTGATTTATATATACACACACGCACACCATGCACACACACATGTGTATATATGTACATGCATATATATATGTCACATTTTAAAAAAAGTAGAATATAAAATGTAGAAAAATCTTGAATAAGTAGAAACCCTACAAATTTAAAACGTCTAATCTTCAAATACATAATAAATAAACAAAGTAATCAAATTTAAATCAAATTCTACGCATTCTAACGACAGAAAGAAACTTAAATTTTGAGCATTACTATAATAAACAAACATCGCTAGTTGCGTTTACGAGTCACAAAATTTTCTTTTCTCAAAGACATGGAGAACTCTTTTGTTCATTTTAGAAAAACAAACTCCTATCACAATATGCAGAATGCTCTGGCAAGTCTAAGCATCTTCGCAAACTAGAGTAGCAGGTGTATCTGTCAAGTATCGGGTACACACCGGTACCGGAAACTTACCCGCTATGGATACGTGACCCTTAGGGAAGTCTCGGTGCTTCATATATGGTTGCAAGATCATTCTATTCCCGCCCTCACAAAGATAGTTGTGCTGATAGGATTCAAGCGAGAGACTCATCTTCGAGTTCAAGATCCTAGAAGTCTCTTCATATCATATTTGATTAAGTCTTTCAATGTGAGTTGAGAGTCTAGAGTAGATTATGTAGTTATTACCTCATCTGTAACCGTGGACACTACCATTGTCTCGAACATTCATTGCCCCCTCGACAAATTCTTTGAACCTTTTGATGAGATTCCTTTCTAAAAAACTTTTAGTCACGATATAATCACATCTTACATAGTCCATTGAGTCAGTTGGTCGTCATTTGCATGACTTGCATGGTTCACATGATATTCTTGTTGCGTCCTACAGAGCAATTGATTATATAACGATATATTATAAACTAACTCGAATAATCACAAGAGGAAGCATAAATTTAGAGAAAGTGATTGATTGATGATTCACAGTCTTTCCAAGAGGTTACTCTTGGAACCGCTATGAATTTGATAGAAGAATAGGTGATACAGGACAGTCGTCACACCTACCTGCCACCCTGCAGCCTGGCGTCGCACCAGCCAAAGGTCCCACCGGGAGTCCACCCGATAGGCCTTATAAGGTCCGCGGACCATACACCCCAACCCATCCCCGGCCCCACCACAGGGCCGATAGTTTGTTGAGGTCGAGGCTCGATCCCCCGACCTCCTTGATAAGAGTCTTTCAGCAGGGCTCTCATCACCAACTGTTGAGGCCGTGGCAGGCAGGTGTGACGCCTGTCCTGCATCAATAGGTCCCTATGTAATTTCAAGCGTGATTGAGCCAAATTCTTTTGAGTTTGATAACCATAGGAATGCAAGTATTAATTATGTATTTAATGTATAGAGGCTTTGACTCTAGCTAATGAGCAACCTCGTTTTTGGGGCCCTCAACCTTATACTCTACTGCAGACTCAGCCTCTACCTCAGCAGGGCTTACACCTCTAATAGGGTCTTATTCATGCTGCATTTACTCTATGTGCACTCTCATCATATGCAATTGTTAACAACCAACTTAATTCGAATTATTTATAATCACTTTGTATTGATTGTATATAATCCTAAAATATAAGCCTTAATGAGCTTGTAAGGCTATTTTGTAAATCTGTTCCATCATGTACAATACTTCATCAATTATAGGAATGGAGATTGAATCTTTTACAGTTATGGCATTTATTTTCTATAGTCCTATACAAAATGGTCAATTTCATCTTTTCTTTGTTATAATTGAAATACCTTAACCACGAAGCCGAAATTTTTTTAATAAACATTTTAGTTTACTTTGAGATGATGAAATCAGGCCGTTGCAAATGCTTTTAGGACCTTGTAAATTATTGGCTTGTTATGGAAATGAAAGGACATTTCTGGCAAACCTCATTACAACAATGTGCATCAACATTTCCCAATGTACCTTAGTATGAATATAAAGGATCAAAAAAATCTGTCATGATTAATGATGATAATTTGTCTACTCTCTCTATCAGACAATATTTGAAATAGATGTAGAGCAATTTTGCGAATAAATGGAACATATTTCACTGAATGCTGTCCTACAAAAACATTAAGGGTCCTTACGGCGCCGCGTTTTTGCTCCGGTGAGTATGGATAAAAAAATTCACCGGAGGGGTTCTAATATGCTAACTCTTGTATTTTGGCGTGCTTGTTATTTTGAAGTGAAATTGGAGCCTATGGCTGGCCAAGAGAGTTTTACTTGAATTTCTCTCCTTCTCTCCCCAATTCTCTCTGTTCTGGAACCGTGAAACCCTAAGAGGTAACATTGGTTCGACATGGTGCCCCTGTTCGCTTATTCCTAAGTCGTCGGGATCTCATCTTCTTGCTCCACTGCGCCGTCCTGCCGCGCCCGCAGTCGTTTGTTCATCCCCCGGTCGATCCGCTTCTGTCGAGCCCATCCCGCTGCGTTTGGCCCTACTCGACTCCAGAACGCCGCATCCCGCCCTGCCGTGCACTATTCCGCAGCTCTCTATCCCTCATGGGACATTCGTGTGTCCTTCTCCAGCCCCTGACACTGCCGCCAAGACGCCCCAACACCCGCGCCATGGCGAACGCCCTCCTCGACGTCGTTAAACGCCGCCTCGACGACCAAGCCAGTATCTTACCCTCGATCCAAGCGAGTCTCCAGCGTTTAGAGGCTCGCAACGCCCGCTTGGACAATCAATCCACTCCGCCGCCGCCTCTTGATGACCCGTCCTCTGCCCGCCGACGCCTCCTTCGCTCACCGCGTTTGCCATGGCATATGCGCTCCACGCTCTCGAAGTTCCCCATTTCATCGGGATCGATCCTCTCGCGTGGATTGCCTATGCCAAACAATTTTGGCCTCCAGGGTACCCATGACACGCAAGTCTCCTTGATGCTCCTTTCCATAGAGGGCTCCACTTTGCACTGCGTTCGTTGTCTTTGCCACTTCTCCCCGCTCCTCTCCGGACCGACCTCAAGCAAGCCTTGGACAAGCCCTACGATTGCCGCTACTCTGGGAATACAATGGAATGTTTATGTGCCCTCCACCACACATCGTTGATAGACCTGTATATCGACGAGTTCATTGAGCTCATCAATCATGTTCCTGGTCTTTCTCCTGATCACTATATGAGTTTCTTCCTTCAGGGTCTCCAACCCCACATTCGCTCGAAGTTGTATGCTCATCATCCCGTGATATTAGCGGCGCTATGGAGGTCACCCGCTTGGTGGAGGCGGATTTTTCGGACAAGTCGGCGGACCGACCTCGTTTCCTTCCGGCTGCACCCATCTCCTCGACTCGCTCCACCTCTGTTCCTCCACGGCTTCCCATGGAGGATGCGCCACCTATGACCAATCTTCCCCCTATGCCTACCCTCCTCCCTCGGCCCCCACAACCACCAGTCCCCAACCACAGCTCGACACAAGAGTATAATGATTTGCATAATAAAGGTTTGTGCTTCTGCTGCAAGCAACCCTACTCTCCCACACACGACTGCCCGCTTAAGGAACTGCGAGTTCTCATCTGTGACGATGGGCAAAGTCACGACCGCCGACTTCGACGCCATTATCCTTAATGATGCCCCATCGGCGGACCAGAAGACGACTTCCTTCCAACATTTAGAGCTTACGTGTTTTTACCAGGGGTATTTTGGGACCACGCATCATGAAGCTCCAACGACTTCTGTAGGGGATCTCCGCGGTGTTTATGATTGATAGTGGTGCAAGCCATAACTTCGTCTCTCACGACTTGGCGTCTCGCTTGCAGCTATCCACAGATCCGATGACACGGTTCTTGGTTTTACTTGGTGACGGTCATCGCTCCCTGACTAGTGACCTATGCCGCGACATTCCGTTCCAATTGGGCAATTATTGTGCCTCCGCCGATTTTTACGTCTTTCCTTTGGGCGGCGTGGACGCCATCCTCGACATTACGTGGTTACGGACGTTGGCCGACGTCATCCACAACTGGGCCTCCATGTGGATGACCTTCCAGTGGGCCAACCGACCCTGCACACTTTTTGGAGATGCCTCCCTTCAGTGGATCAACATCTCATTGTGCGCAGCCCAACTAACTCACTCTGTGGTCTTTCAGGCACTTTTATGGAAGATCACCACACCGGTGTTTGAAACCCAGAAGCCACTGCGTTTTCCCTTGCCGCCTCAGCTGTCTCGTCTTCTGGAGGCTTTTTCGTCCGTGTTCGAGCCTACCTTGGGTCTACCACCATCCCACGCCACCGCATTCCGCTCCGGGACGGAGCGCATCCAATTTTAGTTTGGCCTCTCGCTACGACCATATTCAAAAAGATGAGATCGAGCATTTGGTGTTCGACATGTTAGCCGCCAGGCTGATACGACTCAGTACTAGTCTGTTCTCAAGCCTGGTCCTTATAGTGCGAAAAAAGACGGCAGCTGGCGATTCTGTGTGGATTATCGTGAGCTTAACAAAGCCTCCGTGGTAGACAAATATTCTATCCCAGTCATCCAGGAGCTCTTGGATGAACTGTGTGAGGCATGGGGCTTCCTCGATTTGATGGTCTACTATCGTCGTTTCATACATGACTATGACAAACTGGCATGGCCACTCACGAGCCTTCTGCGCAAGACGACCGATACGACCTTTCGATGGTTCCCCCAGGCGATCACCGCATTCACAACGCTTCAGCAAGCCTTGGTGACGACTCCAATTCTGGCCATGCCCAATTTTCACAGCCTTTCATAGTGGAGTGTGACGCCTCAAGGACAGGCGTCGGCGTCGTGCTCATGCAGATCGGGCGCCTTATAGCTTACTTCAGTCGGTCCTTCTTCACGACCATTTGTTCCCGCTCCGCCTATGAGAACGAGTCGATCGCAATCGTTTTGGCAGTTCAGCACTGACGTCCTTACTTATTGAGGCGGCATTTTATCGTGCACACAAATCATCACAACTTTCGGTACCTTCTCAGCCAAAAGATGATCACTCAATCTCAGCAGGTTTGGGTGGCGAAACTATTGGGCTATGAATTTTTCGTTGAGTACGTTCGGGCAAGTCCAACATGGCGGCGGACAGCTTATCTTGTCAAACGGCTTCGGCAGATCTGACAACCATCTCCCGCCCGGTTTGGCAGGAGGTTGGCACCCTACAGAGTGAGGTGAAGGCTGCCCCGACTCTTCGGGCTATCATGGACAACTTACGACGGATGCCACCGCATGCCCTCCGTACACCCTCGTTGGGGGTCAGTTGTTCTATCGGGGTCGGTTGGTCCTCTCTTCATCGTCGACTAGGATTCCGCACCTCCTCGCAGAGTTCCATACTACACCGTCCGCGGGCCACCCGTGAGTGTTCCACACTTACTGTCGTCTCGCGACTGCGCTATATTGGTGTGGGATGATGTGACACGTGGAGGTATTTGTCGCGGCCTACCTGGTTTGTCAACGTTCTAAATATGAGGCCACTTTCTACAACCTTACCCGTACCCGATCTCATTTGGGATGATCTAACGATGAATTTTATTATGCGCCTTCCACACACATTCGGGTACAACTGCATCTTCGTAGTAGTGGACCGCCTGTCCGACTATGGCCATTGCAACATCCCTTCATGGCCCCGGTCGTCGCCGAGGCGTTCATCTACGGCATGGTCCGACTGCACGGCTTCTCTCGTTCGATCGTCAGTGACCGCGACCCAATTTTTATGAGTACTTTCTGGCAGGAGTTGTTCAAACGCCAAGGGACGCAGTTACGGATGAGCTCAACCTACCATCCCCAGACAAACAGGCAGTCCGAGGTCCTGAACCGATGCTTGGAGACTTACCTGTGCTGTTTTACCTCAGATCGACCACGCGATTGGAGCAAATGGTTTGGTTGGCTTACAATTGATCAACTCGACTATTATCCTATTCAAGGCTTGCAGTAAGCAGGCTAATAGTGTTGGATCATGTTTATGTTGCAGTATTTCAATAATCAAAACCATTAAATACATTCGGAAGTCCGAACATCTATGCATTATTAAAAAAAATTGTATGGACTGCTTCTATCAATAGTTTTATTAGATTAAGGGTGCGTTTGGTTGGGTTGTTGCTGATGAAAAATGGCTGATAATAAATGAAGAGAGGATGTTCGCCATGAGAGATCAAGAGAGGAAGGAGACGAGCAGAAGATGTTCGCCATAACGTGAAATCGGGATGCTACAGGTGCCGGCGAAGGCGTCGTCAGGTCGGGGGGAAATCAGGATTGGTTAAAAGTTGGTCTACATATAACACCACACTTACTTAATTGGAACAATTGCGAATGAATATTCGTTTACATATATATAATTGTGATGATTTTCTCTTGTGTTTTATAGGCACTCAGGCCACACCTGGGAAAGACAATAGTGGTGCTGATGGAATAACTCAGGTCGGGTTTTTGGGTCTCGTAGGCTTGTTCTTGATTTCGTGGTCCGTTTTCACGTAGGAGGATTTCGCGTTCGAGCAAAGGAAGGAAGTCGTCGAATATACTCGATTGCTTAGATTGCTTGCTTTTTATGAAGAGGAAGATTGATGCTTCTTTTTCACAAATAAGAGTGTGTTGCTTTTAAGTTTGAGATATGTTTGAGCTCTGCACTCTTTCATTTACTTGTAATGCTTTTTTAATAATATTCTTGACTCTTTTGAACATTTGTTTCAATTTCGATCTAGCTCGCTGTAAAATTGGGACGAAACAGGAGAAGGGGACAGGCGTGAATGAAGCGGTGTGCGGGTATAGCAATAGTTATTTAGGTCTAATGTCTTTTTAGGCTGTTTTTTGAGTTTTTTTAGGTGTGCATATATACATTATTGGTGTGCCTGTAACACCACTCTTATTTTAAAAAAATGCATTATTTCATTTACAGACCCGAGGAAAGATGAATGTCATTAGGTAAAAAAGCTCAAATATTTATGTTATATTTTACATTTGCCGCTTTTCGCTCTCCTCTTTACGGTCCGCTTTTCATTGAGCCTTCAACCTTTTCTCTTTTTCTCTTCGCGCAGAAATCTCCGCTCTCCTCCTTTTCGCTTTGCTTACAATATAATTTTTGAACTATTCGTAGTAATAATAGCAGAGTAATGTTATAAGCAGTCTGATTTTGTCTATTCGTAGTTCATTAATATTCGTAGTCCATTTACAGCAAGTGAAGGAGAAGTTCTTACACAAATTTTCTGGTCCTCTAAGCCATTTTAGGACTGCTTATAACATCAATGTAATTAGAGAGTGTGTGATAATATAAAATGCCTAAAATAATTGAGAAATAGTTATAGGTGCATTATCAATTTATCATATTATCAAATTGCATGTTAGAAATTGAAAAAAAAAAGTAATAAACCAGAGTAATGTTATAAGTAGTCTGATTTTGTCTATTCGCAGTTCATTAGTATCCGCAGTCCAAAAAAAATATTCAGTCCATTTACATCATTTAAAGGAAAAGTTCTCACACAGATTTTCTGGTCCTCTAAGTCATTTTAGGACTGCTTATAACATCAATGAAATACTATATATTACATATAATTAGAGTGTGTGATAAACTGATAATATAAAGTGCCTAAAATAATTGAGAAATAGTTACAGTTGCATTTATCATATTATCAAATTGCATGTTAGAATTTAAAAAAATAAAGTAATAATAGTACAATAATGCTATAAGCAGTCTGATTTTGTCTATTCGTAGTTCATTAATATTCGCAGTCCAAAAAAATATTCACGGCCCGTTTACATCAAGTGAAGGAGAAGTTCTCACACGGATTTCCTGGTCCTCTTAATATTTGAACTACGATTATAATAGTGGAGTAATGTTATAAGCAGTTTGATTTTGGCTATTCGTAGTTAATTCATAGTAGAGTAATGTTATAAGCAATTTGATTTTGGCTATTCGTAGTTTATTAATATCCGCAGTCCAAGAAAATACTCACAGTCCGTTTACATCAAGTGAAGGAGAAGTTCTCACACGGATTTTGTGGTCCTCTTAATTTTTGAATTACGATTATAATAGTAGAGTAATGTTATAAGCAGTCTGATTTTAGCTATTCGTAGTTCATTCATAGTAGAGTAATGTTATAAGCAGTCTGATTTTGGCTATTCGTAGTTTACTAATATCCGCAGTCCAAAAAAATATCCGATGTCCATTTACATCAAGTGAAGGAGAAGTTCTCACACGAAATTTCTGGTCCTCTAATTTTTGAACAGGGATTATAATGTATATTTTAGGGGAGAGATTTTGAGGCGTGAATAGCCATTTTAGGACTACTTATAATAGGCGATTGTTATCCGCACTACAATTTTGGCTATCCGTACTCTTTTTTACAAGTTATTACATGCCTTTTGAAAATGTCTTGTACATGCATTTTTAGGAAAAGTGATGAACACGACTTTAGTTTTGAACACTTTTCCTAAAAATACACGCACAAGGCGTAGTCGCCCACATGTGAATAACAATAACGAATATTTGGAAATACATCTTGTCCATGCATTTTAAGGAAAAGTGTTAAACACGAAAGTTGTAGATCTCGATGAGATCTTCAACTTTTGTGTTGAACATTTTTCCTAAAAATACATGTACAGGACGTATTTCTAAAAAGCGCGTAATAACTCATACAAAAAAAAAGTACGGATAGCCAAAACTGTAGTGCGGATAACAATCGCCTTATAATATCACTATAATATTATAAAATAAAATTCTCGTCCCGCTTCCTCGTCTGTCGAATTTTTACATACATGAATCTCCGTCCCGCTTCCTCGTCTGCCGCCGTCAGCTCCTCGTTCGCACTCCACCCCATCTTCTATGTAAAACCGAAGCGAAAACGCATCGAAACGCGGCAACCCAAACTCCGCCGGAACGCCGACGGCGGTGTTACCCTCCCCTATCCGAAGTCATCTCCGACCCCGCTCCTCAACACGAACTCCGCCGGAACGCCGACTGGCGAAGATGCCGTCGAGCGCATACTTGTCGATCTGCAGTCCGCTGTCGTCCGAGGCTTCCGCGTCGATCCGTCCACCTTCTCCTCACTCCTCGAACTCTCTTTCCGCGCCGATCCCTCTCCCCGCCGTGCTGCCGCCCTCCACCGCCTTATCCCCGCCTCCCTCCTGCGTTCCAGCGCCAGCATTTCCTCCAAGCTGCTCCGTCTCTACGCCTCCTGCGGTCTGGTTGAGCAAGCACACCAACTGTTCGACAGAATGCCTCGGAGTCATAAAACCGCGGCGTTCCCTTGGAACGCCCTCATCTCCGGCTACGCAGATTTAGGTCTTCACGACGACGCCATAGCACTCTACCGTCAGATGGAGGAGGAAGCCGTCGAGCCCGACCGCCATACATTTCCCCGCGTCATCAAAGCTTGCGCCGGCATCGGTTCGCTGCCAAACGCTGAGGCGATCCACCGCGATCTCGTTCGCTCCGGCTTCGCCGCCGACCCTTTCGTCCTCAACGCACTCGTCCACATGTACGCGAGATGCGGCGACATCGCCCACTCCCGCCGAATCTTTGATCAGATCCCCGACCGTGATCCCATTTCCTGGAACTCCATGATCAACGGTTACGTCCGCCATGGTTTGTTTCCGGAGGCCGTCGACATCTGCCGGAGAATGCTCGCCTCCGGGATCCATCCCGACGCCGTGACCGTCTCCACTTTGCTGGCCGGCTGCGTCGCCCCTTCAAACCGCCGCTTCGGCCTCCAGATCCACGCGTGGATCTTCCGCCATGGGCTCGAAGGCGAGCTATCCGTCGCCAACTCATTGATCACAATGTACTCCGATTATGGCCGATTAGCCCGCGCGCAGCTCATTTTCAATGCTATGCCGGAGAAGGATTTGGTGTCCTGGAACGCGATCATCTCCGCCAACAGACGAAATCCTCGCGTCCTCCGTCTATACCGGCTCATGGAGAACTCAGGCACCGCGCCCGACAGCATCACATTCGTGCTGCTGCTGTCGGCGTGCGCCAATTTGGGCCTCGTCGGAGAAGCGCGGAGGCTGTTTGACGAAATGCAGAGCGTGCACGGGATAAAGCCTGCGATGGAGCACTACGGGTGCATGACGAACTCGCTGGGGCGGGCGGGGCTGGTGGAGGAGGCCATGGATCTTGTGACCAGAATAATGCCGTTTGACGGCGGTCACGCAGTCTGGGGGTCGCTGCTCCATGCTTGCGCCGTTCAAGGCAATGTTCGCATCGGGGAGAAGGTCGCCGGACGGTTGTTCGATCTGGAACCAGACAACGAGCATAATTTTTCGCTTCTCAGGAAGATTTACAGCGATGGAGGGAGGACGGAGGATGCCGAGAGAGTTGAGAAGCTGGCCAGAGAGAGGGGATTGGAGTTCACAGAAATCTGGTAAGTAATTCTTCTCTGCTGCAGTCTATACAATAAATGCAAGTGCTGAACAAAGGTAATAATTATAATTCTGAAGAACAGCTCAGCTATTCTGGATTTAATTTTCATGAAATGTTAGAACATAATGAAGAAAATCAATGGCTAGAATGATCCAAATGCAGTTTGAGTAACCTTAATTAACATCAAATACTATCATCATAGTTGATGATGCATCTTAAAACTCTGCTCTTTTTGCATGACTGAGCTTAAAAATGTGCAGGAAAAGATAGAAATGGGGAAGACATACAGTTAGGCCTCATTTGGTTCAGCGGCGGGATTCCGGCGGGGTTGGAGACGCTCCTTTCAGTGCCGTTTTGCGAAGGCTGCGGGAGCAAACGCGTACGGTGGGCGTTTGTTTTTCCGCCTTGCGGCGGCGGTTGCTCCCGCACTGACGTGAAGACGCCCTACCAAATGACGACTTAAACTGTAATCTTAAGAATCCAATTTAAGAAAAATGATAAAGCATTTACAATGTTCGGGGATTTCCGGCAGTTCTTGAGGAAGAGTGAAGGGCAATTTCCGGTAGCACGAAAAAGAGACGTCTTGTTGTGGCAGATGAAAGTCGGAGGGAGGAAAGGGGAGCCCCAGCAAGACGAAATCGAGCTCTTCAAGGAGGAATGGCGAGCTCGCGAGAGGCGACTCCGTAGTCGTGTTGGGTCGACTCTGGGTCTGCTTAAAATTTTAAAAACATTGAGGCTCCGTTCGCTTCGCTGTTTTGGTAAAAGGCGTGGGAATTGGGGTCTCTCAATTCCCATTTTGGCGTTCGATTGAACGTTTGTTGGATCGGAATTGGTATTCGAGAAAAACATTGAGGTTTTGGTTCTTTGAAATTTAGGTGAGAATGAAAACTTGTATCCTTTGGTCGGTTTGTCGGAAACAGAAATCCAACAATGTTCGCCTTCTCGTTCTTCTTCTCCTTCTTCATCTTCTCCTGTAACCAATTCCGCCCTCTCAAAACCGATGAAACGAAAGGATCCTTCATTATATGTTCTTACAATAAAGTCGTGATGGGGTAAGTGGTGCGGGAGACGGCGAAAGAGTACTGATGTTTTAAATGCTGTTACGGGCAGACCTATTTTGGCTAATGGCAGACCCAGAATGTTGATGTGAAACCAAAAATGTTAATGTTAAGACAGAAATTAATTAATGGAATAGGAACTTCAGCAACTGAAGTGCAGAATTTGTACCGCCTGCTGCTTCCGCTCTTCCTTGTCGGTCGAGGATTGAAACTGGGCGCTGATTTTTCGTCCGCCCGCGATGGAAGGTTGAGATCCAGCATTTCAAAAATGACAACCAATTCATGTTGGCAGTTTCTGCTATTAGAGACGAAACGGGACCTCGTGTGCCCGCCCAACGCATGCCCGGAGGAGAACCCCTTGCCGCAGATGCCGCATTCATGAACCATGTCATCTTTTTTCTTGGTTTCTTAGCAGGCAGCAGGTTAATTTTGATTCTCTTGCAGGCCGTGCATCCGTAATTGCCGGCCATCTTTCTCTTCATCTTCTAATTTGCATAGACGTCTTCGACGGGGAGTTCTTCCTCGAAGTCCGCTGAGTTCCAATCAGAATACTTGCCTGCGGCGATTTTGTTTCGGTAGCCAATAACCGCTGATATCGCGGGAAAGCATCATGATACTGATGACGACGTTCTCCTGCTATGACTCGTAATCTGTGATTGACGGCGAGGTTGCTTCGATGGAGGTAGACCACGGGAAGGATGGGAGCGTTAGGGCATTTCATCGGGAAGAGATTTTTGGGCTGCCACTAGTGGGTTTGAGGAGGAGGAGGATAAAAAAGTCTTATTTTTAGAATTCTTAGTTTGCCAATAGCATAAATAGGTCTGCCCATATAATCAAAGCATGTTCGAATGAAAGAAGATAAAAAAAAATGCACTCATATAGAGTTAGCTTTGAAGAATCATTTATGAGAAATGGTAGATTCAAGGTAATTGAATGATTTGAAGAATGCTAGCCTTTTGCATTATTCGTAACGATGGCCATGAGGATTTTGTGTCGACACACAATCTCACCGCATATGAAATTTTTGACGACTTGAGTCGTGGTTTTTATTAGTGCATTGGCCTCGATTCATTTGCTGAAATAGTTTATCATCACGAGAATGAAGCGTCACTGCCCACTTGCCATGGGAAAAGGTCCGATGAGAACCATCACCCAGACTGTAAATTGTCAGGGGGCTGAGATGGAGCGTAGCTGTTGGGCAGGTTGACGTTGAAGAGGAGCGAACTTCTGACACTGGAAGCATTTCTTGGCATATTCATTGCAATCTTTTCTTATGGTGGTTGTTCCAATATTGATTACTCGTGATGGCAAAGATCACCCGAATAATTCATATTGTCAAGAAGAAAATTCTATTTTTTCTACTTTTCATTCCTCCACTTTTACCCCCCACAAAGCTTTGCTTCTAATCTTGGGGTTTCAACGGATTTTCCTTTTCCAAATTTGGAGCAGTTATTCCAGGATTAAGACGAATTTTTGTATCAAGAATTTCAATAAGTTATGGGTACACCGGACGAAATAGTAGTTGAAAATAATTATTTTGAACTTACTCCTTCCGAATTTACTCATATTTTTCATGAATCTTCACCCCCACCAATTAATTATTTTGACAATGAAGTTCATCAAAATATTGTGTTCCATGAATTTCCTACCCTTGGTACACCAAAGGAATATTTTTACAAGAAACTCCTCATTGTGAAGGTTTTTCCGACTCACTTCTTTTTAATTCTTTTTACACTAATGATCTTCTCTTAGATGATGAGTCATTGCAGCAAAATGTCTTTGACGATCCATTTGTCGCTCATCTCCAGCAATCCAAATTATCTCGGGTTGTACGAGTAATTTGGATTTACAATTTCAAGCCGACGGAAAAATAAAGAATCCAAAATATAGCGAAGAAGTCATCGGGCATCGCACATCGACAATTTTGCCTCAACGTGAATTAAGGAAGTTGCCCGTCCACTTTCAATTTAAATATCCTTTTAGTTAATCATTAACACGGAGCTCACAAAAAATATTTATATTTATGTTTTAAAAAAATATAAATATCAAAATTCCAAAAAAATGAGAAAAACTTACAAAACTCTTCACAAAAATTTTAAAGTGTAATATTAGATTCCCCCTTATTTTTAATTGAGTTTACCTAATTTAAAATATGAGTTTTATTTATAGGCATTTTAAAATTTATTCTTTTATGCAAATTTATTTTATGTCTCTTCATAATTTATCATATTTAATTTTTAGATGAATTTGATTTAATAATTTTTTATTATCTTTATTTGTTTAGATTTTTTTTAGTTTTAGTTTCTATTTTTAAAATATAATGAATTAATTTGTAAAAAATATGCTACAAATTTTTAAATATTATTTAAAATCCATCATCTCCTATATTGAGAAAGGGAAAAATAATAATATATGCTTGTTGATGAGAGAATAAAATGCATCATCCCGTACTTAAAAAAAATACTTAAATGAGAATGAAAGGATAAAATTCATCATTCTCTATGAGAGTTGAGAGAATAAAATTCATCATTCTCTCCTAAAGACATTTCTTTACCCTTTTATTGATTCCACCAAACCAAAATCATTTTAATTTTCAAGTCTTAGTGGTCATAGAATTATTTTTAAACCTTTGTTTGTTAAGAGAGTATTAAATAATTTGTGTTTTTCTAATCAATTTCTAATGTTTTTAAAAGTTTTTATAATTCTAATTTTAGATTCTTTTGGCTTAATTAAATACAATATTATTTTTGAAGATTCAAATTTTCAAATTAATATTTATTCTACTCATACCAATTTGTGAATCATGACCTATTTCTTATAAATCTAAATTTTATCTCAAAATTTATTTTAACATGAGTCATGTATTATTTAAAGTGCATAATTAAGTGTAATTCTTTTTGAAATATTCTATGTATTTTTCTCATATTTATGAATTAGTTTTGCTCTGGAATAGCAAAAACTTAAGTATGGATGCATTTGATAGTATATTATTTATTTATATTTTATTATAATAATCATTTATTAAATAGTTGTTTTTAATGATATTTTATCTTAATAATGGCTTAATTTCCTTCTTTTTGTATTTTTTGGAATAAATGGGCTGCTAATAACAATTTGTAGCTTATAGTCATGCTCAGAGGATTTTCTGGAGCATTTTAGACAAAAGTCAGAATTACACGCCCTGGGTCATGTCGTGTGCCCATACCATGTACCTCTTTACGCCACCGGGACGATCAAGCAAGATGTGACACGCTCCAGTTCAAATTTAAGATTACACGCCCCAGGGTCATGCTGTGACCATTGGCCGTGACCTTGTCACGTCTGCTCCCCAGCTTCTCCAGCCCATGATCTTGCTGTCGATTCAATTAAGAATACACGCCCATGGTCACGCTTGACTCATGACCGTGACCCAACCAGTAACTGCAGAAACAACCCAGTCACACCCGTTTCCGATCGTTCGTTATTCGTTCAAGTCACGTCCCAGGTCAGGTCGTGTACCAAGGACATGGCGCATCAAATTATGAAGTTTTTGGCAATTTTTCTTCCGAATGCTTTCCAGAATAAATTTGACAGTTTTTTCACCAAGTCACTCCCCAGATCAGGTTGTGTACTATGGGCGTGTACTTGGATTTTTTGACATAAAAGCCAACTGATTCCTAAAGTCCACCATCCAGCCCATGCTTAGATTTGATCATTTTAAGCTAATTTCCTGCACTTTTATTATTGTTTTTCCATCTTGCAATTTACTTTTAACATTTGCAATTTCAATTCCTAGTATAATTTTACTTTTCTTGCTTTTCAATTCTTAGTGTAATTTTTTCATTCTCTTGCTCTTCATTTTTATATCTCTCCTATTTATAAAATTGTCTTTTCTTTCAACATCTCTAGCTAATTTTCTTTTAGCATTTGATCAGATGGTCTCTTTAGTAAATTAATTATGTAATTTCTTTTATATAACCTTTGATGAAAAAAATCTCAATTTACCTTTGATTTTAAATATGTTGATTATATATCGTCGACATATGTCTTTCACTCTATGATCCGTATTCTAATTGGCTGAGAAGTTCGTGCATACGAGTAGATCGCTCAATTGTGAAAGGAGATTAATGCATCCCTCGAGAGAGGATGACATAAATCTTCCGAATTTGAGTCAAATCCAATAGTGAGGTTCACCTCGCAAAGCAAACTTAGGGGTTTCAACTAATCGAGAAATTTTAATCGATCAACATAAGGTTAGTTGGTAGTATTTCTCTAGCGAGATGCTATCATAATTTGAGAAATTTCACGGTCGAGTTATTTTATCAAATGCTTATGAATAATTATAATTACTAATTATTTTACTTTAGAAGGATCTTAGATCAAATACTCTTTCTTTAATTTTGTCTTTGCATTTTATCATTTCGTTATTGAAAAACCCAACTCTATATTGCCAAAAAAATAATAGTATGTTCGTTAATAGAAATAATCTACAAACCCTGTGGATTACGACACTTGATATTTATTTTAAATATCATATGCTATGAATGATAGGTACACGTCTCAATTGGAAAAAAAATCTTTTAAATTTTACCTATCACGTTCCTCCGTGCTTCGTTCCAAAATGCGCTTCACACCACTCAACACTGTCAAGCTCTAAACAGATAAATGATTAATTACCAAAACTTTCCCTAAAAATAGCATAATTACAATTTGCGCCCCTCTTGCTTTTGAAATTACAAAACCGCCCCCTAAAGTTTACATTTAATTACATCCATACCAAAAATACTCCAGCGGAGTAAATTTTCAGAGGGTCTTTTTGTGCATGGATATTATGAAATGTACTCACACAAGGGAAGTGATTGTAATTTCAAAAGGGGGATTTTTGTAATTTCAAAAGAGGGTAAAACTTGTAATTTATCAAACTTAGGGGTGAGATCCTAGTAAAGTAAATGGTCCTTCATAAATTGCCCATCCCAAGAAGAGCTAAAATGTTTCAAATTTACCTTTTTCAGCTAATCATCCCAATGTAGCAAGAAATGTTTTAGGACATGGTGGGCGAATTTCAACAAGAGGAGGTCAGACATCGTCTTCATTTCTCTCTGATCCGGCCACCGTTTTTGACGTGTAAGTAGTCAAAATTCATCGCCAAAAATTTATGAACGCTTCCTTCTTATCAGAGTCATTTCTCTCTGATCCGGCCACCGTTTTTAACATGTAAGCAGTCAAAATTCATCGCCAAAAATTTATAAACGCTTCCATCTTACCAAAGTCATTTCTCCCTGATCCGGCCACCGTTTTTGACGTGTAAGCAGTCAAAATTCATTGCCAAAATTTTATAAACGCTTCTTCTTACCCTAGTTATTTCTCTCAGATCCGGCCACCGTTTTTGACATGTAAGCAGTCAAAATTCATCGCCAAAAAGTTATGAACGCTTTCATCTTACCAAAGTCATTTATCTCAGATCCAGCCACCGTTTTTGACGTGTAAGCAGACCAAATTCATCGCCAAAAATTTATGAACGCTTCCATCTTACCAAAGTCATTTATCCCAGATCCAGCCACCGTTTTTGACGTGTAAGCTGTCAAAATTCATCGCCAAAAATTTATGAACGCTTCCATCTTACCATAGTCATTTCTCTCAAATCCAGCCACCATTTTTGACATGTAAGCAATCAAAATTCATCGCCAACAATTTATGAACGCTTTCATCTTACCAGAGTCATTTCTCTCTGATCCGACCACCATTTTTGACGTGTAAGCAGTCAAAATTCATCGCAAAAAATTTATGAACGCTTCCATCTTACCAGAGTCATTCCTCTTAGTTGCCCGGCCTGGTGCCCAGCCCGGGCAATGCCCGGGCCCTAGGCCCGGCCTGGGACCAGGCCGGGCAAAGCCCGGGCCAGGCCTGCAAAAGCCTGGCCCGGAAGTGCCGTTGAACGACTCTTTAAAAGAGTCGTTGCCGTTCAACGGCTTTCCTGGAAGCGGTAGCTGCCAGGAATTAATTCCTGGCAGCTGCCGCTGCCAGGAATGGCAGCCTAGGTGTAGGCTGCCATTTTTTGGCAGCCTAGGTGTAGGCTGCCATTTTTTGGCAGCCTACACCTAGGCTTTGTTTTTTATTTATTTAAAATATATATATATTTTTAATTTTTTTTTAAATTTAAACTATATAACCCCCCTATTCCGATCCCCCCCCCCCCCCCCCTCTCTCTCACCCTCTCTCTCTCCTCACACACTCTCTCTCACTAACCCACCCTCCTCTCTTTCTCTCTCATTCTCTCTCATTTGAGAAGATGACATATTCCTCCTCTATGCCTTCGTCCTCCGCATTGACTGCGTAGGAAATTGTGGAGCATAAGCACACAGCTCCAGTATGGGAGCACTTTGAGAAAGTGCGGATCGTTACTGTATTTAAGGTGAAGTGCAAACATTGTTTGAAACTGCTAACCGTTAGCGGAAATTCAACGCTCGCCCGACATATCAAATCATGTCTGGCTAAGCAAGCCCCGGAGGCCACTCAAGCGCAAATTTCTGCAGGCGGACAAATCTGGATGTATGATCAGATGCGTCAACGAGAGCTTCAAATGAGGAACGTCATTAGACATGGATTGCCGCTCGGGCACTATGACAACGAGGAGAAAACTGAATACATACACGAAGGGCTTCAGCCAAAATATCAACAGGTAAGTAGATCAACACTTAAGCGTGATGCATTTAAAACTTATATGCAATCGAAACAGGACTTAATAAATTATTTAGAAACTTACGACGGTAGAGTTAGTCTGACGAGTGACGTTTGGAGTAGCAATATAAAAACAGGAGTATCGTATATATGTATTACTTGTCATTGGATTGATTCCGATTCATGGAAGTTAAATAAACGTATTATATGTTTTGAGTTTTTCGAATATCCACATACTGGTCAAGCTGTTTATCACGTAATTACAAAATGTATTCGTGAATTTAAAATTAAAGATAAAATATTAAGTATTTCTTTCGATAACGCTAGCAATAATACGGTCGCAATCGATTATTTAAAACGTGATTTGAGACCAATATTAGGTGGGATATTTTTTTCATACACGGTGCGTATGCCACGTTTTAAATTTAATTGTGCAGGATAGTTTATCGTATATGGAACCCTATATTAATAAAATTCGTATTTTGTTAAAATATATTTATACTTATAAAAAACGTAAACAATATTTTAAAATTTTTGTAAATGCACAAGGGCTTAAATTTTTAAAACCTGAATTTGATGTCTATAAGATGGAATTCAACATATAAAATGATAAAAAGAGTAGTGCGACAAAAAACACAACTAATAAAATTTTATAGTATGTACAAAGTTCATGATTTTCATGATTCTGATTGGGATGTAATTGAAAATTATATGGAATTATTAGAAGTTTTTTATAGATCGACAACTATTTTATCTGGCATTTATTATCCTACTAGTTCACTCGTTATCGAAAATTTTGTATTAATTACAGAAAAATTTAAAGCTTATAAAAATATGAAGGTTGACATCCGTTAATTCAAATAATGGAAGAAATTTTTTTAAAATATTATAAAGAAATGTCAGCTATGTTTTAATGCGCCGCAGCTTTAAATCCTTTAATTGGCGTAGATGTCGTAGAAAATCTTATAGAAGAAATAAACAATAATTTAAACTTATCTGTAAGCTATCATTTTTTTTATAATATAAGTGTTTCAAAATTTAACACCAATTTTACAGAATTTTATAATTATTACGACCAGTTATATGGATCGCGGCCTAGAGAAGAAAGCACTCAACCAAAAACCAAAGATATTCTAAAAAATAAGATTTTAGAGTTAGCTGCCCGGAAAAAACAACAAACTTCTAGTACTTTAAATGAATTAGGATTATATACGAAAACACAATTTCAAGATTTTAAAATATCAAAATTTCAAGAAAATTTTGATATTTTACAATGGTGGAAAAATAAAATTAATATATATCCTGTTATGATTTTTATGACCAGAGATTTACTAACAATCCAAGCTAGTATTATAGCTTCGGAGTCTGCATTTTCTTTGAGTGGCAGGATTCTGAATGACCAAAGGAGCCGCCTGAGCGACGAGACTTTGGAAATGTGCATATGATACAAAGACCACTTGGATGCTATGAAGAGGAGGCAGCATGTCGCATCGATCGAAGATAGCTCATCCGAAGTTGAAGATGAGCTAGGCAGCCTAAATTTGGGCACAAAGATCAAGCCTGAACGTCATTTCCGAGGGCTAACTCTCAAGTGTCAATACTAATATTGTATTAATATAGATTTTTTAAAGATCAAATATTTGTATTCGTATATTTTATATTTTCATAATCATAAAAATATCTAGACGTATTTAATTTTTATTGCCGCATATTTTTGTAGTTAATAATTTTATCAATAATATTTTTTTTTTCATTATTATTTTGTGTGTATTATAAAATATAGATAATAATAATATTATTATTATACTGATATATTTATATGTATTTAAATATATATATATATTTTTAATTTAAAATTTTGCTCGCCGAGCTCAATTGAGCTCGTCGAGCTCAGGCGAGTTCGTCGAGCTCAGGCGAGTTCGTCGAGCTCAGTGGAGCTCGTCGAGCTCAGGCGAGTTCGTCGAGCTCAGGCGAGCTCGTCGAGCTCCCCCGAGCTCGTCGAGCTCCCCCGAGCTCGTCGAGCTCCCCCGAGCTCGTCGAGCTCCCCCGAGCTCGTCGAGCCCCCCCGAGCTCGTCGAGCCCCCCCGAGCTCGTCGAGCTCCGCCGAGCTCGTCGAGCTCCGCCGAGCTCGACGAGCTCAATTGCCGGGCCAAACCCAGGCCCGGCCTGGGCCTGCAAGGCCTTGGTAGGCCTCCTCAAGAGGAGGCCTGGGCCCGGCCTGGGGCTGGCAAAAACCAGGCCCAAGCCCGGGCTTTTTCCAAAAGGCCTGGGCCCGGCATGCCCGGGCCCAGCCTGGGCCTAGCGGTCTTTTTGCCCAGGTCTATGCAAAACCCCTTGGATCCACCCTTGGTGGCGCATGATCCAGCAGAGCTAATAGTCCTCCGAAGAAGGCAATTGAAAAAAACCAGGAACAAGTTGTAGGGCAGCTAACCAGAAGGATTTAAATACAAAGTGAATGAATTCAAAGAATATTTGGAGACAGTAATTAAGCCTTAAGCAAATAACTAATGATCTACATACAATCCATTAATGAATGTGTTCAATAATTAATGGCCCATATGCAATTAATTACACATGAAGGAAACATAACTGAACACAAACAATAAACAATATATTAAGCAATTAACCACATACATTAAGCAATTAATGCATGTGATTCATTTAATATATATGCAATTACACATGAAGATGACATTAATCCTATATACATTAAGCAATTATTATTTTTAATGTCACTAACTACATGTAATAACTCAAATTACACATGAAGAAAACACCATTCTTAACAAGAAATGCTTCCTGATTAAAAAAAAGGTTAAATGAATATTCATACATAGATCAAGCAATTCTTGACAACTATTATAAACATCACAATCTGAAGGGCTGCCGAAGAAATACGAAGAAAAATCGCAGTCTTGCTCAATCTTTTTTATTTGTATAGCCTAACAACTTCCTATTTAAGGGCTGGCATTTAGTTATTTTGCCCTCTTCACTCAAACCCTAACTTGCCTAATACCAAAATACCTGAGCAGGCTGAAATCGGCGCCGTTATTGCACTTCTTGGGATCCGCGGATGAATAAAATAATAGCCTCGGCAAATGTGACCGTCTGAGCATTTTGTCTTGCATGGATTTTGTCATCTGTAATAGAAGATTTTAGAGACGACTAGGGCTCCGTTTGGCACGGCGGTGGCGGTCGTGAACATGGGGGTTAAACTGTCATTCGTTAACGCCCACCTAAGGAACTTCATCCACTTTTATGTCCAAACGGATGGAGTTTTATAGGCGGTCGTTAACGAATGACAGTTTAACCCATGCGTTTACGACTAAATCTGAAACTCTGTATCCAAGATATTTTTGAAGTAATTGGAACATATAAGGGATCTATTAAAAGAACTAAAGGTCATAACTTCAACAAAAGCTGAACATAGAAAACAGTAAATAATATCCGCAGTAACAATTTAAGCTCACCGACGGCAGTAGCCACAGCTAAGGCTTCGTTTGGCACAGCGGTGGCGGTCGTAAACGCATGGGTTAAACCGTCATTCGTTAACGACCACCTAAAAAATTTCATCCGTTTGAACATAAAAGTAGATGAAGTTGCTTAAGTGAGCGTTAACAAATGGCAGTTTAACCCACATGTTCACGACCACCACTACCGTGCCAAACGGAGCCTAAAGCACGGAATACTGAAAGATCGGTCAAGACACATGACATTATTGAATTTTTGAAACACAAGGGTTGAGATTTTAGGTACAAAGCCCCCCAGTAGACTCACCTGCTGTGACTAAGAATTCTTCTTTATGACTAGTTGGTTATACCTAGTCTATTTTTATGAAAATGGTGGCTGCTGTCTTTTTTTTTTCAGTGTCAGCACTTCTGGAGTTGTGCTAACATTAAGACATTCATTAAACTTGTTCAATATTTATGACATTAGGGTTTATGAAATGAGGATCAAGTGAATGTACCTATACTAATTAGTCCAGTCAAGATCTACATTTCATTGCAAACACTAACAGTCGTGCGTGGTGTCCCTTTGTGTGAATCGTGCAGTAGTACCTTGGATCGCATTCTAAATGTCCTAATACTGAGAGCACCCCTCTTAGTTTCGAAATTACAAAAATATCCCCTTAAGTTTTCATTGCATTACAAAAACCTCCCCTTAAGTTTTCATTGCATTACATCCATGAACAAAAATACCCCCCGGACACTGTTCACCGAGGGGGGTATTTTTGTGCATGGATGTTATGAAGTGAAAACTTCAGGGGAGGTTTTTGTAATGAAATGAAAACTTAAGGGGAGGTTTTTGTAATTTCGAAACTAAGAGGGGTACTCTCAATAATTTAGCAAAGTTAGAGGGGAGGTCCCGGTAAATGGCCCTATATATATTTAATAAAAAAATTATGGAAATCTAATGATTTTCACAATATTATGAAAATTTCTGAAATTATTTAATAATTTTAGGCCAATTTAAAGCAAAGTTGACTTTGATGCATCACACCACTCTCTTTTTCTTCATTTTCTCATTTTCTTCAACTTTTTTTTCTTTAGTGGTGTAAAATAGACAAAAAAAAGAGTTAAAATGGATGGCCTAAATGTTACACCAACGATGCGGCTTCTCATATAGGTAATAGATAGATATGCTCAAGTTTGAGGAAGGGTTCTACTCACCGATCATCGCCAGGGAAGCACGGAGAGAAAGCTGCTCTGAGTAATTGCTAAAGTTGTGGTATTTTCTGCAAAACATGGGAATTGGCAACGGGAAGAGAAAGCTGCTCTGAAGTAGGTGAAGATTTTATCATCCAATCCATAGCTGAATTGCTTCCAGCCTGTTTGAATGCAACAGCTGCATCACTTTCCATCTGTTGGAATTCCAATGCTCTCGCCTGATTCATTTTCAACTTCCATTCAATTTACAATTTCCCTAAAAACAGAATTAGAAAAGATAAAATAAGAATGCTATAGCTCTTCACATACTACTCCAAACTTGATTCTCTTTCCTTCCATTGATAGGTCAAGAGATGTCAAGAAAATGTTTCAGCTTGGACGGAATTGGTGTAAAATTCCGTTGTTCGGCACTGCTTAAATTTGTTTGGTGTTGGAATTGAATTCAATTCCATAAGAATTCACAGTACGTCATTTATAATATAAAACTACCGAGCACTCAGCCTATATTATAATATAAAACTTACCTTGTTAACAAGTAATGTGTTGATTAATAATTTTTGAACTCGTGACAGTTTTTAGAGTTGGAAAATGCAATACAAAATGATGATGGTGATGTAATGAACTTGAGTGTGAAGCCAAAACATAACCACCAAAGGTATTATAACTCCGTGCTTGATTTTGTAACATTTGTATTTTGAAAATTAATGTACCACAAGTTATTTCACAATAATATAACTCAAGTAACTACGTTTTCTCAAATTTTACATCTTATTTCACCTTACATTCATCGTTTGTTTCTATGTAAATTGCACACTAAAAAACCGCACCGACATCGCAAAAAACTGTAACGCACCGAATACGTACCACACATTTTTGGTGCGGTGTGGTTTTGCTCGGGCCGAAACCGCGCCCTTGCGGTGCAGTTGTGATTTGGGCCCAAACAGCACCAAAACGTACCGCGCACACCCCTAACTACAGCTCACAGTCCTTCGGGCTTCAGCCTCCCAACCGCCGCAGCAGGTGCTCCTTTCTCCCAAAAGGCGGCGTTGTCTAGTATCGAAAATCACACATCGCCCACCATCCAATCTCCCAATCGTTTGGCATTCTCCAGCTCATGTTCTACTATAACCCTATGTTGCCGAAGGCGCCGATTAGCTAGTATGAGATTAGGGCAAATGTGCTGAGAAACATGGCCAAACCTGAAGCATTATATTAACAATTCATTCATTTTAACCAGTCATGCATATCTGTTGTTTCTTGTA
The DNA here is from genome assembly GCA_033032865.1 of Dactylorhiza incarnata. NCBI lineage: Eukaryota > Viridiplantae > Streptophyta > Magnoliopsida > Asparagales > Orchidaceae > Dactylorhiza > Dactylorhiza incarnata. The sequence goes on along the minus strand of JAWHQI010000444.1, from coordinate 914,810 downwards.
TTATTTTTTAATAGGTTTGCATTCTGCCAAAAATAAGTTCATTTCCAATATGATGTTAATCCATTCTGTTCGGATTATGAATGAACATTCAAACTATTTTTTTCTCTGGGAAACTTTTTTGAACACCGTTTTCCAATAATGACATCAAATTAGCTATAGCCTAATCAGTCCCTCGCTAAAAAAGCCTTAAAATATGCACTGTTACAGCTAATTTTAGTTACATTGTATCAATGTTTGGGTCGAAGGAATTACAAAAGCCTTAAAATATGCACTGGTACAGCTAATTTTAGTTACATTGTATACATGTTTGGGTAGAAGGAATTACAAAAGCCTTAAAATATGCACTGTTCTGAATTTCAATGATTAGCCCAATCTGAAAACTCACAAGAAAATGGAGTAAAAGTAGATAACTCATTAAATTAATCACGAAAATAAAAACAATATGATATTTTGTTTGCTTTTATGTTTGTTTTGAACTCTCAATTTAATAGTAATGTATGTCACTATAATCACTGATTACTTGTTCACATTTTTTAAACTTTATATTTCAACTCCTGCAAAGGTCGGTTCGGTTGAATGGAAATGGGTTTAGGAATTGATTTTGAGTATAAATAAGTCTTTTGTAGGCGTTCGGATGGACGGAATTAGCCCTGGGAATTGGAATTCCACAAAACCCAGGTTTTCATTTTACGCTTTGCCCTATTCTTGTCTCGCCCAACAGATTTTTCGCGTTTTCGACTCCACGCGCAGGAACTCCCAGCAGCGCCGCGCAACTCCTTGTCTTCTCGCCGCCCCAACACCACAAACGCCAGCGATTAGGTATGCGTTTCTTCTTCTCCTCCATTCTCAGTATCTTACTCATGGATTTTTTTTTTTCATTTTTTTGCACCCGGCGAGAGGATATTCAAAGCCCTAGATTCACAGATTCGGCCGCCCCTGGTTCTATTTTTCTCGTTTCTATTTCTACTTCTTCATCATCATGATCTCAGGTTTTTATCCCCTGCCCTACATCATTCCAATCCGACCTTGGTACTTTTCTTCCCATTCGATTTTGGCTTGTGAGGTATGGATTGATTTCTATGTTAGATTCGCAGATCCAATTTTGGCGTGTTAGCATCCTAATTATTATTAGAAAATTAAACTATTTTTCTAGCAGCTAACGTTGTATGGGAATTTGAAAACACTTGTTAGACCACCACAGATTTTGGCTCGTGAGGATGGATTGATTCCAGAGACTGCCAGATAGGTTTTTTTGATTCAATATTCTCAGTATACTGAGCTGAATTTTGGAAAAAAAATTATTCAATATTATATGGATAATGACTCATTTGCTCTAGTATATTATACATGTTACGATTGACATATAAGAGGTGATGTGAGTCCTTATACATGTTATTATATTATACATGTTGCTGATAGTCACATGATAGGTGGCGGTTCTGATGATAATCTATTACGGTTCCTCGAAGGAATCTGGCAAGGGGAAGGGCTGGCGATAGTGAGAGAAGAAAGGGGATTAGGGTTGAGAGGGAACTTAGGGAGGAGCCCTAATTTCTTGCATTCATACGAGATAAACCAAATAACACCTACAACTCTCATTATAACAGTGGGGTGCGAATAACCAAAGTTCTGGGGTGCGAATAGTAAAAATACAAACAAGCATGAAATACAAAATATTCAAACGGAAGATGTTCCTCCGGCATCCACCAACGTAGTTGGGCTTCGGGCTGAACCCTTCTTGCGTGTGTAGACCTTCCACGGCGTTGCCTCTTCATGTGTGGTCGTATCAATACTCTCGTCTGAAAAATTGTCTTTGTCCTCAATGCAGTAATCTAGAAATTGACGGCGAAATTCATCCCGGGGCAGCCACGAAGCATCGGTTTCTGGGCGGTTTCACCAAGCAACTAGAATTTCCTCAGGTCCGGCACGCCCGGAAGGTGGCGGCGGCGGCCAAGTAGCTTGGTCAGATAGTGGGGGGCCTCGCCGGAGAGGTCGATGTCGGTTGGGATGTGGTACACGGTGGAGTGCTCGCCCACAACCCGACGTAGCTGAGAGACATGGAACACCGGATGTATGCGGCTCCCGCTAGGGAGGCGAAGGCAGTATGCAGCGGAGCCAATGTGAGCGATGACTTTGAAAGGCCCGAAGAACTGCGGGGCTAACTTAAGAAAAGGACGTCGGGCTACCGATAGTTGACGGTAAGGATGGAGCTTGATGAAGACCTTCTCGCCCACTTGGAAGGAGAGGTCGCGCCGCTTTTTGTTGGCAGAGGAAGCCATTTTCTCTTGAACCCGACGTAGGTGGTATTTAAGTTGTTCGAGGATAGAGTCCCGATCTTGGAGATGGTTGGCAAAGATTTCCACTTGGCATTCCCCTAGAAGGTGAAGGACGACCGACGACGGTGGCCGGCCGTAGACGGTTTCGAAAGGAGTGGTTTCGGCCGCTTGATGGTACGTCGTGTTGTAGGAGTATACGTCCCAACTCCCAACTTAGCCATTTGGCCCACCCACAGGGTTGCTCCCCAACGAAACAACAGAGATAGGTCTCCAAGCACCGATTGAGAACTTCGGATTGGCCGTTAGTTTGCGGGTGATACGCGGTGCTCATGCAGAGGCGGGTGCCTTGAAGGCGAAAGAGGGATGTCTAAAATGCGCTAAAAAATAATGGGCCACGGTCGTTCACAATCGTCCTCTAAAATCCATAAAGTCGCACTACCCCATTGACGAAGCTCTCCACCACGGAGGCGGACGTGTAGGGTTGGCGGAGTGGAAGGAAGTGAGCGCATTTGAAGAGATGGTTCACCACCACCAAAATACAGTCAAAACCTTGTGAGTGCGTGCGGTAACCGTATGATGAAATCCAAGGCAAACATCTTCCCAAATCATTTCCGGAATTGTTAGCAGTTGGAGGAGACCGCCCGGGAACATGGCGTCATATTTGACATTTTTGGCAAGTGAAGCATGCGACCACGAATGCCTTGACTTGGCGAAACATGTGTGACCAATAGAGAGACGCCGCCAAGCGGCGATAAGTGCGGAAGGCTCCGGCGTACCCCCGGAGGGGGATGCATGGAATTTGGCTAGGAGGCGAGGAATGCTAGGCGACGACGGCACGAGGAATAGGTGGCCTTTAAAGAACAAACGACCTCCCACAAGTGAATAGGGCGGGCAATCCGCGGCGTCAGCGATGAGGGCCGTCCGGATGGCGTTCAAGTGGGGGTCGGCCTCCACTTTATGTTGGATGGTCGCCGCTTCTTCTCAAATGGGCCGAGAGATGGCCGAGAGTTTCGGGGACTAATTTTGACGGGAGAGAGCATCAGCCGCCCGATTTGCTTTGCCCGGACGAAACTCAATGGTAAAATCATAGCCAAAGAGCTTGGCGACCCATACTTGTTGTGCTAGCATCGCGATTTTCTGATGTAGGAAATAGCGAAGGCTATGATGGTCGGTACGGACCACAAAGAGCCGGCTGAGTAGATATGGTCGCCAATGTTGGACCTCCAAGACGAGGCCAATGAGTTCGTTTTCATACGCGGAGCGGCTCCGAGTGGTACTTGAGAAGACCCTACAATAGTAAGCCACCGGTCGGCCGGATTGCATGAGAACGCCCTGACACCGATGCCGGGCGCGTCACACAAGGCTGAAATCTGGCATTGCTAAGACCGGTCCTTGCACAAGAGCTTGTTTGAGAGCAGCGAAGGCGGCGACCACCGCGGCAAACCAAAGGAACGGACCCTCTTCCGAGTTCTTCAAGAGTTGTGTAAGTGGTTGTGCCATAGCCCCGTAGCCTTGGATGAAGTGTCGGTAGTAGCCGGTCAAGTCCAAGAATCCTCGGATTTCCCGAAGCGAAGTGGGGGTCGGTCAATGGAGGACCACCGCAATCTTTTCTTTATCCATCGCCACCCCCGGGGCCGAAATATTGTGTCCTGAGGAGCTCACTTCCGACGCGCCGAGGAGCATGTCTTCGGGTTGAGCTTGAGGTGATGGCGCCGAATAGTGGACAGAGTGAGGCGGACGTGCCGAATATGATCCTGCCAAGATGAATTGTACACCAAAATGTCATCGAAAAAAATGAGAATGTGTTTACGAAGTACCGCCCGGAAGATGTCGTTCATTGTTGCTTGGAATGTGACGGGAGCGTTCGTAAACCCGAACGACATGACTAGAAACTCGTAGTGGCAATCGTGGGTCCAGAACGTGGTCTTGGCGATATCCTCTGGTCGGACCCGGATCTGGTGGTAGCCCGCCCGAAGGTCCAACTTGGTGAAGTATGTCGCCCCGTGAAGCTCGTCAAGCAGCTCCTGGATGACCGGAATGGGGTACTTGTCCGGTATTGTGGCTTTGTTGAGCTATTGGTAGTCAACGCAGAAGCGCCAACTATCGTCCTTCTTCGGCACCAAAAGGATCGGGCTAGAGAAAGGGATCTCACTAGGAAGGATAAGGCCCCCCATAAGCATCCCCCGCACAAGGAGTTCGATTCATCTTTTTGCACATGACCATATCGGAAGGGCCACACGGAGAGCGTTGTGGTCCCAAGATGAAGTGGAATGGCATGTTCGGTCGGCCTCACCGAAGGCAACCCCGTAGGGCTCTAAAACACGTGAGTGAACTCAGTGAGAAGTTCCTGGAGCTCAATTGAGAGGGAGGGACGACCACTGCCTCAGAAAGTGGCCATAGCCATGCGGTGAAGTCGACTTCAGTGGTCTGCTGAATGGCGCGGAAGGAGACATGCGAAGTAGGGTGGAGTCGCCAACGAGACGACACTGACGTCCCTCATTGAGGAATTGCATAATCATGGTCGCCCAGTTGACCTGAACATCACCCAGTGTGCGGAGCCAAGCCACGCCCAAAATGGCGTCGATGCCACCCAAGCTAAAAGCATAGAAGCCCGTCGTCAAGGCGCAAGGGCCGATCAAGAGAATCATGGAAGGGCAACGACCTTTGGTCGGCCGACGTCTCCCATCGCCAAGGCAGGCCGTGAAGTCCGAGGAGGGGTCAGTCGGAAGGTGGAGTTGCAGTCACAGTTGCTCTGGGATGAAATTGTGGCTCGCATCACTATCCTCCATAATGATGATCGGTCGATCTTGAAGCGTCTCGGGGAGCTTCATAGTTTAGGGGTCGGAGATCCCTCCCACCGAGAAACAAGGAAGCTCCAAGTGGTGGAAGGTGGCCGTGGTTGCGCCCGAGGTGTCATCTGGAAGCGAGCTCGAGGGCCTCAAAATTGGCCAGAGTGACCTCAGAGTATTCGTGGTTGGAGCCGTACGGTTGTCGACACCGGAAGCACACGCCTTTGTTGCGAAGCTCATTGTAATTGTTGTAAGAGAGACACTGGGGGTCGGGCGGTTACCCCTGTGTGGTACTCATGGGGAGGAGCCAGGGTGAGTGGCCTCCATGGTGGTCACAGAGTGTGGTGGCCGGCGGGAGGCGCATGTGGCCGAGGAGACAGGTCGGCCTCCACCAAGTGGGCAATGTCAAGGGCATCAGAGACCGTCCGTGAATGATGCGTGTGAAGGCGGGAGCAGATGTGCGGAAGCAGGCCTTGCATAAAAAACACAAGATAATGATCGGGGGGAGGGAGGGATCATGCGTCAACAAGGAGACAAACTCAGCAATGTAATCGTCAAGGCCGTCCGTTTGACGGATTCCGCAAAGACGCTCAATGGCGGAGCCGAAGTAGCAGATATCATTTCTTGTTTGAGCTCGCTCCAAAAGAGGAAGGGTTGGATTGACGGAGACACCGAGTCCAATGTAGCGCGGATCCATCGAGACCGACAATGACGGTAGCCACCTTTTCCGTGTCTAGGATGAGATTGAGGTCAAAATATTGCTCCGTCTTGGCGATCCATCCCATTGGGTCGACGCTGGCGAAGGACGGAATGTCAAGGGCAAGGGCAGAATGGCTTGGCGGAGCGGGATGGTGCGGTTTCGGCAATGGCCAGGGCGGAAGTGCACCGAGAAGGGAACCACCGTTCGAAAGAGAACCGAAGCCAAAGGCGGCGGCGGGGGCGGAAGCTTGGAGGTGGTCGACCTTGGAGTTGATGGCGAGGAGCGTTGCTTGCATGGAGGCGAGGAGTTGGTCGTGTGCATACACGCGACGACTTAGGGTGTCGTCGGCGCTGTCCGCGGGAAAATTGGGATGGAGCCGAGTCAAAGGGGTGGAAGCAGCTCGGCAGACACGGTGCAGTGTGCGATGCGGGGACAAGAAATCGCAGCGGCAACAATAATACCGGCGGTGGCGGGCGATATGCAGGTCAGACCAAATATTAGGGTTCCTGGGAGGAATCCGGCAAGGGGAAGGGTCGACGGTGGTGAGGGAGAAGAAATGGGATCAGGGTTGAGAGGGGAACTTAGGGAGCAGCTCTAATTTCTTGTATTCATCCAAGATAAAACCAAATAACACATACAACTCCCCTTATAACGTGGGGTGCGAATAACCAAAGTTTTGGAGTGTGAATAGTAAAAATACAAACAAACACGAAATACAAAATCTTCAAACGGAAGACGTTCCCGCGGCATCCGCCAACGTAGTCGGGCATCGGGGCGAACCCTTCTTGCGCGTGTAGACCTTCTACGGTGTTGCCTCTTCATGTGCAGTCGTATCATAATCACATGAGAGGCGGTGGACTTGAAAATAATATTAAATTATTTTATGTTTACTAGATAGAGATTAATATGTAAGGTTTAGTTATCTGTTTTGCCTAAATTAAGGCAAAACTTATATTTTGATTTTTAATTCCGGTGGATGAATTCTTTCCTGCAACCGAACAATAGAATTGGCCAATTCCAATTTTTGTTGTCTAATTCCATCCTGCAACCAAACAACATAACTGGAATTCAACCATTTCTAATTCCTGCATGAATTGGAGTTGCTGAATTCCAATTCCGTCAAACCAAACGGACCCTAAATGAATTCTTGCTTGCAGCCAAACAACGGAATTGCTAATTCCATTGTCTGAATTTCTATTTTTGGCCTAACAGCAGAAGTAGAATTAGTTTTAATTCCAATTCCTGCGGATTTGGAATTGAGCCAATTCCAATCCTATCCCTCAATTCCTCACAAACGAATGGAGCCTTAGAGTAAATTATACGAAATTAAAATAAGCCGTTTATGTTTCTTTGTCAATAAAAAAATTAATATAGTAGGGCCATTAAGTCTTAAAGCTAGTAATTTTAATTCATCATAAAGGTTGTCAATGTTGGCCAATAAACAAGAAGCATAACAGAATTAAGGGTTAAAAAAATTAATGTTTCTTAATTACCAGTTCGAGGCGTTTTTTTTGCACATCAACCTGGGCCTGCAGTCAAACAACCATATCAGCATAAAATATAAGTAAATAGTTTGATGCTTTTCATAAAGAAAGATCAGAAAACTACCGGCAAACATTAAAAAGTTGTCACTGATGATGTATAATTGATAGAGAAATGTATCCACCTCTATTTTCTTTGGAAGATATGAAGAAAAACAGAAACAAAAAATTTTTATAGTTGATATCAAAGTCATGAGGTGCTTGTAGATTGACATTAAAACTGCACTACAAGGATTAAATTAGGAGAAAAATAGCAGTAAAAGGATTGATTAAAAATCATTGTAGCATTGGTTTATTTGGGTATTATAAAAAGTTATAAACTGATGTAAGAGCATAATGAAAAGTCAAATTTTACAAACTTAAATAATATCTCATAGAAAATAGATATCTCAAGTTCCATAGAATGACATTTGTACAAAAAAAAATATCATGATAAAATCATCAGCTAGATGAAGTTTATTAAGCTTTTATGTTATCTGCATATATGCTATAGCCTTCTATTTGATAGTAGATTGAATAATTTCATAGCAACATGTGCTTCATCATTCCTTCTTTCTTGATTAGAAATTTCTCAAATTGAAGCTTAAACATAAAACATGAAACTGAAATACTATCAAACTAAGTACTTCAATCCTCAAAATATCAAAAATCACTACATAGCCGTATTTTGCCTTGGGTTAATCTTTTAATAACTGAATTTTGTTGTCCTAGATAAATCTCTTGAAACATATAATGCATTATGTTTTTCTACAAAAAAGTGCTTGAATAGAATTCCGTTCATTCCTGTTTATTTTGTTTTTATTTGGCCCACAAGTAATCTTTTAAACGACAGCTTATTAAAACCACAATGCTTCCCTAAATCGTACTAGCAGTTTATCTAAATGACCAAAAAAGGTATGATAAAAGAAGGAATCATTATGCACAACCTAGAGCCTATAAATATCTTGCTTCACGCCTTCACTTATTGAAATTCAGAAGAGAATATCAACCATTGTTCGAGAATATCCAGCCACTACTTCAAGATCGATACACACGACAAAATTAAAATAAGAAGAAAAAAAACATTGGCATATGGAGTTCCCGCTAAAACAATATCTGAGAGGTTGTACTTTGTACAGAAGATTGAGCGAAGGAATAGAAAATCAAGGAAATCTACATATATTTTGTTTACAAATTTAAAGGACATCATCAGCAATAACATTTTCCCAACAATTTGATCAGCCTATTGAATCCTCAATTTCTATTCTTTCTTGTCAAGTGTTACCTGAGGTATTAAACATAAACTAAACAAATCATCTTGAATAGCTTCCAATGTATTTTGTTGGGTACTTTTTTGGTAGAAGAAATCCATTAAAGATTAACGAATTCTTTCATACAAGATACCCGCTCAATCATCAATTGCACACCCCCTAAGCTCAGTGAGAAGATCTTCCTCAGAGCAAGAAAAATCCCCCATCTCAACCGCTAGGACAACACAACAGTCGGCAGCTTTATTAACAACTCCAAAGTCATGTCTTATGACAATCAAAAAGACTAGCTACCCACTCCATGGCATCCTCCACCTGCTCAACATGAGCATCGTAGCAAAATGTGGCACCCTGGATTTATTGAATCACCTTCGAGGTGTCTCCTTGAATCACCAGCCATCCCTTAACCAGCCTTGGAATAGCACGCTTAAGCCTCTCACACGCTTAAGCCTGCATTGACCAACATCTGAAGCGCACAACTCCAGCTAAAAGGAGAAAACCTACATGATTCCTTGGAATCCAACCAACTCCCACCCATCCTAAGGCATGCTTGACTGCCCATCAAAGTTGCGCTTGCACCATTCTACTTGTGGGAATTATTCAAGACGAGTGTAAGAGTGGGCTAATGCAGAGATCTCCCATGGGATCCCCAGTAATGTTGAAGCGCCAGTACATTCCTCAAACAACCCCCACAACTTCAAAGATGTCCTTGGCAGTGTTAACATCTTCTTTAAGAACCCTTTAAAAGAGAGCGCTCCTTGCCTTCCAAATGTACCAACAAAACTTACAGATAGTGACCAAGGGTTCCTTTACTGAGTTTAGGGTTTACTGGTGCCACAGGACCAGGTAACCCTCAGCAAATAGGTAACTGAATCCCAATTTTAACCCCACCGAAGGACCATACAAGTCGCACGTTATAACTCCCTCACCTAACTACAGGCCTCCTCCGAGCCATTACCATATCTAGGACAAGAGAAGGATATGGTCATCCTGTGCAGTAAGAAATGCGCGCATAGGCATCCAATCAAAGCCTACCTTCCAAAAAAACTGTTGGAGATTGACCCATACGTGTTTATACTCGCAGGAGGCGGTGATATATTGCCCGCCAGACGATCCGAGTCCACAGATGTGTCTGGATGGCGTTCCAAGTAAGTTTCCTATATTTTTTTTATTTTTCGAGTTGTAGTTGAGATCCGATCGGTTCGGATATTATGAGTCGTCCGATCTGGGTGCCATGTGCAGTTATCTCCTTTTATATACATATACATGCGACAATTTGAGGTATCGATAGTTTGGTTCAGTTCTGAAACTGTTGGATTCCCCCCCCCCCCCTCAATGCAACTCCTAGAGCCCCTTGGTGCGACGTCGAGGCTTCTTCGTCCCCAGTTGTCTTCCTCGTTCGATCGACTACGCCCTTCCATCACCTACTCCCGCAAGCCAACCCCTGGTATTCCCTGATACCAAATCAAACAACTCACGTAAACAACTAACTCTTTTTTTCCGCGATCTGCATGCTCCGCCTTTACCCCAAGCCGCGACCCACCACCACCTCCCATCTCCAGTTCCCCTCCATTGTCTGCACCAACTCCAGCCACCCACGTAGGCCTCTCCATCTCACACTGAAGTCGGCCAAATCCTCTCCACCTTACGCCGACGCAGACTAGCCCTCCCGTCGCAAAGTTCCACCCTCCAACCAACATTATCAAGATCGCGATCCGGATCGTACAATCCTACGATCCAGATTTTAAAATTCGATCAGGATCATACCTGGGATTGAAACCAGGGTTTCTCCATGCGGGATCGCGATCCGGATCGTAGGATCATTAGGATCGCGATCTTGACCTGATCCTAAAGATCTGAATCTAATATAAAAAAAAACGAGCGGCCGCTTCTTGAGTCCCAACTCCCGACCCGTGCCTCTGCAAAACTCTATTTCTACGTCTTTTGTGTCTCTGCGAGCTCCCATTGCGACCACCAAAGTCTCTGTCGAGCTCCGACCGCCGACATTTTCCCTTCCAGGTCGACATCCTCCCATCCCTTTTAGAGTTTCAGGTCGACGGCGCAACAACCTAGCAGGCTGTGCATCCTTCCAGAGTTCCAGTTTCAGCTCTTTCTGCTCATCCAGCCTCCAGGTCGACGTTCCTACTTCCTAAGGAACTAAGGTAATTATCCAGCCTCCAGACTGACGTTCCTACTTATATATACATTAATGAAAATAACTCTTGCAGTTATAACTTATAACCATCAAGGTACATAAACTTATATCATACTCAATCTAAAAAGATATCTTGCATGTCCCCAAATTATTCACAATCTTATTTATGTTCACAAACTCAAAAAAACTTGAATTATAAAATTTATCTTTTGTGAATTTCATTTTTTTAGTATCAGGCGGTTGATTTTGAGGTATTCTTCAAGCTCATGAAGAGAAGGCTCTAAAGAAGAAAATAAATATTGAGGAATTCACAGTTGATTTTGAGGTTGAAGTGGGTCAATCAAAAAAACAAAAAGAAAAGGAGTCAATTGATATTTTTGTTAGGAAATTAAGTCAATCTACAAGTAATCACATCTTCAATAAAGATGCGCATGAAAAGACATGTCAACAAATTGCTTGTTTTTCTATACAAGTGTGATTCCATTCAATTGTGTAAAGATCCGAAGTTCATAAGCATGATTGAAGTACCCTAGAATGAAATCACCTTCTAATAAAGATATTAGAGTGAAATACTTAAAATAAGAGGTGGATAGAACTCTAGAGTTACTAGAGGAGACAAGGTGGAATGGAGAATGTCAGTGGTGATGATAGCGATGCAGAAAATGCAATACTTGATGATGAGGATATGATCGATGTAGGTGTTAAGGATTTGTACAAATGGTTTTGTGATTGACCTTTCGGCCGGTGAACAAAAATTATTATTTGATGTTTTATAATGATTATATTTTCTATTTACTTATGTAGAACTTATAGTTAGAACGATGCTATTTTTTTGGTTCAGTTCATTTGCTTCCTTTTGATATAATTATTCAACAGTTGGTTAGTTTTATACTTTTTTGTGTTGATTGTTTGTAATTGGATTAAACAAAATTCAATTTTAAGTTTTAATTTATGAATGTTGTAGAATCTTACGATCATCAATCTGATCCAACCGCAAAACGATCCCACCTAGGATCTCAATCCTGACATCCGACTGTCCACTGCCGAGACGGTTCGGATATTATAAGTCATCCGATCTGGGTGCTCTAGCAGTTATCTCCTTTTATAACATGTACAAGCAACAGTTTGAGGTATCGATAGTTTGGTTCAGTTCTGAAACTGTTGGTCCCCCCCCCCCCCCCACCCCTTTCATGCAACTCCTAGGGCTCCTTGGTGAGACGTCGAGGGTTCTTCGTCCCCAGTTGTCTTCCTCGTTCGATTGACTACGCCCTTCCTCGCCTACTCCCACAAGCCAACAACTGGTATTCCCTGATACACAATCCAGCAACTCAGGTAAACCGCTAACTCATTTTCTTCCGCGATCTGCAAGCACCGCCTTCACACCAAGCCGCGACCCACCGCCGTCTCCCATCTCCAGTTCCCCTCCAATGTTTGCCCCGACTCCAGCCACCCCCGTAGGCCTCTCCATCTCACACTGAAGTCGGCCAAATCCTCTCCACCTTACACTGACGCCGACCAGCCCTCCCTGTCGTAAAGTTCCACCTTCCAAGCCCCCTCTCGTTACAAGTCACTGCCAGTCCAGCCCCCATCTGACTGTTCACTACCGAGTCTGGCTCATCCCGTCAGCCTCCCCTCAAATTCACCTCAAGACCTTCCTCAGCCCACCTCTAGATACGATTCCGCCAACCACTGCCATCCCACAGCCCCCCTTCATCTCCAGTCTTGGATTTCAGCCCCATTCTAGAGTCTCTCCAAGACCCGCTAGCTTCTCCCCTTCCCTTCAGTAGCATTGAATCATGCATGCACATGTAAGTCACAGTTTGGTGTTCTATTCTTCTACTATTGTGCACTTGGACTACATTTTATTGGATGCAATTATTATATGTGTTGCTTCTGTGAAATCGTTGACTTGCAAGGTCTATTTGTTGCGGGCTTGAGAATTGAGATAATAGCGCCATAATTGCTTCTGAATCAACATGTCTCTTAATTCATTTTTTGTAAATGAATGTGCTACTGAATAGGTCTTATTTCAATCAATTATTTACTGTTATTTTAATCGAACTGTTTCAATTGCATATGCATTTACAATAGAGTTTTTGGTAGCCACATTACACTCCACTTAGGATTGCATCTTAAAGCATCCACATTCACAACCTGCCATGCATCAAATTGGTATCAGAGCTTCAGGTTGGGTCACATTATATACTACGTATTGGTAGGTTGTTCCGATCATCAATGTCTGACCAGAACCTCGCCGACGATTGGGTTGCCAGTTCAAATTCAGACATGACGCCCATCGAGTTCCAAAGACTTGTACTTGGTCAATTTGAGCAATTAAGAGCCCCGTTAGACATCATGAGGGATGATATCGCAAGGGTTAGCACTAGAGTCAATCAGTTAAACATACCAAGAGATTAGGCCCTACCCCCACGTTATGATGATCTCCCGGACAATCCCTAAGATGCTACACCACCCCCTAAGAGATGTACTAGAGACCTACCTCACCAAGATCCCTCTCCACCCGTGAGAAGGAATCCCGAGCAAGCCTACGAGTATCAATAGGACCCAGCCTCTCTGAGAAACCACTGACCTTTCGACGAACTTCGTCCACCCCCTCCACCGATTCGTAAAGGTGGTGCTCCACCAGCATGACACGATTACGATCATGAAGATCACTATGATGACGACCCGAAGCCACGTCGCAGAGCAACCCCCGTCGAGGATGGCCTTACCCGGTGCATCCGCATCGACGCACGATCCTTCAACGGTCACTAGACCCAAAGGCATTTAGCGATGGCTCTTGGACATGGAGAATTACTTTGAGTAGTACGAGATGAGTGACGGAGGAGAGTAAGGTTTTGCCAAAATGAAGTTACATGGCATGCCAAGATTTACATAACGAGCCTAGAGAGATCTCATGAACGAGATGGGTTGAAATGAAACATCGGCTGAAGGACAAATACCTTCTCACCTCGTATCGAGATCAACTTTTAGACCAGCTTTCAGCTCTTCGGCAGGGGACCCTTTCCATTGCCGAGTGCATGTCTACTTCTGCAAGGGAGGATCCCGGTGCAAAGGTCTGGACTACAGCTAACTCTCTGCTCGAGGACTTTAACTCACTCAAGGGGGCAAGTAGCTAGCGTGCAGGGGAGGAACCCGAAGCAGAGGTCTGGACTACAACAACTCTCTGCTCGTGGACTTTAACTCACTTGAGGGGGTAAGTAGTCATCATGCAGGAGAGGAGCCCGGTGCAGAGGTCTGGACTACGGAAACTCTTTGCTCTAGGACTTTGACTCACTCAAGGGGACAAGTAGCCAGCATGCAGCGAAGGAGCCCGGTGCAGAGTTCTGGACTACGTCAACTCTCTGCTAGAGGACTTTAACTCACTCAAGCGGGCAAGTAGCCAGCGTGTATGGGAGGAGCCCGGTGCAGAGGTTTGGACTACGACAACTCTCTGCTCGAGGACTTTAACTCGCTCAATGGGGCAAGTAGTCAGTGTGCAGGGGAGGAGCCCGGTGCAGAGGTTTGGACTACGACAACTCGCTGCTCGAGGACTTTAACTCACTCGAGGGGGCAAGAACCCATCATGCAGGGGAAGAGCCCGATGCAGAGGTATGGACTACGACAACTCTCTGCTCGAAACTTTAACTCACTCGAGGGGGCAAGTAGCCAGCATGCAGGGGAGGAGCCTGGTGCAGAAGCCTGGACTACGACAACTCCCTGCTTGAGGACTTTAACTCACTCGAAGGTGCAAGTAGTCAGCATGCAGGGCAGGATCCCGGTGCAGAAGCCTGAACTACGACAACTCTCTGCTCGAGGGCTTTAACTCACTCAAGGGGGCAAGTAGCCAGCATGCAGGGGAGGATCCCGATGCAGATATCTGGACTACGACAACTCTCTGCTCGAGGACTTTAAATCACTCGGTGGGGGAAAGTAGCCAGCATGCAGGGGAAGAGCCCGATGCAGAGGTCTGGACTACGACAACTCTCTGCTCAAGGACTTTAAGTGATCCTGTTTTATAGTGCCTATCATTCGGATGTTAGAACATCACTGCCACACAATAGAAACTGTTACCGACATATTTGAAATGAATGCGAAACAATAATACAAGAGAGCTAGGGGTAGAAACGCTTTAAGTCATCTCCGCTCCAAGTATTCCCGAGGCACTCTCCCTCGAAGTTTTGCAGACGGTACCCACCAGCCTTCATCGCTTCAAGGATCATGAAGGGACCCTCCCAATTAGGATGGAGCTTGTTGACTGCTGCGGACCTCCCCGTTGCGTTGACCTTTTTGAGGACCAGGTCCGCCTTTTCAAACTGCTTGACTCGAATGTGCTTTTCGAAGTACCTGACCATCCTCTGCTTGACCTCCTCTTTACGGATCTTTGCCTGGTCGTGGAGCTATTCCACGAAGTCCAGCGAGAGTTGTTGCGCCTCCTCGATCACCAGTCTCCATTCTTCGTCACCATATTCCGCGGCCACCACTCTGGGACTCCAGACCTCAAACTCTACCGGGATTAGGGCCTCCAAGCCGTGAGATAGTTTAAAAGGTGTTTCCCCTGTGGCTGCGGTGGGAGTCGTTCTCAAGGCCCACGGGACTGAGGGAAGGTGTTCCACCCAATTCCCTTTCAGGTTCTCCACCTTCTTATTTAGTAGGTTGATGATGACCTGTTGGCCGCTTCTACCTGGCCCTTGCTCCTGGGGTGATGGACCGAGGCAAAGCGAAGGTCAATTCCCAATTGGCTACAAAAGGTCGTCAGCTCCAGGCTGGCGAATTGCGGACCATTATCCGTGATGATGGCGAGGGGCAAGTCGTACCTGCAGATTATTTCTCTCCAAATAAAGTTTTTACTACTTGAAAGGTGATCTTCGCCAATGCCTTCACCTACATCCACTTGAAGTAGTCAATCATTACCAGGAGGAATTTCCTTTGGTTCGCTAGAGGGAACGATCCTACGAGGTCCATTCCCTAAATGGCGAACGACCATAGAGTTGTGATTGACCGAAGATGTTGAGTTGGTTGTAACTGGAGGGGGCATGGAGTTGACACTTCTGGCACCTCCTTGCAAACTGATATGCATCATTCCTGATGGTGGGCCAGAAATACCTCATCTGCGGTTTTAAATGTCGGATGTCGAAGACATGTTGGATTGGGGTTTTAGATGCCAGATGTCGAAGACATGTCGGGGATATTTTAATATGTCGGATTCCTAAAAAATATTTATATTATAAGTTATACCATATTATCTTAGCTCTATAAACTACATTAATTTGTTCTACTCAATGGACACATTTTCTACTTAGTTGTATTATTTTCAAAATACTCAAATCTATCTTCAATCATCATTATCTTCTAACCATGTATCTATTTTCATTGTATGTATATCTCCATTTATTATTTTCATTTTTAAGCACTTAAATGTTAAAAATTATTTTATCATTCTTCCTCATTGTTGGAAACGGAAATGACAAACACTATTTAGATATCAACCTGCATTAAATAATTGTTTTTTTACTTTTATATAAACATGCAAATTAACTGTACAATACTAAGAATAAATGTGGCAGACTTGGTAACAATGACAAAACTTGATGGAATAAATTTCAGCAATCAAATACACAACTGATACTCCATACATAAAGCATGCAAGAAGAAAGCATTGGAAGGAAACAAGTGAAAATCAAGTATAATTCATGTACTCGGAAATGTGCAATCAATAAAATGGGAAAAAAAACCTAGCAAAAAACCCATCCAACGGCGAGGACGGAGAATAAGCGGAGAGAAATCTCTGATCGTGCGACATTTAGAAATGTCGGCGGCGGCCGATATATCGGATATAATCGGTTATGTCCGCCGACATAATGAAAAACGTCATAACCTTTAAATTTTCATTATGCAAGTCGTTTTTGGTTCAAACAGGACATGTCGGCCGACATGTCGGACATGTCGGCCGACATTTAAAACAGTGATCACCTATTTTTCCAAGGTCTGGCTCCCTGAATGGCTCTCGCACTCCCCAGAATAAATTTCTTCGAAGACCTGGGGGACTTCTGTTTCTGAGATGCATCCTACCAGAGGTCCGGACATGGTCTTACGGTATAGCCTCCCGTTATAAAGCAAATAGTAGGCCGACTTGTATCGGAACCGTCTCTTGTCATGGAGTCCCGCGGGAAATTCACTTGTGGTCAAGAAAGTGACGAAGGGGTAGTCGATTCCCATCATCTCCCCCTCCTCGATGGAGGGTCGGAACATTTATGAGATCGTACCCCCCTGGGGACGAACTTGGCCAATCGGCCTGCTTGCGAGTTCTCCTCCCGAGGGATATGTTGTATCGTGAATGACCGAAATGCGCCGACCAAACCTTTTACCTTTAACCAGATAGCGCAACAATATTGGTTCTCGCACTTCGAACTCTCCCCTAATCTGGGAGGCGGCTACCATGGAATTTGTACAAACTCGGATGTCCTGTATTCCAACTCGTGGGCTAGGCGCAACCCCGCGATCACTGTTTCATACTCTGTCTGGTTGGTGACGGGGAAGTCAATGTCGATTGCTTGCTTGATCTTAGTCCATTGAGGGCGCCTTAGGACAATGCCTACTCCCATGGAATGCCTCCCTGACACCCTTTCAACATACATTTCCCAGGCCACCCATTCGGGTGTCTCCGCCTCATCCACTTCCACTGTGTAGTCGGCTACCGCTTGAGCCCTCATTGCCAGTCGAGGTACATAGGTGATGTCGAACTAGCTGAGCTTTACTGACCACTTGACCAATCTTCCCAAGTGTTCCACCCCTTCCAGGATGCTGCAGAGAGGATGATCAATCACCGCCTTGATTGAGTGAGCTTGGAAGTAAGGAAGAAGCTTCCGAGCGGAGATGATTAGAGCAAAGGCCAGCTTTTCTAAGATGGGGTAACGCAGCTCCGCCTTCCGCAAGACTCTACTCACATAGTAGATCGGGAGTTGCTTCTTACCCTCCTCGCGGACTAGGACCGAGCTTACCGCCTCGGCCCCTACCCCAATATAGAGGAAAAGATCTTCACCCTCCCTAGGACCCTGCAATAATAGAGCATGTGTCAACTGAAGCTTCAAGTTCTGGAAAGCCTCCTGACACTCCACTATCCACTCAAACTTCTTATTCTCCTAGAGGGTCTTAAAGAAGGGCGAGCATTTCTCCCCTGCTCTGGAGAGGAACATGCTCAACCCTGTCAGCCTACCTGTTAAACGTTGAACCTCTTTCACGTTTCTAGGGGCCTCCATCTCCACGATAGCCTTGACTTTATCCGGGTTCGGCTCTACTCCTGCCGGGGTCAAGAGATTGCCAAGGAACTTTCCTTTCCCTGCCCCGAAAACGCATTTCGCCGGGTTGAGCCTCGTCTTGAACCTTCGAAAAGTGGTAAAAGTCTCTGCCAAGTCCCCAAGATGTTCCTCCACACTTTTACTTTTCACACAAGGTCGTCGACGTACACCTCAAGATTTCGCCCCTTCTGCTCCTTAAACACTCTGTTCATCATCCTCTGGTACGTTGCACCAACATTTTTGAGACCGAAAGGGCATAATCTTATAGCAGTAACACCCTTCGTCGGTGATGAAGGACACGTTTTTTATATTGGAGGGGTGCATGCGGATTTGGCGATATCCATCAAAAGCATCTACAAAAATCATGACAGGAAAACCGACGGCTGAATCTACTAACGCGTCGATCCGAGGCAGGGGGTAGCAATATTTGGGGCAAGCTTTATAAATGATAAAAAAAACAATACACATTCTCAACTTCTCATCTCCCTTTTTTACCATTACATCATTGGAGACACAGACTGGGTACTGGATCTCGGACACAAACCCCGCGTCCAGCAGCTTCTTCACCTCCTCCCGGATGGGCTCGGCCAAAGTAGTGATTATTGCCCTTTTCTTCTGTTGGATGGGGTGGACTCCCTTATCGAGGTTGAGGTGATGACAAGCAACGTCCGCGTCGATGCCCGACATGTTCGCGGCACTCCAAGCGAAGATGTATGCGTTCTCCTGGATGCAGGACAGGATCTTCTCCTTGTCTCCTTCCTTCAGCTCCCCGTAGATCTTCACCTTTCCGGGTCTCCCGCCCTCAGTTCGAATCTCCACTTTCTCGCTACCTCCAGCCTGGCCATCTCCTCCAGCACCCTCTCTACCTCTTCAGCCTCCTTCTTCCAACTGATGGTGTTGACAGCGTTAAGATAGCACCGCCACGTCACATTGGGATCACTTCAAATCCTGATCTGCAGTTCTCCCAGATTATACATCAGGCATTGATGGTAGGATGAGGACACGCACTGAAACGCTTTGATGAGAGACCTTCCAAAGATGGCATTGCAACTGCTTGGGGCGTCGACAATGGCGAACCTGCAGCACTTCGTTGTTCCTCCCAACGTCACGACCAGCTCCACTCCCCCTTCCACCTCCTTCATTTCCAAGGAAAAGCCAAACAGAGGCCCGTCCGTGGCGATGATCCTCTTTTCCTTCACCCTCATTGCATCGAAGGCCTTTTTGAAAACCACATTGACGGAGCTCTCATTGTCCACCAGGATTCGGGAGACCGTATAATTCTCTACCGCCGCTTGGATCACCACCGCGTCGTCGAAGGGGTTTTCATTCCCTAACATGTCCTCCACCGAGAACGTTATCTCTCCCATCGAGGGTGGTTTTCGAAAAGTCGAAGGCACACTTGAACTGCATGGAGGCTCCCCTTCCGGGTTGCCTTTAACCCTACTCCCCCGTAGATTACTCTGATTCCTCCTAGACCTCCCAGGTCTGCTCGATCCTCACACCCTCTCGGGACCGAACTCTTCCTCCCTCATTCCCCACTGCTTCTCCTCCTCTCAGCTCCTCTTGCGCCTCCCGGGCTCTTCCTTCAACTCCTCTCCTCAACTCTAAGAACTATGGGCATGTTGTTGTTGCGTGACCATCCACCTGGTGGAAGTCACAGTATGGGATCACCCTGCGCTCCTCTCTTCTAGGTTGTCGGGCCCTTGCTCCTCGGCCTCGACCAATCACGTTTGCCTCCCGAGAAGGTGTCTGGTCCTTCCTCCACAGGTCTGGCCTCCTCTCCGGGAAGTTACAGCGAGCTCGACGCTTGGGAGAGAACTTTCTCCCTGGTCTGCCCTGATAACCTCCTCATGTTGGTCTCCATGTCGGCCTGTTGGGCGGGACACGAAACCTCCTCTCCTGATCTCGTTGATCCCGACCTCCTTAAGGCCCTCCTCCTTCATGCCTCTTTGGCTCTTCTTTTCTCTTGAACTCATGCCTACTGCCCCTGCTACCTCCTTCTCTTCTCATCCTGCCTACTACCCCTGCTACCTCCTTCTCTTCTATTCCTGCCAACTTCGTCAGCTTGGCTACAAATCCCTGGTTCATCGCTTCACTCTCGATATATCACCCTGCCCGGTCGATCGGGTCATCGTATGACATTGGGGGGTCCCGGGTGATCTCCATCTTGAATAGGCCATCTTGCAACCCTAACTGGAGGGCCAGTTGTAGAGTATGCCCCGACACTTCCTGGACCGCCATAACTTCTTCCTGGAAACAATCGATATAGGCCTCTAGCGACTCTTCCGTTCCTTGCCTGACGAGGAAGAGGGCCTCATGGCCTTTCTTTCTCTTCTTTGAGGTAGCAAAACGAAGCAGGAATCCCCTGCGCAGATCTTCGAAGTTGTAAATAGAACTTGGCGGCAACTGGTGGAACCGGTCCCTGACCTTCCCCTTAAAAGAGATGACAAACAACCGACACTTGAAGGCGTCCGTCATCTGCCTGATAGAGACCACGTCCTCGAACCACTGTAGATGTTGGACATGATCATCTTTTCCGGAGTAGTAGGTCATTGTTGGTTCTCTGAACCCTTCAAGAACTGGTGTTGTCAGGATCAACTCGCAAAAAGGACTTGCCAGCACGACCTGGCGCGTCAGGCGAACTCGCTCATACTCGCCTTCCGCGTAGCAAGTACCAGGCGGGCTCGAGAAGAGAACTCTCGCGCGCAGTGTTTGTTCTTCGTCTTCCCAGATTGCCTCATTGCCATGGCGTCTACTCTGCCCTGCCTCGCCAGGCGAGACGGTGACTGGTAGAGACGGCTCCCCACCTCGCCTCGGGGTGCGAGCAGGGATCGCAGAGTGTCTTCCATCGACTTTCAGAACTCCGCGAAGTTGCTTTGCGTCACGAACTCGCTCGTAGGGTGCGAGTTCCCTTGGTCAGTCTCGTGCTCTCCATGATTAGCAATGGGTTCGTCGAGTGAGATTTTCTTCACAAGCTGCGGTTCACTCTCTCCACGCCAAAAATGTTAAAACCCGAAAACCGGTTCAACGGAGTTCGAACCAAGAGGCAAGAGGGGCAGCTTGAGCTACTTATCTCACTGTGGGATACCCATGAGCTAAGTATTTTGAGCCTGGAACTAACCCTCACTGACTATTAGATGAGTGCCTACTCAAAGATCCACAGGCTGCAGTGATGAGGTCCCGTCACTAATTCAGAAGTTTTTGATACTTCCCCTCCCAAAACCAAGGGCTGAGCCAGCACCTCAGGCAGCACAGAAAAGACAATTGAGAGCTCGGGATCTTTGGGGGGGCTGGATCTGTGCTTATCTGAGGGGTTATGGGTTCTATTTATAGGCAAATCACTATGATGGCAAAATGGTCCTGCTGGTCTGCGGGTATTGCCTCCGCCTTAACCAAATTGCTATCCACATACCTAAATGGACTGCGAACAACACCTAAATGGTCTGCGAACAGCTCCTCCCGCCTTTTCAAAACTACTATTCACAGAACTGATGGTCTGCAAGTAGCCTTTCCAACATTGGACAAAATTACTCTATACAAGAAAAGGAAGACTCTCGGGTCGGATCAACCCGAACTCGCCCTAATCCCTCTGAGGGGCAAGTCCGGCTGGAGTGACTGGACTCGCCCTACGCTGCTCCGGGGGGCGAGTCCGGCCAAAGGGTCTTGATTCGCCCTGCTATGTGTTGGGTGAGGTGGGACTGGGCGAGTCCGACTGAAGGGTCTGGACTCGCCCTGCTTTGCTCCTGGGGGTCCCGGACGGATCTTCGACCTACTCGCCAAATACGGGTTGTAAATCGCCCATAGGCTACGCCGAGAGTATGACCTTCATTCACCAGAGATGAATACTTTCAAGCCGGGGGAAATTGATGGTGATCGACCCATGCATGTTTATTCCCACAGGAGGTGGTGATATGTTGCGCATCCGGACGATCTGAGTCCACGGATGTGTCTGGATGGTCGTTCCGAATCATTTTCCTATATTTATTTTTATTTTTTAATTGTATTTTACACCCGATCAGTTCAGACATTATGAGTCGTCTGATCCGGGTGCCTTAGCAATCATCTCTTTTTATATACATGTACATGCGGTAGTTTGAGGCATTGATAGTTTAGTTTAGTTCTAAAATAGTCCTACACCCCCAACCTGGTGCAACTCCGGAAGACCCCTTGGTGCGATGTCGAAGCTTCTTCGTTCTTAGTTGTCTTCCTCATTCGATCGACTACGCCCTTCCCTCGCCTACAACAGCAAGCCCATGCCCAGTATTTCCCTACTGCCAAATCCCGTTACTCCCGCAAATCGCTACCACATCTTCTTTCGCAATATGCACGCTCCGCCTTCACCCCAAGTTGCGAACTACCGCCGCCTCTCATCATCAGTTCCCCTCCATCGTCTACCCTGACTTCGACCACCCACGTAGGCCTCTCCATCTCATGCCAACGCCGGCAAAATCCTCTCCACCTTACGCCGACTAACCCTCCCTGTCGCAAAGTTCCACCCTCCATCCCCCCTCTCGCTACTATCCGTTGTCACGCAGTCCATGTCTGATTGTTCACTGCCAGGTCCATCCCAACCCGTCAGCTTCCCCTCAAATCCACCCCCAGACCTTCCACCATCCCACATCCAAATACAATTCCGCCAACCACTGCCTTCCCGCAGCCCCCCTTCAACTCCAGTGTCGGATTTCAGCCCCCTTCCAGAGTATCTCCAAGACCCGATGGCCTCTCTCCTTCCCTTCAGCAGCACCGGATCTCTCATGCACGTGTAAGTGGTAGTTTGGTGTTCTATTCTTCTACTATTGTGCATTTGGACTATATTTAATTGGATGAAATTATTATATGCATCGTTTCTGTGAAATCGCTGGCTTGGAGGGTTTATTTGTTGCGTGCTTGAGATAATTGTGTCTCGATTACATGTGTATTAACGTATTCCTCTTAATTCATTTTTTGTAAACGAATGTGTTACTAAATAGGTCCTATTTCAATCAATTACTTAATGTTATTTTAATCAGACTGCCTCAATTGCATCTACATTTAATTAGGGTTTTTGGTAGTCACATTACACTCCACATAGGATCACATCTTAGAGCATCCACATTCACAACCTGCCATGCATCAAAAACACCACAAACAAAATGAAAAAACGGTCTTCCACAGTCCACACCCAAGCTAGGATCCTCTCATGATGGTCACGAGTAGCGGTCAGCTGCTCATAAACTTCTTTGACCACCATAGCCTTCGCCCTAGCAGTCCCCCACCGCAATCTGTCAGTAACCATCCTCCGAGATAAGGGATTCACTGGTATTTGAAGGCATAGATCCTCATAGAACAAATTTCGAAGTGTGTCAACATCCCACTCACGATCATGTGTAATGATCTCTGGTACTTGTGCTCTAACACGAACAAGTCACACGAACTGACGTATAGACGCTCGGCTCCACTCCCAACCAACCACCGGACTTGTGAGAGCACCAAGTGAAGTCGTTTCGCTATTTCTCTCTGGATGTTGTAACAACGTCTAGGTGGAGAATAATTATCCAGGGCACGAGGAAGATGGTACTTAGCTAACATCAATCTACTACACAATGTATTGGTCCTAAGTGCAAAGAAGCGAGTTGTTTTAGCCAAAAGTACATCCTATAGAAACTTGTCTTCTGACACCAAGTCCCGCCAAATGCTTCACCTTGCACACATGCTCCCAGCTAACAACATGGATCCCTTGACGACCCATGGCTTGTGCCTACAAAAAAATGATCGGACCAGTGTTCATCGCATCTTAGAATCCCCTTCAGTAGATACACTAAGCGCTATAGAAAACTATGATGGAGCATAAAATAGAGTGCAAGATAACCAAACGACCGCAAAAGCAAGTGCCCCCATGCGCCAACACGCAATGTCATTCTCTACCGTTTGGACAACAATGGAAAAAATTCAAATTACCCAATTTCAGCCAGACATTAGGAGGAAGGTAGAATAATTTAGTCGAGCTAAAATTAAGGGTGGCTCCAGCTAACTCATCCTATTCCACTTGACTCAAGCTCAAGCTCACGTTCTCTATGCAGCTAGGTAGGGAGGGGTTTTGAATACAGGAGGAAGCCTTAAACTCATTGACCATTAACATGTTGAACAAAAGGAAACTTGAAGAAAAATCAGAGGTACGGGATATATGTGTTTATGTTACCTGTTCACTTTTACTAACAAAATAATATAAATGAGAATTACAATCCCTCTTTTTGTGTCTTCCAAACAAAATTAAACCAATCTTTGAACTATGTTAGCTCTTTAATTCAGCCTCAACAATGGTTGCTTAGCTAATAGTTGAAGTATTAGTGAGACAATGTGACTTTCTCAATTTATTTTGGTTTAAATAAATAATTTTCTTTTTGGATAATACTATTACTACGCAATTGTTTTAGATAAAATTGGACTTCGGAACCATCTTGCAACAAAATTTGTATAAATCGCAGGGTTCATGGAATGAATTAGTGAATGATAAAATTAATTTATAAGATTTCATCTATTTGCTCGCTTCTTTCCTCCATCTTCTCCTTTATCCGGAATCTCCTATTCTCGCTCTCTGTTCGCGGATTACTTTAACTCTTCTTGCTTTAGTGGCATCAAATAGTAAATCAAATGCCTACTAAGTGATTATTCAAATCAACAATGCAATCCTCCATCAAGAGCCTAGATGCAGAAAATATAGTTGTATTTGAGAAACGAAATATAGCAGCACTTGCGAAGTATTCATACAAAGAAGTGAATTGAAGAACATAAATCCCAGCAAAAGAAATTGGGATGATTTGAGCCAAAGTATCTAGTAAATTCCAGATTCGTTCATTTTCTGTTTAATTTATTCAATGGCCATAAATCTGCTCAATACTGCCATTCAAATTTGCTAGCTCCCTATTAAAGTATAACAGTATGTCATTGCAATGAGCCACGTGGGGTTGGGATGTCTGAACCTATCAAGGATATTAAAAGGCTTGAAGTACAATAATTCTAGTTGATCAACATATGCAAAATCTAAGTACAATAATCCTACTTGTTAAGTTTGAAATTTTTGAAAGGAAGTCTTACGAGAACTTTATGATTCTTCTGCTCCTCCCGTGAAAATCCTGGAATCGTCAGATGCCAATTTTTCTCTGCATAAGGTTCTCTCTATTAAGATTCAGCAATATATAAAAACTTGACATCATGTTGAATAATCAGCCATTGGAGTCCATGTGCAGACATAAACAAAATTCTCATACTAGTTATGGAAAAGAAGCAGAGACTGTAAAAGCAAATGATTTTCTTTTCAAAATAGAGAAACAGCAATCATTAATAAGTAATTAATCAGCAGTTAAAATATAATAAAAGGTTGCTTTGAAGAACATTTAAAACATAAAGATCAAAGATAAGTTGTTAAATTACAAACCTAAGTGCAATAAAAGATCCTTGGACTCCAAAGTTGAGGATTTCCGGTGCTTAGCAAGGCTGCAGGCAAATTTGGTAACCTGTAGAAAAGAAGTTATATTGGCATTTGAAACTATAGGAGGAGCAGGGACATCAAATTTAAGTTGATCATACACACATACGGGAGTGAACTCCTAGTGGTCTAAGACATCACAAATTATATTCTAGTATATAGTATATGCATATTAATAACTGTGCATGTGATCTCCGCGTGCTCTCTCATTCTCTCTTTTATATGCACGTGAAGTGAGTAAAAAATAAAGAGTAAAATGAGAAGCATGCCCTCAATATTATACTATAGAGGGAGCTTCCCATAGATATAGTAATAATATTATACACAGTTCAAAGGAAAATGATCATGTAGCTCTTTTTTGCTTGTGTTTGCGAGGGAAGTAGTGAGAAGATAGATGCTTCTTCGTACAAAATATGTGCATGCATGCAAATATATGTATATATATATTAAAAGTATAAAATATGTGCATTCTTGTAAAATGAACTCAATTTTGCAGTGATTTCAAAAGTAATCAATTTAGATGTAAAATGGACTCTATTAAGGGACTTTACTTTTAATTGAATAAGTTGGATGCTCTATACAAACATGTAAATTTGGGTTTGAGGATAAAGATGGAAAACAGAGAGTATGTTAAAACTAGTGGAACTGGCACAGGCTTCTTCGTATATGGCTGGAGGTGGCAGTAATCCGACGGTTATATATGTTTCGTGCAAGCAGTATCTAGCTACGATAGTACCTCCACCAGCCGCACAATGTTCTACAATGAGAGCATTTTTTATTAATTTTTTATCTCCTTTCTATTTTTTAATTATTTTACTTAAGAATTTTTTTTACATTTTGTATTTTCATTTTCCCTCATTCATATTTGTAAATTATTTTATTTTAAAATTTCTTTCATTTGAATTTTTCTAGTTAATTTTGGTTTACTTATATTTATTCTATGTGGACGTTTCTGATTAGAATTATGGTATCATGTCGTTAAAGACTCAAGACACATAAAGGTGCAAAGAGATCCTAAAGCCTAGACGACGACAAGGCACAACCACAACCCATGTTAAACAATCACATCAAACATCAATTTATCATCTTGATCATATTTTTCATGCATTCGACTCATCAATCATTTATTATTATCATCTATATATCTTAAGAAATGAGATCAATGTGCTCGCATCATATCAAAGCCTCAACTCTCGATTATTTTTTACAAACAGTAAATCATTAAAATTGTTGAGCTTATTACACTATTTCTTTCTTTATTTTGAAAAAAAAATACAACAAAAATCTCACTCAAGCATGCATTTTATGTTGCAAAAGCGCACTAATGCGCAAACCTCTGAGTGTGTCTTGAGTCATAGGCGTGTCTGAGGCGCACCTTTAACAACATAGGTGTCACATGGACATCTTGTCACATGGACATCAACCTTTTTAAAACTATATATTGAAATTAGAATTTGATTATTGATTAATTAAACAAGAGTCACACTCCTTATATAAGTGGATGGCTACAAGAGAAAGGAAAGGGGAAAATATAAAAATATAGTAACATAATAACACCCAATACTAGCACTCCCCCTCAAGTTGGGTGTGTAATATTTATCATGCCTAACTTGGCTATGATTTTTTCGAAGGCACTCAGACTCAATCCTTTACTGAGAACATTAGACAGTTTCCAGTCCAAAGGAACAAATGGTGTACTCACAGCTCCTTTCATTATATTCTCCTTGATAAAATGTTTGTCCACTTCAACATGTTTGGTGCGGTCTTGCTGAATGGGATTGTCAGTAATGTTGATGGATGTCTTGTTGTCACAGTAGAGCGAATCCATAATGGAGTGAATCCATAGACCTTCACAAATTCTATTGAACTCAGCTTCAGCACTTGATCGGCTACCACATGCTATTTTTTGCTTTATAAAGTGACCAGGTTCCCACCGACCATCGGAAGTGGATCTTCGGTCATCAACTGATCCAGCCCAGTCTACATCAGTGGAAACTTCAATTGTTAATTCATCATTTGGTGAGAACAGGATATTGCTTACTGGGAAGGATTTGATGTATCGTGGGATCTGATGGGGAGCATCGAAGCGACAAGTCTTTGGTGAATGCATGTATTGGCTAATAATCTCAAATGCATACAAGATATCTGGGTGTGTGGGGAACAAATAGACAAGTCTCCCGTCAATCTTTGAAATATGATGATGTCTGCAACAACATCTCCATCATCCTTCCTTATTTATGATTGGCTTCAATTGGGGTGTCAGCAGGTCAACATCCGCTCATCCCTAATATCTCAAGCAAATCGAGGTTAAACTTTCTCTGTGAGATGAAGATCTCATGCTTAGATCTAGTAACTTCAATATCCAAGAAGTACTTGAGGTTTTTTAGGTCTTTCACCTCAAATTCTCTTGCTAGTCTTTTCTTCAAAGTTTGGATCTCATCGATATCAACTCCTGTTATAACAATATCGACCACATAGATGAGGAGAACAATCAATTTACCTACCATGTGCTTGATGAATAGCGTGTGATCAGCATTGCTCTGTGCTCTGTGTGTAACCAAGAAGTACTTGAGGTTTTTTAGGTCTTTGACCTCAAATTCTCTTGCTAGTCTTTTCTTCAAAGTTTGGATCTCATTGATATCAACTCCTGTTATAACAATATCGACCACATAGATGAGGAGAACAATCAATTTACCTACCATGTGCTTGATGAATAGCGTGTGATCAGCATTGCTCTGTGCTCTGTGTGTAACCAAATGTCGTTATAGCCCCGTGGAATTTCCCAAACCAGGCCCTATGAGACTATTTCAGGTTGTATAAGGCCTTCTTCAACCTTCAGACCTTCCCTTCAGATCAATCAAGAGTCAAAGCAGGAGGTAGAAACATATATACCTCCTCCTCTAACTAAGGTTCCATCCTTTACAGGTCGCACATAAGAGCGAGACACTCATGGAATTCATCTTTGCTACTGAAGAAATTTATTTCCTAATAATCAATCTCAGCAGTCTGAGTGTAGCCTCTAGTAACTAATCTTGTCTTGTATCTTGCGACAATTCCTTGGGAGTTTTGTTTGACCGAGAAGATCCACTTACTCCCAACAACTTTCCCTTGAGGAAGGTGCACCAGATCCCACGTGCAGTTTTTTTCAAGATCTCGTATTTCCTCGAGCATTACTTCTTGCCACTTATGGTGACCCGGGCTTCCTGCCAAGATGACGAAATGAGCATAGGGGGCAAGGAAGGAACAAAGGCTTTATGTAAAACAGATAAAGAATTATGTCGCAAACTGGGATAGAGGATATTAGGTACGAGTACGAATACCTTTAGGGTCAAAAGATGGGTTTGGTGTGTGTTCTGATATTATAGCAGAAGGTGAGGATGAGATATCTCCTAACCATGGGGGCAATAGGAGAAGTAGGGATAGGAAGATGATATGAGGGTAGAATGGGTAGAGGTAGGGGTACAACTTGGATCGGTTCTACTCAGAACAAAGAACCAATCCATATGGGTTCGGTTCCAATTTTTTGGAACCGGAAACGACCAATGTACTTGAAACCTAGAACAATACCCGAAGAGAAAATTTTGTTTTTGTGCTCAGTTCTACTTGCAATCTTACTTCACATGATTTATTACACGTATTACATAGAGTTATAGAGCAAGTTGCAATAAATGGTAATAAAAAATGACCCTAAATTCTAGCGTAGCAAATTTGAATTTTTCTTCGTATCAATAATATAACATAATATTTGCATGATAATAAAAAAAATTGTGTTTACCATTGTTTATTTGAAACAAATTTAACATATTGTCATTCAAGATTTCCAATATTTTCAAAATTAATTAAAAAATAGAATATTAATGTTGATGGCTTATATATTTGGAATCAAATATAAAAAATATATTACCTAATAATTAATAATAGTTAACAACATATATACATTAAATGCTTTGTTAATCAATTAACAAAATGGTTACTGCTGAGATTCGGTTACAGGCTCGATTCTCGAGTATCTGACCCAAGAACCAAGAACCGAACTGAAAGATCGGGTCAAAGTTTTTTTTTGAAACCAGAACCGAACCGAGAACCACTAGAACCAACCCAGATTGATCGGTTCCGGGTCAATTTTCATTTCTCTGAATCTTTTTTCACACCCCGAGGTAGAGGATAGGAAGAGAACTCACTTTCATCGTTGGTAAGGGCTCCCCTGAAGTGAGGTCCCATAGTAAGCCTCAGATTCCTGAAAAGTGACGTCCATAGTAACGACGGTCTTTTTTTTCATGGGATGAAAGCATTTATAACCTTTTTGCATGGGAGAATACCCAATAAAGACACTTCAGGGCTCGAGAATAAAGTTTGGATATGTGATGCACATGAGCAAAGAGCACACACCCAAAGATACGAAGAAGATGAAGTTGAGTGGGAGTAACCCGGAGAATATTGAGGGAAGCTTTATGTCCAAGGACACGGTTAGGCATACGATTAATGAGGTAAGCGGCGGTGAGAACAACATCCCCCCAGCAATATTTAAGGAGGTGCATCGTAAGTAAGAGACGCCATGCCACTTCACGAAGATGACGATTCTTGCATTCTGCCACCCCATACTGAACAGGAGTGTGAGCATAAGAGATTTTGTGGATAATGTCAAGATCACTGAGGTGTCTCTCAAACTGATAATCAATGTGCACACGACCATTATCGCTGCGTAAGATTTTAAAAGTAACATTAAATTGGGTGGCTATCATTTTTTGGAAACATTAAAAAAGAGGAAACACTTCATTTTTGTTTTCATCAAATAAACTCAAGTAGTACGGGAAAAACAATATATTAAAGTAACAAACCAAGAATAGCCAGAAATAGAGGCAACTAGGGAAGGACCCCAAATATCAATATGCATAACAACAAAAGGCGTACTAGGCAGGGAAACATGATTAACCGAAGTACGTCGATGTTTACTAAGTTCATCGTGCGTTCCAACGCACTTAACTGCTGATCGGCACAAAACGGGCTCAAGCTCGCCGGGAGGAAAGAGAGGAAAGTTGTGGTTGATCGGAGAGAGACGGGTGAGAAAGATTGGCTAGGAATCCTCGGCGAGAGACAGGCGAGGGGTCGTCGGCAGGTGAGACGCAAGACCGCGTGCGGGAGACGATATGCGGGTAGAATCGGTTGGGAATGAGCGGTGTGCATGAAAGGGAATTAGGGCCCTGATACTATGTTGAAATTAGAATTCCATTATTAAATAATTAAACAAGAGTCACATTCCTTATATATATAGGAGTGAATGGCTACAAGAGAAAGGAAAAAAGGCAAATATAAAAATACATATTATAACACAATAACACCCAATACTAACACTAGTATATCCTATATAAATATAATAGGATATCATAGCATACTACTGTGTTTCTGTTTAATTTTGCACTTCAAGCTTCGTGAAAAAGTTTTGAGAGATTAAATTTATTAAACTAACTTATTTCAGAAGTTTTCCTGTTTATTTTAAGTTTCACGATAAAATTTGAGAGATTAAAATTATTAAACAAACTTATTTGAGAGGTAAGTTAAATCATTAAGGAAACGCATGAAAATAATAACTGAGTTCTAACTCATAAGACACAAATTCTTCTTGCCATTCAGAAAATTGTATGAGAAGGAGAAATCAAGATAAATAGCATGCATCCTTCTAAAAAGAGATTTGGACATGAGTTAATGATCTTTTGTACAAATTTTAACGTATTAAAAAAATACAAATACTATTGGGTTTATTTTTAGTTGTTTATTATTATGGCACACGGATTGATGAGGTGTCACAATCCTCCCATCTTGTATCACACGGATTGATGAGGTGTCACAATCCTACCATCCTGTATTCTCTATATATTGCCCCAATTGGGGCCTAATAATATATGACATGATCTTCTCCCATTTAATTTGGTATCAGAGCGAAATTCCGATCTCGCCTCCTGCCAGACCCTTCTTCCCGATTCCGCCGGTTTGACCTCTATCGACGGGATGTGAGGACTCGTCTTCCCGATCACCACGACGACGACGACCCGATCTCGCCTCCTGCATCTCATCCCGACCTCGCCTCCTGCGCTCGACGACAACGCCGCCTCCTGCGCCCGACGACGACGCCGCCTTCTGCGCCCGACGCCGACTCCGCCTGCCTTCTGTTCCGCGGCTGCTATGATGTGCCGCTACTTCCAGGACTGATGCTTCGCCTCTTACCGCCTGCCTTCCTTCTGCTGCTGGTGCTTCGTCTCTTCCAGGGCTGAACGCCTTCCGCGGCTGCTATGATGTGCCGCTGCTTCTTCTTGGTCGGACCTTTGTGATGGGATCTCCTCCTTCCATTTAAGGATTTCCTTTATCTTGATTTCATTCCATGGATTCCACGAATGATGGCTTTGCTCGTCGCATCACCACCACACTTCTTAATGAGAAGAATTTTATTGCTTGGTCCAACTCCGTGCGTGTCTATCTCGCCGGACATGACAAGCTTGATTGGCTTGAACCTAATGGGGTTCCCAAGCCTGCCGAGAAAGACGACAAAGCTCTCCGTCAATGGCGCACGGAAAACTTCAAGATTCTTGGGTGGCTTCAATGCTCCATGGAGCCCCGCATTTATGAGCAGTTTATGCGCTTCGAATCTGTTCCGTCTCTTTGGGCCGCTCTGTCTCGCACCTATGGGCACACACGTGTTGATACGCGGATTTACTCCGTCTTCCAGGAGATTTCGACTGCTCGTCAGGGTGACCGGTCTGTGCATGAGTACTTCACTTTTCTCTCTGGGAGATTCCAGGAGCTTTCCGATCTCGAGCCACTGAGTGCCTTTCCTCATTCCGAGGATATGCTTATTGCCAAGCGGAGACAGGAGAAGCGAGAGACCTATCAATTTCTGATGGGGTTACGCCCTGAGTTTGAGCAGATTCGGGTTCAGATTGTCAGCATGAACCCGCTTCCAGATATTTTAGATGCTTACTCCATGGTTGAGGAGCATGAGCGTCGTGCTCGCCTGACTGCTCCTTCTGTTCCAGCGCTTACTTCTCCACCAGACCAGATGGCCCTTGCTTCGGGTCGTACTCCTTCTGTGCGAGGGGGGCGTTCTTCTACCCATAGGGGCCGCGGAGGTGGCCGAGGGAGCCCGTTTGCCTCTATTCAGTGTCAGCACTGCCTCCGGACCGGTCATGAGAAGTCCAGATGTTGGCTGCTTTTTCCTCACCTACGCCAGCAGTCTTCCGCTCCCGCTCCTCGGGCCGCTGCCGCCACTACATCTGACTCTGGGACTCCTTCAGCTGACTGGAGCCAGCTTATGGCTCAGGTTCAGGAGCTTCAGTCACAGCTTCAGCACTATGCTCTGTCACCTCAGCCACAGACCACCTCTGATCCTGGACCCTCGTCATCGACTTCAGCCGCTGCATCAGGTACTCCGACGGCCTTTCATGTCACTAGTAAGGGATCTGCCTCTCCCTGGGTGATAGACACTGGGGCCACTGATCATATGACGGGTGAGCCACACTTGTTCTCCTCTCTTGTCTCTCCGACTGACCATCAGCAAGTTCGCCTCGCCGATGGCTCTGTGACCCCGATTCTTCACCAGGGCACAGTCTCTCTTTCTCCTTCTTTTTCCTTGGATTCTGTACTCCATGTTCCCAAACTAGCCTTAAATCTTCTTTCTGTTAGTCGATTGACTCGTGCTTTACATTGCTCGGTAACTTTTGATCCTTCTGGTTGTGTTTTTCAGGACCTGACCACGAGGAAGACTTTTGGCTCCGGCCGTGAGCGCGACGGGCTTTATCTGCTGGATCTCCCACCTCCTGCACCATCGTCTCCGCCATCCAGTTTTGCCACTACTACCACCACCACTCCTGCTATTTGGCATGCCCGGCTGGGACATGCGAGTCCTAAAATTGTATCTTCTATTTTTCCAGATGTCTCATTTGAGCACTTTTTTCAGTGTGATGTTTGTCAGCTAAGTAAACACACACGCACTTCATACCCTACTTCTGTTTCCCGTACTTCTGCACCTTTTGATATTATTCATTCTGATGTTTGGGGTCCTGCCCCGGTCGTTTCTTATGATGGTTTTAGATATTTTGTCTCCTTTATCGATGATTTTACCCGTTGTTGTTGGGTCTATCTGATGCGTGCTAAGTCTGAGGTGTTTGACATATATACACGGTTCTCGAGTATGATTCGCACCCAGTTTTCATCCCCTATTCGGATCCTCCGATCTGATAATGGAGGGGAATACACCTCTTCCTTGTTTACTGCCTTCCTTGCTAGCCAAGGAACTCTCCACCAATTCTCCTGTCCCTATACTCCGGAGCAGAATGGAGTAGCGGAACGCAAGAATCGTCATC
Organism: Dactylorhiza incarnata; assembly: GCA_033032865.1. Classification (NCBI taxonomy): domain Eukaryota; kingdom Viridiplantae; phylum Streptophyta; class Magnoliopsida; order Asparagales; family Orchidaceae; genus Dactylorhiza; species Dactylorhiza incarnata. The sequence goes on along the minus strand of JAWHQI010000444.1, from coordinate 880,985 downwards.
TCCTAAATGTGACCCGTTGCCTCCTTCGTGGGGCTCATGCTCCCAAATCCTTCTGGAGTGCTGCCCTTCTTACAGGGACTTTCCTAGTCAACCGTCTCCCCTGCCAACCTCTGGCTGGTCGTGTCCCCTTGAGTCTCCTTTCCCCCAGCCGCCCGTTGTTCCCTATTCCTCTCCGCGTCTTCGGGTGTGTGTGCTTTGTTCAGGATCGCCGTCCGACTCGGACGAAACTGGATGACAAAGCCATCCGTTGTTTATTTTTGGGCTATTCCTCCTCTTCAAAGGGGTATAGATGTTATGATCCCTCTTCTCGTCGGACCTTCCATACTATGGATGTCACTTTCTTTGAGGATGTTCCCTTCTATTGTGACTCTCCTACCTCTACTCCTTCCTCTCCTCCACCATTCTCATCTCCAGTTCCCCTGCTCTCCGAGCCAGACTCTGCTCCTCTACAGATATATACTCGTGGCCCCCGTGGGCCTTCCCATGTTCACCCTATTCTTCGTGATCCACTGATCGAGCCCAGCTCACCGGACTCGGTGCCACTTCCTCTGGCAGGTGATGTTTCTTGCTCTTCCGACTTACCTATTGCTATTCGCAAGGGTAAGCGTTCATGTGTTACTGATCATCCTGTGGCTAGTTTTGTGTCCTACCAGCGCCTTTCACAGGGGTACCGAGCTTTCCTCACCGCCACTGACCAGATCAGAATTCCGAGTTCGACGACTGAGGCTTTTCAGCACCCTGAGTGGGTGGCAGCCATGGAAGCTGAGATGTCCGCTTTACAGAAGGCTGGCACCTGGCGGTTAGTTCATCTTCCCACCGGCAAGAAGACTGTTGGTTGTCGCTGGGTGTTCACCGTCAAGTATAATGCTGACGGATCTTTGGATCGTTACAAAGCTCGCCTTGTTGCAAAAGGCTTTACTCAGACTCCAGAGGATTACGGGGTGATATTTGCTCCTGTGGCCAAGCTTTCTACAGTTCGTCTCCTTATTTCCCTCGCTGCCTGCCACGGGTGGCCTCTTCATCAGCTGGACGTGAAGAATGCCTTCCTCAATGGCGACCTCGTTGAGGAGATTTACATGGATCCGCCACCTGGTTACAGGCTTCAGGGGGAGTATTTGGGTCGTGTTTGCCTCTTGAAAAAATCCTTGTATGGGCTGAAACAGTCCCCTCGAGCCTGGTTTGAGCGGTTCGGTACAGTTGTTCTTCAGAGTGGCTTCACCAGATGTCATGCCGACCATACCTGCTTTGTTCGGACCTCTGCTGATGGTCGTAGGGTCATTATTTTAGTCTATGTGGATGACATCATCCTTACCGGTGACGACAGCTCAGGGATAATCCAGATCAAGGGGGAACTTCAAAAGGCTTTTGAGGTCAAAGATTTGGGGCCTCTGAAGTACTTTCTTGGGATTGAGGTTGCCAGATCTCACCAGGGGATCTCTTTGTCTCAGCGGAAGTATACACTCGACCTTCTGAGTGATACTGGCCTTCTTGGGTGCTCTCCAGTCTCTACACCCATGGACCCGAACCACCGATTACACGCTGAATCTGGCGAACCTCTCCCTGATCCGAGCAGATACCAGCGTCTTGTTGGAAGACTTATCTACCTGACCAATACTCGCCCCGACATTAGCTTTGCTGTGAGTATGGTCAGCCAGTTCATGCATGCCCCCCGGACTTCTCACATGGATGCTGCTTTTCGGATCCTTCACTACTTGAAGGGATCACCTGGCCTCGGGCTCTTCTACCGTTCATCTCCATCCTCCGATCTTACCTGCTACACGGATTCTGACTACGCTGGCTCCCTGACTGATCGACGTTCCACTTCGGGGATGTGCACTTTCTATGCTGGCAATCTTATTTCCTGGAAGAGCAAGAAGCAGAGCGTTGTTTCTCGCTCCTCTGCTGAGGCTGAGTACAGGGCTATGGCCCATGGCGCCACCGAGCTTCTCTGGATGCGGACTCTCTTGACCGAGCTTGGTTTTCCTCCTTCTAGTTCCTCGACACTGGTTTGTGACAACCAGTCTGCTCTCATGCTAGCATCTGACTCAGTTCTGCACGAGAGGACTAAGCATATTGAGGTGGATATTCACTTTCTCAGGGAGCATATCCGTTCAGGGACTCTTGCAGCGTCCTATGTCCCGTCTGCCGACCAGATTGCTGATGCCTTCACCAAAGCTGTTGGGCCTTCCCGGCTCCTTTCTACACATGGCAAGCTGGGCTTGCTTGATATCTTCGCACCAGCTTGAGGGGGAGTATTGGGTTTATTTTTAGTTGTTTATTATTATGGCACACGGATTGATGAGGTGTCACAATCCTCCCATCTTGTATCACACGGATTGATGAGGTGTCACAATCCTACCATCCTGTATTCTCTATATATTGCCCCAATTGGGGCCTAATAATATATGACATGATCTTCTCCCATTTAATTAATACATTTGGTTTAACCTAGAGAAAGCTAGCTTGCAATATGCTGCAGACAAAATCTAATTCTAAGATCATTTGATTGATTAAAAATATATCCTGCTAGAAAAGGAAATCAGAAATAAGAAATATATATATACATATATATATAACTTCTTTTAAATACGCATAGATGACTACTTTAAAGCAATAGACAAAAATAAAATAGAAGACAATAAAAAAAATAAGTTCAGGGGAATTTACCGAATCAATGAAATCATCAGCTATTTCCAAAAGAAGGTCTTCAACTTCAGGATCCAACTTACCTGACGAGTCAACCTGCATTCATGTCCAAAAGTCATTAATTAATGCTATCTTACTCTAGCAAAGAAGCTTCAAAGATGCTTGACAAATAGCTTATTGACCAGTGTAAGAGGAATTTACATGCATTATAATCTGCATACATAACTGCAGAATATGTAGTTACATCTGAAAAATACAGATAAGAACTTAACAAGTGAAAACATATCATCACTTCTTTGAGCTTTTAAGATCAGAATTTTTAGGAGAGACAAGGTAAACAATTCAAACTTCCCTTGGAGAAAAGGAAAAGAATTTGCTAGCACTGAGAACTGTTAACAAGAAAAGGGCTAGTCTTCTTCATAACTTGCGTAGATTTATCATTTAAATCATTCATGAACTTCTTAGCGCTTGCGAATCACTGTAAGATATGTTGGGACCTGAAGTAGTTAATAAAAATCCAACACAAATAGGTTAAACCAATAGGTAAGAGACACCAAATTACACAAGAGCCTCTCTTGTTCCACAAATAATGTGAGTTATTTTCCACACAAGGATTTAAAACTCGTTTCAGCTTTCAGAACAGTCTGCCGGTCCAAATCAAAAACCCTAAATTCTAAAGATCAGCATTGTGGCTGATTTTGCCCAAAACCAGAAGCGAAGGTGTGTGCAAGGAATTAAGTAGGTAGTTTCCGTATTGCATCGATCTCCCTTCATTGTCAGTTTGTCCACAAGTTAGTCATTTTTTAGTAAATAACTGTTGGGTTCTCAGTGTGTCAGACAAAGGGAGATTTATCCTCCAAAACACGGGACAATGAGATAATGAAAAGAGAAGGCAGTTAGAAGCAGGCATGGTAGAGAGCATATTCTTAAAGGGAGCAAGGAAGAAAACTCATCTCTCTATAAGAGTACGAATTAACAGGAAAATTGTTACGTTGTCGGGGATTCCAAGATAGAGAGGGGGGAAGGAGAGAAGAGAAGGAAATGGAGACAGGAGGAGAAGAGAAAATCCCTACGGTTCCATTTTCATCATACTTCCAAGATAATCCAAATGAGAGATACACATAGACTTATATAGTGCTTAATTTCGAAGTACGCGAGGGCAAACGGTAAATAACTCATGGCGCAAAAAACATGTGCGATAATAAAAAGATAAGGCTGACGGGTGTGCTACGCTCGTGCGCACTACTGGCAAACGTCTGTCGTCGAGTTGGAATCGGTGTCCACGTCGCCTTGGTCCCGACGTTGACATATGGTTCGTGTCCTTGTCTCTTGCCCTCTTCCGTCTTCGTAACAATACTGTCAAAATTCGCCTTGTCCGCAAGGCAGAAGCAACTTCCTGGGCGCACTGCAACCAGGATATTGGATGGGCGATTGGGCAGGTCGGCTCGTCGTCGTGCCACAGGCATGTGGCAAAAGCTACTGTCACTGGCTGATGAGGAAGATGGGGGCCACTGGCAGATGGGAAAGGGGCGCCTCCCTTGCCAAGAGGAAAGGGACTCCCGCATGAGAAAAGTGCATTGTCATGCGGATCCAGTTGACATACACGTCCCCGAGTGTACGAAGTCACGCGACGTCGAGTGTGACGTCAAGGCCACCGAGCTCAAAAGAGTAGAAATTTTCACGAAGAGAGCAGGGGCCCACAGTCATGTGCAGGTCCATACAAATGCTCCCAGTGGTAGTGCGGAGGTTGACGCCCAAGCAAACAATGAGAGAAAGTGAAGGAGACAGGCGAATGTCGAGTTGTGTCGCCAGGCGCGGGGAGATGAATTTGTTGTTGGTCCCACTATCAATCAACACCGTCAAGGGAGTGCCAGCCACAGAACTAGTGAGCGTCATAGTGAGGGGTTCAGAGATACCGCCAACCGCAGAGCACAGAAGTTTGAGACAATGCAGATGTGCAGAGGGACCCATGGCAGCAGGTGAGTCGTCACCCTCTGGGGCTTCGAAATCCCTAAGGGTGATCTCAGGGTCTCGCCAATGGTGATGCGGAGCTCCTTCAGAGGACAATCATGAGTCGGGGAGTAGGGTTGTTTACAACGGAAACATAGGCCCCAAGTGCGAAGATCGTGGTACTCTTGGTTGGTCATCCGAGGGCCTTTCGGCAGTTGGGGCGGTCGGGAAGGTGGTCCAAGACACGGGGGATCTGTGGCATGCACCTGGGGTGGTAGCCGGAAGGGTGTTGGAGGATAGGCAATATGTGGGGGCGTAGAGCTCCCCGGTGGTTGGCCGGTGTCGATGGAGGTGACATTGAAGACCGCTTCCACCAAGCGGGCTAAATCTATGGCATCAGTAATCGTCCGTGGTGGTGGGTGTGTAGGCGGCACTGGATGTGGGGAAGGAGCCCCTGCATGAAAATTTTCAAATAATGATCTGGAAGTAAGTCAAGAACGTGCGTTGCCTAGGCAATGAACTCGTCGATGTAGTCGTCAAGGAGGCCTGATTGGCGGACACCACAAAAATGTTCAACTGTTGTCGCCGAATAGCAAACATCATAGCGGAGGATGAGGTCCTGTTGGAATTCTGCCCAAGAGAGTGAAGGGTTATTCTGTCGCAGACAGCGAACCCAATGGAGGGTCGACCCCTCCATGCCGATGAGAGCGTAGCAACCTTTTGCGACTCCGGAGCCAAATGAATGTTGAAAAATTGTTCTGCGCGGGCAATCCACCCTACGGGGTCGGTGTCATTAAAGGAAGGAACGTAGAACGAACGGTGAGCTGGAGGGTAGCCCGTCGGCGGTGGAATGGGATCCCGTGGAAGGTCCGGATGCGTGTCGAGAAGCAACGGGGACAATGTGTTGGAGGTCGAGGAGGCACTTGCTCGGCCGACGAGAGCATCAAACTTAGCTTTCATCCGCAGCATGAGGGCTTGGAGCGAGGTGATTGACGCCTCATGAGCATCGAGGCGGATGGAAATGGTCAGATCCACAGGTGGCGGGGGCGCTGGAGCATCGGAGGGTGTGCCATTGAATGAAGAAGAGGGGGCACGCAAGGTTGTAGATGTCGGATGTCGGGTTCATATCGGCTTGAGTTTGAAATATCGACTACCTGATTACGGGGGATATATCGAAGATATTTTACAATGTCGAATTTTAATATATAAATAAATTTATTCATATAGATACACATTTTTGTAAATATGTATAATTGTACACATTATATATGTTTATAAATTATACAATACACATACCTACACATTATGTATGTTTATAAATTACATAGGAAAGAGGCGTCGACGACAGTAAACGACATAAAGAGCACCAAATGAGAGTGAGACAATAAAGTCGTCGATGCTACACTTAGAGAGATGCACGAATGAAGCACGAAACAAATATTACCATACGGTCGTTTAAAAGAAATGAAAAAATAATAATACTCTCGCCAATATATCCGCCACGAGATATTGCCCAATATATCGGGTAAAACCGATATGTCGGGCGATATTTTCAAAATTGATGTTTTTGCTTATAATCTCGATGTCGTGGCATTTTCTTCACAACCTTTATGTCGGATATATCGGGCGACATCTACAACAGTGGGTGCATGCACGCGGAAGCAGGACCAGTGCGGTATAAGAAATTGGAACAGCACTATTGAGACTAGCAGAAACCGTCATGGATGCAGGAGCGCAGTTCGAGCGGGAAGTGAGGCGGGACAGAGGATCAAGCGCTGGAGTCGTGGGATGGAAGGGGCACAGTGGCGAGGGCAGCAAATGTTGTCGGCGAGAGAGGAGCCATCACATAAAGGATCCACTGTCGAAAGGAATGGCGTGTAGCGGACGCGGGAAGCGGGATCGTAGTTGTATTGCGAGCGGAAACGACGCTGACTGCGAGAAGCGAAGGGTTCGATTTGGAGTGGTGCGGGATTAGGGGTTGGAGCAGTGCGGGAAGCAATCAGGAAGAGGGAATTTTGGCCGTGGGAAGTGGCAGCAAGTTGGCAGTCGGCTGAGGTGTTGGGGATGGGGAAAGGGGTACAAAAACCAAGGAAATACAAGGAAAGACAAAGATACAAACCAAGGAGTCGGCACTTTAGGGTTTCGTGGAGTCGGTGCCACGAGGGATCGCCGAATTCAGGGGAAGAGTGTCTCCAAAATCTATAATGCCTTAACTCTTAAGACGACTGCCCCTACCTCTTATTTATAATAAAACATGACTTAAGACAACCATCTTGGTCGGTTATGATTGGTCGTACACGATGGTTGTCTGATCTCACTAAATAAGACACCAAAAATTGAAACAAATACAGAAGGCTCATCGGGGGCTCGTCAAAGAATCCATCAATAGGGAGATGATCTTCCGGATGAGAATCATCGCAAGGGGTAGTGTCCTCAAAGGCAAGTAAGGTATGTCTAAACACAGCATCGTGAAGATATGTCTAAACACAAGATCAACATTAGCTTCTCAACTCTCACCCAAGATATGTCTAAACACAGCATCGTGAAGAGATTCCAAGGAACCAACACTCAAAGCTAAGTCCATGATCGAAGAAATAACTAGGTCTATATGGGGTGTAGGGGACAATGTACCACTACAGGGTCACTGGGCCGCTCATGCCCACTCTCGTGACCATACTCACTAGTCATAATATTACTCTCGACCTGCAACACAAAGTCATGATCGGACGCAATCTCATACTCAAGTGGTATACAACTCATCAGGAACTGAACCTCATTAGGATGAGATGTATCAAAGTCAAGTGTCGGGCCTCTCGTGTCTGTGGGAGCAATATTAAACGCATCAGTAGCATGACCAAAACCCCTAGGCTTTATCATATTGGTTTCTTTTAAGGTAGTTTTCAGGCGATCAAAGTGAGAATCCATGTGATCAAATCGAACAAGAACCAATCGCTGAAATTCGGCATCTGGCATCTTTGTTATTGGAAAGCTAGGATTGTTTATAAGCTTGATGTTAATCTTAGGATACTGACCTCTATAGGGCTCCTGGTAATCATCTAGATGATCGTTCCTAACATAATCAAATTTGTGTCTGAGGGTAGATGTGATCCTTATGAACATACGGCAATGGACGAGGACGATCAACATAATAGTACGAGGATCTCTTTGGAGGAGCTCTATGGGGTCGAGCATATACGGATTTTGATTCCTCAAAGGTGGCCCATGGATAACCATCGTGGAGAACAATCACTATGACTACTCATGGATAACCTATCGATTCTATGTGGCTTACCACTACGTAGCATAAAGGTGGCACAAACCTTGAGCTCTGATACCAACTAATGTATAGTAGGCTAGATGTGTGTGAACTCTAATATGGAACCTTAGGTGTTGTATCGGGAAAATTGAATTTTATAATTATACAACGAGAGATCTAATAGTAAATTACAAATAAATATTAAAGCATAAAACTCACGCAGTTAACATAAGCATTTGCAAATAATTTTGAAACCAAACAAATTAGACTTTCCTTCGTTGGGAGAGCCAAAAGAGCTAATATGAGCAAGCGAGAATGTCCTGCAAGTCATGATTAATAACGAAGAATAAACGCACTAACAAAGCAAAATCTCCATGAGAATATAGGCAATCAAATCCAAACAACCATGCTGAAATAAATAACAACAAAACAATAAACTCACGAGTGAGGGGCCATAGGCAAAAGAGGCGGAGATCCAATGATTGTAGGGAAGGTGGTGATGAGCCGGAGAAATAATAGTCGTTGTACGGTGGCCGCCGGAGGGGAGAGTGGCTGTTTTAGGAAGGAAATAGTGTGGAGGATGATGTGTAGGTTCGACTAGGATTGGAAAATCATGGATGAAGGGAGATCCACAGAAGTGAGTGGTTGTCTGGTGGGGAGGCAACCCAGCAAGTGTGTAGCATCTTGTAAGGGAAGCAATCAGGAAGTTGGCGGTTGTTTGGGATGAGGAAACTGTGGGTTGTGGCGGTGCTTAGTGGCTGCTTATAGAGGATTAAAGGATAACGGCTGCTAGAGGGAGTTTTGGTCGTGGGAATACATCTATAGAAGGGAGGGTGGCTGCAGGTTAATTGTCGGCTCAGGTGTTGGGAATGGAGAAAAAAGTGCAAAAAAAAGGAAAGACAAAGATACAAACCAAGGAGTCGGCAACTTGGGGTTTCGTGGAGTCGGCACCACGAAAGATCGTCAGATTCTGGGGAAGAGTGACTCCAAAATCTGCAATGTCTTATGAAGGCTACCCCTATCTCTTATTTATAATAAAACATAACTTATGGCAACCATCTTGGATGGCTATGATTGACCGTATACGATGGTTGTCTGATCTTACTAACTAAAATACCAAAAAAATGAAACAAATCAACAACAACAACAACAGAACCCATATAGTCCCCAATCATTGGAGGTATGGGCGGGAGAAGATTGGAAACATACCTAACCTTTGGCACTATGCGCAAAGTGACTTCTCTCAGAGGAGAAAGACCTAACCTTTGACAATAAATGCACAAAGTGGCTGCTCACAGAGTACCACTGAAATAGTGATCCCATATACCGTCGCGTTTGCTGCGGAATCATGCCCTCAAATCAAACCCAAAGACATCAGAGAGGGCAGACCCAAGAATCCATTTTGATTTATGTTGCACATAACCATGCTTCCGGACGCAACCGCAAATTTGAATCATCCATCGGGCGACGCCAAATATGGCAAGTGACGAATCAGCCCCGAACGGGCACAACACTCATGCTCCACCATCTCGTTGATCCATATCATATGGGAAGACTGATGATATGTTGTTATTTTGAACTGATTAATACAATATTTATGTTGAACATTTTAATATTTTTGTTTGAACATTTTAAATTTTTTTGTTTGAACATTTTAATATTTTTGTTTAAACATTTTAATTTTTTTGCTTGAAAATTTTAATATTTATGTTGAGAAATTTGACTCAAACTGCCAACACAATTATATGTCATCAAACAAATAAAACTGCTTTAACGTTCATGATAGCACTGAAAACACAGTTTCTTCAAACTGTACAATTGCGTTCATGACCACAGTTTCCAGCCACTGCGTTCATGACCGCAGTTTCCAACTGCTACCCCCATTGCATGCTTATTCCTTGAGACGTTCCAATAGACAGAAACTTTCAAGCAAGAATGCATAAATAAGATGTAGTAAACACAATTACTTTGTTATGGTCGCAGTCGAGACGACTCATCCTCAAGATACATTATTATGTGTCGTGTTTAATATCATGCTTAAGTGTGTTAATTAGAGTAGTTAAATTTTTTTTAAATGTGTCTTGTCCCTTTTATGGTATGCACGTGTATTATTGTAATTCGTCCAAGTATAGGGACTAAAGTGCACAAATTCTCCTTCTAAGTTTTATTTAAAGGCACATTTGGACCATGGAAAAGGAAACAACAAATTATCTCCTCACTTTAGTTCTCCCCTCTTAGTTAGGGTTAGGGAATTGGTAATTCTCCCTCGAGTTTACCACCTCCAATGGCCGCTACATGGCTCCAGATATCCAGTTACGATTGAGGTTTCTAACCAATTTAGTATCAAAGTGCATCGATCCTCTCGGATCCACGCTCAACTGTCATCCAGCCTCCGCATACAGTGGTGACACCAAACGCCAACCACAATCGATCCAGCGATTCATCTCTTCAATCGTCCATGCGGCTCCCTCCACCAGTGTGATCGACGACCTCCATGCCATCCACGAGCGTGCATTCAATGTCAGCTTCATACGAGATCTGTAGTTGAAACATTAGTTCGAGAGGCTACGACCCTCCAGTGTCAATTTCGTCCACCCCGAGTAGCACCGCAGTAGTTGAGCCTTAGTGCAAGACGGGTGTACGCCGACCTTGCCAACTTCCAACAAGGCCGTTTATGCAAGACAACCATTATCATGTATCCTTTGGCAAAACTGTCAGCCACACTCAACTACATGTGCCTCAATTTCTTCCCAGAAGAGTCGGTCCCCATCAAGCTTTGCATTGTCTCCTTCTCAAATAAGATTCCAGCGGGCTTGAGCTCAGCCTAAGTTATTAAGGCGTGTGCCTGAGGCGTCGGGTGCACCAGGCGCACCGGGCATCGCCTCTGCAAGGCAGAGGCGGGCCAGGTGCCCTAGGCCCGAGTTACTCAACTGCCAAGCGCACCAAAGGCGCGTCTGGCTGTATTTAAGGGACTTTCAGTGAACTGGGCATCCAATTCACTGAAATCAGTGAAATTACTGTTGCCCAGATCACTGAAATTTTATTTGAAATCTGATTTTTTCAATGCTAGTTATTTTTGGGGTTGTGACATGCAATTCTAGTGCATTGATATGGTGGTAGATTTATTTTATGTGTTTTTTGTATTTAATAAATTATATTGTCTTTTTTTCATTTGTGCGCCTCACGTGCCTCAGGCAGGCTCCTGCGCCTTGCGCCTTTAATAACTTAGAGCTCAGCGCACACTCCATGAGCACTCCTTCGCCAAATCTCAAATCTCTCGTTGATCGTCTTCCTTTTGAACAAGCCAATCGAGCACTTCCAACTCACACATGGGCATACTCGGGGCCTCGGTTCAAAGATTCTGGTAACCAAGCTTTCTTTGCTTGTCACCTCCTTTCGGAGTTGCATTAGAACTGGATCCATGATTACCTTCCAAAACGCAACCCCCACATCATTTAACAACCAACAATCCTTTGATTCATCTCCTCCTTAGTCGCACCATCCATACTCTTCCCACTCGACGTAGTCTCCTTCCACGTCAAAAACCATTACAAATTTAATCCTTCGGAACATAGTTAGCTCTTATTTCAGTGTGAGATGACATATCCGTCTCCAAACTCCAAATCCATCCATGTGGATAAGCAGACTCATTGTCGCGCTACCTCCATGATCGCATCCCCAACCCACATTTTTTATCTGCAACGTAGTCTCCATTACCAACTAGCCATTGCAAATGTACAGTACCTTCTGGCTTCTGCCAAGCGAAAAATACCATTGAACCTCGTTCCAGCTGCATAGAAGCCTCCAAGAATTGGGGGCAACTCCATCGAGCCATTACATGAGGCAATAGCACACTGCACAGTTGGAATAGCTCATTGCAACGGAAGCAGCTACCAAAGCATAACAATTGAAGGTTAAGGTGCAACAACGACCAACCGAAATGCATGATCCATTCATAAAATATAAGTTGATATATCTGATTTTTTCAAATATATCTACCGACACGACTTTCGAATATATCATCCGCTATTTTTTTTATGTTATGGTAGCAGACTAGCGCTCATTTTAAGTCACTTATATGTATTATAATTATAATATATGCTTAAATTAATTATACATATTGTTTCATTCTATTTAATGTGTTATTCTTACAATCAATTTTGTATAATTATTTTACACATATTTTCTTATTTCATATTACATAAAACATTAAATTGTTAAACACATTTATTACTTGATTATTTTTATGTTAGAAACATAAATGTATTATGCATGAAAAGACTTGCAATGAATCAAGAATATTTAACTTTTTGAATTTTATTTATTTATTTATTATAAAGCTTAGTATAATTAAAATAAATCTATTATATAATGTAAAGTATATTTTACAACTTATCAATATGTACTTGTTAATAATATTTTATTTTGGATATCCTTTGAATTTATCTTGGCATGTACATAATTTATTTTTTGTCTACAGATTATGTTAATTCTTTGCTTTTAAAATATATAATTATACTTCGTATAAAAAGGGGGCAGCCCAGTGCACAAAGGCATCCCCGCGCAACGAGGGTCCGAGAAAGGGTCCCACCACAAGGGTGAAATGTAGGCAAACCTTACCATGCATTTTTGCAAGAAGTTGCTTCTGACATGTCTCCTTAAAGACAATTCCAACATTACACAGGAACCATATAATTTACTCATCCAAAAATTCTAAATAAATTTTCAGAGGTTTATCGTACTCTAAAAAGTGTCTAGCCAGAAAATTGAAATTTTCTAAAATAATTTGACCAGGTTTTCTTCATATATACATAAGTGAGACAAATCCATATAATGATAAATTGTATGGGAAATGATACTCAAAAAATCCCAATAAATTTTCAGAGGTTTAACTTACACTAAAAAGTGCTCTGACAGAAAATTAGATTTTTTTTTCAAGATTATTTGGCAATTAAAATTTCACAAATATCATTGTGATAAATCAAATTAACAAGGGAACTACATGAATTTTTCATCTAAAAATTCCAAATAAATTTCCAGAGGTTTGTCATACCCTAAAAAGTGTCCTGACAGAGAATCACATTTTTCCAAATTAATTTGACCATGTTTAATTCACTTATACATAAATGTGACAATTTATTTTAATGATAGACAGAAGGGAAAATAATATTCAAAAATTCCTAATAAATTCTCAGAGGCATATTTTGACCTAACCAATCATGTGGCAGAGTTTATTTATAAAAAAACTCGACATGTCTCCAAGTTCCCACATCTGAAATCACGTCTCTACTGCCACCATCCAACACATGCCATTTCCGCCACAAATTCCGACAACCTCAACTCCCAACCATCCATCCTCAATGGGCAACTATACTAAAAATTATGTCTATTGTCATCTAGTGAGCCCCATTATCGATTCCCGATGTATGCATCCTCCAGTGGCTCCATATTCTTCAACAATAGTCATTGAACTACCAAGTCCGTCGACACCAACCATGTCACGTGGACGTGCGAGAGATGAGCATCCCACAACATGGCCATCTTCCATTACCTCAACGCGAAATAATTGGGATCACATTGGAACGATGCCGCCACCTTAGAGACTTATTATAAAGAGATTCTCTAGTAGGAGAAAGAATGAGAGAATTTTGCAGTCCAAGTCACCTTCCAAACTTGAAGACAAAAGCTTGAATTGTCAGAATGGTGGAATTTGTGGTCTCAATCGAGGCATCTTGTCCGTAGTATGGGCTATTAGGTGTCATGTTCAATGTGTTGTTAATTAGAGCAAGAAAATATTTTTAAAATGCATATCTTGCCTCTTCTATTTTATGTACGTACAATTAGTCTGAGTATTTAAACTAAAATGCAAAATGGTCTTTCTGAAAGTTCTATTTAAAGGTTCTCTTGGGCCATGGAAAAACAAGCAAGATATTACCTCTCTTTATTTCTTTTCTCTTTGTTAGGGTTAAAGATTTGGTAGCTCTTCTCGAGCTCCGCCTCCGGCAGACGCAACAAGCCTCCCATTATTAAGTTACAGTTGAACTTCTGACATAATCATTAGCTTTTCTCATCTATTTTGTTGTTTAGTAAAACACCTGAAAGAGATTATACAGCAAGAAAATTATTTCAGGAGGCTTTCTGAACCTCTGCTTAATTCTGATGTCTCTGTAATTCAAAAGTAAACATTTCCCAACCTCATTACTTGAATTACTGAAAAAATTTCACTCCTCTTAACATTGTGTTCTTCACTGCTTTCTTCCCCTAATTTTGCCCTTTAACTCTTCTAAAACAATCTTGTATTTCATTTTGTTTACTTCTTTGGGCAGCCCGGTGCACAAAGGCATCCCCGCGCAGCGAGAGACAGGGGAAGGGTCCCACCACAAAGGTGAAATGTAGGCAAACCTTACCATGCATTTTTGCAAGAGGTTGCTTCCAGGACTCGAACCCGTGACCTCAAGGTCACACGGCAACACCTCAATCGATGTGCCAAGGCTCCCCTTCATTGTTTACTTCTTTGCATCTTTAAAATTATTAATTTACTTCTGCCAGTCTTTTAATTACTTGTCAAAAACCAAAATAGACCTTATTTTTTATATTCTCACGTGAATCATAAAAACCTTTTCCACCGGAAAACTTAAGCCATTTTTAATGGGTACCAATTAATATTTCACATGTTTAAAATTGGGAAGTTTTTATATTTGGCTGCAAATTGCTTCATAACTGATATGTTGAACTGCCTAATTATTGAATAGAAAATTATTCGTAGCCAACTATAAGAATGTACTGAATACTATACCCTGCTTGCAAATGTAAAGCATGCAGTGGAAAAGTGCAACAAATCATCAAATACCTGTGACACCAAATCTTGAATCTTTCTCTTCCCAAGAAGTTGACTACTGTCCCCTGTTCCTTGACTTGTGATTTCACCAGTCATGTTTGTGCCAGAAGCAGGTGTGCCCGGCTGTGATCCCGTCAAAGATTTCGAAACTGTAGAGCCTGGAACCCGTGGAGATTGCTGCTGCTGGTGATGCTGCTGAAGCTGCTGTAATTGATGAAGCTGCTGCTGTTGCTGAAGCAACTGAGCTGTCTGCTGTTGTTGAGCAGTCCCCAGTTGTGCTTGTTGTACCAATTGAGAAATCTGTTGTTGGCTCAGACCTAAAGATTTTTGATGGGGTTGAGGGGAGGAGAGCTGCTGTGGCAAGATGGCATGCTGCTGCTGTCTTTGCTGCTGTTGTTGGATATGATAAGATGGAGACACCGGTGACGACATCCCTACTTGCATTTGCTTTAACCATTGTTGCTGTGAAATGTTGCCTTGTACTACTGTTGACTGTCCGTTTTGAGTTAACCCAGATAGTTGGGAGCTCATTGCTGCAAGAGAGGACCCTCTTTGTAAGCTTTGACTAACCAGCTTCTGTGGAAAAAATCAGAATAGCGGGATATATTAAATAGAGGAATAATTATGAAAATTTACCCAGCAAATTTGCATAATTACAAAAACCTACCCCTAGTTTTTAAAATTACCAAGTCCTCCCCTTTAAATTTACATTGTTAACATACCTTTTTTGTGCATGTTAACAACGTAAATTTAAAGGAGAGGTTTTTATAACTTCAAAAGTTAGAGGGGACGTCCTAGTAATTATGCAAAATTTGAGAGAAGGTCCCTAAATGACCCTTAAACATAAGTAAAAATTGGAACAAGGCTAGAAGTTAAAACTTTAGCATGTTGCACATTTATCTATGAAAACTTTTAAGCCCTTTTACAATCGCCTGGTATCCTGGTATTGCAAAAATTCAATCATACTACAGTTAAAGGCCAAATAATACATCTACAACTGGGGACAAAATAACTATGCACAACAACAAAAATGAAAGGAAGAAACATACTACTAAGAGCACATTACATGTATGGTTTGGCTTTAATGTTCAAGTTGAGTGGACAACGTTTTGTAATAAACACAGTTCTATAGACAATTAGGCCTAATATTCTACCAAATTTTAATTTCATAGGAGTTTGTTCTTGAAAATCTGATGAGACAATACTTTGTAATGAAAGAAACTGCCCTCTTCTTAATCCAACCTATTTTATATGGTTTCATAAAAGAATTCAATAAGGAGGTATATTTTAGATTGGTCCAAAAAGTGAAGTTGAATTAGCTTTGAAAAATGCATAAAGTTTAATCCTTAACCACCAATAAAATACATGTTGAGATTCGGAGAACACGGGATTATTGGAATGATTTGATTGATAAGTCTTTTTAATAGAAATTTTAAAACTAAGAGGATATTAAATGACAAAAAATAAAAAATTTGGTACCAATATTTGAGAACAAAGGAGATGTTCAATATTGTGTTTATAAAAGAATTGAATAATAAACCAAATAATGAAGCTATATGAAAATATTATGGAGCTTATGCTAAGAAAAATTATGCCAATATCATATAATCAATTCGGTTACATGCCTGGAATATCTATAATGAAAGTGATTATTGGGTTAAGATAATTGGTAAGAAAAAGTATGAAGCAAAGAAAAGCTCTTCATATGATTTTTATTGATCTTAAAAATATATATAACATATTACTACAACAATTCATTTGATGTGCATTAGGAAATAAATGTGTCTCAAATGTATGTTGAAGATATTTACATGATCGAGCATCTCCTAGTATAAGTACTTGTGGAGTGATGAAAGAATTTTCAATCATAGCATGTAAACAACAAGAATTACCAGAGTCCAAATCTTTGTGTGTTAACTATAGTTTTAGAAATGTTTGCAAAAGATATCCAAAGTGAGGTCGATGTGTGCTATTTGTACATAAAATAATTTTAATCCTATATGATGCATGTATGACTATAATTAGCCCATAATAGATGTAGCGGCAGGAAGCCAAGAACTAAATAAAGCTAGTGGCGTTGCACAACATTCACAATAATTTTCAATTGAGCGAACAAATTACATTCCCCTTCGCACGGAGGGCTATAGCCAAAATCTTCCACTAATGAGCATACAGGAAAATAAGAAAAACAAACAAGCAGTACAACAATACCAAATCCCAAGTAGATATATGGTATCTTCCAATATTCAATAAGGGATAATAAGAAACAATTCAAGATACTCACTAGTAAAGGGATCCGGCAGTGGCAGTGGCAGTGGCGGTGGATCCAAGCGGTGGTGGCGGCGACTATAACAATGGAACAAACTTGGGGCACGGGTGGGGAATGAGGTGTAGGGAGCAACTGGAGGTGGAGGAAGGGGTTTGTGGCTAGGGTGGGGGGAGGAGGAAGGGGCTTGCGGATGGGGTGGGAGTGAGGGAAGAGGAAGGGCTTGCGGATGGAGGTGGGGGTGGGGCTTGCGGCTGGAGGTGAGGTGGGGCTTGCGGCTGGACGTGGGGGTGGGGCGTGCGGATGGAGGTGGAGGTGTGGGAAGGGCTTGTGGCTAGAGGTGGGGTGGGGCTTGCGACTGGACATGGGGTGGGGCTTGCGGCTGGACATGGGGTGGGGCTTACGGCTGGACGTGGGGGTGGGGCGTGCGGATGGAGGTGGTATGGGAAGGGCTTGTGGCTGGAGGTGGGGATAGGTTGGGGCGAAGGAAGGACATGCAGCTGGAGGCGGAGGTGTAGGTGTAGGGATACACCGTTTTGCGGCAAGAACGGGAAAAGGAAGGTTGCGGCTGTGTGATCTTCGGCGGGGAAGGAAGATCGAGTTGCGACTGTGCGGTCATCAGTGGGAAAGGACGGTCGAGTTGCGGTTGTGCGGTTTTCGGTGGGAAAGGATGATCAATGGGAGCGATTTGCAGGATGTTCGGCAACAAGGAGAGAGGAACTAGCGTTAGAGGTTGTAGTGAGGGGGGATCATGCGGGAATAGGTTCACGGGAGGTGAAAACTCAGCAGAAACAAGATAAAAACCAGGACTCGCACCCCAGGGTCTTGTGGCGTCGCACAATGGTATAATTGTCGACTCTGGATTTCTTCACAAGGCTAACAATACCCCCACAATAGTTGTCATCACTCTTATTTATAATAAAAGAGGGTTAGGGCACCAGGCGTGAACAGCTATAATTGGCCATTACGCCCGGTGTCCGAATACTACTAAATAAAGTCCCAAAAATAAAAGCAAATACATAAAATAGTAAAATGGCGCTCTGGACACGCTCGTGGTCTCGGATCACTGATCTGATCAATGCTTCCTGCGCGAGTACACATAAGCGAGCCATGTCGAGTAGTGGCATGATCTCCACCATCGATCCTGTGGCTAATCCCAATCAAGACATTTAATGAGACGAGTGAAAAGTTAAAAAAACGGATATATTGCTTAGCCAATAGAGAATTTAGATTTAATAAATCAAAGTTCGAGTATATGATGTCATTTTAGCATAGTTATCAAGGTGCGAGTCTAGGCGCGCCTGAGGCGTCGGGCGCACCAGGCGCACTGGCCCTCGCCTCTGCAAGGTAAAGGCGGATGAGGTGCCCCAGGCGCGGCCAGGCGCGCCTAGACGAGCGCCTTACCAGCTCTCAGGCGCAACCAAAGGTGCGCTTAGGCCTTTCAAGGTGTTTTCTTCAACCTATTTTTTTGGGAGGTGGGCAAAAACATGATCTCAGACACACTCGAGGCACACCTAGGCGCACATGGGCATCCAATTCACCGATTTTCAATGAATTGGGGGTGCCTAATTCACTGGAAATCAGCGAATTGGATGCACAATTCGCTGATTTTCGGGGAATTGGGCACCAAATTCACTGATTTTCTGGGAATTGGGCACCAAATTCACTGAAAATCAGCGAATTGGATGCAAATTCGCTGATTTTCAGTTAATTGAGCAGCCAATTCATTTTTTTGCCTCACGTGCCTCAGGTGCGTGCCTGCGCCTAGGCTCCAGGATCCCTTTGCGCCTCGGTGCGCCTTGCGTCTTTAATAACTATGCATTTAGTGATCGTAATATTAATAAATATGAGATTATCTAGTTAGAAGATAAAAATACACATGTGCATGATAAGATTAAGTACCTTAGATCTAATACTCAAAAAAATGGATATAAACGATGATAGAATTTCAAGAGTTAAGGCTTGATAACCTAAAAGAAGTGGTGCTTCAACAATACTATGGGCAAAGAGAACATCATAGATATTTAAAGGTAAATTTTATTTAAAAATTTGTTAGTTATGGCAAAACATGAGTAGTAGGTTGTGAGTCATTAGATACTAAATTGTTTGTGAACTAAATGAGAAGGTTAAAATGGATGCATAATAAAATTAGAAAAAATAAATTAAGGAAATGATTACATTCGAGGAATAATGAGAATGGCAACTATCGAGATTAAGACAATAGAATAGACTTAGATAATTTGTGCATGTTAATGATATAAATGAAAGTTAGATGATTTTCCCAGTTAAGTTTTAACATCTAAGGCAACACTTCACAAAAACAAATTGAAAATAAGAGCGACCCCAAGCAGTTTAGATAAGTTGTTAATGAATGATAATTGTTTTGATATATTTTACTATGGTTGTTGAATGAATGTGCAATTCATGTTTATAAATGTTTCACATAAGAAAAGTGATTAAATGATAGGATCATGCATATTGTTGTTCTTTTTTATTTATTGATTACTATAGTGGAATCTGTGTTTCCTATTGAGATTTATGCTATAAAGATTGGTGAATCTTATGCTTATCTTTATGCTCATGGTAACACTAGGTTAATGAGGAAGATTGACTAATGATATCAATGTGAAGTAAATTTTGACAATGTTATGAGAATAGAATCTTTGATGTAATATCTATACGGCTTCACATATTTCAATGGAGATGATTATCACGAGTTATTAGTGGCATGTTGAGCTTAGGGATTGGAAAATCCCTCCAGTGAATTTGAATAATCTAAAGTGCTGAATGTTAATTTATGGTAAATATTTATGAAAAGATTTGATCAATGAATTCATGTTAGCATCAACAAATCTTCATGTCCAGCCCGATTCTACATGATTCATAACTGTTAGGGGGGTGGGGGGCTTACACAGGTTGGACCATGAGAGAAGTGGAGATTCGATCATGACTGAAATAACATGGATCACAAATATTGGTAAATCCTTATCAAGCATGTATGACAATCAAGGTTTATAACTGGTAAATTGTAATAGGTGAAAACTAATCAAGATTTACAACTGATGAAGGCATGAAGAAAACCAATAAAGTACAATGATGTGCAGATATAAAGAGACCCATAAAGAAAACAAGGATGGATAGGAGAAAAAGGATGTCTTCACTCGATTAGAAATAAGAAAAAATTAATCAGAAGCATAAAATAGCAGCTTTTTTCTCCTTATTTGAGCCAAAATGTAGAATCATACCTGAGGAGAAGTAAGAGATTGTTGGGATAGCTGCTGCCTAAATTGAGCAGGAGTTAGACGTTGTTGCCCATATGAAAGAGACCCGTTGGCT
This sequence comes from Dactylorhiza incarnata, assembly GCA_033032865.1. NCBI lineage: Eukaryota > Viridiplantae > Streptophyta > Magnoliopsida > Asparagales > Orchidaceae > Dactylorhiza > Dactylorhiza incarnata. The sequence continues at coordinate 860,693 of JAWHQI010000444.1, read as the reverse complement.
TTTATCTGTGAATTTAAGCCAAGGGAGCCCATCACACCCATAGCCTGCATACCTTGAACTGTCTGTCCTGAGGAATTTGCAACATGGAACTGGGCACCTTGCATCAGAGCTGCCTTCTGTCTAGTAGGCTAGAAGTGGATAGAAAAAAATTTATATAAAAAATTTATATAAAAAATATCAAAGATACTCTTCAACAGGCACCAGAAAGTGAAATTCTCAGATTAAGGATGATAATCTTTCAGACTCTCCATTTTAAAAGAAAGTTTGTGTAAGATAAAATGATGGAAAAAATAATGGATTGCTAAAATCTATCTCAAAGAAAACTGACGCAGGACAAGCCCAATTCAACAATTAAAAATATTAAATCTTAAAAAAAAGTGCACTTTGAAGATAAAATTATGTCATAAAAATGAAAACTTATACTAGAACAAGCTGAACTAGTGATTCTATGAGTAGTACCTGAGCCAGTATCTGAGGCGGTATATTAAAGTGTGCAGCAGCCTGGCTAGAAAGCATGGAAAGCTGCCCCGCCTGACCCATCATCCCTGGCCGAGCCATCGCACTGCCCAGCTGTTGCGGCTGCTGTCCTCCAAAGCTCATCTGCCCACCGTACATACCCTGCCTAATGGCGCCCGCCATGGCCGTCCCAAACTGCTGCTGTATCTGATTCATCCGCGACATGGGTCCCGATCGCTGGAGCGCCGGTTGCATCACGAAGTTCGACGTCGGAGACATAAGACTGCTTTGCTGCTGAGACGCAGCTGGCGTCTTCGGCGGGAAATCTAGGGTTCCGGAGTGTGTCATTTGGAGCTGGGGAGCAAAGATCTGGGGGAGATCCATAGATGAAGAGGAAGGAGAAACTATCGGTGAGGATAGATTTGCAATTTGGGGGTTCGGTGGGGAAATCTGTTCGCCGCTGCAGTTCGGTGGCTGGAGAGACTTAGCCGGCCCGGAAGATGCTGATTGCTCCTCCATTCTGGAGATTCTGCTTGGATTGAAGGGTTTCCACAGCTTATTCAACAACTCTGTTACAATTACAGCAATGATTATGGAGGCATGGAGAAGAGATTGTGGGAGAGAAGAAGATGCAACTGAGTTTGGGGATGAGTCGGCGATAAAGCGAAGCTGGAGGGAGGAACCAAGGGTTCGTGCGGACGCGCCGGTGGAACTACAAAATGTCTGCGCCACTCGCCACTAACCCCAAACCCGATTGGACTCAGCTATACCCTTAGGCGGTTGTTATTCGCAGACCAGATTTTTACTATTCGCAGTTTACTATTCGCAAACAAAATTGTTATTTGCAGACTAGCACGAAAAAAAAAATTTTAAGAAAGAGATATTGTGAAGCTCTAGCTTCTCCGGTATGTCATCTATTAAGGCTTTCTTCTCCGAGACATTGCGAAACTCTAGCAACGGCTTTCTTCTCCTTTGTATTTCCTTGGTCTGCGCGACTCGCCACTAACCCCAACCCCATTGGACTCGGTATTACTAATAGGAGTAACTTTAGGCGGTTGTTATTCACAGATCAGATTTCGCTATTTACAGATTTTTACTATTCGCAGCTTACTATTTATTAGCAAACAAGTTGTTATTTGAAGATCAGTACGAAAAAAAAAACAATATTAAGGAAGAGACATTGTGAAGCCCTAGCTTCTCCGGAATGCCACCGATTAAGAGACATTGCGAAACTCTAGCAACGGCTTTCTTCTCCTTTGTATTTCCATGGTCTGCGCCACTCGCCACTAACCCCAACCCAATTGGACCCGGTATTAATAATAGGAGTAACTTTAGGTGGTTGTTATTCGCAGAGCAGATTTTACTATTCGCAGATTTTTACTATTCGCAGCTTACTATTTGCAAACAAAGTTGTTATTTGAAGACCAGCACGAAAAAAAACTTTAAGGAAGAGACATTGCGAAGCTCTAACTTCTCCGGAATGCCCCCGATTAAGGCTTTCTTCTCCGAGACATTGCGAAACTCTAGAAACGGCTTTCTTCTCCTTTATATTTCCATGATCTGTGAATAGACAAACATAATATATGTGAGCACGGAAAAAATCGGGAGCTGGACGGAGGAGACGCCAAATAATATATGTCAGCATCTTACCATGGTCTGCGAATAGACAAACATAAACTTAAATAAATAGAAAAAATGTTGGTTTGCAAATAGACAAACATAATCTGCGAATAACAATCATCTAACTTTAAGCAGGCCGAATTCAGCTATATTTAAGTCGCGCAATTTGAAAATGACTATATGCAGACCAATTCTTGAACAGCTTCACAGCTTTCTATGAATTTTTAGTTTGACCTGCATTTATCCTTGGACTGCATACAGCCAAAACTGACATGCATATAACATCACCCATAATAATATGCTAGCTACACATGAAGTTATGCAAGTTATGTGGGCATGATTTTACAATGATTACCTAATGATGAGCTTGCTAATCTACAATGAGCTCCAGTGGTAGACATTCACTTAATTTTACAAGGGTGGTGTTAAAGGCAAACCAGAATTGGCTATTAGCAAACCAATTTCTATAAGTTATTACGCGCCTTTTGAAAATACGCTTTGTGCATGCATTTTTAGGAAAAGTGTTCAACACGAAAATTGTACGCACAAGGCGTATTGTCGCCCTGATCGTAACAATAGCGAATTTTTTGAAAATACGCCTTGTACATGCATTTTTAGGAAAAGTGTTCAACACAAAAGTTGTAGATCTCGACGAGATCTACATTTTTCGTGTTGAACACTTTTCCTAAAAATGCATGTACAAAGCGTATTTTCAAAAAGGCGCGTAATAACTCATAGAAATTGGTTTGCCAATAGCCAATTCTGATTTGCCTTTAACACCACCCTTTTACAATGATCTTTGTGTTAGTTACATATTGAAGTTATGTTAGAGCTAACACTGATGTAGGCCGTTGTAAGTGAAAATAGTTACTTACACGTCGTTCCTTTGGACGGATTAGAACCAATTTTGACGTCTATATGGAATTGAGATTGCCATAAAATGCGTTTCGAAGAATTCTTAATGATTTTCAATTTCTTTCTTTATTTTGTCACCAAGTAGTATTAGAATTGATCCTTTCAATTCCAATTATAAAGCCACAAATTTCTCCAAACAAACAAAGTCTTAGGGTCTGTTTGGGAGAGTTTTTTTAGCTCCATTTTATTTTTAAAAAAAATACTACCGCACTTTACAAACTGTTTGGAATTGATCTTTTCAATTCCACACAGTCCAACAACCCCGAACTAGTGCCCGCTAAACGGATAAAAGCATAATCAAATCGAGTCCTTCAAAAGAAACGGCCTTTAAATATCCCTCCCTATTTCCTCAAGCTCAGCATGATTTACGATGAATTAATCCTCGATTTTATTTTCAAATTTCTTGTAGTTGTCAATGAGTTGCATTTAGAGTTGTTCGCAATCAAAATAGTTCGTGATAATTTGAAAATCGATTCGTAAAAGTTCGAGTAAGATTCATATCTCTTGAATTCGAATCCAGATCAAAATTCAAAATTCATATTCAGATTCGAGTGCTATTTGAATTCATGTCAATATTCACGAATAATAAAATATCCATATTATATATATAAATGATCATGTCCGTCCGATCATTTGAAACGAATTCAAATTCGAATCCAAGATCAAATATTCAAATGAATCCGAATCTAAATTCAAATCTCTATATTTTAGGGCGATGTTATTAGCAGTCCTACGACGATTTTTCGCAGTCCTAAAAACATCTAAAACGGCTATTCGCGGTCTTATAAGCACTTAAATTTATTGGACTGCGAATATGAATGAACTACGCTTAGCCGTTATGGAACTGCTTATAATATTGCCCATATTTTATGACAAATTAAGGTTCTATTGAACAAATATTGGATTTATTCAAATCTCATATTTTCTTTTTTTACTCTGCATTTATTAATAAAATATCAAAAAATGCAGATTGTCGCACAAGTTCGGGGTTGTTGGACTGTGTGAAGAAGGGATTTGATGCTAGCCATGGCATGGAAAAGGGAAAGAGCAGGCATACAAACAAAAATGCGCGGCCGGCAAAAAAATGTGTGCCCGAGCGAAAATGCAGGTCACGACGAAAAATGGACTCCCGGATGAAAATATACGCCCGGGCGAAAAATGTGTGTCGTGGCAAAGAAAGTGCTCCCTCGCTGAAGAATGCGCGTCTGGGAGGAAAATACACGTCCAGGCAATAAATGCGCTCCCGGGCTGAAGAATACGCGCCCGGTCAGAAGATTGCGCGCTCGCGCAAAAAATGCGCCCCCGGTCAAAAAATGTGTGCCCGCGCAGAAAATACACGCTCGATCGGAATATGCGTGCTCGGGCTGAAAATGCGCGCCCGGGCAAAAAATGCGCCCACGTGTGAAAAATGCGCACGCGTGTGAAGAATGTGCGCTGACGCGGAAAATGCACGTCTGGTCGAAAAAATGCACGCCCGGAAGAAAAATACGCGCCCGGAAGAAAAAATCGCGCTCGGGCGAAATATGCGCTCCCGGATTGAAAATGCACTTAAAAATGCGCGCCCGGGCTGAAAGTGCGCGTCCGGGAAAAAATACATGCAAAAAATTTCAATTCCAACGCTCCAATTCCGACCTAACGAACGAACCCAACACGATATCATCCACAAAATAAAAACATATAAAATAATATTGTCTTAACCATAACAAAATTGTCCATAATTTATCTTATAAGCTTCCAAATGCAAATATATTGATCACATATTAATGATCCCATATTGAAATAGTGTTGGCATATCTACAAGGGTTTTGCATCTTATATCATCTCTCAACATTTGAGATTGAGATTGAACAATCACATTGAATTCTTGCTCCATATTCCTCGCAATCGTAGCAACAATCTTTGCAATAAAACTAACAACAACATATCTCTTCTTCTTGGGTTTGTTGTCGTTCTCATCACCGTTCTCATCACCAACATTCTCTCCCATTGAATTTTCTATTTGAACTTCATTCGTCGCTTTGCACGCAATTGCAACAATGTTCATAATAGCTCTATTAGCACCACCCCAACGATGATAAGTCGGCCCAAACGACTATCACTTATTATGATAAAGCTTAACAAAAGGATGTGATCACTGCAAGTAAAGGTAAAAAAACTAAAATGAATGCAATAATTATAAATATTAGTAAAATATCATGTGCAAGAGTGACCTTTTACTTAAGACATAGTTGGCCTAAACTTCATCACTATCAACTCTTACCATACTTCGCTCTCAATCCTAAACAAAGGCACTGGCATCTAACATCACTGATACTTCTACGTAATACTTATTCTAAGTTTTCGACCGCGTCATAATCTTCTCCTTATTTAGAATGATAATGCACTCATCTCTTAAGGCATGAATGGTACTAGTGAAAGCTAGTCCTTTTTACCTTTGATTCATAATCAGAGTGTCATTTCAATATGTGTCATTTAGGGCGACAATGTAACATACGAATACATAATGTTTTAAATATTACATAGGAATGTGCCCTTTAGAATATGGACATCGATGTAGCATTGATGCATTAGGGAGCACTACTAAAAAGTGACTTTTAACCACACTTTTTTTGCCACGGGTCAAAAACCGTGGCTAATAATGAAGTGTTAGTCACGACCCCTAAATTGTGGCTAATAAGAAAGTATTAGTCACAGATGTTTAATTTGTGGCAAAAAAGAACATATTAGCCACGATTTATCGAATTCGTTGCTAAAAAGATATTGTTAGCCACAGTTTCCTAATTTGTGGCTAATATTTTAGCCACAATTCTTAATTCGTGGCAAATACAGAAGTATTAGCCACGTTTTTTGATCGTGGCGAATAAATAGTATGAGATAATTGACTAAATTTTAATTTTTTCATTGATAAAATATGCGTAAATATATTAATAATAATTTAAACATTAATTTTCATTTACTTAATTAATTTGTGTCACATACAATTCAATCACATTGCGTGTTATGAGGTGATCAACAACACTCAATCTAAGACCATAACCATTGTCGAATCACAACAGTTGATATCTACTGATGAATGATCTAAAGTGAAGCCATTATATATAACAATATCAACATTGAACTCTAATAGCTAGACAGCAAAAGTACCTTCTTCGTTGCGTAACGATTACTATATAAGTTACCAATGAGCATTGTTAGCCTTTTAATTAATAAAAGCAACAAGTACCTCGTCATACTCATAGCTTAATTCCAATAAGGTACGTCGGTTATTCTTATAGAAAGAGACAAACAAGATGAATTCCATGTACGAGTAGTTTCATCAGACAAGTTATGCGAAGGAATAATTGAAGATGCAGACATTCAGTGCAATTCGAAGTAGGTAAATGGTCCAAAGAAGGAACTGAGTCGCAATAGCGACCGAAAGGACTACGTTGATATGCCAATAGGCGAATGGTCTAAAGAAGGAGTTGAGTGACGATAACGATGAAGTTGACTAGGGCCTCAATGTGAATGTTCGAAGATATGCGCCGAGTCGCGATAGTAATGAAGAGGACAACATTAATGAGCCAATTAGTCGAATAGTCCAATATTAGATATCTCGACCTTGTGCAAAGTTTTCGGGAGTTTCGATGCACGACCTGAGGATGGGGGTCAAGGGAGTAGCGCCCCTAGGCCAAATTTTTTTATATTAAATTTGCATTTCGATAGTCACATTTCTTCCATTTTTCATTCTATCCCCAAAATATAATATAATAACATTAAATTTAGGGGGGATTCCCCCAAAAATATTACTTTATTCTATCTAGGACCATCTCAATCTTCACGCGCGGTAGGTTTTCTGAGATCGAGAAGGAGGAGAGTGATTCGTTCTCAAGGCGACATCCCGCAACTCTCCATCGGGTTTCAATTCTTATGAATATGGATCGTGTAAGTTATGAGATTGATCTAATCTTCACCTAGAGGGGGGGTGAATAGGTGTTGTCGTCTTTTTATAAACTTAATGCGGAATAATGAAAGTAAACGCAACAAACACATAATCACAGAAAATCCACAGCACAAACAAAGGCAGCTATAGTGGTTCCCCGAGTTGGGTACATCCATTTTCGCCCTCCGCCTATCTAGCAGTGAGCTAGCCTCGGCAAACTCCAATCAAAACTCAGATCCTCAGATCCTACAACTCAGAGACCAAGTCTCCTACCTCAGAGGTACTGACTGACCTCCTACCTCAAGTCATTAGGACCCTACCTCAGAAGCACTGGTTGGCCTCCTACCTCAGATCCACAACTCAGAGACTAAGTCTCCTACCTCAGAGGTACTGACTGGCCTCCTACCTCATGTCACACAAGACCCTACTACTCAAGCCACACAGGACCCTACAACTCGGATTCAACAAAGAAATCCTACATCTCAGATCTCAGAGAGATCCTACAGTTATACAAGTTTTAATACAAAACCTTTCTATAGACTCGGAATAATAGATCTTGATAAACCTAGAGTCTTCTTGAAGCTTGATGTGGATTGGCATTAACTTTGATCTTCTTGCAGAAGACTTTGAGAGAATATGCTTCCGTGAATATTATCTCCTCTGCACTTTAGAAGATTCTTCTTCTTGTCGTTAGATGATTGAGCTTTGAGTAGTTTGGCAAGATGAATTGAATTCGTACTTCTGGAGAAGAAAAGATTGGCTTCAAAGAATATCTTCTCCGATCTTGAGTTTCCTGATGAACAGCCCTTTCAAGAAGATGACGGCGGAAGAAGCTCTTGTTCCAAATATATCGATTAGGGTTTTCTATTCACGTCTTCTTCCTTTTATAAGACCAAGATCCTTAACGGTCAAATCTCGGATTGACTTTATGTCAGAAATCTCATTCCTTAAAAGACAAATTTGATTGGCCCAATCGGTGGCGGCAATCTTTGAATTTCCGCGTCTTGAACTGTCCCGATGACATTTGTATTGTCTCGACGATATTTCGTTTCCTCTCGACGGTACTTGTGGTCTACAAGATGATATCTGAGTTCAACACGACTATTGACTTCTAGTCGAATTATTAAGCTTATCAAGACGAATTCTGAGTTCAATACTATCATTGTCTTCTAGTCAAATGATCAAGCTTATCATGACGATTTCTGTGTTCAACATGACCACTGTCTTCAAGTCGAATGCTAAGGTTATCAAGACAACATTTTAGCTTGTCAAGACAATAAGACTTGACACTTAGATCTGAGCATTGTCTTAGCAACAGAGGATTCATATCTAGACGATATGGACTTAAAATATTCCCAACACAATATACTTCTGAAATGTCGTGTAGGCTCCTCGACGCCATTTCACTTGTCTTCAACGATAATTGACTTAACCTTGACGATAAATGACTTAGAAAAATTCCTCCTTCATGAAGAGCTTCTAAACATCTTCTTGATCTTCTTCAAGACGATATGAGTATGACTGATCATTGTAAAAACGATATCGTCTTGGATTGTCTATTACAAAGACGATATTTGGAGCATGAGTTGTTTCTTCTAATCAAGACGATTTGATACTTTAGCTGAGAGTCTACAAGACGATACCGTCTTGAAGCTTACGGTCATCAAGCCGATATCGATACCTCTACAAGACGATATTTGGAACTCTCCAAGACGATATGACTTGGACAATTTCTGATCATCCTGAATTCAGTTCCTTTGCTCTTTCCAACTTGCTAGACTTTTTTTCCTGATGTTTATAAGTGAGTGGCACGTCTCATATAGTCTAGATCTTAGGTCGACATGGTGTTTTGCACAATGAGGGATTACATTAGCAAAACTATGTCTGATGACATTAAGTCTAGCTCTACGTTAGGCTTGCACTATTTAATACCAGAAAACAGCATACTAAACACAAGCATCAAATACAAAGTGTGTTTATCATTGACTTGAGGACTTCTTCCAATCAAGAACATTGAGAGCAAAGTTCCCAACAAATCATTTAACAAATTGTACAAAAGTTAGGTTGTTCCCCATAAGAAACGTGGCGTATGGTCTGAATGCGGCGTCTTGGCAAAGACCGCTACATCTCCAGAACTTGAGTGTAGTGTTAAATATGCAAGAGTTCTCGACACATATTAGGCGTCTTAGGAAAGTCGTTCGTAGAATTTATGATCAACTTAGGTTTGGAAGTTGAAATATAGATACACTAACGGGAAAAGTGATGGAAGTAGTGGATACAATGATTAAGATAATGATAAATATTTTATGTCTGCAAGAGACTAAATGAGTGGGTGAGAAAGCTAAACCTCTAGACAATTCAAGTTTTAAATTATAGTACACAAAAAAAAAACAAATAATGAAGTTGGTATTATTGTGGATACTACTTGGAGGGATGAAGCTGTAGGGGTAAGTAAAAAGGTGATAGAATCTTAGGTCTTAAACTGATCGTAGGAAATAAAACTATTAATGTGATAAGTGTGTGTCATAAGTAGGATTAAGTGAAGCTATTAAAGTGCAATGTGAGAAAGACTTAGATGATTTGGTAAGAAAAAACTAAAAAGCGAGAGGATTTTCATGAGAGAAGACTTAAATGAACATATATGGAAGAAAATACGGATTATACAGACATTCGTTGAGGATTTGGGTATGGAGAAAGAAATGAAGTATGAAAAATCATTTTAGACATTCACAGCACATGAGCTAATTGTGACAAATGTGTTCTTCATAAAGAGGGAAGAACATTCAGTTACGTTTAGGAGCGGACCAAATAAGTTGCAAATTGACTATTTTATGACTCATAAAATAGATAGAAAAAATTGTAGGGATTACAAAGTCATATCAGAAGAAAGTTAGACAACACGGCACGGACTAGTGATGTTGGATGTGCAAATTAAATATAGTAAATTATAGAGAAGGATATAAGTATTGCCCAAAATTCGACAGTGGAACTTGAAGACGAAAAAACATGTTACTTTTAAGACAACTGTTATGGAACAACTAGTTGATGATCCTTATGTTGATCATAGTGTCGCATGAGAAGTTATGTCTTCACATTTAAGGATAAGTGAAAAGAACATCTTAGAAAGTCAAAAGGTCGTACGCTCACATAGAGAATCTTGGCGGTGGAAAGAGAATGTGCAAGACGAAGTGAGGGAAAAGAGGGTTAGGTATAAAACACTCTACGCTCGTAGGAATAATGAAAACTTGACGAGGTATAAAGTCGTCAATAAAGAAAATAAAAAAAATAGTACGTAAAGCAAGAATTCAAGCTTATGAAGAATTTTACAAGCGACTAGATACCAAAGATGGAAAGCGTGATATATATATAATTGCGAAAGCCGGAGAAAGAAAGACAAGAGATTTAAGTCAAGTTAAATGAATAAAGGATGAACCAGATACGGTTTTGACAGATGATATGGTTATTAAGGAGCGATGAAAAGATACTTTTATCAACTCTACAATGAAAAAAAAACAATGAACTGAACTTGGAAGAGTTAAGTAAATCAAAAGAGTATAGGAACATAACTTTTTATCGTAAAATTCAAGCATCGGAGATAAATGATGCTCTGAAAGAAGATAAAAATTGGAAATGCGGCTGGGTCAGAAGATATACCCATCGAAGTATAAAAATGTCTAAGAAAAAAAGGGATTTTGTGGCTTACATGTTTCTTCAATAAGATACTGAAGACAGAGAAAATGTCAGACCAATAGACAGAAAGTATCTTGGTATATTTGTATAAGAACAAATGAGATATACAAATTTGTGTCAATTTTAGAGAAATTAAATTAATGAGTCATGTCATGAAACAATGAGAATGAGTAATAGAGAGAAGAATAAGACAAGAGACTAGCATATCGGAGATCAATTTGGATTCAAGTCAGGGTGATCGACCATGGAAGCTATACACCTCTTAAGGAGACTCATTGACAACTATCGGGAAAAAATAAGATTTGCATATGTTTTTATCGATTTTGAGAAGGCTTGTGATAGGGTTCCAAGAGAGGTCTTATGGAGAGTTTTAGAAAAGAAAGGTGTAAATATATCATACATTAACGTAATCAAAGATATGCATACAAAGATATGCATACAAATTAAGTGATTAACACGGGAATTCCCTATCACTGTTAGCTTACATCAAGAGTCAGCTTTAAGCCTTTTATCTTTTTACCCTTGTCTTATATGAGCTCACCGAACATATCCAACAAGCAATACCTTTGTGTTTATTGTTTGCAGATGATATTGTTTTGGTCGATGAGACGCGCGAGGGTGTAAATGTGAAACCTGAATCTTGGCGAGACACTTTAGAAAAGAAAAGTTTTAGGTTGAGTGGGACAAAGACATAGTATATGGAGCTTAAATTTAGTAGTGCAAGAAGGACGGATGACTCTGTCATTAAGTTGGTTGACCAAGATATTTCTCACGGTGAGTGCTTTAAATACTTGGGATCGATAGTTCAAAAGATTGAAGGTGTAGATAAAGATGTGATTCACAAAATCCAAGCAGGCTAGTTGAAGTGGAGAGGCGCGTCTGGATCATATGAGATCATAAAGTACCATTAAAGCTTAAAGGCGAGTTTTACTGTACTACAATTAGACCAGCGATACTTACAGTTCTGAGTGTTGAGCAGTGAAGTGTGTACATGAGCAAAAAATGGGAGTTACGAAGATGAGAATGCTTAAGTGGATGTGTGGACACATGAGGCTGGATAAAATTAGGAATGAATGTATCAAGGATTCGAAGGGAGTGACACCAATTGTAGAGAAATGTGAGAAGCTCGATTAAGATGGCTCGGACACGTACAAAAGAAAATCATTAGAGGCACCTGCTAGGCGTTGTGAGAGTTTTGCCAGTAGGCAAGTTAAACAGGGGAGGGGTAGACCAAAAAAGACGTGGAATGAAACTAAAAGGAAAGACATGACGTACTTAGGCATTAGTGAGATTATGACTAAAGATAGGACGCAATGGAGACAAAGGATCCATATAGCCGACCCCACTATGGTGGGATAAAGGCTTGAGTGTTGTTGTTTGCTGAGAAGAAGTTGATTCTCAGTCGCATTTAAGCAAAGTACTGCGCCAGTTGAAAGGCATGGCTTCCGGCATGGGAAATGAGATTGACACGTGAAGTTACAGAATGGTTTTCTAATTATATGATTCAAAAAGAAATTGATGAAGATTTGCTTTGCAAAATATAAGACTTAAATAACAAAGGGCATAATAAAAAGAAGCACTCACAGATCTCAATGGTTCAATCCATCTATTCTACTTCTCTTTATGTGCTCAATGTTGCATTTGGTAATTTCTTCTGAACCTGCAGGCAAAACAAAGCTTTGGAAGTTTGTAAGTATTGACATGGAAGAGCTTAATTCCAGAATTAAGGGAGCAAACTGGCATTTGCGTCGTCAGCTGGGGAAATAAATAAGGGAATCAATGTTTGTGGGAAATAAGAGACTGATGGATTGATGAGACTGTCTCAGGAACTTCCTTCTCAGTATCTATTGCCAACTATTTATTTTCTCCAACCTTCCACCAGAACTGATGAATCAGATCTGCCCTCATTCTTTCATGTAAAATGTTTCAGATACACAGATGAGATTCCTATTAGGTACAGAATGCTTCTATGTTTCATTAAAAAAAAAAGAGTTGTTATTAGCAGTCCAATTCTCACTATTCCCAGTCCAATTTCTATGAGTTATTGTGCGCTTTTTGAAAATATGCTTTGTACATGCATTTTTAGGAAAATTGTTCAACATGAAAATTGTAGATCTCGTCGAAATCTACAACTTTCGTGTTGAACACTTTTCCTAAAAATGCACGCACAAGGCGTATTGCCGCCCTGATTGAAACATGGGCGTAATTTTTGTAAATACGGCTTGTACATGCATTTTAGGAAAAGTGTTCAACACGAAAGTTGTAGATCTCGACGTGATCTACAATTTTCCTAAAAATGCATGTACAGGGCGTATTTTCAAAAAGCGCGTAATAACTCATAGAAATTGGACTGCAAATAGCGACAATTGGACTGCTAATAACAACTCTCTTAAAAAAATGTTTTCAGAAAATATATTAAAACATAACAATTAAAGAAAATGAGATTTTTACTTATATATGTCTATAGCAATAAGGAATATTGAATATGGACCCCATCTTGCTTTTTCCTTCCTGCCACACTACCACCACCATCATTATCATCATCATTTAGAACTTGAACTCCCCATTATGTACTGGTTCATGATTTATTACATTTACTGTGCATGGAGGGGTCACATTTATCTACACATTATATATATATAACCTTTAGGGTATTTTGGGGGTTTTAAGTAACTGTGTGTGTGTGTGTGTGTGTGTGTGTGTGGTGTGGTGGTGGGGGTGGGGGGGTGGGGGGAATGCAAATGTAATTTAGTTCACAATATCATATTGAGTGTTTGGTTCCAATGAATAGCTAAAAGTTAACAGGATTTACTTAATAAATATGAACAAATCCAATTTTTCATGAGCAATTCCTTGCCCGAACTTCAAAACTGTTAGGTCGTTGTGATTCGCACTCCTCAAAAATTCAAATTTTATCAAGCTAAGAAAGAAAAATACAAATTCTAACAACAAACAAGATGTAAAAACTAATATCAATCAGTGATCATCATTTCATCATTGGAATAACCTTTTATTCAAACTATTTGGGTTGGTTTTACGAATCATCATTTTTCATTCATGTGTTAAGTGCTGCATGACGAAGTGTTAAACCTAATCATCTTGAACAACATTCATTCGAGCAACCTCAGGTCAAACCCTTCCCCCGCCTAATCCTTCAACTCCATCTACTCATGCATTTCTTAACCTTTTTTTCACAAGATTTAATGCTAATATTCTCATCTACCATTTGGTATTATAGGTTTTTATTGCTGCAAGCTAGGATAAACCTTCTCTAGTTGGGGAAGATAACAAGAAGTTTAGCATAGATGAAAGTAAATGATAACTCAACCCTAGCTTACTTAACCTCTCAGATCCAACATTTATATAAAGATCATGAGATCTGCTATAAAGGCTTGGCCATATTTAAAGCTCATGAGGATTAATTTACTTTACAAGTTAACTACTGACAACAAATGGCATCAATAAGTGTCTCACACTACCACACATAACATACAGACTTGAAAAAACAGTCATTTCTGTACTAGGCATAAGAGCTTAATAAAAACGATTCCAAGAGTAAGAAAACTATTCAACATCAGGGGTAGTGAATATTATGAAAATGAAGAGAAGACTCATAATACACAATGACCCTATCCACTTACAATGCTGGCGATGAGGAACTTCCCTTTACCCCCTTGATCCTCACACAAGCGCACAACATCTCTGACCTTCTCAACCAGTTCTTCCAAACCTTCTGTTCCAAACTTCCGGTAGTCGATAACTTTTTTATAGCGCCGCTCATAAAGAGCCTCGAATTTATTCAAGGGGACTGGACAGGAATAGCATACAAGAACTTCTTGCATTTCCCGCTTGAAACCTTCAAATTCACACCCAGCATCTGCATTCCTTTCATCATCCGAGAGATCGTCTGAGGAGCTTCCTGTATTAGGGATGATACCAAACTCAGCAGTTTCCCCTACTACAACTCCCTTACTGTTCTTATTCTCCTTCAAGAGTATTGGTGTGTTCTCATACTTCTTGTCATGTCTAGAGGTGCGAAGGCAGAGAAGCCTTTTAGGTCCCTTCCCCACCAAAATAAGGGCATCCGCCATCCTGTTAACAAGATGAACCAGCTTGATAACTCCATACTCCGACATGTAGAGAGGTCTTCCGTAGCTTCTGAGATACTCTGATGGTACACGAACAAGAGGTAAAGTTCCGCCAGAAATCTCTACCAGCCTCACTAGCTGGCCCTTCAAGCCCTGAATATCTCCCGGCTGCACCCAGCTTGTAGAACCTTCGCTTATTCCAGAAGGTTGAGTTTCCAGCCTCGAGGAGGGAAATGATGAATAATTGTTGTTGCATTCTGAGAAAGATTGGGATGCTTTAGACGTTTCTCTAGAATTGCTGGAAATGTTGCAGGGAGTGTAGCTAGTCCCTTTATAAACAATGGCTTCATCTTCAATCGGAGTTTCGGGACAATCGCCAAAATTGTAGCTTGTGAGATAGCTAGAAAGGTGGGATTCCCGTGGTACGTAGGCTCTCGAAGGGGCAAAACCTTCACCACGTGCGATGCTTGTCCAGTCCCATACAAATCTGCCAGCATTGCATAGAGCAGACGAAACAATTTTCGAAGGGATGACCAGAATCACCGTGTACCCCCTTTGTCCCAATATATGCAATGCAGGAGCGAAATCAACATCTCCGGATATCAGCATAATGGAAGATGGGGGGTGATTGTCGAGGGCAAATAGGAACATATCAACCAAAATAGCCTTATCAGCAGCATCTTTTCTACCATTGGGCACATCGACAAGCTTTACACCTGTCCTTTGGCATCCCTCTCTTAGCCTCCGAGGAAAGGCATTGAAGTCCCCATATGCAGAAAACAGTGTGACGGCTCCTTTGATCAAAGGATGCACTTTTAACGCCATACGGATGTTGCCAGCAACATCATCGGGTCTAACATCATTTGGAACTGGACAGTTTTCAATGTCCCAAAGGATGGCTACCGGACCGTTTAAACTCTCACTTTGAAGTACTGGCATGTGAGGCGGTGCTATGCTAGTAACAGAAAGGACTTCACTCGAGCTAGCTGATTCATGAATTTTAATCTTTGGGGATGGGCTTTGACAAGCCATGGCTCTATCGTCGCATGAATTTTCAGTATACCGGGTGAAGCTGACTGAAAGAACACAAGAAAATCATCAAAAATATATTCAGAAGTAGCTAATGAAAATAAATATTCAACACTATAAATTCCAATAACCTGAGAAGAAGGTTAACGTGAGCCTAAATTATGGACTTTTAGTTCTGTATAAGGTCATAGCAGCAAAATCATGTCTCCTCTTTGCATACGCATTTCCAGAAGAAAATTCAGAATTCAAATAAGCAATAAAAAACCAAATATACAGATAAATCCTACCACGTGTACAAAAATAAATTACAATAATATATCTCTGTTTACCCGGAATTCTGCGACCAGCTTTGTTCATCCCAAATTGGTCAAAGCGGTTAGATTTTCCAGTGACCGCCCAGACCGCTCAGGATTCTCCAGCAGCTATCTTCAGGAAAAGCAGAGATCAGACTCCAGGCTGACCGCCAGACGACGGGGTCAGGTTTCTTTTTCTTTTTTTTTGCTACTTGCACCCCATGTAACCTCTCATCTTCGTCTAGTTCTCCTGTATTCCGGGCAGCCCGTAATTTTAGAGTTTGCCCATTTTGGCAGACCATCGCAACTATAAATAGGGGTGAGCAGTACCCAGAAGGCACGCTGATTCTAATCCTCAAGCTCGTCACTGATAGTTGCGGTCTTCTCGGTCACCTGATTACCGGCTAGGCCTTTTCTTATCTCTTGTAATTGTATCTTTTGATCTATAAATTGTCCGCAGCAAGTGGTATTCGTCGTTGCGGATAAGTCTGATCTCGCCGCCATGCGGCCCTCTTTTCTGTGTCTCAGCCGAGAAGTAACTGACAGCTCACAATTTCTCCCCCGGTGTCCTTTAGCGTGAAGTTGTAGAGGTACATTTTTGGTGCCAACAGAACGAACACGCGACCTTCGGATTTGAGCTGTTCGGCGAACCGATCGGTTAAGATGTCTGATCGCGACTGTAACACTCAAATCTCAAACGAATGAAATCTTATATAGAATTATGTATGAGAAAAATAAAGTAAAAGAATCATTAAGAAATGTCGCCGCAACAATTGTTAAATCCATCATTTTGTGTATAATAGTTATTTCATTGAGCATTTAGTGTATACAATTTAATTACGATGTAAGCGTTAAATAATTATGCACATCGGTGTACAAATAATAAAATTGTTGTGTCAATAGAGGAAATTGATGAAATTGGTGTGCTAATAGAGGAAATTGATGAAATTGGTGTGCTAATAGAGGAAAATGATGAAATTGGTGTGCTAATAGAGGAAATTGGTGAAGTTGGTGTGCTAATAGGCAAATTGGTGTGTCAATACAGAAAATTTATGTGTTAAGAGAGTTAAAGAAGAAAGTTTGAGTTCAATTAAACCTAAAATAAACCCAATTAGGTTTGGGCGGTGGCTCTTGGACCGGTTCAAGAGGGGATAACCCTTCTGAGCCTCTCTTGAATTCCAAAATCCCGCACCCCCTTTCTCTTGTGAACGCCGCTCTCGCCTAGGGCTATCGGAAGCCCCCAGGTTCCCCCATCCTTGCTCGCCAAAGAAGCCCTATTCCGACGGGATTTCCATTGGATTTCGGCAAAGGGAAGGCCTTCCTCCGCCTATTCTAGCTTTTCCCCTTTAGCCGGTGAACAAGAATTGGATTTTGGTGCTTAGGGCTAAGCAAGGTGTGCCGCTAGACTCCACACCTTTAAACTTTCATTTGTTTCCTCGTTGTAAGCTCTCCTCATCCTCTTTCCCTTCTCCTTTATGTAAGTTTGGAATAACCTAGTTTGATTTTGGAGATTTTAAATGAAAAAGATTTCAGTGTTAGTTATAGAAAATTATAGTGGCATGAAAAATGGTATTTCCTTGGAGGATTGTTAGGAATTAAAGTTATATATTCTGAAAAATTATAGGGTTTGTTGTAGGAATTTTTATAAGGTACTGATTTTGACTTGCATGCAAAATAATTAAGTGTTATTACGAAGAAATTTGTTGGATTTGATGGGGCTTTGATACTAACCTAGTTAGAGCTAGTGGGAAGCATGATTAGGATTATCAATAGTAGAGATTCTGTGAAATACAAAAAGATTACTGGAAAGACATGTATAATGGATGGAAATGCTGTTTTTATTCTTAGAAATGTTGTCCATTAAAAGGAAATTACTGAAATTAGAAGTTTCACTCATGGGGCTGCTGTTTTTTACTCATGAGAGACTATTTTGTATAGGATAATTACATTTTTCAGATATGTTCATCATGAATTATGATTAATTATGGATTTCCTTAAATTCTATAGTTGTTGAACTTCATATTAATGTCTAAATGAGGATAGTTTTGCTGAAATTGAATGTCTTATATGCTTTTGAATACAATTTAAGAAGAAAATCAGTTATAGGATTACATGGTTGATCCTTTTGATACTGTTAACGCTGGAATGATGAATGGATTCCGCTATCTTATGATAAAGATGTCTATTCGGTAATGGAAGAGGTTAAATAAAGTGAGAGTTAATTTGATAATATTGTTGATTGATTGCAATTAATTTTTGGAGTTTAAACACATGATTTTCCCAACATTAGAAATACCCTTTTAGAAGCCTTCATCACCCTTAAATTCCACTCCTAAATACTCAAAGAACCATTTTCAATTGATGCGTACTTACAGATACAAAGAAGGATGACGTCACCCGATAGACGTAAGGATGATCCAAGGAAGAACAGAGGAAAAGAGAAACTCAATGTGAGGATTTATTTCTTTAATTATGTTCTACTTTCACGTAGTTTACTTATCCTCGTGATAATGTAATTCTTTGGAAATGGCTATAAAAGCATACCACATTGAAAGCATCGATGCAAAAGTTAAGGACATATGTAGACTGTTACAAATCCAGTTGGACCTTAAAGGTCTTAAGCGAGTTGTGCGCACTGGATTAAATACCCGGGTCAACTTAGTTAGGCCTTAATAGGCCTTATGCGAGTTGTGCGCACTAAGTTCGACCTAGTATAATGGGCCTAAGACTGAATATTGATTGTACAACCCTCATATTTCACGAGTCGGTGTGACCCGACCCGGATGAGACCAAAACAGTGAAAGTGGTCTAGACGAGCCAAACGACCACGCGTAAGCGGTCGGGACCGATCAAGGCAAAGAGAGGCCGCGGGGGAAGCGGGGGGAGCACCCGCTCCCCCGACTCCCTTCGGGCGAGTGGGAGGAGCCTCCCACTCGCCAATCACCTTTGGGCGAGTGGGAGGGACCCTCCCACTCACCGGCCCTTTGTGGTGGGAGTGGGAGGATCTCTCCCACTCACCCGGGCGAGTGGGAGGGGCCCTCCCACTCGTCGGGCGAGTGGGAGAGGCACTCCCACTCGCCGGACACCTTGGGGGCGAGTGGGAGGGGCCCTCCCACTCGCCACCCCCTTTGGGCGAGTGGGAGGGATTCTCCCACTCGCCCGGCGCATTGGGGGGAGGCAGGTAGAGCCTCCCGTGAGGGGGGAGTGGGCACCTCAAACCTCACTCGCCCCCTCTCCTGCATTGATCATTCAGGGTCATGATCGAGCTGCGGATAGAGAGATTTCGGCTATCCGCAGCCCGATTTTGAGAAGTCTATAAATAGACCCCCATGGGCACCTTGGGAAGGGTTGGTCTCTACCCCCCACCCTTCGCGTGTGTCTTGTGAGCAAGCACCCCCCCTCCCCTGTCATCCTTCAGTTGACGGTGGGTGGTTCTTAGTGCCCTCCAAGGTGCCCAGGCTCAGCATTGGCTTGGGAGGGGAAGTTCCGAGTGGGCTTCCGGGTGTGCGGTGGGACCTCCACGCTGAAGCTTAAGGGGTCTGTTCCTAGACTCCAGTTGTTACCAAGTCCGAGTCTCTTAGTTCTTAGTGACCGGTCAAGAGTCAAGGCTTAGGTCAAGTAAGAGTTAGTCGCAACCCCCTTTCGAACGCTGAAACTGGGAAACTGGTTTCAACATTCTGGTGCGGTGAGCGTGGAAGCGACTAGTTCGGAAAACTCTGAGCCAAGTCTCATGGCTGGAAGCGACGAGTTGGGAGACCCGCCTCCGCCTTGCGAGTGTGTGAAGAAGAGCGACTTCGACGAATTCAGCAAGAGGATCCTGGAGTTCATGCAGGCCGCATCCTCCGCTCGCGGCGAGTGCTCAACACCACCTGCACCTAGGATCCCCTCACTCCCCCTAGTGGAAGTGAAAAGCAGTCAGCAAGAGAAGGGGCCAGCCTCGGAGGAGGGCTTGAGCCTCCAGGAGCGAGTGCTCTTCAACAGTTCGCCCCGGACCAGCTGCCCCGGCGGGGAAGTGATGGGAGCGCCTCCCCCCAACCAAGAAGAATGGAGAAGCCCTTTCTGCGAGCTGGTCATGTCAGCCCCCGTTTCGGATGGGTTTCGCGATCCTGCCATGTCCTACTACGAGGGGGATAGCGATCCTCTCCAGCATCTTCAGTGGTTCGAGGATATGACCACGATCAGGCAAATGTCGGACGCCTTCATGTGCAGGCTTTTCGCCGTCACATTCCAGGGAAAGGCGAGGGATTGGTTCCACTCGCTTCCGGCGGGAACCATCTACCGCTTCGAGGATCTGCGTCGAAGTTTCTTGTTAAGGTTCTCTACCTCGAAGAAGAGGAGGAAGAGCATGGAGGCCTTGTTCGCAGTCAGGCAAAAGCCAGGGGAGACGCTGGCTAGCTACATGGATAGGTTCCAGGCGGAGGTCCTTCTTGTCGTCGAAGTGCCCGGGCACACCCTACAGCTAGCCTTCACCCTTGGGCTGCAGCCTGGGCTGTTTCGGATGAGTCTGACTCGGGACCCTCCCCTGTCTTTCGAAGAGCTGATGAAGCGTGCTGATCGTGAGACCGAGTATGAGGCTACCAATCAGGAGTTCGTGACTAGGTTAGCCGAGGTAGCAGAGGAAGAAAGGAAAGAGCATGGAGGAAGAAGAAAGGTGGAGATGAGGAGTCAGGGACACCAAGGACCCCCCGTTGGGCAGGAGCAAGGCTGGGAGTTTCAACCACCAGTCGCCCTACCGACCTGGAGGCCGCCAGGAGGACCCCCTCGAGGCCAAGGAAGAGGTCATTTCCAAGGGAGAGAAAACTTTCAGGGGAAGGAGGGACGGTTCAACCCAGCAGGGAGGCAGCCGGACACAAGGCCGTTGCAACCCCACCCCCTGCAAACCATGACGATTGGCCGAAAAAGAGGAAATAAGAAGAGGGGTCGCGCAGGGAAGGAAGCAAGTATGATGACATTGCCGTACTGTGACTTCCATCAGCAGGAGGGTCATGCGACAGCCACATGCCCAGAGTTTCTGGAGGTAAGGAAAGGAAGAAGAACCTCGACAGAGAGGAGACAGCTATACCCGGAAGGACCAGGACGAAGCTGAGGAGATGGAGGAAGTGATGAATGAGAAGGCCAAGGTGCATGTGGCCGAGTAAGCGCAAGGAAGCGCATTGTAATGGTATGTAATCTACTTCTAATATATCAAAAGTAGTTAAAGATAGCATCTAGGTCGAGTCCTCGACTGGAGACCACTCGCCCGTGCTTGTTGATGCCGGTCGCTGGGTGGCTCGTCAGGTAGATTCGTTTTAAGTCGAGTCCTCGACTGGAGACCACTCGTCCGGGCTTGTTGATGTCGGTCGCTGGGTGGCTCGTCGGGTAGATTCGTTTTAAGTCAAGTCCTCGACTGGAGACCACTCGCCCGAGCTTGTTGATGTCGGTCGCTGGGTGGCTCGTCGGGTAGATTCGTTTTAAGTCGAGTCCTCGACTGGAGACCACTCGTCCGGGCTTGTTGATGTCGGTCGCTGGGTGGCTCGTCGGGTAGATTCGTTTTAAGTCGAGTCCTCGACTGGAGACCACTCACCCGGGCTTGTTGATGTCGGTCGCTGGGTGGCTCGTCGGGTAGATTCGTTTTAAATCGAGTCCTCGACTGGAGACTACTCGCCCGAGCTTGTTGATGTCGGTCGCTGGGTGGCTCGTCGGATAGATTCGTTTTAAGTCGAGTCCTCGACTGGAGACCACTCGCACGAGCTTGTTGATGTCGGTCGCTGGGTGGCTCGTTGGGTAGATTCGTTTTAAGTCGGGTCCTCGACTGGAGACCACTCGCTCGGGCTTATTGATGTCGGTCGCTGGGTGGCTCGTCGGGTAGATTCGTTTGGGTTGGTAAGGCTCCAAGAAGAGAAGCCGGTCTGAGGATGTGTCGAGTTCCTCCACCTCCAGGTGAGCTCGGCTCCCTGTTAGGTGTTGAGTTCCCTCACCTCCAGGTGAGATCGGCTCCCTGTTAGGTGTTGAGTTCCTCCACCTCCAGGTGAGCTCGGCTCCCTGTTAGGTGTTGAGTCCCTCCACCTCCAGGTGAGCTCGGCTCCCTGTTAGGTGTTGAGTTCCTCCACCTCCAGGTGAGCTCGGCTCCCTGTTAGGTGTTGAGTCCCTCCACCTCCAGGTGAGCTCGGCTCCCTGTTAGGTGTTGAGTCCCTCCACCTCCAAGTGAGCTCGGCTCCCTGTTAGGTGTTGAGTCCCTCCACCTCCAGGTGAGCTCGGCTCCCTGTTAGGTGTTGAGTTCCTCCACCTCCAGGGGAGCTCGGCTCCCTGTTAGGTGTTAGAGTCCCTCCACCTCCAGGTGAGCTCGGCTCCCTGTTAGGTGTTGAGTTCCTCCACCTCCAGGTGAGCTCGGCTCCCTGTTAGGTGTTGAGTTCCTCCACCTCCAGGTGAGCTCCGCTCCCTGTTAGGTGTTGAGTTCCTCCACCTCCAGGTGAGCTCGGCTCCCTGTTAGGTGTTGAGTTCCTCCACCTCCAGGTGAGCTCGGCTCCCTGTTAGGTGTTGAGTTCCTCCACCTCCAGGTGAGCTCAGCTCCCTCTTAGGTGTTGAGTTCATCCACCTCCAGGTGAGTTCGGCTCCCTGTTAGGTGTTGAGTTCCTCCACCTCCGGGTGAGCTCGGCTCCCTGTTAGGTGTTGAGTTCCTCCACCTCCGGGTGAGCTCGGCTCCCTGTTAGGTGTTGAGTTCCTCCACCTCCCGGTGAGCTCAGCTCCCTGTTAGGTGTTGAGTTCCTCCACCTCCAGGTGAGCTCGGATCCCTGTTAGGTGTTGAGTTCCTCCACCTCCAGGTGAGCTCGGCTCCCTGTTAGGTGTTGAGTTCCTCCACCTCCAGGTGAGCTCGGCTCCCTGTTAGGTGTTGAGTTCCTCCACCTCCAGGTGAGCTCGGCTCCCTGTTAGGTGTTGAGTCCCTCCACCTCCAGGTGAGCTCGGCTCCCTGTTAGGTGTTGAGTTCCTCCACCTCCAGGTGAGCTCGGCTCCCTGTTAGGTGTTGAGTTCCTCCACCTCCAGGTGAGCTCGGCTCCCTGTTAGGTGTTGAGTTCCTCCACCTCCGGGTGAGCTCGGCTCCCTGTTAGGTGTTGAGTTCCTCCACCTCCAGGTGAGCTCGGCTCCCTGTTAGGTGTTGAGTTCCTCCACCTCCGGGTGAGCTCGGCTCCCTGTTAGGTGTTGAGTTCCTCCACCTCCAGGTGAGCTCGGCTCCCTGTTAGGTGTTGAGTTCCTCCACCTCCAGGTGAGCTCGGCTCCCTGTTAGGTGTTGAGTTCCTCCACCTCCAGGTGGGCTCCGCTCACTGTTAGGTGTTGAGTTCCTCCACCTCCAGGTGGGCTCGGCTCCCTCTTAGGTGTTGAGTTCCTCCACCTCCAGGTGAGCTCGGCTCCCTGTTAGGTGTTGAGTTCCTCCACCTCCAGGTGAGCTCCGCTCCCTGTCAGGTGTTGAGTCCCTCCACCTCCAGGTGAGCTCGGCTCCCTGTTAGGTGTTGAGTCCCTCCCCCACCAGGTGAGCTCGGCTCCCGGGTAGGCATGGAGTTCTCGCCTCCCACCTCAGGTCGAGTTCAGCTCGACTAGAGGTGTTGAGTTTTTCTCCACCCAAGGTTAAGATCAATTCGACCTAAAGGTGTTGAGCTTTCTCCACCTCCTGTTGAGCTCGGCTCACAGGAGGGGTGTCTAGTGGAGAAAGGTTCGCCTTCCGCCTCAAGTCAGGTTCAGCCGAAAGGCTTGGCAGAGGTTCCCCGATGGCAGATCCCTTCGTGGATTCCCCTCAGGTCCCACCTACTCGTCAAATAGGTGGGTTGGACTTTCTTTCCGAGCTTGGGACAAGCTCGCAAAGAGCGGGGATTGTGTACAACCCTCATATTTCCCGAGTCGGTGTGACCCGACCCGGATGAGACCAAAACAGTGAAAGTGGTCTAGACGAGCCAAACGACCACGCATAAGCGGTCGGGACCGATCAAGGCAAAGAGAGGCCGCGGGGGAAGCGGGGGGAGCACCCGCTCCCCCGACTCCCTTCGGGCGAGTGGGAGGAGCCTCCCACTCGCCAATCACCTTTGGAAGAGTGGGAGGGACCCTCCCACTCACCGGCCCTTTGTGGTGGGAGTGGGAGGATCTCTCCCACTCACCCGGGCGAGTGGGAGGGGCCCTCCCACTCGCCGGGCGAGTGGGAGAGGCACTCCCACTCGCCGGACACCTTGGGGGCGAGTGGGAGGGGCCCTCCCACTCGCCACCCCCTTTGGGCGAGTGGGAGGGATTCTCCCACTCGCCCGGCGCATTGGGGGGAGGCAGGTAGAGCCTCCCGTGAGGGGGGAGTGGGCACCTCAAACCCCACTCGCCCCCTCTCCTGCATTGATCATTCAGGGTCATGATCGAGCTGCGGATAGAGAGATTTCGGCTATCCGCAGCCCGATTTTGAGAAGTCTATAAATAGACCCCCATGGGCACCTTGGGAAGGGTTGGTCTCTACCCCCCCACCCCTCGCGTGTGTCTTGTGAGCAAGCACCCCCCCCCCCCCCTCCCCTGTCATCCTTCAGTTGACGGTGAGGTGGTTCTTAGTGCCCTCCAAGGTGCCCAGGCTCAGCATTGGCTTGGGAGGGGAAGTTCCGAGTGGGCTTCCGGGTGTGCGGTGGGACCTCCACGTTGAAGCTTAAGGGGTCTGTTCCTAGACTCCAGTTGTTACCAAGTCCGAGTCTCTTAGTTCTTAGTGACCGGTCAAGAGTCAAGGCTTAGGTCAAGTAAGAGTTAGTCGCAACCCCCTTTCGAACGCTGAAACTGGGAAACTGGTTTCAACATTGATATATAGTAATCCTTAACTAAATGAATTGAAAACAAATAAATATTAAAGAATGTTAGTCGTTACTTGTGTTGTTAATATTTTTTTCAATGCAAGTTGATAATGACAGTTGTATATTGACTTTATAGACTGTTTATACTGTATAAAAGCAAATATCATATTACTATTGTTATTTAACATTTGTTTTGCATGTATAGCAGTTGAAAAGTAAATTTTCTCGCTTAGTCTTTTATGTAAAGACTAACCCTTTCCATTCTAAATTTTTTTAGGATCTAAGCGTAAAGCAAAATAAGTGAGACTTTATCATGTATGGTATAAAAACTTAGTAGGAAATTTTGAAGTTGTCCAAACTCATGAGGGTTATGTTGATATGTGAAGTGAAGTGCCCCACTTATCACAAGAATGTCTAATATAGTTTTTGTCAAATTAGACTTTATCATGTATATATGTTGTTTTGGACAGTTTGGAAATGTAAAGATGTAAATTACTTGGAATAAGAGTTTCTTTTCTGTACTTTGCTTTCAATACTCATTTGTGGCATATAAAAGTTGTTTACCGTTAAATGCTTATTTTATTAGAACTGAAATGAATATTGTTACTCTGTGGCGGTTACGGGTCGTTACAGCGACATCCAGCAGTGTCTGCCCGCAGGGGCCAGAACCAACCCAAGCAGTGTGGTCACTCTAGAAGCCCTTGAGCTTCGTTTTAAGCAGTCTCACCGTGAGACGCCCAGCAGATGGATGTCATAACGCAGGCTCTAGTCGCGATTACCCAGCGGTTAGCTTCCCAGATCGTCGTAGTCGCGACTCCCTCTACTGGACCACAAGTTCCTTTTGAAGATGCTCCAGCTCCTCCAACCCGCAGCTCCTTTGCGGCCTCAAGTCGAAAAATTCGCAGCTGCCCGCCGTGACTTCTTCAGAGCAGCTGCCCAGGGAGGTCCAGCAAGAATGCTGAACTTCCAGGAAAGTAATGTTAATCCTTCAGCTAGTGATATGGAGGAGTTGTCTCCTCTTACTGACCGAGTTCGTTGGGAACCTGTTCCCAACGGGTTCAGGGAGCCCCATCTGCCAGTCTTCTCTGGGAGAGACGATCCAGTCTCTCACTTGCAGAATTTTAAGTTAGCCGTTTCCATGAGAACCCTCTCAGATGGCATCAGGTGCAAACTTCTAGTTACGTCCTTCGGCGGTCAGGCTAGAGAGTGGT
Organism: Dactylorhiza incarnata; assembly: GCA_033032865.1. Classification (NCBI taxonomy): domain Eukaryota; kingdom Viridiplantae; phylum Streptophyta; class Magnoliopsida; order Asparagales; family Orchidaceae; genus Dactylorhiza; species Dactylorhiza incarnata. Next base: position 834,686 of record JAWHQI010000444.1, on the reverse strand, counting down.
TCTACAAGTTGTCATCCCAATCGGTTACTTGTTTTGCGAACCTTCGAAGAGAGCTTCTTTTGAGGTTTGCTACAGCAAAGAAGCGAAATAGCGGCCCGACAGCTCTCTTTCGGATCAAGCAAGGGGATAGTGAGACTCTGGCTCACTTTGTTGATAGATTCCAGTAGGAAATTTTGGGGATCCAGGATGTGGATCCATCCCTTTATCAAGTTGCTCTCGCCAGTGGCCTCCGGGAGGGCCCTTTCAAGTTTGAAGTTAGTACCAAGGAACCGAGTTCCTACCAGGAGTTGATCAGCATTGTCAATCGCTTCATAGAGGGTGAAATATCTAACCTTGGTTATATCTCCTCTCTATCTAAGAGAGTCAATGAGAAGACTGTTATTGCTTCAACTTCCGCTGCTCCTCAACGTCCTTCAATGCCTCCGTGACAAGACTTCCATCCACCAGCCCAAAGTGGCAGAAATTTTCGTCACCACCGCCCACATTATAACCACCAGCAGTTTAACCAGATGAGGCCTTAGATGCCTATCCAACCTCACCCAGCTCCTCAATATCATCAACCTCCGCCTCCAATCTTCCATCCCCAGCATCAATATGATGACTCTCAAGAGTCATTCACCGAGTTAAATCTTCCTATGAACGAAGTAGTTCAGATCCTCCAAAGGCAACCTTACTTCAAGAAGCCAACTCCAATGAAGAGCGACGTCAGAAGTCGGAATCCGTCCCTTTACTGTGAATATCATAAGGAGAGGGGTCACCTGACCGAAAACTGACGAGCTCTTTGGGTGCTCATCGAGAAATTGTTGAAGGAAGGAAAGCTTCGGAATTTGGTTATTCAGACGGAAGGTGAGAAGCCAGCTGCTCCAAAGGGGAAGGATCTCTCAGAGATCCACTGAGAATGAGTGTGTGGATGTCAATGACGAAGGCCCTCTAGGCCGTCTTTTCAGCATCCATGGGGGGACTGGACTCGAATCTTCCTGAAAAGCAAGCATGGCCCGGGTTTTCCGCTCCGAAGTGGCAGCAACCTCCTCTTCAGCTTCTTTCGGAGGGACCGTCACCTTTGACCAAAGTGACCTCCCTCCGACCACCAATCCGTTCAATGATGCGGTAGTCGTCAAAGCAGTGATAGAGAACTATACAGTAGAAAGAATTCTGATGGACACTGGCAGCTCTATCAACCTCATGTTCAAGCTGACTTTCGAAGCCCTAAAGACTGGAAAGACACTCCTTTCCACCGAATGGCCCCTCTATGGCTTCTCCGGGGAGAGAAAGGAGATTGAAGGAAGTGTTACTCTCTCGGTAACAATAGGAGAAGTAATCAAGCAGGTCTTATTCGTCGTAGTAGATGCTCCGATGCGATCTTTGGGAGGCCAATCTGTTACGTGCCTCTTTTGTGGTTTGTCGGATGGCAGCGGGAGGGAGATGGTGTCGGAGATACAAGGGTGTTAACCCTAGAAATGGTGGGGGAGATGAGAGAAGATGAAACCCGGAGAGGGTAAAGGAAGGAGAGAAGAAACCCTAAGGGGGAAGAGGGCTTTGAGAGAGAGAGAGGGAGAAGCTTGAGAGAGAAGAGAAACTTGGTTTTAATCTTGCATACCATTACATGACCCCAAAGGCCCTATATATATAGGCTCCGATGGCATATCGTAAATACCCAACATACATGAAATATTAAAATATTTAAACGCTACGACTCGACTTGACTCCTACAACTTGACTCGATGCAATGACTCGATACAATGACTCGACTCCCATACTTATAATAATGCATTACTAGATAACTGAGGACGTAGGATCCATAACATCTCATCCGTCCTCGAAATCGAGCTTGCCCTCAAGCTCGGACTCCACGTGGAGGGTCGAAGTCTCTGGCATCTTGATCTCGCGCCGGAATAGCGCCCGATATCGTGTCGCGGTGTTCGTGGTGGCAACAAGCGGCAGCGGCGCCCACGAAAAGACTGGCGGCAGAAGGACTGGGTCTGGCGGTGCCGGCGGCACGGTGGCGGGCCACATCAGCAAGATGGCTGGAGCCACATGAGTCGGTGGTTTGAGGGCGAGGGCTGGCTGCAGGAATGGATCCGGCGTGGCGGAGGTGAAGAGCCATGGACATGTGGCCGGAGGGAGCTCTGGCGGTAGAAGCGGATGCGAGGTGGTCGGAGGCGGCGACGTGGCTGGAGGGACCAGCAAGGCAGGGGCCGGCGGCGCAGGCGGCGAAATGGCCGGCGGTGGAAGCTCACGTGGTGTTGGCGGAGCGTCAGGAACGACAGATAGCGGCAAGGTGGTCGGGGCCGGCAACTGCAGAATGGCGGGCGCAGAAGTAGGCGGTGGTGGCGTGTTGTCGGAGAGCGGTGGCAGTACCACCCTTGGAGGGGAAGGAGACGAATCCAGTGACGGTGGTAGTGGCGACAAAAAAAATAAGCATCGAAGTGCGGGACATGCGGAGGGCGGCGAGCTTGAGGTCGAGTTGAGCATCACGACGGTCGAGCCGAGCTTCCCGTTGAGCAATACGGTGGTCCAGCTCGGCGAGCCGGGCAAGCAGCTCAATATGGTCCGCATCGCTAAGGGACATGATGAAATGGGGTAATAATTAAGTAACTAATTAATAGATAATTAATTAAGAAAAGGTGAGGGGAAAACTTTATAGAGAAAATAAAAATAATAAGGGGTGATGAATTAAGAGGGCAGTCGGCTCGATGTAGTAGTTGTGAGGAGAAATAAGTGGAGAGAGAAGAAAATAAGGAGAGAAAATAAAAAAGACAACAAGGTGGAGAATTAAGTGGCCGGCTAGGCAATAATAATATTAATAAAGAAGATATGGTACTCGATGGATTAGACTGGGCGTGAGAGCGTGAGGGCGCTGCGACAGAAAGAGCATGAGGGGATCGAGACAGTAGGTCGAGGCAGAGTGGTTGTCTGATGTCGTCGATGCGGCGACACAGGGGAAACCAGCGGAGATGTCGTCGCCGTCGTCTGGAAGGAACGGAGGCGAGGGTTACGTGGGTCAACTGGAATACACGATGTAGACGTTGACAGCGGCGGAAGGGGATGGTGGCCGAGCGCTGGAAGGAGACGAAAGGATTCTTCGCAGAGGGGCGTCGATCAATGGGTCGATAGAGGGCGTCGACGATGAAGAAGTCGGCGGTGGCTTGGTCACTGAAGCAGGAGAGTCGAGAAGGGCAGGAATACGAGGGAAACGGAAGCTTCGACTAGAGAAATAGGTGAGGGATTGGATGAAGCGGGGGGGATGGGCTCTATTGAGGAGGATTCTTGGCTGGAATGGGAGAAAGGATGGTTGGGGGAAAGAATGATGGAACCAATGGACCGGAGGGGAGGAACCCAGCTCTGATACCAAGTTTGTTACGTGCCTCTTTTGTGGTTTGTCGGATGACAGCGGGAGGGAGATGGTGTCGGAGATACAAGGGTGTTAACCCTAGAAATGGTGGGCGAGATGAGAGAAGATGAAACCCGGAGAGGGTGAAGGAAGGAGAGAAGAAATCCTAAGGGGGAAGAGGGCTTTGAGAGAGAGAGAGAGGGAGAAGCTTGAGAGAGAAGAGAAACTTGGTTTTAATCTTGCAAACCATTACATGACCCCAAAGGCCCTATATATATAGGCTCTGATGGCATATCGTAAATACCCAACATACATGAAATATTAAAATATTTAAACGCTACGACTCGACTTGACTCCTACAACTTGACTCGATGCAATGACTCGATACAATGACTCGACTCCCATACTTATAATAATGCATTACTAGATAACTGAGGGCGTAGGATCCATAACACAATCCTAAATGAGTACCAGGCAATCGTTTCCACTTTCCATCTGGCAATCAAATTTGCCATGAAAGGAAAGCAGTTCAGGGTCAGGAGTGACCCCAAGCTTGCCAGGGAGTGTTATGTGAAGACCATCAATGTCATTGAAACCTCCCCTCTTCAAGTTGAAGGTATCCCTGACCTTCCTGTGGTTATTCCTGATCAGTGCCCCGAAGTTGCAGAGGTAGAAGAAGCAGAAGAGGAGCTGGCCCCAGAAGAGAAGAAGGATGGAGCTGACAGGAACCTGTCCAGGCCATCCAAAATGTTCCAGTTTCAGAAAAATGCAAGGACAAGTTTCTTTCCATCAGTGCGGAGTTATCAGAAGAAGAAATTCCTATGGTGCTTCGAGAAGTTCACTCTGGAGAGTGTGACAGCCACTCAAGAGCAAGAACATTAGAAAAAAGGATATTGAGAAAAGGATATTTTTGGCCTCAGATGAGGAAGGATGCAGAGATGTTTGCAAAGAAGTGTCTACAATGTCAGAAGTTTGCACCTCTACAACTTCAGCCCGCACAACAATTAAGATCCATAGTGACCCCTTGGCCGTTTGCAGTTTGGGGAATGGATCTTCTTGAACCATTCCCAATAGCAAGTGGGCAGCGTCATTTCATCTTGGTTATGATTGACTACTTCAGCAAGTGGGCAGCGTCATTTCATCTTGGTTATGATTGACTACTTCAGCAAGTGGATCGAGGCTAAGACGTTTAGCCAAGACTACCACCCAAGTAGTGAAAAAATTTATCTGGGAGGAAATCATTTGCCGACATGGAATTCTAATGGCTATCATCACCGACAACGGACCTCAATTCAACAACTCTGAGCCGATAGATTTTTGTGGTCAGATAGGAACCGAGTTACGTTTTGCTTCCGTGCACCATCCTAGGAGTAATGGACAAATTGAAGCAGCAAACAAGTTGAATTTGAATTTCCTAAAAAAGAAGGTTGAAAATGTCCGAGGCAATTGGGCAGAGCAATTACCTTCAGTTCTTTGGACCCTCAGAACCACTCCATCTTCAGCACTGGAGAAACATTGATGGAGACCAGCCCCGATCAGGTCAACGCACAAGTGCTCGACGCCGCACCAGTCCAGATCCCTACCGGCCCTAAGTTATCGCATTTTGCATTTTATGTTGCAGATATTTTTATGTGTGTGAAAATATATATATATATATATGTGTGTGTGTATCTATATATATACAATACCTATATATATATATATATATATATAAATGTTAACTTATCCTAAGAAGTCGGTTTTGTATCTCCTCCCCTGCCGGTCCATCTTCCTCCGCCAACCGCAGGTAGCGCTAAGGGCGGAACCGATGCACGCGTTTAAAGCCCGCACGCCACTTTCTCTCCCACAACGCAGCACGCCACCGCATCCTCCGGGCTCCAACCGTCGAGCACGACCACTTCTTCACAAAATTACGGTTGCAGCTCCATGCCCAGGATAATTCCACCATGGCCGCACCTTCAGACCTCAAGGAGGTTATTTTTGTGCTCTGTTCAAAAAGGTTATAAGAAGATGATGGTGAAGAATGAGAGGGAGGTCGATTGGCTGTGAGTTTGAATCCCGCTTGAGAGTTCCAGTTCTGTTTGCTTTCCGATGATAGGGAAGATGAACAGTGGTGTTAGAAAAAGCTTGAATGTCGTTTCCTGCTTCATGGGAGGACCTTTCTTGTTTAGAGTCATGATTTGGTGAAAGAGACGATGAATAGTGTGTTTGTTGTGTTGTTGCTGTAATTTGTTTCCCGTGGGAGTTCTAGCTTGTTGTTTGCCTTCCGTTCAAAACTAGCTGTGGCGTTGTAGAGAATATGATGAACAGTAATTTTAATGTTACTGTTTGGATCTTAGACTTATTGAAGGAGAACAGTGGGATCTACTGTTTGAACTTTATCTAGTTTATTTATTTTTGTAAGTTGAATTTGTGTTGTGAATCTAGGAGGGGAAATCCTGCCTCCCATTTCACTCAACTAGAGATTTCGATGAACCACTTTGAGTGATCGAGATTTCGTGGATCCACCTTGGGTGTGAGAGCGAGTGAGAAGTTAGGTTGTTTAGTTTGTGGCCTCCTTACACTAGTGAGTGTTTGAGTTTCCGCGGAACCACTTTCGTGTGAGAGTGAGTAGAATTTCTCCTTGGTGCCCGTGTGCGATAACGGTCGACCTAGGAGCGGGAGATCGAAGATGACGAGGAGTTCCTCGCGTGATCGCCGTCAACTTCGAATACGGGAAGACGCCTCTTTCCGTGAGTAACTTGTTTCTTTCTTCTCATTTGTGTGTGTCTATATATTTTCTCGTAGGATAATAGATTCATTATTGGATTTTCGTCCGGGTTTTGTCAGCGAACGCTACGTCGAAAACTCCAAACGAAAACGTATTTGGTGTTCAGGATTTCTGTTTTCTACAACAAGGGGAACGGAACGAAAGTTGTGAGCTTCCTTCCCGGATTTAGAATCGAATCATTTTTTAAGAAAATTCATTTTAAAACAAAATAGTAATTTTGTGCTTATAAAAATCTAATTGCTTAATTTCTTAAAGTCGTGCGTCGCCCGCTCAAATTTTAATTTTTATTTGCATGCATTTAGGGTTTCCTAGAAATAGCCGACAGGCGCGCAAACCCTACGCGCCGTCCTGCATCAAACACCCCTCAAGCTCTTTCATGGGTCTGAAGCTCTTATTCCAATTGAGTTCAAGGTGATGAGTCCAAGGGTTTTGTTGGCCAAGCAAGGTGACGATGATTGGATATAAACAAATGATGAAGTGATAAAATGAAACCTTGATCTTATTGAAGAATTAAGAGACAACTACAATCAGACAAGAAGAAGTAAAATGGAGAATGGCAGGGCATTTTGACAAAAATGTCAGAATAAAGCAGTTCACCGTTGGGGACTTAGTTCTGAAAAAAGTTGATGCGACAGCAAGATCCGGTTAGGTAGAAAAATTAAACCCCAACTGGGCAGGACCATTTATTGTAAAGGAGGTATTGAAAAATGGTTCACCGTCTCTAAGCTTATGACGGGGAAGAAATATCTCACACCTGGAGTGGTGATGATCTGAAACGATTCTTTTCTTAGTAGAAGTTTTTTCACTTTCGTCTACTTCTTTATTGCAGTCAATATACTGACACTTTCTCATGTCTCTTGAGAAAAGAGTTCGAATAGCTTTTTGCAAGATTGAATCTCACCATGGAGACATCGTCGGATCCTACTTGATCCCCCACGAATTGTAGTCATTAGCGTAATACCACCAAGACCACGTGTAGCGGGGAGATTTCGCGCCGTGTAGTGGAGGCTTGACCAATCTCGTGCGTACTTTAGGATGCTGGACCTTTGTCAGCATCTGACACACCCCTGCATCAAGGGAGGTCTTGGTGATTGTTTAGCACTGTCGTGCATCAATGAGATATCGTTACATCTTTGATGACCTCTCTGAGAAAAGCAATGTTACCGTTATTTCGCACACACCTGCCCAATTGGTCATCTTAGCATGTATCCCTCGAATACTCATTGGCTTTCAGAAAAAGAAAGTTTTTTAGTAAGGATGGTCAAGAGCATTTGCCCCCCTCTGAGCCCTGTAACATAAAAGGGTGGTAAGAATTCGCGGGTGATCATTATGGATCATGTCTGGCAAAAAGGAAGTTCTCTAGTTGGGGCGGTCAGGAGCATCGTTGACCGCCGCATGTGCCCTGTAAAACCCAAGGGTAGTTTGGAAAGTAAGTTGTGAAAAGGGACGGTCAGGAGCATCGTTGACCGCCTCTTGTGCCCTGTAACACCTAAGGGTAGTTTGGAATGAAAATTGTGAAAAGGGGCAGTCAGGAGCATCGTTGACCGCCGCCTATGCCCTATAACACGTAAGGGCGGTTTGAAAAGAAAGTTGTGAAAAGGGGCGGTCATGAGCATCATTGACCGCCGTCTATGCCCAATAACATCTAAGGGCGGATAGAGCATTTGACCGCCAAGGTTACCTTTCTAGAAGGATAACACAGCTTTGATGACCTCTCTGAGGAAAGCAATGAAGCTGTGATTTCGCGCACACCTGCCCAATTGGTCATCTTAGTCTGTGGACTTCATTGAAAAATACAGGTTATTCTTCTAGATTTCTCATAGTGCGGTCAGAAATGTTATCTAGACTTATCATTTTTGGACTTCTTTATACATTAATAGCACGGTTAAAGTATCTTCTGGAATTATCATTCAGGTCTTCGACTATCTGACCGCAGGTTGTCTTCTTCTCAAATTATCTTAAGAGGCACGGAATGTTATACTCTGGAATATGACTATGTTCTGCGGTCAGGAAGTTCATAACCGCATCACTCCATTGTACCTTCTTTATTAAATAATCAAGTTATATGAGTTCGTGAAGACATGGAATTTTTCTATTGATAATCATGATTTATTCCTTCGTCAATTTTATCATCGTATGTTATGGGAAGTTCGGTATTATAAATTGGCGGTCATCTTGATTATTAATCGTGCAGTCTCGTTGATCAGAAAGTAATTCAAGCAAGCTTGTTGGGAATCAGGGGATTATATTTTTATGTACAGGTTATTTTGTACAACCGCGGTCTTCATTATACTTGACCGCCCATGTAACACCCCATTTTCCTTGGTTGAGAAATCGAAATGTCAAGGCAAGTGGTAGCAAGAAGCTAACACGCCGCGGTAGGAGTTACCGCAGGCGGTAGCCGTTTTCTAGTCAAGACAGCATGCCTTGTCGTCGAGAAGAGTTTTAGATTGTTGTGTCGACGAGACGTGTCGACTAGAGGTAAACACGCGTGGTAACCTCTACCGCCGCGCGGTAGTGTTGTTTCTTGGTCTAGTCGACATAGACTATGTCGACGGGAGGCGTGTTGGCGTGAAGTGTCGACGAGAGGTAGCGTCGCGCGGTAGCGATACCGCTTGTGGTAGGCGTATCGGCTAGAAGAATGTCATGTCGTCAAGAAGCGTGTTGCTCAAGACGACATGAGACAGGGAGCGTTTCAGCGCTGGAGCTACCGCTCGAACCAGATCCATAAATCCGCGACTTCAGGCCGTTCGATCTCTTTGGGACTTAATCCAATGGCCCAGACCTGTTCATCCGTGAACCCTAAAAGGGGCAGAGGCCTTAATCTTTTTCATTTTACATCTCCATCGGTGTTTTGCGGCTAGGGTGAGCGAGAGAGAGCGGAGGAGGAAGAAGACCTTGTTTCCTCCATTAGAGTTCGAAACGATCCGAGACCGACAGTGCGGAAAGGGATTGAAGGCGCTCGTGATCATCCGTACTTTTCGAGTTTTCCATGGCGAGGAAGAGGTTCCAAAAGATAACAACATTTTTCCTCCCGGTCTTAGGATGCGCGCATGACATCTTTTGTTTTAATGCCTCTTTTTCTGCATTTTCTTGGCACCGGAACTCTCAAATGAGAGGGATCCGGATTGCCTAGGTTCAAAAAGAACCACCGGGTGGTCGATTGAGTCCGTCCCCGGCATATTTGGCATTAGAGATCCGTTTCGTTAGCGGAATAGGCATGGTGGATGAAGCCGAAATCGTGGCCGGTGTTCCAATTTGGTGATGGTGTTTGACGTGCATTTAGGGTTTGTGCTAGAAATGCAATTGTGGTGAAGAGGTTGTTGTGATGCCCTCAATTTTCATGTGATAATGAATGGCGGATTTAGGCCGAGAAATGCTTGATGTTGTGATTCATGTGTGGAGGGTGTCCCGGCAAGACAAGTCGAATGGTTGGGTGGAATGTGGTGTTCACTTGGTTGTTAAGGCGTGGTTTTGTCTTTGTGGTCGGCTGGCTAGCCCCGTGATGTTGTGATTCACGTGTGGAGGGTGTCCCGGCAAAACAAGTTGAATTGTTGGGTGGAATGTGGTATCCACTTGGTTGTTAAGGCATGGTTTTGTCTTTGTGGTCGGCTGGCTAGTCTCGTGATGTTGTGATTCACATGTAGAGGGTGTCCCGGCAAGATAAGTCCCCTTATGTGAAGCTGACAAGAACGGTTGTGCTTATGGACAAGCCCGATGGTGTAGTGATCCATGTGCGGGTGGGGTCTAAGCAAGAGTTCTCAGAATCGGTTTGTATGTCGTTGGGGAAATGAGAGTACACATGTTGTTGTGGTTGTTGTGGTTGTTGTGATGTGATGATGTGTGATGATGTGTTAGAATTATACACGCGATATGGTGTCTTAGGTGAAACTCGGGTTGCATACATGCTACATTGATAAGCCCCTTTATTTCTTGCTCAACGTATAAACGTGTTTGATGTCTATGACATATAAGTTGTTGACTTTTTGTGTTGTTTGTATGTCTTATTTTATTTGCATACGGAGTGTTGACTTGCAGGGTGATGTAGTTCCCCGGGGTCCGCTAGGATGGCCGGGAGGAGTGGTGTTGTTACATAGTTGTGATCAGCTCGGGCTGACCCTTCTTATACCGCTTCTTCTGTGTTGGTTTCAGGGCAATGATCGCAAGCTGGAGCCAGCTCGCCGGCCAAAAAGGCATAAGCCTCATGAAGTGCACTTCCTCCTGTTTTACTACATGTCTGTTCTTTTTGCATTATTCTGGCTTGCATACTGAGGTAGTTTAGGAGCTTTGCTACTCTAGTTTTGATGTGATGTTTTGCTGATTTGATCATTTGTGTTGTAAGGCCATAAGGCCGGACCTCTCCTATGTAGATGTGGACAACTTTTGTGCTTTGTTTAGTATTTTTTTCGTTGTATGTACTCGTGCTGATATTAGGAAAACTTCTTGCATCATCTTTTAATGCTAAAGTTGTGGTGACTCTATGATGTGAGGTCCCGGACGGACATATATTATATGGTTGTCGCAAGGGAGGCGTTACAGCCCGATCTCCACATCTCATATTCAGCTGAATGAATATGACCTTCTTATCTCAGTGGATAGGCGAGATGGTTCTTATAAAGTTGTTATATTAGTTCTCTGGAATCTCAAAGTAAAATGAATATACAAGGTGTGACCGTTCTAACCGTTAAAATCAAATGAATTGTGATTGAAAATGGACACCCAATATCAGTAAGCTCAACAGAAATAAGTGGAAGAGTAAGTTCATTACAAGAGAGGTAACAAAAAGTGTTTTTCATTTCTTTTCAAAATAAGTTACATGTTTCAATCTGTCCGCGCGGTTAACAAAATCCAGACCGCGTCTTTTGAAAAATAAAGTTATATTTCTAAAATAACCCTATCTAACAGCGGCTTTATTTGTTGCTCTCTTTGGTCTTCTTTGTTGGAGGCTCCTCGGACGAACTCTCAGTAGAATCTGAAGACTTCCCAGAACCTTCTGTTGAGCCTGAGGAGGAGCTATAACTTGAACTAGAGCTTGAGCCTTTGCCAGAAGGAGCAGCATACTGACTTACACTTGCTGACCGCGAACCTTCATTTCTCTTTCCTTCCTTTCGCTTTCTTCCTACTACATTCTCTTCTTTATTCTCTTCATCTTCCTTCTCATCTTCCTGATCGTCGTCCACCTCAATGACCTCCTCTCCTTTCTCTCCTTCCTCTCCTTCTTCTTCTTCCTCTTCCTTTTCCTCTTCATCTGTGACCGTGATGACCGATTCGGCCTCCAAGTTCGCCAAGTCCAGGAACAGGTCCGCAAAGCTGGTGTTTTCAAAGTCTTCTTATAAAGCGTTGCGGTCTCTTAGGCGCTTGATCGCTTCTTCCACACTTTCCCTGCAATGTTTAAGCATTTCCTTCTGGAAGGTAGGGTTGTCCGGATCATGGCTTTCTGCAAGAAAGATATTACTTAGTTCAGGCGGTCAGATTAAAGGTTAACCGCGCAAATCGTAAGATGGTTTCTTACATCCAGCGTCTCTTCTAAATGAGCAGTGGACCTTAAGGATCTGCGGTGAAGCCGGCCCATGTAGTGATTCAAGACGGTACTCCTCGACGTTGCTTGCGCGGCTACCGCGGCACAATCTTCTGGTGAAATGTTCCCCACTTCGTCCATGTTCTTTCTCCCATACAAAACATTTGTGACCACCGTGGCGTGGCGGCTAACCTTGTCACTCTTCCAGGCGGGCAGAGCGATTGAGACCGTAACGTATTTTCCCTTGCGGTCCCAACGCATCAATGGCTTGCCAACAAGGTCTTTGACACCCTTGCCGACACCAGCAAAGTAGTAGGGCCCAACGGAAGAGCTCGCCCCGGCGGTCTCGTTAAACACCCACTTGCTTTCTCTTTTCTGTGTCATCTCTCTTTGAGTTAACACTTCTTCCTGCAGTCTTTGCGGTTTGTGTTGGGGCACTTGCAGGATCGCTGAAAAATTAAGAGAAATTTTTTTTAATAAAAATATGCGGCTAATGTGGTTGCCTTAAGTTTGTTTGCAGGATAAAACTTACTCTCTTCAGGTAATACATTGGCGACCTCCAGAAGTGACGGCAGGTAGTGTCGGATATTTAACCGCTCGTCAGCCAGGGACTTCACAATATCACTCTCAATTTCTAATATCTCTTTCGGAGATTTAAACATGATATATTTGTGGTCTTCAGGTCGCGTGGACAACCCTCCAAAATCTCCCTCGAAAATCAAAAAACGCTCGGTCCAGTTCGGGACTTTATTCAGCAGATGAACCACCTTCATGTCGTTGCAGCCAAAATACAGAAGGCCCTTAAACTTCTCCTTTTGTTTTTCCTCTTTCAGTGCCCGCACAGTAAAAACACTCCTGAAAATGTCCATGGTAAAGCAGACTCGTTCTGACCGCATGTAAATGATAAAAGAAAGTATAGCCGTTATCGAGTTAGGCGACAGCTGACCGGGGATTACTCCATAATGGTCAAAGACCGCTATGACCTCCTAGGGAAGAGGAAACTCAAAACCATAGTCAAAGTGATCTATGGGAATAGCGATCAAATTTTCTGCCCCATAATTAATCCCTTCCTCCTCTCGCAGAAGGCGCGCGATCATCTGAGTATGAGTCATGTGTGTGGCTAAGAAATCTCTGTATTCAGACTTGGAGAGCCTAGAAGGTCTGTGAACTGCGGTCAGGAAGGCCTATCCAGCATTTACTCGTGCGGCTACCAAAATTAGAGATCGCCCGGACTTGTGCTTCGGCCGCATGAATAAGATCTTCATTTTCCTTCCCTGGCCAGCTCTATTTATAGAATTCCAAGGCAAACCCTAGCATGAAGAAAAGAAGTTGTGTCGCGCGATCCTAATATCAACCTACCTAAACTCAGAAGAAAAACATGAAGACAATCAAGCATTCAACATCTAATCGCGCTAACCGCCAAGAGTCATTCAACACAGACATTTCATAGGTAATTAAAAAACATTGAAACATATAGTGAAATTATGACTAATATTGTTCGCAGAAAAGTCACCACAACACAAATATTACAAGTCCAAATAAAAGCAAAAAAAGAAAGCAAGCGGTCAAGGATGATGGTCAAGGATGATGGTTCAGTACTTGGATCCCGCAGGTCATATCGATCATCATTCAGAGTTAAGTTTCACATCTCCACAAACTTACCATGCGTCATTTTTGTTATCAGAGAGGTTGTGAGAGTGTCAAGATATAAAAATTATTGGAATCAGCATCATGGAGCAAAGCACGTTTATTTGAGGCCCTTACAGGTATATTCTCGACGCAATCAGCTCAGGAAAGCTGACCTTCTCCGGTACCTCTCTCTCTTTCTCTCTCGCACTCTGTCTCGATTGGGTGAACATACCCTCATCTTTATAGTCTAGCATGTTGATCAACTTAAGCTAAGGAGTTGACTGCGTGAAGAGTGGGAAAGATTCTAGTGAAATGCATTTCTCCAAGTGGAATACATATCTTATTCCATAGGGCCGCCTGCATTGCAATTTTATATAGAGTGTCTGTTTTCAGAGGTGGTGGAACAGTGTATAAAGGGTGGTTTCACATGGAATTGAAGATGGAGCTTGTGGAAAACTCTAGAGGGGGCATCTCATATAGGATTAAGGATGTCAACTGAGCTTGATCTTGGTCATGAATTTGGGTTTCGTATGGCTATATGTCTTGGAATCGGTTTAGCTCACATAGGCTTCGTTTGGCGCAGCTTATTTGCTCCGGTGAGTTTGGTCAAAAACGCCATTATCATAGATTGTATGTTTGGCAAGACAAAGGTTATGACCGCTGCCAAGAAAATAAACTAGTTTTGAGCATAAAATGCATGAATTTTTTTATGTGAGGTCGGGCGTTCACGAACGACGGTTCATGACCACCGCGTTCACGACCGCCACCACCGCGCCAAACAAAGCCATAGACTTGCATCTCACATCATTTCCATTCTCTAGATTTTGTCGACCACATTTGGCCTACAATACATCTAGGTCATACAAACACAACACATTCACTGGATTTTGTAGACCAATTTGGACCATAATACATTTAGGTCATAAAGTCCAACACAGAGAGAAGCATAAATGCATTCATCATCCATACGATAATAACAAAATATAATGATTCAGATGATATGATGGCTCGATCACCGCCTCCCAATAAGGCTTGCAGATCTCCCCATCATAATGAAAGGACGGTAGGAACAGTGGGTAATTTGTCCAAAACAAAACCATGATGGAGAAATCCAAGGAACACAACACAGAGATCCATACGAATCAAGTAGAACCAAGACATAGATCGATCAACTAATTGATTTCTAGCGCCACCATCACAGTAAAAATTATAAGTTGCACGGAGAGCATACGAATCGGTGGAGAAGGGATTCCCGAAGACTTACCAAGAAACGAATCGAATCGAAAGGAATTGCTTGAGGATTCGAGCTGCCGGAGGGACGCCGGCGTTCCGCTCCCCCTCTTTTAACAAATATGCCTCTAAAACCAGTAAAGAGAGGGAGGGGAGAGAGTGAAAAGAGAGAGCTGCGCTGCTCGGACGCTCTGTTAAGACTTCTCGATCTCCACTTCCCCACCGTCTATAGGTGACTTTTGCTCTTGGACTCCGTTTGGAAAGTCAATTGTTATCCGCACTGCAGTTTTGGCTATTCCTATTTTCTTTGTATGAGTTATTACGCGTCTTTTGGAATTACATTTTGCACATGCATTTTTAGGAAAAGCGTCTTTTGAAAATTCGCTATAGTACGCACATATTTCAATCAAGACAGCAATACGTCTTGTGCGTGTATTTTTAGAAAAAATGTTCAACACAAAAATTGTAGATCTCATCAAGTAACAACTCATACAAAAAATTGTGGATAGCCAAAACTATAGTATTTCCAAAAGGCGCGTAATAACTCATACAAAAAATGTGGATAGCCAAAACTGTAGTGGATAACAATCGCCTTTGGAAATTCCTCTTGCGCGTTTTCGAATGAGTAAATTTTGGCAATTGTTAATCACAACCAGATTTTGGTTTGTGACACCCCAATGTTAACCGCAACCCAGAAATTTGAAATATTTTAACCTCAACCCAACATTTGGTTTGCCGCAACCCCGAATTTTAATATGAAGAAAAAGATTATTATTGGGATTTTATTGCTAACGTAATATGTATAATGTGATTTCTACATAGTGGCTACATAAAAGGAGAGAAATCTCATTCTGCATAGCGAGGGCTAGGGTTTTTAGATCTGGGTTGCGGTCAAACACAAAAATAATTTGCATTTTTTAAAATTTTGGGGTGCGGATAGCCAAATACGGATTGCGGTTAACAATCGCTTAAATTTTAAGTAAGTTTAGCGCGCACAGAGAGAATTTTACGAGACCTTTTTTCTTTCAAAATTGTAGTTGTTACGTCATTTACAGTTGTAAATGGACTTTATTTGCAGTTGTAAATTACATTGGTAAAATAGTTCATAAAATTCACATTTTTACAAGCGTATACATATGAAAACTTAAAATGATGGTGATCAATATTTCATGACTTATTTGGTGAAAAAATAAAAAAATGTACTAGATAAATAAATTTTCACCACGATCCTTTATATACGCTTCCCGCACAAAAAGTTTAGTAAAATTTTAATGACTTTTGGAAATCTGTCCTAAAATTTTGAATTGTTTGAAATCTATTTCTAAACTATTTGTTTTTAAAAGTTAGTATTTAAATTTTTGTTGTACTTAAAATCACCTTAAAATATATTGATCACTATTTCGTGGCTTATTTTGTGAAAAAATAAAAAAAATGTACCAGATAAATGAATTTCACGCAAGATCATCCGTATACGTTTAACGCACAAAAAATATAGTTAAATTTTAGTGTCTTTTGAAATCTCTCCTAATGTTGGAACCAGGACTTGGCCCCAACGAGGACATCGGACCCCTTAGAGACGGCAGGTAGCACCTACTGATCCCACAGAAGAAGCGGACCGGAGACTAAGAGCTCAACACAGACCCTTGGCTGCAGCGCGGAGGTCCCACCACACACCCGGAAGATCTTAGAGCGCTTCCCCTCCCAAGTCAAAACTGAAGTTGGGCACCTTGGAGAGCCTGAAGAGCTAACCAAAGAACCTAAGGAGGAAGAAACCAGAAATTAGAATCATCTCCGAAGGTGCCCTTCAAGGCCTATATATAACTTTTCTTGTCTGGTCTGCTAATAGCGTAATCCCGTCTTTTGGTTCTACTAAACGCACCTCAAATTGGTCTGCTAACAGCCAAACTCTGATGTTCTGAAGGGTTATTGACAACCCACCAAGGGTAACTAGGTAATTTTACTCCCAAAACCCCATGGGCGAGTGGTCCATGAAGGCACCTCTCGCCTAACCTCCCGCGTACCGGACCTCCCGGCACCCGCGGGGCGAGTGGCCCTTGAGGGCACCACTCGCGGGGTTCTTAGGCCTCTGGGCGAGTGGGGTCCCGTCGATCCCTCACTCGCCCGATTGCCGCTACATCCACGCTACTCTCATGCGAGTGTCCTACGAGTGCCCTGCGAGAGAGGCTGCACTCGCTCGGAACCCCTTTTGCCCTTTCTTGACCTGGGCGAATGCCCTTCTTGCTTGCTCTTTTGTCCGTCTCAAGCCTGAGGCACTACTCGACAAATACGGGGTTGTACACCTAAAATTTTGAATTGTTTGAAATCTATTTCTAAACATTATTTGTTTTTTAAAGTTAGTCTTTAAATTTTTTTTGTACTTAAAATCACAGTAAAAATATATTAATCAATATTTTGTGAAAAAATAAAAATAATATACCAGATAAATTAATTTCCCGCACGATCCTTCATATACATTTCCCGCACACAAAAATTAGTTAAACTTTAGTGTTTTTTTAAATCTCTCCTAAAATTTTGAATTATTTGAAATCTATTTCTAAACTTTATTTGTTTTTTAAAGTTAGTCTTTAAAATTTCGTGTGCTTAAAATCACCATAAAAATACATTTATCAATATTTCGTAACTTATTTTGTGAAAAAAATATAAATGAATTTTCACCACGATCCGGCCTCCATATACGCTTCCCGCACAAAAATTTAGTTAAATTTTAATGTCTTTTGGAAATCTGTCATAAAATTTTGAATTGTTTGATATCTATTTCTAAGCTTTATTTGTTTTTTAAAGTTAGTCTTTAATTTTTTTTTACTTAAAATCACTGTAAAAATACATTGATCAATGTTTCGTGACTTATTTTGTGAAAAAATAAAAAAATGTACCAGATAAATGAATTTCCCGCAGGATCCTCCATATACGTTCCACGCACAAAAAATTTAGTTAAATTTTAATGTCTTTTTGAAATCTCTCCTAAAATTTTGAATTTGATGCGTATCCGTAAAGATGACGTTCATCCATGGATTTATAAGAGTCATGGGTGCGTTTAGAGAAAGCTCCAATAAGGGAGAATGAAGTTAGTAGGGTCAAAGTCCAACCAATGAACGCGGGAGTGGAAAAATCCGCTACGGACAGTTCGCGCTTCGGCGGCGCTAGGCGCGATTAAAATCGCGTCCCCACCTCGGCAAAGCGAGGTCTAACCGTACCCCCCCCCCCCCCCCATCACTGGGGTGCGACCATGCCGCACCACACATGGGGTGCGGCCACACCGCACCCCAGAGCGGTGCGGTGAGGCCGCACCCCTCTCCGCGACGGGGTGCGACTAAAAACTCCTCCCCCCTTCCGCAGGGGGGCTCGCAGAGGCCCCGACCGAAGTCATACCCCTCTCCACGAGCGGTGCGGTCAGGCCGAAGTCATGCCCCAATGTCAAACCCTATGTTAGATAATTGGGATGCACTATTTGCAGACCAATGTGGTCTTCATCCACTTGCCTAAGGTCTTATGTTCTCTTCGCGCATCCTAGGGTTTTGTCATGACCTAGTCATGACAAAACCAACCTAGGGGTCTAGTTTTTTGGGGGATGTTACATTGCGGGTGTCTCGAACTCGCTCCTCGCGGCGAATGCGAGCTGCAGGGTCTGCAGGACCTCCCGCTTGAAATCTTCGAACATTCCCAACATCACCCCACTCGCTGTTAAAATTTTTAAATAAGAAAAAAACGGAAACCAGGTCGCAGGAGCACTCCAACCATTCCAAGCACCATAAACCAGAAACAATGAAGGAATAAGAGAAATCTTATATCGCTATCTTTTGTACATTTCGAGACATACATGATACGCGAAAACTGTATATATACGCAAGTGCACGTGTCAGTTCAAGTAATAAAGTGTAAGTAGAGATCGTTCTCACGAGGAAGTGTTAAATCTAACGCTCGCAAATACTAGCTTATCCTTTTCTTTAAATTCAAGTTGATTAATTAGTGAGATGATTAATTTTGAAAATAACTAATTATAGTAACTTCTAAAGATTACAACTACGATTATCTAAAAGTACTTTTGATAACAATTTAGAGAAAAGATCTTGTACGTTAATTTCCCTTGCTTATTGTGATGGATACTTGAAGTGATTCGATATGGATGCTAAAATGACTATCATGCAACGATTTGAAAGTGGAAAACATGATCTCT
The DNA here is from genome assembly GCA_033032865.1 of Dactylorhiza incarnata. Classification (NCBI taxonomy): domain Eukaryota; kingdom Viridiplantae; phylum Streptophyta; class Magnoliopsida; order Asparagales; family Orchidaceae; genus Dactylorhiza; species Dactylorhiza incarnata. Next base: position 816,013 of record JAWHQI010000444.1, on the reverse strand, counting down.
CGATCTATGAAATCCGTTTACCTCTTATTTCCCTAGTTATCTCTAACTTAAGTAACAATAAGGAATAACATCAAGCACACAAATCAATGTTGCTACCGAGAAGGCGAAATCCCTTTCTCCCTTCTTCAATATATTAAATTTATGATGCATTTACGCCACTCCTCTCTCGAATCTTGCAACGCAGTATAAAGGCGAAAACTTTGGTGACAAATTTACGCAACTCCTCTCTCGAATCTTGTCGCGCAATATAAAACACTCATCTAGCCTGACTCCTCTCTCGAATCTTGCCAAACAAATTTAAAGATGAGACTTAAGCCAAAATTTCCAAGAACTAAAACCATAAATTCAATAAAGATAATATTTCAAACATCCACAAGAAAATTAAAATCAAAACATCACAACAAATAAAGTACTTTCAACATACAAGACAAAGGAAATTAGTTCATGATGAAGGAGAGATCACACACAAATTGGAAGTTCTTAGTAGACATAATTAAAAAGAAGAAGAAGAAGATGCAAGAGTTCCTTCCCCCAAAACGCTGCAGTAAAATCCACCTCCTTCTTCCCTTGGCCGAATATCTGTCTTCTCCCCTTTTCGTGAACAGTAAATTGAATGAATCCCCCCAAAACTGCCCTTAATTCTCTTTTTTGCGTGAGAGAGATAACTTCCCCCCACTTTCTCTCTCTCCTCTTGTCCAATAACTACCTTAAGTGTTTTCCCACTTATATTTCGAAAATCCTCTGAAAAAGATGCACTCTCTCCATGTTTGTAACCGCCGCAATCATAAAATGCGGAATTAAAATCTGTAATTTCGGATCCAGACTTGTTGCAACAACTTTTTTAACCCAATAAAAATTGTTGCAACAATTTTACTTGGACAGAAAAACTGTTTTTTTTTTTCATTTCTTCGGGATGGCTCCTTCTGCATTTTTCTTAGGGATGATACCTCCATCATTTCTACAATGAAAACATATCAACATAATGAATATATCCATACTTAAATTAATAATGGAAATATCGAAGTATTAAGCTTTTTAAATACATGATCCATGAATAAATGTGTTATAAAATCATATTTAATAGTGATAATAACTTCTTTTCAAGAAGTTATCAATAAATTGTGAGACATGATTTATCAGTACACACAATGATGAGGAGAGAAGACAACTACAAGAAGCTGACAGTTACAACAAGAACCCGCCAAACCGCCCGGCTAACAAAGGTTGTCCGCGCAAACCGCCAAGTCGCCAAGCTGACCGCGCGACTAACCGCGAAATCACCAATCCGCAGCTCAACACGCGGACTACCTGTTATTCCAATGCTCACTCTGTTCGCCCAAGCAAGGCCGCTTGACCGCTGTTACTTGGTCGCTCCTAACCGCGAACCAGCTGCTGAAGAACTGAACAGAAGAACATACCAGCAAAGGCAAACCGCTTAACCGTCGCGGTCTGAACCTTATTGAAAGCTGGAAACGAGCTGAAGAGAAAAATGCCTTGTCGCTAACCGTGACCTCCTGCTGCTACCCGCCACAGACTGCTACTAACTTATTTGTTGCGGTCTCCTCCGATCAAATCAGAACCACAAGCAAGCCGCACAACCTGCGAACACAGCAAAGGTAAGCCTCAAACCGCGCGAACAGAAAAGTATATCCGCACCACAAACTCGCGAGCTCTCACTTACTGTTCAAGTTATATATGACGAGCCAAGGGGGTCCTATTTATAGTAGAGGTGAGGAGTGTGGTCACCACCTACAGTGATAGGATAACCTCCCACCAATAACAGCGGGTAGCAAACAACTCGCGCGACTTGCTGAGTTAACCCTGCAGAATAGTTAGTCGACTTGATAACAACCCGCGCGGACTACTCGCAAACTCCAGCAATACCAACAAACACATGTCAGCCCGCGAGCGAAGAACCGGCCAGATCACAACATCTAGAAGTAACCGCGGAACCTAACTGCCCGGTTACAACCAGATGATTGAAGAATCAAGGCCATCTGCTATTGGCTATCCGCCAGACCAATGCGGGAAGACAACCCGCGCGGTTTGCATACTAGACCGCCCGACCTCCGCGGTTTACCAGACCGCCTGGTCTGATGCCCAGACCGATCGACCTCCACTTACACTTCAAAATTCAACACTCCCCCTTGAAGTGGGAAGTGGAAGTCCGTCCAAGCAATCCTCATAACTGAGTAAATGGTCTCTTCGCCAGCGGCTTCGAGAAGTTGTCAGCGACATTGTTCTCACTCCGCACATGCTCAACCATCAAAGATCCTTCCAGCACCTTCTCCCGAATGAAATGATGCTCGATCTCGATGTGCTTGTTCTGTGCGTAACATACTGGATTATTAACCAGTTTGAGGGCACTCTCATTGCCACCACATAGCAGAGTAGGACCTTGAACCTCCTTATGGACATCCTCCACCAATCTCCTAAGCCAGATGGCTTCCTGAGCTGCCAAAGCAGAAGCCTTGTACTCCGCTTCAGTGGTAGAGACGGACACAGAATCCTGCTTCTTGCTGCACCATGAAATAGCCGCCGATCCGCATAAGAAAACGTAACCAGACGTCGACTTCCGATCGTCTGAGTCTCCCCCATAATCGGCATCCATGTATTCATGCAAACAAAAGTCCGTGTCTCTCCCATAAAGGAGACCTATGTTTGAGGTCGGCTTCACATACTTTAGAATACTTCTGACCGCCACCAGATGAGGTTTCTGTGGTTCCGCCATATATCGACTTACCCTACCAACTGCATAAACAATATCTGATCTAGTAATCATCAAATATACCAGACTCCCAACAAGAGCCCGGAATACCAACGGATCGGGAAGAATCCTCCCCTCATCTCGCCAAAGTTTTAGACCAACCTCCAGTGGAGTAGAGCTGCTCTTCCCATCCTGCATGCCAAATCGCTTAACGATCCGCTCCGCATAACCTTTCTGGGAAACAAGCACACTGCTCTCTTTCCTCTCCACCTCGAGTCCAAGGAAATGGTGAAGCTCCCCCAAATCCTTCATCTCAAACCTAATAGCTAATTCAGCCTGAAGCTTAGCTACCTCAGCCTCCGAGTTCCCCGTGATGATCATGTCATCAACGCATAACAGTACCAAGACTTGCAGCTCCCCGATCTTCTTTACGAACATACTAGAGTCTAAATCTGAAGCAAAATATCCGCAAAACTGGAGGTATTCTGCGATCTTCCCATACCATGCCCGAGGCGCTTTCTTCAACCCGTAAAGAGCCTTCTTGAGCTTGCAGACTTGTCCTGGATGAACTTCTGATACATATCCAGGTGGCTGAACTATGAAGATATCTTTGTCAATCTCGTCGTACAAGAAAGCATTCTTTACATCGAGTTGCCAAATTTTCCATCATTGGCTAGTTGTCAATGCAATCACCACCCGTACCGAAGTCATCTTGGCTACCTGACTAAACGTCTCTTCATAGTCTTCTCCGTACTGTTGAGAGAACCCTCGAGTTACAAGGCGAGCCTTGTATCGCTCGATACTCCCGTCAGCTTTCTTCTTCAGTTTGTAGACCCACTTACATGTCACAGGAGTAATGTCATCGACCTTGGGTACAAGGTCCCATGTCTCATTCTTCTTGAGGGCAGTCATCTCCTCATCCATGACATCTTCCCACTCCTTGACTCCAGTGGCGTCTTCAAAGCATTACGACTCTCGCTCATCCAAGGGACCAACAAAGAAACATGAGACAAAGCTCACCTGGTTTTCCCATGTATACCGAGCTGGTGGAATAATAGCCCTCTTGGACCTCCTTAAGGCTTTACCCTAATCCACCTCTTCCATTGCAACTTCTGGATTAGCTTTTCTCCCGGGTACACTTGGAGCATCGCTCCCCCTGCTTCCAGAACCTGAAGCACCTGACCCAGAGCTAGAAGCAACTGGAGCACTTGGAGAAACAAGCAACGCCACCAGAACTTCCCTTGCAGCTTCTCCTGGTCCAACATCTACCCTGCCTTCTTGTAGCTCAACAGAAGAGCTACCCTGGTATGATGTCAACTCATCAAATACCACATCCCTTGAGACCACAGGTCTTCGTGTCTCTGGATCCATGCATCTCCAACCCTTCTTCCGGTCATCAGAACTGACGAAGACTAGCTTCCTTGCTTTCGCATCTAACTTCGTTTTGAGGGCATCAGGAACATGCACATAGCAGGTAGATCCGAACATACGAAGGTGTTCCACTGTAGGCTTTATCTTGAACATCAACTCATGTGGGGTCTTCATGTTGATGAGACTTAAAGGCATCTGGTTGATGACATAAGTTGTACAAGACATTCCCTCTGCCCAGAAGGACTTTGGGATACTCTTGGCATGAAGCTAACATTTGTAGGTCTCCGTCAGATGACGGATCTTCCGCTCTGCAACGCCGTTCTGTTGTGGAGTGTGAGCACAAGAGAGCTCTCTCCGGATGTCATGCTTTCTGCAGAAGTTGAAGAACGCATTGAAAGTAAACTCCCCTCCATTGTAGGTTCTGAACTTCTTGATCCACAAATTAAGCCGACCCTCCACGAGCTCCTTGAATTCCACGAACTTCCCGAATGCTTCCGACTTCTCCTTTAGAAAATATACTCAAGTATATCTAGTGAAATCATCAATCAAGACCAGCATATACCTGCTGCCTCCAAGACTGGCAGTTGCGGTAGGTCTAAACAAATCATCATGAATACACTCCAATGGTGCCTTGCATCTGCTTTGTGACTTGTCGAATGGAAGACGTTGAGTCTTGCCATATTGACAACCTGCACAAACGTGACCTTCACCGAAAGATGAAAGACTAGGCAGGTCTCTCACAAGGCCTCTTCCCGCCATAGCCTTCAGCTTATCCATCCCAACATGCCCAAGTCTTTCATGTCAGATAGCAGCGCTATCATTAGTCCTCATCTTATCAACAAACAAACTTGTAGATAACACAAACAAGTCTTTCACCCTTCTACCAACATGAGTGACTTCAACCTTCGTTGCTGACATGTTTCGAAGAAACTTTACTTCTGTTGGACTAAACAGAACGTGATAGCCAGCATCAACAACGTTGGACACCGAGAAGAGGTTTTTCTTCATCCCCGGAACATGATAGACACTCTTCAACGTAAGAGGATTTTTTCTTCAAAGAAACTGCACTCTCCTTCTCTACTGCATGTATATTATCATCAGCAGTAATGATAGCATCATTACCTGTGTATGTCTGCAAAGAAGAGAACTTGGATTCATCCCCGGTGAGGTGATGACCACACCCAGAATCCACTATCCAATCATCATGATAGTTAATGGAAGCCATAGCCCGAACACAAGTGCCCGTCATAAAGGCTCCATCTCCCCAACTAACATTAGTATTGGAACCATCCTCTTCCTTTCCCGCAGCATGCCTGGCTAAAGATTGACTTTGCAGTCCTTCTTGAAGTGACCAAGCTTATTGCACCTGAAGCATCTAGGTCCTTCCTTCTTCTTCCCATCACGCTTAGGAGCATAGCTCCTCTCCTGCTGATATGAAGTAGATGAACTATCATCTCCAGATGTCTTCTTCTTCTTGTCCCAATGCTTCTTCTTCCCTGAATATAAAACCTCACTTTCTCCCCCAGAGACAGTCATTGCCACCATATGCATAGTCAAACTCTCTTGCGACGCAAACAAGTTTTCCAGCTCCAGCAACGATGGCTGATTGGCCCAGCCTTGAACAGAAGTAACAAAGGCCACATACTCCCTCCGCAAGCCGCGGATTATGTGTCTCTTCACTTTAGCTTCTGAGATAGGCTCATCTGGGTCCAAAGCCAAAATCTCTGCGCAAAGATTCTTCATCTTCAGGAAGAACGTTGATATGAACAAGTATCTTTGAGTAGCTTTTGCCAACTCATTCTTCAAGAACTGTAGTCGATCTACATTTTTCTTATTTAACAAGCCATCCAAGGTTGTTTAAATCTCAGCAGCTGATCGACATCCAACGATGTGATCAAACAATTCTAATGAGATAGTCTGCTTGAGAGTAAACTCCGTCTTAGTATTAGTTCTCCTCCAAGCTCTCACTGTAAGACCCCCCTTCAAAACTAGCACGAACAGGGGATCTTATCGCACACCACCGCCAATCCGCAACAAGAAGGTAATAACGGAAGAGTGGAGGTATGAACGTCTCAACCCTCTCCCATCATTCTCTTCCAAGCTACGAACCGACGACGGTGTTAAGCGAACAACCATCACACCCCAACCAGGGTTCACTATGAGCAGTAGCGGAAGTAATACTAGCGGAAGACTAGCAGCCACGTAGTAGAGCACAGAAATATAAGAGTATATAGAACAAGACAGAAATAGCCACAACAACGGCACGATGGCCCCACAGTCCAAGTACAACAGTCTATAGAAAATCCGGGGGCTCACAAGTAACATGCCAAGCCGGATGAAAGATAATATATAAGTGCATTAAATATGTAAACCTAATGACTAACTATATGACAGATGATGTTGCTAAGGGTAGCAACGATCATCATGTCTTCTGTCTTCACGCCAAGTCCACGTCGAGTCCACGTCGAGTCCATGTCATAGCTTTAGAAACACCCATGGCTGCGTTGCCATCAACGAAGTCTCCGCCTAAAAATGATAAGCGCGAACGCGTCAGTCAAACTAGACTGAGTGGTTCTTCCCGCTCCCCCCAAAGCCCTAACGCTCAAGGGAGGGAAATACCACGCTGCAGAAAGTGACAGGCAGTATATATGCAATAGTATAACAGACGAGTAGTATAATATGTGATGAGTAAAGTAGCAACCTATCAGTTGTGAGCATATAAGTAAGCAGTATATAAAAGACAATGAAAGTATAAGTTCTACTGTTTCGAACCTAGCGGTGTCCACACTCACACACCCAACGAAAGCTAAGCTGAACAGTATGAAACATGCTATCATCTAAGAGCAGTATAAGTAAAAGTATAAACCCAACTGGGATTAACATCATCATCACAGGTGCACGTGAAATCTATGTCAGCATCACGCTAACAATTCAAACAGCGGCGAGACGTAAGCACTCGATCGAAACCGAAGTACCAACTAACGACTGGGACACTTATTCGTGGGGTAGCTAAGCCCACAGGCACCACCGTCGTGGCCAAACGGTGGCAGTGGCACGTCCTGGCCACTTCTAGAGTATTTAAGCACAATCATCCCTAGGCCTTACGTACGGCAATTCGGGCCCGTACTCAGTCTTCGCCCATACTGGCGGAACAAACAAAAGAACCGAGGCATAGCTCAGGTCAAACTCCAGGTGGCTAACACCTACACAAACAATAAACTAGGCTAGGGCGCACGCTGTTGTTCGACCATGAGGCTACCCTAGAGTCACTGTGCGAACCCTCCGGAGTGTGCCACTGCGAGAGCCAACGACCCGCCACATCACACACATGCAAACATACAAACAATCACTTAGGGGAAAGAACACCCTACTAATCATCGCACATGAGGGAAAGACACTCAGCTTGTGCATCGTCCCACCCTAGCACTCTCTGCGTTACAGGCGGACGCTTTAGATCTCCTCGATGAGAGTCTCAAACCACTCCTCATCACTTAGGGGAAATGAACACCCTATCGTATCAAAGGTCACCAACAGTTACAATTCATCAGCTTTTATACTTTAGATTAATAACCTATAATGTAATACAACATGAGTCGCTTCTCAATTTATATTCTCATTCAATCACACAGTTCATATTACCCTCACCAGGTCGGGATTGTCACTATTGACTTCAAACATACTTATTGAGGATTCAAAACCTGATTCATTTCCAATATAAGGTTATGTTCATCAAGACTGGATCAACCCACGAGATCTAGTCTAGGCCATTAATCACATCCTACATTTAGGGCTCGTGACGTACTCTCGTCTACTCCCACTGAAATCATCTTATAGATTCATAGCATCGAGACTGCGATCATCATTTCATCCTCGGTCCTGGTTTCATCATAATAGGCTTAAACCTCCTAATTCTTCAAGTCTAAGTTCATTATATGTTCTTGTCATCAGACTCGTATAAGCATTCCAAGGATCAATAACCTCAATCATAAACCAGGATTTGGACTATCCGCTCATAGACATCAAATATCAGCAGTTACGATAATACCCTTGGAAGGTATCATGTCGTTGGCTAAATAATATTGCAATCGACGATGCTCCCTTGGTTCGACGATTCTACCCTAAATCTGAATCACATGACAACATACTTGATCTCATCTTCGACATCAGTCCCCTCCGAATGCTTCACCATTTATTTCCATTGCGCGGTTCTCCGTTGAGTTTGTCGCATGATCCACCGTCGGTCTCTGCCACAAGTATTGTTGATCTTCATTGCGGAATCCATTATTAATTTTCGACGCACGCTTCTTCGTTGATTTCCGCCGCACGATCAACACGAGTTCATCGCGAGATCTACCGCCGATCTCACCGCACAATTTAATATTAATTATGGACATGCGAGCGTTGTTATTTTTACCGCGCGCATCGACATTATTTACCGTCGCGCGATCGTCGTTGTTTCGACCGCGCGCGCAATAATATTTATTCATCGTCGTGTCGCACCCCGAGACTCGCGGAGAGGGGTCGCAAGGACCCACTCAAAATGATCCGCGACCACGCCGAGCACGACTACGCTCGGGTGTCCGCGGGTCGCCGGAAAAACGGGGCCTTTGCGAGAAGGTTTCTACAATTGATACTTAAGATCTATGCGGGAGGGAGGAGTCGAGGAAGAACGCACCTTGTGTCCATGCATGCTAACCAATAGCCGCGTTTGCGGCATTTGTCCGTGCTTCCGGTCATGGCCGGATCTCGCCGATCCGGATCTCGTACGACGTCGTCGAAGAGGAGATCGAACTCTTGAGTGCGCTGTCGCTGCCCTATTTTTGGGGAGGGCCTTGCTACTGTTTTGAGAGCTAGAACGCTCTCGGTTGGAGCGTCATCGCCGGAAACGGAGAAGAACTCGCCGGAGCAAGAAAAGTGGCAGCCCGGATTTGTTTAGTGGTCAGATCTTGAACTGGAGAAGGAGATGGAGGTTCGGTATTTGGAAAAACAGGGGGGCACCGAAACAAAGCTTGGAGATGGAGCTAATCGGAAATGGACGTGGCTGGAAGAGCCTTGGAGGAGAGCATCTCAGTGGAGGCTTGGTCGGATCTAGACCGGAGGAGATAAGGTATCTCGAGATCTTGCCGTGAGGAGGAGAGGGGCGGCGGTTTGGAGAGCTCACCGGAGGAGGAAATCGCCGACCATGGAGGTGGAGGTGCTTCGGCCATGGTTGCTTGGAGGGGGAGCTTCGCTGGCCGGCCATGGGAGAGGAGAGGAGAGCTTGGCTTCGCCGGAGGGAGGATGCGCCGGAGAAGGCTCGCCATGAGGAGCGGCGCCGGAGGAGAGGAAGAGGGATCGGGGGGAGGGGAGGGGGTGTGCGGCGCAGCTGGGAGGAAGAAGGGGATCGGGTTTTGTATGTTTCTAACCTAACATTTATATTTATATATGTAATATAATAATTGGGGTTGCTGGAAATACGTGTCACGCGTACTTTCTTGTATACGCGCACTTATTTTTAGCAAAAGTGGTCAACATGAAAGTTGTAGATCTCGACGAGATCTACAACTTTCATGTTGACCACTTTTCCTAAAAATGCCGTTTACTAGGTGTATTTTCAAAAATAGCGTAACAGGGTGGAACTATTGAGTTCCGCCCCGTTACGCGCCTTTTGAAAATACACCTAGTAAACGGCATTTTTATAAAAAGTGGTCAACATGAAAGTTGTAGATCTCGTCGAGATCTACAACTTTCATGTTGACCACTTTTTATAAAAATGCAATTTACTAGGTGTATTTCCCGTTTTTCCGAACTCGCGCGCATAATACTTAAAAACGCGTGACGCGTTTTTTCATTAAATCGATAATAATTATAGTAATAATAATAATAATAATAATAATAATAATAATATAAAAGTTTAGCATTCAAACGCTCGCACAACGCCCTAGAGAACTCGAAAATTGTTCCGGAAGGGCTCGTTACGACCGTCTCGCCGATACGCATCCACCGGGACGATGCGAGATCAATTCCGAGTTCGTTTGCTCATTTTATGCTTGTCGGAGCGTTTGCGGCCAAATTTGACTTAAACATCAAAACTGTCCAAATAACGTCAGAATCGCGAACGGATAGATTCGTTGAACTCATACTATTGTGACGAGTCTAACAAGACTGACTGTGGTCAATTGCGGGGTCGTTTCGCATATTTCACCATTTTGGATAAATACGCTATTCACAGACCACATTACAATTTCGTCGATTCTCATCAGAATCGAGCGCGGACAATTTTGTTGAACTCGTATAGGCTTCACGAGTCTAACAAAACTGATTGGGGTAAATATCGAGACCTTTTGCTCGGTTTCATCGTTTAGATAATTTCGTTACTTAAAGTCGCGTCGACGCGACATATTCTCTGATACTCATCGGAATTGAGTACGGTCGACTCTGTTGGACTCGTATCGGCTTTACGAGTCTAACAAAACAAACTAAGGCCGATTATGAGGTCATTTGCACAATAATCATATTTGAGGCGTCGTGTAGCTCGAGGCGACTGTTTTGGTCGACTTCATATATACGCATCGGAATGCGACGAAATGAACGTCGTTGAATTCATATCGGTCTTACGAGTGTAACACCACCGAACGGAGTCTATTCTGAACTGAATAGCTTAAAAAGCTTATTTGAGTCTTTATAGCTCGAAATTCAGATCAACCCAACTGTAATTGGTTTACAAGACCAAGAAGATCACATTGGTCATGAATAGACTCACCAAAAAGGGGTCGATTGAACCAGTTAGGTCCCCTATGGGTTCAATCGACCAGGCCATGAATTTTGGGATGTTACACTCACCAGATGAGCATTTTCACCAACAGCAACTACTTCTTGAGTTTCTTCTCCACCAACAACCTCCCAGAGGTCCTCGCCCAAAAGATAGCTCTCCCATGCAAGACTTCCACTTCTTAAAGTTAGTCTGCGTCAGAAGCTCAATACCAAGACCTCTTGATATTCCTCCTTTCATTGCTACACCATTGATAAATGTGCTTCCAGAAATCCAAGCAAGATAACTGCGGCTGAATCACTGCTCAAACCTCTGTCCCCTCTGATACCATGTTAAAATTTTTAAATAAGCGGAAAACGAGAACCAGGTCGCAGGAACACTCCGACCATACCAAGCACCAAAAACAAGAAACAATGAAGGAATAAGAGAAATTTTGTATCACTATCTTTTGTACATTTCGAGATATACATTACGAGACATGATTTATAAGTACACACAATGATGATGAGAGAAGACAACTACAAGAAGCTGACGGTTACAACAAGAACCCGCCGTACCGCCCGACTAACAAAGGTTGTCCGCGCAAACCGCCAAGCTGACCGCGCGACTAACCGTGAAATCACCAATCCGCAACTCAACACACGGACTACCCGTTATTCCAATGCTGACTCTGTTCGCCCAAGCAAGGCCGCCTGACCGCTGTCACTTGGCCGCTCCTAACCGCGAACAAGTTGTTGAAGAGCTGAACAGAAGAACAGACCGGCAAAGGCAAACTGCCTAACCGCCGCGGTCTGAACCTTATTGAAAGCTGGAAACGAGCTGAAGAGAACCTGCCTTGTCGCTAACCGCGACCTCCTGCTGCTACCCGCCACAGACTGCTACCAGCTTATCTGCTGCGGGCTCTTCTGATCAAATCAGAACCACAAGCAAACCGCACAACCTGCGAACACAACAAAGGTAAGCCTCAAACCGCGCGAATAGAAAAGTCTATCCGCACCACAAACTCGCGAGCTCTCACTTACTGTTCAAGTTATACATGACGAGCCAAGGGGGTCCTATTTATAGTAGAGGCGAGGAGTGTGGTCACCACCTACAGTGATAGGATAACCGCCCACCAACAACAACGGGTAGTAAACAACTCGCGCGGCTTGCTGAGTTAACCCTGCAGAACAGTTCGCCGACTTAATAACTGTTGGAGTTGCCATTGTGATCTAGAAGTGGTCAAACATGTAATCTCACTGCCAACGCGATATGAGCCTGCAGGGTCGCACATAAGAGCATGTGGAGAAGTTGGTAGATTGACTGCGTTGGTAAATGTTACCAATCACCATATATAGAATGGGGAAATCCAGCAGGTTGTTGCTGTCTGAATTCGTCGGGTTTACACGGATAGAATTCGTCGGATTCGTCGGGATTCGTCGGATTGTCCCGTGAACACTCGACGAATTATTACAGAAACCCTTCAGTCGGCAAAATGTTGTCGTCTGTCTGGATTCGTCGGGATTCGTCGGGTTGTCCCGTGAACACTCGACGAATTGTTACAGAGATCATTTTCTCGGCAAATGTTGCCGTCTGATCTGATTCGTCGGATTCGTCGGATTGTCCCGTGAAATCTCGACGAATGATCTTCCGTGGAATTCCGACGAATTGTAACAGAAGCCCTTATTCTGCTGTGTGGTCTGCGGATAGCGATTCTTCTAGAAGTTGTTTATCCTTTGGGTATAAATAGGACTTCTTTTAGGGTTCTCAGAACTAACGAAAAGAAAAAGCCGACGGAAGGAGTTCCGCTCTCGCCTTACGAACCCTAGCCGACGGAAGTGTTCCGCCGTCTCTGAATCGCGTCCGCCGACCTCCTCTCCGGCGATCGTCGCCGTGTGTGTTCTTCCTGGAGCGAACCTAGCAGTTCGTGGAAGTTCAAGGTGCAGTCATTCTTCTCCCGGCTCGTGTGGATCACTGTAGAGACGTAGATATTATTCTACGTGAGGACTCGCATAGCCGACGACAGGAATCAACTCGTGGAGCATCTAGGTTGGATTTGATCCAATCCTGCAAAGGTAATTTCATACCTAGCATTTTGTTAACTTCTTGATTCAACATTCATGGCCGATCCAAAGTCTTTTTGGGTTGTTTCTCTTCATTTCCGCTGCGCCTACATTTGATGTATGACCGACTTAATAACAACCCACGCGGACTACTCACAAACTTCAGCAATACCAGCAAACACCTGCCAGCCCGCGAGCGAAGAACCGACCAGATCACAACATCTAGATGTAACCGCGGAACCTAACCGCCCGATTACAACTAGATGATTGAAGAATCAAGGCCATCTGCCACTGGCTATCCGCTAGACCAATGCGGGAAGATAACCCGCGCGGTCTGCATACCAGACCGCCCGGTCTGATGCCCAGACCGCTCGACCTCCACTTACACTTCAAAATTCAACACTCGCGAGTGGCTGCGAGTGGCCTGAGTCAGGTCTTTCTTCCTCTCCTCCAGGCATGGAGCTCAACTAGAGATTTTCTTGTGTAGGCTACGGTCCACGCTCACCGCACCAAAATGTTAAAACCGTCAACCGGTCTCTTGAGTTTGGACCCACATGGGGGTGTAGCTCACACCTACTTCTCCCTCACTTGCGCTCTTGACTGTGGGGTGAAGAAAAATGAATAGACTCAAAGCTGTAGCGAGGAGGTCCCGCCACACACCCGGAAGATCTTAGAGAGCATCCCCTCCCAAACCAATGCTCAACCGGGCACCTTGGAGGGTAATACGAGCAAACCAAAACTAGCTAGGAGGAGAGAGCCAAAAAGATCGGATCTCTTCCAAGGTGACCTTAAGGGTCTATTTATAGATTTTCTAGTCCGATCTGCAAATATCGTAAATTCGCCTTTTAGTTTTGCTAATCGCACCCCAAACTGGTCTGCTAACAGCCTAACTCCGCTGTTCTAAAAGGTCGACTATTGGCAGACCACAAAGGGTACTTAGGTCATTTCCCCACTAAAGCCTTCTGGGCGAGTGGTCTGTGAAGGCACCACTCGCTAGACTTCTCGCGCACTAGGCTCCACTGGAAGGGTGGTCCGTAGGGACACCACTCGCCCGATACTTGGCTCACTTGGCGAGTGGGGTTCAGCCCTCACTCGCCTTGGCCTCCCGCGCATTCGCACTCCAATGCGAGCGAGTGTCTTGCGGATGAGGCTCGCACTCGCCCTGAGGCTCCCCTGCCTCTCCTGACCTGGGCGAGTGCTTTCCTTGACCTATCTTGCATGCCTTTCGACCCTTTGGGACCCGAGGACCCACTCGACGAATACGAGGTTGTACAACGGAAATTCAAATATTGGGTTGCAGATAATATTTCGGGTTGCGGTTAACATTGGGGTGCGACAAGCCAAATACAAGTTGCGGTTAACATCACTCTAATTTTTAAGGGTCGAGGGTTTGTGACAAATCCCAGTTGTATACCCTTTGTGACACTAAAATCGTTGACGGTTAGGGCAAAATGGTCATCTTGGATTGCAAAGACATACCCAATATTTTTTGTACAAAATAGTATAGGTATAAGTAACATACATAAATGTTTCATGCATACATGAACAAATGATTATTAAGCACTTATCCGCAGAACAAATGATTATTAAGCACTTATTAGTGTCAATGTAATTGCATGTGAAAAAAAATTAAAGCAATTGTTATCCGCAGATCATAAATGGCTATCCGCAGATCAATCTTTTATAGTTTATAGATTGTTATCCGCATATCAATTTTAGACTCGAGCATTCAATATCTTTGTTCTCCTGAGCATGATCTGACAACGAAGGAACAACTCTGACGATCTTCTGAGCACTTCAATGTGTGCACAGATCGTGATTCGTAAAATAAATGCGCGGATAGAGACTGAGTTGAGGAAGAAAGACGATTTCTTCATCGTTCATGCGATTTCAGTTTGTTTGAGAGAGAGAGTAACCCTAGCTATTTAAATCTTCCCAAACAAACCCTAACTATCTAAATCTTCCCAAACAAATTGAAATCACATGAACGGTGAAGAAATCGTGTTTCTTCCTCAACTCGGTCTTTATCCGTGCATTTTTTTTTACGAATCACGATCCGTGCACACAATGAAGTGCTCAGAAGGTTGTCTGAGATGTTCCTTCGTTGTCAGGCCCTGCTCAGGAGAACAAAGATACTGAATGCTCAAGTCTAAAATTGATCTGCGAATAATAATTTATAAACTAGAAAAAATTGATCAGAGGATAACAATTCACAAAATTAATTATAGAATGGATTTGGCTTTTTGGCACTTTGCACCCCTGAATTACGGGTTTTTGGCATTTTGCACCATGAAAGTTTAAAATTGGCGTTTTGCACCCCTGAAAATCTTTTTTCTGGCACTTTGCACCCCAATGCCGAAATATCAGGGGTATTTTCGTCAGTGCAGCCTCGAAATTGCTTTTTTTGACACTTTGCACCCTGAGTTATTTAAAAAAATCTATTTCCAGCCCATATTTGGCTAAATTTTTAATTGTACCTCAAATTATTTTGTTAAATCTATTTGCAGCCCATATTTTGCTAAATATTTATTGCACCACAATTTTAAGAACTTTATTTGCAGTCCCGAAAATGTAAAGAAATTCGTGCAAGAAATATAATTACAAATAAGTTGCTCCATGGACTGTAGGGCTAAACCAGCTACGCCAATTTTTCTTACTTTGTTCAGCATCAAGGAACTACTGTCATCGTAAGAGTTGCAATGGATGGCTCCCCTGATTATAATTATCAGCAAATGGCAAGAATGATTTTTGCAATTTATTTCAATGGAAGCAAATGGCAAGAAATTTCAGGACTAACCTGTTCAGAAATCTTCAGGACGGGGAGAAGGCGAGTGCGAGAAAGGCGAGTTCCAGGACTGACCGACGAGGAAGATGGGGAGTGCGATTCGGCGAGTGCGAGAAACTTCAGGACTGACCGACGAGAAAGATGGGGAGTGCATCGGCGAGCGCGAGAAATTTCAGGACTGACATGCGAGAAAGATGGGGAGTGCGTCGGCGAGTGCGAGAAACTCCATGACTGCCGGCGAGAAAGATGGGGAGTGCGTCGGCGAGTGCGATAAACGGCGACAGGGTATGGTCGGGAAGAGAAAAGACTAAAGAGAGTTAAACCTAAAATGAAGAGAGCAGCATAGACGAAAATACCCCTGATATTTCGGCATTGGGGTGCAAAGCGCCAGAAAAAAGATTATCGGGGGTGCAAAACGCCAATTTTAAACTTTCAGGGTGCAAAGTGCCAAAAACCTGTAATTTGAGAGTGCAAAGTGCCAAAAAAGCCAATGGATTTCTCTCTCTCCCTCTCTCTCTCGACAATTTGGCACCGACGCTCTTGTCTTCCACACTGATTATTATTGGTCGGGAGCTTCCCGGCTCGTCGGAGCTTCTATTTTCGCTTGGATCAGTTCCGCCGGTGAAGCTCCACACATCTAACATGGCAAGGGTTTCGTCCTTGGCTAAACTCTGTTGTTTTCTACTCGTCCTGGGTGTCATCCGGTGCAAAACAGTGAAGAGAGATGGTACAGATCTCTCCCTCACAACTCAATTCATACCACTGTTTTCCATCCTCGGTTCCGGTTTCTCTCGACTCTACCTGATATTTTCAGTTATTTGATTTGGATCTGGCTGATTTTGCCCACGTTTCTGAGGTGGATTTGGCGGGTTTCTTTTGTCTGTCTAGTTCGCTAGGTTTGCGTTTCTTTTTGGTGTTTTTGTGTTATTATTGTTTCTATTTAAAGCTGAGTGCATCTGAATTATAGATTCAGATTTGCACGCTTTGAAGCCGTAATGCAGAGATTGCTTTTAGAGTGCCTTTTTTTGGAATAAAAAATATAGATTTGTGTAGTATTTTTTGACTTTCTCTCTACTCTGTTTCATGTGATTCCCATCATGTTAATATGAATGCCGACATTATAAATTTAGTTAGTGCTTGGTGTCAGTCTGCTAGAGCTCCGTGTCCGTGGCATTGGGCTCTTTAAATTAACTTACAAGAATTTCTGGAGGAGCTTGATGAAATACTGTAACATATACTTAATGATTACTATTTGAGATTGTTTATAGAATATTGGGATATGCAAGGATTCAAGATTCATGGAGTATGGAATATGTGATAAGAATGCAGCGAGAGTAGCTATCATTGATTTTATAGTAGCATATGATCCTGCAAATAGACCAGCGATGCTCTATGGTTCTAAGTGTTGGACAGTGAATTGTGTACGTGAGCAAAAAATGGGAGTTGCGGAGATGAGAATGCTTAGGTGGATGTGTGGACACATGAGGCTAGATAAAATTAGGAATGGATGTATCAGGGATAAGACAGGAGTGGCACCAATAGCAGAGAAGATGCGAGAAACTCGACTAAGATGGTTTGGACACGTACAAAGGAGACCATTAGAGGCACCTGTTAGGTGTTGTGAGAGTTTAGTCACTAGGCATGTTAAACGGTGGAGGGGTAGACCAATAAAGACTTGTAATGAGACTATAAGGAAAGACATGATGTACTTAGGCATTAGTGAGATTATGACTACAAATAGGGCACAATGGAGACAAAGGATCCATATAGCTGACCCCACTATAGTGGGATAAAGGCTTGAGTGTTGTTGTTTTGTATTCAACTTAAGACGGCCATCTGTATTAATTATGGATTTATAAATTAAAAACTAGAGCAAACATAAATAAATACTCTTGTTTTATATGGTGGATGTGGAAATTTTTTAGATCTTCAGGATATTCCATATAAGATGTTAGTTTGAATATTTTAGTTGAATCAAATTTGATGTGTGATAAGAGGGCTTGCTGTATCAAGGAAAGAGAGTTTGTGTTAGAGTGACGACAAAAGTATGATTTTGAGGAGTGTTAAAAGATAATTTTTTTTTGAAGTGTTACACGAGAATAAAAGGAACCTGGAAGTATTTTAAAGAGGGTAGCAAGTAAGAAAAATCTATTAATGATAACGGAATACCTTACTAAGGGTGCCTCGAAAATGACTATTTTTAATGATACTTTCCTAACTGAATAAAAAACCATACGTACAAACTAAAGTTATTTAGGAAATCCTACCATATTCCAAATCAAAAAATTATAATAGCTAATTATTCTCGAACCAAGGAGCTTATTTGAGCTGTTGCATCCATAACTGTTGGAATTACGTAATCTCTATTTATTAACGACAGTAATAGAAGCAAGAATTTGATTATAATTCAATTTGCGACATTCCTAAGTAGAAAATTCATATTCTTTGGTTATCGTCAAACAATTTGTTGGAAAATACTCGACACAGTTTTTGCAAGATCGCGATATACAAATATTAGAAGAGAATGAAATTACAAATATTTAAGGCAAATGATAAGTGCTCTAGAGATTTTGATAAAGTAATATGCATTTGAGCAAGTATCACCTGATTTTAGTTAAAAACATATATTAAGGAAAGACGATGAATTATTATTTTTGAAACTTATTATAAACGATTTCTAAGGAATCTTCCTTAGAAGAGTGGATATGTGATAGGGATCATGCCACACGACTCGTGAGGGTCTACTTGTGCCGACCACGGAGCCAGTGACGATCGGGACCTCTCATCACGAGTGGATCGCCAATCGAAATATTTTATGTTCTTTGTATTTTTTATTTTCATTTTATTTATGTGTATTTTGGGGATTACAACGAACGGAGGATCATTAGCGTTCGTTGTCTCTCTCTAGTCTATAAATATGGGTAGAGGGATCCATGAATGACTTTTGAAAGTTAGAGCAAAGAAGCCAACTTTTGATCACCCGGTGCCGAAGCCGGAACTCCAAGTGCGAAGATTGGACACTACTCCCCTCTCCCCATTCCCCAACCAACCGGCCACTCCCCTCCTCCGCCCTCCTTGGCCGGCCTCCCCCATTCTCCGCCCCTAAAGAATCAGCCACCCCTCTCTCTCCCAATCTCCACCTCTGACCACTTCCGCCAAGCCTCTACCACCTCCTTAAAACTCCACCGCCACCTTTTACTCTCCCTTCTTTTAGTTTTCCAATGATCGCTGGAACCCCATCCATCCACCTCCATCAATGATTAGGCTAATGATTATAATGACAATGGTTCAAACTTTTGCTTATTTCAAAAAATGTATCACATATAATATGAATTTAAACAATGAAAAGTAATAGAACATCAGATGTAATAACTATTTATCATGCTATATGATTTTTAATCTAATGTTTGTCTGAATTGAGATTGAATGTTTCATGAAAGTTATTCTATGAGTACCCATAATATTAAATTTCACAAGGTGCAGCTTACAACATACCAAGTTTCAGTGATTTTTATTGAGCAGATACATAGTTAGGTAGTATTCTGCAAGAAGGGTTACAGATTTTCCATTATAATAAAAATAAATTGATTGAATAAATACTTTTATATGGCTTTTGAAAATAAGTTACTGATTTCAGTTAAAGCACTGAACGAAATTAAGGCTTCCCTTGGGTGGAGGGTTGTATATGCGTGGGTTGGAGATGATCCATGTGGAGATGGTGCATTACCCCCTTGGTCTGGAGTAACATGTTCACAACAAGGAGATTACAGGGTTGTTACTGAATTGTAAGAAAACAATCTTTTCTATCTTGTACTTTTGCTTTACTATGCATGCCGATGTTAGTTTTGTGCACATATGTATTCCCTTCAATGTTCAAAAGGCTAACAAATGGATATCACTTTCTGTATGCAATAGGAGATGGGAGATGATATCCTTTAATTTCTAGGCATCGATCATAATCTACCTATATTATCTTCAGTCTTTGTGACGCATGGTAAAGGAAGGCCGACAAGTGTGAAAATGCACTAAGCGGACTCTATTGAATGTATGCACGTGTGGTGATCTAAAATGAATGCAATGCTCTTGCACTAACCCAACAAACAATTTGTTACGCCCGGCGTCATTACCAGGTTATTCGGCTATTGGGCACGTCGACCAAAGGAGAAGGTGGAGGAAGACCGGGCTGAACCATCTGGTTCAGCCCGCCAATATTAATATAAGGAGCACCGGGGCTGAACCGCACCGGTTCAGCCCCTATGGGGGCCGGCCGGCCCTAGGGGTTGGGTGGGCATAAATACCCAACCCCTCCTCCTTAGTTGATTATGAAGATTATTATCAAGGTATTTTCCCCTCTCTTCTTCCTCAAACTCTAGCCTCAAGCCCTAGTTTCCTCTAGTTTTCCCCCTTCCTCTAGTTAGATCATAACATTTGGTATCAGAGGATTCGTCCTCCCCGATTTTTTTTCCGGATCCACTGGGATTCCAGCGCCGACATCGACATCGACGACTACAGCGCTTCAGCCCTCGACATCGCGTCCAGCCCTCGACATCGACGACTCCATCCCTCGCGTCCAGCGCTTCAGCCCTCGCGTCCATCCCTCGCGTCCAGCGCTTCAGCCCTCGACATCGACGACTCCAGCGCCGACATCGACATCGCGTCCAACCCTCGACATCGCGTCCAGCCCTCGCGTCCAGCCCGCTGCCTGCTGCTCCAGAGGCCGCCGCCTGCTGCTCCAGAGGCCGCCGCCTGCTGCTCCAGAGGCCGCCGCCTGCTGCTCCAGAGGCCGCCGCCTGCTGCTCCAGGGCCACCGCCTCCGCCTGCTGCTCCAGAGGCCGCCGCCTGCCTCCTGCCTGCTCCTCGGGCTTCTGTTGCTCCAGCGCTTCCGCCGTCTGGTTCCGCTGACCATGGTGACACGCACCGAAGCCGGGAATGCACGCTTGGCCACCATCGAAGAGAACTACGTAGTGTTGTCGGACACGGTGGCGGCACTCGAAGAACAAGTGAAATCCTCCCATAAAAATCTAGAGGATCGCTTGGACGCACGCATGGAGGAGATCAAGAACTTACTCGTGCAAAATCTGAAAGGAAAATCCCACGCGGCGGAGGGATCCGAAGCCGAAGCATCCTACCATCCCCCGGCGCAGAACGACACAGGAATCGGAAGTGGAACGCAACAAGGGGTCGGATCCGGGTCTACGGGAGGCGGAATCCACGTATCGGGATCGGCGACAGCGAATGGGCCGTTTGGCGCCCAGTACGCCTGGAACGGACCGGGAATGCAGCCGGGATCCTCGTGGCGGGGTCCAGGGCAGGGAGCAGCCCCTTTTCGACCTACTGGAGCGGATGCGATCCCACTCGGGGGTGTGGCGGGCATCCTACCGATGCCACCGCCATATGGAGGACCGACAGACTATGGAAATGGCAACCCATGGGGTGGAGGGCAACAAGGAGGCTACGGTCTGGACCGGGGACGGCCCGGGCCCGCAGTGGCTCCAGCGCAACCTTACCAACCAGCACAGGCAGAACCACGACCGTACATGCAGCCCAAACTGACACGTATGAACTTCCCTAAGTTCAAAGGTGGCGACGCCTTAGAGTGGATCCAGAAGGCGGAACTTTTCTTCAAGTACCAAGAGATTCCGGCGGGGCAGTGGGTCCAGTTGGCGTCTTTTCACCTGGAAGATGACGCTTTCCAGTGGACAAAGTGACTTATGAGGGGACGCAATTACGCAGCCTGGGAGGAATTTGTGGAGTCCTTCTCGGCTCGCTTCGGGCCTCTGGAGTACGAAGACGTAGAAGCTATGTTACAGAAGCTGCGACAAAAAGGATCAGTCACAGAGTACCGGACAGAGTTCGAACGGCTGGCCAACCGGGTCAATTGGGAGGAGAGTACGATGCTGAGCTGTTTCATATCCGGATTGACGGACCATTTGAGAGACGAGGTCCACGCCTACATGCCACGCAGTTTGAGTCATGCCATCAGCCTGGCCAGGATACAGGAGGAGCGGTACAATCGGCAGAGGACTCGGACGACAGGTCGGGCACCTACGGTTGCAGATGTACCCAAGCAGGAATCACCTACCGGGGCCCGTCCTACTGTGACGAGGTTGACGTGGCAGGAGCTTCAGGCCAGAAAGGACAAGGGGTTATGCTTCAACTGCGATGAGAAGTACACCCGCGGGCACGTTTGCCAGAAGGTCCAGATATTCATGCTGCAGGAGGAAGCGGAAGAGGTTACTCGCACTGCAGAGGAGGGAGAGTGGGTTTTTGACGACTTTGGAGTATCCATCCAGGCCATGGACGGGGGTACGCCATCCTCGACCTTACACCTAGCCGGGAGGGTCGGCATGGAGACGGTGACGATCTTGATGGACAGCGGGAGCACTCACAACTTCATCCAGCCCGGTGTGGCCCAGAAGACAGGGTGGGCCATAGATCGCAGCGCAGCTTTCCACGTCAGGGTCGCAGATGGCCGTACACTGCAATGCGAGGGCATGATGAAGGGGGTGGAGCTCCAGATACAGGGGGTACACTGGACACATTGAGGTTTACTTACTGCCCATCCGGGGTTCCGACATGGTGTTGGGTGTACCGTGGCTGCAGCAACTTCGCCGGGTGACTCTCGACTGGGACCAGATGGCTATGGAGTTCAGCCAACACGGGAAGGAGTATCGCTTGGAAGGCCTCCAATCGTCTCAGGTCAAGGATATCTCACTCCGCAGCGTGGCACCGGTTAGTACGATGAGTGGAGCAGCGCCTACGGCTCCAACAGAGGTCTCGTCTCAGATGCACGCCAGAGCCGACTTGTTCCAGGAGCCTCACGCTCCCCGCCTCCAGCTTGAGGACAAGCTGGTCCTTGATGGGGGAGGGAATGTTACGCCCGACGTCATTACCAGGTTATTCGGCTATTGGGCACGTCGACCAAAGGAGAAGGCGGAGGAAGACCGGGCTGAACCATCTGGTTCAGCCCGCCAATATTAATATAAGGAGCACCGGGGCTGAACCGCACCGGTTCAGCCCCTATGGGGGCCGGCCGGCCCTAGGGGTTGGGTGGGCATAAATACCCAACCCCTCCTCCTTAGTTGATTATGAAGATTATTATCAAGGTATTTTCCCCTCTCCTCTTCCTCAAACTCTAGCCTCAAGCCCTAGTTTCCTCTAGTTTTCCCCCTTCCTCTAGTTAGATCATAACACAATTGCAATAATCCTGAAATTATAAGCTAAATTTACACGCATGCACATTCCATATTAGACTTTAGAATTAGGCAAACAAGGTCAAGTAATACTTAAAGTGGGAGTGCTTTATTTAGAAACTCGGCGAATACGCCCTTCAAATAAAACAAAAGAATAACTGAAATTCTACGAATATATGTCCCGATTTTTATGAATTCCAACAAAGTATTATGCACTAATTAAATGAGTTTCCAAATTAAAATTAACATAAGCAAGTATGATCAAACTGTGAAGATTTACCGGAGTTTTCAGGCTTGAATTAGATGCCGAGGGTTTGCCGGTGGATAAGAACTTTTTGATTGATGGCTGGAATTGTGCTTTACAATGTAAGGCAACACCTGAAGGCAACAACCCGTGCTCCGGGCGGCTGGAAATAGACGTTAGGCCGCAGGTTGACTTCTGGGAAGGGGGCTGCTTGCTGTCCTGAATTGGACAGAGGCAGTTGACATATGTAATAACCGATTAGAACCCCCTGGATGATCGCCAACCCCAGAAAATTCAACCGCCAGAGAGTTCTAGTAAGGAGAGGCCGCAAGTGGGGCTTCTGGAGGTTGACGATTGCAGTTCATGCGGCTGGAAGCAAGGAAAGGTCGTTGGCAGGGCTTCAGGATGACCAGTCGCAGTTCTGGGCGACTTGAAGCGGGAGGAACTGTAGGAACCAACTGATAAAGCCCGATACTTCTTTAGGATGGATCAACGCAGGCTGCCGGAGAGGGATTGGATTACCTCGAATCAATTCCTCCCGTTTGGAACCACAAAACGAGTCGTCTTCGACGATCTGTCGTGGGAAACGAAGACCCATCAGCTGCAGTAGTACTGGAATCGCAGGGTATTCTTTCGTTCTCGCCTCAGGAGGGGTCGAATAGCCATAACACGTGAGAGTGAACGGTTATCCTGCGGTTTATGGTAGTTTCCAGCTATTTGGAGAGGTTTACGAGTGGTTCCTAGAGGAAGTCGCGTGTCTCACGAAAAAAACACAGAGGATATTGACTTATTAGGCTTCAACACCTAATAAATCATGAATTCAGCACCGCGGAGGATGACAAAATATGAATACTCTCAAAGTTCTGCCATAATTACAAATGAACTCCACCGACATATTTATAGGAGAGTGACACAAATCGAATTACTATGATTTACCACTGCAATACATATTAAAACTTACAAAATAACATGCGGCAAAAATAAAATCGGTACATAAAAATATCTTGTCGACGCTCTGAATGCGACGACGGGCTCGAATCGTCCATATGACCACCCTAATCTCTCCTCCTGCGAGTGTAAACCCGAACGGGCCCCGATGCTGGTCAGTCCGCCCGTAGACTATGATTCCTATCAATTCGCCCCCGATTTGAAAGCATTCAACTTCGTAAAAAGCCGATGGTCATACTCCTGACGTAGATCAAGGGCAAGTTAATCGAGCTCCTGGGGTGACATCCATGTATCATCAATAGTCAACCGCCCCCTCCAGTGGACCAGGTAATGAATAGAGTTTCCATCTGATGTCGAAGATATATTGTGCCCCACAATGTAAACTATAATCTCAAGTGTCAAAATAGGTGTATGTGGATCCGCGGGCAGCTGTGGGTTGAGGCTCAGTAATGGGATCAGAGAATGGACTTAAATACTCATGCATTTCATAATATGGAGTCAAATCCTCAATGTTGAATACATGATGAATTGCCATACTCTTAGGTTATTCAATTCGTAGGCATTCAACCCATTCTTTTGTACTGCTGTGTACGTTCCCATTTGTTTAATTCTTTCGAAGTTCCCAAAGGGAACATCTCAGCTCTAATTCTCACCATCACTTGCTCTCACCTTCTTTAAAGTTCTGTTCTCTCCTGTGAGTGTCTGCATACGCTTTATAATTTTCATTACTCATTGCAATTTTTCGTCGAATTGTTTTATGCGTTCATGCAAATGATGTGCAAATGACTCGACAGACTCGCTAGGTCGGGCTATAAGTGGGAGCAACACTACATCGATGGGCTTTCTAGCCTCATAACCTTAGACAACATGAAATGGACTAAACCCGGTGTACTTATTGATACGACTATTATACACAAACTCTGTTATGGATAGTATAGAGTCCCAACTAGATGAATGGTCACCTACTAAGCATCGTAAAAGGTTTCCTAAGCTTCGATTAAGTACCTTAGTTTGCCCGTCTTTGTGCGGTTGATAGGCGCCGGAGAACTGACGGGTAGTGCCAGTCATACACCAGTGTATTCCAGAAATAACTCATGAAATAGATGTCACAGTTAGATACGAGTGTCTTAGGTAGCCCGTGTAGTCGAAAAACATTCTTAACAAATATTGTTGCGTCTTGGGATGCCTCAGCAGTCTTGCCGCGGGGGATAAAATATGCCATCTTCGAAAATCGATCCACCACCATAAATATGTAATCATGCTTTCTAAGTGTTCTCGTAAGTCCAAACACGAAGTCCATACTTATATCCATCCAAGGTTGATGAGGAATGGGTGGGGAAGTATATAGGACAATGTTCTGTCATGTGCCTTTGGCTGTTTGACAAATGCGACAATGGAAGACAACACAAGCAATATCTTTCTTCAGGCTGGGCCAGAAGAAACGATCCTCTACAAGGCAAATCGTCTTATCTCTCCCAATGCCTGCAATGCCACAACATGCATCACCCATATTAAATAATCATGTGAAGAAGTGTAGATGATACAAACATGATCTTTAAAATAAATACCCATCCATCAAGAGAAATTGAGCATATGGGATAATCAAATGTGAGACACTCAAAGCCCTTTACTTTGACACTCATCGTATGCAATAGGCTAACTATCCTACTGAGGGCATCTGCAGGTTTGTTCTCAACTCAATGAAACTCTTGCATGTACTCCACTCATTTAGCATGAATGTGGCTTAGGTTCTTCTACGAGTTAAGGTATCATGCACAATATAAACTTTTTGGATAAGAGATAATGTCGCAAATGGCGTAAGACTTGGATGATAATATTGAATTCTTGGTCATAATTAGAACTTATATCTGACCTTATTTTACTTCACTAAAGTAGACGATAGGATGCCCTTACTAGCTTAATACACCGCTAATGACTACGCCTGACGCATCACATACCACCTCAAAGACTTTATTGAAGTCGGACAGTCAACGAACATGAGTTGAGCACAACTTGTCCTTAATCTCATTGAACGCTCTAGTGGCGGTTTGGTTCATACAAAATCACCTTTACACATGCAATTTGTGAAGGGTGCCATAATAGTACTACAACCACTAACAAACCTTCGATAGAAGGTGACAAGTCCGTGAAAGCTACATGCTTCATGAATGTTTGTGTATTGACCATTCACGAATAGATTTAACTTTGTCGGGGTCTACAAAAATACCTGCGGTGGACACGATGTATCCTAGGAAATGTACAAACGTAGATAGAAAGGTGCACTTCTTCATCTTGATATACAAGTGCTCATTTCGAAGGACTTCACATACGAGTCTAATATGATGAAGATGATCAGTGTGAGTCTGACTGCAGATGAGAATATCGTCGAAATAAACCATCAAAATTTTGCCCATCTAGGCTCGCAGGACTTGGGGGTCATAACCCTCATAAAAGTACTAGGAGCATTCGACAATCTGAATAGCATTACTAGCCATTCATACAAGCTATCATTTATTTTGAAGGCCGTTTTCCACTAATCTCCCTCACGTACCTTGATCTGGTGGTACCCACTGCTTTAATCAATTTTAGCAAAGACTTGGGCACC
Source organism: Dactylorhiza incarnata (assembly GCA_033032865.1). Taxonomy (NCBI): domain Eukaryota; kingdom Viridiplantae; phylum Streptophyta; class Magnoliopsida; order Asparagales; family Orchidaceae; genus Dactylorhiza; species Dactylorhiza incarnata. The sequence goes on along the minus strand of JAWHQI010000444.1, from coordinate 789,367 downwards.
AGCCATATCGTCCAGTAAATCTTCCAGTTGAGGAATGTGAAAACTGTACTTCACAATAATTTTATTAATGGCGCGACTGTCAATGCATATACGCCAAATCCTGAAATGGCACAAGGACTCAAACTTCCTCGCATGAAATTCTTTTGGAGTAGTTCATCGACTTGTTGTTTCAGTTCAGCGTGTTAAGGTTCATACAGTAATGAGGTAAATTGAGCAGGGATGCCCCGGGTACCAGGTCAATGACGTGTCAGGTCAATGGCGTACCGGGTCAATGGCATGCTGAATGTCTCTTAAGGGAGGCAATTCACTCGGAAGTTCATCTGGTGTATTTCAGAGAACTCATCTAGAATGCGACGAACATTTTGGTGAATCTCTAAATTCTCAGCAGGGCTTTCAGATGCCTGTGTGGCGGCCACTACTAATATGATGCCCGACTCACGACTTTCCTGTAAAAAACCACATTTCCTCATGATATGTAAAAGTTTCGTGGAGCCTATGCTCATAGAAGAGTAAACTCTACCCGTAGAAGGCTCCTTGGATCTAGTTGGAGATAGGGTGATCTTGCGTCCCTTATCATAAAATACACGTGTTCATCCTACCATAACATGTGGCATCTCGATCATAAAGTCAAGACCTACCCAAAAGTACGTGTGCGACGTCCATGGGAATGACATTACACCAAACTCAATCCTCAAACGAGGCTAGGGTGATAGGCTCGAGGCATCACTGAGTGACCTGAATAGCGGTCTTATCTACCCAAATAACTCGGTAAGGGTGTGGGTGGGGTTCATGTTTCACTCTCATACGCTCTAGCCCCTTTGGGAAACTATGCTTACACAACTCCCGATATCTATGACAAGCTTACAAGCACCGCCCGCACAAGGGAAATAAGTATAAAAAATGGTGGCGTATCTCCAATCCTCATCACTGCGCGGAGTATGTAACAAACAAAAGATAATGCCCATCTCAAGCGCTCGATCCGCCTCATCCTCCTAGTCCTCTTCAATATCCACGACAATATCTTCTTCAGGTGGCTCCACTGACTCGGTACTACGGCCAGGGTCTTCCTTAATAAGTAGATTTCGTGTGGGGCACTGCGCCACCACATGCCCTCTACCCTGATATTGGTAGCACTGGACTCCTCCAGTCTTTGGGTGTCCAATGGCAGGGGGTTTTCCCTTAGTGTCAACAAGAGCACGAGTTGATATTGGAGGGATTGGGTCCCTTCTGGGAAGGCCTCCTAGGTGCGAAACTACCAAGTTGTGGATTAGGTCGCTTTGGACTTGAAGAATGTAAGTATTGTTCGTATTCTAATGCGAGCTGGAAGATCTGCTCGATTTACTCTATGTGGTGGGGAATGAGTTCCCTATGAATGCCTGTACTTAAGACGACCCGAAACCAGGAGGCTGTCACGATGTGCTCCTCAGAAATATTGCTCATAACGACAAGCTCATCAAAGCGAGTCATATATTTGGTTACAGGTAGGGTTCCTTGTCGTAGAGCTTGGAGCTAATCTAGAGTTGACTCCGAGATGAACCTGGGATATATTTTTCTTTAAGCTTTTGTTTCATATCATCCCATCGGGTGATGGGGTAATAAGCTTATCTATCCAAAGAGCGCCCGAGACTCGTCCAATATAGATGACTTATTATAACAAGTAATTAGAAGATGTGTTAATCCACACTGAAGTCCTGCTTTCATTGTCAACAAACATAGTGAACTTGTTAGAGGAAAATCTAGAATGATAATTCATTATCGAAGGTTAAATGATAATACCATAGATGATGCATATACTATTCTTGATAAAATGAACTAATTAACAATATCCAAAACCATTATGTCTTTCGTAAAATTCGACTTAAAATCTGGCTTTTGGCAGGTCCGAATGCCTCCTGATAATATATTTGCTAATTGAAACTAACGGCTGTGAAACCGGATGGGGAGCGATCTTAAAATGCCACCTACATAAATACTCTTCCATCACCGACGAAACCATTTGCCGATATAGTAATGACAAATTTAAAGAAAAAGGTCCAACTAGTAGCATTGACCAGAAAATTCTAGCTGTCTCCTTTCACCTCTTCATCCTAAGCAAACCAGAAATTTTAGTCTGCACTGATTGTGAGGCCATAGTCAAATTCTATAATAATAGGAATAATAAAAAAAACTAAGCTTTAAATGATGGACTAACTTTCTTGACCGACTACTTAACAAAAATTATAAGAGTATTCGAACATATTAAAGGCAAAAATAATATTTTAGCATATCAACTCTCACATATCCTTAATGGATGATGCAGAGAAAATAAATATTTTGCATAGTTAAAATAGGCACTATGTACGTATTTTAGAATACTTAGAAGTTAGAACTAAGCCGACAACAATTGCGACTAGTTAATAATAGCTTAGCTAGAGATGTAGCCGATATTAAGCGATTTATTAATACCTTACGAGGTAATATTGATAGAGAAATAGCAATTCTCAGTCATAGTACAACATCTGATAGTGATCCAGATAACACTTAACATACTGCATTTGATAGTAAATCAGATAACACTTAACATACTACATTTGATAGTGATCCAGATAGCACTTAACATACTACATTTGATAGTGATCCAGATAGTACTTAAAATACTGCATCTTATAACCTATTCAAATATTGTAGGATGAATACCAACAACAACATGGTTAGTTTTTGCTCTTACCAACTTCAATGCTACCCCCCAAATAACAGTTTACATTTTCGAACCACGCACCAGTTGCCACCTGCTCAACAGTGCCTGGTTGACAACATATGAAATCTACGCAAATTTAAGAATTTTAATGATGTGGCCCAAGCTACTGCAGGACATTTAACATTTCTCAATGCCCACATAGCAAGTACAAGTGTTACCAATATTGAACAAGACATAATTTCCCTACGCCCACATACAAACAGTGAGGTACATAAATTAAAGGTCTCCTTAGGATCAACAGATAGAAAATAGCTGAATAAACAAATGAAATAGAAAAATTAGAACTTGTAGCAACAGAATGGAGAAAAGAACTAGCACAACAAGTAGAAGATTGACAGGTATTCCCAACCCATCTACGAAAAGTTAGATAAGTAGTACTCTCAAAAGTCTTAGTACGTGATATAAATGAAGTAGCCAACTACCAACTTGCATTTCGCTAGCTAGCATTACAACCCGAGCCAACCCTTAATGGGCTTGGCCTTAGCATGGTAACGTACCGCAAAAGGTCGAGTAGCCAACTACAGTTCTCCTATATGTTAGTGTCTACTATCGATATGAGCGGATGGACCAACAGAAACATAAGTGATTTAACATTTACTGTCCCTGAGCTCATGGAATTAGGGCTTATCCAACAATTAGTTTTTTCCAAACATTTCCAAACCAGGGATATCGATAACCCTCAACTAGCAAAAATAGTCTTACAAGCTCTAATCAAGAATAAAACAGTAGAGTTACGAATTAAGGTAATGTCGCCTTGCTATAAAGTCAGCCACCTCGAGAACGCCAAATATGAAGTTCTCGTTCTCCAGAACCAGTCGAAACCTCTCATAACACATTCGCCAGTCCTGGTCAGCCAAATGGTCTCAGAAGTTACCTGTCCTCTCCAGAAACAAATCAGTGCTTTTCGCAGTTTAATCAAAGCTTATAAAGTGAAAGATTCCCCAGAAGAAGAAGCTTGCCTAGAGGCAGAAACTACAGGCTATAATATTTATGTAAATTTTGATGGATACTCCTATCAACCTAGAAGTCTCAGCTTTCATGATCCCGACGCCCGACTCACGACTCATCTATATAAAAATAGGGCTAGATATTTTCTTCACCGCGATGGGTTCAAAGTCTCCCGCGACGGACGGGCTCCGCCCGTAACACAGTCCTATCTTACAATAGACACAGATATGCCCAGCCCATAGCACACTATGGCACCATTCTTGCTTACAGATATTCTCCTGGATTTTATCTCCCTTTAGTCACTATCGGGGTCTTTCCCTGGAAATACTGTGGGGTGAAGCTGGAGCATCTCAGTACCTACTTTTTCTAAGCGACAATTTTTTTATGGAATCTTTCTTTATGTGCGAAATGAAATAATTTGCTTTCTGAGTGTTTGCTTTTATCTTACTTTATGAGTGCTTTTCTTTTTTTCTTTTTTAGTGGAGGTACTTTTGAAAAAGCAGATGCCTCCTGTCGGTGACTCCTTAGCTCTCATGTAAGCACCCTTCCCCTCTATATAAAGGGAGATGGATGCCATGAGGACACAAAAGATTGGAGAAATAAACCTTGTGTAAGCTTTTGTGATCCATCTGAATAATATCCACTTTTCTTTCTGCATGTTGTCTCTCTGCTCTATAAGTATTAATTTTAATTATTTTGGTTTATAATATATTGCGCAACGAGTAGTCTCCCTCCCCTCCTCTTTGGACGAAAGGAACCTCTGGAAATCTCGCACCTCTAGTGATGATTCATATGTGTGTGCTCTTGACAACACACTAGTGGATTACTGCTCGTAAGCTCTATCAATGGGTTACTGAGGCCAACCCCAAGGATGTAATAAGAATTGATTAAGAATCTCATCACTTTAAAATTATGCACCAGTATGACGCCCGGGCACCCTGGGAACAAGTACCGCCAGACAAGAAGCTATACGGAAAAAATACCGTAGCCACAGACAAAACTACTGATGTGTAATTTAAAAGGTCATGAGACTTAATCAAGACAACTGAGATCTAAGGGGACATAGTAAGAAGTCATGGAATTATCTTATGATCGGGATGACCCTCCTACAAATCATCCATAAAGGAACGCGATGAAAAAAAGTTCAAAGTAAATCAAAGAGGAGATGAATTTAATATAAGAAGACAAATAAGACGAAAAATAAGAAGAGTAAGAAGAAAAATAGTAATTAGGAATGATAAAACTAAGGATCCGAGGCTCCTACCTTCTAGCTAGTCCGGCTATTAGAGTGGTAGAATAAGAGACTAAATAGTAAAATATACCCCCTCTCTTAATTTGGCATCAGAGCTTCGTTAAATGACTCTACACAAATTTGATTATCTTGACTTAGAAATGCACCAAAAACAAAACTACGTAGTTCAAGTAACGAATTTAAACATACTTGCTATTGTAATCATAAATGCTCCCACTTAATCCATGGACCCAATACTCAATTAAACAACCTAATAGATCTTTTTATTAGCCTGAGTAAAACCTTTGAATTCACAACAACAAAATATATGAATATCTATAAACTTAATATCGAGTCACTAGAACAAAAAAATATAATGTTAAAAGAAATCTCAAATAACCAATAATATATTAAGGACCAACTTGCTAGTATTTTTAATAAACTTAGAGAAATAGAACAGAAAGGCCAGAAAATAAATTGGAAACGACTATACACGTAGTCGTACAAAACATAAAAAAATACACAATAATAAATTAAAATCTAATTACACCAACATAGAGCAGTTACTTTTAGAAATAAAACCGTTAATTTTATCATAATGGATGCTGAAGATTATAAACAAGTTTTAAGACAAATAAATATGTACCTAAAAAATCCAGTTGGGTTTAGCAGTTAAGATGCACTCGGAGAAAGTGATAAAATTCTTATACAACAAAATAATACAATAATTTACTTATTAATTCAACTACATAAGAAAATCGACGCTTAAGCACAAAAACCAGAGGGACAAAAAGACGACTTTGAAATTGAAGGTCTTATTGAACAATTAAAAGACCTAAAATTAGACCAAAGAAAACCAACGAAACCACGAGGATTTTACACATTTGGGATAGCGAAATGAGCCAACAACCTTTTACAAGGACCAGTAGAACTATAACCATGAAAAATAATAACATAAAATCTTCATCTTTCTTAGGAAAACTACTACGCCAAAAACCAAAATCAGAAACAGTATTAGAAGAAGTCTTCGATGTAGAACAAGACCTAGTCTTATATAATAATAACCAAATAAGCCTCCTTCACCCAAAAACCCTATATCGTGTTGGACTCTTTAATTTTAATACCCAATTACTCAGAGTTAACAGAGAAGAAGAATTACTGGTTACAAATACACCAAATAATACAAAATTAATTAGTAAAGATACTATCGCACATATAAAACAACTAGGCAAAAAAAATCCATTTAGGCTTAGTTGTCATTGGCCTTAAAGGTCTAACCTGAAAGCGACTAGGCACAATGGTCTTAATAACACCCCTTGATAAACGATGACAAACCGATGCCCGAAAAGCAATGATCGCCGCCATGGAAGTAGACATGTCAGAAAACAAAGACATTTTTATTGCAGCCCAGACTTTATGATGAGTATTAAAGATATCGATAAAATTGAACTAGACATTCAAATAAAAGGTTACGAAGACTTTACCGAACATAATAATCTACTACTAAATATTGGACTTCTAGGAAAATTAACTAATAACAGTACAACTAAATATAAACTCAATATCCAACATATTATCGACGCAATAAGTAGTACATGGGTAAAGATGATCAAACCGACGTAGATCCTACGTTATTAGAAGGCTTAGATTGGAATATTAATAACAATCTAGCTAACCATTCAGTCCTTATACCAATTTGTAGTTAAACGATATGAAGAACTTGAAGTAGTTAAATTTCCTGAGGAGATGTATAGTTACTTTGAAAAATTCTTAGGTGAAACAGCCAGAGCCATCTAGGAATTTTACACAAGAATATTCTTAGGACTTCAATCGCGACATTGTTCTAGGAGCAAACCCATACAACTTTACCAATAAGATTACATTCCTATTATTAGGATACCAGCCTAACGTAACCACTACGACAAAAGTTGAAGCCATCCGTAAATTTGAACAACTCCAAATCCGCTAATTACATTACAGTAAACCATTTCTCCAAGACTACATGTACTATATTAGTATCGCCATATGCTTCTACGATAAGACCATAGGAGAGAAACTATTTTTAAAATTACCAGACCCCTTAGACACTCAAATATATAAAAAATACAAAGAAAGACAAATAAATTTGCCTCAACTCGATAATATTAACACTAGAATAAAATTCATTACTCATTGCCTAGTTGAAAAATGTACCGATCTTCAAATCAGTCGCCAATTAAAAGGTGAATATAGCTTTTGTTGAAACATATACACACCGCAATGATATGAGAAAGAAACTAAAACACCATACCAAAAGCCGAAATATAATTATACATCTAAGCCAAAGAAAAAATATTCTTCGCCAAAGCAATGCTAGAAAACCTTACCTTAACTGGGATAAACATGTACGAAAATATGATAAGAAACGAAATTGCCGAAAAACCTTAGAATATTTTACCCGCGGAGCCACAAACCACTTAGCTAAAGAATGTAATAAACGACATAACATTCATAATAAACATGTGGCCCTAACCGCATGTACTAACGAAGACTTAATCCAGATAAATGAAACCATTAGTGACACAGAAAGCGTTTACAACATAATTAGTATCGCAGACCACGAGGGCCGTTATCTCCTTGATTCAGACAGTGACGTAGAAGAACTACCATGAGAGTTAGTCGAATTTGATCGAAATGCCGCGAATCATACGAAGATAACCTATCAAAGCTTGATGTCCTTAACCAATATCTAAACCAAATATAACATCACTACTTGTGACCACACCTAGAAATACAATAGTGGTAGCAATGATAAACCATGGACGTATTGCTTTTGATATCCCGCTTTAGCCTTATGCACTTCTTTCTTGATTATATCATGCAAGTTTTTCCTAGAAGAAAGACACTACACTCCTCACTAGCCAACCTCTCCCTCCTGAACCTCGGCGACATGAAATTATTGAATTACGTATATTAGACATTGAAAACCAACTTAGTCACTTGAGAACCCAAATCACACTACTACAAAAAGATATCACCAATCTCTTCTCCTTGTTTGACCAAATATATAATTATGTTCACCCAATAAGATCCACTTTGTCATGCATATGATGGATGCTTACCTTAAGAATGACCATCTTAGAAATGCTACCTACATCAACCAAGCTCTACAATTCACAATTAAACCCCACCTAGCCGCAATTTGCTTTATTAAAAAAGTAAAAAACTAAAATCATAGGTCCATGAACGAAGAGAACTTGAGCAGGCAGTCCAGCTCACTTGGGCCAAATATCTAGCACGCAAAGTTTTACATAAACTAAGACAGAACTTCTCCCGACATAACCTTTCTTCTCACATTAACATGACCGAACAACAATAACACCCCCAATATCACCTCCTTAGCAGTACAAGCGTCATAAGCAAGCCCATGCTCTCTGACCCATGCCATGACCGTCGCATTTATAGTCTAAAGATTAATCTATGATTTAACATTCGAGATTGGACTCTAGTGGTCATTGGTTTAGTTGACATAGGATGTAACAATACCCTATTAGATGAAAAGATCGTTCCTCACCAATTTATACAGGTTATCCCTCAACACGACCAATTTAGCGCACAACAGATGGATGGAAATTTATGCCACTACACAAAATAACTTGATACCACATATAAACTTGCATATAAACTAGACAATACAACTTGGTTAAATGATATGGCTGTCCCCATTCACATATCGGTACGAGATCTTAAAATCAGCAAAATAGATTGTGTTGTTGTACTTAATTTATTATTAAATTGGTACCATCGCCGGATTATTGCAAATCATAATATGTACCTATTAACAACAACATTCTTCCCATTTACATCAGATTCCCACGCCATAACCCAAGTAATAAGTTCACCTCCTGCAACACCACCTCCTCCAAACTGTTAGTGCCCAAAACCAGGAGCCTGCAAACTTACCAACTGCCCAGTTCTCACAAAGTACCCCGAAACAGAAGCCTATCTTCTCGACATGGCAGACAAAGTTCTTGAGCTTGGCCCCTTGCTTGCCCCCAACTACCTTTATACGCTATTAGAAATAGGCCACACTGAAATATCTAATATCATCAACACATTAGAAAAAGGAAAAAATCTTCGGGGAAAATCCACAAAAACATTGAGCCCGTAATAAAATTGAATGTTAATTAGTCTTAAAAGATCCAAATTTTCAAATCATATTCAGGAAGATTGATGCAACTAATGACAACATTAATGATTTTAAAATGCATATAGATGATTTATTACAATTACAAATAATTAGAAGAAGTGCTAGTCCACACCAAAGTCCTTTCATTGTCAACAAACATAGTGAACTTGTTAGAGCAAAATCTAGATTGGTAATTGATTATCGAAGGCTAAACGATAATACCATAGATGATGCATATAATATTTTTGATAACAACGAACCAATTAACAGTATCCAAAACCATTATGTTTTTAGTAAATTCGACTTAAAATCCGGCTTCTGGCGGGTCCGAAAGCATCCCGATAGTATACCTTGAACGGCCTTCACGTGCCCTCTTGGGCACTATGAATGGCTAGTTATGTCATTTGGCCTAACAATTCTCCAAGCATATTCCAGCGAAAAATGGATGATATTTTCAACAAAAATGAACTTTTACCAGTGTATACATTGATGACTTACTTGTACACTCTAAAACTAAAGACGGGCACATTTGCCACCTAAAGCTTGTCCTAGCTGAATTTCTCAATCATGGTTTAGTTATTAACACTAAAAAAGCCCAATTTTTCCTTCAAAATAATGAATATTTAGGCGTTGAATTAGGTAAAAGACAGATTAAGTTATAAGCACACATCAGTACAAAGGTATTATCCTTTCCTACTATTCACACTATTAAACAACTTCAACAATTTTTAGGTCTTGTTAATTATGCCTGGCCATTTATAAAGGACTTAGGAACATTAGTAGGTCCTCTATATAGTAAACTCACCGGAACCCAGAAAGAGTTTAACGATGAAGATCCCAAACAAATTACCAAAATAAAAGAAGTCCAACGCCTCCTCACTCTCAAACTCCCCATAGATTTCGATGATTTGCTAATTGAAACTGACGGTTGTGAAACCGGATGGGGAGCGGTCTTAAAATGCTGCCCACATAAATTCTCTTCCATCATCGACAAAACCATTTGCCGATATAGTAGTGACAAAATTAAAGGAAAAGTCCAACTAGTAGCATTATCTAGGAAATTCTAGCCGTCTGCTATGGTCTTGACTCCTTTCGCCTCTTCATCCTAAGCAAATCAGAAATTCTAGCCCGCACTGATTGTAAGACCATTGTGAAATTCTATAATAATAGGAATAGTAAACAACTAAATTTTAAACGATGGACTAACATTCTTGACCGACTACTTAACAAAAATTATAAGGCAGTATTCGAATATATTAAAGACAGATAATATTCTAGCAGATTAACTTTCACGCATCCTTAATGGATGATGCAGAGAAAATACATATTTTGCATAGTGAGCATAGACACTACGTATGTATTTTAGAATACTTAGAACAGAGCTGCCAACAATTATGGCCAATTAATAATAATAATAATAATAGCTTAACTAGAGATGTATCCGATATTAAGCAATTTATTAATATCTTACGAGATAATATTGATAGAGAAATAATAATTCTCAGCCATAGTACGACATCTGATAATGAACCAGATAGCACTTAACATACTACATTTGATAGTAAACCAGATAGCACTTAACATACTGCATTTGATAGTGACCCAAATAGCACTTAAAATACTACATCTCATAACCTATTCAAATTTTGTAGAATGGATACTAACAACAACAACATGATTAGTTTTGGCCCTTACCAACTTCAATGCTCAACTGTGCCTGGTTGACAATATGTGGAATCTCCGCAAATTCAAGATTTTTAATGACGTGGTCCAAGATACTTCAGGACATTTAGCATTTCTGAACGCCCAAACAACAAGTACAAGTGTTACCAATATAGAACAAGTCATAATTGTCCTACGACCACATACAAATATTGAGGTACACAAATTAAAGGTCTCTTTAGCATCAACAGATAGAAAAATAGCTGAGTTAAGAAATGAAATAGAAAAAGTAGAACCGTAGCAACTAAATGGAGAATGGAACTAACACATCAAGTAGAAGACTGACAAGTATTCCCAACCCATCCACGAAAAGTTAGATCAGTAGTACTCTCAAAAGTCTTTGTACATAATATAAATGAAGTATCCACATACAAATATTGAGGTACACAAATTAAAGGTCTCTTTAGCATCAACAGATAGAAAAATAACTGAGTTAAGAAATGAAATAGAAAAATTAGAACCGTAGCAACTAAATGGAGAAAGGAACTAGCACATCAAGTAGAAGACTGAAAAGTATTCCCAACCCATCCACGAAAAGTTAGATCAGTAGTACTCTCAAAAGTCTTTGTACATAATATAAATGAAGTAGCCAATTACCAACTTGCATTTCGCCAGCTAGCACTGCAACCTGAGCCAACCCTTAATGGGCTTGGCCTTAGCATGGTAACGTATCGCGAAAGATCAAGTAGCCAGCTGCAATTCTCCTATATGTTAACATCTATCGATATGAGCCGATGGACCAACATAAACATAGGTGATTTAGCATTTACTGTCCCCAAGCTCATGAAATTAGGACTTATCCAACAATTAGTTTTTTACCAAACCTCTCCAAACCAGGGATATTGTTAACCCTCAACTAGCAGAAATTGTCTTACAAGCTCCGATCAATGATAAAACAGTAGGGTTACGAATTAAGGCAATGTTGCCTTGCTATGAAGCCAACCATCTCAAGAACGCCAAATATGAAGTTCTCGTTCTACAGAACCAGTAGAAACCTCTCATAACACATACGCCAGTCCCGGTCAGCCAGGTGGTCTCAGAAGCTGTCTGTCTTATCCAAAAACAAATCAGGGCTTATCGCAATTTAATCAAAGCTTATGAAGTGGAAGATTCCCTAGAAGGAGCTCGCCTAGCGGCAGAAACTACATATTATCGTATTTACGTAAATTTTGATGGATACTCCTATCAACCTAGAAGCCTCAGCTTTTATGATCCCGACGCCCGGCTCACGACCCATCTATATAAAAATAAGGCTAAATATCATTAAAATTCTTGAATTTGCCGTCCAGGGTATACTGTCAGGATGCATTCGGACCTACAAGAAGCCGGATTTTAAGTCGAATTTACTAAATACATAATGATTTTGGATACTGTTAATTAGTCATTTTTTTCAGGAATATTATATGCATCATCTATGGTATTATCGTTTAACCTTCGATAATCAGTTACCATTCTAGATTTTCCTCTAACAAGTTCACTATGTTTGTTGACAATGAAAGCAGGACTTCGGTGTGGACTAACACTTATTCTAATTACTTGTAGTTGTAATAAGTCATCTATATGCATTTTAAAATCATTAATGTTGTCATTAGTTGCATCAATCTTCTTGGTTATGATTTAAAAATTTGGATCTTTTAAGACTAATTTACATTCAATTTTATTACAGGCCCAATATTTTGATGGATTTTCCCCAAAGATTTCTCCTTTTTCTAATGTGCTAATGATTTAGAGAAAGGTGTTTTGAAAAATGAAGAGGTGATAATTAATTCCTATTTTCTGATGTCATTGAAAGTGAAAACATTGAAAAATGAAGAGGCAATCATTAATTCCTATTTTCTGATGGCAATACTGTTGGCGCACAAAATGCACCTCCACAACGCACACAAGGGGAGCGGGGGAGATCGCGGGTTGCCGGTTACTCTGGGTTGAGAAAAGTTGAGAAGAACAAGGGCCGCTGAGCGGCGAGACCAGATTTACCCGCCGCGGCGAATACCACTTGCGACGAGCAATTTATAGATTGAAATGGTGCGGTTACAAGAGAGAAGAAAAGACTAGTCGGCAATCAGGCGACCGAGAAGACACTAGATTCGAGACCGCTTCCACAGATAACGAGCTTGAGGATTCAAATCAGCGTCCCTTCTGGGTACTGCTCACCCCTATTTATAGTCGCGGGGGCCTGCCCGAACGGTCCAGCTCTAAAATTACGGGCTGCCCGGGGTACAAAAGAACGGTGCAGAGATGAGAGGTTGCACGAGGTGCAAATAGAAAGAAAAGAAAACAGAAACCTGACAGCACGGTCCGACGGTCAGCCTGGGGTCTGGTCTCTGCTCTTCCTGAAGGTGATTGCTGGAGAATACCGAGCGGTCTGGGCGATCACCAAAATGTTAATCGCTCGAACTGGTTTGAGACGGATAACATCTGGTTGCGGAATCCCCGGGTAAACATGATTCCCACACATTTTCAAGTTTTTTGAAACTTCGGAAATGTTCGCTTTAACCGCGGAGACTGCGACATACCTTTAATGCTGAGAATCCTATAAATACGGCTGAGAATGCTTGAAATTCTAGATTCTTCTAAAACAACGAGTTTTTCTCCTTTTGTGGCTAGGATAATCCAGATCGCGACAATCAAATATACCATGAATATTCTGAAGAAGCTTGAAGGTGGAGCGAAGAAGCGGTCTTCTCCTTTAAAAAAGACTATCGCGAAGAAGGATAACTGCGCGGTTACCGATGAGATCCACAAGGCTGGTGAAAGTCAAAGGTAGTCAAAGCGGACTTGGTCGCGAAGAAACCCGTTGCAGGAAGAAAACCAGCAGAAGTTGGAGAGAGTTCCCTCCAAGTTATTAAAACAGCTGAGCTTGCGTAAGAGGTCGCCGCTGTTAGATGACACCGAAATATCTTTTGACCCGGTCCAGACTCTTATCACGCTTTCGCAGTCTCCATATCTGACCGAACTTGATGTTGTCGAGAATTTTCCAACCCAAATGGGAAGCGGTCAGCAGGGCGAATCACCTGTCCTCGAAGAAGCTGGCATAGACAAAGTTGTGCTAGGCTTAAAGAATGTGGCGACTGCTGCTGACTGACTCAGGCAGTAGATTGGTAAGGAGCAGCAACCTGTCAACTGTCAAGGCAGTCAACAAGAGGAAGCGGCTAGACTCCACATCACCAAAGAAAGATAAGGACAAAAAGGAAAAGAGAAAAGGAAGGAGGAGTTGACCGCAAAGACCGATGCGGTCAATCCTAGTACCAATATCAGCGAAGAGGGGGGGGGGATACAACAATCTCCGGTTAGATCTCATCCGACAGATGGAGGAGAGAAGAACCCTGATCGACGTTCACCATCCCCGATTAATCCTTCTCTGGTTAAGGAGGTCGATCTTGACTTAACCGCGTTCTTGGAAGACCTCTTTCCTGAGGGAGATGGAAATAACTCTGCGGTTAACCTGCAGGTTCTTGATGTTTCTGTTGAAGAAAAGGAGAAAGACGAGGTTGATGTCGAGGCAAAGGCGGTCCAGGAGAAGGAGGAAGAGAAGAAGCGCAAGGAAACACAACTGCAATTAGAGCTGGAGAGAGCCGGTTTGACCGACAACGATGCAGACAGATCTGTGGACAGACATGCTCAGTTGGGAAGGCGGCGGCGGATCTAGTGAAAGCTTTGGAAGCTATCCGGTCTAGTAAGGCCCATGATTTGAGACAACCACTTTCTATCCCTCTGAAGGCCTTTAAGCCCTTGCCGCCGATGAAGCGACCTGAAATCGAAATCATCCCCTTGGACGACCTTTTTCCAAAAAGTAATGCTGATCTGAAGTGAGGGCGAAAAGGAGGAGAGCAGTTGCAAAAGCAACAACTTAAACATATCGATTCCGAGCGGCTTAGGAACTCTTCTCACCTTATGCTGTCCGCACCTCCTGCGGTCACCAAAGATGTTAGAGAACCTTCGAATGTTTGCGGTCTTCCTTCCTTAGAAATAGAAAGTATATACCTTCCCTCCATATTGCTTCATTTTTAATGTAAAAAATTTCTTACCGTGCTGCGTTTTCCTCTTACTATAGATGAAAACGAGCCTCTCTTGACAATCCCTCCAGCTTTTAGGAAGATCCTGAGCCCGCTGATTGAGGATGTCTAAACGATGCGACAAAGAGAAAAAGCTCTTGAAGACCAAGTGCGGTCTCATGCTGCTTCTTTTGAAAAGGACATGCGGAGGAGGAGTGCGATCTTCCAAGAACAAATGCGGAAAGAGAGTTGGCTCTTCAGAATCAGATGAAGAATCAGCCCACAACATTTGAGAAGGACATGCGGACCCAAACTGATCGCATCCGCCGGTTAGAGAAGGTTGTTGAATATTATAGGGGTAAGGTTGCAGCCCTGACCGCTGATGTTGAGAGGACGAGAAGGTCTGGTCCTGCGGTCACAGCGGTCAGGGCGAACTTATCCTCTGTCGGTCAGCAGGCAGAACGGGTGGCTCCGACTGAAGTCCCCATGATCCCTATTGATCGCATTGACAGAGATGTCTCTCGTCTCCATTGATCAACATTGCAAGCTAACCGCTATATGTAGTTAGCTCTGACTGCTATAAGCCAATTGCATATTTGCAGGAAGATGCGGCGCATATTGAAAGAGGCCGCGCAGCTGCCTTTCGGCCTGATCTTAGGCCTTGACTCATCCTTAGGTTTTCGGGACATTGGATTCTCACCAATGTTTGCGTTACTCAAGCCGACATTCTCGCTTATGCTTCGTCCACACCTGCTTAGGGCTGTGCAGGGAAGAGATATGAAGATCTTGTTGATGCGGTCAAAACAGAAGTCCGGGCATCTCCAATCATGATAGCCGCACGAGTTGATGTTGCAGAGACTTTTCTGACCGCCGTTCATAAGCCTTCCAGGTTGTCAAGATCAGAGTATAGAGATTTTTTAGCTAAATATCTGATCCAAACTCAAATGACCGCGCGACTTCCGCGAGAGGAGGAAGGAATTAATACTGGAGAAGAGAGGTTAATCGCCATTCCCATAGATCATTTTGACTTTGGCTTTATGTTTCCTCTTCCCTGGGTGGTTGTGGCGATCTTTGACCATTATGGAGTAGTTCTCGGTCAATTGCCGCTAAACTCAATAGTAGCCATATTTCTTTTATTGCTTATCTGCGGTCAGAATGGGTTTACTTTACTCTTGACATTTTCAAAAGTGTCTTTACCGTACGGGCACTGAAAGAGGGAAAACAAAAGGAGGAGTTCAAGGGCCTTCTATATTTTGGCTGCCCTGGCATGATGGTGATTCATCTGCCCAATAAAGTTCCGAACTGGACCAAGCGGTTCCTTATTTTCGAAGGAGACTTTGGTGGTCTGTCTGTGCGACCAGAAGACCATGATGATATAATGTTCAAATCGCCGAGGGAGATAACAGAGATTGAGAGTAAAATTGTGAAGTTTCTGGCTGCCGAGCGGTTAGATATCCGATACTACCTGTTATTACTTCTTGAGGTCGCCGATATATTGATTGAAGAGAGTAAGTTTTATCCTGCAAGCACGCTTAAGGTAATCGCATTTAGCCGCAAATTTATATTAAAGTTTTCTATCTTATTTCCTCAGCGATCTTGCAAATGCCTAAAAACAAACCACAGAGACCGCACAGAGAAGTGTTAACTGAAAGAGAGATGAGGCAAAAAAGAAACAATGAGAGGGTATCCCAGGAGATCGCCTGGGAGGCGAGTTCTTCCGCTGGGGCCTATTACTTTTCTAATGTCGGCGTAGGTGTAAAAGGAAAGATGGTTTCGGTCTCCACAGCTCTGCCCGCATGGAAGAGTGACCGGATTAGTCGCCACGCCACTGTGCTCACGAATGCTCTTTATGGAAGAAAAAATATGGATGAAGTGAAGGACATTCCGCCCGAAGATCCTGCTGTAGTGGCCGCGCAAGCGACGCTGAGAAGCACTGTCTTGAATCATTATATGGGTTGTCTTCACCGTAGATCTTTGAGGTCGCGTGTTCGTTCTGTTGCGCACAAAATGCACCTCCACAACACACACAAGGGGAGCGGGGGAGACCGCGGGTTGCCGGTTACTCTGTGTTGAGAAAAGCTGAGAAGAACAAGGGCTGCTGAGCGGCGAGACCAGATTTACCCGCCGCGGCGATTACCACTTGCGACAGACAATTTATAGATTGAAATGATGCAATTACAAGTGAGAAGAAAAGACTAGTCGACAATCAGGTGACCGAGAAGACACTAGATTCGAGACCGCTGCCATATATAGCGAGCTTGAGGATTCGAATCAGCGTCCCTTCTGGGTACTGCTCACCCCTATTTATAGTTGCGGGGACCTGCCTAAACGGGCAAGCTTTAAAATTACGGGCTGTCCGGGGTACAAGAGAACGGGGCAGAGATGAGAGGTTACATGGGGTGCAAATAACAAAAAAAAAGAAAACAGAAACTTGACCGCGCGGTCCGACAGTCAGCCTGGGGTCTGGTCTCTGCTCTTCCTGAAGATGATTGCTGGAGAATACCGAGCGGTCTGGGCGGTCACCAAAAAGTTAACCGCTCGGACTGGTTTGAGATGGATAACATCTGGTCGTGGAATCCTCGGGTAAACAAATATCTTCCCTTGTTTTTCGGTTTTGGTGGAGACAGGAGTCGGGAATCGTCTTATTTGGATCTAATCCACAGGAGTTCCTCTCATTCCTGATCGAAATCTAGAATCAATAGTGGTTTTTCATATGTCGATTCTTCCTGAAATTGACAGATCTTTCTTCCTCCTATTTTGAGTGAAGCAAGACGTGGCCTTCATTCTTCATCCAGCCGGCTGCGTCATTGAAGAAAACAACCAAGCCTGTGGATCCTTCATCCTGATCACATCAGTTCTATCTCTCTTTGGCTCAGCCTTTGTTTCCTCTTTACCTTCCTCCTCACGGTGGGGGTGAAAAGGAAGCAAATGGAGAAGATGTGCGGTTCGAGACCCCTTTTGTCGGTAGCTGTGAAGCAAGTGGAGAAAAGAAAGCTGATCGTGCGGAGGTCATGAGAAATACTGGTAGGTTCGTCAGATTTTTTTTCTGGGGTGCGGCTAAACTGTGGATTCTAGTAAAAACATAGTATTTTAACATAAATTAAAAAAAAAAATTGTGGGGGGGGGGGGGGGGGTATAAATATCCTAAATAGGACTGCCTATAACATTACTCATAATTAATCCCTATTTTCATTTTTGACGAAAGGCGAAAAGCAGAATTAGAAAGGATGAAAGCCACTTGGTTACGCCGATGAGATTGCTCCTGTGGAACTTATCCTCCAAAGGCAGCAAGTATTTTATCATTCAGGGAATGACATTTTGAAAATGAAGTGGCGTGATAATTATTTCTTATTTTCTGATAGCATTGAAAACTGAAAACATTGAAAAATGAAGAGGCGTCAGGCGCGTGATAATTAATCCCTATTTCCATTTTCTAGAAAAGGCGGAAAGCAGAATTGGAAAGGATGAAAGCCACGTGGCTACGTCGTTGAGGTGGCTAATGCTTCAGCGTCGAAAGCAAAAAAACTATGAGATGTGTAATAAGTTATTAATAAATAAGATAAATAATGAAACTAAATCGAGCCGCCTCGAATAAAAAATCGAGCGACTCGTGTGAGTCTCAAAATCAACTCAAAATCGATTTCAAGCCATTTTGACTAGAATCATTTTATTTCGATTTCGATTTCGATTCGGCTAAGAATTCGAGCTATTATTGAGTTTCGATTATTATGCTCAGCCCTATGAGGAACTTCTCCGGGACGCCAAGGAGCAGTCACCACTCCGTCCCCCACCCGAAAAAGCTCCCCCTCTCTCGCAGCCTTTTTCATTCCACCGCCGCTACCAGCCCCTGCGATCGTCACCTCGTTGCCTCTTTTGCCGGCCACTGCTATGCCGACCCCTCTGGCCATCTCGTCGACTCCTCTATGGCCACCTGCTCTGCCAGCCCCCTCTGGATCCATTTCTTCTACCGCCGCCCCAAGTCGCCCCCGCCATTTCTAATCGCCGCAACTCCTTATATGTCCGAGCTACTTTCGCCTTCGACTGTTCGTAACCGCCGGTCACCCTCGTTCCACCCGTTCAACACCCTCTTTTCTGCCATCGGGGAGCGCGTTGATGTCCCGCCGCTTGATGCAGCCCCAGCTACTGCAACACGATACCACGATTTGTTCTGATTGGAAATCAAAGACCCAACCGATCAAGCTGTGCAAGCCTCGTTCGAGCTTGAGGAGAAGCTCAATTTGAAGGCCATAGGTGATGTATGTTATGGGCTTCGGGCTCAGTTATCTAGTTATTTTATTATTCAAGTCTAGTTGTTATTTTATTGTTCGAGTCTAGTTGTTTAGAGTTTTAATGTTTACCTTGTCTTTTGTATTTACGTTTATGCCATTATCTCCTCTTATATAAGGAGACTTTGAGGTCATGCAAGGTTATAAAAAGAAGTAAACCTTATTCCCTTGTCTTGTTATGAGATTTTGGTAGCTCTCTCCACCCGAGCACGCCCCGCCTAGGCAGCTGCGGTTTCGGCTTTGCAATATCCCCTCCGCCTCCGCCACCACTCCAGAGAGCACATAACATATTCCTACGTTGCTCACATTCAACTATGATGCAAATTGGTAGTATAACCATTGAATTATTTACATCCTCCCTTTGTGACACCGAGTTTACTGCTTTTGATATTTGCTTTATAAAGTGGAGATATTTGAAACTTCCTTTCACAAGATATCTTGATGAAATATTATTTGCAAATTAAAACATAAAAAAGGTTGCGTGATGATTAGCTTTACTCGCTATCCTATGTGAAATTTTGACTTATTTCACTTTGCATGTAATATAGTTTTGTTTACATATATTGTTACGAACAGGAAACTACTTCGATTCAATTGCAATAACTGGAAGAAACACACGGATACAAATCCGGAGCAAGCTCCGACCAAGATTATGGAGGCTGGGTCCTCCAATAATCCTTCTCTCTAAAGTGAGCCCAAAATCATTACACATCCAAGATACCAACATACTCCCATACCACCTCCTTATATAGGGAGGGGGGGGGGGGCTCACATAACGATGACCATAAGCAATAAACTAAAACAAAGTATAAAATACGCGCGCGAGCGTAACAATACACCCCGCCAAAAAATTGACCTTGCCCTCAAGGTCGGAGTGCCGCCCTCCGACTAGTAGTGAAAGATCCGCGGGTGGGCAGTCGTCGAGGTGCCCGGAGCGCCTTCCGGTGGTACATCCATGATCATAAGAGCAGCAAAGTCAGGTGGGCCGATGTCGCTGGCGTCCTCTCCGATGAGAAGGCGGAACTCCTTCACCGGACAATCATAAGTAGGCGAGTAGGGTTGTTTACAACGGAAGCACAAACCCCTACTACTCCGTAAGTCATTGTACTTTTGGTTGGACAGGCGGTGAGTAGGAACAAGACGGTTGTTGCGTGGGCCCATCAAGGGTAGGTGAGGTAGAGGGGGTGGCGGTGATGGCTGTTTAGGCGGGGGCAAAAAATATGGTTGGCAGGGAGGTTTGGCGGGAGGCAAAGAAAACGTAGGGTCCCCGGACAGCGCGAGGAATTCGGCCTCCACGAGTGGAGAGAGGTGCATGGCTTGGTGAACAGTTAATGGTTGAAGGGTGCGGAGGCGGGCTCGGAGATGGGGTTGTAGGCCGTGCATGAAGTAGGCCAAGTAATGGTCAGGTGGAAGTCCTGGAACATGGGTGACCAACTCGATAAAAGAGTCCACGTACGAATCAATGGAGCCGGTCTGACGGACTCCGCACAGGCGCTCGATCATGGAACCAGAGTAGCGGTGATCAAAGCGCTGAATGAGGGCCTCCGTAAGAGCTGTCCATGTGAGGTCGGGGGAGGACTGGCGGAGCCAGCAGGCCCAGTGGAGGGCGTACCCTTCCAGGCCAACAATTGTTGTGGAGACCTGCTGCGCCCGTGGAATCCGGTGAATGTCGAAGAACTGTTCGGCGCGAGCAATCCACCCCAGGGGGGTCAGTCTCGTGAAATGTGGGGATGTCGAGGCGTGGGGGCTGTGGAGGAACATCTGGCAGTGCGGAAGCTGCGGGGCCCAATGTGCAGGGGGACCCCAAGGTAGAGGCCGCAGGAGGAGGACCAGAGTGCTGCCCGGTTTGTAAGTTTTGGAGCATCGCCATAATCGTCGTGAGTTGCTCGGCCTGAGCGTCGAGACGAGAGTTGACGACGGCGAGGCTGTGTTCGAGGGCTTCCACGCGGGATTCCATTCGGCTTTTTGTCATATGAGGACGATTGCATCGAGCTGGAGGTTGGCAGGAGAGAGCCGGAAAGGGCATGGACTGACGAATACGGCAGGAGAGTGCCGGAAGAGCAGCGGCGGCGGAAAAGACCCGGAATGGCGGAGGAAAGGCCCTGGCGTTGAGGAGGATGGAGAGCGGAGCGGCGGAGTGGACGATCGCGGCGCTCGAGTGACGTTGCGCCCGGTGGCGGCGACGGCCCTGGCGGACGACGGGTGTGGCTAGGGCACAACAGCGAGGGGAAACTGGATGGCGCCGACAGCTGGCTAAGTTGACGCGGGGAGCGAAGAAATGCCGACGAAGAAATCGCGGAAGCAAGCGCAGAAGCCGACGAAGAAAGCGCGGATGAACCCGGTGGCACGAAGCAGGCGGAATCGGCAGGGTCAGATCAATGTTACGAACAGGAAACTACTTCGATTCAATTGCAATAACTGGAAGAAACACACGGATACAAATCCGGAGCAAGCTCCAGCCAAGATTATGGAGGCTGGGTCCTCCAATAATCCTTCTCTCTAAAGAGAGCCCAAAACCCTAATACATCCACGATACCAACATACTCCCATACCGCCTCCTTATATAGTGAGGGGGGGGGGGCTCACATAACGATAACCATAAGCAATAAACTAAAACAAGGTATAAAATACGCGCGCGAGCGTAACATATATTGTCATATTTGTCCAATTATTAGATCCCAGTTTTGTAACTTCGAGATTAAAAGTTAGCTAGCTTTTCTTAAGATATGAAACCCGCCCCTTTGTCTCTAAAATGAAATGAATGTGCCTTCAACTATGATTTATGGCTATTTGAATTTTGAACTAGCTGTCTACAATTGATATTTTGTAGTATAGTTTTATTGTCATTGAATATCCCATGTCCTTACAGAAATTAATTTGCAGGGAAGTATATGCAGTATCTATTGTTGGACCTTTTCCTACCGCTGTTACAAATTTGTTGGATTTAACACGACTGTAAGATTTTCCAATTGGGCTTTTCTCTCCTTTTATTTTTAGCTAAGTTAACAAATCAACATCCTCATCTCATGTGCTAGTCATGGTGTGTAGGCATAATTGAATTCAGTAGAAGTTAATTCTGATATAGCCCTATTATTATCTTGGTAAAATGCCACATAATACTGCTACGTGCTTCTCTCATGCTTGCCTTTGAATGCTGATAGGTTCAATATGTGCTCTAATCTACTTTCGACATTTGATTTTTTCCATCGAACCATTTGGGGAAGTAATGTCTTGAAACAGTTTATTTCCAGTGCTAAAAAGGCTTATCATAGTTTCATTTTTTTCCTGATGATATTATTCCATTTATACCTAATAATCAAAGATGGATTGACTTCAATTCTTGGTGAAAAGTAACAATCCTTACAGGTTGTTCTTGTTGCTCCATATTCTTAATTAAAGTTGAGTACGAACATTCTTGATTTCAATGATTTGGAAGAGAAATTTGTTGAATAATAGTCCTATGTGAGATACGTAGGTTGTATTGTTAAAAAAATTAATATTATTTGAAGTGTTCATGCATTCACTCTTCATGTATTGTTACCGATATTAAACTGAGCATTATCTCTGTTTTTATACAACTGATTTAGATTGAGCTTCTTTTTCAGATAAGATGCAGTTTTTTAGTCAAATTTAAATATCATGAAAGATTCTTATCAATATTGAACTATTCAACCTACAGAGATCTGCATAATAACAAGCTTACTGGTCCAATCCCTCCTCAAATAGGACGGCTGAAACACCTAAAGATACTGTACGTCTTCACTTCTTGCTTTTCTCTCTTATCCTTTTCATAGAATTTTTGTGTGCAAATTCCATGATAGTCCGGTGTCTTGTATGCTGTTGTTCATGTTTACGTTTTTTTTTTTTAATTCAATTTTGTTTAATTCAGTTTGTTATTGTTTACGAGTTAGATTTGTTGAAACGGGTGCTCTTCAATATTCTATGGAAAACTGATATTAATTCCTCCGATGTTAGGGAGGATGAACCTTACTAGATTCATTCTTTGCCATTACTTTATGAACTTTTAACTTGAGTAGATCTATCTTGTTTGCAACAATGGATAGAAATCGAAAAACAGAGAAAACAGTTTCAGACATGCACCATAAACCAGAGACGCTTCATTCAATACACCAAAGAACAAATACATACTATTACATATAAAATAAGACCACTGATTCATGATCTAATCATGTTATAACTACACCTAAAGCTTAGGAGCTAATGCAGAGCAACTCCCTACATGCCTGGACAAGAAAAGCTGAAAATATATAATAAAGCAAATGATTTAGTCAAAACTACTAATTAAAACCATACTTTAACACCCTTCCTTAAACTGATGTCTATTTAAGCCAGTTAAGGAATGGGATTCAGTGGCCAACAACGCCATCTTTTAGATGGCATCCGTTGAAGTGCAAACTCCAAACATGCTTCGGAGGTTCACAAAAGCACATGTTTGAGGGACTTAGGGCACGTTTGGCACCGTGGCGGCGGTCGTGAACGCAGTGGTCACGAACCGTCGTTTGTGAACGCCCGACCTCACCTAAGGAACTCCATCCATTTTTTATGTTTAAAATTATTTGTTTTTCCTTGGGGACGGTCAGAACCATTGTCATGTCAAACATAAATTTCATGACGATGACGTTTTTGGCCAAACTCACCGGAACAAAACACCGTGCCAAATGGATGACGGTCGTGACCACCGTGTTCACGACCACCACCGCAGTGCCAAACGGACCCTTAGTCAAAATATCTGTATTTGTATCTTCAGTTTTGAAGAAACCAAATCAATAACACCATCCTTGCCTAAATCATGCAGGAAGTACAATCTCTTGTCAATATGTTTGCTTCTCCCATGTAGAACTAAATATTTTGGTAGTTTTTTGACAAAAGCATCATCACAATCAGAGTTGGGCTTTGTCAGTCATTTTGTAGAATCTCAATTAATCTTTATAACCAAAATAGCTTGACAATAACTAGATGTTATAGCAACAAATTCAAATTTAATACTTGACAAAGTCATTATCTTTTGCTTCTTTGATGACCACATAACTCCAAAATTCAATATGAAAACGGATCCTAAAATTCTTTTTCAATAATCCATACTCCAGTGTAATCATTGTTTGAAAACCCAACCGCACTCGAATTTTGACCTTTTTGTACACATTCTAAAATCACCAATTCCTTTCACATAGCGAAGAATTCTCTTTGTTTCTAAGAGATGAACTTCAGTTGGATTATCCATATCTGCTAATTAAACTAACAACAGCATAATATATTATCTTGTTGATGTTAAATACATGATGCTCTTATCTGTTTGTTTTTAAGTGTAGCATCTAACTTTTTCCTGCTCCGTTCTTCTTGAGTTTCAAGCCAAGTTCAATTGGAGTTGAAACTGACTTGCAATGCCATAATCTAAACCATTCTTGAATTGCCCGAACGTATCTTATTTTTGAGATAAAAACACCAGTAGCTAATTGCACTGCTCCAATGCCAAGAATATAGTTCATCAACCCCAAATATATCATCTAAAACTCATTAATCATGGATTTGTTAAAACCAACAATGTGCTAACTTGCTCTTAGGTTGAGTCGTCCGCTTGACCTGTAGATTGAGGATTTCATGGCTCTAACATAAATTAGATCATCAAAAATATAAACATGAAACTAATGTCTTCTTGTTATTTCCATATAAAATATATAGAGTTGGCTCTTAAGGGAATTTAAGAAAACATTTTGTAGCTAAGTGAGCATCTATACATTGTCCGAGCTCTTAATGCTTGCTTGACTATGTATATATTTTTTATAATAGTGTTTACCTAATTCTCGCCAGCTTGTTCACAAGTTCAAGAGGTTGATCAAAGTTCGTCTTTTCTTTTAATTCCACATGCAAAAATTTGACTTCACATCCAACTACATACCATGAATTATGAGCAGTTGCAGATAACGCCAAACAAATAGAGTCAAGACTTGCAACTGTAACAAGCACCTCTTTGTAATCAACTCCTTTTCTTGTACTCTTTTGGAAGGAGTCCAGCTTTGTAATTTGTTAGCTCCATCATCTTTTTTCAACTCTCTTATATACTTATTTAACTCCTAACACTTGTTCTTTTTTCATTAGACCCAATCTCCTCATTCATTGTGGTTACCATTTTGAATGTCTGACAACTTCTTGGAATGTAATGTGATCACAATCCAACAATAAAGCATCATGAAAAAGTGTATCATTAGACTGAATACCAATAACATCATAATCTTCCATCCATGGCGACCTCCTTCTGATCCGTTGAACTCGAAAAGTTTTACTTTGATTTTTGTCAGGATCACAGGGCTGTAGAAGTTATTGACCTAGGCTCCGTTTGGCACGGCGTTTTTGCTCCGGTGAGTTTGGACAAAATCGCCACCGTCAAGAATGTATGTTTGGCATGCCAATGGTTATGACCGCCACCAAAAAAAGAAAATTAGTTTTGAACATAAAAGTGAATGCAATTCTTTAGGTGAGGTCGGGTGTTCACAAACGATGGTTCATAACCATCATGTTCACGACCGCTACCGCCGTGCCAAATGGAGCCCTATTGTAAAACCTTAGAATCGGCTCGCGGAGAAGATTGCACCTGCATGCCAACTTCTCTTCATCTAAGCTGACTGGTATTTGTCTCTGCCTTGGACCCTTTTCATCCCATTTCCAAGCATTTTCTTCATTAAAATTGTCTGTAGATGACAATCTTTCAAGCATCCTCTTTTACTTTTGTCATCAAGCTTTTCCCTCTTCTTATCTTGAGTATGTGCCTATGCAATACATCCAAATACTTTGAAGTCATTAAATCTTGGCTTTCATTTACTCCTAATTTCCACTGGTGTCATATTTTGAGCAACTAATGGCGGGGTTCTATTCATAACATGAGTGCTTTAATCTATTTCTTGAGAATTGTTCTTTGGAATACTTATGTTTGTCAACATGTTTCACACTATATTCAATACAGTATCGTTCTTCCTTTTATATTACATTTGGCTGCCGTTTGTATGCTTGCAATGGTATTCAAATACTTGTCACAAAAAACTTCAAATTCCTCCGAAATTCCGAATAGTACTATCCAATTCTCTAGGAGATTAACTTTAATGATCCTTCCTACTTCATTTTCAGTGAGTACCTTGAAGCTTTTCAATATTTTAAAATCTCTTGATTTTTCTTGCAAACAATACACAAAAATACTACAACTGTAATTATCAATGAAAGTAATTATCTTTTACCTCTATTAGAAGATGGAGTAAATAATCCACAAATGTTGGTTAACCAATTCCACAACCTTTTCACTTTATAATTTTCCTTGTGGAAATTGCTGTTAGTGTTGTCACCATGTTTTGAGCAAGTCTTTAAACCACTTGCAACTCAAATGACCACAATGAAAGTGCAAATTCACATTGGATGACTCACCTTGTCATAAGTCTGGATGATCTTAATTTGCAGCGGAAACAACTTATTTGTTGTCCTCCTAGAATGTGTAATTAGAACCTTTTCAGATCATAACTTTTACAAGCACTATTCTTGACTGTAATATCATATCTCTTCTTGCAGTTGCCCAATAATTTAAATTACTTTTCAAATACAAAATACAATGACATTTAACACAGTCTCAAAACCCTCTTTAATCTTGATTTGGATATCACCCTTTGACATCTTCTTTAGAATTATCACTTAAACTCATGTGTGAAAATATTCATTTAAATGAAAAAGAGTGATTTATTACCAAACATATGATTGCAATAATCTATGTTATGCATCATATACCTGGTTCAAGCTTATTCTCATGAACTGTTGATGGCCCGTTATCAAAATAAGTTTCTTCTTCCTTCTTCACAAAATTTGATTTTTCCCACCTTTCTTTATTTGGGGCAGCATGGTATAACATTCAGAACATTAATTTCTAAGCTTGTGACACCTCTGCGAACCTCTGCATTGGATTTGTTAAATTGTTGACTATGAGGTCTCCATCTTCCCCGATCTCTGTTGCCAATATTTTGATGCAATCTACCTCCATCTCTATTGCATTGACCTCGTCTTTTTACCTCTTTCCTTATGGTTTTCTCCTCTTTTACTTGCTTCACCAATCGTTTTCTTCAACCCAAAAAGATTCGTACCGTGGAAGAGCAAAAAATGAAGCGCAACTATTTTATTACTCATCATATTAAAAACAATACAAATATATGCACACATATTTATAGGTGGAAGGAGTGACACATTAACTCCAAACCACAACGTCCGACTAAACTATACAATAGAGGTATCTCCTAATGGGCCATAGATTTGGGCCTTTATATTGGGCTTTTTACACACTTCTATACTCCTTCGCAAGCTGGAGCATCCAGATTGTTGTCCACAAGCTTGGAAATGAACTGTCGATAGAGTGGACGAGACAAGACCTTCGTAAAGATATCCGAGATTTGGTCTGCAGTGGGAACATACCACATATCAATTTTGTGGAGTTGAACATTTTCCCTAATGACGTGACTATCGACTTCAATATGCTTGGTGCATTCATGAAAATCTGAATACCTGACGATATGGAGGGCAACTTGCTTATCATAATAGATGACAAGAGAGGGGAGAGACACCAAGATCAGTAAGGTGACTCCCCGGCCAAGTGAGTTCAGAAATGACATAGGCTATCAAACGATATTCAGGCTCCGCAGAAGAGCGTGCCACAACTGTTTGCTTCTTGCTCCGCTAAGTGATCAGGTGTCCTCCAAAATATGTGCAACAACCACTCGTAGACTGACAATCATCAAGGGAGCTGACTGTTATGGTCCCGATCCCGTTCGGTTACCGGTCACTATTATATATTTTTATTTAATGTCACAGTTTTAATAGTTTGTTAGTGTTTGTCCTTTTATGTAAGTCCTAGTATATGACTTATTTACTTTTTTGCCATGATGTAGTCTTATTTAAAGGACCCCTTGGGTCACGAGAAGGTATGAGAAGAAGTTTGTTTATTTCCTTGTCTTGAATGAGATTGCGACGCAGGGTAGGCTGTGCGGGGCTGTGCCGACTCCAATGCAATCCTAAGTGAATGTGATGCAAGACGGACTAAAACAATTCCAATCTAAATGAAGTGCCAACGACTTATTTAAAATACGAAAATAAAACTTTAGCAAAATCAAATTATATTTGCTAGCAATTTAACACAACGTTCACCAACATGTTTAAGTACACAAGCAAAATCAAGTTCTCCTTCGCGCAGGATTTTCAACAACAACTTGCATGAATGAGTTTTATAGAAATATGAAAATCAACAACTGCACAAGCAATTCTCAATTTCCAAACAAACATACGTTGTTCATCATCATATTGAATATCAAGGAAAATAAAACTACAATACTTAAACACTCACAAGTAAGGAGAAGTTGCACTGTAGTGGTTGTTCAGAGATTCACAGAAGACGGGTGGTTGTTCAGGGATACGATGACTGGATTCCGAGTGCTAAAAGTGGGGTTTTCAGCTGGGAGAGGGAGGGTGGACTTGGAGGAGTTAATTACACAGGGGAACAATGACTTTGGTGGAGTGCTCGACTGGGCATAGCAGGTGGTTTGCGGTAATGAGCTAATGAACGGTGGCAGAGGCTGGATGGAGGGGGAAACATTGGATGAGAGGTGGAATAGGAGAAGATCTGGTGGCTGGTAACAAAAATGGGAGTGGAATTGTAGGCTGGAGGCGAGGTCGAGAGATGAAGGGGTGCGGTGGAAATCAGGGATCTACAGAGAGAATGATAGGGCGATTCTGGAACTAGCGGGCTGAGTAATTGAGTGAAGAAGGTCGACTGGGAAGGATTTTGCGGTTAATGGGCGGGAACGAGGGATCGAGAACCTGTGAAGAATTCAGAGAGTGGATCGTTGTTGCCGACGGGATCCAAATGGCTAAAAAGTTGCTATCGGACCAAACGAGGAGTCCTGCTCTATTGACCGTGGGCTGAGGTATACGACTAGGGATGGGAGAGATGAGTGGATCTGGGTGAACGGTTTGAGGGAGTTACATGTAGTTTCATGCTGTTGGAAAGAGCTATTGGGCGGTTTTGCGGTTTCGATGGTTCCACGACAGGGTAAATAGACGACGAGGGGCGAGATCATGTGGGAGGAGGCAGTGGGATTTGGAAACGGGAGAAATAAAGAAAATAGCTGAAATAAACCGAGACGCCGCACCCCGGGGTCTTACGACGTCGCACCACGATAAGATTTCCGATTCTGGAATCCTCACAAAACAATCAATGCCGGAAAATGAAAGCCTCCGTCCCTATTTAAAACGAGAGGGGCGGTTGGGCGCCCAGCGTGAATGGCTATGATCTGCTGTTACGCTTGGTGTACTAATAATACTAAATAATGTCTGAAAAATTAAGCAAAATACATATAAACAGTAAAACGACGTCCCGGATGCACTCGTGGTCTCGGATCGCTGATCCGATCAATGCATCCTATGCAACTACGCGAATGCCGGTCCCGCCGAGCGGTGTCTCAATTTCCCCTGTCGAATACGATTGTGCAGCTGATCCCCATAAACTCCCCCCGGCTGAAAAGCATTCATCTCTGATGAATGGAGACGACCGAGCTGCAGTCGAAGAGTAGGCAAGTGCCGCCAAAGGTAGGGCGTCCGCTCCAGTGCATTAGGTAACAACAAGATGAGTCGTCCTAGGTGGTGATGCACCTTGTGTGCCACAATGTCAGTACTGCTCTCAGCTCTCACCTCTCGTGTTGGTGGATCCAAAAGAACCGGTGGAATCATGGATGGTGCGGGCAAATCCGCGGGTGCTCATCCAGGGCGATCAGTGGAAGGGTCAAGCTGTAACTGGGAGGGTGTCAGAAGTGACTTAAGGTATGGGTCCCTATGTTCTAGAGGCTTAAAGTAATGTATCAAATCTTCTGTATTAAATACGGGATGATTACTCATATCTGCAGGGAGGTCAATTTCTTAGGCATTTGTTCCAATTTTCTTTATAACCCTATAAAGACTCATTCGCTTAAGTTGTAGTTTAGTAGCAACTCCTTTTGGGAGCCTCTCCATGCAAATTCTGACCATGACATGCTCGCCCACCCGAAAATGAAGTTCACGTTTGTGTATATCGGTCTGTGTCTTATATAATTCAATAATGCTAGTAATTTTCTTACGGATTAATTCATGCATTTCATGCAAATGATGCAAAGCATATAACAGATGTGAATCATGCAACACAGATGAGTAATGCACTAAATGTAAATGATCAAACAACAAATGTAAAAGTTGAACAATTGACACGACTAACTCATTAAATCAGGGGTTTTGGATACTATAGAAACTCCTAAGGTGGGTACATGATCAGGAGGTTCGTAAGGCGAGGTATAGAAAAATTCATCACGGGTGCGATGAACACTCAACTGCACACCAGAGATATCAATAATAAGACATGCCAATATAGTAAGCGGAATGTCTCCACAAGTGCGGATAATATTGCATAAAATAAACGAGTTATTGAGTGCACCGTCAAACTCGACTCCCTACTAAAAATAAGTACATCCCACATGAATGTTGACTCAACAAGTGGCTCAATAGGGGAGTCACCAGGAGGGGCATAAAGAGTTTCGTTGTACATGCAACGAGCACCAATATGGGTTCCTGAAATTTCAGGGGTGATCTTAGGTGTAAAAGTTGCCGACTGTAAATACATAATGTTAGGCTCGCGAATCTCCGTAGGGCCCTCAGTAGCCATGGTGGTGGACTGTGTCAAATATGTCGGTATCTATGCTCTCTCTCGTACACTCGTTGCGACACAGCATGTGAAGCGGCCTGGATGAACTCGTGTCAGTGGAGGGTGTAGCTTTCCCTTTGGATTTCTCCTTGGGTCGGGTTGGTGTCTGTAACGGCCCCAAATGTGAACTCAAATTAAATTGGTATATGTCCCCTATGATGAAAACCCAATCAGTATCAACGAAGCGTTGCTTTGACAAATGAATATGAGTGTCGTTAATAGGTTTCGGCATTCGACATGTTTTAGCGAAATATGAATTTTCCTAAATTCAATAATTAACCGGATGGTTGAATTAGAATATATATATATGCTGAGTTTTGATTATGAACTTGTAGATTTATTATCGTCGGCGGTAATGTAGGATTAAATGATATGGTTATGCTGCTTGGTGTGCATATAAGGGAATTGGGGTACTAATAGGCCAATTGGTGTGCCAATAAGGAAAATGGTGGTTGGCTAATAGCTGATTTAGGCATTATTAAGTGGGCTGGTTATGACCTATCCTATCTCTTTAAGCATATTATGGCATATCTTATACGATTAAGCATATTTATTGTGAAAGGCGGTGACTTTCGGCTCTTATAAGTTTATTCACGATTTTCTCTCCCGATCGCTATCTTTTTCCCCGTCTGGAGCTTTTGTCGGGCTGGAAACTAGGGCTGGCAGCGACCCTCTTCCTCCTCGACGATCCTTCCTTCCCATGTTGTTGCAGGTGTTAGAGAACTTGCTTCTACCATTGCGTTATACCTTAACTGCTATGTTTATGCGATGTTGATGGTTGTGATCAGCAGGGACATCGACACTATACCACGGAGGATGACACCTCAAAATAGACATGACAATGCTATGAACACTGATACTGATGGTGAGAGCTACTTGTTTCATTTAAGCTTTATTGCTTTATGTTCTTTTTACATATGCACTCTTATGCTACTGAATGTTAAATGCATAGATGATATCACTGATAATTGATGTCGTTATATTGTATGGCCTTGATAAAGGCAAATAGGCGAATTACTTCTGAGGGGATTAATAAATATGAATAACTCATTATTATGTAAACGTGTCGACACGAGGTTATATTACGGGCGACTTGAATATGCATGCACATAAAGGACCCTTCGGGGTAAAGGACCTTTCGGGGTAAAGGACCCTTCGGGGTAAAGGACCCTTCGGGGTAAAGGACCCTTCGGGGTAAAGGACCCTTCGGGGTAAAGGACCCTTCGGGGTCAAGGACCCTTCGGGGTCAAGGACCCTTCGGGGTCAAGGACCCTTCGGGGTCAAGGACCCTTCGGGGTCAAGGACCCTTCGGGGTCAAGGACCCTTCGGGGTCAAGGACCCTTCGGGGTCAAGGACCCTTCGGGGTCAAGGACCCTTCGGGGTCAAGGAAAAAGGAAAAAGAATTCGAATCGCCCATAATATATCCTAAGAAATGAAATGTTCATGGAAGTACTGATTTAAGGGTTATAAAGGTACATTGATAAATGCTTATAGACATGAAAACTGATATGAAATTATGTATTTGCACTGCTTCCATGATATAGATACAGTTATGATACTTACATGACATGTTCCATAGTTCATATGAATGCTACAGCTCCTTATACTGTTTATGATTACTTACTTTACTTATTCATTTCCTTCAACGTTCCCTACCCATCATAATATTCTCCTTTTATTCTTAACAATACGTTTCTTCATTGCTTTGACAGTGAATGTAGTCATTTCAATTTACTACGGATATTTTGCAATACTTGCATTAAATACAATCATATATTTTAAGATGTACAACGTTTTATTTGTGCACTCTTCGTCAATTATTCAACTTGTATATATTGTTTCACATTTCATCTAATCAAATTTATTTTGATTCCTTATGATAACACCATACACGGAAAGTGATAGGTTTACCCAATCTATATTCATTCATTTTGTTGTTATGATAATCGTACTTTTGTAACAGTCACTTCATCCTTGCGGGAGTACAATTTCATGTATGAAGAACGTGTGTCTTACTTAAGCTTACTCTATCTATTTTCATCAAACATAATCAGGTTATGGTTCTATGTAATTAGACAACTTAGCAAGTTCTTCGCATATTCACAAGTCGTTATGCATGCATTTATTAGGTACTCAATGCGGCCAAGGCATTCGTTCATTTAACGTATCTCCATCTTCCCATTATCTATATATACAACGATGTACATATGATCTTTCTTCCCTTTCTAAGTACATTCATCTTTTACCTATTCCATGTTTATCTTATTCCTCTGTCTAACGCAAACAATACGCAGACATTTCTCCTTGAAGACATTTGGATTGACTCATGCAGTAGAAACAATGTTAAATATTACTTGGTTTCGTGTGGCTTTAGGTTCGTGTACATTTCATTTCATTTCTATCTTCTCATAAATGCTTTTCAATCCTGTCGACTTAATTCCATTTAGACAGATTCCAAATTACTACATTTCTATAATCGATCTTCTTATCATCATATCATGTGTGCTTATTTAGTACTCACTACAACCAAACTTCTTGAAAACCTGGCTCTGATACCAAATTGTGAGGCCCCTATTTGGACCCCACATACATTTGTATCTAAGCTATGTTCTTACATGTGTCCCAGGTTGAAGTAAGGCTAGTGAATATGAAATAGGCAACACATAATATAAATTTACTTTCATACCTTGCATTATTCGCTGAATCTTTTCTGTTCTATCTTAATCAGTTCTTTTGGTTTTGCGTATCCCAAGTCACGTCCGTTACCTACAAAATTTGACGACGGGCTTAGTCATAAAAATATGACTAAGTGAGGATATACCTCTTTCATTTCTATATACATTTAGAGAAAACTTACACATTTCAAAACATCATTTTCATTTACTAACCGTTTTCTGTCTCAGTAGTAACTTATGCAGCATATAACTATATGAACATGTTAGTACCAGTAAAACATTATGAGCAGTATAGGATCATAATTATATCATATAACAATATAACAGTAAAGCAGTGTATCCGTATAAGCAATAAATCCTTGTATCAGTATATCAGTGTAAGCAATAATTCCATGTATCAGTATGTCTACATCAGTGTATCAGTTTATCATAGTAGCAGTATATCAGTCTATCAGTATAACATTATATCAGTGTGTCTATGTATCAGTATCTATGAAAGAACATAATGACTGGGGGAACAAAATTGTGAGGCCCCTATTTGGACCCCATATACATTTGTATCTAAGCTATGTTCTTACATGTGTCCCAGGTTGAAGTAAGGCTAGTGAATATGAAATAAACAACACATAATATAAATTTACTTTCATACCTTGCATTATTCGCTGAATCTTTTCTGTTCTATCTTAATCAGTTCTTTTGGTTTTGCGTATCCCAAGTCACGTCCGTTACCTACAAAATTTGACGACGGACTTAGTCATAAAAATATGACTAAGTGAGGATATACCTCTTTCATTTCTATATACATTTAGAGAAAACTTACACATTTCAAAACATCATTTTCATTTACTAACCGTTTTCTGTCTCTGTAGTAACTTATGCAACATATAACTATATGAACATGTTAGTACCAGTAAAACATTATGAGCAGTATAGGA
Organism: Dactylorhiza incarnata; assembly: GCA_033032865.1. Classification (NCBI taxonomy): domain Eukaryota; kingdom Viridiplantae; phylum Streptophyta; class Magnoliopsida; order Asparagales; family Orchidaceae; genus Dactylorhiza; species Dactylorhiza incarnata. The sequence goes on along the minus strand of JAWHQI010000444.1, from coordinate 754,903 downwards.
TCATAATCATATCATATAACAATATAACAGTAAAGCAGTGTATCCGCATAAGCAATAAATCCTTGTATCAGTATATCAGTATAAGCAATAATTCCATGTATCAGTATGTCTACATCAGTGTATCAGTTTATCATAGCAGCAGTATATCAGTCTATCAGTATAGCATTATATCAGTGTGTCCATGTATCAGTATCTATGAAAGAACATAATGACTGGGGGAACAAAATTGTGAGGCCCCTATTTGGACCCCACATACATTTGTATCTAAGCTATGTTCTTACATGTGTCCCAGGTTGAAGTAAGGCTAGTGAATATGAAATAAACAACACATAATATAAATTTACTTTCATACCTTGCATTATTCGCTGAATCTTTTCTGTTCTATCTTAATCAGTTCTTTTGGTTTTGCGTATCCCAAGTCACGTCCGTTACCTACAAAATTTGACGACGGGCTTAGTCATAAAAATATGACTAAGTGAGGATATACCTCTTTCATTTCTATATACATTTAGAGAAAACTTACACATTTCAAAACATCATTTTCATTTACTAACCGTTTTCTGTCTCTGTAGTAACTTATGCAGCATATAACTATATGAACATGTTAGTACCAGTAAAACATTATGAGCAGTATAGGATCATAATCATATCATATAACAATATAACAGTAAAACAGTGTATCCGTATAAGCAATAAATCCTTGTATCAGTATATCAGTATAAGCAATAATTCCATGTATCAGTATGTCTACATCAGTGTATCAGTTTATCATAGTAGCAGTATATCAGTCTATCAGTATAGCATTATATCAGTGTGTCCATGTATCCGTATCTATGAAAGAACATAATGACTGGGGGAACATGTCAGTAATCATAAACAGTATAAGGAGCTGTAGCATTCATATGAACTATGGAACATGTCATGTAAGTATCATAACTGTATCTATATCATGGAAGCAATGCAAATACATAATTTCATATCAGTTTTCATGTCTATAAGCATTTATCAATGTACCTTTATAACCCTTTAAATCAGTACTTCCATGAACATTTCATTTCTTAGGATATATTAGGGGCGATTCGAATTCTTTTTCCTTTTTCCTTGACCCCGAAGGGTCCTTGACCCCGAAGGGTCCTTGACCCCGAAGGGTCCTTGACCCCGAAGGGTCCTTGACCCCGAAGGGTCCTTTACCCCGAAGGGTCCTTTACCCCGAAGGGTCCTTTACCCCGAAGGGTCCTTTACCCCGAAGGGTCCTTTACCCCGAAGGGTCCTTTACCCCGAAGGGTCCTTTACCCCGAAGGGTCCTTTATGTGCATGCATATTCAAGTCGCCCGTAATATAACCTCGTGTCGACACGTTTACATAATAATGAGTTATTCATATTTATTAATCCCCTCAGAAGTAATTCGCCTGTTTGCCTTTATCAAGACCATACAATATAACGACATCAATTATCAGTGATATCATCTATGCATTTAACATTCAGTAGCATAAGAGTGCATATGTAAAAAGAACATAAAACAATAAAGCTTAAATGAAACAAGTAGCTCTCACCATCAGTATCAGTGTTCATAGCATTGTTATGTCTATTTTGAGGTGCCATCCTCCGTGGTATAGTGCCGATGTCCCTGCTGATCACAACCATCAACATCGCATAAACATAGCAGTTAAGGTATAACGCAAGGGTAGCAGCAAGTTCTCTAACACCGGCAACAACATGGGAAGGAAGGATCGTCGAGGAGGAAGAGGGTCGCTGCCAGCCCTAGTTTCCAGCCCGACAAAAGCTCCAGACGGGGAAAAAGATAGCGATCGGGAGAGAAAATCGTGAATAAACTTATAAGAGCCGAAAGCCACCGCCTTTCACAATAAATATGCTTAATCGTATAAGATATGCCATAATATGCTTAAAGAGATAGGATAGGTCATAACCAGCCCACTTAATAATGCCTAAAACAGCTATTAGCCAACCACCATTTTCCTTATTGGCACACCAATTGGCCTATTAGTACCCCAATTCCCTTATATGCACACCAAGCAGCATAACCATATCATTTAATCCTACATTACCGCCGACGATAATAAATCTACAAGTTCATAATCAAAACTCAGCATATATATATATATTCTAATTCAACCATCCAGTTAATTATTGAATTTAGGAAAATTCATATTTCGCTAAAACATGTCGAATGCCGCAACGTATTAACGACACTCATATTCATTTGTCAAAGCGACGCTTCGTTGACACTGATTGGGTTTTCATCATAGGGGACATATACCAATTTAATTTGAGTTCACATTTGGGGCCGTTACAGTGTCAATGTAATCTTACGACCCTTGTCGTAGAATACGTATGTGTTCGAGCAGGTGAAGTATGTGGCATCATGGTCGAAGAGCCAATGCCTCTCTAATAAAACGTGGGTGACATCCATGGGGATGACGTCACAGCAGACACGATCCTCAAATGAGGTGAGAGATATCAGAATCAGACACCTTTGGGTAACCTGTATGGCCGTCTTATCGACCCACATCACTCGATATAGATGAGGATGAGGCTCAGGAGTCACCTGCATCCGCTCTAAGGCCTTTTATGCCACAATAATCACACAACTCCTGCTATCAATGACCAGCTTGCAGGGACCGTCTGTGTTGGAAAAGTAAGTATAGAAAATCGTTGTACGACGCCAATCCTCATAAGTATGCTGGGTGTAAAGGAGACGTCGTATAACACCTAACTTTAGGGAGCACTCAACATCGCTCTCCCAACCGACCTCGACGGTGGAAACAATCTCCTCAATAGTGGCTACCTCAGCATCAATATTGGGCTCAACTTCCTCAACTAACAGATTCCTGGTGGGGCACTGGGTTTCCATATGACCTATGTCAGATCAACGATAACACTGAATGTTCCCCGACCGTGTGGTCGCAGGAGGTCTGAGACGACAACCTTGCCCTTCGTGCCCATGGGAGCACGAGAGGGTCCTGCCTGAGTGGTAGTGTCCGGGGGTGGCCTCCTAAATGTGGGCCCGTCCGGTCTGGGGGGAGCCTTACGGGCACCTGCTAGCCGTAGCAACTGCTCGTATTCAAGAACCATCTGATAAATTCGCTCTACCGTCTCTATCCAATGGGAAATAAGCTCCCCACGAACTCAGATATCAATCTTGAACGAAATCGGGAAGCGGTGACACTAGTCTCCTCTCGTAAATCACTCCTCGTGGATAGCTCGTCAAATCGTGACATGTACTCTGCTACGGATAGTGTGCCCTGGCGCAACACATAAATCTGATCTAGCATCTGGTCCCGTTAGGAGGCAGGAAAGTATTTATCTTTCAATCGTCGCTTCATGTACTCCCAACGGATAATAAGACGGTATCCATCTCGGTGAAGTGACTTCTCTAGTCTGGTCCAGAAAATCTTGGCTGGGCCAACTATCTCCATCCTCGCAAATCTATAGCGTCGCTCGTCGGTCATATCATACCACTCGAAATAGTGGTCCATCTCCTGAAGTCAATCACTAAAGGCCTTCGAGTCAAGGTGACCGTCGAAGGTGGGAGCGTCAATGTGCATTCGACGAGTGATGTCGTCCTCCGCGTAAGGTGCTCTACGTGGCTCAGGATACTCGTCAAAGTAATCATCCCGTCCATAGTCAAAAATCAAAAGGGCCCTGGGCTCGATCACGAGGGGCTGGATGTCGCCATGTCAGAGTGGATAATCCTCTTGAAGGGGGAGAGGTCTATCTAGGGCAGGTCCAGGTCGACGGTCGAGAGTGTGATCGAGGGGTCGCCTCTAGGCCTGCGAGCGGTGCGGTTTGGGCCCAAACCGAAACCGCACCATATGGTTGCGGTTTTTGACCGACCAAAACCGCACCGAAACCGTGCGGTGCGGTTTCAATTCGGTGCGGTTTACGGTCGGTTTTTGCGCTGCGGTTTCGGTTTTTGGCAGTTTTTCTCCCTTCTTTAATTTGGGCAAGATCCTTTTATGATTAGCCATATGGAATCCTAGATTATTGTAATCCTAGCTTATAAGACAAAAGAAACAAAAAATACCCCACATAACCATATTAACTTTGTAAGCCCATATGAAATTTAACAAACAGAACAGAAGAAATTAAGGAAGATAATCTAAGGAGGACATTCCCTAAAGAGCACAAATGATGCGTCCGATGAAAACATGAAGGAAATCTGGAATGAAAAGTAGAATGAAAATTTGAACAAAATATGAAATTAAAACTGAAATAAAATCATGAATTAAACCTGGATATTTGAATAAAATTTTAAGGGACCAAAAACTTCATGAAATCTGGAATGAAATCTTGAATGAAAGTATGAAACCTAGAAATCAAAAATGAAAACGTATATGAACTGTTGTATATATATTGAGACAAATCCTTAAATGCATATGAACCTAGAAGAAGCGAGGTAGTTGTTGGTTTCGTCGAAGATCCAGTAGACGTCGAAGATTAATAAGCGAACCGGAAGTCTGGAAGATCCAGTCGCCGCCAGTTTCGTCGGTTTGGAAGAAGCTAGGGATCCAGCGCTCCGCCTAGACTATCGGCTATCACATTCGCCTGGACTATCGCAGTCGCCTGAACGGGACGTCAGACGGAAGATAATATCTAGGGCTCCAGCGATCCGCAACTCGCAAGGCTAATAACCAAATAGGCGATGAATGAAATATATAAATAAATGTGGTTTATGGTTCCTATGTGCGGTTTATGGTTTAATTTACCGAACCGCACACTGCTTACTAAATCAATTTATGCAATTTACATAGAAACCGTAGGTGGCATAGTAGATTGGTAGGTACCTGAGCTGAGATCTAACATATATAAAAATTACTTTTGACACTTATACTTATGGTGCGGTGCGGTGCGGTTTTCTCGGTTTTATGAAGTTATAATCCGCACCGCACCGACTGGGGGCCGGTTTTGACACACACAAAATCGAACCGCACCGTAACCACGCGGTGCGGTTTGAAATGCGGTGCGGTGCGGCGCGGTTTGTCGATTTGGTGCGGTTTTCGGTTTTTCTGCACAGGCCTAGTCGCCTCAGGTGTGGGGTGAGCTCTCGCGGTGGTTGATTCTTAGCACGCAAATCTTAAGGTGGGAGGGCATCTCGTTCATCCTCAGAGGGAACATCAGGTGGAGTGGGTGAGTTCTCCTTCCTTTGGGAAGTGGCATGCTCTCGATGATACCCAAGGACGTCGATACGAGTGCGTAGATTGTCGTATTGAGCAGTCAATTGAGCGAATCGGTCTATCATCAAATGTTGAAATTCCGCAGGTGTCATTTCGGAATTGGAGTTGGTGGTTCTCTCGTTTGTATGGTTTGGGTCGGACATGGGCTGACGATAAGGCCTACCACTACGTAACATGCAAATGACCCTAACCTTGTCTCTGATACCAATTTGACGCAGGGTAGGTTGTCCGGGCCGTGCCGACTCTAATACAATCTTAAGTGAATGTGATGCAAGACAGACTCAAACAATTCCAATCTAAATGAAGTGAACACTTATTTAAAATCCGGAAATAAAAATTTAGCAAAATCAAATTATATTTGCTAGCAGATATTCACAGAAGACGGATGGTTGTTCGGCGACACGACGACTGGATTCCGAGTGGTACAAGTAGGGGACGAAGTGGGGTTTTCGGCTGACAGATGGATGGTGAACTTGGAGGAGTGAATTACATAGGGGAACAATGGCTTTGGTGGAGTGCTCGACCGGGCATAGTAGGCGGTTTGCTGTAATGAGCGAGTGAACGATGACAGAGGCTGGAGGGGGAAAACAGTGGATGAGAGGTGGAATAGGAGAAGATCTGGTGGCTAGTGACGGAAATGATAGTGGAATTGTAGGCTGGAGGCGAGGTCGAGAGATGAAGGGGTGCGGTGGAAATCAGGGATCGACAGAGGGAATGATTGGGCGCTACTGGAACTAGCGGGCTGAGCAGTTGGGTGAAGAAGAAGATTGACTGGGAAGGATTTTGCGGTTACTGGACGGGAACTAGGGATCGAGAGCCTGTGAAGAATTTAGAGACTGGATTGTTGTTGCTGACGGGATTCGAATGATTGGAAAGTTGTTGCCGGCCAAACGAAGAGTCCTGCTCTGTCGATCGTGGACTGGGGTATACGACTAGGGCTAGGAGAGAGATGAATGGATCTGGGTGAACGGTTTGAGGGAGTTATAGGTAGTTTCATGCTGTTGGAAGGAGCTATCGGGCGGTTTTGCAGTTTCAGTGGTTCCACGATAGGAGAAATAGACGATGAGTGGAGAAATCGTGTAGGAGGAGGCAGTGGGATGTGGAAATGGGAGAAATAAAGAAAACAACTAAAATAAACCGGGACGTCGCACCTCGGGATCTCGCGACATCGCACCACGATAAGATTGCCGGTTCTGGAATCCTCACAAAACAAACAATGACCAATAATGAAAGCTTCTGCCACTATTTATAACGAGAGGGGCGGTTGGGCACCTGATGTGAACGACTATGATCGGCCGTTACTCCCGGTGTCCTAATAATACTAAATAATGTCCAAATAAAATAAAATAAAATACAAATGAATAGTTAAACGACGCCCTGGACGCGCTCACGGTCTTGGATCGCCGATCCGATAAACTTATCGTATGCAAGTACGCGAATGCGGGTCCCGCCGAGTGGTGTCTCGATCTCCCCTGCCGATTACGATCGTGCGGATGATCCCCATCAGATTGTGGTGACTCTCTCCCTCATGAGCAGATCCCGTCTAGGCAGCCGCAGTTTTGGTTCTATAGTCTCCCACATCTCTTCGGCATCTCTGCCTTCGGACGCCCCTCGGGCGAAGTGACCCACATTCTATGGCAAGCCTGTAACAACTCGATATCTATGAGCACGACATGAGCTGCTATCTTAATGACGCATTTGCTCCTACTTAATGCTATAAAGATTTGTTCTGGCATGAAGTTAAGGAACCTGAGGATCACACCAACGGGCCAAACTTGAGCTTGAGGAGTCGAGGGCAAGCTCAATTTCAAGGAAGGAGGAGATGTTATGGTCCAGATCCCATTCTGTTACCGGTCGCTATTTTATATTTTTATTTAATGTCGCATCTTCTATAGTTGGTTAATGTATGCCCTTTTATGTAAGTCTAAGTATATGACTTATTTACTTTTACGCCCTTATGTAGTCTTATTTAAAGGATCCTTTGGGCCATGAGAAGGTATGAAAAGAAATTAGTCTATTTCCTTGTCTTGAATTAAATTGTGGTAGCTCTCTCTCTCTCAGGAACATCTCACCTAGGAAGCTGTGATTTTGGCTTCATAATATCCCACTTCTCCTCTGATATCTCTTCCTCTTTCCGCCCCTCGGACGAAGCAAACCACATTTTACGACAAGCCCATAACACCGACATAGTCAGCATCAGAGTAGACAAACAACGAGAAGGAAGAAGAGGGCTTGTACATAAGCTCTTGTCCCTGTGCTTTCATCAGATACCAGAGGATTCACTCAACTACATGACAGTGGGATGTCTGAGGAGCATCATGTACCGACTAACCATGCCAACAACAAATGAGATATTTGGCCAAATGACAGTCAGATATATAAGCTTGCCAACTAGGTGACAATAGTACTCTGAACTAGGGAGAGGAGGATAAGAGCCGGACTCGTGAGCACAAAGCTTGCGGTTGGCATCCATTGGTGTGTTAGCGGGCTTACAACCCAAGTAGCCACCACCTTGTAGAATATCGATGTAGTACTTTCATTGAGACAAAACAAGTCCATCAGGTTGGGGAGCTACCTCAACACCTAAGAAGTATAAGAGGCCCTCCAAATCTTTGGTCTAAAAGTGTGAGGCCAAATGCTTCTTGATTATATAGATACCATTTAGATCATCGCCTGTGATAATAATATCATGAACATACACAAGATGAATCACTGTGCCTGCTTGGCGACGATGTGTAAATAAGAAAAGTTTGTTGAGCTCCATGTGAATCCAAAATCCCGAATGACCTGATTAAAATTTCAAACTAAGCTCGAGGGAACTGCTTTAGGCTACAGATTAATTTCCTAAGGCGACATACAGGGCACTCCTCCGTGGCTCATAACCAGGGGGCTGTTGTATATAGATAATCTCCGTTAATGCAACTACTAATGATGATTGGGGGGGGGGGGGGGGGGGCAAGGAGATCAATACCTGCACCGTATTTAGCTTAGCGACTGGAGAGAACGTTTCTTCATAGTCGATGTCATCTTGCTGAGTAAAACCATGAGCCAGAAGACGGGCTTTGAGACTCTCAACCGTTCCATTAGTGTGGTGCTTAAAGGTGAAGACCCATTTACATCCCGGGATTGGCCAGGAGGACTGGAAACAAGGTCCCACGTTCGATTAACCTAGAGAGCAGCCATTTCATCATCCGCAGCCCGCCACCCCGGATGCTGAAGAGCCTTATGTACATAAGAGGGTTGGAAATATAAGACATAATGAGAGAGCGGGTCAACTGTAGATGGGAGTCTGCCCTTGATGGGAGCTGCGGGCGGATCAGCTGGACGAGGAGCAACATCAGTAAGGGGTGACTGTCCCCGGGCATCCAAACTAGATCGATGGCGGTGTACACGTTTAGAGGAAGAGGATGTGGTGTCAGTAACACGGGTGGTGGTGTGTAGTCGATAAGGACCTTGGATGCGGAATATCAAGTGGTAAGTTGTTAGGAGGAGATGAGGAATAGAAGGGTTGATCCTTGAGGAAGGTAACATCAGCAGATGTTACTGTTTTCTGATTGGTAGGAGAGTAGCACACGTCCCTTTTGTGTGAGAGTACCCAACAAAAATATATTTCGCAGCACGTGGTTCCAGCTTGTCCACAAAAGGGCCAAGGTGATAGACAAAACAGACACACTCAAAAATTAGAGTTAGGGGGAAAGGAGGTTTTGATGGAAACATGATAGTGAAAGGAGCCACAAAGTTCAGGATGGTTGAAGACATGCGATTAACAAATAACACGCGATGGTGATAGCGAAGTGCAAATAGATCTTTAGAACCTGCATTTGAAACATAGGGGATCTGAGAACCTTAAGAATGTGGCAGTTCTTCGGCTCGTCCACACCATTTGTTGTGGTGCGTAAGCACATGACGTTTGGTAGATAATACCCAAAGTATTGCAAGTTTCCTGGAATTCATGACTATTATATTCGTGAGCTTTATCGGATCGAAGAATTTTAATTGGGCTCAAAAATTCAGTGCGAGTTTCAGCGATAAGTGAGCGAAAGACACAGTAATTCAGCGCGATCACACAGTAAATACACCCATGTTATGTAAGAATGATCATCAATAAAACTATAAAAGTAATAAAATATCAGTATCCAAATAAACTAGCAGTTTTACATGGACCACAAATGTTCGAATAAACTAAAGCAAATGGAGCAGAACTCCTAGTAAAATGATGGGGAAAAGGTGGAATGATGATGTTTTTCATGGATACAAGATTCACAAGTAAATTCAGACAAAGTTAAATAAGGAAGAACCTTTTGCGGTATTGGAAGATGAACATGACCAAGACGGCGATGCTAATCAACATAAGTGACAAAAGATAGAGCTGAGGTTGGGAGGTCCAGAGTGTGAAGCCCATTTGATAACCGTCCTCTACCAATACTTCACGTCCGTCAATTCTGCACCACAATGGAAGAAGAGGAAAAAGTGAGGGAGCAGTCATGATCATGACTAAGCCGGTTAAGAGAGAGAGAAGATCAAATTGTGAGCCAGGAACATGAAGTACATAACACAGAGAAATATAGGGAGTAAGAGGCATATCTCCAGTTCCGTAAATTGGGGTGGTTTTTCCATTGACACCAATAATAAACTTGGAACTAACAATGTTCATGTACTGAGAAGGTTTCTGCGAAGTAATGTGATTTGTGGCCCCAAAATCCACTATCCAAAAGGAGCTACGAGAAAAACAAGATAAACCTTCATTTGATGTAGATACGATGGACTTGGAAGTGAGTGGGACGTTTTTGGAGCATGCACTGCTGGAGAGACTTGATGAGGGGGGCTTGGTGGCTGCTATGAGAAGCCATGTTTTCTATAACAAGTAGCTTCAGTATGGTTTTCCCGGGCACAATGGGTACACATGCGAGTGTTTTGTCCCTTGACATGATTTTGTCCATCACGCCCACCACCTCGAGACCCATTACGACCTCCATGGTGCCCAGTAGTTGGGGGGGGGGGAGCTTTAGCTGAATGTCTGAATAGGGTAGGAGTCATGGAGGCATAGGTGGGTGGAGTCACCTTTGGGATCATGGAGCAAACATCTGATAAAGAAGGAATAACTGGAGAGGATAAGATTCTGACATAGACGCTATGTAAAGTAGGTGGTATTCGCGCCATCATCAACGTTATCCCAATAGTTTCCTTCTGGGCCCTTTGAGTAGGTAAATCCAAAGTCGGAGGCTGGTGTTGAATTCAGGCTTCGATGAGAGTCTTATGTTGCGCCATGAACGACATCAAGTCACTATATGAACCAAGCTCAACTGTTTGGAGGTTCTTAAATAGATCGAACAGGTCTTGAAAACTATCTTTCCCAGAATAGAGAGACTTAAGTTCATCCCACATAGTCTTTGCAGTTTCGTGGTGCATATCCATTCGCCCACTATCTATGGAATTCAAAATCCAAGAGTGAACATGGTCATCCTCCCGAAGCCATTTCTTGGTGGGCTCAACTAGGGGGTCACAAGTTAGATGTTGTAGGAGACCCTTAATCTTGAGTATTCAGCGCACTGAGTGGACCTACTCAACAAAGTTCTTCCCAGTGAGGGAGATAATGGTTATTTTCAGTTCGTCATGGCCTTCATAGATGGGAGCTGGAATGAGTCTGGCCGGAATAGTTGTGGAGGCTGAAGCAACATTTGTTCCCATTTTAGAAAAAATATGTTAAGACCGGTCAGAGGAGTCGGTGAATTCAAATATGCGAGCTCAAGCCGTCGACCGACAGGCCCGAGCTTAAGCCAATGAAGAACTTGGACAAAGAGATCAGACGAGATCGAGTTCTGACGATCAATTGGTGAGAAGCAAGGATCACTGCCTGAAATGAGGGGGGGGGGGGGTCAATTAACTTCAGTTAGCTATTAACAGGATCAATCGTTGAGCTCCGATGTGAGATCATTCTTTTCATGGCGTCAAGGCGTACTAAGGCGAGCACCGGGCGCCTTGACGCTTAGGCGACAAGGCGGACGCCTAGGCGAGCAAATGCAAGACGACAATTAATTTTTTAAAAAATAAATAAATGAAGACTATAGACAGCGGTTATTATAATAACCGCTGTCTATAGTGACTGCCAGGGGACTATAAACAACGGTTATTATAAAAACTGATGTCTATAGTCCCTTGGCAGTCACTATAGACAGCGGTTTATATAATACCCACTGTCTATAGTCCCCTGACAGTCACTATAGACAGCGGTTTTTATAATAACCGCTGTCTATAGTCCCCTGACAGTCACTATAGACAACGGTTATTATAATAACCGTTGTCTATAATCCCAGTTTTTTTTACTACTCTGAAAGAGAATTTACCAACACATGCCAGAAGTCATTCAACATTCAGATACACAGGTTTTTTCATTAATACATCCAAAATGAACCAGACAACCAGCATGAATCATTATTAATATAAATCACTTTTCAGTTTTTTATAAGTATCATGCCACACATTGAGGAATAGTGTCATGAACAATCACACATTGAGGAATATCAATTAGTAAAATATGTAAATTCAGAATCAAATAGAATATATTCAGAATCAATATATTCAGATTTCAGAATCAATATATATAATGACAATCACAACAATTTCACTCAATACCAAAATGTTATCATCATACACTGATACACACTAGCATTAATAATGTTTTTAGATCAAATAGAATCATCATCTAGTAAATCGTCATTGACATTGCATGACCTTAGTTGGTTTGAGGTACTTTTCTCCTACACGAATAAATATTTGTTAATACTTAGAGTAGAATGCTTACAAAGTTAGTAGATGCTATAAAACATTGAGTTTATTAAGAACACAACCATAGATTTCGGAGTGGTGCGATTGTCGACAAAAACTTTCCAATCGTCAGGAGTTATAAAATTATACTTGACAAGAACATTGTAACGATGCTCCAAATCAATATCCTTTACGTAAGTGACATAAAGTTTGGATTTCCACGACCTCCAACTTTCACTCATGCTTTTTCATTAATTCATGGCGAACACCATCAACATTATCAAAATAATTCTGAAAAAATAGACAATATTAATTAATAATTAACTAAAAAACACGGTTTTCAAATCACTAATAACAAAATTACGTACATTTACTTCTTCCCGTATTCGATCTTTAATTTCTTTATCAACTTCCTTCCATCTAGCACATGTAATTGGAACATAAATCCTCACAAGAGAACCAGTTAAACTCATCAATTTATTAGACTCAGGCCCTGGAATAATGTGGTCATCATCATTAACAGAAATAAAAAGCTTATTCCCCTCTGCTCTAAGCTTATTCAATCTCATCATTTTAGTGAAGCCTCTTGTTGACTTTGATGAGGATCCTTTATCAGTCATTTTCCTGTAATAAAAAACCCTAAACAAACCCTAAACCATCCAAAAACCTAAACAAAATTCATAAAAAACCGCAATGATATTGAAGTACTACCAGTCTACCACACAATCAGTCAATCACACATATAAATAAAGAATTATAGAAGCAGTTGGAAGTAGGAAAATATGAAATGACCATTCAACTTGGAAATTATATGAGCAAGAAAAAAAACGTAAAAACGAACCAGGGGAAAAAGTCGACTTGTCGAGGTAAAATCGTCTTTAGTGTTTTCGCACAGAGCAACATCGATCCAGCGACGATAAAAAGTAAAATGTCGAGGTAAAATAAATTGTTTATAGCTCTATTAGACAACGGTTGTTATATAAATCGTTGTCTATTGTATGGTCTCGTGTACAATAGACAACGGTTTATATAACAACCGCTGTCTATTGTACACGGAATGATACAATAGACAACAGTTTATATATGAACCGCTGTCTATTGTACCCGGAACCATACAATAGACAACGGTTTATATAAACCGTTGTCTATTGTATGGTTCCATGTACAATATACAGCGGTTCATATATAAACCGTTGTCTATGCGAGTATAGACAGCGGTTGTTATATAAACCGCTGTTTATTCTCCTATTTTTTTTAAAATAAGGCAGCTGTCGCCTTGTTTTCAATCGGGCGACTGGACGCCTAGGCGACGCCATGATAAGAATGTGTGAGATCAATCGACGAGATCAGTCAACTATCAATGGGATCAATCAACGAGCTGTGGGATCAAACAACGAGCTCACGAGTAAGAGAATAGACGATCCGATAGGTCGCAAGCACGATAATGAGCGAGGTCGGGAGCTGCAGACGGAACCAAGAACGGTCACTGGCTCAATCCAGAAGCTAGCAATAGTAGGTGAGCACAAGCTAGCTCAGCGAGCAGGAGACGAGCAGGTGTCCTAGAGGATGGTTCACAGGTGCCCCTCTAGCCAGCACCCCAACGATTTCGACCCCCCAGGCTGCAAACCCTTCCGCCCCTGTTTCCTGTCTCCTTCTTCAACAGCCCTTATGTGCTTCTCTTCCCCAGCCCTGGGCGATTCTTCTCTTGGTGAATTCCCGACCTGTCGATCACCAGTTTGCTGCCAATTGCTGCTGCCGGTTCCCTGTTTCTTTGGACTACAGTAATTGTTTCTCTCAGCCACTGTACAGGTTGCAGTTTCTATCAATTAGCAGACCTGCTGCAGTCCAACATCATTCCAACACTCCATAACAGTATAACACAGTCGACAGCCCCCCTTTTGGATAGTTTCTCTAGTTGCAGTCCTCCTCCAGCAATACGCGTCGGAATCATTGTCCAGGCCTGAAATTGCGGCAACTTATCCCATTTGGGTTTCAATTACTTGTGTAAGTACTAAATTTGGACATTTATTTTCCTTTCAATTGATTACTAGTTGGAAATCATACGATAGAATATTAATTTATAAAAGTTAGCTCGATTACTCGAACTTGAAGGATTTATTCGTTGAGTATTTAATTACAACAATCTTTAATTTATAATACTAGAACTTGCTAATTGTCTTTAAAGTCTAATTTCGATCGTGCATGCTAGCGTAGTCTAACCTAATTTCCAAACGTATTATAATTGCACTTGCGGACTTGTATCATCATTGCATCATTTTAGAACTTCACTCACTACCATAGTCACATTCATACATTAGAGTCCCGTTAGTGCATACTCACTCGACGACCTTCAGTTTATCCTACATTAGATTTGCTATCAGAGCCCTAAGTTAGGGTCATTTGCATGTTTCATAATGGTAAGGTGTTTAGGCGTACCTTTACAGGATCTTTTCCCTTAGATACCCAAGAAATTACCAGTTCTAACAACGATATGTCTGTACGGTTATAAAAAAAATTGGCTAATCGCTTCGATCAAATGGACGCATCGTTTGAGGTCCTTAGAGAGCAATTTGGAGTCCTCACTACTAGAGTGGATGGTCTATATCCCCTTAGGAATCCTCATCCTCGGGAAGCCATTAGGCTGTAAGTTATTTATCGTGAGGGACGTCGTGACATAGAGGGGTATCCTGATCATATGTTCATAAAGCCTATTGTTGGATCTACTGACGCCCTTAGAGGGGGGGGGGGGTGAATAAGGATTTTTAAGAATTTAATTCTAAATAAAAATATTCTTGTTAATCGAAGAAGTTTCGGAATATATAATCGAAGATTAATTTTTGATAAAGGCGGAGTTCAAACTTTATTCACTACCGCCGGCGGTAGGTGCTACCGCCTGCCTCTAGCTCACAGAGATTGAACTCCAAGAGTTATTCAGCACGAAAGAACCTTGCAATATATTTTGCATTAAACCTTTGAGATACAATATTGTTTAAGATATTTTAGAGTAAGAATAAAATCAAGATGATCAAATAATAAATGACATGATTTTATTACATAGAAATTTGATATCAATTACAAGATTGTGATCTCCATGACGTCGGAGATCGAAAGCGATGAATAATACGATCTTGGGTTTTCTATACCGACCCTCCCCTTGAGGACCGGCCGGTTCTCTCCCTTCTCTCTCAGAAGGTCTTCGAATCTTTGATAGACCTTCCCGGTCTAGACGTCCTCCCCGAACGATTTCTTCACGTCACACGATACAATAAAAAGAAATAAACAAAACAAAGATATGAAAAGTAGATCTAAGAAAGAAAATGGGTGCTCTCTCAAAGATTGTCTCCGGAGGCGATGAGCGGTCGGCGCTTATGATTCTCGTTCCTTAGGCGCTCGATCGTCTTCAGATTCTCATTCTTGTTTGCGTCTACGGAGATCTTCTTCCTTGCTCAAGAGGGTGCACATTCTCTCTTACTTTCTCCTTGGACGGTGGCTCCTTGCTCCAGAAGGAGCGTAGAAACCCTATTCTCGTGTCTATTTGTCCATAGAGAAAGAAAAATGCAATTATACGGCGTTTAAGTAAGCTACCGCCGACGGTAGTGCTACCGCGCGGCAGTAGGGTCTGTATATGCGTTTTCCTCCAGCTGTCCGGGCTCCAAGTAAGGAAGGCGGTCGAGCATTCTTTGTAATCATCCATTAGCGCGGAGCGGTAGTGCTAGCGTGGCGCGATAACATCGTTTTATTTGGCGCGTGCACAACTGGCCATCTGCATGTAAGGAAGGTGGCTGCGCTTTCCTTGTAGACACATGTTACCGCGGAGCGGTAGCGCCATTTTCCTTGTATGGCTGACACCAGGTTCCCGTGCAGAGCACACGGATTGTTGACGTGTACATCAAGATAGCGCGACGTGTTACGGTAACGCGCGGCGGTAGTCATGCTGTTCCCGAAGTTGAATCTCGTCGATATGAAGTTGACGTCTCGTCGATATGAAGGAGCTAACGCCCGGCGGTATCGCTAACGCCCGTCGGTAGTCATGTTGTTCCCGAAGTTGACGTCGTGTCGACTTGATTCGGAGTTGCGCTGGAGTCATGCATTCGATATGGAGCTAACGCCCGGTGGTATCGCTAACGCCGACGGTAGATCACAGAGATTGAATTTCCTGTAAGTCTGCACACCTGTAAACCTGCACACTATACCCAAAACGAAGGTGATCAAATACACATTGGGATTTGTTATTGTCAAACACTCAAACCTGAGAGATGCAGAACGTATGTTCCAACACCTATTGCCCAAGCTCCTCCTCCATCCTTCCAATGTGGAACTGAGCTAGCTCATGAGCGTTGTAACGATCCCAAAGTTAGTTGACACCGCCCTCCTCAAGAAGAACGACCTTAGCCCCGGTATCCCTTTCAGAGAGATCGTGTTGTTCCCCACGCACGGTTGGACCATAGTAGAGATTGTGATTATATCGACTATCATGAGCCCTGGAGAGGTCATATTCGGGAGGATTATATCACTCGTTGCATCAATATCGTTGCCCCATTTTATGATGGTCAATTAGATCTGAAGGCCTTTAATGAGTGGCTTTTAGACATGCACAATTATTTTGACTGGAATGAGATGACTGATGAGAAACGAGTTCGGTTTGCTAAGATGAAATAACATGGGCGAGCTAGAATTTATTGGACGAGTCTTGATCTCTCCTTAGACAGAGAGGGTTATTATCTTATCACCCGATGAGATGACATGAAGCAAAAATCAAAGAAAATATCTACCCGCTTCATATCAAAATCAGCTTATAGATTAACTCTAAGGTTTACAACATGGTACCCTTTTTGTAGCAGAGTATATGACTTGCTTTGACGAGCTTGTCGTTAGGAGTGATATCACTGAGGAGCATATAGTGACAACCTCTCGATTTCGGACGGATTAAGGGATGACATTCATAGGGAATTTATTCCCCACCACCTGGAGTCGGTCGAGCAGATTTTCCATCTCGCCTTAGAATATGAGCAATACTTACATACTTCTGGTTCATGGCGACCTAATCCACAACCGGACAGTTCTATGTCTAGTAATCCTTCCCTACTTTCCAGCACACCGATGATTCCCCCCCCCCCCCCCCCCCCCCCATGCTGCAAACCCATCTGGTCCTTGTTTCAGGTCTCCTGCTTCAACAACCCTTAAGTGCGGCTCTTTCGTAGCCCTAAGTGATTCTTCTCTTGGTGAATTCCAACCGTGTCAACCACCAGTTTGCTGCTGCCGACTCCCTCCTTTGGACTGCAGTAATTTTTTCTCTCAGCCACTGTTCGGGTTGCAGTTTTTGCAGATTGGCAGCTCTGCTGCAGTCCAACATCATTCCAACACTCCAGAACACAGTCGACAGCCCCCCTTTGGGATGGTTTCTCTGGTTGCAGTCCTCCAGCAGTACGGAGCATCCCAGGAACTCGAATCTGTGCAGAAAATCTGACATCAGCAACATAGCCGCATCGGAGTCGTTGTCCAAGACTGAAACTGCGGCAACTTATCCCATTTGGATTTCAATTACTTGTGTAGGTTATAAATTTGAATGTTTATTTTCCTTTCTGTTGATTACTATTGGAAATCATATGAGAATACTAATTTGTAAAAGTTTACTCAATTACTCGAACCTACTTGAATTTATTCACTGAGTATTTAATTACAACAATCTTACTTCAATTTATATTAGATCTTACTCGTCTTTAAAGTCTAATTTTGATCGTGTATGCTAGCCTAACCTAACCTAATTTCAAAACTTATTATAATTGCACATGCAGGCTTGTATCATCATTGCATCATTTTAGAACCTCACTCACTACCACAGTCACATCATACATTAGAGTCTCGTTAGTGCATACTGATGTAATCTAGAATCTCGATGTCATTTTTAAATAATAAATTTGAGTTTCTTTTTCAGTATGTAGCGCAAGAGAGGTTTCACGAGTAATTATAAGCGATAATCAACCACGATTTCGTAAACACGCATATGAGCCAAACAAGTTAACAAATAATGAACATCGGTAATGCTCCACATACACACAAATCAAACTACGAACATATCACAAATTGACGACAAATAAGTTCTATGTTAATTAAGGGTAAACATGCTCTGAATTTTAAGACCAAATAAATAAAGCATCAAATCATTCTAACATATCACGAGCCAGAGAACGACAGAGATATACCTTAGTGTATGAGTGAAACGTCGGATCAGTCCGACATAGATGGTAGGTGACTAGCAGGAGGAAGCAAAGGTGAAACTGGTGGCAGAGGAAATTTCGGGCTCAGAACAGTGGCAATGGTTGCCGACTTTAACTAGACAGTGGTGGAAGGCTCGACAGTGGCTAGTCAGAGGGAGAAAAAACTCACCGGCTCAAAGAAACGTTGGAGGAGGTGGCGCCTGGAACAGGGAAAACTTATGGCGAATCAATCGAGGCTGAAGGTGGTCGTTCCGTGGAAGAGCTCGATGAGAACGACAAAAAAAAATGGAGGCGAGGTCGTCAGGGGGCCGTAAGGGCCGGTAGTGGCGACGAGAGATGGTTGTGAGACCGGTGAGCTCGTTGACAGCGGAAACGAGGGCGAGGGAGTGGGAGGAGGCGGCGGCTTCACGTGCGACTGTGGGAGGCGGGCTGGATTTTTGGCTCTGTTTCCCGATTTATTCCAAGCTCCTCTTTAGAATAAAGGAGGGCAGCTTTTATAAAGTAGAAGAAATTTTAATTGCCTTTTAAGAGGAGGCCGACTCTTTATTTGGCTTTTTAAGAGAATGAATTATTTGCGTTTAAGAGAGGAATTAATCTCTTAATTTAAGTCAACTTCTCCTTTTGGCTTTCATTTGTTTAAAATAATTCCAAATATGGTGGGAAATTAAATATTTGCTTAATCTCATTTATATTTTAACTAATATAAAATATCCCTCTTATTGTAGATATTTTTAAAGCATGTTTTCCTTAATTAACATGTCACCTAATTTGACGGATCTTTTTATTCATGGACTTACTGGACGATCACCCCAATAAGCCGTAACAACGAGCGCGAACGATGTGCGCGGCACAAAATAAATGAGTACGTACGTGATAAAAATATGTGTGTGCTAAAATAAAGATATGTGAGTAAAATAAAGACATAATGCGATGATGCAGACGTAGGTTGCATCACATTCTCACTCCACGTCCTTCACTTTATCTTACGTCACAAGGCAAGGTCTATATTAATGGAAATTGCAGGTGTAGAACGAAATTGACAAAGGGAAGATAGTTGTCGTTGATAGCAGGGATCAAGGGCGAAGTAGGCGCCTGCATTAGAGTCCCACATCAACATGCTTTAAAGACCTTTTGAGAAATTTAGACCCTGGTTTTACGCCTATCTTTAATATCAATTTCCAGTTGTTTCCAATGCTGTGTGATTTCATCTTTCTATTTCCTCAGATTGTTTCTATTGTCTCCCTTTCTCAATATGATGTGTGACCAACACTTAGGCTTGGGCTAAGTTTTTTGACATTCATCCAAAACAGATTCTCTACAGTCCAGTTTTTTGCATGCCTGTTCAATTTCCGATAGATAAATGCATATTCTTTAGCAGACAGATATTTCATTATATTTTACTTCGTTCATTTTGCTCTAGCATTATTTAGTTGTTTACAGGTATCCCTGATTTGTCGAAAATTTGGTCCAAATTTATGATCCAAATAGCACAACAAAAGAATATACATATGAAAAGATCGATCTTGGCTAAGCAACCATGCTTAGGCCAGCTTTTGTATTATCTCAGTTTAGTACGATTATACACTCAATTTTACCTCCAAAAAGGATTTTTAATTTTCACATTTCAACTATAATTTTAATTCAAGTTTATATAACCTGCAACCACCGAACTATGATTCATCTTCCCATGTATATTTTATGGAATTTTAAAAATCTAATTTACTTGCTTCTCTGTATGGTTAGCAATTGCTTTGTGTTGATTTGATTCCATTTACATTTTGCAGTAATTTAAGATGGAATAAGCTACAAGATATGCTCCCTCCTGAAATTGGAGAACTTAAGAAGCTAACTCATTTGTAATTCGCTTACAGATCCCACTTCTCTTTCTTCTTCCATTTTTGTATCACCGAGACTAATCAGCAGTTTTGCAGGTATCTGAGCTTCAATAGTTTTAAGGGGGAAATTCCGGTGGAGATTGCTAGTTTACCAGAGCTTCGCTATCTTTATCTACACGAGAACCGTTTCACTGGAAAAATTCCTCCGGAGCTGGGGAATCTAAAAAACCTGCGACACCTGTACGGTACCACTTCTATATCTTCTTCCTTTTACTTGTGTAAAGTTAGTGCTTGCTTGGTTAAATGTAAGTTGCATTGGGTAGTGCGAAGTTGACCACATTAGATATTTGGTTGGCAGGGGAAGTGGGAAGTTATTTTTTCTCAAAGAAGTGGCTAAACAATTCTTAGCTATTTAATTTAGGCTCATGTTGCACACATATCCTCATACGCACGTTTATAAAGTATCGAACAAATCAAGAGACATTGATGCAGGACGGCGCGTAAGGTTTGCGCGCCTGTCGGCTACTTCTAGGAAACCCTAAATGAGTGCAATTTAAAATTTGAAATCTGAGCGGGCGTGCACGAACTCTAAGAAATTAAGCAACTAGATTTTTTTTGGTAAAACATAAAATTACTATTTTTGTTTAAAATGAAGTTTCTTGAAATATGGTTCAATTCTAAATCCGGGGAAGGAAATTCGCAACTTTCGTTCCGTTCCCCTTGTTATAGCAAACGGAAATCGTGAACTCCAAATACGTTTCCATTTGGAGTTTTCGACGTAGCGTTTGCTGACAAAATCCCGGGCGAAACCCCACAAGAAATCTAATATCCTAAAGAGAAAATTTATATGCACACAAAGGAAGAGAAATGAACAAATTACCCACGGAAAGAGGCGTCTTTCCCCAATCGAAGTCGACGGCGATCCCGCGAGGAATTCCTCGTCACCTCCGATCTCCTGCTCCAAGGTCGGCCACTATCGCACACGGGCACCACGAAATAAAATCTCTCGCTCACACACAAGTGGCTCCACGAAATCTCGAACTCACTGTTTAAGGAAGCCACAATCAAGGATCAATATTCACCAACAACATTCAACTACTATAAGTCCAATTATTCATCTTCAACAAGCCAAATCATGATTCTAGCAGGAAAGGTCCTCCCATCAAGCAGGAAACGGCAATCAGGCTTTTCTAACATCACTGTTCATCTTCCCTATCATCGGAAAGCAACAGAACTGGAACTCTCTAGCGGGATTCAAACTCACAGCCCAAAAATCGACCAACCACCAAACCGTTTTCAGTTCTTAAAATAAAAGATTCATCCCTGAAGTTACCGTCCCCGCCACTTGCGTCGTTCATGGCCTCCTGCTTGGACGTGGGCTGGAACCGCTGGAGTAGGGATCGACGCAGGCGGTTGGTTTAGACGTGGCGGAAGGAGCTTGCGGCAAGCGGCGACGTGGGACAAACTACCCGGTGCTGCTTCGAGATCGGGGAAGGAATGGCTGGGAGCTGTCGGAACCGAGCTCTACGGCGCTGCTGAACCGCTCGCACTCCCTTCAGAATAGGAGAATGGGATTGGGCTGAACTGGTCCCTTCTAAATCACACCCACATATGTATATATATATATCGGTTGATATATATAATTATATGTGTATATATATGGCACAACAAAATAAAATAATACAAATACATAAAATGCACAAAAAAAATGACAAGATTAAAATGCCATAAATTAGGGCCGGTAAGGGTCCGGACGGTTGCGGCGTCGGGCATTTTTGCGTCGACCTAATCGGGGCTGGCCTCCACCAACTCTCCCCCTCTCGAAATCACTCATCTCTGGGGAGTGCTCCGAGCGGTAGTGTTGTAGAAGATCAGCATCCATACGTTGCAAATCCTTGTCCAAGACCCAGCTGGTCTCGGTCTCTGGTCTGCCATGCCAACGAACCAAATATCTCTGAAAACCACCATCAGTAGTGGTCACTGTCTCATCATCCAATATCTGCTCGGGAACCAATATCTGTCGCGGAAGTCTGTCAGTGGCTCTGGGAACTGGTATGAAAGAATCGCCTGGTGTCTCATGCTCAGCCTGAAAGCTATCAGTGGAAAACGGAAGAACTGCAGGTGGTGTGTCAGTAACTGAATGAGTGTCGGTGTGTCCTAAATGTGGCTCCTCACTAGCACTCCCCAACCCAGAAGCAACAAATGGAGGAGAAGACAATGGAAAATCTAAAGACTCATGCGGGTAATCGTGGAATAAAGTCAGATCGGCTACGTTAAAAACCGGATTTGCACCCCAATCGGAATGTATCTCAAGTTCATACGCATTTTGCCCAATCCGCTTGACCACTCTAAAGGGTCCAGTTCTACGGTCAGCTAACTTCTTTACGGTACCCGAAGGTAACCGTTCCGGATTTAGCCGAACCATCACCAAGTCATCCACTTTGAAAGTAATAGCTCTTTTATGCTTGTTAGCTTGAGTTGCGTATAAATCATAAGTACTATGCAATTTCCGCTCAATTTCTTTATGCAAGTCATGCAAATGCAATGCATAGTCGTGGGCAAACTGGCTAATCCTAAAAGTGGGGGGTAGTGAGGCTAAATCTAGCGGCACTCGTGCAGTGTGACCATGAACAACCTCATTCGGTGATAAACCCGTAGGTCTATTCTTCGAATTATTATAGGCCAATTGAGCGTGGGGAAGAATTAAATCTCAATTCCCCTGGTGATCTCCTACCCAACAACGCAGTAAATTTCCTAAACTCCTATTAACAACCTCAGTTTGACCGTCGGTCTGTGGATGATAGGCGGTCGAAAATAGAAGTTTAGTTCCTAGTAGTCTCCAGAGTGACTTCCAAAAATAGCTGGTGAACTTGACATCTCGATCGGTAACGATAGTCTTAGGTATCCCTCGGTGCGCGACAACCTCCTTATAATAAATTCGGGCAATATGAGAGGCGTCATCGGTTTTGTTGCAGGGGATGAAATACGCCATTTTAGAAAACCGATCGACCACTACGAGAATGGAATCGTGCTTCCTAAATGTGCGTGGCAATCCAAGCACAAAATCCATGCTAACATCATCCCAAGGAATACTGGGCACCGGTAAAGGTGTGTATAATCCAGCGGGCTGTTTATTGCCCTTCGCTACCTGACAAGTGCGGCAACTACTGACAATCTGTGCGATAACCCGCTTCATCCCGGGCCAATAGAATCGCTCCTCTACTAAGGCTACCGTCTTATCTCGCCCAAAGTGTCCACCTAAGCCTCCGCCATGTAATTACCATACAATGAAATTTCGCAACGAGGTGCGGGGAATACACAGACGGGTTCCACGAAACAAATATCCGTCTCGAATGAGATAATCTGTCTCATCGTGAAAGGGATCAGAGCATATCGCATCATAAATTCCACTAAAATCGGGACAACTAGAATAGTCATCTTTGATACGCTCAAATCCTATCACCTGAGTACGCATCTGTGATAATACGAGGGTAACTCGACTAAGGGCGTCGGCAACCCGGTTCTCCGTTCCCTTACAGTGCTTGAGAACGAAGGTGTACTCCTGCAAATATGATACCCACTTAGCCTGTCGAGGGTTCAACTTTTGCTGCGAATTGATATAACGCAACTCCTGATGATCAGAGTGGAGGACAAACTCCTTGGGCAATAGATAATGCCTCCAGTGACGCAACGTTTGCACAATCACATAGAATTCGCGCTCGTAGTTGGAATAATTCAGCTTCGGGCCTGAGAGCTTTTTACTAAAAAATCCAACGGGGTGACCCTCTTGACTAAGTACACCTCCTATCCCAACCCCAGAGGCATCGCAGGATACCTCAAACACGTGACTAAAATCAGGGAGTCTCAAAACAGGTGCAGTGGACATCTTATCTTTGATGATATCAAAGGCTCTAGCTGCCGATGACGTCCACTTGAGATTTCCTTTCTTCGTACACTCAGTGACTGGTGCCATAATAGAACTGAAGTTCTTTATGAATCGACGATAAAAGGTGGCTAGCCCATGAAAACTACGGACATCGTGAATGTTCTGGGGTGTAGGCCACTCACGAATCGCTCGAACTTTTTCGGGATCCATAGTGATGCCAGCGGAGCTCACTATATATCCCAAAAAGATAACAGACTCAGCCATAAAAAACGCATTTCTTCAAATTGATGTATAGTCGCTCGGCTCGCAGGAGCTCGAAAATAGTACGTAGGTGAGTCAAATGCTCTCTCTCAGTCTGACTATATATCAAAATGTCGTCGAAATAAACTACTACGAACTTCCCAATGTAAGGCCTGAAGACATGGGTCATCATCCGAGCGAAAGTACTAGGGGCATTGGACAACCCAAAGGGCATCACAAGCCACTCATAAAGTCCATCCTTCGACTTGAAGGCGGTCTTCCACTCGTCTCCCTCACGTATACGGATCTGATGATAACCACTACGAAGGTCGATCTTAGAGAAGATCGTAGCCCAAGTCAACATGTCCAACATATCATCCAGTCGGGGTATCGGGAATCGGTATTTCACTGTGATCTTGTTGACAGCACGACTGTCAACGCACATACGCCAAATACCATCCTTTTTCGGGGCAAGGAGGGCAGGCACCGCACAAGGGCTAAGGCTATGGCGAATTAAGCCTCTATCTAATAGCTCTCCAATCTGCTTCTGCAGCTCCTCGTGGGCGGCAGGGTTCAATCGATAATGCGGTAGATGAGGGAGAGAAGCTCCAGGAACAAGGTCTATCGCATGCTGAATACACCTCATGGGAGGTAACTCAGCCGGAAGCTCGTCAGGGTGTAGGTCCTGGAACTCCTCTAAGAGTCTCCTAGCAGGTATAGGAGTCGACTCATATACCTCTGATAATCAGATGCCTGTAAAACCACTAAGGCATACATAAATCCACCGTCAAAACTCTCTCGATGGAACTCAGTACCTCGTATAATGCTAAGAGTCTTCTTCCTTTCAGTGGGAGGAAGAGATTCTTTCGCACTACTACTCTCGCGGAATGGCGGTGCTTTGGGTCGCACCGGGGTCAACACTACTCTCTTCCCGTCCAGTAGAAAGGAGCAAGTGTTGGACCTGCCATGTATGGTGACATCCCGGTCGTATAACCAGGGTCGCCCAAGTAGTACGTGACACACATGCATAGGCATAACGTCACACCAGATCTTATCGGAATACGTACCGATAGTGATGGGCACTAAACATCTCCTAGTCACCGATAATGTAGTCTTGGTAACCCAAGCTACCTGAAATGGGGATGGGTGCGGCTCAGCAGTGAGTCCCATGCGGGCTAGAGCTGTCTCAGCTATCACATTCATAAAACTCCCGCTATCCACTACTAAACGACACACTTTCTCCCCAGCCTTAAAGTAGGCCTGGAAGATGTTCGTCCGCCAATAATCGGCTGACTCTTGCGGTGTAGATAGCATGCATCTCACCACTAGAACGCCGGGATCTATCTCCTCATCACTAGGCGTACCGTACACTTCGTCGTTCAAAACGTGTGAGTCCCTCTCGACTCCAGCTTCTTCTACAGGCTCATCCTCCTCAGTCAATTCATGAATAACTAACGTGCCTTTCCTCTTGGGACAATCTCTCGAAATATGGCCCATCTGCTGGCACTCATAACATCGGATCTGTGAAGGGGTCACAGTTCCCATGGGGGACTTCCTATTCTGATCTCTGGTGTAAGTCGAGGTGGGCTTCGACGCACTCTCCTTACCTTTCTGTTCTTCTTTCTTGTAAGAAGTATTCGTTTTAGGTTGAGATTTGAACCGGGAGGTTCTCTTCTGGTGCTCTTCGATATCGATGGCGATAGATATGATCTCAGAGAGAGAGAATAGTGGCCATATCGAATCAACTCATCTCGGATCTCAGATCGTAGTCCACACTTAAATTTGGATAATGTGTCACGTGGGTGTTCTACTACGTTGCACCTAATCATAAGATCCTTCATCTCAGCTAAATAATCAGAAACTGATTTGGACCCTTGACGTAGAGACGTCAACTCGTCTCGTAGACGGGACTGGTAATGCTGGGGAATGTACTGCTCCTCTAATATGGCCTTCATGTGGGGCCAAAGTGTAATGGGAGGGCGTCCATTCCTCTCTAGACTACGCTCTTCACCTATCCAAAAGATCTTTGCTCGCCCAGTCAATCTCATTTTGGCGAACTGAACCTTTTGGTCCTCCGTCATACGATACCACTTAAAATAAGTCTCTATGTCAATAACCCAATCTGAAAAGATTTTGGGATCCATAGAACCATCATAAAGTGGTGGATCAAGTTTCACCACTCGTGTGAGATCCGGTCGCCTATCCCGGGGAGGATAGTCGTAATCATCATCGTAAGGATCACGATAGTCTCGACGCCGTGGGAGCGGCGGTCGATGCCAATCTCTAGGGCGTTCATCATGATGCATGGCCGGTATAGGTCGATGATGGTCTCGAGGACGCCCCTCTCTCGCTACGTCATAATGTGGTCTCTCCTGATAATTCTCTCGCATGTCTAATATAGGCCCTCGTTGGGGTTCAGGAAAATTCCTTGGAAAATTCCCACCTTGATCACGCGCAAACTCGTGCCTATCTATGGGGTTCCGACCCTCTTCCTCAAATAGAGGATTTCTCCTAAGTGTCTCTCTTCATAGTGTGGAGGGGCTTCGTACTGTGGACGAACATAATGCTCATCTCGAATTGGAGGTGACATTGATACTCGAGGAGGTACTTCTAAACTATTCATCCTAACACTAAGGTTTTCAAACCCTTCTCTCACTTGGTAAACACTCTCGGTTAACGCTGTCATTTTGTGGGCGAAAGGCAGAAACCACTGGGGTGGTTCCGTCCCTTCGTTCACACGACTCGCTTGGCCGCGTTCAATTCGACCCATCTCCGAATTTACCTCTTGAGGGTGTTCAGGTGGAGTGTGATGTGGTGAACTCATGCTCACTAACCTATCACTACGCAGATGCATGCAAACACACAATTAAGATGATGATTATGCTAAAAATAAAATAAAAACTTCTCTTTTTTTTGAAAAATTAAAATGCTATGCGGGTTCCTATTCTACGCAGGGCGGATTTCGAAACTTAGAAAATTTCGGAACCTAGCTCTGATACCAAATTGATGCAGGACGGCGCGTAGGGTTTGCGCGCCTGTCGGCTACTTCTAGGAAATCCTAAATGAGTGCAATTTAAAATTTGAAATCTGAGCGGGCGTGCACGAACTCTAAGAAATTAAGCAACTAGATTTTTTTGGTAAAGCATAAAATTACTATTTTTGTTTAAAATGAAGTTTCTTGAAATATGGTTCAATTCTAAATCCGGGGAAGGAAATTCGCAACTTTCGTTCCGTTCCCCTTGTTATAGCAAACGGAAATCGTGAACTCCAAATACGTTTCCGTTTGGAGTTTTCGACGTAGCGTTTGCTGACAAAATCCCGGGCGAAAACCCACAAGGAATCTAATATCCTAAAGAGAAAATTTAGATGCACACAAAGGAAGAGAAAGGAACAAATTACCCACGGAAAGAGGCGTCTTTCCGCAATCGAAGTCGACGGCGATCCCACGAGGAATTCCTCGTCACCTCCGATCTCCTGCTCCAAGGTCGGCCACTATCGCACACGGGCACCACGAAATAAAATCTCTCGCTCACACACAAGTGGCTCCACGAAATCTCGAACTCACTGTTTAAGGAAGCCACAATCAAGGATCAATATTCACCAACAGCATTCAACTACTATAAGTCCAATTGTTCATCTTCAACAAGCCAAATCATGATTCTAGCAGGAACGGTCCTCCCATCAAGCAGGAAACGACAATCAGGCTTTTCTAACATCACTGTTCATCTTCCCTATCATTGGAAAGCAACAGAACTGGAACTCTCTAGCGGGATTCAAACTCACAGCCCAAAACTCGACCAACCACCAGACCGTTTTCAGTTCTTAAAATAAAAGATTCATCCCTGAAGTTACCGTCCCCGCCACTTGCGTCGTTCATGGCCTCCTGCTTGGACGTGGGCTGGAACCGCTGGAGTAGGGATCGACGCAGGCGGTTGGTTTAGACGTGGCGGAAGGAGCTTGCGGCAAGCGGCGACGTGGGACAAACTACCCGGTGCTGCTTCGAGATCGGGGAAGGAATGGCTGGGAGCTGTCGGAACCGAGCTCTGCGGCGCTGCTGAACCCCCCGCACTCCCTTCAGAATAGGAGAATGGGATTGGGCTGAACCGGTCCCTTCTAAATCACACACACATATGTATATATATCAGTTGATATATATAATTATATGTGTATATATATATATGACACAACAAAATAAAATAATACAAATACATAAAATGCACAAAAAAAATGACAAGATTAAAATGCCATAAATTAGGGCCGGTAAGGGTCCGGACGGTTGCGGCGTCGAGCACTTTTGCGTCGACCTAATCGGGGCTGGCCTCCACCAGACATGCTTGCATTAAACGGGAAAACGGATACAATCCGGAGCGGACTCCGGCCAAGATCTAGGAGGCTGGTTCCCCCTAAGACCCCTCTCTCAAATGAGAGCCAAACCCTAATGATCAAAAGATGCCTAACCCACATACCCCTCCCCCTTATATAGATGAGGGAGGGCCATATCATTACAAAATACTTTAATTAAATTAATTAATATTTAATTAATCAATATTAATTAATTAACTAATAATAATAAGTATACGAAGAAATATCACGGCGGCTTCCATACGCGCTCCCCTGGCTCCTGCAAGGTTGTGTGCTCCGGCGGATGCAACATCGTAACACACGTATAGATAAATTATGTAATTTCTGACATAACATAATAATAAATAATAATATATATTATTATTATTAACAGTTAATGCATAAATGATGCTAGTATATTAAAGTAATATATATTAGATATGTGATAAATATTTTTAATTGATTATAAATATAATATTTATTATATAGATATCTCTATATATTTTTATAATCTTTATACTATTTTAAATATGTTAAATTTATTTATTCACTGAATGTAAGTAGTAGAAGGGGAGCCTTGGCGCACCGATTGAGGTGTTGCCGTGTGACCTTGACATCACGGGTTCGAGTCCTGGAAGCAGCCTCGGGTAAAGTTTAACTCCTTTCACCCTTGTGGTGGGACCTTTCCCCGGACCCTTGCTGCGTGGGGATGCTTTGTGCACCGGGCTGCTCTTTAATGTATGTAACTAGACATATTTGATTATAAATGCATATATTCTTAAACTTGCACACTATAATTTATAAAACAATAGCATAAGCTAATATATGACATATAGCATATATTATTGTATGCTATTATTTTATAAATTTGTGTAGGGTGCAGGCATATGTATAATTATAATTATACATTCAATGTGTGCGCTCTATATGTATATATATGTATGTATAATTGTATATTTATAGTGTGTCTCTCTCTCTCTATATATATATATATATGTATGTCTGTGTGCATGTATATTTATTATACATTTTCAATTATTATGAAACTTCTTCCACAGACTTCCACCTTTAGAAGTAAGGGAAGGTAATTAACTAGGCCATAAGCATATGGAAACCATTAAAAAGAAAGATGAATGTTCAAGTTATTGTTTTTATATAATACATAACATAAATGAAAAGATCCACCAGGAGTGACATAGGGTAGGGATATGAGAGCGGACACTAGAAAATGCCAACCTTAGGTGCAGTGTTTGGGAAGTGAACCCTGCTAACATAGGATGACATATGCATGCAAATAATGATCCAACAATAAATTATAAATAATAATAGTAAGGCATAAAACCCACATAGTTATCATAAATAGATTGCTAATAATTTTATTAGGCAAGCAAATTAGGTTTTCCTCCGATTTGAGGACCAAAAGCTAACAACCTCAAGCGATAATGGTCCCACAAATTACGAATAGTCCCAAAACAAATAAATTACCAAGACAATACATCCATAATCATATAAATATCCAAGACCGTACAATAATAGAATGGAATAATGAAACCAAACTATAAAACACTCACAAATGAGGGTCCGTGGTTGAAGGATTGGAGATCCGGTGACCAGGCTGTGGAGTAGGGACTTAATGGGGGCTTTTTGGTTGCGCCGGTTAAGGGGAAGGGGCTGTGGGGAGGGGTAAGGAGTGAGACAACTGTTCAGAGATGGAGGCCTGGCCAAAATCTGAATGATGGAAGGGCTTTGGAGGGCGGAATGGATGCAGGTGCAGGTGCAGACAGCCCTGAACAACCGTCTGGGTGGACTTGTGGTTAGAGTGAGGTTGGTGGAGGAAGAATAGGCGGTTGGGGACTGTTTGAGTGCTATCCGGCTACAGAAAATAACTTTGGATGGGGCGGTTTAGGCAGGACAGTGGCTGGCTGGTTGTAGGGAGGAGGGGTTTTGGCAGCTGACTGTACCAGGAAGGATAAGGGTGATCGACTGTTGAGTTTTAAGGCGTACATGAGGTCTTGGTGGCTGTGTGGTGGAAATGATAGCTGTTTGGTGGAGGAAGATTGATGATGGCTGCCTTCTGGTATGGTGGGCAGCCAAGGAAGATAGGGCTAGAGTGAGTGGTGGCAAGCAAGGAAATACAAGGAAACAATGAGGAACATACCGAAGAGTTGGCTCCTTGGGGTTTCGTGGAGTCGACACCACAAGTGATTACTGGATTCTGAGGAGAAGTCTCCAAAATCTGTAATAGCCCTCCAAATGAGCCCCTCCCCCTTGTTTTTAAAATAAAACATAACTAGCTTGGACGACTATGATTGACTGTACACTATGGTTGTTCGATCTCACTAAATAAAACACACAAAAATAAAACAAATTTATGTAAATGTCAAACGTCGATTTGAACACGACCGCGGGCTCAGATTGCCCATTGGGTGATGCCAAATATTGCAGGTGACCAATCGACCCCGAATATGCCTTGAAATTCGTGCTCAAATGTCTCGTTGATCCCATCATTCTCCTCGACTTGAAAGAATTCATCTCCTGATGATTGGAGATGGATATCCTCTAAGTGTAGGCTGGGTATGAATTGATGTGGCTCCTCGAATGCCATCCAAGTATCGTAAAGAACGTCATCTTCAATGAACTTGATACCTTTGTGCCTATCGGGCGTGGCTATGCACTCGTAAGTCACAATGTCAATAATGCGCTTAGAAGTCAAATGGTGTGTTGGTGGTCCCGAAGAGACCGTTGGCCAAGCCATATGTGCCTTCCACTGGGGTGAGTGAGGCTCAAGATATGGGTCCGCATACTCGCGAGTAGGGGTGCATGTGGTTCAATTTAGGTTGGTTTGGACCAAACCGAAATCGAACCGATGTGCATCAGTTCGATTCATTTTTTTGGTTCGTTTACTCGGTTTGATTTTCGCGTTTTTAGTCTGACTATTCAAAATAACTTTGAACTTAAATGCCTCCAGAAATTTTAAAAAAATTATGCTAAGTAAAAAATAAATATTGTTAGTTTTTTTGCATATGATATAATGCAGTTAACAACTCATTGCATGTAAAATGTATGGTTGAATATTCTTTGTGAAATATAGTAAGGAATATAAAAAGATATTAAAAAATCAACTCAATACATTATTTACTTCTTCTCGGTGCGTAAAGAATATGCATTGAAAATTTTATCTAGATCCAAATAATACTGAAACCATTCAAATAGTATAACTTACATGCGTTATTTAGTTATTAGCAATAGTTGAAAGTCTATTCTTAATATTTTTACGTGTATTATTAATTGGTGGGGTTCGATTTTTTGGAGAGGAAAACAAAACTGAACTGAACGAACGGTTCAGTGTAAAATCGGTTCGGTTTTGGCGGTTTGGAGCGGTTCAGTCAATTTTTTATGCACACCCCTACTCGTGAGGTTTGAAGTAAGGCGTCAAGTCTTCAATATTGAATACGAGATTAATACTCATACTTTTAGGAATATCAAGCTCATAAGCGTTTGCTCAGATCATTCTCATTACTATGTCGGGACTCTCATTCACTTGGTATTTGATGCATCCTCCGTCGCATCCGAGAATGCGTGATACCATCATGTGTCATATGTATTTTTATTTATTTATTTTTTGTAGTGTATTATCTTTTTATTTATTTATTTTATGTCATGTATTTTTCTTTCCCGCGCATTACTTTGTATTTGGAATTTCCAGCTAAATCAGTTTGACCACCCGGTGAGACCATGAATAAAAAGTCCGGTAATTTTAAGTAGTTAGGACGGAAAAGACATGGTTAATTTAATTAGGGACGCATAAGGAAATAGCTTTGGATGGGCAGTTTAGGCAGGACAATGGTTGGCTGATTGTAGGGAGGGGCTTTGGCAGCCCACTGTACCATGAAGGGTAAGGGTGATCTGCTGCTGAGTTTTAGGGCTAGTACATGAGGTTTGGTGGTTGTGTGGAGGAAATGATGACTGTTTGGTAGAGGAAGATTGATGGTGGCTGCTGGTATGGTGGGCGGTCGATGAAGATAGGGCTAGGGGGAGGGATGGCAAGTAAGGAAATACAAGGAAACAACGAGGAACATACCAATGAGGCAGGCCCTTGGGATTCTATGGAGTTGGCGCCATTAGAGATCGCTGGATTCCCTCTCTTTATATTTATAATAAAACATGACTAGGACAACCATCTTGGACAGCTATGATTGGCTGTACACGATGATTGTCTTATCTTACTAAATAAAACACTTGAAAATAAAATAAATACATGAAAATTTTGAAATGTCACTCTGAACGTCGCCGCGGGCTCGAATCGTCCATCGGACATGCCAAATATGTCCTGAAACTCATGCTTCAATGTCTTGTCAATCTCCATCAAGGAGGCTTCTGTAATGAAATCTAATTTTCATTCTAATCTGTGGAGCTCTACTTGCATTCTTATGCTTCCGTGTGTGCAAATGTTTGCGGTTAACTACACGATATTCTAATAATCCATTTTGGTACAGTGATGTGAGCAACAACCACTTAACTGGAACACTGCGGGACCTCATCCGCAATGGTGACTGCTTTCCTTCTCTCCGTAATTTGTAAGTCGATGACTTTTGATTTTGAATATCTTGGTTGTTTCAATGCATTAAATTGTTAGCTCAACTTCTCCAAACTGCAACATTTAGGTACCTTAACAACAATCAATTAGGTGGCGGCCTTCCTGATCAGCTTGCAAATCTATCAAATCTTGAAATTCTGTGAGAATTTTTCCTTGAAATTTTGCAACTGGATGTTTTATTAAATTTATTTACGCTTTAGATTCTCTAGGGTTTGCCTACATTTCACCCTTGTGATGGGACCCTTCCCTAGGACCCTCGC
Organism: Dactylorhiza incarnata; assembly: GCA_033032865.1. Lineage (NCBI taxonomy): Eukaryota > Viridiplantae > Streptophyta > Magnoliopsida > Asparagales > Orchidaceae > Dactylorhiza > Dactylorhiza incarnata. Next base: position 721,565 of record JAWHQI010000444.1, on the reverse strand, counting down.
TGCGCGGGGATTCTTTGTGCACCGGGCTGCCCTTTTTTCTAGATTCTCTAATTTCTGAGGCACAAATTTTGACTGTTGTTTGCTTCTACTTATAGGTATCTCTCCCACAACAAGATGAGCGGAGGAGTAACACCTATGCTTGTCAGATTCAAAGATTAACCTATTTGTAAGTTAATTTTCCTTAACAATGTAATGACTTGAAGGGGGAACATACATGCTTTCTGATAGATCTAATAGAATTTTGAACTATGTTGAACTCAAAAATTGATAGTATGTACAACAAGGTTTTAAGTTACAACATAGTTCAGAATGGAGTTGGTAGCCTTTTGGCACCAGAATCTCGATCACATATGGCCGAAACTGCATCATTGGTGGTGTCACTAGGAGGCAAGTAGGTCATAGATGTGCCATTGGGCACAAAACCTGAATTAATAGTAACAACTACTGTAATGATATCACATGTAGATTCGCTTACTTTATGAGGATCCAAGGTAGAGTCTTTGATTACAATGATTTTATGATACAAATACACACGATGGTCAACCCTATTCACCACTACGGAATACTCTGAGCAACATCTTTGTATATCGTTGATTAATCATGTCGTTTATTTAATTTGTTGTCTTTATGTCTTTTCCCCTTTAATGGGCATTTTGGTCAGTTAGTGCGCCTCCTATATAAAGGAGAGTAGAGAGGTATTATATGTCTTGTCTAGTGTCTTTTTGACTCTCATGTAGAGAGGGATCCTTAGGGGGAACCAACCCCAGCCCTTTTTCTCCCGCCATTACTCTCATTCCCTTGACCCATCATCACCCAGCCGTTTCGCACCCCTCTCCCACAAATCCTGCCCTTTTCCGAAGCACCTCTCCTTCCACTCCCGCAACTCGCCCACGCCTCCACTCTCCCAAAACGAGCCCTTCTCTCCTTCCAGATCCCCTCCACACCTCTGGCCCATTAAACCCTTTAATCCCTCAGCCTTCTCGACTCACCTTGGGCCGTTTCCTGTCCTGGAATTTAAATCCAGTGCCTGAATCTCAGCAATCCTGCTCCAACCAGCCACCATACTCCCTCCAACAGTCTAACATCAGCACACCGTCATTAACCCCAATCACCGGTAACTTATCGGGCTTGCACCAAGCCTTCTCACAGGCATTGTCAGCTTATCATTTGGTTGTGATATCTTTAGAGTCGAATCATGCGTTTATTCACTGTTTTGGGGTCTATTAGTTTGTAACATTTGCCTTCAAGGATCTTGAAACTTGATTGGACTTATTCTCTTGTGTAATTGTTTCCCGCAGTCTCGCATATCTGCATCGCGTGTTTCCTCCTTATTGGATTCAACTTGACTGGTTTGTCCTGTAATCTTGTTTATAGAATTTATTATTGCAAGTTAGTTACCGACTTGAGTTTTAGACAAATTGTAGCTTCCATAATCTTGTTTATAGAATTTATTATTGCAAGTTAGTTACCAACTTTTAACTTGCAATAATAAATTCTATAAACAAGATTATGGAAGCTACAATATGTCTAACACTCTAAGTTTTAGACATTGTAGCCTCCATAATTTTGTTTATAGAATTTATTATTGCAAGTTAGTTACCAACTTAGAGTGTTAGACATATTGTAGCTTCCATAATCTTGTTTATAGAATTTATTATTGCAAGTTAGTTACCGACTTCGAGTTTTAGACATATTGTAGCTTCCATAATCTTGTTTATAGAATTTATTATTGCAAGTCAGTTACCGATTTAGAGTTTTAGACATATTGTAGCTTCCATAATCTTGTTTATAGAATCTATTATTGCAAGTTAGTTACCAACTTAGAGTGTCAGCACATATAGTGTTTCCATATATAGCCACACTTAGAACCTACCCTACGTCACAACAGATAAATTGATGCATCGAGTCGAGTTCAAGCTGAATAGAACTAATTGTGAGCGCGCAATCATCCGGTCATGCAAATCTAGTTTGATTTCGAGTACATTAAACTCGAGCAATTATAATAGCTCGAGTTTCAGTTTTCGAAGATTATTGCTGCCCTCCTGCTAAACATTGTGAACCTTCTCAGGTATCTTGACCATAATTCGTTCATTGGGAGAATCCCTGATGGATTATACAAACATCCCTACCTGAAGGAGATGTAAGTTTACTTAGTAGATTTAATGCTTGGGAAAACGGCTTGCGCTCTGGTTATACGTATATTTACTACCACTGAACTGGGCGGCAGGTACATCGAAGGCAACAATTTCAAGCCTGGAGCGAAGTCGAAGGGAACGCATAAGGTGCTCGATGTAATCGATACGGACTTCTTGTTTTAGTAGGCATGTTAAGTTATATTTCTACGGCGAAAATGATTTTGTTTTGTTACAGAATTATAGAATAGCTTCTCTAAGTCACAAATAATATTCCTGTAAAATGTAGCAGCAGAACTGCTTGTGCCAAAGAATGTATTGAAACTATTTTTTTAACTTGGAGGAAATTAGGAATGCTTTGCTTTCATCTACTCTTCTCTGGTTCTCCGCTTGAAATTAACGGTGATTCGCGTTCTAATGCATGATTCGTGCCAGCGGCTCTCGTCATCGCCCACAACCAAATACCCAACTTAACCCAATGACTCCATAGCCCATGCCATTTCATCCTATTTATTTATTTCTCTGATCTTAGCCTAAATACTACAAATAGTAATGAACATACCTATTGTAACGCCTCGGTTTACTGTGGGTGCGCTACAGGTCTGCAGACCAGTGACCCTAACCCCTCTCCACGGATCTAAATGGCCGCAGCCGCTAATTCCAGTGGCGGGTTGTTGTGGCTGGGATTTGAATCCCAGACCTCCTGGATAAGGGAGCTCTAAACTGGTCCTCATCACCAACTGAGCTGCAGCTCAGTTGGACCAGTTTAGATTAGAGCTCCACTTAGATCCGTGGAGAGGGGTTGTGGTCACTGGTCTGGAGACCTGTAGCGCACCCATTTAACGAGGCTGAATCGATCAATTTGAGTTGGTTTAATTGTTCTAGTCTTTGTGATAGTTGTCTAAGAAATCTCAGATGTTCTCTTCTCATCTCGATCTGCGATCTTCGTGTTCTATTATACTCTTGGAATAGTGATGATGCCGCCAACCGCACCGCAATAATCTGTAATTAGTTTGTTGTTAGATTATTATCTACTTTAAGGGTTAATTACCGAGACCTCCCCTGGGAGTTTGCATAATTACAAGTTGCGCCCCTCTATCTTTTGAAATTACATTTACCTCCCCCCTTTAAGTTTCTGCAGTCCTGCATTAGAAATATGGATGAAAAATGATAAAATCAGCCAAATTATCTTATGATATTTCTAAGTTATCCTTTTATAATGTAAAGCGCCTCTTTCAATGTAGAGTTATTACAAAGGGTAAAATTGGAATATCATAAAATAATTTGGCATATTTTATCACCTTTCCATCTATATTTGTAAAGGAAGAGGTTACCTCTTTCGATGTAGTCGTTACAAAAGGTAAAATTGAATATCATAACATAATTTTGCAGGTTTCATCACTTTTCATTCTTATTTTTAAACTGGAGAAACTTAGAGGGGGGGGGGGGGGGGGGGGGGGGGGGGGGGGGGGGGGGGGGGGGGGGGGGGGGGGGGGGGGGGGGGGGGGGGGGGGGGGGGGGGGGGGGGGGGGGGGGGGGGGGGGGGGGGGGGGGGGGGGGGGGGATAAATGTAATTTTGAAAATAGAGGGGGTGCAACCTGTAATTATACAAACTTTTCCTTGTGAATTTATATTTCACAATATATATGCCCAAAAAATACTCCCCCATTATGAAATGTGAAGTTACAGGGAGATTTTTGTAATTTTAAAATATATAGAAGAGTGCACTTTTAATTTTACAAATTTACAGAAAAGGTCCTGACAAATGCCCCTTATCATATATTAAAATCTTTAAATAAGCTTGATTTTTTGTATATATATATATATATATATATAATAATTCACTGGAGTAGTTTATAGATTATGCATTTGAGCCCCACATTCTAGTACTGAATTTCTCTGGCTGAATATGGTTCATGTGCTTCAAAATTTTCTGATTCTTGTACTAATTCGGGTGGAATCGATAAGATTCGACAAAAAGAAACTCATGATTGTTCGTGTTTTTTTAGAGCAATGTTATAAGCACATTAGTTTTGGCTATTCGCACACCAATTTCTATGAGTTATTATGCGCTTTTTGAAAATATGTTTTGTACATGCATGTACAATGCGTATTTTAAAAAGGCGCGCAATAACTCATAGAAATTGGTGTGCAAATAGCCAAAACTGGTGTGCTTATAACATTGCTCTTTTTTAATAGAACTATTCTGTGTTTTTCAAATATTTGCATTCAAATCAATACAAGTATTTCAGCAAATGTATTTGATTTTCATATTTGATAATTATCCTTAACAACAGTTTTCTTATAGTTATAGAAAAATGTTATTTTTTTTCAAGATAAATGAACCCAACAAATTATTTGTAAGCTGAATGAAATAATTAAAAAAAATATTATCTTATAAAAAAATTAGATTTATTTTTCACCAACTTGTTTCTCAATGAAGAAGAATGATGGTGATTATTTTTCTTTTTTGTAAAATAATAAATAAGTTTTATATTAATAAATTAAGGAAAATTCTCTTTAAATAAAGAGAGATACTTAGGTGTGTTCTCTCACCTAATTCTAGGGGGGAATACAGCCGTATGATCTTAGATCCGACGGTAGGGAAAATACTGACATTATTTATTATTCATAAATACAGCAATATTTAGAGCTATCAATGACTGAGATGCGCTCCTCTCATCATGATCTAGGTGCGAGATACTCACCTACAAATTTTTCTTAAATAAAATGTTATTTATGATTTTTTGGATTTTAGGGGCACTAATAATAAATTTAGTTTTTTGTTAATAATAAATAATAAATTTCCTAGTAAAATTCCTAGACAATTTATAGGCTAATAATGAATAATAAGTTCCTGGTGCAATGATACGGCGGTCTGCGTGCATAAGTGCAATGCACTTTGAGATGTGTGCACTTTAAGATGCGTGCATTGATTCACGCGGACCATCGGATCAGTCCACTTACAGTAAAGTGCAAAAACGTACTTTACCACACCCTTTTCCTAGCATTTTGAGGAATCACGTCTTATTAGTTCGCCTAAAATCCAAAAAAAAAAACTCTGGGAGCGACTTCATCATTTACAACGAGTTTTCCGCCTTCTAACTGTTCGCAGCTCAGCGTCGGAACCCATTTCTTGCTCTCAAATCCTCTTGATGTATTTCTGATTATGTGGTAGTTGATTTGTCTTTATCCAATGAATACTCCAATTTCTACTCTATAAAAGCTTCTGCCCATCCTCCATCCAATGTTGATGGTGTTAGAAATTTGTTAATTAAATTAATTATTTCAATAATATTTAATGGAGCATCTATGGTGTTTTGTGTTTGGGCTTCACATCAATTTATGAGAAAAGCTCAAAATTAAATAGAGGGAACTCCAAATATTTGAAAGGAAACCTTTCATAGTAAATGATGATGAAACATTAATCCCACCTTCATGGTGTTTGAGGTTTATTTGGAATTTGAGAATTAGGTTTTGGGGCTTTGTATTTAGGGTTTGAGCTTGAGATTTGGGGTTTAAGATTTATGATTTGGGATTTACGCAATAATTGAATTTTAATTTTTTATAAAATAATTTTGCCACTTCAAAAACCTTAAATACCTCGATTCAATTTATGTCGAATTGTTCGATTTACGTTGAATAAGAAATCCACTTAAGTCGATTTCTAAATGTCATGTAAGAAATCGACTTACATTGATTTCCATGCGATGATAAGATATCGACTTATGTCGATTACTGCTTTTCCCGCAGTGCGACGGTTTCTTCCTTCCCGTGCGTCGATATGAATTCGACGAACGTCAATTTCCTATGCCAGAAACGCGTGCGCACATTACTCATCGTCTTCACTATATACCGAGCAAAACAAATTCACTTTATAATGTTTGCCCATTTGGCTATTTAAAAAAAAAAAATGCTCAAATCATTTTTCAGGATTAAACAGTAGTGAAAGTTGTTTGGCATTCAAAAAAAATAGTTGGTGAATAATTTATTATTTTCAGGAGATTATTTTTTCATTCATTTGATTTCATTCAAATCATCTAAATTCAGATCAAAGGAGATAATTTTAATATTATTTTATAAATATAATTAAAATTTATTCTCTAAATACCGCATAACATGATACAACTTTAATGGAATTGTATACTTATCACAGAAAAAATAGATACACACCTGATATCTTTGTTCTCCTGAGCAGCACCCAACAACAAAGGAACGTCTCTGACGACCTTCTGAGCACTTCAATGTGTGCACGGATCGTCTTTCTTCTTCAACTCGGTCTCTATCGCACATTTATTTACGAATCACGATCCGTGCACACATTGAAGTGCTCAGAAGGTCGTCAGAGATGTTCCTTCGTTGTCAGGCCCTGCTCAGAAGAACAAAGATATCGAATGCTCAAGTCTAAAATTGGTTGCGGATAACAATTTGTAAAATAGACATTTATGGTCTGCGAATAACAAATCCCTAAAATAAAAGGGTTACTTACCGGGATCTCCCCTGCAAGTCTGTGTAATTACAGCTTGTACCCCTCTAACTTTCAAACTTACAAAACCTTTCCTCAATGTTTACATTTCATAACATCCATGCACAAAAGCACCCCCCTTGAAATAAATCTTCAGGAGAGACTTTTTTTAGCATGGAAGTTATGAAATATAAACTTTGAGGGGGGTAATTGTAATTATGCAAACTTCGAGGAATATTTGTTGAGATTTACAGAAAATATTTCACAATACAACATAAAATGGACACCATTCACCCATTTTGACTTGTAGAATAAATTCCCTCCCAGACAATGAATATTAGAAGCAATTGAGGGCTTCATAAACATTTCATAGATTGAAAGAGTTGGTCTGCAGAAACTGAAGGTTATAGATAACATTACTGAGTAATGTCATTCAAAGAAAATACAGCAGTCTATGAAGAGAGAGAGGGCCTAGACTTTATAAGGCTCACAGGTAAACTGAAGCCTATTGAGCGCAGACTTACAGATGATGAGTCTAGGCATCACCGGCGTCTTTCTCCGTATTCTCAGCAGTAGAAACGCCTTTTTGGATCCCAACTTGCCTCTCTTAGCATTGTAATCTTTGACGGCGGCCTTGATTGCATCCTCAGCAAGCATGCTGCAATGAAACTTCACCGCGGACAGTTTCAGGTACTTTGCTATTTCTCTGCATCAACAATTGAAAAGGTTTAAAAAAAACAATGTATTAGGAACTTCGATTCAAACGAACAAAAATTGAACCGAAAATTATGGGGAAGTGGCGTCTTCGACTTACCTTTCTCTGGTGGAGCAGTATATCTCCTTCATCCAACCCTATAGGTTCAATGTTACTGTCGAAAATTTTATGGTGCGGTTTTTGGAATCCAGATGCAGGTATTTCATGTTTTGGGGATAACCATAAGCTCGTGTGGATGTTTGTTAAGTTGACTGGATTGCAATCATAGCTTCTACTTTGTGTTTGGACCATTTCTATGAGTTTTTATTGTCGCGGTGGTGATCGTGAACATGGTGGTTACAAAGCGTCGTTTTGAATGCCCGGCCTCACCTAAAGGACTCCATTCACTTAAATGTTCAAATTAGTTCTTTTTCTAGTGGCGGACATAACCGTTGGCATGCCAAACACATTTGATGACAGTAGCGTTTTTGGTCCAAACTCACCGAAGCAAATATGCCGCGCCAAACAAACCCTAAGACAGATTTCATATTAAGGATTGGGATGCTATTTGTTCTGGTTATTTACTCTTAAGGTACGTATTCTCTGATTTTGGGGAGTGGATAGTTTTTTGCTAAAATAATTTCAGGTTTCTTGCAAATTCTCTCTTATGCGACCCAAAAGTGCATCGCAACCATAACGAGTCGATGATTTGGTCTACGTACATAAATTATCTCTAGTTATTGTCTAGAAGGAATAATGTATGCGTCTATGCAATGAAGGAAGAAGGAAGAAGTAAGATGTGGGATATTGGAAGTGATATATGGGCAAAATTCCTTTTAATATGGTTGAAATTTTAAGTGTTGCGAGCTTTTCGCTTGCTAAATTAGAGATATAAGATGCTTTAAATTGCTCGCAATGAAGGGGAAGATGAAGAAATTGATAGGTAGCTTAAATTCTTTTTAACATTTGAAATTATGAACAATTTGACTCAAATTTGGTTGTTTGTTTACCAAGTTTTCAAAATTTAATGTTTTAAAGTGGTTGTGCTTGTTCAATACACATTTGTTTATGCTCCACACATCTCATTGCCTCTTTACAAAAACTTGGGCGTGCACACTTATGTGGGAGTGTTTTATAGATGAAAACTCTGTCACTTCTCATCCTTATTTATTGGACAGTCTCACCAATTTCCATGTTTGGGAGCAAATTTACAGGCAAAAACTGTCTGTTTAGCTTCTCAGTTATCCACAATCCTCTCACTATTCACTAGAAATAATAGAAGAAAACAGTCACAATTGAATTACTCGAAGGAAGACAATGTGCTAACATGTTTTCCCGGCAAAACAAATTTCACAAATGAAACCTACAGGATAGTTGTTACGTATACACTTTCACCCAAGTGGACCCCCGACATTGGGATCACCGACGTACGCTTATGGAAGCCGACGCAATTATTTGGGGCACGCGCACGGAAGCCGCCATGATTATTCCTTTTGTAATTAAGTGTGTTAATTAATTAATTAATATTAATTAAATAGTATTTAATTAATATTAATTAGATATGATTATTATTAAATGTAATGTCTTATTTTGTGTGCCCTCCTCATCTATAGAAGAAGGAGGGGTAGGAGTTTGGAGATTATCCTGGAATGTATGCAAGTATTAGGGTTGCTCCATAAGTTCCTCTTTATCCTTCCTCTTTTCTTCTCGCTCATAACAATGGTCCGATCCGCCGGTCTTCGCCCGCTGCCCTGGCAGCCGCCGGGAACCAACACCGTGCTCGACCTCCACGACATCCGCAATGACCGTCGGCGATGAGTGCCCTCATTGCCAACCACCTCGCCAACGCCAAACGCATCAAGGAGGAATCCTCTTTGGCACTTCGCTCGTTGTCCCTCGCTGGGGAACCACAGGAGGATGTTTCCTCCCCTTCCGGCGTCGAACAGATTGCCCCACCCTCCCCTTCCAACGCCGAGCAGCCCGCCCCACCTCCCCCTTCCAGCGTCGAGCAGCCCGCCCCACCTTCCCCTTCCAGCGTCATCATCGTCGATCAGCCTGTCCCAGCTTCCCCTTCCCGCGCCTCCGAGCAGCCTGCAACCAAGCATCTTCCCACGGCTTCTGTGTTCCTCATCGCCCTCGCACCAGACTCGCAAGTCAGCGGCCCCGATCCAGGAACTGCTTCGCCACTCGTTTCCCTCCAGCAGTGCAAACCAACCTCACGCATTGATGCAGACTGCCTCGTCTCTCCCACCGTCCCGCCAAACAATCCATGCATCGGCTCGTTTCTCCCAGCCATCGAGCCACGCGCCCGCTGGGATATTTACAGCATTTCATCATGTCATATTTCCCATACAATCCTCACTATTCCCGGGCCCACACAAAGCAGCTTCCTCCATATATTTTCTTTCTCTTCATCCACACCATCCTCACTGTTCCCGGGCCCCACAAATATACCCACGCCAAAAACTCAACCTTTTCCCTCCCTCCTGCAGCCCCATCACATCTTCCATCAGTTCTCCTCTCTCTTCCTTGAGCCTCACACTAGCTGCCAACAATTGCCTACCATACACTCTCACTTTCTTTATTTTTCCTCCATTGTCTTGTCACATCAACTTTTTTGTCCTTACTTTATTTGTCCTCTTCCAAACAAAAGCGCAACCACTTTTCCCTCTCCTAGCTGCCGCCCCCCCCCCCCCCTCCATACTCATCCAGCGCCAACTTTCACCCTCACACACCACCCACTCTAGTTGTCCCCCTTTCTTCTCACCGCACTCTAATAACACATAAAATCTCAGCCAAAAATTTTCTTCCGTTTTTAACACCTCTTCGTTCGTTCTCCTCCTGGCACTCGCCACCGCCACTGACAATGCACAACTTTTTCCTCGTCAAAATCCTTAAAGACCCTGACAAAAGAATAAAACTCGACCTTGAGGACAAGGTCGATTTTCAAGAGCAATATAGTGTTACGTCTACACTTTCACCCAAGTGAACCCTCCGCATTGGGATCACCGACGTACGCTTATGGAAGCCGACACAATTATTTGGAGCACGCGCATGGAAGCCGCCATGATTATTTCTTTTGTAATGAAGTGTGTTAATTATTTAATTAATATTAATTGAATAGTATTTAATTAATATTAATTAGATATTATTATTAAATGTAATGCCTTATTTTGTGTGCCCTCCCCATCTATATAAGAGGGAGGGGTAGGAGTTTGGAGATTATCCTGAAATGTATGCAAGTATTAGTGTTGCTCCTTAAGTTCCTCTTTATCCTTCCTCTTTTCTTCTCGCTCATCACCGCCGGCCCCCCTCTCCTCGCCGGATTCCTCCCGGGAAATTATCAAGATAATAACAGTAGTCGCCCCAATTTCCATGTACTAAATGTATAGAGAATATATAACCATGCTCTAAAATTCAAATACCATTTAATCAAAATGTCCAAAATGAGTTATAGACTACAAACTTGGAAAAAATCAGGTGAAAAAGAAACTCACGTGTTCTTAATGACCAAAGCTTCTTCCATTTGTTTCCCCTTCACCCATTCAGATGCTGAATAAAAACAGAAGCCGGATTATAAATACAATAAATTTCATAAACAGAAAAGAATAAACTAAAAGAGATCACAAACAGGCTTGCATGAAATTGTAGAAGCTTCAAAAGGTAGTGTGCCCACTCATTCCAATGACCCATAACCCACGTCAGGACCAGCCAATCAAATTGCACCATGACTACTTCGAAAATTGAAATAAGAAGACTAGCGAAATCAACAAAAAGACTAACTTGCAATCAAAGACACTAAGGCCTTGTTTGGAAAGTTGGCTCGCACCAACGACGGAACGGAGGAATGGGGAATGTTGCAGTCCCTTCGTCCAATCATTGATGGAGCGCGGAACGCTGGAAATTGACCTTTGGGTGCCGTACGGAATGAAATTCCTCATTTCACCTCTTTGGGCACGCCCTCATTTTGTCTTTGTCAACGACGTACCACGAGCTGCCGGACCGCCAAACAGGGCCTATGCTAAACCCCCATTTTCAACGGGAGTTTTAGATCACTAGTAATTATGTAAATGCTAAAGTACACTTGCATATTATATCTCCAGGTTTTTTATAGAGATTTTACCATCATGATATTGATGAGATATACCACAAGTAAAGGCTTCAAATCCAAAATTTAATGAAAGAATTCAACTTTTATTTGAAAATACTCACTGAGTGAATTTGGATATAACAAAGCTAACAGAATTTTGCAATTATTATTAGTTCTAAATGCCGTAGTGTTAATTGTTTTGATAGAAATTAATCTACATTAATGATGTTGGAAGTATTTACATTCAAGAGAAGATTGTATCGTCAACCAAATTCAGTAAATAGTGCAAAGATATAATGTTCAAAACTCAACCATAAATCTCACTCACATTGAAACTCAAGCTTACACAAATTGAAACTGAAGGCAAAACCAAAACTTAGCTTATCCTTTTCTTACTTTTCTCTCTTATCGTCAGGCTCGATTGGTTTTCTTTAGTTATGCAGAAAGGAAACAACCACATTTATTTTATGTTTCACATTTTAAATATTGTGTATGATGCACTATCTTTTATTTCACACATTTTGTTTTCTTGCATTTTATGTAAGTTGGATAAATAGTAGTAGTGTATTCTCTGTGATGTGATTATCTAGGTAATATTTATTGATTTTAGATTAAACAGGCATAATCAATTTATTTGGTCAGGTTGACTGAATTTTCTCACTTACTCTGCTTTTGGGCCTGAGCCTTAATTTTGAGCCAACAGTTGACTTATTGGATATTACACTCATCCGGGAATCTTTAATCGATTGAATTATAACATGTTCATTCCCATTCCAACAGCACATGAAGCTCCCCTTACACATTCCACTGTAATTATATTTTCTGATGACCATTAAAGTGAAAAAATAATTCAAATGAAAACCCCTACGTCCGAGACATACCCTTCCACCCACTCCAAGATGTGCCCATCCTTTATCTACTTCCATGCCCATGAGCTCACCCCAGAACACCGGGGCCGAAATCTGTTTAAAACAAAACAGGCAAAAAAAGTAGGATGATTTTTTAACTGAAAGTGCTGCAGCTTCTTAGAATGAACCCACGGGCTTCAATCTTCTACCTCGCCTTCTTCCTCTCCACCATTTCTCAGACATCTTACGTTCATCATCCCTCCACGGATTTTGACATGCTTCTTCCTCAACATAGCGTCATTCTCCTAGCGAGCCGCCACAGCCTTCACAGTGTGTGTGAGGTGTCCTTTGTCTTCCTCTGCATATTCCACCGACCTCCTTATTCTATCATTCCCAAATATTGTAATATCTTTCATCGTCTTTAGACTTGACTCTATTTGATTTATAAGTAGTTAAACCTTGTCAAACTAAGAGAAATTTCTTTGATTGTATTTTTTCCTACTTGATTTCATTGTGCATACCCTATATATTATTTTGGTGAACATTGATTGATATCTATTGAATGTTATGTGGTGCTGCTATAAAAAATTGATTCTTAATCATTGAAGATTACTCCAAAATTGAGTAGAATCTACTATCACATTAATTTGATTCAATTGCATTTCAAGTCACTTTACAGTGCATGTATAACTACTGGAGTGCAACTACTTAATCTATTAAAAGTTGAAAGGGAAGCCGATAATCTGAAACCACGATTGTCATCGTCATTTTGTATCTTCATGAGCCAAATAGTGTTTGAATTATATCTTCATTCACTCTACGACTACCAATTGTTCTAATAATGTTGCTCAACTATATTTTATGGAGCATCAGTTGAGTTTAGTAGTTTTAATATATTTATGTATGAGTGGTTTAGTCCCACATCTTGAGTCTAGTATTAAGTGTCATTGTAAGTCCTATATATTTCCCCCTATGTGGATGAATAGATCTATCAAATATTTCCTCCTCTTGATTTCTACTTGGTATCAGAGCTAATAGGGTTTGGTTTTATCTCTGCGGGTCTCTGCTTCTGCCCTGTCCCAGTTCTGCGCCGCTGCTAGGGCTCACAAAGTGTCGCTCCCTTCCCGCTCCCGTCGACGGAATCACCGTCTGATTCCATCGACGGGAGTGGCTCCTTTCCCGTTCCCCCGCTTCCTTCGACGATGGTGTCGATCGCTCTGTTGCTGCTTTCCCGACGGCTGCTTCTACATCGATGCCGATCGACGATCCCTGCTTCATCTTCATCGACAGCTGCTTCATCTTCCATCGACGGCACGAGCCATCTTCATCAACGACACGGCTGCTTCATCTTCCATCGACGATGCCGATCCCGTCTTCCATCGACGATGCTGCCCTCTTCCATCGACGTCGACGATCCCGTCGTTCTCTTCTGCCATCGTCGACGACTGCTACTGCTTCTCCCGCCGCCTCCTGCTGCTGCTCCAGATGCCGGGCCCTCCTCTTCTCCCGCCACCTCCTGCTGCTGCGGCTTCTTCTTCTCCGGCATGCGCGGCTGGATCTGCCTGGATCTGCTTTTGCCTTCCTCGACCGCTGGATCTTCTGCCTTCCTCGTCGCTAGAAGGAGTTGTTGCTGCTTCCATCGACGGTTACTGTTCAGATCTGCTCTCTCCACTGCAGATCTGATGCTTCCAGCCGCTGTTACCATTTCCTTGGTGCTACTCTCTTGCCGTTGCTGAAGTTGTGTTTGTTTATCGGTCATTTTATGTGGTCTTTTATTTTTTCTGTTGTTAGTAGTCATTTCATATCGTCGTGTTATGCCAATATGCATGTGCCTTTCACGTGAGGGGGAGTGTTGGGATGAAGGAGACTCGGATGATCTTTCCCGTTGTTCGCCTTAGTCCCACACGGCCTCTAGGCTTATGTCGTGCGTTGTTTGTGTCTCCCCAAGTTTTTCCTTGTGATTGGTAGGTGGTATGGTCTTTGGTGGTTGTTTTTTCCCTTTTCTCTCTTATCCCCGCGGTCACGTAGATCTGTGCGAGAGGTGTTATCCCCGCAGTCTCGTTGATTCGTGTGTGTGGTGTTATCCCCGCAGTCTCGTTGATTCGTGAGTGTGGTGTTATCCCCGCGGTCACGTAGATTCGTGTGTGTGGTTTCTTTCTTGTGGTGTACCGTGTGTGGGAGTATCCCCGGTCACCCGTCTTGTCCCACTTTGCCTACCATTTTTACTATCTCTTTATGATATCCAAGCTGAAGGTTTCCCCTTCAGCTTGAGGGGGAGAGTTGAGTTTAGTAGTTTTAATATATTTATGTATGAGTGGGTTTAGTCCCACATCTTGAGTCTAGTATTAAGTGTCATTGTAAGTCCTATATATTTCCCCCTATGTGGATGAATAGATCTATCAAATATTTCCTCCTCTTGATTTCTACTGCATCATCTTGTTTATTGGATTTTATGATTTCTCTTCTCATTTCTTTCTATGATTATTAGAAAATATAAGGTAAGAAACAATTCTCTTGAATCTTGATATCTTCTTTATTCTTGCCAATTTGATTTGAATCTAAACCCGGTACATTATCGTCAAACCTCATGCTAATGCAATAGATGGGATAGAAAAGGATTCTTTTTTAAGGTTCCCTAGGCCAAAAAAATTGAATTAAAATTGTGTCTTAGATTTTTATTTCAACAAAAGGGGGTAGCCTGGTCCACAAAGCATCCTCGCGCAGCGAGGGTCTAGGGAAGGGTCCCACCACAAGGGTGAAATGTAGGCAAACCTTACCCTGCAATTTTGCAAGAGGCATGACTCGAACCCGTGACCTCACGGCCACACGGGAACACCTCAACCTATGTTATTTAAGGCACACCAAGGCTCAAAGGGGTCCTGGAGCCTAGGCGCAAAAAAGAAAAAGAAAAAGAAAAAATATATAGTTTATTAAATACAAAATACATATAAAATAAATCTACCACCATATCAGCACACTGCACACTATAATTATGAACATCCATGCAATAATTAATAACCACGGGTGGATTAAAATTAGTATTTTTCACAATTTTAGAGATCTGCCAAATTGATTTTCGGAAATAAGAAAAACATGGTTGTCACTTCTTTTTATGCCGAAAGAACTCTTATGTTCTTTGATATCTACAAAGAAAAAATATTAATTAATAGCAAAGGTCAAATGTTATAACATTTTTAAAACATCACTAAGTCTTGGTTTGACAAAATATATATATGCTAGGACATGTAATTTATTAGGCTAAATAAATGATAATAAAAATCAAAGATTATAATAATTGTTTATCACTCTAGATACAAAAAAGTTATCCAAATAACATTGTTAAGTAGATAACAAATTTAGGCAATAAGACACAAGGAAATGCATGATATTCAGAAGGATGTTTCCCAAAAGCACAAGTTTTTAGCACACCATCAACAACAAAGTGGGCTACAAAAGATGGCTCAAGCAAAAGAATGTGAGATTGGAAGAAAAAATAGTAGTTCAAACATAGAAGAAGTTAGTAACCGGGCAAATCTCAGGAAGATGGCTCAATTATAGAGGACTCGTTGAGCGACTAGAGAAATAATTTGATCTCAGAACTACTTTAACCATCGACAACAAAAGATTGTTGCATCCACGACAAACGATTAATAGCACACCAAATTATTTGCTTGAAAACCAAATAATGAGCCTAATGTGGTAGCAGTTCCTGCAATACCTTTAGGCGAGCAAGAGGAGCTTCACATCGGCGAGAGCTTCAACGGGAGGGGCTTCATGGTTGGTGGCAAGTGAGTATCAGCAAGGGAGAGAGAGAGAGAGAGAGAGAGAGAGAGAGAGAGAGAGAGAGAGAGAGAGAGAGAGAGAGAGAGAGAGGAGAGAGAGAGAGAGAGAGAGAAAGAGTCCGACTGTCGAGAGGAGGCAGGTGCACGAAGAAAAATAACGAGCGGGTTGTCGGGCTTACATGAGAAAAGAAAAATAAAAACCCTAAAAAAACGAGAACTTCAACCAGAGCCTTAGACTGTCCAGAAGACCCAAGGCACGCCTTAGCCGAAACGAGGCCTCTCGCGCCTGGTGCGCCCGCCACATGTCCTCAACTGGTGCGCCAAGGCTCCCCAGTGCCAAGAGGAAATCATCGGCTCTTTCAGGCCTATACAAAAATCTATTGAACAAAATTAAAAAATTATCTTTCATAATTTTTTTAAAGTGATTCTTGAAGAGGAAACCACCCTCATATTATTTTCCCTCAAATGTTCAGAAACCTCAAGAATCTTGGCAACGACAATGACAGCTTTGTTGTAGTGGTGGTGGTCGACTAATAAAAGATAACTAATAAATGTATGTCTAAATGGACAACAACTGAATAACGAAGGAAAGCAATTTCAAGGACATCATAATGGTATGCGGTTAGATGAGAGCCTAAAAGAATGAGATCTTCATTAGAGGGATTGTATTTTAAAATAAATGAATGAGGTCTTTCTTAAGGTATAAGTAAAAATAACGAGATTTGTTTAGGATTAAAGATCAAGGATGAGGTCTTCATTAGAGGGATAAGATTTATAGTCTGGGGGATGAAGACACCTTTTGGGGGGGAATATAGATTTGAGATCAATGGATAAAGTTCTTTTCAAGTAATTCATTTAAACAAAAAATATATTTATTTAGAGCTCTAAGATCAACAGATGCAATCTTTCTTGAAGGTTTAAGTCCAATGGATGAGATTCTTTAATGGAGGGATATCAAATCAGTTTATAATATTGTGTAGTATATAGAGGTTAATATCCACATATGAGGTCCCTTTTTGAGGGGATAAGTTCAAAGGAAGAGATCAATTAATTATGTATAAATATAAAAACCAAATAGCTCTCTTAAAAAATTTCCCAAATCAAAGTTTGAACTGTAGATTGTTTGACATTAACCATTTTCCCACCCTTTGTTCATACAGAAACAAGATTCTGAACTATAATAAAATGGGACGCTCTTTACAACAGCTGACTAAAAACTTTTACAAGAACAAAAATCCGAAAAGTCCATCAGAAATAAAGGTTATTACAATAAAAACTTACCAACGGAGGAAGAGGAGATAGCAGAACCGCATCCAAAGGTCTTAAAACGGGCATCGACGATTTTGCCGGTGTTATCGTCGACCTTGATTTGGAGCTTCATAACATCACCGCACGCCGGAGCGCCAACCAGACCCGTCCCCACTGTGGGATCGTTCTTGTCAAACGACCCGACATTCCTAGGGTTGTTGTAGTGGTCCACCACCCGCTCGTGGTACCCACGAGCCTCCCCGGAAGGAAAGGCCGCCACCTGCCTCCCAAATCCTAACCCCAGAAGTCGCTTCCCTCCGGCTCTCAGCATCCTCGACTCTATTGGGGGGGAGTTGTTGCTGATGAGAAAGCTGCAGTGAAAAACCAGTGGTGAGAATAGAGTTGTTAGGAAAGCAACGATAAGAAAACTACAAACTATTTGAAGAATTTGAATTTTTGTGTTGCTCAGAATGGTGCTTTATGTTTATTTGTTTAGAAAACAGTTGTTTGAAAGATGTTGACATTCAAATAACGAATTGCTCATCCATAATATAAATATAATAAAACATATTAAAACAATGATCACAAAAAATCATCACTTCACTTGAATCCCGAGATGCTGATATTTGTCCCTCCTTTGATTTACTCGTTAAATTGTAAACCCAAAACAATGATCATAGATTATCCACATATGATATGCATACATATTTATATAAACAGACACACATACGTATTCACATACACATACATTCATAATGCCCTAGGACAAACCCAATTTTGAAAGAGAAGCCCAAATTTGATATCATAATGATCGTAGATTATCCACGGACACATACATTTTCATATAAACCAACAATCAAGGTGAGATTCCCGGAATAATCTCAGAGTTATATTGAAAGGCTTTTTTTTTGCTGGCTTATCACATATCACTGAGAAATTGGACCACAAAATTTACCAAAAACCCATATAAATCAAATTAATAGGCACATAACTTCCTACGAGAACAAATATAAAAAAAGTGCACTAATATCAGAAACTTTTTAAGGGACCATTCGGATTGCAGGGTTTGGAATTGAGGAATTGGAATTCAGTCAATTTCAAAACCAGTATGAATTGGAATTGAGCTAAATTTCAATTATGTTATTTTGTTGCATGATGGAATTGAACAACAGGATTTGAAATTGAGCAATTTTATTGTTCGGTTTGCAGGATAGAATTCATTCACAGGAATTGAAAGTTAAAAACAGTTGTTATTCAAAATAACTAAATGATAAAAGCAGAATTTAACCGAATGAGGAATAGTTCAAGTAGGATAGTTATGATCCAAAATCAATTCTTTTCGCTTACAAATCAAAGACAACCATAGAGGTGATTTACACGTCAAACAAAAAAATACTGCATAATTAAAATCTGATTAGATTTGAGTACTCCATATATGTGATTTTTTTTGGTGCTAATCTAAAATGCATCTATATCCAGCAGGACCTAAAGTCAAATTTTGAATAAATAAATCCAGCAGGATGAACAAAAAATGCATCTATATCCCCAATTCAAATGCCGCCCACTTCATCATCATGATAAACAAGGAAATTCAGCAGGACATAAAGTTAAATTTTGAATCAATAAACATATAGAAACTCCTGGCCGGCTAGAGATCCAATAGAACTTGAAATTTTAATTTAACCCTGGCCAGCTCCTACTAACAAGGAAAAGGTGGAAATATATCACTACAAAATCTAACCAGAGTAACCAGTAATGTCAATATATCCCTTCCCACAGAGATATACTGATTATATAGGTATATAGATGTATTTAGCACATTTAGAAGGCCTGGATCTAGGGATGCACAATAATGGCAAAACAGATCAAGAAGAAGTAGAGCACAAAAGTAGAGGAAGAAGAAAAAGAAGGGGCAGACCTTGTCACCGGCGGCAAACTTGCGGAATCTAGAGCGACGACCTAGGGCTTCTCTGATATCGGGCTCCACAATATAAAACCGCACATGAACAACAAGCAGAGAATGAAGGAGAAGAAGAAGAAATAACACCGGCGGAAAATCTGATGCAAACTGAGCAATCCAAAAAAAAACAGATGAAACTTTTGAGTAAACTGATGCCCAAAAGAAGGAGAATGAATCTTCAGAGAACGTATTCACCATAGATCTATAAACGGGGCGTACTCCTTAGAGAACGTATTCACCATAGATCTATAAACGGGGCGTCTCCTTAAACTGCTCATTGTAGGGACGTCGGTGGTAGGGATGGGATTGCGCAACGGCTAGGGAAGCGACTGTGACGAGCACAGGAAGAAAACGTCTGGGTGTAAGTAAAAACCAACCAAACCAAACAGCACAGCACAGTTCGGTTCGGTTTTCGTTGGCGATGGTTCGGTTACAGTTTCAAATTTTGAAATACCGCACGGTTCGGTTCGGTTCACGATTTTTAATGCTAAACCGAACCAAATCAAACTGAATCATATAGATGTTACAATATAATTTCTAATATATATAATATAATAATAATATGATACCATAGATTATTTATATAAATGATTTTCATTTCAAATCATATACAATTGTATTTATGTTTCAATTTTTTACCTTGAATAAATATCATGTATGTCGTTTAATTTTTATTCATGGTCTTAGATTATGTATTATGTTTTAATTTTTGAAACCACATAAACCGAATCATTCAGTTCGGTTCGGTTCCAATGATTTGCGCGGTTCGGTTCAGTTCCAGATTTCTGGAAAACCATGTAGGGGTGATTTCGTTTGCAGTTTTGCTCAAAAACCGAACCAAACCGAACTGTTACACCCTTACATGGGGTACGGGTTCTCCTGGCTCTCTCCCAGGATCTCAAGTAATGGCGAGGGTGTGGGTTATCGTTGTGGACCGGATGCGACATGCGCAAAAGAGGAAAAATCGATTTTCTGAGATTTTATTTTATTTTCCACCGCTCACTCTCTGATCTATAGAACCTTTCTATTTCTCATGACTCCCCTAATTTTATCGTATTTGTAGCCTTGAGGTGTTGTCGTGTGACCTTGAGATCACGGGTTCAAGTCCTGGAAGCAACCTCTTGCAAAATGCAGGGTAAGGTTTGCCTACATTTCATCCTTGTGGTTGGACCCTTCCTCGGACCCTCGCTACGCGGGGATGCTTTGTGCACCGGGCTGCCCATTTTTTGTGTGGCCCTCAAAAATGGAAACCTTATCTTTCTTTATACTAATGGGGACTCGAAAGAATGATGGTGTAATATTTGCTCTACCAAGAACATCCTTTATGATTCCCCTTTTCATTTTAAAATCTACACAAATTTGGTCTTCATGTTCCCGCCTGCTCTTCCCACCCAAATTTGATTATTGTCATGCTAAATTCCAAGGTGAGCTTGGAGTAGCCGATCTCAGCAAGGCCTCCCAAATGCATTACCTCATCATATTCGCCACCGGCCTGTGGAGGTGCAGCGAACGAAGAACATCCTAACTTATATACTTATAATCTGTAAACTTTTTATCCTTCAACTGCAAGTACCTCTCCACATGGGTCGGATGGGAGAATGGCAACATCGCGTCCCTGATCTCATCCACGTTCATGCCTGAGCTTCCTCCTTCATCGACCCTTCGCTTCTTTGAATCCGTAGATTTCTGTTATGGGCTTGGTTCGTTGCGGATTGTTGGCAGCGAAGACACAAAGGGTCAAGCCTAGAACGGTGGAGGCGGAGATGAGAGAGGAAGAAACCCCTAGAGGGTGGAAGCAGGAGAGAAGAGCTTAGAGAGAGAGGGAGAGGAATTTAAAGAGAGAGAGAAAAGGGAAATTTCATAATTCATTTCTTCATTTCCAAATACAAGACCGGGTCTATTATATAGAACCCCCAGGAGGCAACCCCGTAATTACATGAAACACATACAATACTAAAATGCATAAATACTAATATAATAAGACTTGACCCACTAAAACACCTAAAATACTCTAACTTGACTCAATCATAATAAAGACTAAACATAATAAAGACTCGCTACAACATACTATTAATATAATAGGATAACTGATGGTGGACCCGTAACAAATTATTCTTGGAATATACTGTTGAAGGCATTGTCGGCTTGGGAGAAGAAGAAAGAAAGAAAGAAAACGGAGCGGCAAACTACGAAATGGGGGTTGAGGAAGACAGAGCACGATGAACACTTGAGGTCCATGTACATTTTGGTGCTCCCCGGATGAATAGAATATTTGGAGAAGTGCATTTCATATATTAGTTCATCGAATAGTTTACCAAAATTTGGGATGCACAAGATGTCGTCCTTCCGCAGTAGTCCATCCCCATACAAAAATACGTTATTGGAATCCTTGTCTCCTCTTTCATATCGCCGCATGATTTCATCAAGCTCCAAGGACTTTCATACTCTATCTCAAATATCATATTGGACCTCGGTCCAGTTCAAATATGTCGTAGTTGCAGTGTCTTTTCCCACGCAACTGATCACCAAGGCTTCCAACTCACTATCGAGGAGGACATCATATTGCCAAGATCCAATTTCCCTGACCTGAAGTCCGCCTGCTCAATATGGCACAAACACGCAAAATGTATGTACACAAGTGAGAGGTGCAGCAGTCGGTTGTAAGCCTCGGCGGTCGCGCATCGAGTGCAGTAATCACTACCCGACAATTATCCTACACATCTCAGCAGATGGTGGACTCGCAGTAGAGATGTGCTGTTATTTTCAGTTTCTCGCGGTTGAGAAGGACTCGCTCCGCCCCTAATCATCTATGCACGTAAAGCACACAGTTAAGCGAGTCGATAAACAACAAACACGGAACACTCAGTTTCCCAAGCAATCAAACACACTGATCCTAAGTGGACATTCTTCCGACAATCTTTTAAGTACTTTAAGACTTTCGCACTCTTAGTTATTAAAGGCACAAGGCACACCAAAGCGCAAAGGGGTCTTGGAGCCTACGCTCAAGGCGCAGACGCGCGCCTGACGAAGGTAAGGCGCAACCACATTCATTTTAAAAAAATCGACATCAAACATCAATTCATTTTCTTGATCTGATTATTCATCTATTCTACTCATTAATCATTCATTACTATTATTTATATCTCTTCAAAAATAGAATCAATATGGTCACTTGCATCATATCTAAGTTTCAACGCTCGATTATGTCTCACAAACACAATCATACAATAGTAATGAATGAATGATGGTTTGGATCGTCTGAATGATGGTTGGGATCGTGTGAATGATGGTTGGGATCGTCTGAATGATTGTTGGGATCGTCTGACGACTCACTACAACTCCTAAACACATCATCACATAAATATAACATAGCATGTGCACATCATCAAGAGGATTGTGGGGGATCACGACCACACAATCACACACTTTCATGGTGTGCACACAAGTTACACACTCAACAAGATGTCCATTTTATAATAGGAGGTTTAGAGTCATCTCCAATTGGATCTCAAGACAGGAGGTCTAGGATCATCTCCACATAAAGTTTCATGACAGGAGTTCTAAGGTCATCTCCATGTCCAATCTTATAACACATACATACAAAACTCAATTGACAGTCCTATCATTCAACTACAATAAATTCATCCCTCTACATGGTGAGCATTAACCATGATTTAGTCATCTCAACACCGTGAAGAGGTCATCTTGCTACCTTAACAGTCTCGATCGTCGGACTACACAACCAACGTTATAATCACTCCCACGTAGTGTTCCCGCACATAATATATATATATATATTATCTTTTTCACTATAGTCAATAACCCCCAATGTATATATATATAATCTAAGCGTTAAAAACACTATATTTTTTTGATTTAGGTGTATATAGATCATGGGGGAATGGAAAGAGGAATCAAACCCTAGCGTCGTGTGTACACAACGAAAGCTGACATAAGAGAAGACCAACCATGGGCTACAGAAGTAAACAATTTTGAGAAGCTGGAAGGGTTTTGATGATGATGGGATTGCAGATGAGACGAAAAGGAGTAGATGAAGAAATACAGATCTACGAAAAATTCAAAACGTAAGCCAGAACCAGGTCGCTAATCAAATAAGGAGGCAAGTTTATAAGGCTTCGCGCCTGCGCAGAGTAAAACTAGGGATTCAAGGGGAAGAATGCTTTGGATACCTGGCTAGGGTTTCTGAACCTGTCGTAGAGCAAGTGCAACGTGAGAGACGAGTTTTCCGCTTGTGAGAAATGAGGATGAGATCGGGAGAATGGGTTTTAGGTTAGAGAGATTTGTAGGTGCGTTCTCCCACCAAGTTTTAGGTGGGAGATTAAATACAGTCGTATGATCTGGCATCCTACGACGGATCTGTTTTCGCGGAATACCGACAGTATTTTTAATTGACAAATACGACAGTATTTCGATCAATCACGGTGAACCAACGGTTTGATGCGCGCGATCGTAGGTGAGAGAAACCCACCTACAATTTTAGGTTATCTATCTGAGAATTATATTCGAATTCCAAAACTACCAATAGCATTAATTTAATAAATGATGTTCTGGAATTATAAAAATACTGAAATCAAGTTAGGGTGCAAAATGCATCTAATAAATGAGTTGGAGTGTGCAAGTGCCAAAAATATAAACTTGGGGTGCAATGTGTCAAACACCCATAATTGAGGGGTGTTAAGTGCCAAAAATCCAGGGATTTTGGCACTTTGCACCCCCCCCCCCCCCCCCCCCCCCCCCCCCCAGTTAGGGGTTTGGCATATTGCACCCCAAGTTTATATTTTTGGCACTGTTACAAGTTGGTTTATTAGTTTAAGGTTTATTGATGTCAAGTTGTATTTTGCCCTCTCCTATATATAAAGGAGAGACCCCTTATTCTAAGCAAGAAAGTCTTTTTCCATCCAACATGGTATCAGAGGTAACGGGGGTGACCTAGCGCGCTCGGTTCGTTCCGCGGCCTTTCGATCGTCTGCGACTCAAGCGGCGTCTTCCGCCTCTCGCGATCGTCCCTACGATCTTCCCCCTTCGAGCGATCGTCTCCTTCAGCTTCGATAGGCAGCCGTTCCCGCTAGACGCGTCTTCCGCGATCGTCTTCTAGCAGCGTCCGTCAGCGGCGCCAGCAGCGTCCGTCCAGCAGCGTCCGTCCAGCCGTCCAGCGGCGTCCGTCCAGCCGTCCAGCGGCTTCTTCCGTGTCTCCGTCCAACAGCGTCCGTCCAGCGGCGCCTCCAGCGGCGGCCTCCAGCCGTTTTTTTTCTCGTCCGTGCCCTGGACGCCGGCTGTATGTTCCGGTGAGCTCGATCCCGGCGTCCAGTCCTTCTGATGGTCTTCTTGGCTCGGCACATCGTCGGGCTTGCGCGTCCTTGTCTCTTTCTATGAGCAGGGCTTGAAGATTCTCTTTGTGGGTGTTGTTTCTTCCTTCCGTGGTTTCTATCCTCGGGTTCTGATGTCGGGAAGTGTTGACTCCACCCCGCCGTCCTCTGGTTCCTCTCCAGCTTCTAACATGGGCTCCAACCGCCATGTTCATGATCATGGGACTCCTCAGATCACGACCATGAAACTTGACGGCCTCAATTACTTGTCGTGGGCTCGTTCCATCACTCTTTCCCTCAAGAGTCGGCGTCTGTATGGCTATGTCACCGGGACTACTGCTGCTCCAGCGTCGACCGCTCCCGAGTGGCCTCAGTGGGAATCTGAAAACTCTCTCGTGATTCATGGATGCTCAACTCCATGCAGGAGTCCATTGCCCGGAATTATCTCTTCCTTGACACTGCCGCCGACATCTGGAAACGTGTTGCAGCCACCTATTCCAGCTGTAACAATGTTGCCCAGATCTTTCAGCTTCGTCGTAGGATCTTTATGCTGCGCCAAGGCGATCGCTCCCCTTCCTCCTATTATTTGGAGTTCACCCAGTTATATCAAGAATATGATCACTTCGATGCGATCACCTTTGTCTCGCCTGAAGATGTTGCTCAGGTTCGGGCTCGTGACGATCGCAATAGGATCTTTGAGTTTCTCCATGGGTTGCATCGTGACTTTGACCAGATCAGTGTCCAAATTCTTGGGAGATCACCTCTCCCGTCCTTTCCAGAGGTTTACAGTCTTGTCCAACACGAATTTGATCGTCGTCAGACTCTTCATCCCGAGCCTTCTTCCGATGGCTCCGCTCTTGCTGCTCACTTTCGTCCCAGTGGGCGACCTCCTCGGGACTACCCTCCTAAGTCTGGTGACAAGGATCATCTGATTTGTGACTATTGCGGAAAGGCTCGCCACACCAAGGACACTTGCTTCAAGCTTCACGGTTTCCCTCCACCTAGGGGTGGACCAGCTACCCGTGGTGGTCGCGGACCATGGCCGTTCTCAGAGGCGTGCTTCACATGGCCCATCGGCCCATCTCTCTGATGCTACTGATGATCGGTCCTCTCTTGCAGCCCCTTCGGCTCTCTCCTCCGACGAGATTCTTGCGCTTCGTCGTCTGATGCTTGGCCAGTCCTCAGAGGTGCCTTCTTCCTCCTCCTCCTATGCCCATCAGGAGCCTCCAGGAGCTCACTCAGCTACCAGTCATTCCTCCACCCAGTGGATCATCGACAGCGGCGCCACTGATCATATGACCGGCACTGCTTCAGGTTTTGTCTCCTACTCCCCTCTGTCTGGACGTGACAAGGTGAGTATTGATGATGGTTCTTTTTCCTTCATTGCTGGCAAAGGAACCATACCCTGCTCATCCCTCACGCTCTCCTCCGTCCTTCATGTTCCTAAATTTACTCGAAACCTGTTTTCTATTAGTCAGTTGACTAACTCCATGCATTGCTCCGTGACTTTTTTCCCTTCTTCTTGTGTTTTTCAGGATCTGACGACGGGGAAGGTGATTGGAGCTGGTAGATTGCGTGATGGCTTGTACCTATTTGACCCCTCCAGTTCGGCATCTCCTCCACCGCGTGCTCTTCATGTCGCTTCTCTGTCCACCCTGGATTCCTGGCACTGTCGGCTTGGACAACCTTCTATCCCTGTTATGAAATTATTGTTACCTACTATGTCTATTTCTTCTCTTAAAACTTTTACCTGTGATGTATGTGAACTGGGTAAGCACAAACGGGCTTCTCTTCCACAAATGTCCCCCTTGTGTGCGACTCCTTTTGAGATTATTCACTATGATGTTTGGGGCCCTAGCCCTATTGCCTCTATTTCTGGGTTCAAATGGTTCGTTACTTTTATAGACTATTTTTCTCGTTGTACCTGGGTATACCTTATGAAAAGTAAATCTGAGGTTTTTCCTTTATTTCAACGTTTTCATAAAATGATTACCACTCAATTCAACGCTACTGTAAAAATTTTGCGAAGTGACAATGGTCGGGAGTACATTGACTCTCAATTTCAGCAGTACCTGTGTGACTTGGGTATCCTCCACCAAACTTCCTGTGCCTACACCCCTGCTCAAAATGGGGTTGCAGAGCGGAAAAATCGACACCTCCTTGAGGTTGCTCGTTGCCTGTTACTCAAAATGCATCTTCCCAAATACTACTGGGGTGAGGCTGTCCTAACGGCTACGTATCTTATTAACCGTCTCCCCACTCGTATCCTTCACTATAAAACCCCGCTTGCAGCTCTCAGTATTACTCCTACTGAGCTTCCTCCTCGTATCTTTGGTTGTGTGTTTTGTCCATGTGCACCACACATCCAAACTTGATCCTCGTGCGCTTCGGTGTGTCTTTATTGGCTACTCAAGCACTCAAAAAGGGTATAAGTGTTTTCATCCGCAGACTCGCAAGACCTTCATCTCCATGGATGTTACTTTCCATGAGTTAGAACCCTATTACGGGAGCCCTCTTCAGGGGGAGAATGCAACCGTGGAAGAGGGCTTCCCTGCTACCCCTTTACCAATCTCTCCTCCTTATCAGCCATCCACTCCTCATCAGCCATCCATCCCTGTTGTTCTGCCGTCTATTACTCCTCCCTTACAGGTTTATACTCGTCGTCGACGAGGGGGCACAAATGGTCAGCTTCTGCACAATATACCAGAATCCACGCCTGACCCGTTAACTGGCCCTCAAGGTAACCGTGCTTCTACTCACCACCCCTTATCTCTGTATGTGACTTATGACTCCTTGTCTTCTCGACATAGAGCCTTTGTCACCTCTTTGTCTTCCATTTCCATCCCTTCCTCGTGGCAGGAGGCTCTGAGGCATCAGGAGTGGAGAACGGCTATGGTGGAAGAGATGAGTGCCCTTGAGAAGAATTGCACCTGGGACCTTGTCTCCCTTCCTCAAGGCAAGACAGTGGTTGGATGCAAGTGGATCTTTTCTGTTAAACAAAACTCCCAAGGGTTGGTGGACCGCTACAAGGCCAGACTGGTGGCCAGGGGATACACCCAAATGGCAGGGATTGATTATCAGGAGACCTTTGCTCCTGTTGCAAAGATGAATTCTATCTGTATTCTGCTCTCGTGTGTCGCCTGTAAAAATTGGACTCTGAGTCAGCTTGATGTGAAAAATGTCTTCCTCCATGGAGACCTGGAAGAGGAAGTATACATGTCTTGTCCCCCTGGCCTTACTGTTGAGGGATCTGAAGGGAAAGTCTGCAGGCTGAAG
Organism: Dactylorhiza incarnata; assembly: GCA_033032865.1. Lineage (NCBI taxonomy): Eukaryota > Viridiplantae > Streptophyta > Magnoliopsida > Asparagales > Orchidaceae > Dactylorhiza > Dactylorhiza incarnata. Next base: position 693,743 of record JAWHQI010000444.1, on the reverse strand, counting down.
AAGGCCCTATATGGCCTTAAGCAATCCCCGAGGGCTTGGTTTGGAAGATTTCAACGGGCAATGGTGACCTTTGGGTTCAAACAGAGTAACGCAGATCATACTCTATTTGTAAAGCACAGACATGGAAAAGTGACGGCATTGATTGTGTATGTGGATGATATTGTAATAATTGGCGATGACATTAGGAAATAAAACACTTGAAGGTTATACTGGCTAGTGAATTTGAGGTTAAGGATCTGGGGAACCTCAAGTACTTCCTTGGCATTGAAGTTGCGAGATCCAGGCATGGTATCTTCATCTCCCAGAGAAAGTACATTCTTGACCTTCTGGAAAATACGGGGATGAGTGGGTGTCGCCCTGCTGACACACTCATAGAAACAAACCATAGATTGGGAAGAGACGAAGGAGAACCGGTGGCTGATATCAATGCCTTTCAGCGGCTAGTGGGGAGACTTATATACCTATCTCATACTCGCCCAGATATCTCGTACGTTGTCGGGGTCATTAGCTAGTTCATGCACTCTCCTAAAACTCATCACTTGGATGCTGCCAATCGGGTTCTCAGATATCTCAAGACCTCCCCTGGACGTGGAATCCTATTCTCTCCACACAAAGATCTAACCATTGAAGTCTTCACAGATGCAGATTGGGCTGGATCTGTCGATGACCGAAGATCCACTTCTGGGTATTGCACTTTAGTTGGAGGCAATCTAGTAACGTGGAGAAGCAAAAAACAACATGTCGTGGCTAGATCCAGTACCGAAGCGGAGTTTAGGGCTATGGCCCAAGATATATGTGAAGGAATGTGGATCCGATCCCTTCTTCTTGAACTTGGGATTCACGGCAAAGGACCCATCCGCCTATACTGTGATAACAAGGCGGCCATTAGCATCGCGCACAATCCCGTCCAGCATGATCGCACTAAACATGTTGAAGTCGACAGACATTTCATCAAGGAAAACATTGTAAGGGGAGTTGTTAGCACTCCTTTTGTTCCCTTCGATCAACAACTGGCAGATGTGCTAACCAAGGCTTTGTCTCATAGGGTGTTTTGGAACATTATGTCCAAGTTGGGCTTGACAGATATCACAAGCACAACTTGAGGGGGAGTGTTACAAGTTGGTTTATTAGTTTGGTTTATTGATGTCAAGTTGTATTTTGCCCTCTCCTATATATAAAGGAGAGACCCCTTATTCTAAGCAAGAAAGTCTTTTTCCATCCAACAGGCACTTTGCACCCTCCAACTCATTTAATGGAACACTTTGCACCCTCACTTGATTTCAGCCTTATTTTCTTCATTATTAAATCCGAAAATTATTAGAGGGAGGGGGTCATATTTGAAAGAAAAAAGAGATTAATTTTATTGTGAATCAATTTGATGAATTTGTTGGGCCATTTGAGAACAAGTGTTATTGTTGAAACCAGTAAATGGTCTCTGTGGAGTTCGGGACCCCCAACAAGTTGGGGGCAGCTAGCACTTACTAATCTCCTGAAGGGACTGACCGGAGCCTCGAAGCTAGACACGGACCCTTAGACTCAGCAAGGAGGACCCACCACACACCCGAAAGATCTTTAGAGTGCTTCCCCTCCCAAGCCAAAGCTGAGACTTGGGCACCTTGGAGAGCTAGAGAGCTAAACCAAAGTAACCGAGGGAAGAAGAAGCTCAGAGAACTGAGATTGGAATCCTCTCCCAAGGTGCCCGTTGAGGTCTATTTATAGTTTTTTGCTCGTGGTCTGTTAATAGCGGAATTCCGCCCTTTGGTTTTACTAAACGCACCCCAATTTGGCATGCTAACAGCCGAACTCCGCTGTTTGAAAAAACTAACGGCAGACCACCAGGGGTATAGGGGTAATTTCTCCTCCTTAGCCTATAGACAGATGGCCTGCGCGAAGGCTACTCGTGAGGGCACTCGCGAGTCTCCTCGAGAGTGCGGCCCGCGAAACCCTTCTTTGACGAGCGCTCTGCGAAGGCCCCGCTCGCCCTCCCTCTGGCGACATCCGCCGAGGCCGGGTCTCGCATTCCCCCCTGCGAGCTCCATTCGGCCTTATGAAAATCTACTGAACTGGCCGGAAGACAGAAAACGTCGAGCTAAACAGCAAGTTCGTCGAGCTGAGGAGCGATTCTATTAAACTGAACATCTCGGTACTTATACGTCGAACGCAGGGCCGAGTTCGTCGATCTCAAACTGGAGTTCGTCGAACACAGATTGGAGTTCGTCGAGCGCAGATGGGAGTTCGTCGAAAGCAGATTGAAGTTCCTCGAGCGCAGATGGGAGTTCGTCGATCGCAAAGATCTGGCCCGTCTGCCTTCCCACGAGCGGCCCGCGAGGACCCGGCTCGCCCGGCTTCTTGCGAGATCTCTCTCGCGAGAGCTCTCCCTTATTACTTTCTTCACAATGTTAACCTCTTAATCAATGCCCTTCCCTGGCGAATATCGGGGTTGTACACAATCCCCGCTCTTCGCGAGGCTATCTAGGCTTGCGAAGAAACATCCAACCCCTGGTATTCGCCATCCTCTTGATGATCTGTCAGGAATCTTTGGTGGGTCCCACCTGAGGGCTATAAATATCACCCCAAGCCACAGTGAGGCGCACCATCATTTTCCTCTTCTTTTCTCTCTCCCCTTACCGTAGTTACCAAAAGATGCCGCTTTCCAAGGAGCTTGAGGCTCGCCTGAAGGCCTCTAAGGCTGACGAGTTGTCCATCATGGCCAAAATGCTTGCATGGATGAATTGCCCGCCTCCCGCTCCGGCGCCGAAGACTAAGAAAGCGAAAGCGATCCGCCGAACCGGGGACAAATCAGTACTAGTGGAGTCTTCTCCAGACCATAGGTCCCCCGAGAAGGTATGAATCATCCCTCTAGGTAAGCCATTCAATTAAACTCTCAGAGCTTTGTTTTATCGCAGGATCATACCACCAACAAGAGTGTTGGCGAGCCCGCAAATGGGTCTCCAAACATTCCGCCAGCGAACACAGATCTCGCTGGCGAAAAGGCTGCAGGTACGTTGTCATTCTCGCCTGCTGACACATTTTGTTGACTAACGGCTCCTCGTTTCTTGGTTTGCACAGTCTCGCCTCAAAAGACCCCGCCTCACCAAGACTTGCGACCTCTGTCACCGGTCCCCCCTGACACAACCATAAAAATACCGGGGTTCAGCCATCTGGGGAGTGAGGACTCTGGCGGCTCGCGACCGGCCAAGATTCCCCCAACCAATAGCGCGGCGTACCCTCCGGGTTTAGGCAAATCTCACTTCCCCCTCTTCGGCAATGTCTTTGAGGGTCGGCCTGGGGCTCTCGCCCTCCTCCGGGTAAGGATTCCTGCACACCCCGTGATATATGAAGATTTCTCCCAACTGCTAAATCTACCTGTAATCCTTCGCAGAGAACTCCGAGACTCCGCACACCGATTCTGATTTCGGGGATGAAGAGATGCCCCCCCCCCCCCCGGAGCAGATGGAGGACTTCTTGGGAGACGCACGAGACCCCGAGGCAATGAAGCGACGAACTGCCGAGTTATTTCAGAAGCAAGGTCGGATGCTACTGGACCTCAACCTTCAAGCGAGAAGAGATGGAGAGGCTGCCGAGGAGAGGCATGCCGCCCTGATGGATGAATGTGCAAGACTTCACGCCGCGATACCTCGTGACCATGACGAGACTGCCACCTCGTCGGAGGCGCATGTCGCGAGGATGAAGGATTATGCCTACCTGATTGATCGGGAGGCTCGCGCTGCCCTCGATTATTATAACTCCAGGGTACCGCTGCGGTCAGGATCGCGAGGTGGCGGCAGATGGAAATGGTTGCCCCATTAGTCTCGCGAACCCGCCTCCCTTCTGCGAACTCTTCCTGTTTATTACTGTTTATTCTTATAATGGACAACCCCGCGACTATTCGCTACTTATATTTATGAGTTCTCGCTTGGTAGTAGTTATTGACATTTATTCATGCTGACCTCGCTGGACGATCTCGCCCGCATATTATTTCTGAAAACAATTTGTGTTTCTCGCACGCAATCAGGATGTGATGTTTCATCTAAACGCACCTCACGGCGCTTGGACTTCTTCCCGCCTTTTTTATTTTGCTATAAATAGGCCCTCATAACTGAGAGCCACCTACCGCATTAATCGCCACCCTTCTTCTTCCTCTGCTCGAAAGATCTCGCCGCCCCTCTCTTTCTTGCGCTCCTTTCTTTCTTTGCAGGCTCTTTCAAGATGGTCAATGATGTTGCCGAGGCCGAGGGTCGGCGAAAGTGTGTCTGGGCTTTCGCCGACCACACTTTCTTCAACTGCAATCTGACCAAGGAGGAGTATCTCACTGCGGTCACTGACTTCGCCCCCCCTCCCCCCCCCCCCGGGTTCACGGCGCGCCGCCCTCGCGAGGACAACGTAATCAACACCCTCTTCGCCGACGAGCTGGCCATCCACACGGCCCATTTTGCGGTCGGCATGCGCCTGCCCCTGTGGCCCGAAATCCGCCAGGTACCGATCAATCTCGCTTACATCTTCCTTTTGCCGAATTAAATCTCGCTCGCAGTGTATAGATCTCGCTTTATATTGCTCGCCAAGTGTTCAAGCACTTTGGCGTCGTTCCAGGCCAGCTTACCCCTAATGCCATAACCGTGATCGTCGCGTTCGCTTGTTATATGCGAGAAGAGCGCATCGAGTTCAGCCTTCCGGTCTTCCGGAAGTTGTTCTCCTTTCGGGCGTATAAAGATGACACAACCTACTTTGTGGGGTGGGGGATCAAGGTTGTCGAGACCGTGAATAAGGCCCACTAGTGGGCCCAAAAGTTCCTCCTCGTAAAGGGGAACTTCGACAACATTCCCTTCTCGCCGGTTCAACATGGCGAGACCACTTACCGGCCGCCGACTCTCGGCGGCCACGACGATGCTTTGTACCAGTTCTTCTGTAAGAAGAACTTCGAGGTGGTTCATCTTCGCCGGAACCTCGACTCGCTGCTCCCAGTACTCCCCGGGGAAGGTAATAATCTCGCTCGCTATCTTGCGCCCTTTCAACTTTTTACCCTAACCGTCTAACCTCCACCATTTCAGGGGAGCGAGATCTGCCCCTCAACCCCCCTTACGCGAGCAACAGGAAATCTTCATCCACCTTCGCTCTCGCGACAATGGGAGCGGAGGCCTGTCGCGAGACCATCACTCCGGCTCCGCCGTCTTCTCGGAAAAGGTCGGAGGCCTCCAGCAGTCAGAGCCTACCCCCAAAGTCCCCGCAAAAGAAGAAGCGTAAGAAGAGCCAGGGCTCGCTCCTCTCCGCGAAGGGAAAGGAGCATGCCGAGATCGCCCTCGGCGAGATCGACCTCACCAACCTCTCTGAGGAGAGGGAGGTTGATGAACAGAGCGAGGAGGCCATCAGGACCTCCCCCCCCCCCCCCCCCCCACCCCCCGCCCATTCCAGTCAACCACTGGAACTTTGGCCTTGGCCAGAAGCACAGGGATGACTCCGGCGAGCTCCTGCTGTGGTGGAAACCGGAGATCAACAAAGCCGACATCTCCACCATCCTCCCCTCTTGGGTGGAGAAAACGACCGTCAGCGGTCATGCCTTTTCCTTTTCCTTTGGCCTCTATGGTTGCGAGGATGTTGGAGCCTATAAGGATGAGACCGCGAGGACTCTCGCCTATGAGAGCGCGAGGTCCCAGCTGCGCTCCCTAGAGCTCGCCCACATGACGGGAAGGCGATGCTTGCAGTTGGAGCGCCAAAACGTGGAGCTATCCAAAGCCTACCAGGGGTCCCTTGCCGAGATTGCTCAGCTAAAGGAGAAGCTGCTCGCCGCCGAAGGTGGTGTGGTGAGTTCTCTAAACCTCGCCACCGCTCTCCTTTCCAACTTCCTCTCTAAACTTTCTTCTTTTTCTTTGTAGGATGCCGAGGCAGCCGGGAGAGCTGACGCTCGCGTCCTGAGCCTGGAGGGCGAGGTCGCTGGGCTGAAGGCTCTCAACCGCGAGCTGACCAGCGCAGCCGTCCCCCCCTCTCCTCGCCGCCTGAAGGAAGAGCGGCGGGCTCGAGACGAGGAGATCCGCGAGGAGTCCACTAACGCGGCGCGCTACATCTTCAAGGCCATGCAGGGGCCGACCTGCTGTCTGCCAATGCGGCCGGCTTGACCATCGAGGACATCGTCCCCGAGCTTTTTGTTCCGCTCCCGCCGGTTGCGAGTAGCGACGACGATGAGGAGTCTGCGAGCGACCTCTGAAGATTTGCAGTTTTGCTTTTACTTTTTGTTTTTCACTATGTTTTGGGCTGGCGAGATCGCCGCACTCTGTAATTAAACTGTGAAGTGTAAATGCAATTTTCTTTTTGGCCTTGTTTACTGTGCTCATCCTTTTTGCCTTATTATTTTTCCTATGTTTACATCTCATTCTCGCATACTCTGCCGTCGAGCAGCTTTGGTGTAGGACGTTTTCGGCTGCCTTCGCTTTTCAGTATTTAACTTAGGGCTGCAGGTTTTTTGGACCAAACTTCCGTCCCGATCTCGCGAGGGGTGATCCCGCTTCCTACCCTTCTTAGCCTTTCCGAGCGACCACCCTTGCAGGACCTCTTGCCCTGCTCCACTAACTGGCGAGAGTGTACAGGTAGAGTTCTCGCCCCCTCTTGTCATGCGAGATCCTTTCTTCTTACCGAGCGAGAAAGCCGTGGTCAGCACTGAAAACTTGTCAGCCAGAGACTTGCCAACCTGCCAGCATAATGAACTTGTCACCTTGCCAGCCTCTCCGCGAGATCAACCTGACCCACCGGCTAGTGAGAGCCCGGCAGCGGGATCGTCTGGGGCAATCCAGCATAAAGAACTGGTCACCTTGCCAGCCTCTCCGCGAGATCAACCTGACCCACCGGCTAGTGAGAGCCCGACAGCGGGATCGTCCGGGGCAATCCAGCATAAAGAACTTGTCACCTTGCCAGCCTCTCCGCGAGATCAACCTGACCCACCGGCTAGTGAGAGCCCGACAGCGGGATCGTCCGGGGCAATCCAGCAAAAAGAATTTGTCACCTTGCCAGCCTCTCCGCGAGATCAACCTGATCCACCGGCTAGTGAGAGCCCGACAGCGGGATCGTCCGGGGCAATCCAGCATAAAGAACTTGTCACCTTGCCAGCCTCTTCGTGAGATCAACCTGACCCACCGGCTAGTGAGAGCCCGGCAGCGGGATCGTCCGGGGCAATCCAGCATAAAGAACTTGTCACCTTGTCAGACTCTTCGCGAGATCAACCTGACCCACCGGCTAGTGAGAGCCCGGCAGCGGGATCGTCTGACGCAATCCAACATAAAGAACTTGTAACCTTGCCAGCCTCTTCGCGAGATCAACCTGACCAACCGGCTAGTGAGAGCCCGGCAGCGGGATCGTCCGGGGTAATCCAACATAAAGAATTTGTCACTTTGCCAGCCTCTCCGCGAGATCAACCTGACCCACCGGCTAGTGAGAGCCCGGCAGCGGGATCGTCCGGGGCAATCCAGCATAAAGAACTTGTCACTTTGCCAGCCTCTTCGCGAACTCGGGGTTTGCTGCCTCCCCGTCTACTTCCTCCGCTGCTCTCTCCATCAACTCCTCATAGGACAGAGGAACCCTCCTCTTAAGATCCATCTTAAAGAAACCTTCCCGCAGCCCCAACGTGAAGGCAAGCTGGAGGGTGTACCCTGGCACCTCTTGGACGAGGAGAACCTCCTCCCTGAACCGCTCCAGATAGTGAGCTAACGACTCCCCTGACCTCTGCTTGATATTGAAAAGTGATTTAGGATCCTTCTTCCTTTTCTTCGAAGTGGAGAAGCGCGAGAGAAAGCCCTGACGCAAGTCCTCGAAGGCATAAATCGACCCTGAGGGCAGCTGGTGGAACCAGTCCCTCGCCTTCTCCTTCAGGGTAGTAGCGAAGAGTCGGCATTTGAAGGCATCCGACATAGGTCTGATCGAGACCATGTCTTCGAACCACTGCAAGTGCTGAACGGGGTCATCCTTGCCGGTATATAGCATCATGGCCGGCTCCCTGAACCCTTCGGGGAGTGGTGCTGAGAGCACCAACTCGCAAAAAGGGCTTCCCCCGCTCACCCTCTGGACCTGCTCTACAATTCCTGCGAGCTCCCTTGGCGACCCTGCTCCTGCCGACCTCGGGCTCGTCGAGGGGCCGCTCGCCAGGGCCCAACTGGCCGGGACCTCCTCTGCTTGGACAACCCTTGCAGGGACCTCGCTCGCCACCCCCGGGTTGGGGAAGAGTTCCCGCCCTGAGAGGTCTCGCCCTGCCCCCTGGGTTGTCGCCTCCCTTCCGGCTCGCGGAGCTGGGGTATTCTCGCCAACTCCAGGTGGAGGAGCCACCTGGGGCGCTGGGGTCGCGAGACCATCGAGCGTAGTGACGAGAGCGCTCTGAAATGCTCCGAGAAGATCTCGCCTAAGGTCTGCCAGCATCTCCATTGTTGCTGGCGCTCCTGGTGATGGCGAGCCTCCGAAGCTCGCATCCCGCTCGTCCTCTCCTGCCATGTCTTCTCCTTGAGATTTTCTTGAACCAGCTGCACTCCACGCTCACCGCACTAAAAATGTTGAAACCAGTAAATGGTCTCTGTAGAGTTCGGGACCCCCAACAAGTTGGGGGGCAGCTAGCACTTACTAATCTCCTGAAGGGACTGATCGGAGCCTCGGAGCTAGACACGGACCCTTAGACTCAGCAAGGAGGACCCACCACACACCCGGAAGATCTTTAGAGCGCTTCCTCTCCCAAGCCAAAGCTGAGACTTGGGCACCTTGGAGAGCTAGAGAGCTAAACCAAAGTAACCGAGGGAAGAAGAAGCTCAGAGAACTGAGATTGGAATCCTCTCCCAAGGTGCCCTTTGAGGTCTATTTATAGTTTTTTGCTCGTGGTCTATTAATAGCGGAATTCCGCCCTTTGGTTTTACTAAACGCACCCCAATTTGGCCTGCTAACAGTCGAACTCCGTTGTTTGAAAAGGCTAACGGCAGATCACCAGGGGTATATGGGTAATTTCTCCTCCTTAGCCTATAGACATGGCATGCGCGAAGGCTACTCGCGAGGGCACTCGCGAGTCTCCTCGCGAGTGCGGCCCGCGAAACCTATGAAGCACTGATACTTCCTTGAGGGTCACGTACCCGTACCAGATACATATCCGATACCGGTACGTACCCGATACTCACGGATACACCTGTTATTCTAGTATGTAGATACACTTGGACTTGGCAGATTGTTCTGCATATTGTAATAAGATGATGTTTTTCTGAAGTAAACAAAAGACTTATGCGTGCCTTTTAGAAAAGAAAAATTACCTAGAAATGCAACTAGCGATGTTTTTTTATTATAGTAACAAAATGTACTTCAGATTTAAGTATCTTTTTTCATTTAAACTATAATGAATTTGATTTAAATTTTATCATTTATTTTTTTACTATATATTTACAGATTACATGTTTCAGATTGGTACTGTTTCTACTTGTTCAACATGAGTTTTTCTATGTTTAATATTTTGATAACTTGTCTCTAGACGAACCAGAAGTTGAAGATGCATTAATCTCCAATAATGGGGAAGAAAATGAAGAAAATGAAGAAAATGACTGATAAACATCTTTAAATTTGAAATAATTATAAATATTTTTTGTTTGAGAACTTCATATTATATTGCATTAACTATGAATTTGTATTTCAATTGGTAATTTATGCAATTATGTTTAATGTTTTATTATTTTGAGAACTTTTAATTACATTTGTGAGATTATACATATAGATTTATTATATTTAATACAACGTATCCCGCCGCACATGTATCCTAATTTTTTAAATTTTGGCGTACCGTCGTACCGGATACATATCGTACCCGGTACTCGTACCGGTACCGGTGCTTCCTAGAGCGAAACCCTTCTTTGGCGAGCGCTCTGCGAAGGCCCCGCTCGCCCTCCCTCTGGCGACATCCGCCGAGGCCGGGTCTCGCATTCCCCCTGCGAGCTCCATTCAGCCTTATGAAAATCTACTGAACTGGCCGGAAGACAGAAAACATCGAGCTAAACAGCAAGTTCGTCGAGCTGAGGAGCGATTCTATTAAACTGAACATCTCGGTACTTATACGTCGAACGCAGGGCCGAGTTCGTTGATCTCAAACTGGAGTTCGTCGAACACAGATTGGAGTTCGTCGAGCGCAGATGAGAGTTCATCGAATGCAGATTGGAGTTCGTCGAGCGCAGATGGGAGTTCGTCGATCGCGAAGATCTGGCCCGTCTGCCTTCCCACGAGCGGCCCGCGAGGACCCGGCTCGCCCGGCTTCTTGCGAGATCTCTCTCGCGAGAGCTCTCCCTTATTACTTTCTTCACAATGTTAACCTCTTAATTCATGCCCCTTCCCCGGCGAATATCGGGGTTGTACAGTTAGTCACCAACACCAAGTTCTATGTCAGTTTTTTTTCAAAAGCCAAATTCTCACTATTTCTTTCAAACACGACAAATTTAATTAATATTCATTGCAAACAAAAAAACCTAATATCTAAAATCCGATTATCACAAACCAAAAACCTAATATCTAAAATCTGATGATCAAACAGCATGAATAAACCTAAACTAAAAAAAATGCAATCTTGCTGTTTGTTGTAGAGGTTTACCTGATCTGTAGGTTAAACCGACCGATCGAACAAATTATCGCCTGAGCGAGGATGGGTTGTTGCTGGACGGGGAGAACGCCGGATAGAGAGGAATCCGGGGAGAGATGTCGGCGGGAGAGAGGTCGCCTGGGAGAGTTGTCGGCGGGGAGAATGGTTTTTAGGTTTCGTTACGTGAGAATTATATTCGAATTCAAAAACTATCCCTACCATTAATTTAATAAATGATTTTTTGAAATTATAAAATGACTGAAATCAATTTAGGGTGCAAAATGTCTCAAATAGCTATTTGCAGCCCTTTCATATTTGCAACCCCTCAATTGTTATTTACAGCCCCATTGAATATTTGAAGCCCCTTGTCAACATTTTATAAAATTGTTTTTTTTCCTATATTAATAATCCATTATAAAAGATAATAATAGTCATTTTAGAGCGAAATAAAATCAGATTTCTCAAAATGATCGTGCTAACATATTCTCAAAATGATCGCGATTACATATTCCCAAAATGATGACGATTACTAACAATAGTTCTCACCATGCAATCATCCGGAGGCCGGTAATGCAATTTGTGGCCGCCCTACATAATGCATTATAAATTTATATCCATCATTTTGTAAGTATAGCAACCATTTTTTCTGAGAGCAAGCTGTATGTATTCAAACAACACATTTTTTGAGGCAAACTAGTTATAATCTGCAGCAAGCTTTCTCACAAAACCAGTTCCCGCAGCGTATGTATCTCCGGCGGCGTATGAAGCTTCGGCGACGTATGGAGCTCCGGCAGCAAGGGCGGGGGCGTCGGGGCGGCGGCGGCAAGGGTGACGGCGTCGGCAGCAAATGGCGTGGTCGGGTTAGGGCAGGCACGGGATAGAGAGATCCGGAAAGGAAATGTTTGGGGCGGCGATTATAAGGTTTTAAGTCCTAATTTTAAAGCCTGAATTAAATAATTCAGGGGCTGCAACTAGCAAATGTGGGCATGCAAATATAAGCGCCCTAAATGAGTTAGGGAGCAAGTGCCAAAAATATAAACTTTGGGTGCAATGTATCAAACACCCATAATTGGGAGCAATTTTTCAGTGCGCTCAACATATATGAGCATGGCGCGCAGGATGCATCCACGTCGTCCATCAAACAAAAACACAACTTAATGGACGGCGCAGATGCATCCCGCACACCATACTCCATATACGTCGAGCGCACATAAAAACTGGGGATCGGGTTTAAGTGCCAACGTAATTGGGGGGTGTTAAGTGCCAAAAATCCAAGTCCGCGAGGTTGGGGAGGAGAGATTAGTAAAGTTGGGGATCTGTTTTTCAAATTAAAGGTAGCATAGAAAACTAGAAATGAGATTTTGAGTTGCGAATAGTCAAAGATAGGTTGCGGTTAAGTAGAAGATAAATAGATATAAAGATAGAGAGAGCAAGCAATGTTACCTCAATACTTAAAATGATTATGTGCACACAATTGATATATGCACATCAAAAAAATTATTTGCGGAACAAATTTGTATATATACATCAAACTGAAAACAATAAAACTTTGTGGGCTAGTTCACATATAATGTGACATTTTTTATTTGGTTGTTCCTGTATATGTTATTAACACAAAAGAAATTTGATGCATAAATTTCGGGGAAAAAATTGTTCACAAATTCGATGTATTTCTAAGTTGAAAATAAAACATGTGAATATCTGTTACGAAAGAGTTTGTGATTGTTTGAAGAATTGGCAAAATCCTACGAAGAAATTGTTTACAAGTACAACAACATAACTCATATAGTCCCCAATCATTGGGGATATGGGTGGGGGAAGATTGGAAACAGACCTAACCTATGGCACTATGCACAAAGTGGCTTCTCTCAGAGGAGAAATACCTAACCTTTGATAATAAATACACAAAGTGGTTGCTCACAGTGTACCATTGAAATAGTGGCCCCATATACCGTCGCGTTTGCTGCGGAATCATGCCCTCAAATCAAAGCCAAAGACATCAGAGAGGGCGGGCCCAAGAAATTGTTTACAAGTAGTAAACAAAAAAATCTTCTTTCAAAGTTAAATTGATAAAACAAAACTACCTTAATGCAAATATTAGTAGCTGTTTTTCGGTCGTCGGTTGGACAATCATCGAAGAGCATCAATCAGCAACTGGTCGAAAACTTGGAGGTACGAATCGACAAAAAGGTAAGGGAAGGAGGATTTCCATTAAAATCTGACGGCTAAACGCAATGGAAGTGTTAAACAATGTATTTATTATTTTGTTGATTAGTCCCACATTGCTTATTGTGGTTTCCTCCATCCTCTTCTCTCCTATATGTAAGACTCATTGGTCACCATTTTATTGCTCAAGTGAATATATACAAAGCACATGCTTGTTTATTTCTAACAGGAAGATTAAAAAAAATTGGATTCCGTTGGCCAGAGGCGAAGAACGGTCAAGCTGACAGAATAGTGGAGGTTTGTGTGGTCGGAATGGCTTCAGGCTAGGGATTTGCAGAAACAAAGAGGAGATATCACCGAGATCTAGGCTATGCATATGCACTGTGATCACTAGAGGGAGAAAGAGGCATTGTTGCGCGGTTTCGGGAATTTTTTTGCGAATTACTACTAACATGCGCTCGAACACTCGTGAGCGGGGGAGAAATTAGGTTTTAATAGATGTTTGGGTGTTTCTTAGGTATGCACATAATCAAAAATGGTGTGCATGTAATACGCGTGCGCCCTCGCTATATATATGTATATAAGAAATCTATAATAGGGAATAATAGTAATTGTGTTTGCTATTTGTTGATTATAGGTTTAAATGCTGATTTTGAGTAAATATTGATATTCAACACTTTTGATAATTCATTAATTTGTTTTGCAAATATGTATAGTAATATTTATTTAACAATTGAAGATAATAGTCATAACTATCCTTTGAAATTTGAATTATCACATCATTTAAGGCTTGAATAGAAGAGGAAGTGAGGAAAGAAAGTTAAAAAGTTTTTTTTTTTTTTTTTGAGAAAAAGTATGATTTCATTCAAATGGATATCTCAAAAGAGATCGGATCCAGTATGTTGGAACCGTTAACCGGCCCAATAAGGAGTTCAGACCCCTATGAGGGGGCAGCTAACACTTACTGATCCCGCGGAGGAACTTGACTGAAGACTTAGAACTAAACGCCGACCCCTGGCTGCAGCGTGGAGGTCCCACCACACACCCGAAAGATCTTAGAGCGCTTCCCCTCATAAGTCAAAGCTGAAGCTGGGCACCTTGGAGAGCCTGGGAAGCTAACCAACGATGTCCTCAGGAGAAAGAAGCCAAAAATTGGATCCTCTCCAAAGGTGACTGCAACGCCCCTGATTTTTTCGGTAATTATTTAATTCAGTGATGACGTGTTTATGACGTCATGACGTTACTTTTAACGTCAAGTTGACGGCGCGTCGCCGTTTACACGTCCTTTTGGTCAAGTCAACCAAATTTTTGAAACGACCCGGAATTTGAAAAATTTTACCCTTGGGAAATTAAATTATTTTTTTTAGACTTGCCCGTCAAGTTTCGTTGCAATCCGAGCCATTTTGGAATCTCGGCGCATTTTCAAAGTTTTTGTACGATTTATGTTCGCCGTAAACTTTAAGAGTTTATATCTCGAGAATGGCCCTTCGTATCTTGATTTTGACTTCGTCGTTGGATTCGTAGTGCCGGCTTTCCCCCTAAGGGCGATTTTCGTTGGAATCGGTGTACGTTTAGCCCTTCGAAATAACAAAATATTTAGGTGTTATTATTACTATTATTATTATTAATAGTATTATATAGAAAAAAAACTTCTCGTGAAATCCTACCCTCTCGCCGAATGGACTGTGAATTTCACGGGCACTTCTCGTGAAATCCTACCCTCACGCCGAATGAACTGTGCATTTCACGGGCACTTCACCTGAAATCCTACCTTCACGTGAAACTTGTACCAACCCCTCCCCCCCTTATCTTAATCCCCTCAACTTTAATAATAATAATAATAATATTAGTATATAAACTCATCTCCTTCCCCAAAATAACCGTGCAATCCTATTTTTTTTGTCTTCTCCTGTCAACTAGAGCTGCGAGTGTTTAGAGCGCATTTTCGTAGAACTTTCCCACCGCCGCCGACGGAGCTCCGGTGGACGAAAATTTCAACCGATCATCGATTCGGAAAGCCCTAGGCGAGAGCTTCACGTTAGTGGTGAGTTTTTTCTGTTTCGTGGACTTTTTTGTTGGATCTTACGGCGCCCTTAGAGGGGGGGTGAATAAGGGAATAAAATTTTTTTTATGATTTTATGGAAATTACTAAATTGTTTAAAGTAATATTAGAATACAAAATAACAATTTAGCTAAAGGAAAAGAATATCATAATTTTCAAGTTTAGAAATAAGTACTAAATTGTTTTATGATTAAGATATTGAAATAAACAATTTAGATAAAGTAATTTGAATTGAAAACTTTGTAACCAATATATTAGAGATAACGTCAAAGGAGAGAAATCAAGTAAACACAAATAGAGACATGATTGTATTTATATAAAAAGGTGTTTACATAAATTTGATTTCAATATCGCTAGAAATCGGAGGCGTACAAAAGTAAATATCTTTTCCTTTTCTATACCGACTTGTATCCCCACAAACCGGTTGGCTTTAGCCTATCCTTCCCCGGATAAGGCCTCAAGCCGCTCTAGCCAATCCTTCCCCGGATATGGCCTCGAGCTCCCCTAGATCTAATCACCTAGAACTAGTCGCCAACACAAGGCGAATTTCCCCCTAAGTCCTACCCAGACCTAGTCGCCAACACAAGACGAATTAACTAAACGGTTACAAAGAAAGTATGGAATGAATGAAAGATAAAGATAACAATAGTAAAACTCACTATATGAGATTTCTGAAGATGAGGATGAAGAATCGTTGTAGTATGAGTGAGGTCGAAGCGATCGTCCTTCGGATGTAGCGTGACATATCCCTCCTCCAGAATTCTCCTTAAGCTTTTTGTGGGAGATCCAACTTCGGCAGCATAACAGCACTGGAATTGTGGCACAAGCAACCTCTCTGGGATGGATTATCAAAACGATCGAAGTTGGCTCATTTTATAGAACTTGGAGCTAGCGCCTGCGGTAGCGTTCGTGTGGAGCGGTTGCGAAACCGTCAGCGGCGTGGCTCTGTGCACGAACTTGAGATAGCGCCAGGCGGTAGCGCTAGCGGTAACGAAAAATGTCTGTGGCGTGGCAGAACGAACTTTCGTCGGTCGGAGCTTCAAGTTCGTCGAACGGACATTTCGTCGAACTGAGCCAAATTCGTCGAACGAAATTTCGTCGAACGCAGCTTCAATTTCGTCGGACGGCTAGCGCCTGAAGGTAGCGTTAGCGCCGGCGGTAGCGCTGCTCCTTTCAAAAGTTTGATTCCATGCTGCCTTCTACCTGTGGAGTATTGCACCTATAGTTCCTGCACACTATAAACACACTACAAGCAATATCAAATACAATATGAGATTTGTTATTCTCAAACAAAGGTATGTGACACACATGTCCAACAATCTCCCCCTTTTGTTAATAATAAATCCACTTAGCAAGAAATCAACAATAGTGTTTATAGTAAATGATAAGCAAGATGATAGTGCAACTATAGTATATGATAAACATGATAATGTGCATACTCCCCCTATCTTAATGCCCCCCCTACATAAATGCAATTTATGTTTTACTCCCCCTAAATGATAGATTGCATGAATTATTCTCCCCTTAATCTTCTATATTTCTATATAGATTTCTTCAATTAATCTCCCCCTTTTGGTATTATCAAAAGAAGGTGGGGTGAGGGTAGTAAGGAGGCATTTCTTATAAATGATAAAGCATGATCGAGCTTTTGTAACAATGATAAAGATTTTAAGCAGAGTATATATAAGAGATTTCAAATAAAAAGATAAGAGTTGTAAGCAAGCGGAAGATTATAGAAAACATCTTTTTGTAAGCATGAAGAGCATAAGTAAGAATGTGAGTTTTAGTTCAAAATTGAAAAATGTTTTAACCTTTTTGAAATCTCAAAGTTTTTCATAAAAATATCAAGCATGAAATGAACATATCAAAGAGATATTATACTACAATGTTACTTAATTTAAAGTTCAAGAGATACCAAAACATTGTAGAGATCATGCTAGGTTATCTAGTGCATTTTTATATAAAGAGTAGTATAGATAAAGCATTAGAATCCAATACTCATGAGAAGAAGTGCTATGAAAGATAATGATGTGCACATAAGTGTATTTTGGACAATGTTAACAATTGATTTAAATCACCAAAATACAAAACATATGTAAAGTAAAATGCACAATAAAACACAAGTAAATTACTTTCACACACTTATAATGCACATAGTTTTTAACAAAGTGGTGTAATAACCAAGGTTTGCACAAGACACTTTACTATTCTTTCCAAGGTGCTCAACCTCACAATGCTTATGAAGACTTATCAGGAGGTTCAAGTAGTGCTTGATGGAGTTATATTTGTCTACATATATAATTTTTTTGTTCACATTTGTGAGACAACATTCTCTGAATACACTTGTTTTGCAAACTCAATTTTAACTTAACCACTTTTCTAAATTTCATAAGTGCAATTCAAATGTAGTGTAGGCAATAAACTTATGCAAGTTTTAATTCATTGTACAAATACAATACACAAGCAAGCTTTTTTAGATTTAGACACACATGTTGATTACCAAAATAAGTGAGTGAAATGTATCATTATCAATCATAAAACATTTACTCATACTTAGAGGCATGCTAAGCTTGGTTCTACACATTTTTCAATATAATTGATGCACTTTAAATAGATATATCAATGCATGATAAGCAAAACAATGTTCATAGTAATTTGAAAGAATATGTTTTAACATTGTAAATAATTCTAAATAATAGAATTCATACATGCTTGATATTGGCAATAAAGATCATACAGTTTTTTTTGTTTTGAAATTTTTTAATAAAAACAGAAAAATCACACAAACATATTTTTTGTATTTTTGAATTTTGAATTTTTGTAGTTGATTTTTCATAATTCAAATAAAACAAAAATAAAATAGACAGAAACACAAAAATAAATTTTCAAAAATAAACTAACATATTTTTGTTGATTTTTAGAAATTTTAAAAAATAGAAAAATCACACACCCATGCTAGTGCCGGCGCTAGTGATAGCGCGGCAAACAGTACATGATTTTTTGAGAATTTTAAATTTTTGATTTTTTTTTGATTAAGTGTCCTTAGAGTAGACTAATGCAAAAATTTTGTAATTATCAGAGATGTCTTGATTGCTCAAATTGAATAAAACATTAGCGTTTTCAAATACATGTGTTTTACAAAAACATTTAAGCCCAAAAAAAATAAATTATGCAAACACAAGAGGATATTTTTTATTAAACAACCCAAAATATGCATGATTTAAGTGATATGTAAATAAAATGATCATGCAAAGAGTAATATAAGTATGTCCTAAGATTAAAGGCTACCCCGACTAAATGTCTACACCCTAGCCCTGTACTAAGTGACAGATGGGCATGAGGAGCTGCACACATGCCGTAGGTTGGGGTGTTAATCTCATATGCACGCACTAGAGAACACTCAACCTTGCACTCTTTCCCCCCAGTGCCTCGCAAGGCCCCACTGGAACCCTCCCCGGTTAAGGACAAGACATGTCTTAGAGGTTAGGTCTCTAATGCATCCAATCCTACGCCCCCGCTATTGTGAGATGTGAAGTCAAAGGTGAATAATCTTTGGACAACCTAAGCTTTAAACTATGGGTTGATTTATAAACTATGAGTTTTGTTTAATGTGATGAGTTATAAAGCAGCATAGTTTTTCTACTATTATGAGATGACGATATGAGATTACTAGCACAAATACTAATATTCAATACGTGACAATGCTAGTATGATGAGTTTTGGGTTTTATGTCATGTCACAAGATTAATATTAATATTGCATGTATTCCAAAAATAGAATTTATAGATCTAGAATGGAGTGATGATTAAATTTGATGTATCTTTATTATTCCTAAGTTGATTCTAGAATCTATATATATGTGAGATACATGCAATCAATATCAAAGCATATCCATACACCAACTAATGTAAAGAAAACAATATTCATATTTTTATCATAAGATTCATAATTCCTAGGTGGTATTATTGTTTTGAGATTTTTCTTGATAAAATGTGAATTATGATTTATGATTATAGAGAATTTTCATAGAATATATGTTAGATCATCATGATGTATGTGATTTCTATTCTTTCTAGACTTACGACAATATGATTTGGTGATTTTCTTTTGAATAAGCATGTTTGATTTTTAAGTCTAGAAAATGATGATCATGTAATCATATTAAAGACAAAGATCATATATAGAGTGTTTTGAAATTTATAATAAAATTTGCATTCAAAAATTGAATCTATTGATCTTTGGTTTTGCATGATAATATATGATTTATGATACAATATTCATATATATTCTAATGATTAATCCATAAACTATGTGTGTGTTGGAATTTTAGTATTCTATATAATTTCAAATCACATAGTTATCATGATATTTTAATAACATTGTAAATGTTAAACTTAGCATTTAAGCATAAACTAAGAAGTGATGCTAGAATAATGAGTTTTTGGGCAATGTTATTATATATGATTTAATGGAGATAGTGTTGCATGTAATATGAGAAGATTTCAAATTAGTTTTCTTTAGATCTAGAATGAAATGATTATTCTATTTGATTTCATATTCTTGATATCAAGTTAATTATTAGATCTAAATATAATGAGATACATGAAAATAATAGAGATACATATCACACACAAAATAAGATATGAAACTATAATATCAATAGCCATCACATATTTCATAATTCCTAATGTTGATAATATTAGATGTTGTAAGATGATTCTTGTTAGATCATGAATTATGATATATGATTATAGTGAATTTTAGCATATGATAATAATAGATCATGGTAGTGATTATATAGTTCATATTCATCCCTTTTAATATGTAGTGACTGCTTGTAAAGTAAATATTATACTATATATATAAAGGACAAAAAATGTTTTGGCTATTTTGAATTGTTTGGTAAATTTTTCTTTTTGATCTTAATACAAGATATCTGAAAGAAAAGGATAACGATACTTAACATAATTTTTCAGAAAATAATAATTAGAGAAATCAGAATTTTTTTATAAAAATAAGCTACCGCCCGCGTTAGTGATAACGCCTGGTGTTAGCAAGTCATGGTTTTTGATTTACAATTTTGAGTTACAATTTTTGATTTGAAAACACATGGTTTCTTTTATATCATTTTATTCCGATATTTCTTGATTATGATTATTCAAAATAGGGGCTATCATATGCAACAAAGAAATTAGACAAGAATAAAAAATGTTGCGTATTTTAATTTTTAGCTTAAGCCCTTTAATAAACCATTTAAATCCATTTTTAAAAATAATTTCATTAGTCTTGAAAATAATTTCTATATTCAAATTATAATGTTAATTCAAGACATAGATGGGTAAAGGATTTATAAGGATATATATAAGCAATTTTAAAAGATGAAAGGTAGGTCACTTTTAAGATCATATGACTTTATGTTCAATTTTAATTCAATTTAATTTGATAAACATTTGGCTTAAGATGTAAAAGTCATATTTCATAATATATCTAAGTGACCTTAACGTGTTGGCTCAAAAATAAAAAATAAACAAAAGAAAAAACAATTAAGCATATCATGAAGTATAGTACTGATATTTCATTTTTAATTTATTTCTACTTCATGCAATACAAAGATTCTTAGTGAATGAGAGATTTAGGCATCCAAAGGGGACCAAGTGTGATGGTTTCTTTGGGTACCCAAATACATCGTGTAGGCTTTTGGAGAGATAGTGATGAATGGGCCTTTACAAGTGGAGTTAGTGTTTCATTTTTTATTTTGGGCCTCCATTCATACTTTGGTTGTTTTTCTTTTAAGTTCATATTATGATTATTTGACATCTTTTTGGAATGATAGTTGTTTGAAAAATAATTCATTTGGGATTTATGTTTATTCAAATTATTTTTCAAAATAGATTGATGTTGATAATCATAATGAATTTTATTATAATGATTCTTTGAAAATTTATAAGAGTGGTTGTCTTTCTTAAGAAGTGATTGTTGAAAGAGTGGGTTACAAAATGTTGTAAATAATTGATTCTTATTTTGATAATTTTCATTTCCACTCTTTCTTATAGACATACTCTTATAACATGAAGGATAATATTTTATAGTTTGATTTTCATGAAAAGAAGTTTTTAAATTTGAGTCATGGTTGAAAATATATTGAGATTTATAATAATGACTCTTAAGAATTTTGTGAGGATCATAATTCTTTTTGAAACTAAACTCTTTTTGATTTAATGTGTGAAAATGGTCCTTTTTAGAAATGATTTTGTAAGTTAATTTATCCTTGTTATTCAAAATCTTATGATAAAATTTATTACATGACATTTGAAATTTTTCAACAAAAGATTTTAATTGTATTAATTTACAAGTTAAAGCATCATTTTCAACTATCAATTTTTCATTATGTTCTTTAGAAACTAAGAGCCCTTTTTCAATATCCTTGAATTTTTCTTTTAATAGATTGCCATCTAAACAAGGAATAGGAATTTTACCTAAAGAGCATGAAATAGAATTTAACACATCAATATTTGATTCTACGTTATCGTTTGCTTTTAAAGATTAATTTTCTAAACGTAATTTGGAATTAGCAATTTTTAACTTTAAAATATTACGTTTAGCAATTTTAAGCATACGAGATGTAGAAATGGAATTTGTTACAAAAAGAGGAGTTTTTTATTTTCTTACATTGCTATGGGATGAGGCAAGATTTGGACCAACGATTCCTTTGACATCTTCTTTGCATTCCTCTTCCATAGTTGAATTTCCGTCTTCTTTTTTGCTTGATGTGTTGCCAACAAATGAGTCCAATATTGTGACGTTGTATTCTTCTTCCTCCAAGCATAAGTCCTCATCGATTTCTTCTCTTGGATCCATAAGGAATTCCTCGTCGATTTCACTCTTAGATTTATCATCCTCCAAGAGTGAGTCCTTGTCGATTTCTTCTCTTGGATCCATAAGGAATTCCTATTGTTCATCATCTGCGGAAGGAAGACTATAAGTATTCTCAAGAAATTTCCAAACTTCATAAGCAGTAGGAAGTGTATAAATAAGTTTGAAAATATTTTGATCTAATGCACAATATAGACTATTCATAGATTTGGCATTTAAAAATATTTCATTTTTATTTAAAATACTTGGGGGTATTTTAATAGTAATATTCCATACTTCCATATCCAAAGACTTAAGAAATTTTTCCATAAGAAATTTTCACCCATTATAATTTTTGCCTTCAAATAAAGGTGGTGTTAAAGATTTTTCATTTATAGGAAAGTTTCCCCCACTAGTAGAAGCGAGATCATGTGACGCCATTATTCCTGGTTTTTAAACCGTTTGGAATAACCTGCGCTCTGATACCACTTGTTGGATCTTACGACGCCCTTAGAGGGGGGGTGAATAAGGGAATAAAAATCTTTTTATGATTTTATAGAAATTACTAAATTGTTTAAAGTAATATTAGAACACAAAATAACAATTTAGCTAAAGGAAAAGAATATCATAATTTTCAAGTTTAGAAATAAGCACTAAATTGTTTTATGATTAAGAGATTGAAATAAACAATTTAGATAAAGTAATTTGAATTGAAAACTTTGTAACCAATATATTAGAGATAACGCCGAAGGAGAGAAATCAAGTAAACACAAACAGAGACATGATTGTATTTATATAAAAAGGTGTTTACATAAATTTGATTTCAATATCGCTAGAAATCGGAGGCGTACAAAAGTAAATATCTTTTCCTTTTCTATACCGACTTGTATCCCCACAAACTGGTTGGCTTTAGCCTATCCTTCCCCGGATAAGGCCTCAAGCCGCTCTAGCCAATCCTTCCCCGGATATGGCCTTGAGCCCCCCTAGATCTAATCACCTAGAACTAGTCGTCAACACAAGGCGAATTTCCCCCTAAGTCCTACCCAGACCTAGTCGCCAACACAAGGCGAATTAACTAAACGGTTACAAAGAAAGTATGGAATGAATGAAAGATAAAGATAACAATAGTAAAACTCCCTATATGAGATTTCTGAAGATGAGGATGAAGGATCACTGTAGTATGAGTGAGGTCGAAGCGATCGTCCTTCGGATATAGCGTGACATATCCCTCCTCCAGAATTCTCCTTAAGCTTTTTGTGGGAGATCCAACTTCGGTAGCATAACAACACTGGAATTGTGGCACAAGCAACCTCTCTGGGATGGATTATCAAAACGATCGAAGTTGGCTCATTTTATAGAACTTGGAGCTAGCGCCTGCGGTAGTGGCTAGCGCCTGCGGTAGCGTTCGTGTGGAGCGGTTGCGAAACCGTCGGCAGCGTGGCTCTGTGCACGAACTTGAGATAACGCCAGGCGGTAGCGTTAGCGAAAACTGTCGGTGGCGTGGCAGAACGAACTTTCGTCGGTCGGAGCTTCAAGTTCGTCGAACGGACATTTCGTCGAACGGAGCCAAATTCGTCGAACGAAATTTCGTCGAACGCAGCTTCAATTTCATCGGACGGCTAGCGCCTGGCGGTAGCGTTAGCGCCGGTGGTAGCGCTGCTCCTTTTAAAAGTTTGATTCCATGCTGCCTTCTACCTGTGGAGTATTGCACCTATAGTTCCTGCACACTATAAACACACTACAAGCAATATCAAATACAATATGAGATTTGTTATTCTCAAACAAAGGGATGTGACACACATGTCCAACATTTTTCGCGCTAGGGTTTTCGGCCATAACCTTCCTTTTGGTCATTTTTCTGTAGATCTCGCATCGTCGTGCCTCCTTTTCGACCAGATATACGATGAGGAGTTGTTCGGAGGACGATTCCGATGATTTCAAGGCAAGCGGTGGTTTTTCCCTCTTCCCCTCTCATTTTAATCGTGGTATTAACCTTTACACCGCTTTTATCTATCTTTGATCGAGTGTGGTGCACTTGAATCGCGTTCTTGAACGCTCGTAGTCACTTAAATTCCGCTGGCCAAGTCATTTCGTTCAAGTCTGTCCTATATGTGTGTGTGAGTAGTTATCCACTTGTTTGTTTTTCCTACCCGTCGTGTCGAGGTTTTGACTTGTTAAATCGAACGTGTAATTTCGCCAAAGTTCGTGATTTGTCCGTCGATCGAGTTCCATTCGTCGACTTAGTCCTTCGTGTTTGTAGTAAGTGTGCCTCACTTTAGTCATGTTGGATCTTACGGCGCCCTTAGAGGGGTGGGGGGTGGATAAGGGAATAAAAATTCTTGTTATAATTTTAAGATAATTATTAAATTGTTTTATAATATGTGAAGGTAAAATAACAATTTAGCTAAATGAATAGAAAATTTAAGATTTGCAATTTTAGAAACAAGTACTAAATTGTTTTATGATGAAAGAGATTGAAATAAATAATTTAGATTTAGAATTGAAAATTTAGAACACAGTATAATAGAGATTACGCCAAATGAGAGAAATCAAGTAAACACAAATAGAGATATGATTATATTATATGAAAAGGTGTTTACAAAAATTGATTTCAATATCGCTTGAAATCGGAGGCGACAAATATGTAAATAATTTTTCCTTTTCTATACCGACTCGTATCCCCACGAACCGGTTGGCTTTAGCCTATCCTTCCCCGGATAAGGCCTCAAGCCGCTCTAGCCAATCCTTCTCCGTATATGGCCTCGAGCCCCCTAGATCTAATCACCTAGAACTAGTCTCCAACACAAGGCAAATTTCCCCCTAAGTCCTACCCAGACCTAGTCGCCAACACAAGGCGAATTCTCTAAACGGTTACAAAAAAGTATGGAATGGAAATAATGAAAACAATAATAAAACTCCCTATATGAGATCTTCTGAAGTCGGAGATGAAGGATCGCTGTAGTATAAGCGAGGTCGAAGCGATCGTCCTTCAGATGTAGCGTGACGTAGTCCTCCTCCAGAATTCTCCTTAAGCTTTTTGTGGGAGATCCATCTTCGGCAGCATAACAGCACTTGAATTGTGGCACAAGCAACCTCTCTAGAAGTTCTCACCCAAAACGAGAAAGAATACATCGTTTTATAATTCTTGGAGCTAGCGCCTGCGGTAGCTGATAGCGCCTGCGGTAGCGGACGTGTTGAGCGGTTGCGGAACCGTCGGCTGCGTGGCTCTGTGCACGAACTTGAGATAGCGTCTGCGGTAGCGTTCGTGTGGAGCGGTTGCAAAACCGTCGGCTGCGTGGCTGTGCACGAACTTGAGATAGCGCCAGGCGGTAGCGATAGCGTTGGCGGTAGCGCTCGTGTGGAGCGGTTGCGAAACTGTCGGCGGCGTGGCGATCTGCACGAGCTCAAGCTAGCGCCTGCGGTATCGCTAGCGCCTGCGGTATCGCTAGCGCTGGCGGTAGCGTAAAGGAACCGCTGAGACGGAACCGCTGAGACAAAACCGCTAAGATGATCTTGAGCTAGCGCCTGGCGGTAGCGCTAGCGCCTGCGTTAACCTCTAGCGCTGGCGGTAGTGCTCCATTCAGAAAGTTTGATTCCATGTTGCCTTCTACCTGTGGAGTATTGCACCTATAGTTCCTGCACACTATAAACACACTACAAACAATATCAAATACAATATGGGATTTGTTATTCTCAAACAAAGGGATGTGACACACATGTCCAACAATCTCCCCCTTTTGATAATAACAAATCCACTTAGCAAGAAATCAACAATAGTGTTTATAGTAAATGATAAGCAAGATGATAGTGCAACTATAGTATATGATAAGCATGATAATGTGCATACTCCCCCTATCTTAATGCTCCCCCTACATAAATGCAATTTATGTGTTACTCCCCCTAAATGAATTTATGTGTTACTCCCCTTATTTATCTATATTTCTCCTATATAGATTTCTTCAATTAATCTCCCCCTTTTGGTATTATCAAAAGAAGGTGGGGTGAGGGTAGTAAGGAGGCATTTTAAAAAGATAAAGCATGATCGAGCTTTTGTAATATAGACAAAGATAAGAATTTAAGTATAATATTGAAGAGATTTCAAATAAATAGATAAGAGTTTTAGAATAGCGGAAGATTATAAGAAACATCTTTTTGTAAGCATGAAAAACATAAGTAAAAATATGAGTTTTAGTTCAAAATTGAAAGATGTTTTAACCTTTTGAAATCTCAAAGTTTTTCATAAAGATACCAAGCATGAAATGAACATATCAAAGAGAGATTATATTACAATGTTACTTAATTGTAAATTCAAGAAATACCAAGACATTGTAGAGATC
Source organism: Dactylorhiza incarnata (assembly GCA_033032865.1). NCBI lineage: Eukaryota > Viridiplantae > Streptophyta > Magnoliopsida > Asparagales > Orchidaceae > Dactylorhiza > Dactylorhiza incarnata. Next base: position 667,756 of record JAWHQI010000444.1, on the reverse strand, counting down.
ATGCTAGGTTATTTAGTGCATTTCTTATATAAAGAGTAGTATAAATAAAACATTAGAATCCAATACTCATGAGAAGAAGTGTTATGAAAGATAATGATGTGCACATAAGTGTATTTTGGACAATGTTAACAATTGATTTAAATCACCAAAATACAAAACATATGTAAAGTAAAATGCACAATAAAACACAAGTAAATTACTTTCACACACTTTTAATGCACATAATTTTTAACAAAGTGGTGTAATAACCAAAGTTTGCACAGACACTTTACTATTCTTTCCAAGGTGCTCAACCTCACAATGCTTATGAAGACTTATCAGGAGGTTCAAATAGTGCTTGGTGGAGTTATATTTGTCTGCATATATAATTTTTTTTGTTCATATTTGTGAGACAACATTCTCCGAATACACTTGTTTTGCAAACCCAATTTTTAACTTAACCACTTTTCTAAATTTCATAAGTGCAATTCAAATGTAGTGTAGGCAATAAACTTATGCAAGTTTTAATTCATTGTACAAATACAATACACAAGCAAGCATTTTTAGATTTAGACACACATGTTGATTACCAAAATAAGTGAGTGAAATGTATCATTATCAATCATAAAACATTTACTCATACTTAGAGGCATGCTAAGCTTGATTCTACATAATTTTCAATACAATTGATGCACTTTAAATAGATATATCAAAACATGATAAGCAAAATAATGTTCATAGTAATTTGAAAGAATATGTTTTAACATTGTAAATGCTTCTAAATAATAGAATTCATATATGCTTGATATTGACAATAAAGATCATATAGTTTTTTTTAATAAAAACAGAAAAATCACACAAACATATTTTTGTATTTTTGAATTTTGAATTTTTGTAGTTGATTTTTCATAATTCAAATAAAACAAAAATAAAATAGACAGAAACACAAAAATAAATTTGCACAAATAAACTAACATATTTTTGTTGATTTTTAGAAATTTTAAAAAACAGAAAAATCACACACCCATGCTAGCGCCGGCGCTAGTGATAGCGCGGCAAACAGTACGTGATTTTTTGAGAATTTTAAATTTTTTATTTTTGATTTTGATTAAGTGTCCTTAGAGTAGTTCCATGCTGAAATTTCAGAATTTTTGGAGATCTCTAGGTGGATCAAATTTGCATGAAACTTTGGCTTTTTCAAATTCTTGTGTTTTACAAAACCATTTAATTATGAAAAGATAAGTTATGAAGACACAAAAGGACATTTTTTATTAAACAACCCAAAATATGCATGATTTAAGTGATCTTTGGTTTTGCATGATAAGATATGATTTATAATACAATATTCACATATATTCTAATGATTAATCCATAACCTATGTGTTTGTTGGAATTTTAGTATTCTATTATAATTTCAAATCACATAGTTATCATTAAATTTAAATAACATTGTACATGTTATACCTAGCACAAATATATAAGCATAGACCAAGAAGTGATGCTAGAATGATGAGTTTGAATGCAATGTTATTACATAGGATTAATGGAGATAATGTTGCATGTAATATGAGAAGTTTTCAAATTAATTTTCTTTAGACCTAGAATGAAATGATTAATCTTTTGATTTGATCTTAATGATGCAAGATGATTCTAAGGTCTAAATTACATGCAAACATTGGTGACACACATCACACACATAATATCTAAATTAATATATGAAACAATTATACTAAGGATAGCATGTGATGAAAAATCCATAAACACGGAAATTTCCAAATCAAGCAAACTAAGATAGCTTTTAAAACGGAGTTGAAATTGGGCAAGTTGACAACACCAAAAGAACTCAAATGAGCAAGCCTAGTTTGCCGTTGGATGGAGATTTTTGTGCTCTTTCCGAAAATATATTAAACGCGAAAATCAGGCGAGCGGATCAAAAGATATGGATGTTTGAAGTTTTGATCGTAAACTCGCATTTTTGAAAGATTAAACATGCGTTTAGATGAATTTTTGTTTTCAATTTTTTTAGATAATATTCTTCATTATAAGGGCTATCATATGCAGCCAACAAAAATAGAAAAGAATCAAAAATGTTGCGCATTTTAATTTTTAGTTTAAGCCCTTTAATAAACCATTTAAATCCAATCGTTAAAATAGTTTCAATAGTCTTGATAATAATTTCAATATTCAATTTCTAATGATAATTCAAGACAATTAAGGGTAAAGGATTTAAAAAGATAAAGAACAATCAAAGATGAGAGATAGATCATTTTGAAAAAATATATGACTTGATGTTCAATTTTAATTCAAATTTGATTTGATAAACATTAGGCTTAATATATGAAAGTCATATTACATGATATATAAAGTGATCATAGCATGTTTGTTCAAAAAAAATAAAAAATAAACAAAAGAAAGGTGACAATTAGCATATCATGAAGTAGAGTAGTGATATTTCATTTTTATTTGTTTCTACTTCATGCAATTGAAAGATACTAAATGAAAAGAGATTTAGGTATCCAAAGTTGACCATGTGAGATGGTTCCTTTGGGTACCCAAATACATTGTGGTGGCTTTTGGGAAGAATGGGCATTTTCAATTTAAGATGATACATCATTTTTCTTTATGGGTCTCCATTCATACATTGGTTGTTTATCATTTAAATTCATATTATGATTATGTGACATCTTTATATGATTATATTTATTTGAAAAATAATTCATTTGGGATTTATGTTTATTCAAATTATTTTTCAAAATAGATTGATGTTGATAATCATAATGAATTTTATTATAAAGATTCTTTGAGAGTTTATAAGAGTGATTGTCTTTCTTAAGAAGTGATTGTTGAAAGAGTGGGTTACAAAATGTTGTAAATAATTGATTCTTATTTTGATAATTTTCATTTCCACTCTTTCTTATAAACATACTCTTATAATATGAAGGATAATATTTTAGAGTTTGATTTTCATGAAAAGGAGTTTTTAAATTTGAGTCATGATTGAAAATATATTGAGACTTATAATAATGACTCTTAAGAATTTTGTAAGGATCATAATTCTTTTTGAAACTAAACTCCTTTTGATTTAATGTGTGAAAATGGTCCTTTTTAGAAATGATTTCGTAAGTTAATTTATCCTTGTTATTCAAAATCTTATGATGAAATTCATTACATGACATTTGAAATTTTTCAACAAAAGATTTTAATTGTATTAACTTACAAGTTAAAGCATCATTTTCAACTATCAATTTTTCATTATGTTCTTTAGAAACTAAGAGCCCTTTTTCAATATCCTTGAATTTTTCTTTTAATAGATTGCAATCTAAACAAGGAATAGGAATTTTACCTAAAGAGCATGAAAGAGAATCTAACACATCAATATTTGATTCTACGTTATCGTTTGCTTTTAAAGTTTTATTTTCTAAACGTAATTTGGAATTAGCAATTTTTAACTTTAAAATATTACGTTTAGCAATTTTAAGCATACGAGATGTAGAAATAGAATTTGTTACAAAAAAAGAAGTTTTTGATTTTCTTACATTGCTATGGGATGAGGCAAGATTTGGACCAACGATTCCTTTGACGTCTTCTTTGCATTCCTCATCCATAGTTGAATTTCCGTCTTCTCTTTTGCTTGATGTGTTCCCAACAAATGAGTCTAATATTGTGACGTTGTATTCTTCTTCCTCCAAGCATCAGTCCTCATCGATTTCTTCTCTTGGATCCATAAGAAATTCCTCGTCGATTTCTCTCTTAGATTTATCATCCTCCAAGAATGAGTCCTTGTCGATTTCTTCTCTTGGATCCATAAGGAATTCCTCTTGTTCATCATCTGTAGAAGGAAGACTATAAGTATTCTCAAGAAATTTCCAAACTTCATAAGCAGTAGGAAATGTATAAATAAATTTGAAAATATTTTTATCTAATGCACAATATAGACTATTCATTGATTTGGCATTTAAAACATTTCATTTTTATTAAGAATACTTGGGGGCATTTTGATTGTAATATTCCATACTTCAATATCCAAAGATTTAAGAAATTTTTCCATAAGAAATTTCCACCCATTATAATTTTTGCCTTCAAATAAAGGTGGTGCTAAAGATTTTTCATTTAAAAGAATGTTTCCCCTACTAGTAGAAGCGAGATCATGAGACGCCATTTTTCCCGGTTGTTAAACCGATTTGGAATAACCTGGCTTTGATACCACTTGTTGGATCTTACGACGCCCTTAGAGGGGGGGGGGGGTGAATAAGGGAATAAAAATTCTTTTTATAATTTTAAGATAATTACTAAATTGTTTTATAATATGTGAAGGTAAAATAACAATTTAGCTAAATGAATAGAAAAATTATGATTTGCAATTTTAGAAACAAGTACTAAATTGTTTTATAATGAAAGAGATTGAAATAAACAATTTAGATTTAGAATTGAAAACTTAGAACACAATATAATAGAGATTACGCCAAATGAGAGAAATCAAGTAAACACAAATAGAGACATGATTATATTATATGAAAAGGTGTTTGCAAAAATTGATTTCAATATCGCTTGAAATCGGAGGCGACAAATATGTAAATAATTTTTCCTTTTCTATACCGACTCGTATCCCCACGAACCGGTTGGCTTTAGCCTATCCTTCCCCGGATAAGGCCTCAAGCCGCTCTAGCCAATCCTTCCCCGGATATGGCCTCGAGCCCCCCTAGATCTAATCACCTAGAACTAGTCTCCAACACAAGGCGAATTTCCCCCTAAGTCCTACCCAGACCTAGTCGCCAACACAAGGCGAATTCTCTAAACGGTTACAAAAAAGTATGGAATGGAAATACTGAAAACAATAATAAACTCCCTATATGAGATCTTCTGAAGTCGGAGATGAAGGATCGTTGTAGTATAAGCGAGGTCGAAGCGATCGTCCTTCGGATGTAGCGTGACGTAGTCCTCCTCCAGAATTCTCCTTAAGCTTTTTGTGGGAGATCAATCTTCGGCAGCATAACAGCACTGGAATTGTGGCACAAGCAACCTCTCTGGAAGTTCTCACCCAAAACGAGAGAGAATACATCGTTTTATAATTCTTGGAGCTACCGCCTGCGGTAGCTGATAGCGCCTGTGGTAGCGGTCGTGTTGAGCGGTTGCGGAACCGTTGGCTGCGTGGCTCTGTGCACGAACTTGAGATTGCGCCTGCGGTAGCTCCTAGCGCCTGCGGTAGCGTTCATGTGGAGCGGTTGCGAAACCGTCGGCTGCGTGGCTGTGCACGAACTTGAGATAGCGCCAGGCGGTAGCGATAGCGCTCGTGTGGAGCGGTTGCGAAACTGTCGGCGGCGTGGCGATCTGCACGAGCTCAAGCTAGCACCTGCGGTATGGGTTGTGAACCGCTGAGACGGAACCGCTGAGACAAAACCGTTGAGATGATCTTGAGCTAGCGCCTGGCGTTAGCGCTAGCGCTGGCGGTAGCGCTAGCACCCGCGTTAACCTCTAGCGCTGGCGGTAGTGCTCCATTCAGAAAGTTTGATTCCATGCTGCCTTCTACCTGTGGAGTATTGCACCTATAGTTCCTGCACACTATAAACACATTACAAGCAATATCAAACACAATATGGGATTTGTTATTCTCAAACAAAGGGATGTGACACACATGTCCAACAAGTCAAATTTGTGCGTCAAGTTTATTCGACGATGTCTAGTCGGTGATTTGACAGGGCATGTCTGCCTTGGTGATTTTTTGTGCGTTAAGACTAGTGGTAATTAGTCTAGTTTAGTCGTGGCATTCTCGAGTTATATGTAGTCGATTTGGGGATGTTGGTGTTGGTGGATTAAAACCACCGCCGCAGTGCTCTGCACTTAAATTAGATATTTTACAAGATTTTTACCCGAATTAGTTTGTTGGTTGTTCGTTGTTTTACTGCTGGTGTGCTGACGGAGGTATCTCCCATCGCAGTTACTGGATATTTTCCAATTCGGGTGTGTCAGACTATGAGACCACCTTACCCCTTGCGGAGTTTGTTCTGTGGGTGTGCTGGCGGAGGTATTCCCCCCCCCCCCCCCCCACAGTCACCAGAATTTCACCGGTGTTGTTGGTAAATACTTTATTTCTGGAATTTTATAATGACGTTATGCTCTTATTATTGCCGGGCATTTTAGCCCTGACTTTTCTACCGCGCTTGGGTAGTCAGGTATACGTGATTATTAACGTAAGTGTTTTCTGTTGCTTGCTTAGCTTTCTTACTGTACTTTCCTTCTGTATAACCGGTCTTGGGTTGGTACCCCTATTGACCGTTGTTTACTTTTATTTATTTTCTCCCGCCACTTGTGTAACGATCCAAATCTCAACAAGAATTAAAATAAAATGAAGTTGGTGTGCCAATAGTATTAAGAGTTAATTATGAAGTAGGCGTGTTGAACCGGCTGGATAAACTTTCATTGGGCTGACTGGTTTAGTAGGTTTAGTTGTTGCCTTTATCTTTATATGTTAATGACGTTTAAGTGGTGGCTTTAAGGGAAGCGGTGAACATGTCTGGCGTGGCACTCTTCCGTTCGATATATGTTATTCCTCTTGCCGCTAACTTCATTTCATCGTGGTCTAGAGCTTTCGTCGGGCTGAGCGGCGCTAGGGCTTGTTTCCTCTCCCCTCTTTCTGCTGGACGGCTCCTCCTCTTCTCGTCGTTAGTCTTGGGAGAGCTTGATTGGGCTTTTGATTGAGCAGTGGGCAGTGTCTGTGCGTGTTCTAGTTGCCGTGAGCAGGCTCTGCACTTTATCCTCTCACTGTGAGCTTTCTACTTCTTCCCCCTCTTCTTGTAAGACCCTCTTTTTTTTTTGCAAAAACCACCGGGTCTTAGGCCCAGAACCGCCGCTTTGCGGTGACACCTTCACTCGGGAAGGTCGCCACCACAAAACGCCGATTCTGCCGGCCAACTCGATCACAAGAAAAGTTCATAAAAGAAGAGACAAGTCCACAGAATCACATGAATTAAAACCATAAAGGTAAATGTTCACCGTCACTAACTGAATAAAAGAGACAAGGACTAAATATCATAAAAGGGCTCTTGCCTTGTACATCATTTCCTCACTACAAGATCACTCGCGGAAGCTAACTACTAATCACTCATAGATCCTGAATCCTGTGCTCCTGTACTAGACTGGCCCGCCTCCGTCTGCTCCGGCCTCTGGTGCTGCTGCGTCTCCTCGATTTCCTAAAATGATATGGTCCACCGACCGTTAGTCAAAAAGACTAAGTCAACAATCCCCCGCCCCTAGACCCGTGGCTCCTAGGCACCGAGCGGGGAGGAGTGAAAAGGAGGGCCAAGGGCAGAGTGGAAACAAGCAGGTGATAATGGTACATGAAATGATTCTACTCTACACATGTGTACATATATAACTGAAGCAGTAATTAAAAGCATGGTAACAAGTATATAAAGAACAGTAAGCAGTAAGTATAATAGCAAGTTATATAAAGTTGTATTTGTTTATAAATATGTGTGTGTATATGTATGTGTGTGTGTGTTTATAAATATGTGTGTGTTTATATATATGTTTGTGTGTGTGTGTGGCTGTGTATATGTGTGTGTGTGTGTGTGTTTGTGTGTTTATGTAAATGTGTGTGTGTATATGTATGTGTGTGTGTGTGTGTTTATAAATATGGGGGGGGGTGAATTTATATGTTTGTGTGTGTGTGTGGCTGTGTATATATGTGTGTGTGTGTGTGTTTGTGTGTTTATGTAAATGTGTGTGTGTATATGTATGTGTGTGTGTGTGTGTGTGTTTATAAATATGGGGGGGGGGGGGTGAATTTATATGTTTGTGTGTGTATGTGTGTGTGTATATGTGTGTGTGTGGCTGTGTATATATATATATATATGTTTGTGTGTGTGTATATATAGGTATGTGTGTGTGTGTGTATGTATGCGTATGTTTGTGTGTTTATGTAAATGTGTGTGTGTATATGTATGTGTGTGTGTGTGTGTGTGTTCATAAATATGGGGGGCTGTATATATATGTTTGTGTGTGTATGTGTGTGTGTGTGTATATGTGTGTGTGTGGCTGTGTATATATATGTTTGTATGTGTGTGTTTTATGTGTGTATGTGTGTGTGTGTATATGTGTGTGTATATGTATGTGTGTGTGTGTTTATAAATATGTGTGTGTTTATATATATGTTTGTGTGTGTGTGTGTGGCTGTGTATATATGTGTGTGTGTGTGTGTGTGTGTGTGTGTGTGTGTGTGTGTGTGTGTGTGTGTTTGTGTGTTTATGTAAATGTGTGTGTGTGTATATGTATGTGTGTGTGTGTGTGTGTTCATAAATATGGGGGGCTGTATATATATGTTTGTGTGTGTATGTGTGTGTATATATGTGTGTGTGTGTGGCTGTGTATATATATGTTTGTATGTGTGTGTTTTATGTGTGTATGTGTGTGTGTATATGTGTGTGTGTATATATGTTTTATGTGTGTATGTGTGTGTGTGTGTATATGTATGTGTGTATATATGTGTGTGTATTTATGTGTTCGTGTGTTTACATGTTTATATGTTTACCTATGTTTATATGTTTAAATTTTTTTAAGATGGGTAAGGCGAAAGATGGTGGTGTCTCCGCTATATGGGATGCAAACGATGTCCTGATTTTTTGCGACATATGCATTCATGAAATAGAGCTTGGTAACCGACCCACAACCCATTTTAGCAAAGAGGGCTGGGTTAATGTGACTACCAAATTCCACCTACAAACTGGAAAAAGTATGATAAGGTTCAAATGAAGAACAAATGGGATCATTTGAAGAAGGAGTGGGAGATTTGGAGTGAGCTAAAACGTGAGTCCAGTGGTTTGGGTTGGAATCCGACTACAAAGACTATAGATGCTTCGGACGAGTGGTGGACCGAGAGATTGAAGGTATTCATTTATTAAAAAATGATCATTTAACTTTATGTTCAACTATTTGTCCTTCCTAATTTTTTTTATAATATTGTAGGTTGTCCAAGCAGCCAAAAAGTTCAGATATGCTGGCATCCCCCCCGAGTTAGAGGAACGATTGAGGAGGATGTTTGATTCAGTAGTTGCATGTGGACGTCATGCTACCATTCCTAGCATAAAGAGTAATCCACCTGAGTCTACCGACGAGAGAGAGTTGTCCGGTGGGGAGCATGACATCCATGAGGATAATGTTGCAGCACCTCCCCCCGAGGTCACATCGGCGCGGAAGAGGAAGAAAGGAAAGAGAAGTGCCACCAGCTCCGTCTTAGAAGATCTGGCAGAATCTTCAAAGACCATCAGTCGATGCATTCAGGAGCATCCAAGGAGCAACCCTTACACTATTACTCAGGCATTGGAGTGGTTAAGTGGATACCCCGACGTTGTAGCGGACGAGAAATTCTATGACTTTGCCATCACATTTCTGTTGGACAAAGGTCATAGAGAGGCATTTATGTTCCTACCCGAGGGTATGAACATAAAGTGGATTTATAACCGCTACAATGGTGGGGAGTAAACTTATCATATTTAGGGTCATGGACTGCTAGACGATTATTATTATTGCGGATGTTATGGTTGGATATGTTTATTATTTCTATGGTCATGTTAGACTGTTACTGTTAGATATTGTTAGACTGTTACTGTTAGCTATTGTGGTTGTGGTTGGACTGTATTCTTATTTATTTCCTGTATTTTGTTTATCAGAGAATGTCTACCACTGACTCTGATGATTCAGAAGATAGTTTTGAGGCTATTAAAAGATATGCGATCGCACATCATCAGAATGTGGTAGCAGCAGTTAGTATCTTAGCTGAAAGTAGTTCTCTTTTCAACCAACCAGTACCCTGCATGACTTCGAAGCAAACAGGTGATAAATGGGTTGGAGAAATGCTAGCAGGTTCGACAGTCAGGTTTCATAATTCATTTCGGATGTCCCAAGAAATTTTTATGGATCTATTGCATATCTTGGAGGAGAAGTACGGATTTCACGGGACGAGACGGACTGCATCTAGAGAGATTTTGGCACTGACCTTAGACATACTGTCTCATAACGAGGTCATGAGGAAGACATGTGAGCGGTTTCAGCACTCGACGGAGACTGCTAGCAGGTTTTTTGGAGAAGGCATTCGCGTGTTGATACTACTGGCGGATGAAGTGATTCAGCCATTAGATAAATCTTTCAGTAGCACACCGCCAGAGATTTTGTACGACACACGTTACATGCCATTCTTTACAGATTGTGTCGGTGCAATTGATGGAACACATGTTCATGCATGTGTACCTGTTCGTGATCAAGTACCGTACATTGGGAGACATGGCATGCCAACACAAAATGTGATGGCTGCTTGTGATTTCAACATGTGTTTCACGTTTGTTATGCCAGGTTGGGAAGGCTCTGCGCATGATAGCCGCATTTTCAATTATGCGCTTCGGGATCCTCGTTACAAATTTCCGCATCCACCACCAGGTAATTAGATTTCTATTCCATTTTTTATACTTCTCACCTATGAAGCATAACAACTTTGCTCCTGATTTTCAGGAAAATATTACTTGGTAGACTCTGGGTATCCGCTACAAAGGGGATACTTGAAACCATATCCAGAGACACGTTATCATCTCCCGGACTTTGCTCGTGGAGGTCGTGCACCGGAAGGACGCCGAGAGATATTCAATCACGCACACTCATCCCTTAGAAGTGTCATTGAAAGATCGTTCGGCATTTGGAAGAAGAAGTGGGCCATATTGCGTGATATGCCGAGCTACAGCTTCGCCAAACAAACCGATATTGTGATGGCGACTATGGCACTGCATAATTTTATTCGGCGGCACCCGTCGCGGAGGGATATTGATTTCAATGACGTCGAGCAGGGAGGTGGTGATGAGGGGGGAAGCACACAAGGGCATCAAGTCGTTTGTCTTGATACAGCAGGCGGGGTAGATGAGATGATCACGTTGCGTGAAAATATAGCGCAACAGTTGTACACTTCGAGATCTTAGATGGTGAGACGAATTGTTGGTATTTATATCTATTATAGTCAGTATTATCAAGATTGTGTATTTGATGGAACAACAATTTTTTTTTTCAAAAACTCCATTTAACCCAAACAATATTTATAAAACTCCATTTCAATAAGCACTGAAAACTCCATTTCACCCAAACAGTTTTTTAACAAAACTCCATTTCTCAGAAACAGCTCTTTTTCAAAACTCCATTTCTGATCAGCAGCTTTTCATCAGCAACAGCCCAACCAAACGGACCCTTAATATGTAAGTTAAGTGGCTGATTTAAGGAGTCCGTTCGCAGTGGATGACGTCCAGAGATAAACCCGATGAAATTCCTAGTACGATTAAAGGAAAAAGAGAAAATCAAGGTGAGTACTTATTTCTTTAATTATGCATAGCTTTGAACCATATTTTCATATACACATGATTAGCTTTTTATACTGAAAATATTTTAGTGACTGTACATTGACATGAAATTGAAATCGTTCACATTTATGCATCACAGATTAATTAGAGAATTTCGAGAAGATGTTGAATCAGAAATAACAAGAATTAAGCAATGAAGCAAATGTTGAGAGAACTCTTTGAATAAAACAACGGATACCGAATGCGAAGACCGAATACGAATCTTGAAATTATGTACGTGAATAAGAACAGAATGAAAAGATAACATACATTGAAAAGATAATATACATGCATTGGAAATTATAAGGGTTAACCCAGTGCTGTGGGGGGGGGGGGTATGAATACCCACGGTGGAATAATTTTGAGATATATATGCGGCCGCTGAAGGCCAGAAGCCGTTGAAGGCTCAGGGGTCGTGGAAGACTCAGATGCATTTTAATATACCCTTATGATTTCTTAATTTAATAAAGCTAAAGAGAAACGAGGAATCTGATTCAGAAACTGATTATGAGAACATCTGATGATTGATGATAAAAAATGAATTGACTGAACTACAGTTGAAAGAATCTGAAATTGCTGAAAAGATTTCGAATAAAAGAAATAAAATGACCGTGAACGAATAAAGACTGAATGTGAATAAAAGTTACGAACAAACGAAATGCATACAAGAATTTAAAAAGTAAACATATCGTTACTGTATTGATATGTCATTTCTTATTTGAATGCATTTAGCTACTGCAAATTGAATTTGATAATGAAAGGTGAATAAAACTTCTGATAATTGAAAGTGACTCATAAGAAATATGAATGAAGAAGGAATATAAGAATGAACGAATATGAACGTGAATGATGAAGGCTAGAATATTCGATGAAATGAACTTGAAGGAACATAAGAATATAAAGAACTTGAAGAACCTAAAGAACTGTATGCATATTGATACTGATCTTTCTTGTTTGCATGTACAACAATTAAAGAGGTATGTTACTCGCTTAGTCATATTCGTTATTACTAAACCCGTTGGCTTCATATTTTTTTAGGAAGATGCGCGTTTCCTGAAGACCCTTAAGAAATCAAAGTGGTCCAAAGAAGAAAAGAAAAAATAAAGATTAAGCGCAGGTATGAGTAGAATTTTAAGAAAAGTTTTTATTATGTGTTTTATTCTGTATTCACTATACTTACTTCTAACATCCTGGCATGAATGATATGAACATATGTTTTGATACAGATTTGTTGTGGAGTCTGAATAGGGGCCTCACAAAGTGGTATCAGAGCCAGGTTTGCAAGAAGTTGGTTGCAGTGAGTACATAATATGTACACATGATATGAACTTGAGGGAGTCTTAGTGGAAGGGCTAGCGCTTGAGAAGCTCCAGGAAAGTAAGAAGTGAAATCGTCTGCGAAGTGATAAGTTGACGTGAATGTTAGTTCATGAAGTTTGATTATTGATTGAGTAAATTCGAAATAGCGTAGAAACAACGAATATGATGAATGTACATGAGGAATTGATGAATGTAAAGTAGGTATTATTGAGTTTTTGATGCGTGTGTTTAGACATGAACAAAAAAGAGTGAAGTGAATTAGATAGATACATGTAGATATCATATATGAAAGTGAAAGGATAGAGTTAAAATACTCGGGATGGAAATTGAATTTGAAGAACGAGTGCAATAATTGAATACGATTAGAAAATGAAACGATTATGTATGCGGAATTGTAATTCCACCTTCGCTCTATATACTGTATCTGGGATTCTGGCGAGATCCTTTAGACAATATGTAGTTTTGAAGGAGATGTTACAAAAGATAAAGGAAGTAAGAATAAAGATTTGAAAAGGCTAGGTCAATCATTGGTTAATATGTATGAGATATGAAATCTAAGAAGATGTAAGGAACTGTAGTATGATCTAGTGATAACTACAAAGTTAAATCAACGACTTAGGAATATTGCACATGTGAAAGAAAGAGAAGAACGAGTCAAAGAAAATGATTAAATTGAATATCAAAGAGAGGGCAAAAGATGTAAGTCAATAGAGTTGAGAAGTCATATTAGAACTAATATCGGGCTATATTTTCGAGGACAAAAATTTCTATAAGAGAGGAAGAGTTTGTAACGATCCAAATCTCAACAAGAATTAAAATAAAATGAAGTTGGTGTGCCAATTGTATTAAGAGTTAATTATGAAGTAGGTGTGCCAATAGAGAAAAAAAGGTTGTTTTGGGTTGAACCGGTTGGATAAACTTTCATTGGGCTGACTGGTTTAGTAGGTTTAGTTGTTGCATTTATCTTTATATGTTAATGGTGTTTAAGTGGTGGCTTTAAGGGAAGCGGTGAACATGTCTGGCGTGGCACTCTTCCGTTCGATATATGCTATTCCTCTTGCCGCTAACTTCATTTCATCGTGGTCTGGAGCTTTCGTCCGGCTGAGCGGCGCTAGGGATTGTTTCCTCTCCCCTCTTTCTGTTGGACGGCTCCTCCTCTTCTCGTCGTCAGTCCTGGGAGAGCTCGATTGGGCTTTTGATTGAGCAGTGGGCAGCGTCTGTGCGTGTTCTAGTTGCCGTGAGCAGGCTCTGCACTTTATCCTCTCGCTGTGAGCTTTCTACTTCTTCCCCCTCTTCTTCTGTTACTTTATACTTGCTGGATGTGGGGTTTGTTTTGGTATTTCGATGTCTCCTTTATATTCTCTTTGCTGGTATGCAAGTATTATGGGGATTTTGGGAAATAGTTTTATAAAGGATTTTTCTGTAATGGACGTTGCAAAGGAGTTTTGGGGAAAATGGATCCTTTACGTTTTTGTTGTTGGCCGCTTGTTTGATTGGGGGTTTGGGTCTTTCATTCCCTTCCCTCAGTCAGCTTGTTGTGTCTCCAATTAGTGGTTGTCCTGTTCTGACTTTGGCCGGCCAGCAGCTTTGCAGTTTGGGTTATATTATAGCTTTTTGTGTCTTAATTTAGTGCTGCTGCTAGCAGCCTTTGTGCTGTTGTGGGCTGCTGTTAGTCCCTGTTGTGGACTTTAGAGAAGGGTGTGCTGTTGTGGGCTGCTGTTTGGGATATTGGTGGTGGTGGAGTTGGCTGCCACTTGTGCTGATTTTAGTCGGCCACCTATTATTTAATTGACCTTCATTGGGTGGTTGTTGGCTCCAATTGGTAGCTGGTTTGAGTGGATAAAAATTAATATGTATGAGTTAAGATGTGTGAATTAATATGTATGAATGAATATGAATTAATAGGTAACTTAATATGTAAGTTAAGTGACTGATTTAAGGAGTCCGTTCGCAGTGAATGACGTCCAGAGATAAACCCGATGAAAATTCTAGTACGATTAAAGGAAAAAGAGAAAATCAAGGTGAGTACTTATTTCTTTAATTATGCATAGCTTTGAACCATATTTTCATATACACATGATTAGCTTTTTATACTGAAAATATTTTAGTGACTGTACATTGACATGAAATTGAAATCGTTCACATTTATGCATCACGGATTAATTAGAGAATTTCGAGAAGATGTTGAATCAGAAATAACAAGAATTAAGTAATTAATGAAGCAAATGTTGAGAGAACTGTTTGAATAAAACCAGGGATACCGAATGCGAAGACCGAATACGAATCTTGAAATTATGTACGTGAATAAGAACAGAACGAAAAGTTAATATACATGCATTGGAAATTATAAGGGTTAACCCAGTGCTGGGTGGGGGGGTATGAATACCCACGGTGGAATAATTTTGAGATATATATGCGGCCGTTGAAGTCCAGAAGCCGTTGAAGGCTCAGGGGTCGTGGAAGACCCGGATGCATTTTAATATACCCTTATGATTTCTTAATTTAATAAAGCTAAAGAGAAACGAGGAATCTGATTCAGAAACTGATTATGAGAACATCTGATGATTGATGATAAAAAATGAATTGACTGAACTACAGTTGAAAGAATCTGAAATTGCTGAAAAGATTTCGAATAAAAGAAATGAAACGGCCGTGAACGAATAAAGACTGAATGTGAATAAAAGTTACGAAGAAACGAAATGCATACAAGAATTTAAAAAGTAAATATATCGTTACTTTATTGATATGTCATTTCTTATTTGAATGCATTTAGCTACTGCAAATTGAATTTGATAATGAAAGGTGAATAAAACTTCTGATAATTGAAAGTGACTCATAAGAAATATGAACGAAGAAGGAATATAAGAATGAACGAATATGAACGTGAATGATGAAGGCTAGAATATTCGATGAAATGAACTTGAAGGAACATACGAATATAAAGAACTTGAAGAACCTAAAGAACTGTATGCATATTGATATTGATCTTTCTTGTTTGCATGTACATCAATTATAGAGGTATGTTACTCGCTTAGTCATATTCGCTATGACTAAACCTGTTGGCTTCATATTTTTTAGGAAGATGCGCGTTTCCTGAAGACCCTTAAGAAATCAAAGTGGTTCAAAGAAGAAAAGAATAAAATAAAGATTAAGCGCAGGTATGAGTAGAATTTTAAGAAAAGTTTTTATTATGTGTTTTATTCTGTATTCACTATACTTACTTCTAGAACATCCTGACATGAATGATATGAACATATGTTTTGATACAGATTTACTGTGGGGTCTGAATAGGTGCCTCGCAACTTGCACCTTCTTGCTGAGGCGTTCTCTCTTGTGAATGTCCCAGGTTCAGAGTAGTAGCGGTCAGTGGAGCTAGAGCTGGTGTTTCGGTGTTGCAGTAGTAGTTGTGACTGTTTCACCTCACCGCTGTGAGGTAGTTGTTCGTTGTTTTGTTTTTGCTGTAGTTCAGACATACTTTTGTGGTCTGTGGGTTTGTGTTAGGTTGTTGACACCCACAGAGTTGTGTTGATTTTGGACACTTTGCTAGCTGCTAATTGTTTCTTATTGTTTTATAGTAGTTACTTGCTCTCTGAGAGATTTTATGCTAGGACTGCATGTTAGGTATTTTAAGTATAAAAGACTTATATCATTACTTCATAACATCTTTTTAAGACGAATGTTACTCTATTTTAAAGGTTATAAAAAGCCCTTTTTGTACTTATATTAAACCTAAGAGTCTGCATATCATGTATTATCATTCGATTGTCATGGGGTAATAAGTAAATAAAACCAAGTATTTTCCGCTGCGTATTTCTGCTTACACCGTTATTCGTGGGTTAGTTGACCCGCTGAACCGAGGGACACGGTTAATAAACTAAACTTAAGTCATATTTTTGAATTATAAATTCATGGTTTTTCATGATAAGTAATAGGAGTAGGGTTTGCCTGAGCGCATGCAGTTGTCCGCATCACGACGCGTATTTTCTCTTGCTCTGACGTATTATTTAGTACGGATAAAATGCGGGTTGTGACAGTGCCCTTCAGGGTCTATATATAGTTTTCCTCTACTGGTCTACTAATAACGTAAATTCGTATTTTGGTCTTACTAAACGTGCCCCAAACTGGCTTGCTAACAGCCAAACTCCGCTGTTCTGAAGGGCTATTGACAGTTCACCAAGGGTATCCAGGTAATTTTACCCCTATATTCTTCTAGGCGAGTGGTCAGTGGAGGCTCCACTCGCCAGACTTCTCGCATACTGAATTCCATAGGTCTCGTTGGGCGAGTGGTCTGTGGAGGCACCACTCGCCTGATCCTTGATCCTCTGGGCGAGTGGGGTTCTGCCCCTCACTCGCCTAGCGGTCCGTGCCTCCGAACAACTAAGCGGTCGAGTGCTTATCAAGTGAGGCTTGCAATCACCCCGATGCTTGCATGCCTCTTTTGACCTAGGCGAATGCCTCGTTGATGCTCTGGACGAAAGCCCCTCTCGACCTGTCTGCTTTGCTCTACTCATCCTTTTGACCGTATGGGGCCTGAGGGCCCACTTGACGAATACGGGGTTGTACACAGTACATCATATGACTAACCAGAGGTATCATGAAACAAAATGGCAGTAATGGCATGAGCCACCCGATTGGCATCCAGACGAACAAAAGAAAAGGCGAAAGATGCCACAGCTTTCAGTGAATCAAAGATATCTTTAACAATAGGCTAGTCCACCGAGTTAGACACCACTCCCGCCACAAGGGTAGCAATAAGATTGGCACAATCTAGCAAGGTTTGAGGGACCTCGCGACTTCTGTTGCTACAAAGTTGAAAAAGAACCAGAAAGCATTCAAAGATCGCAAGAAAATAGAGAAAAAGAAGCGGTCTGCAAAAGAGGCCGACTTAAAAGAAAAGAAAGAGCAGGGGAAGAATAAAAAGAAGTGTGACGAGGCTACGCTGAACACAGAGACTGTCCTTGGCGAGGACAATTCTGGAAAAAAAAACAATTGCGGTCTCTGGAGGAGTCCACATTGAAAGATGTTGTTCTTGATCCCGCTGTCACGATGATCTCCCTCCTGCTAGAGGAATCAGAGAAAAAGGATGTAGAACTCCACGATCTAGAGGATAAAAATAATGATCTCGACCTTGTTGTGGAGAATAAAACTGACGAGAAGAATGATACTGAGGCAGTGGTGTCCAAGGAGAAAGTTGATCGGCAGGAGAAGCATAAGAGAATAAAGGCTGAAAAGGTCGCCTTGCCTACTGACAATGCGAGCAGACCTGTGACCATCAAGGTTGCTCTGGATAAAGTCGTTGCAGATTGTGTTGAGGCAACCGAGACCCTTAAGATATGTAGGATTAGTGCGGACTCTAAAAGGAGACCGCAGCCTGAAATCCCACTTAGGGCATCTAAACCTTCCATACCCCATAGGCGACCTGAGATAGTTTTCATCCCCCTTGATGGGATTATCCCGGAAAGCCATCAAGAATTAAAGTGAGTATGGAAGAAAGGCGAGCAGTTGCGGAAGCAAAAACTTGAGCTCATGGATACATATCGGACAAATAACCTTGTTCGCCCAGCTTTTATTGTGAATACCTCAGACATTAAAGAAATTGGGGAGAACTCGCGACCTTGCGACCCCCCTTTCAATAGATATAGAAAGTACATCCGCCTTTGCCTGCATTTAGATATTTTTATCGTTTTACAATAAAAAACATGTGCTAACCTGATTCATCTAATCACATGATTGGTGCATGTGCCTCCACCTCCCCCTTCCCCAGAAAGAATCATAAATCCATTGGTAGAAGAGTTGAGAGAAGATAAGGACAAGAGGAAGACCCTTGAAAAGAGTTGTGGTCTGCCCTTGGCCGAATTCATCGCTTGGAGGAAGATGTTCATTACTATCGGAATAAGAGCTCTTCTGCAATTTCTGAAAATGAGTCGTTGAAGAAGAGTGGCTTGGCATCCGCTGCCCCTAGACAAGTTCAGTTCCAGCCGGCTTCAGCAGATATTCCTCATGTTCCTCTTAGCCGTTTTAAGAGAGATGTCGGGCGGGTTCAACGATCTACTCATCAAGCCACCCGTCACCACTCATCGGCCCTTGCCTCTATACTTTGAACCTGCCGAACAAAGTCCATAATTTGACGGAGAAGTTTCTGTTCTTTCGAGGCAACTTCGATTGTCTCAACACCAGTCCGCAAGTTGGAAAGAGAAGACTTTTAAACCATCATCTATAGGGGAGGTTGAAAAGGAGATTGTCACAATTCTTTTAAACTAAGGCCTTGATATCGACTACTACTTATCGCTGGCGCCCACCATCGCTAAGGTTACTCCTGATGAAAGTAAGTATAACTACAGACAGTTTTACCTACCCGCCCTTAATTATACCATTTTGACCTAATATTTGTCCACTCTAAGTGGTCTAACTATCCCTTTGAACAAGTCGCAGAAGCCGGAAGGCGTTGTTCTAATGCAATGAGAGAAGAAGAAAAAGGCCGAGGAGAAGGAAGCAGAAGAGGATTCAGACGCGGCGGACTCTGATGCATACTCATTTATTTTGACAGGTGTTGGAGAGCTCTTGAAGGATACCCACGACAAGCCTTTTATGTGGTGGGCCGGGGAAGGGAAAAACGTTACAATCTCGACCTCCCATCCCTCCTGGAAGGGAGACAAGACTTCTGGCCATGCTACTGCAATCATGACCGCCCTATATGGGAGGAGGAATTATAGGGAATTGGAGAATATGCGAACAACAAATCTTGTCGAGGCGGACGCTCAAGTAACGATTAAGAGTACAACTCTAAACCATTTTACGAGCCTTGGACTTTGCCGCACCTTGAAGGTCAACGAGGACTTACAAGAAGAGCTAAATGTAAGTTCATCCACGGTCAGAGCGATTAGATTTTATGTTGACCACATATTCTATCGATCTTTGATTTTTTCTTACAGCATGCATATGATTTAGATAATCCCAACTTTCGGAGACATGTTTTTGAGTTCTGCCAACAATCTTCTTAAGATACAATAGAGAAACTCAAGGCACTTTGATCGGCGAGTTCACGAACATTAGTTTCGCTGATCTCTTCTTGAAGCTTGCAGATGCAAATTTTGATGCTGGAGAGGCTGCTTCTGGAGAGGGTGAAGAGTCCGCAGATGAAGGAGAGGAAATCTGGGAAGAGGGGATTGAAATAGAAGAGAAAGTAGAAGAAGAAAAGGAGAAAGAAGAAAGTGAAGACTCTGAGCCAGAGGACAATAAAGAGAAAGAAGACGAGGAGTACGAGGAGGGAGAAGAGTCTGGTAGTGAATCCTCCAATAGATACAATGCTTCTACATCTGGCTCAAGTTCTTTCAGCGCACCTGGTGGATCGCAATGCTCTGTGGTCTCGTTGGGAAGTTCTATTAGTGCTCCTGAAAGGAAGAAGAAATGTGACTACCAATCTTAATTCCTTAATAGCTATGATGAAGAAAGATGAGACTCCAAGTGGGATTGAGGATGAGCCAGAAGAAACTGCAAGATTGAGTATCATGCAATGCCTTAATGCTATGTCTACTCGAGGAGGATGGGACTACCAGTCTTTATAGTGTTTCTTCTGCAAGGAACCACACAAAGTCCAAAACAGTCGCTGAGAGAATCAGACTACCAAACAAATTTAGACCAACACGACTTAAATTTGCTAATTCTCAGGAAGTACGAACTATTGCTCTTCCTCCAGGCGTGGTCGTTCATCTTGGAGAATGGAGGGGTAAGGTGCATTTCAAAGTTATTCCCTATGGAGACTACGGTGTTGTTATTTTGATGAATTTTCTTGATCTGTTTCAAAGAATTCTCATTTGCCCCCACATCCAAAATACATCTTATTGATGGTCTAACTACCTACTTTGTGCCGATAAGGCAACTATATGGGCAAGTGGATAAGATCCTCTCCGCAATGAGGATCGCAAATAGAAGAATAGGAAGCAGGGATGAAAATGATTGATGCGTCGAGGATGATGCATGGATTTGGTGGGGGAGAATGTCATGATGCTAAGGTTATCTCAATTGCTCCGTGACCGGTGTTCTAGATTAGTCTACATGTGTTGAGAATATTTTAGAATGGTAGAGAAAAATCATACATATGAGATAAGGAAAAGTGTGGAAGAGTATGAAATAATGTAGTCTACTCCTTGTGTGAAGAAATCTAGATTTATCTTGAGTTTTGGAGGGAAATGGGGAGGAGGCCTATATAAGAGTAAGACCTCTCCTCATTTAGATCATTTATGGTTTAGAGCTTATTGTTGTGAGTCTTATCTTGTGAGAGTTGAGTGTTTGTATGTGTTTAGTGTTGTTATATGTCTCGATCTTTGTATGGACTAGTCAATTGTCTATCGAACCGTCTTATAATTTTATTCAGAAGTATAATCAAAGGTTTTCTTTTCATTCTGTTGCATAAGGCTTACTTGGTTATCACAAGTTTGTGGAGAGAAAAACTAGTCAAGTGTCGCACGCGCCTGTTACTAAAGTTTTATGCACGGAAGAGGATGAGGTCTCACGCAAGCACAAAATGAACGACATGCTCGTTTTTTGAAACACAGTTGGAGCTCTCATGCTCTATTCCAGAAAAGGGCATTTTACGAGTTACGAACCAGAGGGTTTAAAATGGGTGCATGCCAAGAGGTCTACAGGTCCGGTGCCATCATGATTCAATCAGAACAGAGGCCAAAACATGAATTCAAACAGACCATATATAAGGTCGAGAATATTATTCGAAACTCGAAAGTCGCTCAAAAATCACTCGGATATTGAGTTGAATCGGAATCGATTAAAATTGATTCAACTCAATTTGACTCGAATCACTTTTCGAGTCAATTTCGAGTCTACCTCAAACCACTCGAAATATGATTCGAAATAGCTCAAATTGATTAAAATAGGCGGTTGTTAACTGCAACCAATGATTGGTTATTTGCCCCCCCCCCTCTTGTTAACCACAACCCGAAAAATTTAAAAATTTATCCGCAAATCAAAATTTTAACTGCAACCCAAATCAGGGTTGTTTTCTGATGTATCATCACTCGCTCGATGTAATGATAACGAGAAGAAAACAACGATCGTTCATGCGTCAGACGATTTCAATCCAAGGGATCTAGTGTCGACTACCATTCACATTGCGTCAATAGCATTTAACAGTGTTTTCCTGAGCGAGTTCATGCTCCTCGACTGGGACATATTCCATTCCCTCCACCCCGCCGACGAGAACCACGCCGCCGCCCATGCAATCAGCAGCGGCCCTATTTATGTTAGGTTAGTAATGGAAGCTACAATGTAGTGGTTTAGTTTGAAATAAACCAGTTCTTCTTTTTTGATCCACAGCCTCTGCTTATCGGCCTCCGCTAAGCTTGATCCAACAAGACAGTGATGCCCATGGAAAGTACGATTTTAAGCTGCTGAGGAAATTGGTGTTGCGCGATGGATCCATCCTCCGCGCATGACTTCCTGGCCGCCCCACAGTGGATTGACTTTTCGCCGACCCAACTTGCGATGGTGTAACCCTACTGAAGATTTGGAACGACATGAACAAGTTCAACGTCGTTCTCGACGTCTATAACTACCACGACATCGTCTGGAGCTCCGCCAAGAAGAGGAACATGTTCCACTATGCGGGCTTAGCCACACTTACTTTTGCTGCCAGGGGAAGAGACACCCACTTCATCTCAGAAAGCGAACGAGATTGGTGGATTCACGAAGGAAAAAAGACCGCCTATTTTGGGTTGCTATTAAAGGAAGTTCGCGAGGGAAAAAGTTGACCTGGTTTTTAGTTTTTTGGGGCGCGGATAGCCAATTCTAGGTTGCAGTTAACAATCATCTTAAGATATGGTGATTGTTATCCGCACTACAGTTTTAGCTATCCGCACTTTTTTTGAATGAGTTATTACGCGCCTTTTTGAAATACGTCTTGTACATGCATTTTTATGAAAAATGTTCAACACGAAAGTTGTAGATCTCGTCGAGATCTACAACTTTCGTGTTGAACACTTTTCCTAAAAATGCATGTACAACAAAAAATTCGCTATAGTTACGCACATATTTCAATCAAGACGACAATACATCTTGTGCGTGCATTTTTTAAGAAAAGTGTTCAGCACGAAAGATGTAGATCTTGATGAGATCTACAACTTTCGTGTGATCATTTTTCCTAAAAATGCTTGTACAATACGTATTTCTAAAAAGCGCGTAATAATTCATACAAAAAAAGTGCAGATAGCCAAAACTGTAGTACGGATAACAATCACCTAAGATATTATGCACTTATTAATATACTATTATTTTAAAATTAAAAATACTAAAGTCCAAACCCAAACTAAATGATTAATGTCTTAAATTACTTCATTTACTCAATTTTGAGGCAACACGATTTAATTTTGAGCCGACTCAGATTAAAGGGCAGGGCCGCCCAGTGCACAAAGCATCCACACGAGCGAGGGTCCGGGGAAGGGTCCCACCACAAGGGTGAGATGTAGACAAACCTTATCTTGCATTTTTACAATAGGTTGCTTCCAGAACTCGAGCCCGTTACCTCAAGCTCACACGACAACACCTCAACCGAGATGATTCAAAATAAAGAGAAAAATACTTAATTTTGAGCCGATTCGATTCCATTTCAAGCCGGCTCGAAATCGAGCAAACTCTAGCCCTAGTCCTAAATCTTGTCCCTTTTTTACAATCTGATCCTATAATAATTTAAAACATAGAGATATGCAAGTGATATTTTTAGTCTTGTTATATTTGGATATTTATATTGTGTTTTTTCTACAGTAATGGTCTCTTGTTATTGAAAAAATTGTTTGTACTTATGGCGCACCATACTTCTTGTGCGTGATATTAATCTCACGTAGAATTCTCGTTTACACAATATTTAGCGCACGTCTAATAAAAAAATTTTGATTGAAATTTTCTTAGAATGTGCCTTTTTTGGGGCGTTGATATTAACACCGCTGTTGAAACCAGAGAACTGCCTTCGACGTTCGCAACGGGTAGCAACTGACCCTTACTTCACCTGAGTTAGAACACGTGACCGATCGCTGAGAGCCGAAGGATATCTTGCACCTAAGAAGACCTGAAAACCAAAACAGACCCCTTGAGCTGCAGCGAGGAGGTCCCACCACAAACCCGGAAGATCAAAAAGAGTTTCCCCTCCCAAACCAATGTTGAGCCTGGGCACCCTGAAGAGCACTAAGAAGACCTCACTGTCAACCTTAGATGACAGAGGGCTGGAGTGCTTGCTCACAAGTCACACGCGAGGGAGAGAAGAAGAGGTCTCTCCCAAGGTGCCCATGAGAGTTTATTTATAGACTTCTTAAATTTGGGATGCGGATAACCACTTGAAATTACTATTCGCACCCCCCCCGAATAACCCACTAGGAAGAGGGAGGGGGAGGTCGAGTGCCACTCGCCCGCTAGGAAGGGCGAGTGGGGGGGGGGGGGGGGGGGAGGGGTCTCCCCCACTTGCCCGTAAGGGGGGCGAGTGGGGGTGCTTCCCCAGAAACCAGAGAGAGGGGGCGAGTGGGGGTGCTCCCTTTACTCACCCACAAGAGGGGAGCGAGTGGGGGGCTTCTCCCACTCGCCAGCAGTGGGGGCAGTGGGGGGCTTCCCCCACTCGCCCGCAAGGGAGGAGGGGAGTAGCAAGGGGGCGAGGGGGGGGGGGGGGGGGGGGGGGCTTCCCCCACTCCCCGAAAAAGGGGGGGGGGAGTGGGGGGCTTCCCCCACTCGCCCGCAGGGGGGGAGTGGGGGGCTTCCCCCACTCGCCCGCAGGGGGGGAGTGTGGGGCTCCCCCCACTCGCCAGCAGGGGGCTGTGGGCAAGTGGGGGGCTTCCCCCACTTGCCCTGCTACTAGCATTCTTTTAGGATTTTTCCCTATTAGCAAGCAAATCGGTGCCTCCTATTCGCACTTTTACTATTCCCTTTCCCTCAAGCCGCCATTCAGTTCCATTCTCAATCAGAGACCCACTCGATCCGGCCGCTCCAGATCCATAGACAACTTCAAGATAAATGGAAAAACCGCTAACCTGCAACCCAAGATCTATAGGAAGCAACGAGTTTCTCATTCTTGTAGCCCACGAAGCCATTTTGAGCAATCCAGGGCTGACCTGAAGATTACTCCTCACATAATATCGCAAATTGAAAGTTTTGCTTGTCCTTTGCGTGGAAATAATGGCTCCCTTATATCAGATTCTACTGCTATTGCGTGCCATAAATGTGGAGAGCGGGTTATGAAACGGGAGAATTTGGAAGCACATCATTTGTCTAAACATGCACGCGGATTGTTCTATTAGAATGCACGTGCATCATTATAGTGCTTGCGGATAGCCATATAACTATTAGAATGCTTGCTAATATCAGATCTCTTGCAGATAGCTAACATAAAAATAATGCTTGCGGTTAATGAAATGTATGGATAGTCAAAAATGCAGTGCTAATATGAGCACACTTTTTTTTTTTGAAAAATTTGTAGGTGAGTTACTCTCACCTAAGATCATGGTGAGAGGAGCCCATCTAAGCCGTTGATCACAGATCATACGGTTGTATTTTTCCTAAATATTCCTGTATTTATAAATAATAATAATGTCAGTATTTTATATACCGTCCTAGTTCTAGATGAAAGAAGCGCACCTAAGAGGCAATTGTTAACCGCACCCCAATTTTGGCTATCCGCAACTCTTTTATACGAAGTATTACACGTTTTTTTGGAAATACATCTTCTACAAGCATTTTTTAGGAAAAATGTTCAACACGAAAGTTGTAGATATTGTCGAGATCTACAACTTTCGTGTTGAACATTTTTCCTAAAAATGTATGCATAATGCGTATTTCCAAAAATTTGTTATAGTTACGCCAATGTTTCAATTCGAGCGGCAATACGTCTTGTGCGTACATTTTTAGCAAAATTGTTCAACACGAAAGTTGTAGGTCTCGACGATATCTACAACTTTCGTGTTGAACATTTTTCGTGAAAATACTTGTACAAGGCATATTTCCAAAAAAATGCGTAATACTTCATATAAAAGAGTTGCGGATAGCCAAAACTGGGGTGCGGTTAACAATTGCCTTTTTTTTTTCTTCTTTTTTTTTAAACTTATTATTAACCTAAAATCCCACGTACAAAAATATCGCCCTTCTCGTTTCGCCGTTTGCATAAAAAACCCTGCTCCGCTGTTCCGAGCTCCTCGAGCAGATCCGCGAGCGGTCCTCGAGTAGATCACAGTGATCACGGGTTCTTCTTCTTCCCGCATCGGACCAGAGCAGAGGTAAGGATCCCGGGCTTCTTCTTCTTCTTGTTCGATTCTTTCCTGCGATTTCCCGGCGGGCTGATATTTCTTCCATAACTAGGTTTTCCTTATCAAACGTGTTCAATCACTCCCCCGCCATCAGATCCAGTGCGGTCCCCGAGCTCCTCGAGCAGATCCAGGTCAAAATCGAGCTGTTCTATCTTCTTCCAGGTCAGATCTAGGCTTCTTCTTCACCCATCGGAGCAGAGCAGAGGTAAGGATTCTGGTGGACATTATGGATGCACATTTTTTGTTTTTTTGATTGCATTTCATCATTTTTTTTGTTTTGGTTTTGGGTTGAAAACCCACGGTTTTCACTTATGCCTAAACCGAAAAACCATCTCTTCCCCAGAGTTTTCATCGTTTTCGGATAGGGCACGCGAGGAACCCGCGAGTTCCGCCTTCCGCCGTCTCCATCGACGCCGGATACCGCCTTGCCGGCGGTATTTTCTTGATCGTTCTTCTTCGAAGCTTGTAGATCTACTCGCTGCCGGTAATTGCTTGCTTCTTCGTTTGAGATTTTGCTTCTTCCGCCCTCGTTCGGTTGATCTTTGGATTGATTTAGCTCTTTCTATATAGGATCTGCTCGCTACTAGTAAAGATCCGTTTACCTAGTTGCTTTCTTCTTCGTTTACCATAGTTAGGTCTGTAAATTTTTTTTTTGCACAAGCTAGATATCGTAGTGATCACATGGTTCATATTAGCCGAATCCACCAAAGAGCACATCATTGTAGGTTTGTAAATAATTTTTTGGTAAGGTTTAGAAGAGATTATTGTAGATAATTTTTTGCATCCGAACACCTGAATTGCCCAAAATCAATACCTGCAGCTTAAAACCTTCCTGCAGTCGAACAACATAATTGGAATTCAGGCAAAAACAAAACCTGTTGGTTTTGGTTTTGACTGAATTCCAATTCTTCAAAACCAAAACCTGCGATCCGAACGAACCCTAGGTCCCTAATATCTTCCCATTATGGTCTAGTTTGTTCTTAAGCTCTCTAGTTATCTGGACATGTATTGACGTTAGTTATAACTATTTCATATTTTGCAATAAGCATCATTTGGTTTTATTTCCCTAAAACTATATATCTGTTTGTCAGTTGCCATATGACCTAGAAGATGGTTGTTTTTGGAAGGAAGGAGTCAAATTGAGCTGTTTAGGCAAAATAAATCCTCATCACAGGAAAATAATGTCATCATATTTATAAAAGCTTAATGGGTAATTGGCAACATGCACCCTCTAAATCTAAGGTTTTGGCACTTTGCATCCCAAATTGTTAAATATTGCAAGATGTACTCCCTAATTACAAAAAGCCTGGCACTTTGCACCCCCTAATTACAAAAAACCTGACACTTCGCACCCTGGTGGGGGGGGGGGGGGTGGGTGCAAAGTGCTCGTATTTTTGTAATGGGGGGGGGGGCATCTTGCAATATTTAACAATTTATGGTGCAAAGTGCAAAAACCCTATAAATCTAGGGTGCATCTTGCCAATTACCCAAGCTTAATAAAATCAAGTGATTTGCTTAATGTTCTACAAAATGTCTCGTTTGATTTCTTGGAAGCGGAAAACGTGTTTGTGTTTTGACTGTGTTTTGAATTTTATTGGTGTGGTTTTTTAGCTAAATGAGTAAGTGTAAGGTTGGAAGAGTGCCACTTTATTGGATGCAAGTGATGTTATGTTGTTTTGTGAATTATGTGTGAAGGGAATCAAGTTGAGAAATAGACGAACAACGCATTTCAGCAAGTATGGTTGGGTTAATATTACAAGTGTGAGAGTGGGTGTAAATGATGTTATGTTATTTTGTGAATTATGTCGAAAGGAAATTGAGTTGAGAAATAGACCAACAACACATTTCAACAAGTATGGTTGGAATAATATTACAGGTGTGGGAGCAGGTTTAGAAGAGATGACTACTAATGTGGCATCACACGTGGATCCTGTTATGGGCGTGGGAGTGGGCG
Organism: Dactylorhiza incarnata; assembly: GCA_033032865.1. Classification (NCBI taxonomy): domain Eukaryota; kingdom Viridiplantae; phylum Streptophyta; class Magnoliopsida; order Asparagales; family Orchidaceae; genus Dactylorhiza; species Dactylorhiza incarnata. The sequence goes on along the minus strand of JAWHQI010000444.1, from coordinate 639,843 downwards.
TAGAAGAGGTGATTGTATTTATGCAATTCTTTTATTATTTTAGAAAAAAATATCTCCTAGATCATTAAGTAAGAAGAGAGGGAGAGACATATTAAGGTGGAAGAAAGAGAATATGACTGAGAGAATAAATGGATTTCCTATCAAGTTTTCTTCACCTGGTTCTATATCTCTCTTTTAGCAATAACAACATATTGTTTTTAACTTCGCATAGTTTGTCATCTTCAAATCTGTTTCTTAAATAATTAATGTATTAAGGTCCGTTCGGCTCACAGGAATTGGAATTCAGTTCAATTTCAATTTCTGCAAGAATTGGAATTGGGCTAAATTCCAATGTTATTTTTCGACTACAGGATTGGTTTCTACTACAAGAATTGGAATTGGTCAATTCTGTTGTTCGGTTGCAGTATGGTATTACGTCACATGAATCAAAATTTAACTTAAATTCTGGCAGTGTAAATATGGGCAATGTTATAAGCAGTCCTATAACGGTTAAATGCAATCCATTCATATTCGCAGTCCAATGAATTTAAGTGTTTTGAGGACTGCGAATAGCCGTTGTAGGACTGTGAATAGCCGTTGTAGGACTGCTAATAACATCGCCCTGTAAATATACCACAGTTAAAACAATAATCGCAGATTATAACAAAATTTCCAGAAAGATAATTGTGTCCACCACCAAGATATAAGTAATACATATTATTACTATCATGAAGAGTTGTAAAACCAAATAAAGTAAACACAAAATATTCTTAAATGGAGCATATCAAACTACATCCAGAGCCTTTTGCAACCCATGTTATGTTGTTCTAATAACATATTGGACAAAGCAGTGTTCGTTTCTGTATTCCAATGTATGTATGGTTGCTCACTCCTGCTCCCTAAATTTTGTGTGCATTTCTTCATGCTATATCAATTGCATTTACAAAATCATTAAATATCATTGCAAAAAAAATCATGAAATAACATTGCACAATCTAATGCATTCTTACATGGTAAAAAAACTAGGGTTCGTTCGGCGCGCAAGTAATGGCTTTCTGGAATTGGCTTTGGCCAGAAAACCAATATCTGCAGGAATTGGTTTTGTGCAGAAAATCAATTCTGTTGTTCGGTTGCAGGATGGAATTCAGTGAACAGAGTTGGAATTGATATCTGTAAGCTGTTCGGCTGCACGATGGAATTGACTTTCTGGAATTGAAATTTTTAAAATTGAAATTTTTAAAATTGAAGTAGCAAATTAAAGTACCAATAATAATTGAAGTTCAAAATTATAAATAAGTTCTACTGCATAACCATTGTCCATAAATAAAAAATACATAGATATTATATGAAAAGACACCAATCTAGCGATCAAACTGCATTCGCGGCCATGTGCCCTTCACGTCTTCAGGTAGCCTCATGAATATGTCACGTTTGACACCATCATGACATAGTATATCCATCGCCCTGAGTAAATCATGATTGTGTAAATCAGTCATCTGAGTCAGTGCGACATATATGTCATCAACATTGCTAGTAGACTTAGTCCCCGCAGCTTTTTCGACGGAGTCAGCCAATTTCTCTATGGCCACCGCTACGACATCCACTCCTACTGCTCTCTTTCTCCTTCTTCAGCTGCTTCCTTCTCCTTCCACTCTAGTATGTTCTTGTGTATTAGTTGTTTTCTCTGTCATAGATTCCACATCTATCTCCTTTGTCATCTCTGTTGCGGTCGCGACATGACTGCCTGTTGCTCTATCAGTCGCGCAGAGCATAGCTAAATCAGACCAGTTGATGATAACTTTGTCCTTATAATGTTTGACAGACGGATGAGCGTGTAATATTATAATTAATTTATCATTTTAATGAACCAATACAACAACTAATTTAATAAAGTTAATGAAATTTATACCTTCACATAGTTAGCCACATTTCTTCACTATCCACCTTGACCATATTTCTTTGCCAATCCCATCCAAATCCGCTAGTGTCTAGCATTGCGTTGACTTTTACGTAGTACTTGTTCCAAGTTTTTAGGCGAGCCATTAACTTCTCTTTGCTCGTTTCTACACCATAAATGTCTTCAAGGGCGGTCATAGCTGCTGTAAAAGCAACACTCTTCCAGCCGTTTGGAGTTTTATGCCCCAAACTATGTTGCTCCAACAATGCATTAGAAAGGGTTATGTCCATTTCTGATGTCCAGTGCATGTACGACCGCTCAGTCTTACCGCCAACCTTTCCCGAGCTCTTATCCATGATATCTGCTGAAAATTTAATAAAACAATATTATAAGATTTAAAAAAAGATAGCATAAAAACTCTGATAAGTTTAAAAAAGATAGCATAAAGTTAATGCATATTTTGATAGAATTGTAGCTGACATTATACATAAGGATAACAATATTTAAACACCATCAGATATAATTGTAGCTGACATTATACATAAGGATAACAATATTTAAACTCCATCAAATAGAATTGTAGCTGACATTATACATAAGTTAATGCATATTTTGATATTCATTGAACATATTTATAGCTAGAGTGTCTCTAAAATTTGTCAATTCTTGTGTGGCTTGGATTGGGCTAACAACGCCAACGTAATCATAGAACTCTTCTGAGACGTCTTGCGCTAATATCTCAGCGTCCTCGTCCAACATTTGTTCATCGGTCTCTAATCTCTTCTCCACTAGAAAATTATGTAATATGCAACAAACATTTATGACCTGCACGTGCTAATAATTATGGAATTAGATATTGTATTGACTAATAAACCTTTAATAAGTGAGGCAAGTCATACCTGCACTTTTATATTGAAAAATGATGGTTGGCGTAGAATAGCCCATTGTTTCTTCAACAACCCAAAAGTTCTTTCTATTACATTTCTTTCTTTAGCATGACGTAAGTTGAATAATTCCTTATAATTTGTTGGTTTATTACCCTGATTGGACCACTCTAATAGGTGATAACGTGTCGACCGATATGGGGCAAGAAATCCTTGACCATTAGTGTATCCAGTATCGACAAGGTAGTACTTGCTTATACAATAAAATGAGTAATTAATATACTTTGAGAAAGTAATTAATATACATTTAATATTCATGGACATAAAATGAGTTTTTTACCATTGGGCACTTCAAAGCGGTCTTGTCGCTCCAATGCATCTCGTTATACTCTTGAGTCAGATGTTGAACCCTCCCAGCCGGGTAATACATATAAGAATTTCATGTTACTATCACATACACCGAGTACATTTGTTGTGATTGCCAGTTACGATATCTGCCTTGATCTTCAATAGGAACAGTCACTTCAACATGTGTACCGTCTAAAGCACCAATACTATATGCAAACCATCTAGATTTGTGTTGTTGTCTGGATTCAGACAATCTGATATAATCGTTTGAGAGTCTTAAAACCGCTTGTATCACAATGTTGAAGTGTCTGCTAATTGTATCGGTCGAGCGGATAAATGTGCCACCAACATCGCGAAACTTTACGTTATGTGCCAAAATGTATAGAAATAACGCTACGGATTCTTTAGTGGATACAAATTGTGTATCACAGACATAACCTTTTGAGCGGAGAATATCACAAAGCTCATTGAAAGGTGTTTTACCCATACGCAATTGGCTAAAGCAGTTAACCTCATGTCCATCATATAATCGTTTTAATAAGATATTACGTAGAGTGTCTTTGTCTATAACATCTACCGGTTGTCTAGGAATGTAGTCCATAACCACAACAGCTGCGCCATAAGCCGCTGCAACTGCTGACTTTATAATAATATCCATTTTACGTTTATTTTGCAACTGTACATGATCCATGACAGGCCTAGAATTGCAAAACTAATATATATTAAAAGTTAGATATTTGGACAAAGCATATGAGCCGTGATATTGTTTTCTTCAATACGAGCTGTGATATTTGGACAAAGCAAAAACATTCACATGATACATAAGATGGATAACATTGATCTTTAGTTTGCCCATTAACATTGATCAGGTTCAGATAATTGGAAAATAACATAGGTCATTGGAAAAAAATCTACCTGATTAATATAAAAATAACAGAGATCATTGAATCATATGGAAAATCATAGTAAACTATTCTTGGCACTAATCAGATCTTCCATTTTTGTATTACTTTGTGCAATTTCAGATCTGAAATATATTAAGGTGAAAGAGAGCAGATCTGAAATTTCGTATGGATCATTTGGAAATTTCGTATACATATTAACAGATCTGAAATTTCTTGCTTCAAAATCTGAAATTTCTTCCAAGAAATTTCAGATCAGAAATTGCTTGGCCACGAAATTTCAGATCTGAAATTTCTAATAAGAGGGAGGAGGATGGGTGAAGGAAGAAGACGAGGAGGAGGACGAGGAGGAGGAAGAGAGGCGGATGAAGAAGAAGAGGTGGAGTAGTAGTAGGGCGCAGACGAAGAAAGGGGGGAGGAAGAAGAAAAGAGGAGGAAGAAGAAGAGCAGGACTCGGCGGCTGAATCAAGGTGAAGAAGAAGAAGAGAAGAGGAGGAAGAAGAGGAGGAAGTATACCTGTGCAACGTCGAAGCTTGGAATCGACGCTCGCAAACGATTGGGAGGAAAGCTTTCCGTCAGGGCTCTGATGGGGAGGACTGAAATCAACGAAAACTTAGGTAATGAGGTAAGAATTCGGGACGCGTGTTTTTAGGTTAGAGCTAAAGCCGACGAATTTGGGCTCAAAGCCATTTCCTTGCCATTTCCGTCCCGCCGAACGCAGGAATTGACTTTACTGTTTCCCAAAGTCAATTCCAGAATGCCATTGCCTGCACGCCGAACGGACCATAAAAGAACACATGATCATCAGAAGTGCATTAAAACATTCAATATTGTCCATGACGAGCCTAATATTCAATAAACATATTAATATCTAAATTGGCCCTAAAATTTGTCTGCTCGTTCGTTGCTTGAATTGGATTGATGCCATCATCATAGTCATATAGCTCTACTTCAGTCTCTTATGTTGGTAACTCAGCATCAACCACATCGAGAAATCTTGTCTCACTCTCTAATCTCCTCTCCACTAAAACGTTGTGTATAATGCAACATGCGTTTATAATTTGCACCTACATATGAAGTTATTATTAGAACGACGTTCTCAAATTTAAACATTTTATTCCATAATTTCAATCCAACTCAAGTACCCAAGGTTTTCAAAATCGCGATCTTACACATAAGATCATACGATCTTACAATTTTTTAGGGGGCTACGTTTCGGGCATGAGGCAAGATCGCAGGTGGGCTAGGAACGGTAAGATTGTCGTTCAGGATCGTAAGATCGTACGATCCTACGATCCTGAACGATCCTACTTCATGCGTCACCGACCACTTAATATCACGTAGGCGCCGACCTAATTTACGTAGAGGGTATTTGTGATGGCGAATTCTCGTTTGACCAATAACAAGTTGAAGAAAACTCATCCACATAATTTTGATGATATTCCATCCGATATGCTCACTGCTCACATAGAGGGAGGAGAACAAGATCTTGGGATATATGAAAGCGACGAAGATGCTTCATTAGGCAATTTGGTGGACTTTAGCTTAGATGACTTATTTTGAATGAGGTAAATGTACTATTATTATTTACTATGCAGTTGAACTTTTTTTTATATATATTGCTTTATGATTGTTGATCTACTAGATATTTTTATATATAAATTAGTTTTTTATTTTATTTTGTATAATAAGTAAAATCTTACCGTTTCGTGTCGATCCCACGTTTTACGATCGTACCACTGCCGACCGATCTGACGTAAGATCTCGATCATGACAACATTACAAGTACCTGCATTTTAATATCAAAAAATGATGGTTGTCGCAGTATAACCAAGGTTGTCAGGATCGAGATCCTTGGTGAGATCGTTTCGAGGTTGGATCGGATAGGATCGAGGATCGAGGATCGCAAGATCCTACAACATTCATAAATTAAGACTAAAAATATAAAATTGAATTTTGTATCATCCAATTACATGCTCAATTAACAACAAATCAATAAATTGAGCAGTATGTGAATAATTATATTAATTTTTTTTAATAACTAAATCAAAAAGATAAAATCATACTAAGTTCACTTTCAGTTTCAGGTAGGACACCCAATGTCTACTAACAATAAAAACAAATCTGGACTGATGGATTGGTGGAAGCCTAGAAGCAGGAAGACACTGAATTTGTTTTTATTGTTTGTAGACTTAAATTGAGCTCGTACGCTGTATGCAGGAAGCTTGAAATGCTCGTATATTGGATTTCTAACCGCTAGATTGCTCGTACGCTAGAAAGGAAGAGAAGACGTCGGCCTGAAAGTAAGAAGCAGGAAGACACTGGATTACCAACCACTTGATTGCTCATACGCAGAAATATAAGTTAAGACACCGACACCACTTGAAATGGAACCTGGTAAGGAATGAAAATGAAGACATTGTCTGGACTGGAAGCGACCGAAGACGTCGCTCTTGGCCTTCGTTTGCATTCGACAATCGACACTTGGGATACGGTAAAGCAGCATGATATGATTATATGATGGGGTATGGGGGCGGGATTGGGATAAGGTTAAGCAATGGGTTATGGGCGTTGGATCTATTGAATGGGGTCGGGATAGGATTGGACATGTTTCTAGTTCCTTTTGGCCGAACCGGTAGAATCGGGTCGGGATCGCAATCCTAAAGATCCTAAGATCCGGATCGTGATCCCAGCCGTAGATGTGTCGATTTAGATCCATGGTAAGATCCAGATCTATTTACAAAATCTGGATCGTAAGATCGTAAGATCCTACGATCCGGATCGCGATCCTGATAACCATGAGTATAGCCCATCTTTACTTTAGAAACCCAAAAGCCCTTTCAATCCCACTTCTCTGTCGTGCCTGGCTTAAATTAAACGATGGTTGCCGCAGTAGACGAGGAATATGAAGACGAAGAAGTGGAAGATGAGGAGGAGGAAGAAGGGTTACTAGCTGCAAATCGAAGAAGGGTTGCCAGGCACGATGGGTACTCCGGACCGTAGGGGTTGTCAAGATCGAAAACCAGGAAGAACACAATAATTGGCCCTAGCTCATTTGAAAAGCCACGGAATTGAACCAATTCAAATTCTGATCCAATTCTCTCCACCCGATCAACTAGATTTGTATTATTTATGGGCCCTTATGAAAATCTAACAATATATCTATAGATGTTTATTGCAATTTAGAAATTCAACATGCAATTCATATACTAAAGAAAGTATATGGCAACAACATGCCTGAAGTCTTACATGTTGACCTCGACACATGTACATTGGTTAGCTTATTGAAGGAAGACGATTCAAATGGTTTGGGTGTGGAACCATATGATTTGGAAGATGCTGATGGGAACTGTAAGAGCATTATACAGAAGGGCATCGTGCATGCATCATATATCAACATATATCAAAATTTCTTTACCTTATAGGCCCAAGTCATTTTCTCTAGTTATTACCTCTGATATCATGGATTGACTCTAAAATACTTGAATAAGACCTTCCCAAATCTTGCAAGGTTATCCACGGATGGTCTGATTATATTGTTAGTATGTGCAGAACTTCTTGAAAATGTAAGTAGGCTAATAATTTTTGTTTAAGAACTTAAATCTGTTAATTTTTTTTACTTTGTGCAATATGACTTACTTAACTGACAGTCTAGATAGGGTCAAATATTTGTTAGATTTTGTAGCTATTGTTGATTGCCTTGAATGATCTTTTAATTTAGTTAACTAAGTTTCAACATTGGTAAATAGGTTAAATAGCAAGGTAGATGCACATGTTTGGTTGTCATAATTAATTAGTTGATTTACATGATGAGTACAACGCTAAGAATGAAGATGGAGAGTCCCAAAGAAACTCATTGGATCCTGAAATTCATTAGCATCCATTACCATACCTCAAATTATTTGTAAAGAATAAGTTTAGCATTGTGTTTATTTGGGAATATTTTTTGTCCTTGACAAATGTAATCATCTATAAATCAAGTAACCACTTATCACTGTCAATTAATGAGCAGCATTGTACATCAATTTAAACTATTAATAGATTTTATTATTAATCATATATTGTTTCCCTGTTTATATCTTCAAAGCTAAGTTACAATCAAAGTAATACCTGTGTTAAGAATGCCCTTTCAGATTCAGTTGTCAATACATTCTTCGATGGTTTTCCCCCGAAAGAAACAATTCACAGCATCGTTTCCCCTCAAAACCACTTTTTTTTAAACTAAAAAATGTAATAAAATTAACATACATGTAAAGTATCATTATGAAGAAGGCAAATCAGGTTGGAACCGTAAACAACCATGGAACCGTAAACAATAATTGTCTGGGTGTGATTCCTTCATTTTATTATCCGGATCGGAACCGGAATCGGAACCGCAACATAAATGTCTTGAACGGTTTCAAAATTTTTAGACCCGATCCAGACCGGACCGAAGCAGAACTAAACCACAGTCAGTTTATTATTATTATTCCTTAGAATATATATTTATTATTATTATTATTCCTTAGAATATATATTTATTATCTATACACGACTATACTTATATCAACCTTCCGATTGCAGCGTCGCCCGATTGCAGCCATACTCAGTGATGGACCCTGCCAATATACAATGATGATATTTGGTGGTTATTTAATTTTGTTGATGATTATGTTCTCTACTTTGTGTATGCTTATGTTTGTCATTCCTCGACTACTTCGGTAAAGCGACTATTTTTTCTGAGCATCGAGTGTTACAGTATTACTTGTTGTCCGTCTTGCTAATGACCATGTTTATGTTAATTAATTTTTTGGATCAGGTTTATTGTAATCATACAATATTATCCATTCTTTTTCTATTCAGTGCTCTAAATCAAATATTATTGTATGCATATCTGTATTAGTTCAATTTTAACATATTTAGACTTAAGAAATCATGAAATTATTGCTCAAACCATTTGAATTTCTATTTCCTTTTCAAATAAGCATTTTAAAGAGATAATAATCTTTATGAATGCATCTAATGACACAAATTATAGAGTTATAAAATGATTAAAACTATAACACAGAACCGATTGGAACCGAACTGTTAGCCGTTGACACGACGGTTCAAAAAATTATGCTAGAACCATAACCGGAACCGGTCAAATCAAATTTCTTTTTGGTTCTAATTTGAAGAATTGTTACCATAGCGGTTATGTTTACGGTCATAGTAGAACCGGAACCGTGGCAGCTCTAAATTGACGATATATTCTATCAACTACAAAGCTAATCAATGCAAAATAGAGATAAATGGATGCCAAAAGTACAATGTGATAACTACTCATGTGTTATATATATATCACTATGATTTATTGGCATGCACGTAAATCCCTAAAAAACAATTTGTATTTTTTCCTGAATTAAGTGGTGAACACATGCTTTCAGGATGACGAGACTATTTGATCCGACGAAACTAGATTAAGGTCTCGGTTAGATAGTTTTGCTGATTTTTATATAAAAACAAATATGCAAATATCTGCCAACTAACGAGTTACTAAATTTAAATTTAGGTATTTCTATGAATACAATATAATTGTAAATGTTGGTGCACAAAATGCACCTATACAAACAGTTACGAAATGAACCGTAATTCTATTAGGGCAAAACCAAGTGGCTATTTATAGCCTACAATATTTTATATTACAACACTCCTCCTCAAGATTGGCGAAATATATTCACTAAGCCCATCTTGTCACACCCCCTGATCATATCTTCTGAATTGAGTCCCTTGGTCAAGCAATCTGCTACCTGACCCTTGGTCGAGACGTGACTCAACTCCAGTAGCCCACTATCAAGTTTTTCCTTTATGAAAAATCTATCAATCTCTATATGCTTTGTTCGATCGTGTTGGACTGGATTATTTGCAATGCTAATAGCTGACTGACTGTCACACCACAGTTTCATCTTGTCTCCGTGATCCAGCTTCAACTCAACAAGCATCCCTTTCAGCCACAGAAGCTCAGCCACCCCTAATGCCATGGCTCTATACTCTGCTTCTGCCGTTGATCTAGCCACTACTGACTGTTTCTTGCTTCTCCAGGATACCAGGTTACCTCCCACAAATATGCAATAGCCTGAGGTGGACCTCCTGTCGTCCGCACAGCTTGCCCAGTCCGAGTCGCAGTAGCCCTCAATCTTCATGTGCCCGTTCCTTCTGAACGTCAGCCCCTTGCCAGGGGCATTCTTCAAGTACCGCAGAATCTGGTACACTGCATCCATATGGCCCTTCCTCGGGTCATGCATGTAGCGGCTCACCACGCTCACAGCAAATGAGATGTCTGGGCGAGTGTGGTTCAAATAAATCAACCTCCCAACTAGCCTTTGATACAACTCACGATCCACCGGTTCTCCAGACTCAACACCCAATTTACACTTCCGATCGATTGGTGTCGCAGCAGGTTTGCACCCCAACATCCCAGTTTCTGTGAGGAGATCCAAAGCGTATTTCCTTTGGGAAAGGACTATCCCTTCTGCTTCGTAAGCAATCTCAATTCCTAGAAAATACCTAAGAAGACCCAGATCCTTCACCTCAAACTCTTTGCCCAGAGCCCCCTTGAGGCGGCCAATCTCCCGCTCATCATCCCCTGTGATGATCATGTCGTCCACATACACCGCAAGCATGGTGATGTGACTTCCATTCTGCTTGAAAAACACTGTGTGATCGGCATTTGTCTGCTGATATCCCATTCCAATCATCGCCTTCCTGAACCTGTCGAACCACGCGCGAGGTGACTGCTTCAGCCCATAGAGGGACTTCTTCAACCTGCAGACTCTGCCTTCTGTCTTGGCTGTGCCAAACCCTGGTGGTATCTCCATGTACACCTCCTCTGCTAGATCTCCATGAAGGAAAGCGTTCTTCACATCTAGTTGGTGCAACATCCATCCACCATTCACCGCCAAGCTGATCAGAGTCCTGACGGTGCTCATCTTTACGACGGGTGCAAATGTCTCATCATAATCGATGCCATAGATCTGGCTGTACCCCTTGGCAACTAATCGGGCCTTGTAGCGCTCGACTTGTCCCTCTGGGTTCTGCTTCACAGTGAACACCCATTTGCACTCGACGGCCTTCTTATTCTTTGGCAGCTGTGCTAGCTCCCAAGTCTTGTTCTTCTCAAGAGCCCTCATCTCCTCCTTCATTGCTGTCTTCCACTTCGGATCGTCTTTGGCAACCTGCCAATTGTTAGGTACAATAATACTATCCAACGATGCAATGAATGCTCCGTGAGAAGAGGAGATATGATCATAAGAGACAAAAGAAGCAAGGTCCCAACCGTATCTATTAGGAGGATTTCCCGCATTGCTACGGGTAGTCTTCCGTAAGGTGACAGTTGGGCAAGGAGAGTGAGGGGAAAGGATATCACCTGAGGCTTGCGGTGATGTAGGCGTTCCAGGAGTAGGGACAGACGTAGCCAAGGGACTAGGAGCTAGACTGGGCACAGACACAGGAGCTGATAAAGTTGGTAGCTTCCCCCTCCTACTGTATGTAAGTAGCTCCCCTTGAGCTGTAGGTCTAACACCTCGTCTCTCTTCCTCTAGCCGCTCTTTATCGCTTTCTTGCTCCTCCTCCACTGGTCCTCCCTGCCATACTCCCAGATCTGTCACCAACCTCTCCCTCTCTCGCCTCATATCTTCGCTATCAGATGAATCTAGTGTGGGTGGGGCTCCCTCCTGTTGGTAGTACTGCTCCAACTCCCTAAAGTGAACATCCATGCTCACAAAGTTTCTTTTCTCCACTGGACTCCAACACACGTACCCCTTCTGAGTACGAGAGTAGCCCACAAAGATACATTTGACTGCCCTCGCATCAAGCTTACCAACACCCGGCCTGTTGTCCTTCACGAAGCACACACACCCAAAAACCTTCAACGGAAGGATCCCCCCGTTATGTCCCTGCAATAACTGACATGGAGACTTCCACCCCAGAACCTGTGATGGCATCCTGTTGATCAGTTGTGCCGCTGTCAACACCGCATATCCCCACAGACTCTGAGGAACCTTCATGTTAAGCATCATACTTCTTGCCACCTCCAGAAGGTGTCTGTTCTTCCTTTCCGCCACTCCATTCTGTGCCGGTGTGTATGCACAGGTGGTCTGGTGCAATATCCCATTAGCTGATAAGTACTCTCCCATTGTCCTATTAGTGTATTCTGTCCCATTATCTGACCTTAGTACCTTGATCACCTTAGTGTATTGCGTCTGAACAAGCTTATGGAAATCTCGGAAGCAGGTAAATACCTCACTCTTGTTTTTCATCAAATATAACCAAGTAACACGAGAGGCGCAATCAATAAAGGTGACAAAATACTTAAATCCATTTAAAAAACTTACAGCACAAGGCCCCCATACATCGGAATGAACAACATCAAAAACAGAAGAGCTTCTCTGGCCCGTACTAACATACGAACTCCTAGTAAGCTTGCCTAGATCGCAAGCATCACATACCAATTTAGTTTTATTTGCTTTTTCAAACATAACAGGAAACAACCTAGCTAGAGTGACAAACGAAGGGTGCCCCAGCCGCCTATGATGGAGTACCAGCGTATCCTCTGCACTCATCTTTTGTCCTCTAACTTCTACCCTCTCTACCACGGATATAAGAGCTGCATCCAGTCCTCCCCGATCCAGATACCACAGCCCGTCATGCCAAGTCCCAGTCCCAAGTATCCGCCTCGTCCCTTTCTCCTGGAAAGTCACATTGGGAATATCAAAAGAAACAACACATCTCAGTTGAATAATAATAGAACTAATGGATAAGAGATTGACTGGAAAAGAAGGAGCATGCAAAACATTGGATAGTCTTACTGAACCTGAACAATTAACAGTACCCTTACCGACCACTGGTTGGAACGTACCATCCGCCGTCTGGATGCTATCTGCAGTAGCTAGGCGAGTGTAGGAGGAGAACTCGCTGACGTCTCCTGTCACGTGACGTGAAGCTCCTGAGTCAATGATCCAGTCTGATGCCCTGGAGGGAGATATGGAAGCGAGAGCAAGAGAACCATCAGTTGGGTGTGCGTACATAGCGACCCCCCCAACTCCATCCCTGCTCCTCTCACCCATTTGTTTCCTCTTGATGCCCTCCATCATGCTCAGAAGGGTCTGTTCCTCCTCAGTATAGATAATGCCGGCTTCCTCTGCACTATCCGTCATGCCCAGATTGGCACGATAGCCACCTCGGCCACCACGAGCCCTACCACGTCCACGACCACGTCCCCGTCCACCACCCGACTCTCTCTCCTTGGGCGGCTTGGGGCAGGCTTGCCTCAGATGGCCCACCTCCCCACAATTGTAGCACTGTCGGGTTTCTTCCCTCTGTCCTATAACACCATGGCTGGCAACTGCTAGTGCTGACTTCACAGTAGTGGACCCTCCTGCCCCTGCCTGAAGTTTGAGACGTGTCTCTTCCTGGATCATGGCAGAGATGGCCTCAGTAAGCATAGGAATCTTCGTACCAGATAGAAGCAGGGCCCTCCTCTGATCAAACCTGTCATCTAATCCCTTCAGGAATTTCATCGTCCTCTCCTCCACGATGATCTTGGAAGCCCGACACTGCAAGTCGCTGCAACATATACCTCCGGAGGCGTGATCATAATCCACCCATAGGCGTTCCAACTCAGATGCGTACTCTTGCACCGTCTTTTCTCCCTGAACGGTGTCATCAATTTCTCCCTTCACCTGGAAGACCCGCAGAGTGTTCCCCACACCATCATATGTACTCTTCAGCTTGTCCCACACCTCCATCGCCGTCTCCAGACCATCTACCGTGGCGGCAATCGATGGGACAACCGAGCTGAGAAGCCACATAAACACCGTCATGTGGGCCGACTCCCACTCATCTCCTCCAGTCACTGGTTTCTTCAACGCCCCTGTCAGGAAGCCCCCAACCTGTTTCGCTGCAAGGATTTTCTTCACACGACGTGACCAACTCAGGTAGGTGGTCGGTCCATCAAGCTTCAGATCGATCGGTGGAAGTTCCAATTTCGCCGGGCGGTGCGACGAACCCAACACCCTCAACAGTGTGGCCAACTCATCCGGGCCCAACTTCTTGAAGACATCCTCCATTGTTCCTTCCATCGACATCCAAGATCAGCTTGCTCACTGATCACCACATCCCGTACGTATCAAGCATGGCCTCCTCTGACCCTAGATCCGATCACGACCTCCTATGGCCGGAGCATGCTGGACTTGCTGCGAAGATGCCGCACCCCCGACCACTAGAGGCAGCCACTGGGTGCGGCAGGGCGGATGTCCGCTGCGGCCTTCCTGGCCGCAGCCAACGGAAGAGGCAGCAGGGGTCGCCGCTGGTCTGGCCGCTGCTAGTCCTGGCCGCTGGAGAAGGAGGCGCCGCTAGTCCTGGCCGCTGGAGAAGGAGGCGCCGAAGTAGCTGCGGAAGAAAGGACGCGGGAGATTGGCCGAAGTAGCTGCGGGAGATTGACGCGCGGAAGACCTCGCCGACGAGCGGAGAAAGACGAAGACGCACGGAGACGGAGGAATACGCGAACCGTCGGCTTTGATACCAAGTTACGAAATGAACCGTAATTCTATTAGGGCAAAACCAAGTGGCTATTTATAGCCTACAATATTTTATATTACAACACAAACTCACGCTTTTTGAGGGGGGAAGAGACTGAGAGTTGTCGGTTACTTTTCGATTGCAATAAGTGATCTAAGGGAAGAAGAAAAGATGTCATGAACGACGATGCCAACCGCAACGACGAATACCATTTGTTGCAGACGATGTTATTGAACACTTTAGCAGAAATTACTGAGATCCCCTAAGGGGAGGCCGCAAAAACCACCAAAAAGAGATGTACTCGAGTTCGCAGTAGCGAGAAAATGCACTTTTGGAATCGAATGAGCATGTCTTTCTGGGGATTCTGCACTTCTATTTATACTACCGGGGGAGGGCTTGCCTGCACGAACAAGCTCTTAATTATGAAATTGCCAATGGTACAGGAGAATTGGACAAGGATGAGAGGTTATGATGGGGATCGACCGCGTGTCCGTGATCGATGGAGATCGGGCCACCACTCGGCGGGACCCGCTTTTGCATATATGCAGGAAACGTATTGATTGGATCAGCGATCCGAGACCGCGAGTGCGTCAAGGGTGTTGTTTTACTATTTACATGTATTTTGTTTTGTTTTTTAAATTTGGACTTATATTTAGTATTTTAGGACACCAGACATAACTTTCCTGAAAATTCAGGACCCTGGCAGGGCTACCTTGGGCTGCTGCTCGATAGAAATCACGTCTAGCAGCATCAAACTCTTCCTCCTGAGGCCGCAGAGGTGGCGCGGCCTGGCGGACTGGCGGAAAGGGCGGACAAGCTGGAGGATCTGGCGGGCCGACTTGAGGAGTAGCGACAGCTGTTGTCGGAATAGGAGGGGCTAGCCGCTGAGTTAGCTGAGTGATGGCTTGTATCATCGCATCTATCTGTTGAGCGGGGTTTCTGTGAGCCTGCTCAAACCTCAGTTCCAAATCTTCTAAAGAGACCGCTCTGTCCGAGATGGGACGGGGACCTGTGGGCGGACGTTGCTGAGCTTCGCGGTTACCCATTGTAATCGCAGTGTTCGCCGACCAACTCTATCTGAAGTTCGCATGTTCGTTTTGTTGGTGCACAAAATGCACCTCCCCAAACTCTCGCTTTTTTTTTGGGGGGGGGGGGACTGAGAGTTGTCGGTTACATTCCGATTGCAATAAGCGATCTGAGGGAAGAAGAAAAAAATGCCGCGAATGGCCAGGCCAGATTTGCCCGCAATTGCAAATACCACTTGTTGTGGACGATGTTATTAAACACTAACAAAAATTACAGAGATCCCCTAAGGGGGGCCGCAGAAACCACCAAAAAGTGATCTCGAGTCCGCAGTAGCGAGAAAATGCACTTTTAGAATTGAATCAACATGCTTTTTTGGGGACTCTACACCCTATTTATACTAGCGGGGGAGGGCTTGCCTGTACAGACAAGCTCTTAATTACGGAATTGTCCAAGGTACAGGAGAACTGGGCAAGGATGAGAGGTTACATGGTGTGCAAATAACACTTAAAGAAATCAAAGGCTGACCGTGCGGTCTGGCGATCAGAGGAGGGCGAGATCATGTTTCTTCAGCCGACGATCTGGGCGGACAGCCATAAACGGTCCGCTCGGACTGCAAAGAAGACCATGCTAGGGATTTCTGAGATCGCAGGATTCTGGGCAAACAGTAAATAAAAAACAGAGAATAAAGTAGCACGCACACCCTAGCAACTCCTTCCCTTCTGCACTGTTGCACGAAATTTGGAGGAAGGCAAAGGCGATCATTCATTTCTGGACAAACGACCGCACCAACAACATGACAGATCCCTTCTACTGCGTCCTCCGGTCGCTTCCTCCTCGCTCAGGAAATATAGCAATTTCTGCTGCGGATTCCAAAGTTCCCTGTGGCTCATAGATTCATTTATCCTGTAGCAAGATTAAAGTCCTTAACACCAGATCTACCAAGGTCTACACAGGTATATACAAATTTCTCCTTAATTTTATGTGCCTGAGGGCGTTCATTTGATGGATGAAATCACTTGCTAATGTAATGCCATGTACTCTCTTTCTAATGTTATAAAAACACTCTGGTTCGATATTAGTAGATGCTTGTTTCTGTTATTCTACTGGAACAAGTAGATCCTTGTCGAGATCCTTCTGTAGGCAATCAGAAGTTGCAAATCTGTTATCTGGATAATGGCTAATGTCATAATTGATTTAAGAATCAACATTGATTGCAATTTATTATATCCTCTTTTCTACTCTTTGTTCCTGTAGATGTAAGCAAAAGAATTTATTATTTGACCAAATTTGTAGCCATACTGAATTCTTTTATTGTTCTTTTATTTTAACAGTATAAGGGATTTTTGTTTAAAATCATCGTAAGCCAAGAGTCATGTCGAGGAGAGTTCCATCCCGACGCCCGGCGGAAAGCGGTAGCCTTCCTTTGTTTGGTTCATTGAATCAAAAGTCGAAAGCATCACCGATTCTCTCTGTAGCTCTCGTTGTTGTGGTAAGTATATTCTAGATTTCACATTTGAATTACTTTTACTTAATTGGCTAGTCATCTTGGCCTTTTTAGGATTTTCACTTCATATTATCATGCTTATTTTCAAAATTTCCAGGGTGCCATTCTTCTTATCGGCTATTCTTACAGTGGTTCTGGTCTGTATTATTTCTCTGATCCAGCTTCAGAATTAGATTTTTCTGTTGCAGAAAAAAATCACCTTACCAACTCCACTTGATCTAAATCCATGCTTTATGTTTGTTATCAGGTGTATCTACTAGCGTCAGAGATTCTTTAAGTGGTGAAGGTACTTTTTTTGTTCATTTTTTTGACTATCTGCTGTTAACATAGTATTTTAATCAAGTGTTTAAACCTTGACCCTTTTTGGTTGTTACAACCCGGTCCTGCCTTTAAGAATTTTAAACATAAAGAAACATGCAAATGATATTTTTAGTCTTGTTATATCTGGATGTTTATATAATGTTGTTTTTAGATTAAATCCTCACTTGTTACTATGGTAATTTGTCAGGAACCCATGTTGGGAGGTCACGTACAAGCGCCGCGCCTCGGCACGCACCGCTTAGTCACTTATTTTTATGTTACCACTTGTGTCTTTTATTTTCGGTAAAAAAAGAACCTTGGTTTGGTTTGTGCCAACCGGGTATATGGTTGGGTAGGCTTTGGTTGGAAGATTATGCAAAAATCAATTATCAAATCTCTCTCTCTCTCTCTATCTCACGGACAGAACACGATTTCCGCTCCCGTCGCCCTAGCCGCGCCATCCATCGCGCCCGTCTCCGCCAAATCCCTTCGAGCTCGCCGTCCGTCAGCCCCCGTCCCCTCTCCTCCTCCTCAGTCCCTTCCTCTCCGGCGCCATAGGTTCAAGAGGATCTCGCAAGGGCAACTCCGATCCTTTCCGGGACTTTCCTCTCCTTCCCCCGTGAACAAGATCTCAAACGCAGGCCCGCATCATAATTGTATCATATAATTACTCCTTAGTCTTTCAGTGGACATCGGTGGTTGGTTTTAAAACCAACAAAATTGTCGTGATTTTGACATGATAGGATGGATTTGATCGTTGACACCTCAAAGTATGTGCATGATAATTGGATTGCCGGGCTTAGAGGAGCGGTTAAGTTGCCTCCATTTGGACACAAAAGTCATGGACCTAAGTCATAGAAGTAACCTCCCCTACATTACAAGATTAAGTCCATGCATCAACACCTGCACGAACTTGCATTAGTGGGAGTTTCATGCACCGGCTGTTAGTAGTATGGGAACAAATGATAAAGTTGCGCTAAGATATCAATGTTGTTACATTCAGGAAAGCTTAAGCTTATTGGTGAGGGAAAACCACTTGGTATCTCTACTGCTGTGTAACATCAACAATCTAATGTAGGAATAAACCCGCTGATCTCTTGTGCCCGACCTCACCTAAGGAACTTCATCCACTATTTTGTTCAAAACTAGTTTTCTTTTCTTGGTGGCGGTCATAACCATTGTCATGCCCAACATATATTCTATGACGGTGGCATTTTTGTCCAAACTCACCGCAGCAAAAAACGCCGCGCTGTTTGGCACAGGGGTATCAGTAGTGAACGCGGTGGTTATGAACCGTTGTTCATGAACTCCCAAACTCACCTAAGAAACTCTATTCACTTTTATGTTCAAAACAAGTTTGCTTTTCTTGGTGACGGTCACAACCGTTGTCATACCAATAGCGGTGGTGTTTTTGTCCAAACTCACCGGAGCAAAAACGACGTACCAAACAGAGCCTAAGATGGAAGAAAGAGAATTTGATTTACACAATCACTGGATTTCCAATCAGATGCGATAACAGCCTATTAATTTTTAAGGCCCATCATTTATTTTCCTCTTCTTCAAATTCATTCTTTAAACAAATAATTTTTGCTCCGTCTGTTCTCTGCAGGCGTTTCATGCACTTTAGAAGTGCAACATGCAATTCCCGTTCTAAAGAAAGTATACGGCGACAGCATGCGTAAAGTGTTGCATGTTGGCCCCGACACGTGTACGGTGGTCAGCAGGTTGTTGAAGGAAGATGACACTGAAGCTTGGGGCGTGGAACCGTATGATTTGGAAGATGCTGATGGAAACTGCAAGAGTCTTGTACGCAAGGGGATCGTGCGTGCCGCAGATATAAAATTTTCTTTGCCATATAGGCCCAAGTCATTTTCCCTGGTAATTACCACCGATGCTGTGGATTACTTAACCCCAAAATACTTGAACAAGACCATCCCAGATCTGGCAAGGGTATCCACAGATGGTCTAGTTATATTTGCTGGTATGTTCAATTCTTCTCTTTGGTACATTATTCTTCAAGCGTTTCTCAAATTTTTTTCTCAACTTGGATATCAACATCAAATTTTCTCAACCTTACTGTCAATTCATACAACAATATCCATAATATCTCCTATTGTATGATACTTTTTTATTTTATTCTCTATTTTTGATCATCAAATTGAAACTCAAAAAGTTTGATCCTTACCTATACTCCATTTTTCTTATAATTATAGATGTTAAGTACTTAAATCTGTCACACTTATAATATTGATTTACGGCGGTTAATATTACACTTGTAAATGGATCAATTCATATTTGCTAATTGAATAGCCTTTTCTTCATTAATATTACTTTTTATTGGCTTCCATGGATGTGTCATATGATCATAACTTTGACTAATTTCATGCCCTTAATGTTTGTGCAGTACTCAATATTTGACATTCTTTGAGGTTTTATTCGATCAGTTGATTCAATTCACCATTGCATTAAGCCTCGGAATCTCATTGCTCGTCGCAATATACTTCAAAATCTGGAAACAAATACCGTGTTTTGATATTTTTTGAGAACACAAAAAAAGGCTTGAAAAACTCCAACCAATGGTTTTGGATTATGAAACAGCCCACATATTACTTGATTTCCATTTCATTTACTCACTTTCCTTCCATATTTTTGACATTGATGCAAATATCATCATAATCATCAATAATCTTATCCGGATTATTTGTGGTCGGCTTTATGAACTTTCATTTTTCATTAATCTCTTTCAATTGCCGGCCCGAGCTACTAAACCTAAGCTCTGTAAATTATTTTGAACAATTTTCATCAATGTTACTTTGGGTCTACTTGTACTTATTAACTCTCTCAATTCATTTAATTTGTTTATTTTCTAACCGTTATCTTATATGTTCAAATCATTTAAGTCTATATTTTGTTATCTTATTTTTAATAGTTGTCATCAAATAATTTCTCTAATATGGTTAATTCTTTAATTTATCTTTTGTATTTTGGCGCACATCGTATTAGTTTTGCCATTTTTATCGCGCACAACTTACTCCGATCTAAACTAATTGCATTTTATCAAATTTATATCTAACTCTCCATGATATTTTATCGCATAGTATTTCCAAGACACCTAGTTATGTTAACCATTCAACCTTTAACTCTATCCTCCTCTGTATATTTATTCTTTTGAAGAATCTTATCAAGATTATCGAGTAACACGAATATTCGTTCATTTCCCTTGTTTAGGCTATCCTGGTCAGCATAGAGCTAAAGTTTCTGAGCTGCCAAAGTTTGGAAGGCCGGTAAGACCTAACATTTCTTTTTTCCTTCATTTTTCTAATTTATTAGTATTCTTTTTTGGGTAAAGTACACTTGACACCACCCTAAAGTTTCAAAAGGATTATGGTAACCCCTAATTTTTCATAATCGAGATAGTTGACCCTGATGACAGGTGTCACACATGTCTGCCACCTTGTAGACCCACCAGGGGGCCCACCTCGGCGTCTCACCAAGGCGGCTCATCAGGGCTGCAGCCCGTACACCCCAACTAACTCTCTGCCTCCTATTTAGGAGGTCGGGTGTTCGATCCCGGACCTTAACAACCTACCGTTTCGTGGTGATGGGAGGCGGAGAGCTGGTTTGGGTGTACGGGCTACAACCCTGATGAGCCGCCAAGGTGGGCCCACTGGTGGGACTCCATGGTGGCACGCAGGTGTGACGCCTGTCTTGCATCATACCCCCTAAAAATTCTTTCGACAAGTGGTCAAATGTCTCGGTTACAAAAAATTAGGGGTTACAGCAGTCCTTTTAAAACTTACAGAGGGTTAGCCACCAGTACTTTACCCTTCTTTTGTTAATGTGGGTTAGGGATCCAATACCAAGCTGATCGGATCGTAGCTCAAGATATGTCTGAACTCAAATCTAGTAAATCTCTATTCAAGGGAGCCACGACTCGTTAACTCTAATTTTAGTGCAATCAAAGATGAACTTCGATCCAATAATTCAATAATTTATTTCGATCGCCTTGGAATAGATTCATATATACACACACATGGATATCCACATTCATCTGATGTTGAGCTAGCTCGATCCTATCTAGGTTGAACCAATTTTGGCTCATCATTCAGTTCAGCGGCTTGGGTCGGAGCCATTATTTGTACCTTGCATTTGTTTATTTACGACATAAAATGAAATATTCTAATGCTTCTCAATATTTCCGGGGAAAAAGGCAAAATCTCGGAGCGCGTCGTGGTGGCTAAGATACTTCATTTCGTCCGGCCTGAAAGAGAATGAAGCCGCGGCGAAGAAGTTTGAACAGGCGTCGACCAAAATGGCGTACAAACCGGGCTGCCAAATTTTCCACCTCAGTTCATAGCTTTGATTAATCCACAGCAGTTTCAAAGTTTCTGTTGTTTTGATGACTCTTCTCTTAACGTTCTAGTTTTCTTGAACAAAGCATGGCCATATTAGTTTTAATTGTATGATAATGTATTTTTATTATTTATCAGATACTCATTCCACTGCTATTTTATGGTTTTTTAGTGCTACACACATGTGTGGATAGTACGTGTGATAGTATGCTCATTGCGATGACCTACCCCTCGCTGCAGGGCGGGCTCCCCCCCCCCCCCCCCCGCCAGATGGGCTTAGCCCGCCTCCGGGCACACCCGCACGTGGTTTGTGAATAACGGCTCATTTATTGTTTGCGAACCCTTTATTGTAGAATTTGGTTGTGAGGCTTCGAGCCAGACCTCACAAAAATTTTGCACCTGAGTCTCTTTGTAAGCACTTATCGCAGCAGAGCAGTAACATGAGCACAATAAAAATACATAATCAATGCTCGCTCTTTAGTTTGAGTCAGTCTAGCTTTTCACGGCGCACTCGGGGTCGCATCAGCTACCTAAAAAGATAAATCATGACAGGTTTAGTCATAAAGAATATGATTAAGCGAGTAACATACATTTTTAACTGATGTACATGCAAGGAACAAACGTTAGTAGCAATATACATAAATATTCAATTTTAGTGTATAATCAATAACACAGTATGATATTCTTTTTCAGTGTACAAAATGCTATAATGTATAAAAAATAATCAATAACAGTAATTGCAATGTTCGTAGTATAATGATTTCTGTTTCAAATTTTGGTATTCGATCTATTCATTAGTTCTTAAAAGTCATTTCGTTCATACGTATCAAACATTCCATCAATTCAGTTTCGGAATCAGATTTCATATTCTTTCGAATTATAGCTCATTCAAATTGTTTTCACTCACTGAATCAGATTTCTTGTTTGTCTTTAGTTTCATTTAATTAGGAAACCATAAGGGTTGTTGTAGGTTGATGTAGATTCATCCCTTTTTGGTCTTCAACGACCTCTTGGTCTTCAACGGCCTCAATAAATCTCAAAAACACATTCCGCCGTAGCGTATTCACGCCCCACTACGGCTACTGGGTCAACCCTTATAATTTCAAATATTCTTATGCATCGATGCAATATTCTTATTCAATCATATAGTAGTTTTATTTAAAATACTTCCCTCAGAATTTATGTCATCGCTTCTTTATTGTCAATTCAACATTTTCCAGCGAATTTCGGATTTATCAGTGATTCAAAATTCGAACAATTTCATGTCAATGCACAATCACTAAACTACTTTCTGTATAAAAATCTATCATATGTATAATAAAAATAATTCAAAGTTATGCATAATTAAAGAAATAAATACTTACCACGTTTCCTTTACCTTTAATCGTACCAGGATTTTCATCGGGTCTATTTCCTGACGCCTTCCTCTGCAGTATCAGTGAAATCATTTACTATAGGGTTGCGTTGCGAATTAGTTACGATTTACTTCCTACTAAAATTACAACTACGACTCAAAAGGAGTTGTCTAAGGCGAAAGACCAATTATACAAAACATGAAGCTACAAAGAAGACAAACAATTAAATAACAGGCAGCCAACTCCACCACCACCAAGAGCCCAAACAGCAGTTAGCCACCCTTTCCACAACAGGAACTAACAGCAACCCACATCAGCACAAAGGCTGCTAGCAGTAGCACCAAATGAATACACAAAAAACTATGATAGAACCCAAATTGCAAAGTTGTTGGCCGGCCAAAGACAGAACAGGACAGCCACTAAATGAAGACACAAAAAGCTGGCTGAGGAAAGGGAATGAAAGAACCCAAACCCCCAATCGAACAGACGACCAGCAAAAGGCGTAAAGGATCCATTTTCCCCAAAACTCCCTTGCAAAACCCTTACAAAAAACTCTTAAATCCAGCCTATCATCCTTTATAAAACTATTTCCCAAAATCCCCAACAGCCAAGCTAACAAGAGGACAACATCAACGAGGCTGCGAATAGCAGTACCAAAGTCTTCTAACAGCATCTCAAAGGGCTGTCATAGTAGTCCAAAGCCAAGGCAAAACCCATCTAGCAGCAGCCAACAAACCCACAAAAAAATAAATCAGCAGCAGGCACGAAGCCCAAAGAAAACAGTTGGCCAAAACAGGTAACAACACAGCCGGCCACTGGTAAGAAAAGCCATATAAAAAAACCCTCATAATCGAAATAGAAATTCAGGGTAAAATCAGCCTTTTGATTTTGATTTCACTGCTATCACAACAAAATAACACAAGCAGAGCAGAGCCCCCATATCAAGATCAATGGAAAGATCATCAAAATTCCCCTACCAGAATCCTAGCCGGCCAAGGCCAAGACTCTTTAAGTTCAGCAATTAAAACTAGAAGAAGAGGGGAAAGAAGATGAAAGAGGAGCTCACAGGGGAACAACTTCAGCCCAAAGATGCCGGCCAACAGAAGCAGTAAACCAGTCCGGTTAGCAAGGATGCAAAGAGGAGGCAGCAACACTTCTACCAACGCCAACGACAACAGGAGAGGGAGGAATCGTCGATGAGGAAGAAGAGGAGCAACCAACTCTAGCTTGTCGAGTTCTCCAGGACACGGAAGAAATCGGCAGCAGAGTTGAAACAACATCAATAAAAGAAGGAATCCACCGCTCAAGAAAGCCACCGCTCAACATTTCTAATATAATAACCTGTAAATAGAAAACTAGCCACATCTTACAGCAGCCATAGCCAATATATCAGCAGCAGCCCAAAACCGGGCAGATCAACTTTAGAGGTAAATATTTCAATATCAAGAAGGCTATCAGCAGCCCAAACAGCCTAGAACCAAATAAGTTTAAGTGTCAATAGCATTTCAAAAATAAATCAAAATAACAAATTAAACTTAAAACGAAACGAGCATCGCAAAATCATCGAAAAATCCAAAACTTCAAAACTTAAAGTGCGACGTCGTCTCGACACTGATTTTTATTATTTCATCATCGAGAATTTTATTCATTTACGTCTCTTTCGATTTCGCTTAAACGTTTCGGGCCGTTACACTGGTGGTCTGCAAATAGCGGTAATGAAAAAAATTTGGCTTTTCGCAGACCACCGTGCTTTGTAAATAACTGCATCGCATAGTGAGAATGAAGTGGTGGACCATTACACCGATAAGAGGATTTCTCTCTCTCTCTCTCTCTCTCTATATATATATATATACATATCAGCGAGAGTATAAGAAATATTTTCTTTTCTTCCAAGCGATTGAACAGTGATTTTTTTATTTTGTGCTTCATTCCATGCATCTCTTTGAGCCTAACTTCAAAAAAATTCTAATCTATTTCCTAATTTATAAACATACATCATGTATATATATTTATTATATAATTTATAAACGTATATTATGTGTACAAGTATACATATTTGTAAAAAATGTGTATATATATATATATATGAAAATAGCGAATATCCAAAAAATACTAAAATAGTTAATATCATTTAAAAACAGCTAACATAAAAAATTCAATAAAAGAAAATTTAATATCCAAAAGAATAATTAATATCCAAAAGAAATGTCTGAGCCCGGGTTCGAACCGGGGACCTCTAGTGTGTGAGACTAGCGTGATAACCGACTACACCACCCAGACGAATTAATAACAATGCTAATTTATTTTAATTAACCCAACGATAGTTTACATTTTGACCAGCATTTCATTATTAGATTAGCGTTTGTAAAAGAAATTATTATATTGCAGCATTGAATTACCTTTTAGTCCCTAAAATAAATTTTATTTTTAGCTGGAGAAAGCATGATATAAATATTATAATCATATAGGCTTATAGTTTATTAATACGGTTTGGAACTATATATATTCAAATATATTTCAATTCAATTATCAGTTCTAAACTAATGTTAAGCCGACTAAAATAACATTCAGTTACAATTATTAAGAAGAATTGAATGGTTAGTGTAACGACCGGGCCCTCCCCTTAGGGGCCACGTAGACATGCTACTGGGCTGCAGCTCAAAGCCTCTCCGCGCCTATTTCTCAGCAGCAGCGACACATTGTTGATGAAGAAGAGTGGCTTGAAAACTCCTTATCAAGAAGGTTGCGGGTTCGACACCCGACCTCAACAATGCGCCGCTGCTGAGAAATAGGCGCGGAGAGGTTTTGGAGTGCTTGGGCTGCTGCCCAATAACGTGGTTACGTGGCGCCTAAGGGGGAGGGCCAGGTCGAATATAATCAATTTGTATGGGTTCTTAAAAACTTTCATACAATATGCATATCATTTCTAATTAACTTACTAATTTTATATAAGATGAGATTTACATATATTTCGTGAATAAACACGATTTTTTCGTGCGCAATATTATATTAAGGCGATGACCCCGATCGATATCATAGCCGTCTAAGGTGCTTGTGGTGACAATATTTTCGGATATAGAATATTTGTTTCTCATATTCTATTTAATCGTCTCCGTTTTTCCAATTTCTTAGAAAGTAAAGGGAGTGACAATTTTTCAGGATCCTTGCTTATCGGCGGAGACTGTGATGCAGACCCCGCCGTACGTCACATGGAGAAATATTGTTGAGAGCACGGTTAGCTCGCCTGCTTTAATGATGAAGAAGCTGAGAGGCTTTCGTCGCTCGATCGCTGGCAGTGGATTCTGAAATGTTGAGAGCACGGTTGCAGGAAGGAGAAAGGGTTTTTATATTAGAAGTTTGATACGGCACGTTAAGAGGAGAAGATTTCGAAATTAAAACCCTATTAAAGGATTCAACAGCGAGTTTAATAAACTAGTGGAAAGGTGTTTGACCCAAAACCTATGCTTATTTTACAAGCGTGGATTGATTTTGGCCCAAAACCCATGAGTTTTGCTTTTTGAAAAATCCTTCAATGCCCAAAACTTACCTATTTAGATGAATTTTGGATAGTTTTGACACTGTTCATCATCATTGTGATCGGAGTTCATCAATATTTTAACAATGTTCATCATCATTTTCTCTCACAACCTTCTCAAAACGAACACAACAATTTATTTTTTTCCCATTTCCAAACCTCCGCGCCATAGATTTTCGGTCAAAACCAATTTTTGTCTCTCAAAACCTACCAAACGAACGGAGCCTTAGAGATTCTACTTAGATCTTAGGTTTATCAATTGAAATTTCTTTCTAATAGAAACCCCTAGGTTTGATCTTTATTTTGTGAACCTCTCTATTGGATTTTACTCAAATCCAGAAGATTTATGTCATCATATTTATAGGAATGCATGCAACTCTTTTACTGATTAACGATCTATATTCACGAATCTCTCGACCATTTTGTTGAAACCGTCAACCGGTCTCTTGAGTTCGGACCCATAGGGGGGTGTAGCCTGTGCTTACTTCTCCCTCACTAAACTCTCTTGACTGTGGATGGAAAATCTGGGACAGACCCAAGGCCGTAGCGAGGAGGTCCCGCCACACACCCGAAAGATCTTAGAGAGCTTCCGCTCCCAAACCAAAAGCTCAGCCGGGCACCTTGGAGGGCACTAGCAACCAACTCCAAAATCAGCCTGGAGGAGAGAGTTCAAAAAATCGGATCTCCTCCAAGGTGCCCTTAAGGGTCTATTTATAGATTTTCTAGTCTTGGACTGCAAATAGCGTAAATCCGCCTTTTGGTTTTACTAATCGCACCCCAAATTGGTCTGCTAACAACCTAACTCCGCTGTTCTGGAGGGTTATTGGCAGCCCACAAAGGGTACCTAGGTAATTTACGCCTTAAAGCCTTCGGGGCGAGTGGTCTGTGAAGGCACCACTCGCTAGGTTCCTTGCCCGCCACATTTCACCGGGCGAATGGCTCATGAGACCATTCGCCAGACGCTCAACTCGCTCGGCAGGCAAGATCTTGGGTACCCGCTCTCGCCTATCTGCTTTGGTACCATGCGAGTGTCCCGCGAGTGGGACCTTACTCACCCAAGGGCCCTTGGACTCCTATTCTGTCTCACGGGGTCTTGGGGACCTACTCGACGAATACGGGGTTGTACACAATCCCCACTCTTTGCGAGCGAGTCCTACGCTTGAAAAGAAGAGTCCAACCCCAATATTTGGCGAGTGCCTTGCTGACCTGGAGGGAATCTTCTTGGTGGGGCCCTCCACTTGACTATAAATACGGCCCCAGCTGTTGCCTTCAGAGTGCTCATCTTCTGATCACTGTTCCTCATTTCCTCCCTCAGAGCATTCGCCAGGTCGTTCATGAAGCCGACGCCACGACCGCTTTCGGAGGGAATGATGGCCCGCCTTGCCGCCGCACAGGGAGGGACCTCTCCCAAGACCACTTGATATGCCCCTTGGCTCTCGTCAACGAGAAACCCTTCCAAGCCTTACAGGCTGAAGAAGGCCAAGACGGTCCGGCGGGACCGGGGGGAGAGGGAGTCAGCATCTGAAACTCCCCCCCTCTCTAACATTCCTCCTGTCAATACCAACGAGGTGACGCGATTCATCTCGCTTTCGAGGTCGATTGTGATGACCCTACTGACCTCCGCCTCTCTTACCATTCGCAGGATTTGTCGGCAACCGAGGGTGGCCCTGGGCTCAACCAGGCGAGTGCTGCTGTTCCTCCTCCTGCTTTTGATAACGCCCCTCCGGCCCAAGAATCCGCCCTTCTCGGCACTTCTGGCGAGGTCCTGTCCTCGCTAGGTAAGCATTCTATCGCCCTCTCGTTGGTCTTCCTCCTTTCGCAATTCTTCTGACTTGGGCTTCCGCAGCCCCTACCTTCGGGACCACGGGGTTGCCCCTACCTTCGGGACCACGGGGCTGCCTCCTCCCTTGCGCACTTCTCCTGTCCCAGATGTCACCAGAAGCCCTCGTTCTTCGGAGCAGGAACGCTTGGCGAGACAGAGCCCCGGGCTCAATTCTCCAGTCGCGGACCTGGCCGCCGCATCCGCCGCGGCCGACCAGGTGCACCGCCCTGGGCAGGGGAAATCTCTCCACCCGTCAAGCCAACCATTCGCAGGACAGCCCAACACCTCTCGTCGATCTCCCGTCAAAGAATATGTACCCGGTTAGTTGCCTTCTCTCGCTGAACTCGTGGTTTACGCCTGAGGAAAGACTGACCCATGTTTTTACAGGTTACCGCCAGATTCCGCTAACGGACCCTCAGGAGGAGGAGGGGACGATCTCGCCTCCCCACTCTCCCTGCGGCGTCTCGGACTTTCTCGGCAACCATGAGGACACCAGGACTATGAAGAAACAAATGACGAAGATTTTCGGCAAGCTGATTTGGATGCAGCGCGAACAATCTCACCTGTCGGAGGGGAACCGGGTGGCCTTCAAACGCCGGATAAGCGTCCTCGAGCGGGACTACGGGCACCTGATCGGGGAGATGGAGCGCCAGGGGAGAGGGTGCGAGGAGACCTCGCATGGGAGGCACATTGCGCGGGCTAGGGATCAGATGTGCTTGATTAGCCAAGAGTTGGCGGCGGTTAGCGCGTTTCACTACCCGCGAGTGCCTCCAAGGACAGGGAGGCGAGGCCAGGGCCGATGGCGGTGGGATCAATACAAAGCCTACCGGCTCTCGCTCCCTGCGTTCTCCTGTACCCCTGTTATTTCTTTCTTATTTCTTTTTTCGCACTGGACCAAGGCGAAACCTTTTACGTCTCGCGAACTATTGATTGATTGTGTGTCTATATATCTCGCTTTTCGCTATTTTTCTGAATGTTGTCTTGTGAGTGTTTTCGCTCTTGTTGTGCTATTTAATTTGCATTTGTAGGAAGGGTCTCGTGTACCGATTTCGCCTTCTATAAGTGGCTGGGTTCAGGTGAGTGGTTCAGACCCTGAGGCGCTAGGAGGTCGCGGCAGCTATCCGCACCCCGCGCGCAAATGATTTCAATCATTTTCCCCTTTTTTATATAAATAGTTAGTCCAACCACCGTCATTATTATGATTTCATCTCTCTCTTCTCTTTTACTCTCGCGATACCACTCGCCCTTCTCTCTAGATCCTTCGCGAGATTAACCCACCCCTCAACGATGCCGAAAGAAAGTGATGGTAGGACTAACTGCGCCCAAGCTTTCGACAACCGAGACTTCGAGACCTGCGACCTCTCGGAGGCGGATTTCAACCAGGCCATTGTGGATTTCGTCCCGCCGGGTTTCATCGGGCGCCACCCTGGGAACCGAGACCGCATCAATCAATTCTCGCCGGACACTCTGGCCATCCCCCTCAAACATTTTGAGGTGGGGCTTCGCCTCCCACTGTGGCCAGAAGTGCGCCAGACCCTGCACTACTTCGGGGTAGTTCCCGCGCAGCTCAATCCAAACTCGATTGCCATGCTGGTAGCATTCACCTGCTATCTGCGCGAGGAGGGGATCGAGTTCTCGCTCCCAGTCTTCCGTAAACTCTTCACCTTCAGGGCCACCCGCAGAGTGGCGTTCTTCTTCGTGCAGAACCCCCCTCAACGTGACCGGCACCGCAAATAAGAACCACGACTGGGTTCGGCGGTTCATCTTCGTCACAGGGAAGTTCGACAACGTGCCACTCGCGCCTGTGCAGGAGGACGAGTCGACCTTCCGACCTCCAACGCTGGGAGGGTACGAGGCTAAGCTCCACGCCTTCTTCCTGAAGCACAACATGGACGTCGTGCACCTGCGGAAGCATGTCGGCTCGTTGTCGGTTGTTCCGCCGGGAGAGGGTAAGCTGAATTACTTCGACCCGAGCTCCCGCTTTCTCTTCACTCACTTTCGCCTTTTAACTAAATTTTTTGACACAGGGCTTCAGAGCCTCCCTCTTCACCCGCCGAATGCGAACGTGGGGATCCCTCCTGCCGATGCCCTCGCCCGGGCGCAGTCTGCTGTCGCTGCTTGCCGCGAGAACCCGCCTCCAGTGAAGCATAGCGGGAAAAATCCGAAGCCGAAGCGGAAGCTTGACGCGGCCTCGAGCCCTTCCGCAAAGCGGGTGAAACCCTCTGCAGCCGATAAGGGAAAAGCGGCCGTGGAGGGTGTCCCAGGCTCAAGTGCTCCCGCGGTTAGGGACTTGGCCATTCACCCTGCCGTTGCGCCAGCGGCGTCCTCTTCGGCGCCGGTGCCGAGAGGTCACCAAAACTACCCTCTCGGCGAGAAGTACGCTGATCTGGCCGGCGAGCCCCTTGTTCACTTGGACCGGCGGGCCAACCGGGTCTCCATCTCCACCCTCCCTCCGTCCTGGACAGAGAAGGAAACCATCAGCGGCCACGCTTATGGCCTCTCTTACGCGCTTTACAGTCGCGAGGGCACTTCCATCTACGACACCGAGTCAACGCAGAATCTCGCGCATGAGGCCGCGAGGGCCATGATGCGGGCCCATGAATTGACCCACATGTCCTCTCGCCGGGGTATGACTCTCGCGCGGAACATTCTCGAGGTCGAGAAGACCCATTCTGTCGCAGCTGTCGAGGTCGCGACCGCAAAGCAACAATTGGTCGCAGTCGAGACCCTTCTCGCCAGCCGCCCGAGCCGAGAGGTGACCCCCTCCTCCTCATGCGACTTGAGCTCTCTCCTTTCTTTCTTCTTTGCGCGTCAATCTTCTTTTCTCTTGCAGGACATAGCCAACTATGATACCTTGCTCGTGCGGTCTCGCATTTTCGAAGAGCGAAATACAACGCTGGAGGCCGAGAACCAGAGGCTGCGAGATGCTGCCGCTCGGCCACCTCCCGCAGAGAGGGAAACTCAGCACCTCTACTCCAACTCCGAGTTTGAAGGACTGATGCAGAGGATTGCCCAGGGAGCGGCGGAGCATGCGCTGGATGTGCTGCGGAGGGCCGACTTTTTGAAGGAAGAAGGCGAGAGGATCCTCGCTCGCCATGTGCTTCCAGAGCTCTTCGCCCAGGTCGACCATGCGGATGAAGCTAGCGACGGGCGGGAACTCGGAGGCCTCCCCTCTCCAGACGCGAGCAACGGGTACTCCGACGATGAGGCCGACGACCCTTGAAGATTTCTCTTTTCTCTCCCTCTTTTTCCTTTTGATATAATGCGAGAATCTCTTGTAATTTTATGATGAAATGAAATGTAATACCTTTGCTTCCGTTTGTGATCTTTGTTATTACTGCACATCTCTTTCCATGCACCTCTCGTTATCATCATCCGACAGCTCACGCACTCGTATGCCCTTTCACATGTTCTCAAACTTTCGTGCTCGCGCTCGCATCTCTTACTTGCATGAGTGTCGATGGCCCTTAGATCTAGGTCGTGACCGAGATGCTTCCGCCGCATAGGCGCTCCCCGCATAAGCAACCCTTTCGCATTCGCTCGCGCCTTTTCAGGAATTAGACGATTTTGTCAGTTTCTGCTGGGAGCGAGACTGCGCCGAGGATCCACTTCATCTCGCTCGCTTCTTGCATCCCTTGGGACTGGCCAACACGCCATTGTGCCCTCGTCAGGGGAATGCCCTTTTCTTATGATATCATTCGCGGGCGAGTGGTCCTTGGGCTGGACACCATTCGCCACTCTTGTATCAAGGCTTACCCTGTGTTAATCTTCCTTTATTGGATTTTCATTTCTTACATTGCCCTCCCCTGGGTCGCCACCGAGTGAGCCCACAACCCTGCCAGCTAGGTGAGAGCCTGGTTAGTGGGTCTGCTCGGGGCCGACCTTTGAACCTTTATGGCCTGCCACCGAGTGAGCCTTCGGCCCTGCCAGCAAGGTGAGGCCTGGTCAGCGGGTCTGCTCGGGGACAATCTTTGAACCTTCTAGAACCTGCCACCGAGTGAGCCTTCAGCCCTGCCAGCTAGGTGAGAGCCTGATCAGCGGGTCTGCACGGGGACAATCTTTGAACCTTTTAGAGCCTGCCACCGAGTGAGCCTTCGGCCATGCCAGCTAGGTGAGAGACTGTTCAGCGGGTCTGTTCGGGGCCAATCTTTGAACCTTTTAAACCTGCCACCGAGTGAGCCTTTGACCCTGCTAGCTAGGTGAGAGCCTGGTCAGCGGGTCTGCTCGGGGCCAACCTTTGAATTTTTTTTAGAACCTGCCACTGAGTGAGTTTTCGGCCTGCCAGCTAGGTGAGAGCCTGGTCAGCGGGTCTGCTTGGGGCCAATCTTTGAATCTTTTTTAGAACCTGCCACCGAGTGAGCCTTCGGCCCTGACAGCTAGGTGAGAGTCTAGTCAGCGGGTCTGCTCGGGGCCAACCTTTAGGGCCCGCCACCGAGTGAGCCTTTGGCCCTGCCAGCTAGGTGAGAGCCTGGTCAGCTGGTCTGCTCGGGGTGAATTTTTGAATCTTTTTTAGAACCTGCCACCGAGTGAGTCTTCGACCCTGCCAGCTAGGTGAGAGCCTGGTCAGCGGGTCTGCTCGGGGCCAACCTTTGAACCTTTAGAACCTGCCACCGAGTGATCCTTCGGCCCTGTCATCTAGGTGAGAGTCTGGTCAGCGGGTCTGCTCGGAGCCAACCTTTGAACCTTTAGGGCCCGCCACCGAGTGAGCCTTCGGCCCTGCCAGCTAGGTGAGAGCCTGGTCAGGGGTCTGCTCGAGGCCAAACTTTGAACCTTTAGAACCTGCCATCGAGTGAGCCTTCGGCCATGCCAGCTAGGTGAGAGCCTGGTCAGCGGGTCTACTCGGGGTCAACCTTTGAACCTTTAGAACCTGCCACCGAGTGAGCCTTCGGCCCTGCCAGCTAGGTGAGAGCCTGGTCAGCGGGTCTGCTCGGGGCCAACCTTTGAACCTTTAGAACCTGCCACCAAGTGAGCCTTCGGCCCTGCTAGCTAGGTGAGAGCCTGGTCAACGGGCCTGCTCGGGGCCAACCTTTGAACCCTTAGAACCTGCCACCGAGTGATCCTTCGGCCCTGCCAGCTAGGTGAGAGCCTGGTCAGCGGGTCTACTCGGGGCCAACCTTTGAACCTTTAGGGCCAGCCACCGAGTGAGCATTTGGCCCTGCCAGTTAGGTGGGAGCCTGGTCAGCGGGTCTGCTCGGGGCCAACCTTTAGAACCTTCCATCGAGTGAGCCTTCGGCCCTGCCAGCTAGGTGAGAGCCTGGTCAGTGGTTCTGCTCGGGGCCACCCTTTGAACCTTTAGAACCTGCCACCGAGTGAGCCTTCGGCCCTGCCAGCTAGGTGAGAGCCTGGTTAGCGGGTCTGCTCGGGGCCAACCCCTGAACCCTTAGAACCTGCCACCGAGTGAGCCTTTGGCCCTGCCAGCTAGGTGAGAGCCTGGTCACCGGGTCTGCTCGGGGCCAACCTTTGAACCTTTAGAACCTGCCACCAAGTGAGCCTTCGGCCCTGCCAGCTAGGTGAGAGCCTGGTCAGCGGGTCTGCTCGGGGCCAACCTTTGGATGCTTTATCATCATCTTGCAAGTCATTTATCCCTGTATGCGTAAGAAAGATAAAATACGAAACATAGGTATTCTCATTACATGGACTTAAGGATAGAAGCGTTTTAAGTCGCCACCACTCCACATATGACTAATAGACTCGCCCTCCACATTCTGGAAGCGGTATCCCCCCGACTTTAAGGCTTCTTCCACTACATAGGGTCTCTTCCAATTGGGGTTGATCTTTCCTACCGCGGCTGACCTTCTGACCGCGTCGACCTTTTTCAACATAAGGTCACCCTTCTCGAATTGCTTGATCCTGACGTGCTTGTCGAAGTATTTGGCCATCCGCCGCTTGACCTCCTCTTGACGAATGACGCCAAGGTCTCGGACCTCCTCGATCAGATCGAAGGAGAGTTGCAGTTCCTCCTCGTTTCCTGTCCTCCATTCTTCATCACCATCTGAGACGGCCCTTACCCGCGGCGTCCTGACTTCAAATTCCACGGGAATGACGGCCTCACAACCATGGGAGTGCTTAAAGGGGGTCTCACCTGTGGTGGTGTTGGGGGTAGTCCTTAGAGCCCATAGGACCGAGGGGAGTTGCTCCACCCAGTTCCCCTTCAAGTTCTCCACCTTTTTCTTGAGTAGGTTCACTATGATCTTATTCGCCGCCTCCACCTGCCCGTTGCTCCTGGGGTGATGGACGGATGCGAACCTGAGGTCTATCCACAGCTGGCTACAGAAGCTGATGAATTCCTCGCTGGCGAATTGTGGAACTTTATCTGTGACGATGGCCTGCGGAAGCCCATGTCGGCAGATAATCTCCCCCCATACGAAATTGCGGATTACTTGGGAGGTGACCTTAGCTAGAGCCTTGACTTCTAACCACTTCGAGAAGTAGTTGATCATAACTAAGAGAAATCTTCTTTGCCCACTAGCCTGAGGGAAAGGTCCCACCAGATCCATCCCCCATATGGCGAAGGGCCAGGGCGTCGTGATGCTCCTTAGCCTCTGAGCCGGCAAGAGTTGAAGTGGGGTAAACAGCTGGCACTTTCGACATTGTTTGGCGAACGCTGACGCGTCCCTGCTCAGGGTCGGCCAGAAGTACCTCTGCCTCATTATCCTTGCTTCCAGTGTCCTGCTCCCCGAATGACTGCCGCATTCGCCGGAGTGAACCTTCTCCAGGACCATCGGGGCTTCTTCCTCCGAGACGCATCGCGCCAAGAGTCCGGAGAGGCTCTTCCGATACAAGTCCCCTTCATGAAGCACGTAGTAGGCGGACTTATATCAAAAACGCCTTTGATCTGGGACCCCTTCCGGAAACTTGCCCATCGCTAGAAAGGTCATGAAAGGGTCCTTCCACGAGGGCCGTTGTTCTATGTCCATGAGCTCCCCTTCCTCAATCGAAGGGCGGAACAGATCTGTCAAGGTTCCTCCGACCCGAGGGCCGGACTTGTTCATCCGATCTGCCTGGACGCCTTCTTCCTTTGGTATATTCCTGATGGAGAAGGTCTTGAATGCTCCGATGAGACCCCTCACTTTGGCCAGGTATCTTATAAGTGTGGGTCCCTTACTTCAAACTCGCCCTTGATTTGTGAGGCTATTACCATCGAATCGGTGAGGGTCTCTACATCATGAACTCCCAACTCCTGGGCTAGGTGAAGACCAGCAATCACTGCTTCATACTCCGCCTGATTGTTGGTGATGGGGAAATGTATCACTAGTGCCTGCTCAATTTTTACTCCGTGAGGGCTCTCCAATACCACCCCTCCCCTAGAGAATTCTTGCTTGATGCCCCATCGACCAACAACTTCCATGGGATGTGACGAAGGGCTTGCTCCTCTTCCATTCCGACCATGTAGTCTGCCATGAAATCTGCAACCACTTGAGCCTTCATCGACAACCGAGGGACGAAAGTGATGTTGAATTCACTTAGCTCCACCGACCACTTTGCGAGCCTCCCCGAGTGCTCCACCCCTTTGAAGATTTTGCGAAGGGGATGGTCAGTCACCACTTGGATCGAATGGGCCTGGAAGTACGGCTTGAGCTTCCTCGCCGAGATGACCAGAGCGAAAGCTAGCTTCTCCAAAATCGGATACCGGAGCTCTGCCTTCTTTAAAACCCGGCTTACATAATAGATGGGCAGCTGCTTCTTGCCCTCTTCCCGGATCAAGACGGAACTCACGGCCTCCGCCCCGACCCAGAGATATAGGGCTAAGTCCTCTCCCTCTTTAGGAACTTGGAGCAGCGGAGCCTTGGTGAGCTGGCTTTTTAGGGCCTGGAAGGCCCCCTCACACTCCGCCGTCCATTCAAACTTTTGGTTGCCTCGTAACACCATGAAGAAGGGGGAGCATTTCTCTCTAGCCCGGGAGAGAAACCTACTCAACCCCGCGAGCTTCCCAGTCAGGCGCTGAACCTCCTTGGCATTTCGAGGCGATCCCAACTCCATTATGGTTTTGACTTTGTCCGGGTTAGGTTCTACCCCTGCTGGGGTGAGAAGGTGACCCAGGAACTTCCCCTTGCTGGCCCCAAATACGCACTTCAGGGGGTTCAGCCGCATCTTGTACTTGCGCAGAGTGGCGAAGGTCTCCTCGAGGTCCTGGAGGTGAGATCTCATGCTCTTACTCTTCACCATGAGGTCATCTACATAAACCTCTAAGTTTCTTCCTCCTGCTCCCGGAAGACCCGGTCCATCATTCTTTGGTATGTCTCCCCTGCGTTCCTTAGCCCGAACGACATCATCTTATAGCTATATTACCCCTCTCTTGTGATGAAGGAAACGTCTTTGACGTCCGGGGGATGCATCCTAATCTGATGATAACCTGAAAAAGCATCCAAGAAAGACATTACAGAAAAAACGACGGCTGAGTCAACCAGCGCGTCGATTCGAGGCAAGGGATAACAATCCTTAGGGCAGGCTTTGTTTAACAAAGAAAAATTGATACACATACGCCAGCGGCCATCACCTTTTTTCACCATGACGACATTGAAGACCCAGCCTGGATACTGGATCTTTGATACAAAACCTGCCTTGAGGAGCTTCTCCACCTCCTCGCGGATCGTCCCTTCTAGCTTGTCGGCGATTGCTCTCCTCTTCTGTCGGATAGGGCGGGCCCCTGTCTATAGGTTGAGTCGGTGGCAGGCCACATCCACATCGATGTCTGGCATGTCTGCCGCGCTCCATGCGAAGATGTCCACGCTCCTTTGGATGCACTCCAGCATCTTCATCCTGTCCTCCGGGCCAAGACCCCCCACTGATCCGCACCTTCTCCACTCCCCCTTCCAGTGTGGTGACCTCCATCTCGACCACTTTTTCCGCCGCCTCAAGCCGGGTCGGCTCTTCCCATCTGCCCTTTGCCTCCCTTCCCTCGGGCAGGGTCTCCTCTTACACCGCAGCCTCCTCCTCCATCTACTCGTCACACTCCTCCGGAGCCACTTCCTTCTCCTCTCCCGGGATGCTGCTCTCCCTTTCTCCTTCCTT
This sequence comes from Dactylorhiza incarnata, assembly GCA_033032865.1. Lineage (NCBI taxonomy): Eukaryota > Viridiplantae > Streptophyta > Magnoliopsida > Asparagales > Orchidaceae > Dactylorhiza > Dactylorhiza incarnata. The sequence continues at coordinate 602,391 of JAWHQI010000444.1, read as the reverse complement.
CCTTTCTCCACCTGTCCCCTCTAGCCCTTTCATCTCTTCGTCCACCCTCTCAGCCGCCGCCATCAAGGAGATGGTGTTGACGGCAGTCACATAGCATTGCCTCGCCACCTTTGCATCCCCCCGGATCCGGACCTGAACTCCTCCATTGCGGAACTTCAAGCACTGGTGGAAGGACGAGGGTGTTGAGTTGGGGAACACTTCTGGTCAGTGTTCGTCGAACGACGTTCGACGAACAGAGAAGAGTTCGTCGAACTCCGCCTGCGTTCGACGAACGGGTCCTTGATTACTCCCGCATCAGCGGCTCGTCGAACGGGAGACGCCTGCATTCGATGCTCGACGCCTGCGCTCGACGTCTGCGTTCGACGCTCGATGCCTGCGTTTGATGCTAGACGCCTGGTGTACATGTCGTCTCAGCAGGTTCCGTCTCAGCGGATGTTATTGAACCATCTCAGCGGATGTTTGGTCTGAGCCCAGTTTGGCGCCCTATTTAAAGGGTGCATAACCCTGTTTTAGGGTTAAGGTCGTTAAGCGAGAAAGGAGCGGAACAGTGCTTTCTTGGCGGCGGTTCCTCTGTCTTGTCTGAAGAGGGTTAAGTGAGGTAGGATCGGTTTTGATCCTTATAACCTTGTAAGCTGTAATCCGTCTTGGTGAATAGAACAAAGAGAAGAGGAAGGGGAGAGGGGACGTAGCCCGGATTGGGGTGAACCTCTGTACATCTGTGTGTCTTCTGTGATTTTCTGTGTTTTGTTTTCTTTTGAATTTCTCGTCTCGGCACACTCTATTTTCTTTACATTTGGTATCAGAGCTAGGTTATTGATCCTGGAAATGGGTTCTGGCGGTGTGCGGATCGAGATCGAGAAGTTCGACGGAAGTCGATTCGATCTATGGAAGATGAAGATGGAAGATATGTTGATTGATCGAGATCTATGGTCTGCGATCGAAGATGATCCTCCCGTTCCTAAGGTTGCAGAGAAGGATGCGAGCGCATCGAAGGGAAAATCTGCAGAGGCGACTGCAGATGTTGCAGCGGAGGCTGCAGCCTGGACAAAAACCGATCGGAAGGCTAAGGGCCTGATCCGGTTATTCCTAGCAGATTCAATTTTGACTAACGTCATGGAGGAGACTTCAGCACGAAGTCTGTGGCGTAAGTTGGAATCCCTCTACCAGAGCAAGTCTCTAGTAAACAAATTGCTATTGAGGAAGAAATGGTATAAACTTCGGATGCATGAGGGCAATTCGTTTTCAGAGCACTTGACTCAATTCAATACCATTGTGAGTCAGTTAGTCTCTATTGGTGAGAAGATCTCGGATGAGGATAGAGCCATCACCTTGTTGTGCTCGCTGCCAGATTTATGGGACAATCTGATTGTCGTGATTGGGGGGAGTGGAGACAAGGAACTGTCATATGATACTGTATGTGCAACCCTTTTATCTGAGGAGACCAGGAGAGGAGGTTCTGAGGTGACAACCAAAGGTGCTTTGAGTGTATCAAGATCCTGTCCTCAATGAAGGGAGAACAAGCATGGTGGATATCAAGATAAGTCTCGAGGTAGATCCAAGAGCCATGAGAGGGAGAAGAGTAAGAAGCCCGTTCGGTGCTGGAAGTGAAATGAGACTAGTCATGTGAAGTCTCAATGTCCAAACAAGGCCGTTCAGAACAAGGAGACACCCACAACTTCTGGTACGAAGAAGGAGGGCGACGACGGTGACATGTACATCGCTGTCGCGTGCGTTGCTCAGAGAGATTATGATATGTGGTATGTAGACACAGGAGCATCATACCACATGACCCCTCATAGGCACTGGTTCTGTGAGTATGAGAGGTTTGATGGTGGAGATGTCATGCTGGGTGATGATTCTGCTGTGCAGATTATTGGGCGTGGCAAGGTGATGTTGAAGTTGTCTAATGGGATCACAAGGTCTCTTCCCAATGTGATGCACATTCCAGGGATGAGCAGGAATTTAATCTCGGTGGGTTCCATGAAGGATGCAGGAGTGCACTTCAGCTGTGACAAGCAATCTTGCAAGATGACAAGGGGGGCAATGGTGATTGCCAGTGGAGTGAGACATGGAACACTGTATACTCTGCTTGCTGATACAGTGGTTCCAAGTGGGGCTCTCATCTCTGAGAGCCAGGAGGTTGACCGGGAGGAGGTGTCCAGGCTGTGGCATGATCGGCTTGGGCATATCAGTGAGAAGGGGATGTCGGCCATGGCATCTGGTCAGATGGTGGAAGGGGTGCCGGAGTGCTCCACAAGCCTTGGGTTCTGTGAACATTGCCTGCTTGGCAAACAGACCAGAGTAAGCTTTCGTGGGACGGGCACGAGGGCAACTGAAGTGCTGGAGTTGATACACAGTGATGTGTTTGGGCCAACTCCAGCTCCATCTCTAGGCGGCGCAAGGTACTACGTGTCCTTTACAGATGACCTCTCACGTTATTCCTGGATCTTTTTTCTCAGGTCCAAGTTAGAGGTTCTGGATAGGTTTAAGGAATTTAAGAACCTGGTGGAGAACCAGTTGAAGAGAAAGGTGAAGGTCCTCCGTTCTGACAATGGAGGGGAGTACTGCTCTGATGCTTTTGAGCGGTACTGTACTGAGCAGGGGATTGCACGGCAGAAGACCACACCGTACACTCCAGAGCAGAATGGAGTGTCGGAGAGGCTGAACAGGACCTTGATGGAGAAGGCCAGGTGCATGCTCAGTTGGGCAGGTTTGGGGAAGGAGTTTTGGGCTGAAGCAGTGGCGAATGCAAACTACCTGAAGAACAGGTGCCCTACATCTGCTGTGGAGGGATGTACACCCTTTGAAGCCGTCTTCGAGAGAAAGCCAAATTTGGCCTATGCTCGTGTGCTTGGGTGTGATGCATATGTTCACATTCCAAAGGAGAAGAGGGGGAAGCTTGATGTTAAATCTGAGAAGTGCATCTTTGTGGGTTACAAAGATGGCATAAAAGGGTACAAGCTTTGGAACCCTGTGACCAGGACTGTAACATTCAGCAAGGATGTGGTGTTTCATGAAACCAGTCCACAGACAGTCACACAATCTGAGAAGGCTAAAGAAGCGGAGAAAGAGACAGTGGTGGTGGAAGGAAGTTTTGAGAAAGGAGCTACCATTGTTGGGGCTGAATCTGATTCTGAATCAGATGATTTGGAGGTGGTGAGAAGTGCTGATGAGTCAGAAGATGAAGCTAAGGAAATTCCACTTCTGAGGAGATCGACAAGGGAAAGATGGGCACCAGTGAGATTACCCCCAATGTGCAGTGGCTGCACAATGTTGCCTGAGTATGCTTGGTGAAGATCCAATATCTGCCAGAGATGCTAGATCAAGGGCTGATTCAAATCAGTGGGAGCTAGCCATGGTGGATGAAATGGAGTCTCTGAGGAAGAATCAGACTTGGTGTCTGTGTAAGCTTCCAAAGGGGAGGAAGGCCATTGGAAGCAAATGGGTTTTCAAGCAGAAGGTGAAGGGTGATGGCACTGTGGAGAAATACAAGGCAACGTTGGTTGCAAAGGGGTTCTCCCAGGTTGAAGGTGTTGATTATGATGAGATATTCTCACCGGTAGCCAAGATGACGTCGATCAGACTGGTACTCTCTATTGCGGCAGCGCATGATTTAGAGATCGAGCAGATGGATGTGAAGACGGCGTTTCTTCACGGTGATCTGGAAGAGGAGATATACATGAAGAAGCCGGAAGGATTCGAAGCCAAGGGCAAGGAGGATCAGGTTGCAGGCTGAAGAAGTCCCTGTATGGACTAAAACAATCTCCGAGGATGTGGTATCAGAAATTCGACACCTACATGCTGGAGTTAGGTTTTGAAAGATCGAATTCGGACCACTGTGTGTACATCCAGAGAAAGGGAGAGCAATTCATCTTCTTGACACTTTATGTAGATGATATGCTACTGGTGGGAAATTGTGTCAGGATGATCCAACAAGTGAAGAAGCTGCTCTCAGCCAAATTCGAAATGAAGGATTTGGGGCCAGTGAGTGTCATCTTGGGAATACAGATCTCCAGGGATCGAAGCAAGAAGAAGCTTTGGTTGGGACAACAGAGGTACGTCGAGGAGATGTTGAAGAAGTTCAATATGACGGACTGCAAGCCAGTGGGAGCACCATTGCCAGTTGGGTGCAAGTTATCTGCAGAGTTGAGCCCGAAGACATAAGATGAGGTCGAGTACATGCCGAAGGTCCCTTATGCTAGTGCTGTGGGAAGCTTGATGTATGCCATGGTCTGCACTCGCCCTGACATTGCTCAAGCAGTGGGAGTGTTGAGCCGGTATATGGCTACACCAGGAAAGGAATACTGGAACGCTGTGAAGCGTGTGTTCAGGTATCTCTGAGGCACTTCGAATTACTCCCTATGTTTTGAAGGGGCTGGTGAAGGAGGAGTCCTAGACGTGGTTGGACACGTGGACTCGGATTGGGGAGGTGATCTGGATAGCAGGAGATCCACCAGTGGGTACGTGTTCACACTGTTTGGAGGTGCAATCAGTTGGATGAGTCGGAGGCAATGCGTGGTGACACTCTCGTCGACGGAGGCAGAGTACATGACTCTTACTCATGCGAGCAAGGAGGCCATATGGCTGCGGAGGCTATGTTTGGAGCTCGGGTTTGAGCAGGGGTCAATGAAGCTATGGTGTGACAGCCAAGGGGCTATTCAGCAAGCCAAGAATCCAGCCTTCCACGCACGAACCAAACACATTGACATCCAGTATCATTTCATCCGGGAGAGGGTGGAGAAGAAGGTAGTTCAACTGGAGAAGGTGGACACGATGGAGAACAACTCTGATTTTCTTACCAAGGCGGTTCCTGTTGCGAAATTTCAATGGTGTGCAACGGTCGTTAGGTTGAAGAGGAAGGTTGGAGGAGCAGCTCTCGTCGGAGGAAGACGTTCACCAAGTGGGAGAATGTTGGAGTTGGGGAACACTTCTGGTCATTGTTCGTCGAACGGCGTTCGACGAACGGAGAAGAGTTCGTCGAACTCCGCCTGCGTTCGACGAACGGGTCCTTGATTACTCCCATCTCAGCAGCTCATCGAACGGGAGACGCCTACGTTCGACGCTCGACGCCTGCGTTCGACGCTCGACGCCTACGTTCGACGCTCGACGTCTGCGTTCGACGCTCGACGCCTGGTGTACATGCCGTCTCAGCAGGTTCCATCTCAGCGGATGTTATTGAACCATCTCATCGGATGTTTGGTCTGAGCCCGGTTTGACGCCCTTTTTAAAGGGTGCATAACCCTGGTTTAGGGTTAAGGTCATTAAACGAGAAAGGAGCGAAACAGTGCTTTCTTGGCGGCGGTTCCTCTGTTCTTGTCTAAAGAGGGTTAAGTGAGGTAGGATCGGTTTTGATCCTTGTAACCTTGTAAGCTGTAATCCGTCTTGGTGAATATAACAAAGAGAAGAGGAAGGAGAGAGGGGACGTAGCCCGGATTGGGGTGAACCTCTGTACATATGTGTGTCTTATGTGATTTTCTGTGTTTTGTTTTCTTTCGAATTTCTCGTCTCGGCACACCCTATTTTCTTTACAGAGGGAACACATCGGAAGGTGCTGATGAGACGGCGTCCGAATATGGCATTGTAGCTGCTTGGAGCGTCAACGATGGCGAACCGACAGTTCCTGTGGATCCCTCCCAACGTCACCTGGAGGCCAACTCCTCCCTCGACCTCTTTCCTTTCCCCCGAAAACCCAAACAAGGGTCCATCTGAGGCTTGCACCCTCTTTGCTTCCACCTCCAACGCGTCAAAGGCTTTCTTGAAGACCACATTCACGGAGCTCCCGTTGTCGACCAAGATTCGGGAGACCGTAAAGTTTTCGATCGCCGCCTGGATCACCAGGACATCATAAAATGGGTCCTCGAAGTCTGGCATATCCTCTGCCGAGAAGGTGAGCTTCTCCGTAGGGGGTGGGGTTTGGGAGGTTGACGCGACGCTCCTCCTGAACATCGCCTGGAAGCTTCTCTTGCGAGTCGCTTCAACTCCCACCTCACCATGGATCACTCCGACCCCTCCCCTGGCTCCTACGTCTGTCCTGTCTTCGCACCTATCTTCTTCATCTCCAGGTAGCACTTATTCAATCCTTACAGGTCGCTGCTGCTGCTGGCCTCCTCCCCTCAACTCCAAAAATTCTATACAGGTGGACGCCGCGTGACCTTCCTCCTGATGGAAGTCACAATAGGGCAACGCCACCCTGCCCCCTCTTCCTCTTCCTCCTCTTCCTCTTCTTCCTCATCTCCCTCAACCTACGACCATGGCTTGCTCTCGAGGGGGGTGAGGTGGTCTGGGACCTTGCCTCCATCCCGGATGGTTGGCCCCCCTTCCCCCCTTCGCTGGTGATCTCTTTCCCGACCTCTCGCCGGTTCCTCCTGGGGCCTCCAAGCCAGCCGGTTATTGGGCTCCTGAAACCCCCAATCCCGCTGCTGCCCCCGAAACACCTGACCTCTGGGTTCCACCCTTCTTCTTCCCTCCTGGTGCCTCACCTCTGGCTCGCTCAGCCTCGCCAACCTCTTTGCAAACTCGGGATTGGTGGCCTCTCCCTCGTTCTCCTCTGCTGCCCGCTCCATCAGCTCCTCAAAGGATAGAGGGGCCTTTCGCTTCAGGTCCATTTTGAAGAACCCCCCCCCCCCCCCCCCCCTCCCCTTAACCCCACTATAAAGGCTAGCTGGAGGGTGAACCCTGACACCTCCTGGACTTGCAGGACCTCTTCTTAGAACCTGTCCACGTAATGGTCCAATGACTCCCCAGACCCTTGCTTGATCTTAAAAAGTGCCTCTGCATCCTTCTTCCTCTTCTTTGACGATGAGAAACGCAACCTGAAGCTCTGACGCAAGTCCTCGAAGGCATAGATGGAACCCACGAGAAGCTGGTGGAACCAGTCCCTCGCCTTCTCCTTCAGAGTGGTGGCAATGAGCCGACACTGGAAGACATCTGTCATTGGAAGGATTGAGACCATGTCCTCGAACCACTGCAGGTGCAGGACTGGGTCATCTTTGCCGGTATAGTAAGGCATCTCCGGCCCTCTGAACCCCTCTGGCACCGGGGCCGAGAGGATCAACTCACAGAAGGGGCTCCCTTCCCCTGTTCGGCGAGTGGTCCTCTCGCGCGGAGTCAGATCGCACACCTCCGCACTCTCCAGACAGCTAAACAGCTGCCGCCCGGGGAGATCTCGCGCGCTTGCTTCCGCCGCGACATCCTTCCCAAGTCGCTGGTCCGGAGCGTTCTCGCCGATCTGTTCGGGCGGAACCATCGGAACCACGGGCGTCTCGCACTCGCCTCTTCCGGCGAGAGCTACCTGCATGGTCTGCATGACCTCTCGCTTGAACTTCTCGAACATCTCCAGCCACTCCTTTGCTGCCGTTGGCTGCGAGTGGCCTGGGTCGGAACCATTTCCTCCATCTCCTGTCATCAAGCTCAGCTTGAGATTTTCTTGCACTGGCTACGGTCCACGCTCACCGTGTAACATCCTCAATCCTTCTAGACCCCTAGTTAGTTTTGGGGCATGGGTGGTGTGCTGAGTGGACACTAAGGCCCTTGGACCAAGTGGAGTGTGTTAAGTGCACACAAAGGGCACAAAATCAACATAGCCCAATACCACTCCCTTAGGCCAATTGACCCTCAATTGTCCAAATTGACCTCCCCTATACCACCCTTACCACTAAGGAAGACCTTTGCCTTGAGAATTGCACTTGGGTGGGACCCAATTGCGGGAAATTGACCAAAGTCAACCTTAGGTCAACATTAACCAAACTAAGTCAATTAGGGTTCAATCGACTCCAAATGTTCAAATTAATCTTTCCACCACACTCTAAAGACTTTAAGGAACCCATTGGACCAAAAAGCCCCATCATGGTGGGGCCAGTTGACCCCAATTGACCAAAGTCAAACTTTACCCAATTTAGGTCAAAATCACACCTTATGGCTAAATTGAACCAATTGGAGCCCCACCATGTACCAACCAATATTGGATGGTGTCAAGGGACCTAAGACCATCAAGTAGGTCCATCCCACTCACCAAGTTGACCAAGTCAAATCAAGAGTCAACCATGGTCAATTAATGCCAAATTAGGTAGCTTAGCTTAACTCCCTTTGACCAAAAGTCAAGCCAAGTGGGCTAGCTCTTTTTCAAGACTCATTAGACCCTAACCAGTTGAATAAGCTAACCCAAGCCATGATCATGACTCATTTCATCAAAAAGGAGGAGAGAGAAGAAAGGGGGGACAAAAAGAGACTTGATAAAGCATGTCCTCCTCCACACTCAAGCCAATCACCCTTGGGGCTTGGAAAAGTCTTGGAGGATTGCTAGGGTGATTGTTGAACACATCAGGGAAGGGCAGAGCCTCAGGTGGTGACAACAAGGGGGAGATTAAGCCAAACCGTGGATCACCCATTTCAAACTCCCATATACAAGCCTCCTCACCTCCTCCCAGCTCTCCCATTAGCTTCAGAAGGAGGAAAGCAGTCGGAATCGACACCTGGAGCAAAGCTTTTGCTGGAGAATCGAGATCAGGAGTGGGATCGCCGGAGCAAGGAAAATCCATGGCCAATCGTCGCCGGAGCCGCCGCCACGCACCAATAGTGGTTCGTTTCTCCTCCCCTCCCCTCATGCTAGATCCTCATGTGGTTTATTTCAAGGTCCAGGCTCAATTGAGCCGGGATCAATTCACGAAATCACCCCGATTTCCATGGTTTTGGAACCATCTGGTTCGCCGGAATACGCCTCCTCCGGCCGCCATGTCGCCGGGAAATGGTAGCCCCGACCACCACGAAGGTGGTGGGGGTGGTGGCCGGACGTGGTGGCCACCATGTGGCCGGGAAAAGGAGGAGTAAGATGGCCCAGGTCGGGGCCAATCCTGGCCGTCGGCTCAAGGAGGAAGACGACGCGCCTCCCCTTCGATCTGCGTCAAGATCTGTGCAGATCTCTATTTTCTATATTTATTAATTCAAGGTATATGAATTTCTGGCTCTAATATTCAGTCAACTTCAAATAGAAATTAAGGCCACTTAATGGCTGATTTAGAAAAAATGTCCCAACATGAAAGTTGTAGGCCTTGGTCTTAACTTTCATTTGGCCTTGGCTTTGGGTCATTTGGTGACCTACGGCCCCCTAGGGAGCTGTTTTACTAGGACTGGTCCTACACTAGGTCAGCCCACTAAATTAATTACCTAGGTCAAACCCTTCAAGCTTTGGAGCTGTACTTTTAACCATTGGTTGGTATACCCTAGAGGCACCCCTTGCCAAAGGGACATCCCTTGGTGGACACTTTTACCTTGGGTTTTTGTGGTAGTTAGAATATTTAAATTAAGTTGATTTTTGGAGCATATGATGTCCAAATTACACCAAACTTTGGTGGCATGCTCTTTTGTACATGAGTAGTGCCTACCTAAAATTTCACTCCATTTAGAGTTGATTTGATATGGAAAATGGGAAACCCTAATGAGGGCCTTTAAGGGGCATATTAGGGTTTAAGTCATTTTGGGGAGTTGAGTGTCTTAGCCTCCTCCCATCATGATGGCTATGTAGGTATGGATATACAAATGCATGTGACACACCCTATTGGCCCATTTGGAGCCACTAGGGTGGTGTGACCTAAAACCCTAAGGGGTAAACCCTTAAGGGTGCAAGGTGAGATTTGTGAAGGGCTTAGGACCAAATTCTCTTGCCTTGGCTCAGAACTTTGTAGATATGTTTGTAGGAGCATAAAATGTCTTAGAAAATTTAATGGGAATTTTTAGAGGCATTTAAGTAATTTTCCTCCTAATAAATGAAATTACCACCCTTTCCTTAATAAAATAAAATGCATGGTCATATAACCTTGTATGACTTTGATATACTAACAGTGGCTGAAATAGGGTGAAATAAGGCTATGGTAATTTTTTCATGAGTTATGGAAGTGTTATTCCTTGTATAGGAAATTTTAAGTGCTTGCTAGCTTAAGTGTTATTCCTTGTTTGGAAGCTTGTAGATTTATATTTCATGTACCTAATGTAGAAATTGGAATTTACAAGACTTGAGTATTAAATCATTTATAAAATATCAAATCATGGGGCAATGTTATGATACTTGGTTAACTGTAGTTTTAGGTTAATATATGCCCATAATAATTGTTTGGAAGCTTGTAGATTTATATTTCATGTACTTCATGTATAAATTGGAATTTACCTTACTTGAGTATTAAACCTTTTTAAAATGTCAAATCACATGGTAATGACACAATCATTTGGCAGAGGACTCTAGATCCCCATTTGGACACCCAGTAATTTTTGGAGAATTTTCAGAAGTGAAATACTATTTTTCCTAATTATAGTGGCATTTTGGTAATTATATAACTATGATGATTTAGTAGGCCAAATGACATCCTAGGGTCATGGAACTCTGTGAACCACCTTGATATGGGATATTACCTTGCTGATAATTTTCATGTAGCTAGTAGAATCTTTTTGCGGGTAGTTCATGTGTAATTGGACTTAAGGCCTTAAATACTTTAAATTATAATAAATACCAAATTAATATGGAAAATTATGGAAATTGGAACACACCTTATTAAGGTCAGTGTGAGCCTAGTATAATTATACCATACCCTGGTGATGAGTTTTTAGAAGGATTCCCTTATGGGGTTGTTGGATAGCTCAACTTAGTGGTCTGCGTTTAGTAAAAATAGAATTTTGAGTTTTGGACAAATCAGACCCCTGGGTAGTGTTTAGAAGTTATATACAATCATTAATTGAGTTATAGCACACAATGTTTCATGGAAGGTCAATCCTAGGGTTAGTTGTGAGGTTGTGTTAGGGTTAGTATATGAGGTGTGGAGGCACGTCCAACCCGATGGGGTGGGACGGGAGGTGAGCTAAGTTACTTTAACTGTATGAAATGATGAGGGGTGAACCAAATGTTAAACACTAACTAAATTAATTGTCTTGAGGAGGATTGTGGGGTTGAGCTCATTGATCTGTAGTACCGTTAGGGGCCCCTTACGGAGTACACCGCGAGAAGTCCAAGATTCACCCTAAATATATCGCTAACTAAATTGTAGGCAAGAGTAGCCTAATTAGATCTGCAAACTAGTATGGATCTCCTCCAGGAAGGAGATGGGTTGGATCAGCTTGTGTGTTAGACCCTGAGCCGGAAGCTCGAGTGGACTTGTTAACACATGTTTCTTATGCAAATAGTGGTGAGTCTTCGGTACTAGGCCAGTCGTGTCACCGACGGTAGTACGTTGACTCAGGTGAGGGTGAGGTTTAGAGGGCCGGTAAGTTTGAGTACTGCGGTCTGGAGGACAATCCCTAATAACCCACCCCGACCTTAAAGTCTGGTGGATTCCAGTAAGAGTACGCAGGAGCTCCGTTATTGTGTTCTTAGCGTTGAGGCGTACATGAGGTCTAGGCTTGGTAGTGACCATACCCGCCTAGGATGTGGAGTGCCCGATCCACTGCCACCGTGAGCCACGACGGTCGGTACCCGAAAGGTTGGCTTCCTTTCAAACAAATTGGGAACTATAAAGGTCTGTGCGCATGGAGTCGTGTGGGTGAGTTGCATTGCATGGTTGCATAATACACATCATAAACATAGCATAACATAACGCACATCTGCATACCCCATCATATAAATTAGTATGGGCTCTTTTATATGATGGGTTACCTGGACATCTTAACTTATATGTCGTATGGGCGTTCATATAAGTTAAGGTACGAATCTGTGATGGTAGTTTAGTTTTACTTACTGCACTGCCTTTACTTACTTATTGTTCACTATATTGCCTCTACTTGTTTACTATTTACCGCACTTACTTACATGCTCTTTACCTTTACCTTGTTACTGCTAGCTCTACTGATTATATTTATGTACTGCTAGTTAGTGCCACGTCACTTTTCTTGTTTACCCCTTGTTTGTCCTCCGCTTCTTCCTCTCACTCGGTGCCTAGGAGTCGTGGGGGGAGGCGATGACAAAACGACTTAGTCTTTATGACAAACGGTCAGTGTGACCGCATGAGTTCGAGGAGACGGAGTTGTCCCGTGCGCAGCAGGACGAGATGGCAGGACCTGAACAACGGATGCAGCGTTCTACCACGACGCCACAGGTTGATGACTAGATAGTTAGACTTCCGCATTTTAAGAGTTTTGTTGTAGTTTCCACATGTTGTAGAGAGAGAGTATATTTTATTGGATATGTATTGGGCTTAAGCCCTTTATGCTTGTACTTCTCTTTGGACTTTCTGTTTTTCATTATATATGATGCTGTGATATTGTGGACATGCCTTCATTCTGTATTTCCTTTTATGGCATATTTTACTTATGATCGTATAGCCGGCAGAGTTGGTGTTGAGTGGTGTTAGCCAACCCAGGTGTTGGTGACACCGCAAGGCAGCTATTCTGGGTGAAGATCCACCTCAACCGTGCGATACGGGAGAGGTTCGAGTTTTCAAATACCCGAGCGGGTTTTGGAAAAAGTGATCTTACAAATGGTATCACTGAACGAACGATCATAAGAGAACAATCCACAACATACTGGGTCACCCTGCTCGTGTGTAGTTTGCGGACAAACTATGCAGCGGAAGCTGTGGTGTGCCCATGTATGAAATCACATAAAACAGTCCACTAAGCAGCAGGTTAGGTCAAATTTTGACTTACTTAGACAATTTAGTGACGCACCCTAGTCTAAAGAGCGACCTCGGGTCTACATTTGGTTGAAGGTTAAGGATACCCAACGTAGCTAAGGGAAGAAGTTATTATAAGTCTTGACCTGGAGACTTTCGCGCTGAGGGTTACGCTTTACTATCAAATGGTAGAACCATCTCGAGGAGATCGGGTGTCTGTAGTCTTCTTTAGAGAAATAGAAGACCCATAAGCATAACCCCCCCCCCCCCCCCCCCTTACCATAACTTGATACTTCCCATTACAGTACGTTGAGACAACCACCATAAAATACCAGAGGTCGAATTGGAATTTGAATACTTTTGTTTCGAAAAGGCCCCTTTCCTAGTTAATCATATAGGGAACTCGGAAAAGTTAGCATAATTTATAACATTGGGAGCCTAAGTCTTATCATAACAATATGTTTCAGGGTGGAACACCAAGTCAGAGATTATATGCTCTAAAGTTTATGTACGTATGTAAGATGAATATACCGTAGAAGTACTGAAAAGACTTAGCCCAAATCGGTAGGGGCTTATCCTTTTGTTTATTGGGCCAATAAAATACCGACTTGGATTTCCCCCTAGACTTTGTTTAGAAAAGGTTATGACATTTTCGTAGTAATCTCGAGGTTTGGAGTATTCAATGATACTCAGGTGATGACGAGATCTTATTCATACACTTTTGATTTGTGGACCAACCTTCCTTAGAAGTTTGAGACCTTTGGAGAAGTACTTCACCTTAAATAGCAGGGATTGTTTATACCAAGTTGTGATCGCTATAGTTATACTGACAAGCTAAGTGAATGGTACACTTCAAGAGTGAGCGTATACTCATCTTATTGCTCCAAGGCTGATTCTAAGTCGACAAAAGTGATCGACTTGTTAATCATTTGGTTATACGTAAAGGGTTGTCCAATGTATGGGCATAAGACTCTCGGAATCAAGAAAGCCAGGTTAAGAATTTAGGGAATTTCACTAACTTCCTGATCCAAGCAATGTTGTCTTGTCTTTTATAAGGACGTTTGGTCATCAAGCTCTTGCCAGTCACAAGGGAAGGATGTCATAAGCGGCAAATTCAGTGCAGGACCAAGTAAGATTTAGATTGGATAGAAGTAAGACTGAGCTATAAGTTCTCATGACCATAAGAAATAATCAGTTTATCGTAACAAACTTGCTAGCGTATTGTTGTAAATACACCTTCTTAACCTCGAGACATCGAATTGTAGAGTTATCGGAACAATTAATTAACATTGACGTCTGATCAAAGGTCTCGTTTTAAGCAAGTACTGAAAATAAAAAGAACACCAGGTTTAGTAGCTTAGGATAAATGTGTCACATCGTGAATTTTGAGGATTGGAATCAAGTTTTCGCAAGTAAAAATTATAACTAGAGTTTCTTACACTTCAGGGCTCTCAAAGGTAATTTCCAGATATCATTTTTTAATTAAAATTCAAGCCCTCTCCTTGGTAAAAATTTAGTTAAGATCTTTTTACTCTTATAGTTGGTTTATGCACAACCAGAGAGCTTAGGAAGGTGACTCTTTGGATCTTGTAATATGATGGTATAAACTACTTAGGGCTAAGATGGAGAATCTTACTATGTTCGGATCTCGGGAAAAATGACAACGACCATCATGTACTAAATGTTGAGGATTAGAGAGTTAAAATAAACGGTTAGTTGTTGTTTCTATCAACTCCCTCTTGAAATTATTAAGATTACTTAATGAGATTTATCGAAGTAACTTTGGACGACACAATAAGAGAAGGGTCGTTATGATGAATCCTTTAATTCATAATTTATAGCTTAAGTGAGATGAGACTACTTGGCTTTGAAAGTTTAGCCCATTCGATATTGGGAATCTAAAGTGAAATTTGACGAATGATATATTGAAGATATATAATTTACGTACAATCCTCCGATCTTAAGAACCAGAATTTACAATTTCTCCAAGAATTATAATCTCAGTTAGGAAGATTCAAGAATAAGGGAGACGGGTTTGATTTCTAGATATAAATGATGAAACCTCTCGAGAATTAATGGGTTTCTATGAGACACCCTTCATGTTGAAATCAATTTGTGTCAAATCATGTCATGATAAAAGGGGTTTTACCTTCGTGAGTTATGAACCAAATGGATATGGAAAGTAGATGGGAGTCATTTCACGAACATCTTTTTAAACTGCAGACGTTATGTTCCTCAAGGAAAGCACGGAGGTTATTTACATTTATTTAACGGGAGGGAGCGTTAACCTCATGTAACGTTCGTAGGACATAAGAGATTCTGGCCCAAGTGTAATCAAGTTTATGTTCTTAGTTTGTAGTTGATAAACCTGGCCTTGTATCCGCAGAGTCGGAAATGGTTTATCAGCAGAGACCCCATATGTTAAGGGATAAGGTCTCTTGGTGTAGGTGGTGTTGAACACCTACGTGTAAGAGAGTCGTATAGTGAAGAATCAGAATAGACAATGACGGTTGGCTAAATGATCACGTCCTGGCTAATCGATTTATGAGCAGAGTATTAAGTAAGCATGGGTCGTGACTATAACCTTATGAAGATAAGTTGAACTCAAAGGATTTCGGTGCCATCTAACGCGGCAAGACAGTATAAATTAACCCGGTAGGATCTTATGAATTACAGGTAGATCCTCCTTCAGGGAGTGTAGTGATTTTGTTAACACCCACGCCTGGTTAGCTTGTTTATTTTTTTTTTTGAAGTGTCTAAATCGTATTTACCACCGGGATGGAGCAAGTAGAATCCGCATTGTGATTAATGGCACGATGGTCTAAGCGGCGGGATAAACCTTCAATTAACCCATAGTGGGATTATTGCCGACAATCTTAGCAAGTAATAGTAGAAGTGCAATGAGAAATCTTGGTAAAGAATGTTGCTCCGGTTTGAGTTCTCATATAGTAGAGGTCCGAGTTCTTCCGTGGAAGGAGATTCTGATGTCCGATTATTATAGTTCAATCATGGGCAAGAGGAGCACAGCTGGGTGCCCTTGGACTTCATGCAACAACGTTTCCCGGAACTCATCACCTCAGGTGCAAATTTATCGTCTTTGAAATCCTTTACTCTTATAAGTACTTGCAACCCGTAGACCCGAACCTAAATTTCGAGGACGAAATATTTCTTTTGTTTATTGGGATTTGTAACATCCCCAATCCTTCTAGTCCCCTAGTTGGTTTTGGGGCATGGGTGGTGTGCTGAGTGGCCACTAAGGCCCTTGGACCAAGTGGAGTGTGCTAAGTGCACACCAAGGGCACAAAATCAACATAGCTCAATACCACTCCCTTAGGCCAATTGACCCTCAATTGTCCAAATTTACCTCCCCCATACCACCCTAACCACTAAGTAAGACCTTTGACTTGAGAATTGCATTTGGGTGGGACCCAATTGCGGGAAATTGACCAAAGTCAACCTTAGGTCAACATTAACCAAACTAAGTCAATTAGGGTTCAATCAACTCCAAATGTTCAAATTAATCTTTCCACCACACTCTAAACACTATAAGGAACCCATTGGACCAAAAAGCCCCATCATGGTGGGGCCAGTTGACCCCAATTGACCAAAGTCAAACTTTACCCAATTTAGGTCAAAATCACACCTTATGGCTAAATTGAACCAATTGGAGCCCCACCATGGACCAACCAATATTGGGTGGTGTCAAGGGACCTAAGACCATCAAGTAGGTCCATCCCACTCACCAAGTTGACCAAGTCAAATCAAGAGTCAACCATGGTCAATTAATGCCAAATTAGGTAGCTTAGCTTAACTCCCTTTGACCAAAAGTCAAGCCAAGTGGGCTAGCTCTTTTTCAAGACTCATTAGACCCTAACCAGCTGAATAAGCTAACCCAAGCCATGATCATGACTCATTTCATCAAAAAGGAGGAGAGAGAAGAAAGGGGGGGGGGGGACAAAAAGAGACTTGATAAAGCATGTCCTCCTCCACACTCAAGCCAATCACCCTTGGGGCTTGGGGAAGTCTTGGAGGATAGCTAGGGTGATTGCTAAACACATCAGGGAAGGGCAGAGCCTCAGGTGGTGGCATCAAGGGGGAGATTAAGCCAAACCGTGGATCACCCATTTCAAACTCCCATATACAAGCCTCATCACCTCCTCCCAGCCCTCCCATTAGCTTCAGAAGGAGGAAAGCAGTCAGAATCGACACCTGGAGCAAAGCTTTTGCTGGAGAATCGAGATCGGGAGCGGGATCGCCGGAGCAAGGAAAATCCATGGCCAATCGTCGCCGGAGCCGCCGCCACGCACCAATAGTGGTTCGTTTCTCCTCCCCTCCCCTCATGCTAGATCCTCATGTGGTTTATTTCAAGGTCCAGGCTCAATTGAGTCGGGATCAGTTCACAAAATCACCCCGATTTCCATTTTGGAACCATCGGGTTCGCCGGAATACGCCTCCTCCGGCCGCCATGTCGCCGGGAAATGGTAGCCCCGACCACTACGAAGGTGGTGGGGGTGGTGGCCGGCCGTGGTGGCCACCATGTGGCCGGGAAAAGGAGGAGTAAGATGGCCCAGGTCGGGGCCAATTCTGGCCGTCGGCTCAAGGAGGAAGACGACGCGCCACCCCTTCGATCTGCGTCAAGATCTGTGCAGATCTCTATTTTCTATATTTATTAATTCAATGTATATGAATTTCTGGTACTAATATTCAGTCAACTTCAAATAGAAATTAAGGCCACTTAATGGCTGATTTAGAAAAAGGTCCCAACATGAAAGTTGTAGGCCTTGGTCTTAAATTTCATTTGGCTTTGAGTTTGGGTCATTTGGTGACCTACAGCCCCCTAGGGAGCTGTTTTACTAGGACTGGTCCTACACTAGGTCAGCCCACTAAATTAATTACCTAGGTCAAACCCTTCAAGATTTGGAGCTGTGCTTTTAACCATGGGTTGGTATACCCAGGGGCACCCCCTGCCAAAGGGACAACCACACTTTTACCTAGGGTTTTTGTGGTAGTTAGAATATTTAAATTAAGTTGATTGTTGGAGCATATGATGTCCAAATGACACCAAACTTTGGTGGAATGCTCTTTTGTACATGAGTAGTGCCTACCTAAAATTTCACTCCATTTGGAGTTGATTTGATATGGAAAATGGGAAACCCTAATGAGGGCCTTTAAGGGGCATATTAGGGCTTAAGTCATTTTGGGGAGTTGAGTGTGTTAGCCTCCTCCCATCATGATGGATATGTAGGTATGGATATACAAATGCATGTGACACACCCTATTGGCCCATTTGGAGCCACTAGGGTGGTGTGACCTAAAACCCTAAGGGGTAAACCCTTAAGGGTGCAAGGTGAGATTTGTGAAGGGCTTAGGACCAAATGCTCTTGCCTTGGCTCAGAACTTTGTAGATGTGTTTGTAGGAGCATAAAATGTCTTAGATAATTTAATGGGAATTTTTAGAGGCATTTAAGTAATTTTCCTCATAATAAATGAAATTACCACCATTTCCTTAATAAAATAAAATGCATGGTCATATGACCTTGTATGACTTTGATATACTATCAGTGGCTGAAATATGGTGAAATAAGGCTATGGTAATTTTTTCATGAGTTATGGAAGTGTTATTCCTTGTATAGGAAATTTTAAGTGTTTGCTAGCTTAAGGGAGTTTAATTTTGAAAAATGTCAAATCATGGGGCAAAATTGTGATACTTGGTTACCTGTAATTTTATGTTAATATATGCCCATGCTAATTGTTTGGAAGCTTGTAGATTTATATTTCATGTACCTCATGTAGAAATTGGAATTTACAAGACCTGAGTATTAAATTATTTTTAAAATATCAAATCATGGGATAATGTTATGATACTTGGTTAACTGTAGTTTTAGGTTAATATATGCCCATGATAATTGTTTGGAAGCTTGTAGATTTATATTTCATGTACTTCATGTAGAAATTGGAATTTACCTCACTTGAGTATTAAACCTTTTTAAAATGTCAAATCACATGGTAATGACACAATATTTTGGAAGAGGACTCTAAGTCCCCATTTGGACACCTGGTAATTTTTGGAGAATTTTCAGAAGTGAAATACTATTTTTCCTAATTATAGAGGCATTTTGGTAATTATATAACTATGATGATTTAGTAGGCCAAATGACATCCTAGGGTCATGGAACTCAGTGAACCACCTTGATATGGGATATTACCTTGCTGATAATTTTCATGTAGCTAGTAGAATCTTTTTGAGGGTAGTTCATGTGTAATTGGACTTAAGGCCTTAACTACTTTAAATTATAATAAATACCAAATTAATATGGAAAATTATGGAAATTGGAACACACCTTATTAAGGTCAGTGTGAGACTAGGATAATTATACTAGACCCTGGTGATGAGTTTTTAGAAGGATTCCCTTATGGGGTTGTTAGATAGCTCAACTTAGTGGTCTGCGTTTAGTAAAAACAGAATTTTGAGTTTTGGACAAATCAGACCCCTAAGTAGTGTTTAGAAGTTATATACAATCAGTAATTGAGTTATAGCTCACAATGGTTCAGGGAAGGTCAATCCTATGGTTAGTTGTGAGGTTGTGTTAGGGTTAGTATATGAGGTGTGGAGGCACGTCCAACCTGATGGGGTGGGACGGGAGGTGAGCTAAGTCACTTTAACTGTATGAAATGATGAGGGGTGAACCAAATGTTAAACACCAACTAAAGTGATTATCTTGAGGAGGATTGTGGGGTTGAGCTCATTGATCTGTAGTACCGTTAGGGGCCCCTTACGGGGTACACCGCGGGAAGTCCAAGATTCACCATAAATATATCGCTAACTAAATTGTAGGCAAGAGTAGCCTAATTAGATCTGCAAACTAGTATGGATCTCCTCCAGGAAGGAGATGGGTTGGATCAGCTTGTGTGTTAGACCCTGAGCCGGAAGCTCGGGTGGACTTGTTAACACCTGTTTCTTATGCAAATAGTGGTGAGTCTTCGGTACTAGGCCAGTCGTGTCACCGACGGTAGTACGTTGACTCAGGTGAGGGTGAGGTTTAGAGGGCCGGTAAGTTTGAGTACCGCGGTCTGGAGGACAATCCCTAATAACCCACCCCGACCTTAAAATCTGGAGGATTCCAGCAAGAGTACGCAGGAGCTCCGCTGTTGTGTTCTTAGCGTTGAGGCGTACATGAGGTCTAGGCTTGGTAGTGACCATACCCGCCTAGGATGTGGAGTGCCCGATCCACTGCCACCGTGAGCCACGACGGTCGGTACCCGAAAGGTTGGCTTCCTTTCAAACAAATTGGGAACTATAAAGGTCTGTGCGCATGGAGTCGTGTGGGTGAGTTGCATTGCATGGCTGCATAATACACATCATAAACATAGCATAACATAACGCACATCTGCATGCCCCATCATATAAATTAGTATGTGCTCTTTTATATGATGGGTTACCTGGACATCTTAACTTATATGTCGTATGGGCGTTCATATAAGTTAAGGTACGAATCTGTGATGGTAGTTTAGTTTTACTTACTACACCGCCTTTACTTACTTATTGTTCACTATATTGCCTCTACTTGTTTACTATTTACCGCACTTACTTACATGCTCTTTACCTTTACCTTATTACTGCTAGCTCTACTGATTATATTTATGTACTGCTAGTTAGTGTCACCTCACTCTTCTTGTTTACCCCTTGTTTGTCCTCCGCTTCTTCCTCTCACTCGGTGCCTAGGAGTCGTGGGGGGAGGCGAGGACAAAACGACTTAGTCTTTATGACTAACGGTCGGTGTGACCGCAGGAGTCTGAGGAGACGGAGTTGTCCCGCGCGCAGCAGGACGAGATGGCAGGACTTGAGCAGCGGATGCAGCGTACTACCACGACGCCACGGGTTGATGACTAGATAGCTAGACTTCCGCATTTTGAGAGTTTTGTTGTAGTTTCCGCATGTTGTAGAGAGAGAGAGAGTACATTTTATTGGATATGTATTGGGCTTAAGCCCTTTATGCTTGTACTTCTCTTTGGACTTTCTGTTTTTCATTATATATGATGCTGTGATATTGTGGACATGCCTTCATTCTGTATTTCCTTTTATGACATATTTTACTTATGATCGTATAGCCGGCAGAGTTGGTGCTGAGTGGTGTTAGCCAACCCGGGTGTTGGTGACACCGCAAGGCAGTGATTCTGGGCGAAGATCCACCTCAACCGTTCGATACGGGAGAGGTTCGAGTTTTCAAATACCCGAGCGGGTTTTGGAAAAAGTGATCTTACATCAACGAGGCTTACATCATGAGGATTTTGTTGTGTGTCTCGGCGATAACAGTTTCAGATTATGCCGCCGGAGATAGCGCCGCCACTACTAGCAACGAGGCTTACATCATGAGGGGCGACATTGATGATGTGAATATTGAATAATATCTCGAATTGATTCGCCCATTTCATCATGTATGTAGCCGTATATAGATGATGTGAATATTGACGAGCGGAGACCGTTCACAAGAATGGGCGTAGCGCGTGCACCTTAACACATGCGAAGACCGTTCACAAGCACGAGTACAACCCGTTTGCATACGAGCGCAGACCGCAAGAGAGCATCGAGCATGAGCATAGCCCGTGCAAGATGCTTATATGTATTATACTTATATATGAAAACTCCCCAATCTAAAGTAAGAGCCTTTTTCCTTATTCGATGAAGAATAAATTTAATTAAAAAAAACTTAATTTTTTTTTTAATTTTAATTCAAACTAATACAATAACTTTCAAGCTCACCGTCGGCATTGCTGCATGTAAACAACACCCAAAAAAATAGGGAGATGTTATTGGTAGTCGTAAGAGAGCTATTCGTAGTCCTAAAAATACTTAAAACGACTATTCGCAGTCCTAAATACACATAAATAATTCATTGGACTGTGAATATCAATGAACTGCGTTTAGCGGTTATAGGACTGCTTATAACATTGCCCAAAAAAATGTAGTGCATAATAGGATGGAGCTAATAACAGGATAGATATATAGATAGATAAATAAATAATTGGAAAATTTTGCATCTTCCCTCCTTGGAGAGAATTTAGGTGAGTGTGCGCATGTAGGTCTATGTGCACAGCGCACGCGCATCATCCGATCCATGATCGGAAGGTTGGGAAGAAGGCGACATTAAAAAAACATATATGATGAATGGTCTGGATTTCACCCGCGCACAAATTTCATGCGTCCGACGCGCATGAAAAAAAAAATAAGTCCTCTCCTTCAGCAGGGCCCGGTGATAAGCAATGGCTGCGATTGGTTGGGAGTTTTTCCCCCAAAAATAAAAGGGTAATGATATGGGCAGATCGTTTTTGGCTATTGACAAACCAAGGATTTAAAAATCTAAGCATTTTTTCTCTTCCTCATTTCCACTAAGGGCAGCTGGATAATTTCCCTGCTGGAACCGATGGAATATGCTGTCGGTGGCGAGCTTTCGAGTTAGCCATCCATTCCCTATTTAGGCGCAGCCTTAGGGGACTCGCAGTCCATCGCCACCTCGTTCCAAAAAGGAACGTACCCACTGGTATCAGAGGATTTGTTCCTTCGACCGCCGCTGATTTCATGTCGATACTCCGGGACCGCCGCATCATCCTTATCCTAGAGGCCTTTGAGGCGGCCTTCGAGGCGGCCTTCGATTGCCTCGATAAGTCATTCGACCGCCTGTACCAAAAGATCGACGCGCTCCCGCTAGCTGTACCGCCTTAGCTACCACCAGCAACGCCAACGCCGTCGCCACCATCGCCGACACCAATACCGCCGCCGCCAACGCCATCGTCGCCGCCGCCAACGCCATCGTCGTCGCCGCCAAATCCAACGCCATCGTCGCCTCCGCCAACTCCATCGTCGCCTCCGCCAACTCCATCGCCGCCAACACCATCGTCGCCGCCGCCAACTCCATCGCCGCCAACACCATCGTCGCCGCCGCCCACTCCAACGCCATCGTCGCCTCTGCCAACGCCATCGTTGCCGCCACCAACGCCATCGTCGCCGCCGCCAACGCCAATTTGGTTTGACATTAAAAGTCTCGGTCTGACATTAATATTCTCGGTCTGTCATTAACCTTGAGCTGTCATTAGCCAAAGTAATTTTGCCCGTATCACCGCCAAAATAAAATTTCCAGAATTTATTTTATTTATAAGAATATGAGTGGATAATTATTTGAAGGAGAATAATCTTACCGTGTCAATGCTGACTGGCTTCCCATCCTCCGCCGCTATCTCTATTATAGTTCCAGATTGGTCGGCCTGTCGTATTAACATGATTAAATAAGAAGGTTGTTATTCGTAAATCGTGTTTTTGTTATTCGCAGATTTTGTCTATCCACAGCTCTAAAGAAAGTCAAATTAATTATTCGAAGATATTTTTGTTATACGCAAATTAGTAAAGAATTAAAAAAAAAAAAAACTTTGGTCATTCTCTTCGCCCTCCTCACTATAGGGAGAGAGTAATCCTAACTATATCTAAATTTTCCCAAACAAATCGAAATCGCATGAACAGCGAAGAAATCATCTTTCTTATTTTATGAATCACGATCCGTGCACACATTGAAGTGCTCAGAAGGTCGTTGGAGGTGATCCTTTGTTGTCGGGCCCTGCTCAGGAGAACGATGACATCGACTGCTCAAGCTTAGAATTTGTCTACGGATAACAATTAGTAAACTCAAATAAAGTGGGAAAAGTTGATTTGCGGATAGACATTTATGGTCTGCGAATAACAACTGCCTTAAATAAATGCTCATTTCCAACCACCCTGAAACTGCCAAGTGGCTTCTACATTGCGTTGGAAGTTTCTTCGACGGAATTATACAACAATTTTCCCAATATATACGCTCACTGTAAGTTGGACGATTAAGCTTTCGTTTGACACAACGTTGGCGGTCGTAAACGTATGGCTTAACAACCACCTAAAAAACTTCATTCGTTTGAACATAAAAGTGGATGAAGTTCTTTAGGGGGGGCGTTAACGAATGACAGCTTAACTCTCATATTCACGGCCGCCACCACCTTGCCAAACGGAGCCTAAAAATCAACTTCTCAGAACGCAGAATCTGGAAAGTTATGAATTTACAATTGATAATTGAATGCATGTGAAAATATGAATGAATATTGAACTTTAGAGTGTTTACAAACACTTTCACAAGCAGTATAATACATGTATGTTTTTAAAAAAAGTAACGAATGTATAACCCGTAATTCGTCGAGATCAGAAGTACAGGAGACCTCCCCCACCTGGGCGAGTACAGAAGACCTCCCCCACCTGGGCGAGTACAGAAGACCTCACCCACCTGGGCGAGTACAGCAGACCTCCCCCACCTGGGCGAGTACAGCAGACCTCCCCCACCTGGGCGAGTACAGAAGACCTCCCCCACCTGGGCGAGTACAGCAGACCTCCCCCACCTGGGCGAGTACAGAAGACCTCCCCCACCTGGGCGAGTACAGGAGGCATCCCCCACCTGGGCGAGTACAGGAGACCTCCCCCACCTGGGCGAGTACAGAAGACCTCCCCCACCTGGGCGAGTACAGGAGACCTCACCCACCTGGGCGAGTACAGCAGACCTCCCCCACCTGGGCGAGTACAGCAGACCTCCCCCACCTGGGCGAGTACAGAAGACCTCCCCCACCTGGGCGAGTACAGCAGACCTCCCCCACCTGGGCGAGTACAGAAGACCTCCCCCACCTGGGCGAGTACAGGAGGCATCCCCCACCTGGGCGAGTACAGCAGACCTCCCCCACCTGGGCGAGTACAGGAGACCTCCCCCACCTGGGCGAGTACAGAAGACCTCCCCCACCTGGGCGAGTACAGGAGACCTCCCCCACCTGGGCGAGTACAGGAGACCTCCCCCACCTGGGCGAGTACAGGAGACCTCCCCCACCTGGGCGAGTACAGAAGACCTCCCCCACCTGGGCGAGTACAGAAGACCTCCCCCACCTGGGCGAGTACAGGAGACCTCCCCCACCTGGGCGAGTACAGAAGATTTTCACCCCGTCAAAAGGCGGCAACGGCTATCCGCAACCCATTTCAGAAGGCGGGAGCGGCTAATCGCAGTCCATTTGGATTTGCCTATAAATAGGACCCCAAGGCACAAGTAGAAGGCACCTTCACCCCCCCCCCCCCCCTAGGGTGGGAGAGTACACTGCCTGCCTCTCTTGTGCCAAGCTCAGCATTGGCTTTAGGAGGGGAAGTTTCTATAGACTTCCGGGTATGTGGCGGGACCTCCTCGCTGTAGCACGCGGGTCTTGTTTATAGGCAGGTTGGAGTGGTTTTGTATGCTGTCTAGTTTCTTATCACCTTGTCTCGCGTGGATCGATCACTAAACGAGTAGCCTTTGGTCACCCCCAAGTCTCGAACAGTTGGACCGGTATCCGGGTTCCAACAACGAAGATTTAGGCTCTGTTTGGCACGACGGTGGCGGCCGTGAACGCGGTGGTAAAATTGTCATTCGTGAATGAGCACCTAAGAAATTTCATCCACTTTTATGTTCAAGTGCATGAAGTTCCTTAGGTGAGCGTTCATGAATGAAGATTTTACCACCGTGTTCATAACTGTCACCGTTGCACTAAACGGAGCCTTAGCTGCAAGGTGAAACATATATAATCTAGACAGAAAAAGCAATTTCTGAAATCAGCCAGACGCAGGCGGTGGTAGAGATGCTAGGAGGAGGAAACCACCGGGGCGTCGGGCCTGGAGGAAGATGACTCCAAGCAAGATTTTTGTTGTCGGCGGCGTCAAGCTTCGTGGACTCCAGGCGAGAAAATAGCGGCAAGAGAGACGTGGGTCCCGGACTACAACAACAACACGGCTCGAGGACTTCAACTCACTCGAAGGGGCAAGTAGCCGGTATGCAGAAGAGGAGCTCGTGCAGGGACGCGGACTACGACAACATCACGGCTCGAGGACTTCAACTCGTTCGAGGGGGCAAGTAGACGGTATGCATGAGAGGAGCTCGTGTAGGGACGCATACTACGACAACAATACGACTCGAAGATTTCAACTCCCTCAAGGGGACAAGTAGTCGGTATGTAGGAGAGGAGCTCGTGCAGGGACGCGGACTACAACAACAACACAACTCTAGGATTTCAACTCACTCGAGAGGGCAAGTAGCCAATATGCAGGAGAGGAGCTCGTGCAGGGACACAGACTATGACAGCACGGCTCGAAGACTTCAACTCACTCGAGGGGGCAAGTAGCCGGTATGCAAGAGAGGAGCTCGTGCAGGGACGCGGACTACGTCAACAACACGGCTCGAGGACTTCAACTCGCTCGAGGGGTCAAGTAGCCGGTATGCAAGAGAGGAGCTCGTGCAGGGACGCGGACTACGTCAACAACACGACTCGAGGTCTTCAAACCACTCGAGGGGTCAAGTAGCCGGTATGCAGGAGAAGAGCCGTGCAGGGACATGAACTACGCCAACAACACGGCTCGAGGAATTCAATTCGCTCGAGGGGGCAAGTAGCCGGTGTGCAGGAGAGGAGCACGTACAAGGACGCTGACTATGACAACAACACGGCTCGAGGACTTCAACTCCCTCGAGGGGGCAAGTAGTCGTTATGCAAGAGAGGAGCTCGTGTAGTGACGCAGACTACGACAACAACACGGCTCGAGGACTTCAACTCACTCGAAGGGGCAAGTAGCCGGTATGCAGGAGAGGAGCTCATGCAGGGACGCGGACTACGACAACAGTGATAGTTTATACTTTAGCATTGAAATATCTTAACCCTGCACAGTCATGATGCAAAATGGGGTTTATCAAATACAATATGTACTTAGCATTGTGAGTGATGTCTCTTCAAATCATGGGAACATTGAGGGCAATATTCCCAACAAACAGCACAGCTCGAGGACTTCAACTCGTTCGAGGGGGCAAGTGGTCGGTATGCAGGAGAGGAGCTCGTGCAGGGACGCGGACTACGACAACAACACGACTCGAGGACTTCAACTCCCTCGAGGGGGCAAGTAGCTGGTATGCAGGAGAGGAGCTCGTGCATGGATGCGAACTACGACAACAACACAACTCGAGGACTTTAACTCACTCGAGAGGGCAAGTGGCCAGTATGCAGGAGAGGAACTCGTGCAGGGACGCGGATTACGACAACACGGCTCGAGGACTTCAACTTACTCTAGGGGGCAAGTAGCCGGTATGCAAGAGAGGAGCTCGTGCAGGGACGCGGACTACGTCAACAACACGTCTCGAGGACATCAACTCGCTCGAGGGGGCAAGTTGCTGGTATGCAGGAGACGAGTTCGTGCAGGGACATGGACTACCGTAAAAAACACAGCTCGAGGACTTCAACTCACTCGAGGGGCAAGTAGCCGGTATGCATGAGAGGAGCACGTGCAGGGACGCGGACTATGACAACAACACGACTCGAGGTCTTCAACCTGTTAGAATATTTTATATTCTAATAATTAATGTGAACTTATTTATATCGAGACGTCCCGATATATCGTACGCAAATATTTAAGGCCGTTCAGACTTCCGCGAATGTGAGTTAGTTTTGTCGCGCGAACGTTCGAAACCCGTGATAGGTGGGCTAGATCGTCCCGTTACTTCATGACGCGAACTTGGTCTCGCCTTGGCACAATATTTTGGAATGATGATGAAATCCAATTAATTATATGAGTTTCATATATTAATTAATTTTAAATATAGGAGTTTAATGGAATTAAATGTTCCTTTTGGTAACTCCTATTTTTGGCTCATCCTATTAAAGCCAATTTGTATCATTCCAAAACCGAAATCTTTTCATTGGTGAACAAGGTGAAAACCGAGTAAATTTCTTCCCTTCATTTTTCCTTCTTTTCTCTCCTCCGTGAAACTGTCGGATCTCCATCTTTTGGAGAAGAAGAAAAGCTACAGGAGATCTTCAGCTTTTGCTTTTGGGTTTGCCATTTTGGTGAAACAAGGGAGAGAAACCAAGCTGCCATCATTTTGGTCTTACTTCCTTTTGGAATCAATTTCAGAAAGCTACAGGTTCCTCTTTTTTTATGGTTTTGAGTTTTGATTGGATTTAATCATATCAAGATTTCATTGTCCTTTTGTTTTTATTATCATTTTGCTGATTTCATATGATCAGCGTATATGAGCAAAATAAATATGATTACACTAAACTTGTATGTTTAAATCTAACAGCTAGCATATAGATTATTAATCTAATTCAGATCTTGTGGTTTTAAGACGTATGCATAAATCTTAGATTATCTGCTGGATTATATTAAATATTGATTGATTCACACACTATTGATTTCATGGATTCTGATTTAATTGCAAGCACTGATTTTGAGTTTATCTAGAGAAATCAAAGCCTTGTAGGGATTAAGTTGCATGTTATCGGATTCGTCCGTTGCCGCAAAATTCATTCGGAGAAACACCGGATCGCTTTTAGGAATGGCGACAATCATGCGACATGAAACTGAATCAAAGAATGGTATGCGATAAATATTCCGCACTTTATTTTAATTGAGCGTACTATTATTCGTGTCCCGTTATTTTGTGTTCTTAAAATTAATTAGTGATTATTAATTTCTAAAATTTCAGTTATACTCCACTAGAGGTTAATTAATTTTGTTCTTGACGATCCTAAATTTTTGCGTTAGTATTTCATTGGAATTAAACTCAAGTTTATTTAATTCCTAAATAACGCCTTAAGTCCTTCATTAAATTCTAACACAACCCACTCGAGGTGGCAAGTAGCCGGTATGCAGGAGAAGAGCTCGTGCAGGGACATGGACTACAACAACAACACGGCTCGTGGACTTAAATTCGCTCGAGGGGGCAAGTAGCAGGTATGCAGGAGAGGAGCTCGTGCAGGGACGCTGGCTACGACAACAACACGGCTCGAGGACTTCAACTCACTCGACGGGGACAAGTAGCCGATATGCAGGAGAGGAGCTCGTGCAGGGACGCGGACTACGACAACCTGCTATTTTTTAGATGAATTTCATTGTTTTCGGTGGAATTTTAAAATTGTTGATCAATTTTCACTGAAGCCAGACGGATTTTCATTGTAATATAGAATCCACCAACACAGTTGCTAGATGTCTTCTTCTTCTCTTCTCGATCTGTCAATTTGAAAGGAACAAGCTGAGCTTTTCGCAATCCACCCCCAAACAAAAATTAATCTTTTTCTTTAGCGCAGTCGGCTTACTATTTCATTTCTTGTTTCACATATTAAGTTTAACTATTTTATTTTTCTAGAAGAATTTCATTATTTTCTGTAGAATTTTAAATTCTCGAACAATTTTCATTGAAGCCGGGCGGATTTTTCATTGTAATGCAGAATTCACCAACACTGTTGCTAGATGTCATCTTCTTCTTCTCTTCTCCGTTTCGTCGATTTGGAAGGAAGAAACTGAGCTTTTCGCAATCCGTCACCAAACAAGAATTAATCTTTGTCTTCAGCACAATCGGCTTACTATTTCATTTCTTTTTCATATTTTAAGTTTACCTACTTTATTTTTCTAGTTAAATTTCATTATTTTCGGTGAAATTTTAAAATTCTCGATCAATTTTCGCTGAAGCCAGACTGATTTTCATTGTAATGTAGAATGCACCAAAACAGTTGCAAGCTTTTCGCAATCCGACACCAAACAAGAATTAATTAGAATCAAGAAAACGAAAGAAAAAAAAATCAAACAAGAATTAATCTCCACCGCAAAATGAGTCAATTGTAAAGATCCTAATTCACAAACAAAAGAGAGATGGGTCCCGCGAAAAAAAGGAACTATAAATGCATGTAAAAATATCTATACATATATACAGGTGATTGTTATCCACGCTACAGTTTTGGCTATCCGCACTTTTTTTGTATGAATTATTACGCGTCTTTTGGAAATACGCCTTGTACATGCATTTTTAGGAGTGTTCAACACGAAAGTTGTTGATCTCTTCGATATCTACAACATTCGTGTTGAACACTTTTCCTAAAAATGCATGTAAAATGCGTATTTCCAAAAATTCGCTATAGTTACGCATATGTTTTAATCAGGGCGGCAATACATCTTGTGCATCCATTTTTAGGAAAAATGTTCAAGATCTACAACTTTAGTGTTGATCATTTTTTCTAAAAATGCATGCACAAGACGTATTTCCAAAAGGCGCGTAATAACCCGTACAAAAAAAAGTGCGGATAGCCAAAACTGTAGTGCGGATAACAATCACCTATATTTATAATTCTTCCTTCCGAATCATACGATATCTTGCCCCGCGTTACGCCGTGACAAGATGACACGACATCATAACATGTGTCACGCGATGCGTCAAACTCGGAATACTTTACAGCGTTCAACCGCTCTCTCTCAACGTGCGTAGTTCTCCGTTCCTTCCTTTCCGCGACACGTGTCCGCAAATATCTAATTCAAAAACAATAGAATAATGTTGGACCGTTGGTGGGGCGACGCGTGTCCTAATAAAACTAATAATGATGGCTGCCTGGCCGGTAAACTTTAATGGAGGAAGAGTTCGGAGGACCACTTACGTGTCAAGGAAATGCAAAATTTTGAAAACGACGGTGGGCCCAAAACCGGCAGATGCCCGTCGTGTTCTCTCTCTAGCCACCCTGGCTCTCTCTCTAAGGGTTTAGTTTAGATCCGTTCTTTTTTATTATTATGATCCGTTCTCTTCCGCCTCATCGTCTTCCGTCGCTTGATAGGTTTGGTCGGCAGATCAGATGGCGGAGATATGCTGCGGGATAGTTAGCGGAGGTGAGCCGGCGGGGAGAGAGACGGCTGCGGATATCTGTGATATCACATCGCGAGCTGCGAGGAGGAGGAGGA
Organism: Dactylorhiza incarnata; assembly: GCA_033032865.1. Lineage (NCBI taxonomy): Eukaryota > Viridiplantae > Streptophyta > Magnoliopsida > Asparagales > Orchidaceae > Dactylorhiza > Dactylorhiza incarnata. The sequence goes on along the minus strand of JAWHQI010000444.1, from coordinate 572,013 downwards.
TAGCGATCCGGCGATTTAAGTTAGTTGCCGGTGTCGATTTAACGGACCAAGAGACGGAGAGTGGACGGAAGAGGAAGATGATGGACGTGGCGGCGCCGATCATGGAGTTACCGGATGTGCAAAAAGATGTATCGATCGGCACGGTTGACAGCGCTGGAGGAGAGGTTGGAGAGAAAACCGGCTTCAGCTGTAGCGAAGTCTCCGAGGATTCCCGATCTGGGACGGAAGAGAAGGCTGATGCCTTTTCGGACGAGTCCCCGTTGTACGGCGTAATGTCAGTTTGCGGTCGCCGGAGGGACATGGAAGATTCCCTCTCCGTCCATCCGGATTTTGTACGGCATACCGGCCAAACCGAAGACAGATATCATTTCTTCGGCGTCTTCGACGGCCATGGATGCTCTCATGTGCGTATCTCTCTATCTCCTCTCTGTTTGTATGCTCTCATGTTCGAACTATAATTGTCGCCATCGTCTATAGGTTGCTGTGTCATGTAAGGAGCGGATGCACGAGATCGTTTCGGAGGAGTTGGATCAGCTCAGTACGACTCCGGCGACGACCCTTGAATGGAAGAACCTCATGGATCGGAGCTTCTTTCGCATGGACGCGGAAGCAGCTTCATGGCGCGGTGGATCGGAGATCCCCGCCTGCCGCTGCGAGTTCCAGACGCCCAAGTGCGATCACGTCGGCTCGACGGCCGTCGTCTCCGTCATCTTCAAAGAGCATATCGTGGTAGCCAATTGCGGCGATTCCAGAGCCGTCCTTTGCCGCAACGGCACCCCTGTTCCCCTCTCGGATGATCACAAGGTATATATATATATATTCGCCTGTTTTTAATCCAAAATCTCCCTCCCCCTCCCTCCATTAAGGGTGATCATCTGACAGCCTGACCGGCCGGACGAGCTCCGGCGAATCGAAGATGCCGGCGGCCGCGTTATATACTGGGACGGCGCTCGCGTTCTCGGCGTCCTGGCTATGTCCAGAGCAATAGGTGAGTTGCGGTAATCTCCGGCGTCGATCTTCGCCATCCTTAACGGGTTGATTCTGAACACCTCGGGCTTCTCTCGTTGATTTCGCAGGGGATAATTATCTGAAGCCATTCGTCATCTCGGAGCCGGATGTGACTCTGACTGAGCGAGGGGAAGGAGACGACTGCCTGATTCTCGCCAGCGACGGGCTGTGGGACGTGGTGACGAACGAAACCGCATGCCAGATCGTTAGAATGGTCCTCCGGGGCAGCGCGCCGGCCGGCGGCTCTGGATCTCAGAAGGCGTGCGCCGACGCGGCGACTCTGCTCGCGAAACTGGCGCTCGCCCGCCACAGTGCGGACAACGTTAGCGTCGTAGTTGTTGATCTCCGGCGGTGATCAATGATCATGCCAGCCCTACAGTGAAAGAGGAAGAAGAAATTCCTATTGATCAAAATATATAGTTTCCATTTTTATTTCCAGTTCAGTTTTTTTTTTCTCTGAAAAATTTCTAGTTTAGGGTAGGATATATCTCTGTATAATGTAACTGTATATATTGATTTGATTTTTTTTAAAACAAATGGTAGATCACTGTTTGGAATTTAGGGGTGCAACTTGGATCGGTTCGGTTTGGTTCCAACCAAAACTAAGAACCGACCCATATAGATTCGGTTCCAAATTTTTGGAACCGGAACCGACCCACGGTCCTAAAGTATAGAACCGGATCCGAACCGTTTACTTCGGTTCCGGTTCGATTCTCGGATCTACCCATGTCTCAACATAATTAAAAAATAACTCTCCCAACTCATGATTATTTGTCAACAACTATCAATACTCAAAATAATTGAATCATGATTCTCTATAATATTGAAGTCATACAATTACACGAGTTCAAAAATTAATTTTTGTAGTACAATATTTTCAATTATTTTAACGTATTAAGTCATACGGCTATAACCGTTGTCTCAAAAAAAAATATCCTTAGAATTGGTTTTTGGTTCTCGGGCCGGTTCTGGGTACCCGACCTGTGGAACCGAGAACCGAACTGAATTGTCGGTTCTTTTATTATGGGAACCGGACCCGAACCGAACCAATTTGGAATCGACCCGAACCGCTTGGTTCGGTTTCGGTTCGGTTCTCGATTTTTCGGTTATTTTTGCACACCCCTAGTTTGGATGGATATATTGCAGCCCTAGTTTGGATGAAAGCACCAAATATGTGTTTTTTTATATACTCAAATGAGATTGTTTTTCAAAAATTTTCATACATAAACACGAAGCATTCCGCTCTTATATATAGAGCGGATAAAGAGATAAACATGACATGTATGGGCTGAGTAAGTCTGCCCATATATGAGCTCATCTTCGAATATGACTTAACACAATAGGTATTTAAATAGGCAATAACAATATGCAGCCCCACTTTGGCTATGTGCAGGCCATGCAATTTGAAAATAGTTATATGCAGGTCAATTTTTGAACGGGTTCACAAGTTATCAAGGGTGTTTTTAGGTTGGCCTGCATATAACATGACCCTTTAAATAAGTTATCATTTCAAACATGCAACAATTGAGACTCAACATTGGGAGAAATTTTTGGGATTTTTTCCGTCCGGGTGATCTCCTAAACCAGCCGATGTTGGTCTCAAGCCTGGATGAAAAATGATAAGGGTTGTGTTAGGTAAATGATCGGTGTAAAATTTAGTCACTCTTATGAATATGGATCTTTTGAGAAATTCTGCTAAAGCTAGGTTGATTTGATTTTTAAAATAAATAGTAGATTGTTGTTTCGATGGATATACTGCAGCAACCCAAGTTTATTTTGTAATTGGGAGAGGAGAGAAAGAACCAAATATGTGTGTTTTTTAGATGGCTTAAGAAAATGATTGAGTAGATGTTACATTTTACTATCTTAGATGTTATATTTTGTGTTTGAAATGAATGGAAATTTTCTTAGTGGTGTGCTAATAGTCTGATCGTGTAGATGCTTACATACATTTTGACGATCTCTCTCCCCCGGTATGAATATTACCTTTTGAGATTGTAAACTCTTCTGTAACTCTTCATCTCGGGGGAGAACTCGAATGCGACTCTGAATAATCTTAACGACTTTCTATCATTCGCATCAAGCACAAAATTTGAAATTACAAAAAACTCCCTTGTAATTTTACATTTCATAACATTACTCTGTTGGAGTAAAATTTCAAGGAGTCTTTTAGTGCATAGATCAGACCTGAAATTTAAAAACCGAAACCGCAAAAAACCGCAACACCGCACCGCACCGCACCGCACTGTTTTCGAACCGCACCGAACGGTGCGGTGGTGGTGCGGTTTTGATTATTGAAAAACCGCCTAGTTTGCGGTGCGGTTCGGTTTTGCCCTTGTCGAAACCGCAAAAACCGCACCGCACCGTTTAATTATAAGTATTTAATTTTATATGTTATAAGTTATAAATTTTGTACTCTCATTTATAAGTTATAAGTATTTTATATGTTATAAGTATTTTATATGTTATAAGTATTTTATTTTATATGTTATAAATTATAAATTTTTTACTTACTCCCATTTATAACTACTAAACGTCTAAACCGCACAAATTTATCCTCAGCCCGTATTTTAATTGTTTTTGATAGTTACTAACATTTCAGGTCTCCCGTATTTTAATGTTCTGCAAAACAGCAAAAGTCCCGCTCCCGTTGTTGTTCCGCTTCCGCAAAAGCTAGGTCTTCCGATTCTCTTCTCCGACGCATCGCCAACATCGGCTCGCGAGTCGCCGACGGTTCTTCCGCAAAAGCTAGGTCTGCTGATCTTGGGGAGAACACCAGCAGATCGGCGCCGACGTTTCTTCCGCACGCACACGCCGACGACGCCGAATCTCTTCCGCATCTGCAGACGTTCTCGAGAAGCAGAAGTTCTCGCGCATCTGCAAACAACCCGCCAAGCATAGTCCGTAACTCTCTCACTCGCACTGCAGGTCATCGTCGTCTGCCCGCTGTAAGCCCTTGATCGCTCTCCCCACTCTTCCGTTTCCTCACTTCTTATTCACTTTTGCTCTTCCATCCCCTCATTCCAACAGTTTGGAACTTTGCATCTTCGATTTCCCTGTTCAAAACTAAAGAGAAATCAATGTTCTTGGTTTTGCAGTGGTTCTTGATCGAGTATTGTGACTCCTTTCTCTACTTCTTTATCGAGTATTGCGGCTTTCTTCTTTGCTTCTTAAATGAGCCCACAGCCCTGCAGGTATTATTAATTTATTTTTATATAAGCAAGAACATGTTGTACTTACTATATAAGCAAGAACATGTTGTAGGATCAAAATGTATAATTTTTTTCAATGTAATAGGATGCTTACTTCAAAGATTGACAAAGGGAAAGATTGTGTGGACCGTGTGGTTGTGAAAGCGATAGATTGTGTGGACCGTGTGGTTGATGAGGGAGAGAAAAAGAAAAATCTTTGTGTTGCTTCAAAAAAACCAAAAATAGAAGAGTGAAGGTGGTAAAGTTAAATCTGCAGTGTGGGAATGGTTCGATAAAATTAAAGATTCAGAAGGAAGAGAGAAAGCTAAATGTAAACATTGTTCGAAAGTATATGCATCTGATCCTAGGAAAAATGGTACTAGTGCTTTGAGAGCACATATGTTAACATTATGTCGTTTCCGAAAGTTAGACAGCAATCAAAAAATGTTATCTTTTACGGAGAAGAAAGAGGATGGTATTGTTGTTGGGTCGTTAAAAGCCACTAAGTTTGACGACGAACAGTGTCGAAAAGCTTTGGCAAAAATGATTGTTGTTGACGAATTGTCATTTAGATTTGTTGAAAGTGAAAGATTTCGAAACTATTCTAAACAACTAGAGCCAAGATTTAATGTTCCTTCTCGAATCACAATTGCTAAATATTGTACAAATATTTATACTGAAGAGAAGACAAAACTAAAGAAGGATCTAAAGTTAGAGAGGATTTGTCTAACAACCGATACATGGACATCGACTCAAAGATATGGTTATATGTGTCTCACCGGACATTGGATAGACAAATAGTGGAGATTACAAAAACGAATTCTTAATTTCGTTAATATCATTGATCACACGGGAGAGGGACTAGGAAACGAAGTTATGAATTGTTTGTCTTCATGGGAGATTAAAAAAATCTTCACAATTACCATAGACAATGCATCTGCTAATGATGTGGTGGCAAGACATATAACTAAAAAAAGCATTGGATGGAGAAGTACTATACTTGGGCATGAGTTTTTACATGTTAGATGTTCTGCTCATATTTTAAATTTAATTGTGAAAGAGGGGTTATCTGAATATAATGAATCTATTGAAAAGATTCGGATGACAGTTAAATATGTGAAGGGATCTTCTCAACGACTTGAGCGCTTTAAAAAGTGTGTTGCAAATGCAGAGATAGAGTGTAAAGCATTGTTGTGCCTTGATGTTGAAACTAGATGGAATTCCACATATTTGATGTTAGAAACAGCAGTCAAATTTGAGAGGGCTTTCAAAGGATTAGAGGATACAACTTCATATACTAGTTATTTTTCTAATGGACCTCCTACTCCATTAGATTGGAAGAATGCTAGTCTTTTTGTGAAGCTCCTCAAATTATTTTACACTGTTACTTTGGAGGTCTCTGGTTGAGTAGTGTTGCGAAGCGTATGAAGACTAAATTTGATAAATATTGGGGCAGTTCAGAAAAGAGTAATGTATTATTATATGTTGCTTTTGTGTTGGATCCTCAGTGTAAGATCAAACGTCTGACCAAATGTTTGAATGCAATACATAATGCTATAAAGACAATGATTATTGTTCAGTTGACCGAAAGCACACTCACTCGCTTATATGATCATTATAATGCAAATTTCAACCAAAATATTAGTCAAACTTATGTTGGTCAATCATCAAGCTCTGCACAATGTATGGACGTAGATGTTGAATTTAGCTTTATGGAGTACAAAAAAAATGTGGATGGATGATTCTAATGAAGAAGAACCTAAAATTTGTACATCTGAGTTGACATTATATTTAAAGGAAGATACACTAAAAATGCAACTCAACTTTGACATATTGAATTGGTGGAAAGTGAACTCAACAAGATTTCCAATACTATCTCAAATTGCGAGAGATGTCTTGGCGATACCAATTTCAACAGTGGCCTCTGAATCAACATTTAGTACCGGTGGCAGAATATTAGATCCATTTAGAAGCTCACTAGCACCAAAAACTGTTGAAGCTCTTGTATGTTGTCGTGATTGGTTGTGTTGCAAGACAAGTCTTAATAAGATAGAAGAAATGATAATCGATACTGAGAAATATGAAGAACTTGACAAAGGTAAACTTTTTTTTCTCTTTATTATTTGCATATTACATTCTAAATTTAACATCTTAAAATTTTTAACATCTTTATTATTTGCTCTTGTATGTTGTCTTTTTTAGAGTTAGAAAAGGAAATACGGGAGAGTCCGGATAACCTTGAAGAGGTAGATGATGTACTATGAGGACTCTGAAAGTATTCACTTAAGGAGAACAACTGTCTGGGAACTCGAAAAAGGTATATTTATCAACTGTGTTTGCTTGCATTGTTATGATTATAATTTTCTTTATGAAGTGATGTAGTCTAAAGTTCTCAGATTTGAAATCACAAAATAGTGTAGATGTTAATTATTATGATTATATTTATTTCACTTCTATCTCAAATTGCGTTGTTATGATTATATTTATCAGCTGTGTGGATGTGGTCTAAAGTTCTCAGAACCTATTTTAATTTTTAACAATTATAACAAAACATAAGAAAAAAACCGAAACCGCACCGCAAAAACCGACTCCAAACCGCACCAATGTCACACCACACCGCACGGTTTGGTTGCGGTGCGGTTTTGTAAAGTCAAAAACCGACCCTCTTTGGTGCGGTTGCGGTTTGGGCTCAAACCGCACCAAACCGCACCAGTTTCAGGCCTAGCATAGATGTTATGAAATGTGAACTTATAGGGGAGTTTATTGTAATTTCAAAAATAGGATGGGTGCAAACTGTAATTTAGCAAATTTAGAAGGGCTTTTAAATGAGATAAGTGGGATGGATTCCACATTACCCCGATCAAATAAATCACAAACTCGATGAAAATGATGGTAAAAAAAAAAGAAGAACAAGATTCAATTTTTATTTATCAAGAGCAAGAAGCATGTAGCAAATAATAGGATAAAGTCGCGCATGTTTTTGACGTGTTATATTGGGTTTGGAGTCTTGACGATTATGTTATCGGTCACTGAGTATTAATTTGTAAATAATGTGACCGATGGGTAACATTCATACCAGGGGGCGGAAATCACTCGTACCAGAAGAAAATTTGAAAACGGAGATCGGTCCCAAAAATTTCTCCAACAATGGAGGTTTGGATGTGTGAGTTGAAATTTAAGGTTCATGGTTTCAGTTTTATTTAAACAAATGAAGTTTGGGAGGATTGAAGCTTAAGAAAATGAATGAGGATGATGACTCAAGCTAAACTTTAAAGTAGTGTCCAAACCAGCACAAAATAGTAGAATGTCAAAACAACTTGAAGTTTTTATTTTTGTATTCTACGAGCAGTTCCGCACGGGCTTCACCCATGCTCGCTGACTCTTAGCGGGTTGCGTCTGCATACGACAGTAACCGACCGACGACGGCGGGTTTTTCCCGCAACTTATACATATGAGTATTCGAAATGACCATAAAAAAATACACATCAATATTTATATTTTAACCAAAAATCATTTTAAAGTAAGTCATTATATTTCGAAATTAGTTTTTGGAGGCATAATGATTACCTATCATAGTAGGTGTAGGAGGTCTACTAAAAAGTTTTTGGATTTTATGAATATCCATCATTATTTTTATTATATGGATATTGTGTAATTACACAAATAGTCATTATATTTTATGAATTTCCATGTTTTTCATAATATACGTTAAGTCATTGGAGTAAAAGAATGAGGTTATATTTGACACTTTTGAATGTTGCACCAAAGACAACTTCTTGTATATATTAGTTAAGATATTGTGTAATTACACAAATATTCATTATATTTTATGAATTTTCATATTTTTCATAATATACGATAAGTCATTGGAGTAAAAGAATGAGGCTATATTTGACACTTTTGAATGTTGCACCAAAGACAACTTCTTGTACATAGTAGTTAAAGATGTAGGCAAGGGCAAGATAGTAATTTTAACTTTTGGTTGATTTCAGGCCAAAACTTTAGAATTAGTCAAATTTTAATCAAATTTTAAGGGATGGCATAATATATTTATTTTATTGAGTCAAATTTAACCTAATTTAGTGTTTTTAAACTATGTAACATTTAATTAAGAGCTATAATAAACCACATGATCCAATAAAAACCTCCACACCAGACCATTATCCCTTGATCTCCACTTCCCTGTAGACATTTCCCTTGGTAAACAAAAATAAGAAAGCTGGAATCAATGAAAAATCTGGAAGGAAAGACAAATCTGGAAGCAGATCTGAAAACTGGAAAAATAGGGAATCTGGAGGCATACCTCACCGTGGAAGAGATCTGGCGGGAGGTTTCTGGAATCACCAGAGGTAGCTGATGTGACATCCTGAAAACAACGTCACACGAGGTAAGTCCTATATGTATTAATTTATTATAAATTAACCCATCGTAAGATGAAAACGTCATGTATAAATTTTGATAAAAGTATTTCATTGAGAAATGGTACGAAATTAAATTTAATCGTCGCTTTTAGAACTTCAGTGTTACACATAATAGTTAGATAAAATGATAAAGAATAGACCAACACATATAATGAATGTCAATTTCATTAAGAAAATTGTTTTATTCAAATAATGTACATAAGAATGGGGTGAGGTAAATAATGATGTAAAGATGAGTAAATAATTAAGAGTTAAGATTTTTCATTTCCCCTCTCTTTATTAAACCCAGTCGGTCCAATACCTCACGCCAAAACCCTTTTTCTCTCGGTTCATGCGTGGAATACGCTCGACGCCCCTCCAAAACCCGTCGGCTGCGTGTATGACTCTCCCCCTTCCTCCAGCGCATGTCGACGTCTGGAATCGGCAATAGAAGAGCGACGACCGAGCTCCCCAGCCCTCTCATGATGATTTAAAGCTTCCATCTCCTTGTGGGTATGTTTCTTACTCAAATTCGTGAGATTGCTTCTTGCCCTAGCCCTATTCCGAACCCTCCTTGCTTCATCTTACATCCAAAGTTTCTTGCACGGATTCTAGGGCTTATTCAAGGAGAGGGAAGGCCTCCATGGCTAATGAGGTGAGATTTCTTCTTGCCCTAAATTTCTTGATGTTTTAGGGTTTTATATGAAATCTAAATTTGATGCTGCAAAAATTGATTCATCACATATCCTCCTATGAAAGTATTTATTTTTGAAGAAATTTTAGTATTGCTCAACATTCAACATTAGGGTTATAGTCCTTCATGAACCATTCAATCACCATGTATCTATTTAGATGACTTTATCAATACATAAAAAATGAATGTTTTCAAGTTTATTCGTCAAGAATGAGATTCATCTTAAAGTTAGATCATCAAACTAAATATCATAATATAAGGTGGTTTATTGTTACCAAGACATGTTTAAGCTTCATTCTAAAGTTTTATCATTCTCAAGCTTTGCTATTTATGCTTGATTAAACTTTAACAAATCAAACGTAAACTTGTTGATTAATAAGGTGTAAATCTACATCTTGTTGTTTCAGTTTTGTCCAACTTGTTTCATGAAAAATAGGCTATTGTGATTATGATAATGATAATCTTATGATATTTGGACTAATTATTGTACCATGCTAAAATTGATTTTTGTCACCAACAATTCCATTTTTGCTAATTAAGAACTCTCTCAATATTAGTGGGGTGCCTAAATGATCCATCAAATGATCAAAAAATGCTAATTAAAAGTCAAATTAATAAAGATTAGTGCTGTTTGGCAATTTTCTAAGCTTGAAATAGGTTACTAAAGGTGAATTTTTCACATTAAGAAGATTTATTAACAACCCTATTGCTATTTGGAAGTTTCCTAAGTCTTAAAAAGCTATTATGCTTAATATTGAAGTGTTTAATGCATATTTTACAAGCCAACCAGCAACCGTAACAAAATATTATGCAGTACTCATGTATTTAAAACCCAATCAGCAACCATTATGGCTGTTTGGAAATACTATAAGCCTCCAAAATGTCTTAACTTACGTCTTAAGACAATTACATAAGGTATAAAAAGGGCAATCAACAATACAAATATTGTATAAACTATTGAAGAGCTTCCAAGACCCCTTTTGCTTACGTTATAATAAGAAATCAACAGCTAGTCTATTAAATAGGACTAAGTATTAGTAATATAAGAGGTAAGCTTACCAGTGAAGGCACTTAGAAGTAAGTTCATAAGGACATAGTTATACCATGTCAAAGTAGGTGGAGTTCCACCATAGTCCATAGTTTATAGCATGTTATGACTATTTCAGAGAGGTCAAACCCTCGGGTGGTGAGGCTTTTACCCACCATAGTTATTGCCCAACAAAAGAGGTAAGGGTCACCTTACCATAGTATAGAAGTCATGCTAAAGATAATAGAGCTCTTATTTAACTGCAATGGTTAAATTTGGACCTTACTTCTAAGATATTTCACCAAACACGAGATTGTAAGAAGTGTTTCAAGTAATATTTAAATCATTAAGTGCGAATAAGAATTCAATAAAAAGGAAAAAGAAGAACTAAAAAAAAGAATTAAATGTGAAAACGAAATTCTAAAATGTTATAGAAATTAGAATAAGAAGGAATTCTCATTGGGTATGTGTTATACTCACCCTTTCGTTCTATATTTTTTTCAGTGCTTAGGAAGTGCCCCTGAAGCTGGTGATGATATAGATCTTCCAAGATCCCAAGCAGAAGTATGTGTTATTTTAAAAGTTTCTTTTGTGGCCTACAGAACAAGTTGTAAGTTGTGTTTAATTAAGTAATGTAAACTTATATGTGTACAAAGATTTTGTAATAATAAAAGTTGTAATAGTTGGCTCTTTGTCACATTTCCTTCATCTGTAGGCTCGCTTGCAGCTATAATGCCAAGCAAGAACACTTCACGTGCCCAGCCCGTCGTTTTCGTTGCCGATACCGTCGTCGGCGTCCAGCTTCCTCTTCCTCGCGCATCCAGCAGATCTCAAGTTCTAAATCGGCGGATCCTTGCTCATTTTGCATACCTATATGCCTGACGATTCACTACATCTCATATTTGAATGTAAACTGTCAATTGCAACATAAATATGCACTGATTGGGCATGTGATCTATCCCCTGACAAAAACTTGTGAACCTCACCACCATTTTCAATTAAACTCACTCCTGATGATTTCCCAATCCCCAAATCAATCATCTTCCTCCTAACCTTCATTGCACCCCCCGCATCTCCGAGCATAGAAAAGAGATTCGAGAGGGCAACATAGCGGCCTTCACCGCACGGTTGAAGCTCGATAAGTCGCTCTCCTGCTTCAAACCCGAGCTCGTGATTCCGATGAGTCAAGCAGCCATTCAACAAGGCGCCCCAAAAGGAGACATCGGACTCCACTTTAATCAGCATTCTCGCCTCCTCGAGGAGCCCTCTTCGAGAAAGCGCGTCGACTAAACATCCGTAGTGCTCAGCTCCTGATTCTACCCCGTAAACCTCGGAGAATCCGCTGAACAATCTAATGGAATCAGCAACCATTCCTGAATGGCTGCATGCCATCAACAATGCAAGCAGAGTGATCCTATCCGGCCAAACTCCATTCTTGATCATCTGAGAGAAGAGAGAATACGAAGTTCTGCTGAAACCATGAACCGCGAATCCTGTCAGCAAAGTGTTCCATGATTCCAAGTTCTTGTTCACTTGGTGGATGAAAATTTGCAGAGAGATGTCCAGCTGACCGCATTTTGCATACATGTTCATAAGAGAATTACACAGTGTTGCGCTTCTTCCATGGAAATCAAACACCCTGATGATATAAGCATGTATACGTTTGCCGAAAGAGAGGAAACCGATCTGAGAGCAGGCTGATAGAGCAACAATAAGGGTGATGTCGTTGGGAGAAACATTACCAACCTGCATTTGGTGAAACAGTTTCAGAGTTTCTCCAGGGAATCCACACCTTAGGTAGCAGGACATCATTGCATTCCAGGCAACCAGGTCTCTCAGGGGAAATTCGTCGAACAGCTTCTGTGCGCCGGCAATGCTCCTGTTCTCTGCGTAGCACAGAAGCATTGATGTCCGCAGGGCAACATCTTTGTCGGGAATTCTGTCAAAAATCTGGCGTGCGGATGACAGTAGCCCGCAGGCTGAGTAGAAGCTGATGACGGAGGTCGCCACGAAGCGGTCGGCGGAGAGGCCGGATTTGGTGATGTGGGCATGAATGCTTCTGCCCAGCGGGATGTCGGAGATGGAAGCGCATGTTTTCATGGCGGAGATGAATGTCGGCTTGTCGGGGCAGCAGCCATGGGTGACTTTGCGAAGGTAATGGAGAAGAGAATCGGGTGGGATTAGGGATTCAGGTGGTGGGATTGAGCGCGAGGATTGGGTGTGGGACGATGAAGGAGTCGCGGCTAACGGGAAATTTGCGGCCATTTTTTTTAGATGATTGTTATGTAAAAAATCTGTTTTGAATTTGTGCGGATCATTTTAATAATAAAATATTATTATAAAATTATTTAAACAAAATGGATATGTGCAGACCATCTCCGCCTTCATGCTTCCGCCTAGGGGTGCAAGTTGAGTCGAGCCGGCTCGTGAGCTCGATGAGCCGGCTCGAAAAAAGCTCGAATCGAGCTCGAGCCAGCTGAGCTCTAGCTCGACGAGCTCGATTGCTCTTGTTCATGAGCTCGCGAGCCGGCTCGCGAGCTTTTTTGGGGTGTATTTTTAAAAATAGGCTCACGAGCAAAAAGCTCGTGAGCAGCTCGAGCTCAATATACTGGTCTCGAGCTCGAGCTCGAGCCAAGCAGGATGAGCTCGAGCTCGAAATATTTAGCTCGAGCTCGAGTTTGAGATTTTTGTCAAGCTCGACTCGAGCTCGACTCGTTTACAAGAGCTAGTTCTTTCTCAGTTTTCGCTCCAATCGTCCTCCCATTTCAGATCAGCAATCCTCATCCATGTCTTCCACTAACGAGGAGGTTGATCCCGCTGCTCCTTTATTTCATGTTGTGCGATTGTTTCCCCGAATTCTAAAAACTTAAACCGGCCACCACGACGAACCTTTACTGTCCACGGACTTCCCCGAACTATTAAAGCTATCACAATCTCCCGGAAAGTCCATATGTTGAGTCTATCAAAGTCCATATGTTGAGCATTTGGAAAAATAGACTCAACTCGGGTTCTGAAAACAGAGAATGTCTGCGATGTAGAGAGAGAGAGAGAGGAAGAGTAGAGATTGGGCTTCTACTGCTCTTCGTATTGTTAGGCGTAATTTTGCACATTCGTTCATATTTCTTTTGAGAATCGTTCGATATGTTTATATTCGACATGAAGTTCAAACACAAAGAGACAATTTTATGAAAAAATATTCAGGAAGTTAGATATGGTTCATAGTTCTTGACAAAATTTGATGAACTTTTGTGGACAATAGTTCTGAAAATAATAATCAAAGCATATCAAATCAAGAATTGAAATCAACGAGAAACTAGAAGAAGGAGAAGTGGGAAAAAATCAGAAACCAAGTTCGAGAAAAGGAGAGCACACACAAGCTGAGATTGAATGATTTTAGCTTGATTTGCACACAAAATTAGTTTGCACATATCCAAAAGTGATTTGCACATAACAATCACCTTTTTTTAATGTTCGGGTGACTTTCTTTTCCTGCTTTCCATGACCCTCGGTTTATTATTCTTCACCACTATAATGTTTGAAAGCAATGAAGATGTAGGGAAATATAAGAAGAAAGATCTCATAAGTTAGTATGAGAACTTCAAGATGAAGGTAGAAGAGTATGTAGTGGAGAGTACAAAGAGAAACGAGGGCTCATCTCCACAGTCTCTAGGAAGAGAATGAAAGATCAACTTAGATTCAAAAAAAATACGAGGAGAAGAAAAGGAAGCCCCGCAAAAAGGAGAAATAGATGATTGCACAAAGCTGAAGTGACTAATCATCTTCATCCGAGGAAAGCTCTACTTTTAGTATAGTTTAATGCATTTTTCTTTCAGATGAATGTCTATTGAAATATAGGTATTATTATGAGAATTATAGGTTTGGACTCTTTCATTTATAAGGGAGATTATGTGCAAATTTCTTCATGCACGCATGATGCAAACTTGGCAAGTGCACCAGTCGTTCAAGTAATATAAAATGAGAGTGAACCCTCAAGTATCGATCTCTCAAAGAATACGGTGGGGATGTTTCACAATTTGAGAAATTTGATTGTAAAGGCAAGAAATACTAAAAACGTTGATTTGATTTGGGTTGTTCTACAGAAATTAAATGCAATAAAAATGTAGGTCGCTGGCACCGCATCGCAATCACAAGACAACAAGTGCGAGTCACCTTCACCGTTTCGCTTAAGAGAGAGTTGGGTGAGGGTTGATGACACCTCTTCGATTGCTATCAAGGATTCTATCACAATATTAATCTATCACAATACATTCACGCATAGTGATTCCACACACCAAACATGAACACACATGAACTTTCATAGAAAATCAATGAAAGTAAATGACATTTAAAACAAATTCTTCCAAGGTTCATCAACAAAGTAAAAGAAATTTCTACCACAAATCTTAAAGGGCTGGAGGAGAAGGAAAGAGATACAAACGATGATCAAGGCTTTGTCGTAGAGATGGGAAGAAATCACCGATTTGTCAATTCGCGTCCTTCACATATTCATCAGTTGCGTCCGAGGTCCGGGAAGGTTGTCATCACTTCCTAAGCTTCCCGTCTTCTCGAAGGTCTGCATCATCCACACCAATCCCTAGCTCTTCCTTGCTTGGAGGAGAATATGGAGAGAAAATCACCTCTTGAATGCTCCAGATGATGGGGAACCACTATGGAGTGAATCCGGCCCGAAGCTCAACCAATTGGGGTTTGGACGAGCGATCCAGAATAATTCACGGATCTGCAATATATAGAAATCAGTTGTTGTTATTGGGTGTCAACTTATCACCTAGAGGGGGGGTGAATAGATTTTTCAGATTATTTTATCCCTTTTAGGTGTTCTTGAATTCTGATTAGTAGATCTATAAGTTATAAAGCATAACACAGAAAACACACTGGAACTTATAGAGGTTCCTCAAGACAGGGTGTCTTGAGTAGTCCTCTTTCCCTCTGCGCCTACCTAGCAGTGTGCTAGGCTCGGCAAACTCTGCCAAAAACTTCAGGCCCTCAAGCCTTACAACACGGACTCGCAAGTCCTACAGCCTAGACCCGCAAGCCCCTACTGCACCCAAGCCCGCAAGCTCGACACTCAGGCCCTCAAGCCCTACCTAGCCAGACCCGCAAGTCTAGCATCTGCCCTGGCCCTCAAGCCTCACAGGTCTCAAGCCCTCAAGCTTGACAATCAGGCCCGCAAGCCCTACTTAGCTCAGACCCGCAAGTCTAGCCTCTGCCCTGGCCCTCAAGCCTCACAGGTCTCAAGCCCTCAAGCTTGACAATCAGGCCCGCAAACCCTACCTAGCTCAGACCCGCAAGTCTATCCTCTGCCCTGGCCCTCAAGCCTCACAGGTCTCCAGCCCTCAAGCTAGACAAATAGGCTCGCAAGCCTTACAAGAGATTACAGTAAGAACAACTGCTTCTTCTGTCGGATGAAGATTGTCAACTTTAGCCTGATGAAGACTGACTTCTTTAGGTTGAAGAAGATGCTTCTTGATTTGGAGTTTTAGCACTGGATCTTCTTCAGCTTCCTCATCTTTTGCCTGGTGTTGATCGGCTACTTTTCAGTCGATGGAGATGACTGATTCTTCAGAGAACACTTGATGCTTGTTCTCTATTCGATCTTCTTCTTCTCCGCCGAGAGTACTGTTCTATTGACGTGTAGCGGCGAGATTCTTTTTCGTTCTTTTTCTCTATTTCAAAATATATCTTTTCTAGGGCATCACTGTTCCCTTTTATAGGACAGATGAGCCGCATAACGGTCACATGTGATGTCCTTTAATGTCAGACGCCCATTCCATAAGAGCACGCGCTGATTGGACAATCAGGCGGCGGCATTAAATGCTGATAGCACGTCCGAAACTTTTTGAATCTGTCTTGATGATATTTCCATTGTTACGACGTCATGGACAATATCTCGACGACAGGACTTTGTCGATCCCTTACGCCTTGTTAGATCTTCAATTCTTCTTGCTTCTACCTCTGATACCGGTATCTCGACGATACGAGACATTCTGGCGTTTCTGCATATACGACGATGTGCAATCTCTGACTATGTCGTCGTAATCACCTTGTTCTCTCGACGACATGCCTTCTTTACGATGATGTTCAACACCATCAGTCATACTTAGCCTTTTCAGCGACAAGGCTTCTTCACGACGATGTCTGTTCTTCTCGACAACAAGGCCACTTTGGTGAAGTCGATAATACAGCGTCTTTTGGATGACATTTCTTCCTTTTGTCTTCATTCTTCTCTGCGTTCGACGAACGACAATCTTCGTTCGACGAACAACGTTCTGCGATCGACGAGCTTCATTCTTTTGTCCCGTCTCTGCGTTCGATGAATTCCATTCTGCGTTCGACGAACACGCCAAGTCTCAGCGTTTGCTTTGCTCATCATCAGGACGACAAGCATACTTTGTCGACGACAGCTCCTGTTCTTCTTGACGATATAGTACTTACTGAAATAACTAAAGTACTTGACATATTGTCGATCTCTGCAAGCATGAGCTAGATGGAACATTAAATACAACTTGCATTTATCATTGAGCTGAGCACTTCTTCAAATCAAGAACATTGTTGGGCACTGTTTCCAACAATCTCCCCATATTTGAAAGAAGCTCTAACTTACCTCAATGATAAATGCCACTCATGAAAAGATATATCATTTCAGATAGTAACATCACACTTAAAGCAGCAATCATATAAATAGATGAAATGTTCTTCAAGCATATAAATAGATTAAATGTTCAAGAATAAACATTAGCATTCATTTGCCCCAACAAAATAAATTAAGATTTTAATTTGTTGCCCCATCAGCGTCTGCTGCTGCTTGCCCCTTTGGTTTTCTGCCTTTGCCTCTGATGGTAGTTGATGGGCAGGGGAATTCTCTTAGGAGAGGGAGGAGGACCTTGTGGGAATGTTAGCTTGTGGTTCTTCCTCCTTTCCAGCTGCTTCAGATGTTTCTCCCATTTAACTGTCTGGTATACTCTTTGATAGTCCTCCTGAGGGTATCCAAACTGGATCCATGATTCTGTTATTATTTCTGTTGACACTGGACTCCACCTTCCGGATTGTGGATCCAGCTCAACTTCCCTCAGTCTCTTTTGCCGATACTGGCTGCTCTGACTCCTCTTTCTTTTCCTGGAAGTTGCTGATTCTCCAAACTCTATTCCATACTCAGCTGAATCAGTGCTTGCAGACGGATTGGCAGCTTCATATCGTGATGGGGGTTGCTTCATTGTCTGCTTTATCTGATTTGTTATCCACATCGCTTGATGTGAACTGGCGTTTATTATTTCCTTCTCCCCCTTTAGGGCTTGTTCAATTACCCTTTCCTCAAGTCCTTCTCTGACTTGATTCATCTTTTCATGCAAGATTTGTTCAGTCACATCCAAATTGTTGTTTATTTCAAGCAGATGGGTATCTAAGGTATGAGCGTCCTCATTGACCTTATTCAAAATTTGATTTCTGTTATTTGCAGCATCTGTTTCTATCTGCTTAAGACCATAGTACACATTGTTTGAGAATGTGCCTTGCTTTTTCAGGATTGTGTGGATTTGATGTCCCACTTTGTTTACTTCCTCGGCCATCTTCTCTATGGCCGGAGCTACCAGTGTGTAGAAGTGAGTGCACTGGGTGTTGAGGTGGAGTATGTCCTTCTTCACTTTCTGGATCTCGCCCTTCATTTCTTCCCTTAGATTGTCCACAGTTTTTACTATGAATTACTCTAGTTGTTTGCCCTGAGCATTTAGCAGGGTTGACATCATGTGGAAAAGAGAACCTGGCTGAGCCGAAGATTGCTCAGCAGTTTGTTCATCTTCCTCTTCTCTTTCCAGTGGAATTCCTTCAGAGATACTTGCAGATGATTCTTCACTGATGTGTGTTGTTACCTTGGCCTTTCCCTTGATATTTTCTGGTACTGTTTCGTCGGGGCATGTAAGCACAATCTTACTTGCTGTTACTAACTCTCTGCAGTCTGAGAGAGTGATGTCTTCCATGGGCTCATTTTCTTGATCATCTAGGGCAGGGTACCTCAGTTGGGTCTCCCCCTCTACTTGTGCATTCTCCTGATGTGAGCCTCCAGCTGAGAGCTCCTCATGAATCACTTCATCATCTTGGGCTGAGCCCCCGAATTGGGGCTCCCCCTCAACCGGTTCACTCCCCAAGTTGGGGTCTCTACTTTCTTCAGTAACCTCTGTGGGAGCAGGTTCTGGTACTGTTTCTGGATAATTCCTTTGGTTGGAAGTCTCCCCCTCAGTCGTACTAGGGATTTGTGGGAGTGGTGGTATGCCATCAGAGCTGCTGGATGAATCTCCTTTTTCCGAGAGGTCTGGTTGAGATGCATGTTTCTTTGGAGCAGGCTGAACATTAGATTTGAGGATAGACCTATCCCATCGATCTAGCATTTTTGCATCCAGATGCTTGATGTAGTGTAGAGAAACTCCCATTTTCTTATTCAGTACTTCCCCCTGGGTATTTAGCAGGTAGAGGGACAATATTCTTCTGTAGGAGGGAGACTTCATGGAGTTCTTTATTCTCTGGAAGAGGAACTCACTCCAGTTGGTCTTCTTAGTATGAATTATCCGGGCCATGACAACAAACATGTCCTTTGAGATTCGGTCATGAGACCCAGATTTGCATAGCAGAACTTTGCCAACGATGTCGGCCATCAACTTCCCCTTCTGATTGAATTCCGCTCTCTTAATGGACCCGTAGGTGTTCCCTGTATGGTCGCACCAGGTGTAGCTCGCGGACACATTCTCCGAAGTCAGCTCTTCTTCTTCCTCCCCTCCTTGGATTCGTGGCAAATTCAGTGCTTTTCCAAGGCTTTTCGCAGATATCTTGACTTTCCTGCCTCCCACCATGGACTTTATCCGTGATTTAGTGTGGTCGAGTTTTGCTTTGGCAAAGAACTCACCTAATTCCCAGTGGAGAAGAACCGAGGGTTCACATAGGACATATTCTAGTCCTGATGCCTCCAGCAATCCTATTACTGATCTTATTTCGTCAGAGCAGGCATTGAAACCTCCTCGCTGAAGTTCACAACCTGAGATCACTTCTTCTTTCTTGGGAGTCATTGATTCGGAGTGAACGAGAAGGCAGCACGACAAAGGAGGCGAGGGTTTGTCGACGGAATGGCTTAGGGCAAATGATAGCGTAATTTTTATTTTCGAGCATTCACTCTATTTATAGTGTCGGTAGGTGAAGAGGCGCGCACCTTAAAAAATGATCAGACGGCTCTGATGGACCCATCTAATCCCGATAAAATAGCTCGATTATATTTTGTCGATGCGGTTATTGTTGTCGAAATGATCCTTGGATACGTATCCTCCCATCTCGAATCTTTGTCGTCGTAACGTCTATTGTGTCGTCGTAACAACTTCTTGTATCGACGAGTCAATTCTTCCTTACATTCTGCCTAAGGCATTCTTTCGCTCTGCTTGAGAGTTATCCTTTGGCACCAACCCTATGCAGCTTTTAGCCCTCTTTTAGTAGGATATCTGCATTAGTTTTGTTAGTAAATAGACTTTGTTGTTCTGCCTATGGGTCAGAACAACCATCTTGTCCAAGGCCCAGAATTGCTTCTGGTGGACACTTGGACTACCTGCAAATAAGATTACAAGCCCTTAAGAACCCAAGTGAATTTGGATCCTAGGAAATTGTTAGCTTTGACGGGCATACCGGACATAACTGCCCTAGGGTATGCATAGTGATTATGAAAGACATTATTCGCCAGTTTAGCATTTGTTACCTTTGGAGCAGTTGGATTGTACCAACAATCAATTGCAAAGTGCCCAGTCTTTCCACAGCACCAACATTCATACCTGTTATATCTTTGATGAGGATTTATCACGGGCTCTCATTTATGAAGAACCGAATGGCGGTTACTCCCATAAACCACTCACTACTCTGGTGGGAGAGAGTGGGAGATCAAAGCCGGAACCGCCATTCCCGCCACCAACCGCTTGTACCAGACCGCGTACGATCGCCGCATCCGAACACTACACCACCGCACAAAGCAGGACCGCGCGCGGTAGCGCCCGCGGCAAGCGCGGCGCTACCGCCCGGTAGCGCGCGGTAGCGACGAGCCCCACTTGGGGTATGACCAAGCCGCACCCCCCTTTGGGGTGCGGCCAAGCCGCACCCCCATTTGGGGTGCGGCCCAGCCGCACCCCCCTTTGGGGTGCGGCCGAGCCGCACCCCATGAGGGGTGCGGCCAAGCCGCACCCCCCTTTGGGGGGCGGCCTAGCCGCACCCCTCTTTGGGGTGCGGTCAAGCCGCACCCCCCTTTGGGGTGCGGCCTAGCCTCACCCCCCTTTTGGGGTGCGGCCGAGAGGAGTCGCCACCCTCCCTCGGGCGCGGCCGCGCCGTGCCCGCCTTCAGGGGCGGTCGAACCGCTCTCCCCCGTAGCAAGATTGGGATGAGTCCCCCCTCTTTCGGCTCGCCGCCCGATTTTTGGGCTCCGGGCTCCGTTCGGAGTAATTCCCCGTTCGTTACGTGCTCAGAACGCTTCTGAGCGCGCTTATCTCACTTTTTATCTTTTCTGACTTCTCACATTTCCGACTCGCTCACTTTTCCGACTTGCTCACTTTTCCGACTCGGCTCGCTCACTTTTGTCTTTTCAGTTTCTCACTTTTCAGGAACAGCTTGTCGCCTTTCCTCAAAGGGCAGGATGATCATTTACGAAAAATGGTGATCCGTGGGCTCTGAACCGGAAAATATGATTCGTCCTCCCAGGTGGTTATGGTGGTTACAACGGCAAAATTACCGGGCTACCCCTGGCCAAAGCTATAAAAGGACCCCCTAGGCTTCATTTGAGGGAATATTGCCTTCGGGACCCGGGAGAGCTCCTTGAAGATTTCCACGGATTTCTCCTTCGGCGCTTGAAGATCTCCTTCGTGGACTTGAAGTTTTCCTTCGTCCGGAAAGGCGACTCGGCAGTCTCACTTTCGTTCTCACGAAAGCGGACACAACGCTCTCACTTTCGTCTTCACGAAAGCGGACAAGGCATTCTCACTTTCGTCTTCACGAAAGCGGACAAGGCATTCTCGTTTCCGTTCTCACGAAAGCGGACAAGGCATTCTCGCTTCCGTTCTCACGAAAGCGGACAAGGCATTCTCGTTTCCGTTCTCACGAAAGCGGACAAGGCATTCTCGCTTCCGTTCTCACGAAAGCGGACACATCGCTCTCACTTTCGTCTTCACGAAAGCAGACAAGGCATTCTCATTTTCGTTCTCTACCGTTCTCAGAAGAAAAAGACTTAGTTTTTTCGAGAGGTGGCCTGTCACCCTCGAAACGTTCTCTCTCTCTCTCTGATATTGTAACGAGCAGCGGCCTGTCGCGCTCGACTTCTAAATCTCTAATTGTAACCCCCCAGAAGATAATGGAAGTTTGGTCGGCATAGTTCCGGCCACGTGGTTTTTTACCCTTTCCGGGTTTTTCCACGTTAAAACGTCCAGGTGTACTCAACGAATTTCTCTGTGACTGTTTGCGCGCTTAGTTCGCTCCCGAGCTAAGGTGGTTTAATTCGACCCGCAACAGTTTGGCGCCGTCTGTGAGAAGGAATTCCCAAAGTTCAGCAAAGACTACTGAAAGTGACACTTACCGCCAACTGCAATGGCCGGAAGAAGTGCTCGCACAATTGAAGGTTCAATCCCGGAGGGGCGCGTCGACCCAGCTCCCTCCCACTCACTCATCAATGCGCCTCTCGCAGAAGAGGCAGTGCTTATGCCTGCGACGGTGCTGGAAGGGCGCATTCGGCAAATGGAAGAGCAACAAGCCGAGATGCTGACTCTCGTGAGAAACCTGGGGGCACCACGAGTTCCCAATCAGCCTCCAGCATCAAACGCTCCTCCACCCCCAGTTCTGAATCATGCTCTGGTCGAGGGGGCCGTTCGGGAAGATGAAGTCTCCGAAGATTTCTCCGACGCTCCAAGCTCCGCTTATCCTGCTCCGCCGATCGGAGGGCCGGAGGCTGACCCCCATCACCCCCGCCAAGGAAGAGTTGCTCCCGTCCGAGCAGTGGAAAGAACCACGCGAGAAGAAATACGCAATATGATAGAAGAAGAGTACGTCCAAGCAGGACGACACGCAGCTCTCGCCCACCGTCCCGCACACCACGGCTCCCCACTGTCGCCTCAAGTTTTGGCCCATCCAATTCCGAATGGTTTCAAGCTTCCCAACATCGAGACATTCGACGGGACGGACGATCTGTGGGAACATGTCAATCACTTCACCACCGTCATGAGGATTTACAGCACCCCTGATCAGCTCCTCTGTCAGGTGTTCCTGGCAACTTTGAAAGGGCAAGCGCGCACTTGGTTTCACTCCCTGCGGAATGGGGCTATCAACAACTTCACAGAAATGGCGCAGCAGTTCGTGGACCAATTCATCGCCAATCGAAGGATCGCCCGAGATCCCTCCCATCTCTCAGGGATCCACCAAAATGACGGAGAGACACTCAAAGATTTTTTTCCGACGCTTCACTACGGAGGCTCGACAGATCCCAGGAGTCGATCCCAAGCTCTTGCGGGGAGTCCTCCTTGGAGGACTCCGCCCAAGTGGCTTTTACTCAGCTCTCATGAGAGAAACCGTACCAAGTTACCCCGACCTCGTTCACCGAGTTGAAGCTCAGATAGCCACCGACGAGGCCATCGAAGCACACCACCGGCAGTTCGAGGGGAGCTCAAAGAGCAAGAAAGAGGAGTCGTCGCTGCAGACAGTTCCCAATAAGAACAACAAGCATCACGACAACCCCAGCTGAGACCGAAGATCTCGCCAGCATCAAGACTACACTCTCCTGAACACAACCAGGACTAACGTTCTCCTTGCCATCCGCGATCATCCCTCTCTCCAGAGGCCTAGGGCTCTTGCACCAAATTCCGGAGACCAATCCAAATACTGCGACTTCCATCGAGGTCGCTGGCACAAAACAGAAGATTGTTCGCGACTGAGCGCAGAAATCGAACGATTCGTACGTCGGGGACTCCTTGAAAATTTTCTCCAAACCAAGGATCCTGAATCAACAAGTCAAGAATAATCCGGCAGGGGAGCAATCCCCAGAGCGACAGTCCCGAAGAATAGCCTGTTCTACGCCCGACGTGTTTACTTGTATCTCGTGTTTCAGCATCAATGTAACAAACAAATATCATTCTATTTTGCTCTTCATCATGCACCCAAACCTCAAGCGTCATTTTCAATTGTACTGTTTCTCCCAGAACAGAGTGTTCAGATTGTCCGACAAAGGACTCTGCCCTCTCCCAGAACAGAGTGTTCAGATTGTCCGACAACGGACTCTGCCCTCTCCCCGAACAGAGTGTACAGATTATCCGACAACGGACTCTGACCTCTCCCAGAACAGAGTGTTCAGATTGTCCGACAACGGACTCTGCCCTCTCCCAGAGCAGAGTGTTCAGATTGTCCGACAATGGACTCTGACCTCTCCCAGAACAGAGTGTTCAGATTGTCCGACAACGGACTCTGCCCTCTCCCAGAACAGAGTGTTCAGATTGTCCGACAAAGGACTCTGCCCTCTCCCAGAACAGAGTGTTCAGATTGTCCGACAAAGGACTCTGCCCTCTCCCAGAACAGAGTGTTCAGATTGTCCGACAACGGACCCTGCCCTCTCCCCGAACAGAGTGTACAGATCATGCGACAGCGGACTCTGACCTCTCCCAGAACAGAGTGTTCAGATTGTCCGACAAAGGACTCTGCCCTCTCCCAGAACAGAGTGTTCAGATCGTCCGACAACGGACTCTGCCCTCTCCCAGAACAGAGTGTTCAGATCGTCCGACAACGGACTCTGCCCTCTCCCAGAACAGAGTGTTCAGATCGTCCGACAACGAACTCTGCCCTCTCCCAGAACAGAGTGTTCAGATTGTCCGACAACAGACTCTGCCCTCTCCTAGAACAGAGTGTTCAGATCGTCCGACAACGGACTCTGCCCTCTCCTAGAACAGAGTGTTCAGATTATCCGACAAAGGACTCTGCCCTCTCCCCAAACAGAGTGTACAGATCATCCGACAGCGGACCCTGATCTCTCCAGAACAAAATGTTCAGATCGTCCGACAAAGGACTCTGCCCTTTCCTCAAAGGGCAGGATGGTCATTTACGAAAAATGGTGATCCGTGGGCTCTGAACCGGAAAATATGATTCGTCCTCCCAGGTGGTTATGGTGGTTACAACGGCAAAATTACCGGGCTACCCCCGGCCAAAGCTATAAAAGGACCCCCTAGGCTTCATTTGAGGGAACCTTGCCTTCGGGACCCGAGAGAGCTCCTTGAAGATTTCCACGGATTTCTCCTTCGGCGCTTGAAGATCTCCTCCGTGGACTTGAAGTTTTCCTTCGTCCGGAAAGGCGACTCGGCAGTCTCACTTTCGTTCTCACGAAAGCGGACACAGCGCTCTCACTTTCGTCTTCACGAAAGCGGACAAGGCATTCTCAATTTCGTCTTCACGAAAGCGGACAAGGCATTCTCGCTTCCGTTCTCACGAAAGCGGACACAGCGCTCTCACTTTCGTCTTCACGAAAGCAGACAAGGCATTCTCACTTTCGTTCTCTACTGTTCTCAGAAGAAAAAGACTTAGTTTTTTCGAGAGGTGGCCTGTCACCATCGAAACGTTCTCTCTCTCTCTGATATTGTAACGAGTAGCAGCCTGTCGCGCTCGACTTCTAAATCTCTAATTGTAACCCCTCAAAAGATAGTGGAAGTTTGGTCGGCACAGCTCCGACCACGTGGTTTTTTACCCTTTCCGGGTTTTTCCATGTTAAAACGTCCAGGTGTACTCAACGAATTTCTCTGTGACTCTTTGCGCGCTTGGTTCGCTCCCGAGCTAAGGTGGTTTAATTCGACCGGTCTACCAAGAGCCCTAAGCGACCCGCAACAATCTTCTTTTCTAGCTGACTGTATAAGCAGGAGTTCTTTGTGTGTGAACAAATGAATGAAGCAGAGAAGGTGAGCTGTGCTGATGGTAGATGTGATGTTTGCTGTCACCATTCACTGTTTTCCATCTGAGGTTAGTCTTCTCTAAGGATTTCTTCTCTTCTCCGGGCTCAGCAAATTTCTGCCCCCTCATAACTTCCTGAGGTATCTTTGTGGTTTTTGGCATGTTCTTTGCTCCACTTGTGGAGCTCCCAAACTTCAAATACCCAAGATTGGATTGCCCAGCGTTCTTGTTGGAGGGTGAGATTACCTTCCTCAAGCTAGCCTTCTTCCCACAGGGTCTGCCTGATCTGTTTTCCTTGAAGCATCACTGCTCCCTTCTCTGAGTGGAGCATCAACCATTTACCAGTAGAGGAGAGGTCTCTGGTTTGGAGGAGCTTGTCATAGGCTTTACCACAAAGGGGAGTTTACTCTCCACCCTTCTGATGTTGTCATTTTTAGATTTCAGGACTTTGAGCTGAAATTTGTCCTTCTTCAGAAGAACAACTTCTCTGGTTAGTGAGCAGCACAACTTCTTGCTCTCAATCAATGCCTTCAGAGTTTTCCCAAATTTGTCTATCAAGTCAAGGTTGGAGCTTGCCTTGAAGTCCTTTTTGAGTTGACAGAACTCTGCATTCTCTAGAATTAGCCTTTCTGCTTTCTCTGAGAGATCAATATTTCTTGCTTGAAGAGAGGAGATCTTTGCATCCTGCTCCCTGCACAACATCTTGAGCATCTTGACATCTTCTAAGAGATCATTGTATGACTTGGACCAGTCATCATTACCAGATGAGATCGTCTCCGAATCTGAGTCTAAGGTAGATAGGGGAGCTCTTATGCATACTTGTTCAGGTGAGACTTCATTATGGACTTCTTCCTTTGACTCAGATAGAACTGTCAATCCAAATTGAGTCTTCTCTTCTGAGTCTGAACAGCTTGAGTCACTGTCACTCAATATTCTGACTTTCTCCTTAGCTGCTTTGCTTCTTTCTTCTTCTGATCCTTCCATAAGGATTGTTAGGGAGTTCCACATCTCCTTAGCTGTAGTGCAGTGGATCAATTTCTGGAGTATGGGAGTATCAACTGCATCAGCTATAATGCCCTGGCCTTTTTGTCTAATTTGACTAGGATGATCATCTTCAGACATTTTCTTAGACACTGTCTTAGGAACATAAGACCCTTCTTGAATAATTTGGAACATTCTAGGATCCATTGCTTCCATGAATACTCTTGCTCTAACTTTCCAAAGGGCAAAGTTCTCACTGGAACAGATAGCTATTATTGACTCCATAGCTATGATACTAGGACACCCAATGGAAGATCTGTTCAAGTTGTTAAGCTTTTCTTTGAAGAACCTCGCTTTGATACCACTTGTTGTTATTGGGTGTCAACTTATCACCTAGAGGGGGGGGGGATAGGTTTTTCAGATTATTTTATCCCCTTCAGGTGTTCTTGAATTCTGATTAGTAGATCTATAAGTTATAAAACATAACACAGAAAACACACAGGAACTTATAGAGGTTCCTCAAGACAAGGTGTCTTGAGTAGTCCTCTTTCCCTCTGCGCCTACCTAGCAGTGTGCTAGGCTCGACAAACTCCGCCAAAAACTTCAGGCCCTCAAGCCTTACAACACAGACCCGCAAGTCCTACAGCCTAGGCCTGCAAGCCCCTACTGCACCAGAGCCCGCAAGCTCGACACTCAGGCCCTCAAGCCCTACCTAGCCAGACCCGCAAGTCTAGCCTCTGCCCTAGCCCTCAAGCCTCACAGGTCTCAAGCCCTCAAGCTTGACAATCAGGCCCGCAAGCCCTACCTAGCTCAGACCCGCAAGTCTAAGCTCTGCCCTGGCCCTCAAGCCTCACATGTCTCAAGCCCTCAAGCTTGACAATCAGGCCCGCAAGCCCCTACCTAGCTCAGACCCGCAAGTCTAGCCTCTTCCTTGGCCCTCAAGCCTCACAGATCTCCAGCCCTCAAGCTAGACAAATAGGCCCACAAGCCTTACAAGAGATTACAGTAAGAACAACTGCTTCTTCTGTCGGATGAAGATTGACAACTTTAGCCTGATGAAGACTGGCTTCTTTAGGTTGAGGAAGATGCTTCTTGATTTGGAGTTTTAACACTGGATCTTCTTCAGCCTCCTCATCTTTTGCCTGGTGTTGATCGGCTACTTTTCAGTCGATGGAGATGACTGATTCTTCAGAGAACACTTGATGCTTGTTCTCTACATGATCTTCTTCTTCTCCACCGAGAGTACTGTTCTATTGACGTGTAGCGGCGAGATTCTTTTTCGTTTTTTTTCCTCTATTTCAAAAGATATCTTTCTAGGGCATCACTGTTCCCTTTTATAGGACAGATAAGCAGCATAACGGTCACATGTAATGTCCTTTAATGTCATACTCCCATTCCATAAGAGCACGCGCTGATTGGACAATCAGGCGGCGACATTAAATGCTGACAGCGCGTCCGCAACTTTTTGAATCTGTCTCGACGATATTTCCATTGTTACGACCTCATGGACAATATCTCGACGACATGACTTTGTCGATCCCTTACGCCTTGTTAGATCTTCAATTCTTCTTGCTTCTACCTCTGATACCGGTATCTCGACGATACGAGACATTCTGGCGTTTCTGCATATACGACGATGTGCAATCTCTTACTATGTCGTCGTAATCACCTTGTTCTCTCGACGACATGCCTTCTTTACGATGATGTTCAACGCCACCAGTCATACTTAGCCTTTTTAGCGACAAGGCTTCTTCCCGACGATGTCTGTTCTTCTCGACGACAAGACCACTTTGGTGAAGTCGACGATACGGCGTCTTCTGGACGACATTTCTTCCTTTTGTCTTCATTCTTCTCTGCGTTCGACGAACGACAATCTTCGTTCGACGAACAGCGTTCTGCGATCGACGAGCTTCATTCTTCTGTCCCGTCTCTGCGTTCGATGAACTCCATTCTGCGTTCGACGAACACGCCAAGTCTCAGCGTTTGCTTTGCTCATCATCAGTACGACAAGCATACTTTGTCGACGACAGCTCCTGTTCTTCTTGACGATATAGTACTTACTGAATAACTAAAGTACTTGACATATTGTCAATCTCTGCAAGCATGAGCTAGATGGAACATTAAATACAACTCGCATTTATCATTGAGCTGAGTACTTCTTCAAATCAGGAACATTGCTGGGCACTGTTCCCAACATCAGCATAAAATGTTCACACACAGTTTGGCGTACGAACGCTTCCGCTCGTGCATTAGATCGTGCGTGAAGGATTGACAAATTGGCGCGGAACGGAAAATATCACCCCGGACCATGCGACATAAACACACGAGCTTCTCAAACCGTACGTGAAGAAAATCGTACGGGCATAGACAAAGCCATGATTTTGGGGGAAAGCAGGGCAATGATCGCGCACAAGCGGCCAAACCGTGCGCAAAGGAATTCACACGATCTGCCTTCGCACACGCGGGTTGATAATTGCAGACCAACCGTGCACCATTCATCGCACAAATTGTAGAAAGAAGGTCTTGAGCACGCACAGACGACTCAAACCGTGTGTGAAGAAACACATTCCGTGAGAGCGCTAAGCGAACTGCAACAAAATTAATTCCAATTTTGCCTAAAAATTGGCTGAAGGATGTTTAGATGAAATATAGAATAGGGCTTTGTTATTGGCAGACCAACTTCAGCTATGGACAGACCAACTTATCTATGGGTAGATCATTGTTAATGTCAGACCAAGATATAAAACCAAAGAGGCCTGTGAATCCGTAAAGACGGTCTGCCGATAGCCATTTTTCAATAGCACGGGCTGCCAATAGCCACATGTGATCTGCCATTAAATTTTTTGTATAGAATGTTCAAAGCCCTGTTTGATTATTAACTCGTCCCAACGGTTACTTGAAGATCAATCTAGCTTAATTGCCTCCTAATTTGTTTACCCCGAGGAAACTAATTCTATTCTTCTCTCTCTCTCTCTCTCTCTCTCTCCCTCTCTCTCTCTCTCTCTCTCACTTTCTCCTCTACTAGGGTTGCCATGGCGGATCAGCTGACGGACGACCAGATTGCCGAGTTCAAGGAGGCTTTTAGCCTCTTCGACAAGGACGGAGATGGTCAGGCATATTCGATCTTCTTATAGTATATAACGGTTCTTTCTATTTAGGCTTTTTATCCGTTCTTTATCCTAGCTTTCCTCAACTTTGAGATTAAATTCCTTACCATACTTGTTTGTAGTTGGTAAACTTGATTGATCTACAGTTCATTGTTATCCTTTTGACCTATGCTACGGGCCATTGCTTTTTTGCTTTGAGTATCTTAAATGTTTCCTCGGATTTCTGTGTTCTATGGGTAGTTGTAGCTGGCATCTCGTTAGATCACTGTTTTCTTTTTGTCACAGCACATTTTGATTCATTTGTTTATTTTCTGGATTGTTTTCGTGGAAGTTCAGGGCGCAGATCTTCCGATTTCTGTGCTTAGTGCTTATTTGCTACTGGGATATATTTAGTAACTGGTGTCACTATTTCATTATCACCGTAGCATAAACCTTTTTGTCAGAGCACATTTTGATTCATTTGTTTATTTTCTGGCTTGTTTTCATGGAAGTTCAGGGCGCAGATCTTCCGATTTCTGTGCTTAGTTCATCTTCTAGTTTGGAACTACTATGGATTGAACCTCTCATTATGCTATTTATGTTACATTGGGTGTACTTTATTTTGGACTGACTGATATGCACGATTTGCAGACGAGGCGTGCTTATTTGATACAGGGATATATTTAGTAACTGGTGTCACTATTTCATTATCACCGTAGCATAAACCTTTTTGTCACTGCACATTTTTATTCATTTGTTTATTTTCTGGCTTGTTTTCATGGAACTTCAGGGCGCAGATCTTCCAGTTTCTGTGCCTAGTGCTTATTTGATACAAGGATATATTTAGTAACCGGTGTCACTATTTCATTATCACAGTAGCATAAACCTTTTTGTCACAGCACATTTTGATTCATTTGTTTATTTTTTGGCTTGTTTTCATGGAAGCTCAAGGCACAGATCTTCCAGTTTCTGTGCTTAGTGCATCTTCTAGTTTGGAACTACTATGGATTGAACCTCTCATTATGCTATTTATGTTACATCGGGTGTACTTTATTTTGGACTGACTGGTATGCACGATTTATAGATTGTCACTATTTCATTATGACCGTAGTATAAACCTTTTACAAAGTGGTACTTAGTATTCATTTTTATGTAGATGTTAATAGCTTTAGATTGTTTCAATCAACATGCTCGACTCCTTAAATCTGTGAACTGTGTTTAAATGTCAACTAACTTCTACTTGGATGAGTTCTATGAACAAAGTTTATTGTATTTATAATTTAACAATAAGGTTATTTACTTGATTGTTTAGAAATGAATTACTAATTCTCATATTCATGGTCAGTAATGTCATCCGAATTATTTGGTATGAGTTTTCTTATTTTTGATTCATTCACGTCGAGTGCTACCTTAAGTATTAAACATAAATGATCATCTTAAATTCATGTTACCTTAGGTCTATCCCTTTCCCTTCCGAGGGTCCGTTTGGTGTGGCGATTTTGCTCCGGTTTGTTTGGACAAAATGCAACTGTCATAAGATATGTGTTTGATATGACGACGGTTATGACCGCTACCAAGAAAGAAAACTAATTTTAAACATAAAAATGGATGAAGCTCCTTAGGCGAGGTCGGGCGTTCACAAACGATGGTTCATATCACGACTGCAATCGCCGTGCCAAGCATACCCCTAATCTTTCAGGACTCTTACTTGTATAAGTAGTGTATTTTCTAACCTTGTATCAAACCACCTGTCTATGTTTTAAGCCATCAACAATATTACTTGAGTACTACCTTAGTTAATATTATTTTATCACTCTATTTGAAACAGTTAAATAGAGTTTGGGGTTGTAGAGTCATTATTTAAACCATCAACAATATTACCATTCTTATGCAAAATGCGGAGGTTTTTGTCTTTTTGTTAATATAATTTCTAATTTCCTTGTATTATTACAACGTCATGTCTTGTATCTCTCTATTTTCTTTTTTGTGTATTACTATATTCAACAGATCAAAACCTATGCATTAAGGAGCAATCTTTTGTGTTATCAGTCATGCATTCTCTAATTTATGTGTCCAAATATCACTATGAATGGTTACATGTTTAGCTTTAAATTTTTAGCTACTGCAATACACTAGTTAAAAAACAAACTAAACTATACCATGGTGTATCCAACACATGTGTCATACCATGGTGTATACAACACGTGTCTCTCCGCCAATACTAGGTTATGTTGAGTGATAAGCATTTTACAAACACAAAAGCAGAGCAGGGAATTGGGTCTATCAAAATAAAATTCAGCAATTTCATATCTATTCATCTGTAGGTGTGAGACTGCGTTGATAATGAATAATGTTGTAAACTATAAATAACTCTCAAATAAGAAGAGCAATACAATGCATACAATCTTTTATGTGGTTTGGGAGAAACCATGTACACATTCCAAGCACCTCTCGTGTAGGATTGCAATAATATTTTTCTGACACAATACCGATGGAGAAATCTTATACACCTCCCTCCTTTTTTAATGGGCAAGGAAAACCCTCAAGATTGTTTGGTTGGACAAAATTGAGCCTTAGGAATCGGAATTGAAATGCCCAATTCTTTACAATAATTCACCACCTTATTTAGTGGAGAAGTTCAAGGAACCATTTAATTTCATGTTCACCGTAAATTTGTTCATAAATGCATTTTAAAACTCACCTCCATTATCATTCATATAACAAATTTTATTTTATTTTTGTACCTATTTAGCAAATTTTAAGATACCATACAAGCTTCGCTTCTAGTGGCTAAATTAATAAATTAAGTATAGCCATTTGTAATATTTAGACCATACTATTTTTTCCTTAAACTAATGACACAAATAGGCATAAATCAGTCTACTTCTCAATTATATCTCAAGAGGTTTAGGTGTAGTAATTATATTTTGTTTTTAAATGAGGTCTTTATTTGTATGTTCATTTGATAAGCATCACAAATTTAGCCTTTTTAAAATTGAAGTCTCGGCAATCCATTTACGAGATGAACTTGAGATTTTTTTTTTGAATTGTATGCATGCTAATATGTTACTAGCAGAAGATCATGGAGAAATAAATGGCATTAATTTCGCAAGGTGAAGAAGATACATCATTAGAGAGCTCTCCATATGCCCCAAGCGCCTCTTGTGCTTCCAAACATGATACAGAACCACAATATCTCTAGCCGCCTCCCCCCTCCCGACTCCCTAATTCCCTTATAAATAGGATACACAACTAAATGCCATTAAACGGTTCCCCTTCATTTCCTCGTGCTTCTTTGTCTTGTGCGGATGCTGTCTTCCTCAAGTATACCCTTTGAGTAGGGGACTTTTCGTGCCCTCACCAGTAGGTCTCATCGGCCCCATGCGCTGTTGTAGACGACATGTCTGACATTGCTGACAATATATTGTTTTAAGGAGAGGAACACAAACACACCCTTATCTATGAGAAACGTATATTGTTGTTTTATGACTATCGATATATCATCGATATTTCCCCATATATCACCGATATTTCCCCATATATCACCGATATTTCCCAATATATCACAAGGAAAAAGGTAGATTTAATAATTATGAGACCGATAAAAAATATTGAAACCTAATTTTTTTTGGATAAAATTAAGGTATGCCTTAAGAATCTTTATAAGTTATTTTTCTAATATTTGTTAATTATTATTGTTAAGAATGTTTTGGTTGGTTAAATATTATTTTTATTAAATTATCTATGATATGTCCCCACAATACGATATTCGACATTTTAAACTTAAATCAACATGAGTCTGATATCCTCCATTTGCAACCTTAGCCCAATGTTCATAAAAAACACTTCTCCAAGGAAAATTGATCTTGTTCTTAGGGTTAAGGAGGGGAAATTGCTCCAAAAACTCTTATATGTTCATCCAAGTAGCCTTAAAGGTGACAAACTCATACCCTGGAACCAAAACCTAGGAAACCATGTAACCATCTTGGTTGACTTAGTAAGAATCAAGTATGAATTCTGGTTGGTAGGTGTATACTACATCAACAGTGAGATCGATGTGACAGGAACCCTCCACGAGTTGCAGATTGATGGGCCTTTTTAATTGTGTGTTGACAATTACAAATAGTAGGATAATCAACTTTGGGCTCACCCCGTTGGTAATTGAAGATTGGCAGTATGGGCGAAGCTTGACAAACATGTTTTCTAGAGGGCCGAATACCAGGTCGCGGCGATACTTGTTGGCCTCATGACTCATATGTTGGCAGGTAATGCTGCAAGGTCACACTCTCTTAACATATATTAGTGGCGTGGTTGCCAATAAAAAATCTAGAAAGAAGTTGTGCGTTTGATTAGGAGAATGCTATTAGAGAATTCGACCTATGGGAACCTTGTCGATCTGTGGAGGGGTTGGCCAGAGGAGAAATGTCGCAAGTGCGCTATGATTTAAAATCTTTATCTGACCATCCATTTGATGATGGTATGTAAAGATCAACACTAGAGTTTGGTGTCATGTACCTTGAAGAGCTTCCGTCAGAACAAGCTCATGAAGTATATCACAATAGTTTACCATCGAACGTGGGAATCCATGCATGTGAACAACCTCTCGCACAAAACCACTTACCACTGAATTTGTCGTGTAAGGTTGGTGTAGGAATATAAAGTGACCATACTTAGATAAGCAATCCACCACCACTAGAATGTAGTCAAAACTGTGAGACTGTTGTGTGTTTGCCAGAGTTACCAGAGGCAGAGGGGATACTTCGGAGCCGGAACCACGACTTCCTAGGTGGGGCTTGCTCGGGAGGGGAGAGCTACCAAAATTTCTTATTTAAGATAAAGAATGAGAAAATAACTTCTTGCTAACATTACAAGACTCAAGGGATCCTTTAAATAGAGGATACAAGGGCATAAAAGTAATTAAGGGCACATCATAGTAACCTAATGAAACCTAAGACAGACTACAACATACAAGATAATAAAACATAATAGCTAAAAACGCATCAAAATGACTAGGCACGTAGCCCATGACATCTCTTTCGCCGTGCAAAAAGAGCTTGACTTCAAGCTCAAGGGAGATCGACTACGATGCCCACTTCACCCGATGCCTTCGTCATCAGAGTCCTCCACGTGCAGATAAAAAAATCTTTTGCACCGATGGACGCGAGTAAACTGCTCGTCGCAGTTAAAATATAGCCCCTGCGCGTGTTGGTCAACCATTTCTGTACAAGACAGACGACGGATCTGCGGGGTTTGGGTGCCCTCGACACGTCCCTCCAGAGTCCCTGAGCTGGTGGGGATGTAGGCTTCCTACGCTAACTGAAGTTGACGGTTGCACAATCTGGCTAAGCTCATAGTAGTCACCAAGTCCCGGGGGTAAAGATGGCGACTAAACGCAGTTGATCGCGTAGCCTGACAGTTAAAATGGCGACCTGCATCTCAGGGGGAATCGTCACGTGCGCCAGAAGAATCTGAAATTGTTCTAGATAGCCATAAATCGGCCCTGTCTGACGTAACGTCGTGAGGGACCCCAGGGGTTTGCTGCGAATCGGGGGGCCAAAGTGCATGTTGCAGGACCGCTTGAAGCCACGCCAGATCAGTCCAGGATTGTTCGCATGCAAATGGACGATCTATAACTGCGTCGTATCGAGCATGTGGAAGGAGGCTAGAGCGATCCATTCCGTCACCTGTGTTTGCTGATGACAAAAAAATTATTCGCATATGGTGAGCTAGCCTAATGGATCATCCTTGCCATCATAAGTTGGAAAAGCCAACTTGGTGTAATGGGGCATGATATTGACCCTCATGTGGTATGCTGGCCGGGGATCAGGCCGGGGAAGCAGCGGTGGAGGCGCTTGGCTGCTGCAATCGTGATCAGTATGCGGAGTAGTAACTATCAGAATGGCGGTTGTCAACTCATTAAGCTTGTTGGTGATTGTGGTCATGTCTGCCCGATAACGCGCTTCGGCCTCGAGCAAGCGTCTCTTTATGGATGTCATGCATGTTTACATGAAGTCCCTTGTAGAATCTGGTAGCGTGGGCGAGTCTCCCATAGTGTTGAGGACAATTGATGATAAATCGTAAGTAGCGCGGTCTAAAGGGCGGGTGATTGGGCAGTTGGATTCCTCAGAGACATTTGAATTTGAGTTGTTGCGAGAGCCACGACGCTTCCCATTGATGCCAACCAATTAGAAAATACCACAAGCTCTGCAGTTTAATTAATAATGTTGGTGATTAATTAATTCCTTAGAAAACTTTTGAGTGTCGGCTACTTGAAAGACCCGTGACAAGTACAACGCAGTGCTGAGATGGTACAGAAGGCAGGCGGCTTTGGCTGATTTTGCATGCTCGATGAAGGGAAGGACGACGACTCAAGGAGTTTGAAGGCGTGGGTTGCTCCCTTGCATTTGTTCAGGTGAATTGCATGGGATCTGGCAGAGGCAGAAAGGGAGGAAGACGTTACTGGTTTGATGCGGTTGTTGGTCCAGAAGGCTGTGTCAGGAAGAAGGACGTTCACAAGGCTGGAAGGCGGCGGCTCGATGCGGAAGTAGGATCGAGCTTCGTTTGTCTGGTGCGTCGCTGGAAACGACGATGAAAAGCTTGCTGGAAGTGTTCCATGCGGGTTCGTCGCTGGAAACGACGATGCAAAGCTTGGTGAGAAGTTGTTGTGTGCTCGCCGGAGGACTGACGGGAGGTGGAGGGTATACTTTGGAGCCGAAAATGCGACTGCCTAGGCAGAGCTTGCTCATGGGGAGAGAGCTACCAAAATCTCTTACTCAAGACAAAGAATGAGAAAATAACTTCTTGATAACATTACAAGACCCAATGAGTTCTTTAAATAGAGGATACAAGGGCATATGAGTAATTAAGGACACATCATAGTAACCTAATGAAACATAAGACACGGACTACGACATACAAGACAATAAAATATAATTACTAAAGATGCTTCAAAATAACTGGGCACGTAGCCCATAACAGAGACTTAGGAAGTTGCGTAATGAAGTCCATTACAGTGTCTTTCCAGATGAGAAACCTGACAGGTGTCATGACCTCATACTTGTCTTTTTGACATATCAGACATTAGGCGATAAACTGCTGAATATTCATCATCATGTTCCACTAATAGAGGGTGACAAGTGACAACTAAATGGATAAATTTGCAGAGATCTCCGCATGCCAGTCAGAAATAGTCTAAGGGAACTCATGCAACAAAGGGGGAATGAGAGATCACACAAAGATGAGCTATTGGCCACCATATGTGCTCCTTGTAGTGGAATCAGTGGCCCATTAGTTGAAAGGATGTGTATGATGTTAGATCAGTTGGGAGTTCTGTGGTGATGACAAGTTGGGAGTTCTGTGGTGATGACAACATAAATGCTGACCACGGTCCATCTCAACCAAGATATTATCGACATCCAACCAGTGCTAATGAGAGATCACACAAAGAGTGCATTCATTTTGCACACGGGACAATGAATCAGTAGTGGCATTGGAAATGCCATCTTTATACTGTACAAAAATATACCCAAACAATTATCACAATTCACGCTAATACTTGTGGATCATTAAGTGGTATCCGAGGAGATATGGCGGTGATCACGTAACTTGGTATCTCAGATCGATTTGGCCAAGGACTTGGCGAACCAAGCCTTGTTGAAGTAGGCTTGCCGTCGGCCTTCTTGTATCAACACCATGCAAATTCCCAACATAGAAACGTCACACTTGATGACAAAGGGTCTGGAAAAGTTTACTATAGACTGTGGGAGGTAACCAAGGCCTGTTGTTGGGCTGAGAAAGCTGCATGGGCCTTCGACGTCCAACGGATTTTGGAGATGGACTCCTTGCGAAGTAGTGCTGTGAGTGGAGTAAACAAGCGAGATCATCGTTATGGTTGGATGAACATAGTAACATGCCAACTTGAGGAAGCCACGCACGTGGATCGACATAGGGTTTATCCACTCCAAAACAATTGAGTCCTTAGCAATGTCCATACCCTGAGATGATGTTTCCAAGTTACTTGATTTGCTGCTCCCCAAACAGACATTTATTTTGTTTGACAGAATTGTTGAGAGCCAAAAGATCCAAGACCGTGCACAAGTGCCTAAAATGGTTCTACCAAGACGAATTGCATATAAGAATGTCATAGAAATCAAATGCAATTTTACAGAGATGAAGTTGAAAAATGGCACTCATGGTGGACTCGAAGGTAGGAGAATTAGTACTCGTAATAGCCGTGGGGTGTCCAAATTTTTTTCTTTCCATACCATTTAGATTGACTTGGATTTGATGACATAAGGCTCGGAGGTTTAGTTTGGAGAAAAAATGTTGTAGCACTAGTGTTGATATATGTACTGGGTACGAATATGGGTACTGGGTACATTACAATCTTGTATGGTGGCACAACAAAAACAAGGATATAGATATGTCAGAATATAACATAATTAAGAACTATATGTATACATACACACATTTTTAAAAGAGCTATACTGAAATGCATGCAACTTAATCAAATCCATATTGAACAATTACAAGCACAATCAATTTAAAGCATATACTTCTCAAATACTAGTAAACAAACACAACCCATATTTAAGTCAAATTGTCTATACTTTCAACTGTAAGAAGAAACTTAAACTTAAGAAATACTATCAATTTATTCTTCTTTCTTACATTGTTAGTGATTAATGTATTTTATATATCCCGTTCATTAATTCTTTTCACGTATCATAATGACTTCTGGTGAATAATAGGTGAGTTAATATAGACTTATCGTCACTATTGATCGAATCTCTAAGGGTCGCCATCTAATACTCTAGGTTGTTAAGCCTAATGAGATTAACCTGACTCTAGTATTACTTGTTGGATTGAGAAGCGCCTTTGGGGGGAGGTGAATAAGGGATTTTAAAAATCATTAATAATCGTTTTAATTTGTGAAATACTTAGAATAATTCAACTTGAAATTCAACAATAAAATATTTGTAAGAATAAAGATGGACATGATTTTATTGCTTTTAAAACTGATTATAAAAATTGATCTTCATAACGCTAAAGATCAAGGAGAATAATAAAAATGACATTTTGTTTTCTATACCGATTCACACCTCGAACTGGTTGACCTTAGCCTATCTCTCCCTAGATAGGCTTCAAGACGCCCCTAGACCTAAACCTCAGTCTAGTCGCCTAACACAAGAGACAAATTCCCTCCTAAGCCTCACACGGACCTAGTCGCCAACACAAAGGAAAATTCTTCTACACTCAACAAACACGTAATCAAAAACAAAAGAAAATACAAGAGAGATAAAGAGAAAATATTATGAAGTTTAAAACTCCCTAGAGATGCTTTGAAGGCATGAATGAAGGAATGTGCAAGATTGTCGTCGTAATAATGTTCGTTCTTCGTGTTGGATTTGCTTTAATTTTGACCGCCTTCAAACTCTCCTTCGGTTGCTGGAATATGCTCTAGGGACTCCTCTGGACGCAGGAACGAAAGCTCCCTTGAAAATAATTCGTTTCTCTCCTCAAGAGACAAGGCGAAATGCTCTTTAAATAGAGTTCTGTCAGCTATCGCCTGCGGTAATGATTATCGCCGGTGGTAGCTGAATAGTTGCATTTTTTCGCTCCAGCCAGCTTGAAATAGAAGAACAACATTGTATTTTAAGCAATATTTATCGCGACACGATAAGACCATCGCCCCGCGGTAGTATAATATTGTCCCGCCAAAATGTGATCTTCTGCTCTATTCGGCTCCTCCATCATCTAGTGATTGTCGGGGTTGCCTTAATGTTACCGCCACGCGAGTGTTTTATTGCCGCACAGTAACTCTTTATATAATAAGATTTTGCCTCCCGCCAAATCCCTTTTGAAGTGATGCTTGCCGGCAGTCGTTCTGGAAGGAAAGTTACTGTCGGCGATAACGCATATCATGGCGCGGTAGTGTCCATTTCAATCAACGTCTTCTATTGTTCGTCCCGATCAAATTTCTTTGTACTTCTCTCCATTGTACCTGTATATCATGCAGACTATAAACACAAGCAAGGTAGATCAAATACAAATTAAGATTTTATATTCTTAAATCAAGAGATGCGGAACCCATGTTCCAACATTATGGGCCTAGCCCGAAGGATGTCAGAGGATGACCAGAGGCAGAAGATACAACGGAGCCGGAACCGCGACTGCCTAAGTGGGGCTTGCTCAAGAGAGCTTTCAAAATCTCATAAGGGGACTTGAGATTAGATATTCTTCATTACTTCCAACATACAAACATACTCATGCCTTTATATAGGCTTACAAAGTATTAAAAAATAACTAATAAAGGACGAACAACAATGATAGCACCTAAACTCTAACCACTATAGACAACAATAAAGATAACAATAAATAATTAGACCCGGTGCTCGAGGCCCATAACTTCTCTCCCGGCCTTCAAATCGAGCTTGCCCTCAAGCTCGAACGTGGTTTGCACAACTTGATTGTTTGACTCTTTGATTTCTCGCCAGAACAACTCCCAATATCGTGTTGTTGTAGCGGAGGCTGCATCGAGCGACAGAACGTCAACGCGCTCCATGATGGCAGAAAGGATGGTGAGGAGCAAACGGAATGAGGGTGCCCAACAACTGCAGATAGTCGAAGGCGACGGTAGTGCGTGTGGAAAAAGAGCTGCAGAGATTAGAAGTTGCGGCGCCGACTTGGGGACGGTCGACATAAGAAAAGGATCCATAGGAGTTGCGGCGACGACAGAGCAGGGGCCGATAAAAAAGGTTGCGATGTGGCCGGAGGGGCCGACAGAGCAGGAGCCTGTAAAAGAGGCGGCGAAGTGACGACTGCAGGGGCTGGTGGCGGCAAGGGAAAGAGTTGCGGCAGAAAGGCGGCTGTCAGATTATTAAGTTTGTGGAGTGAGGTCATGTCGTCCCGACGACGTGCCTCGGCGTCTCGTAATCGTGCGTCCATGGATGTCATAAAGTTTTGCATGACATCCCAGAGAGCAGTTAGAAGAGTTGCAGAGTCCCCAACGCAGTTGGACATTGTCGATGCGTGAGAGACTATCTTGGCCTCCCAATATTCGTGTCAGTCCTCCCCAGGCGTCATTTGATAGGATCAAAATATAATTAATTAATTACCAAGTGAAGTAATCAATTAATTCATTAATATTTTTCTTAAAAGGAAAGATAATAATTAATTAATCAATCAGGTGATTAATTAATTAAGATCAATTCATCAATAAGGCTTGCTGGGTAACATAAAAAGGGCAACCGGACGCACAAGGCTCGAAATTATTGCAGCATGGCAGGCGCTGCATGTGGCGTGAGGCTGTGCGACTCATGACCGACGCGGGGACGAGAGCTGATAGTTTCACTCGATACATGCATGACAAGCAGCTGACGATGGAAATGATGGTGGTCACGCCTGCGCTGGAGGAGATCGTATGCCGGCTCTAGAGGCGGATGTGGGGGGCGAGAGACATTATCCCTCGCTGGATATCGTCACGGAGAAGCAGGAGGCACGTAAGCTGCTTGGGTTGCTGGCTTTGGGGTCGGCCTGGACTGGATGCAGCGATTCCGGATTGCTTGCTTGGACTGTTTACTGTGGTGTGTATAGTACGATGAAGCAACCGGACTACGTGTTTGGACTGCCGATGAGTCCCAATTATATACACATTTTTGGACTCATCTGGGCCGTTTATCTAGTCTATGCACTACACTTTAGGCATGTTTTCGTTCATATTTGATATTCCATGCTATGTGCACTTCTAGGCCCGTCTTGGTGTATTTTCATGTTTATCTTCCTCATTAGCTTTCATGCATTGTTAAGTGCCACTTTCAGTGGTTTGATTGGTGTTTATGCTGAAACAGGAGTCGTGCAGGTGTTCCCGGTACATATCTGTACAGGAACACTGCGCACGACCACTGGTCGTGCGCCACTGATCGTGCGCACTTAACCCCTAAAATCTGAGTTCTGTCTGCGATAGTGCGCACGACCACTTACGATAGTGCGCACGACCACTGGTCGTGTGCCAATGGTCGTGCGAACATTTTATTTTATAAATCTTTGCTTTGTAGGCTCTGCCCAGCCAGCGCGCACGACCGCAGAACGCCAGCGCGCACGATCACTGATCGTGCGCCAATAACCGTGCGCACTATTTTGCCAGCGCCTATTTAAAGCCCTGTTCCACGAAATTAGGTATCCATCTCCTTCGGGAGCGCGAACTGAAGCCGTCCAGCGCCGTTTTTCATCTCCAGCCACCTCCACTCCATCTCCTTCGTGGGAGAAGTCCTCTCCGGTGATCCGAAGCAATATCCAAAGGTCCGGAGGCCATCTCCGCCATTCGCAAGCAAGCAAATCAAGATTCCGCATTTCCGTTCGGTGAGAAGAAGAGGAAACCTAAACGTAGAAGACGACGGAAGAAGGTCAGAGATCGTGACAGTCTCTTGACTCCGGAAGCACAGACCGCCCGAGCCCGGAAGTAGATTGACAACCTACTATTCCGGCCGAGAACGGCCGCTAGTCTTCGTCTATTGGTTTACTCTCTCCTTTACCTTGTTGTTACTGTGTGAACTATTCGAAGATGAATATTGTTATATTTGCTTTGAATGAAAATGTTATTTCCTTGTTGCTCAACTGCAATGTTTGCTTGTGATGCGCTTCGCTTTCACCCACTCACTCACTCACTCACTCGTGTAGTTTTCGATTCGCGTTAGCAAGAGCTAACGGTGACTAGTGAAGAGGTGATTTCGACCCTCATTCTCCGCATTCAAGAACATTCCATTCGCATGCGCACCGTCCACCCGCCTCACGAAGCTCGGCATAGCGGCCGACGCACTCCATCTCGCCTTGCGAAGCGGTGATTGCTACCCGCACTTTTACTTTATTGTTGTTAGAATTAGGAAACCCAAATCAAAACCCTCTTTGTGTTTGTGTTCGCTCGTGTAACAATTGTCACACGACGCAATTCGTTCACCATAACCTGCATTCCTCAAGAGATCGACATTCGGGGAAACTATTCCCATATTTATTACTTGACAACGACCGGTGCACTTGCCGTACACGCATCAACTGCTGCTTGAGCTATGGTGTGTACAGTACAAAGAGGAGTTGTCGAAGGTGGAGTGGGGCGTCGAAGATGATCCAGTGCTGGTTGACTGTGAGGGAAAAAAGGAGGCAGTCGGAAGGGGAGGAAGGAGAGCCTCTGTTACCAAGCTGTTATGGGCCTAGCCCGGAGGATGTCAGAGGATGACCGGAGGCAGAGATGACGGCGGAAGATACAACGGAGCTGGAACCGTGGCTGCTTAAGTAGGACTTGCTCAAGAGAGAGCTTCCAAGATCTCATAAAGGGACTAGGGTCGGGGATTAGATATTCTTGATTGCTTCCAACATACAAACATACCCATGCCTTTATATAGGCTCACAAAGTACTAAAAGACAATACTAATAAAGGACGAACAACAATGTTACCACATAACCTCTAACCAATATAGACAACACTAAAGATAACAATAAATAACTTGGCCCGGTGCTCGAGGTCCCTAACAATAGGGTCCTCAAATTGAGTGTAGTGAGACACTTATTGTCTACACCCAAATTGGATGAGGATTAGAGGAGCACTACTATATTTTACACATATTTTCACAGTGTAATTTGTTGAGGATTTTGTTGTATGAGCATGAACCACTTGTTGGTTAAGCGAGTTGAGCGAGGGCTACATAAGTCGAGCGAGAGTCTCTCACAACGAGAACTCTCTATTGAGAGTAAGGACCTCGTG
Source organism: Dactylorhiza incarnata (assembly GCA_033032865.1). Taxonomy (NCBI): domain Eukaryota; kingdom Viridiplantae; phylum Streptophyta; class Magnoliopsida; order Asparagales; family Orchidaceae; genus Dactylorhiza; species Dactylorhiza incarnata. The sequence continues at coordinate 528,930 of JAWHQI010000444.1, read as the reverse complement.
AAGGGTCGTTGCAACAGAGACTATATCGGCATATGAGAGACTTGAACGGGATAAGTGTCGCGATCTCCTGTCGGTCAAGAGGATCCGATGAATTACACTTGACATGTTGTTATTGAGGCCTACACAAGGGACACATCGCACCAATCAGTTATCCCATCTCCTTGGGAGGTAACGCTTTAGAGGGGCTAAAACAGACTTGCTCCGAGTCGTTGACACCTGCTTCCCCACCGTCTAAGAGGGCAATGGTGGGCAAGTAAAAAGAGCTTTCGGTTGAATCCTCGGGGCAAGTTGATTTTAACTTCTTTTTGCAGGGGTCATGGATTTGGAGGAAGCAATATGGGAGGAGGTGAGCAGGAAAGATCCCCTTCTGTGCGATCTCCGATGTCTTTGATTAACCTAATGACTGGAGGTGATGCGTCTGATAACATCAAATATGTGACATTTATTCTCCTCATTTCACCCATATATTGCATTGATTTTCTATATATTTTTATGTATTAAAGACGTATTTACACATTATTTTGTATATCTATATTAAGGGACTGATAAATGAACAATTAGGAGCAATTTGGAGCTAATGGAGGCACTTGAGACAATATATGAGCATTGGCAAAGGCTTAAGAGTCAAATATGAAAATGCCAGTCGACCGCACGACTGTGCACCAATAAACACGCCAAGAAATATACAAGAGCGCGCCCGTTCGCGGACATCGACACGTTCATGCACCCATACACATGTTCGTGCACCACCTAGTTCAAAAGCAACACACGCCCGTGCGTAATACAGCAAAGAGCATGCCCGTGTGTTTTCATGCATGGTCTTGCATTTCAGTCAATTTTCTTCACTCTTCCGGCAGTTTCAGACAGTTACAACAAAGAGCGGTCGTGCATTTTACTCTTTTCTATATATACTTATAATTTCATTATGAGAAATTGACTTTTTGATCTTGGTTCAGAAGTGCTCTGTTTCTACTTCATTTTAGAGTATTTTAGGCTTATTGTAGAGTGCCTTTAGAGAGGACTATTGGAGATTGAAAAAACATCATTTGGAAACCCAATTTGGAGTGATTGTGAATTCCCTACAAGATTGATGACCTTCGTAGAATTTGCTTTTCTTCTCTATTTTTTATGAACTTATTATTTGAGATAATGAATATTTCTTTCTTCATCTTCAATTCTTCCATGGTTTGCCCAACAATGAGAGGCTAACTCTCTTGTTGGGGGGTGAGTATGTAGTGATATAAATTAATACATGAATTATTATGAGTGAATGTACTTAATTTCATTTATATTTTGTATAATTAGAGTTCTATTCATGTGCCTATTGTGTATTCTAGTTTAGTTGGTGACTACTCTAGTTTTGTGTGTAATCATTGATATCAGATCATGAATCAGTTGATTTACGGATCCCATTAATAGTGCCGTAGATTTAAATATCTACGGGCCACATAATACTGCTCTATGCGGTAGCTCCATTCTAAATATTAAATGTAGTTAGTATTTTTCACAACACATTAAAGTTTTTGCTATCATTCTAAACACGTTTGGTTCACGACGTGTCGTCTGCTAGTGAATCATAATCGATTCGCCCAGGCCAAGGGGTTTCTATGTGCTTAGGAAAACTCGCCGTCGATTATGCAAAAACTCTTTACAAAATACATCACTTCACTCATGATTAACCCTAGATAATATTCATATTATGAAGCAATCACCCTAACTCTAACTCTGTCTTTAACCGTAAATTTAATTATTTGTTTTATGTTTTTTGTTAAATCAATAGTTCATTTTATTTGTTATAGAACAAATGTACCCCAATCAATCTTTGTCTGGATAAGTTGTTTTCTTGGTAACTATATTGCAATTCAAACAGAATCCATGTAGAGACGATACTTTCTTATCACTTTTATTAATTATGTAACTAGTGCACTTGCTGATATATAACACGTGTGTTAAACGACCAACATTAAGTTTTTGGCGCTGTTGCTAGGAATTCTTAAGCAACAGCGTTGTCGTTATTTTTTCTACACCTTATTTTAGATTTTATTTTTATCATATGTTACTAATCTAACTAATTTCTTTTAGTGTTGTATTTAGTTCTATTGTAAATATTATTAAAAAGAGCAGGTGAAGATTACAAACCTTGTTTGACAACAACTGTGTGCTATCCTTTTTGTAGTCAGCACTGTGAATGGAATCATGAGTGTGCAGAATCTCAAGGTTGTAACTTCATTCCCTATTCTTCATATCCTTTTGAAATTTTTAGGTGCGCACCTTGCGAACAATTTAATACTTACCCCAATTGCACATGGGATAAAGTTTACAATAAATTGATGTCATCTCAATAACAACCCAACTACCGGAGGATGAGTTCCGCTTGGAAGAAATGTTTACCGAGTTACTAGTTATGCATGAAAGACGTTTCCAAAATGAGGAGACATTAATAGATGATTTGGCAAAATAAATATGAATCTTCGTAAATTTGATTGCCGATCACTTCATAGGTTCTTCACAGAACAATATTTGAGAGACTCATGAGAAGCACTTGGATGTGGTGTACATGGAAGATGAAGACATGTTTATTGCATCACTAGATCCACAAAATGACGGCTCTGATGATGATGTTCAACCTAAACCTGAAATTGAACTGATTCAAAGCCCTCCACTAAACTTTATTGACTTCAATGCTTCTACCTCCTATTATATTGACGATTTTTCTATTAATAAATTTTTTCTTGTTGATGAGTTTCCATAGAAACACATCTTTGTTTATACTTTCGACACTCAATTGGTAGAAACTAGGATCACAGAGAAATACAAAGCAACAAGGGCTATAATTAGCCATTTGTTCACTGATGCTTCGTCACATCAACGGGAAAAACATATAAAGAGTCAATTATATAGAAGAGAGAGGTCCTTGATGATAATACCAGGACAAGGGCATCATTTGAAATATAGAACTGCTGAAGGCGCACTAGTAAACATGGCACCATCGATGTTTGGGGACCTAACTACACATGATCAAACTTTATTACTATTGCAATCTTGCTATATAAATCCATTAAGTAGGATTGGTCCAGCTTAAAGACGATTAACAAAGTGCTTCGTGGGAGATACCTCATCGTTATCTTTTTCATTTTGTTGTTTAATTTAATTTGCTTTGATATTACTTGCATTTTATTTGCTTTATATGTTATTTACTTAATTTTGTTTGCTTTTTATTTTATATGGCATGCATCCGTTATATCTTATTTCATGCAATTTGTTTATGTTTATATATTTGTTTTGTTTGTTATTTATGCTAGAAATCCTCTTAAACCTTATCTACAAATATTCATTGGAAGCTCTGGGAATGAAGATTTTCCACGCAACCCTGGTTGTTTGTAATCCTCTCACTATTTAATCTTTTAAATAATCATATTGTTTATCCATTGCATAGTAATACATAGTCGAAGCTTTGGGGAATGGGAATAATTTGTCATTTTGTATTATGATGTTTCTTACTACCTATAACATTGATTTTAATTTTTTGGAAATTTTAACTTGATCTCATATTTACTAGTTTAATATTTTAAAAAAATTCTCTACATTCAATTCATAATACTTCACATTTGCACATATATGAATTTGAATCATTTTTTATGAACATCACTTAAGTTACAAGTTTAATTTCTTTTGTAACTCTGAGAAACCCACACTTCCATCCCAAAACTCCGAACTGATAGGAGTGAGACAACTTATAAGCACAGGCGGGTGATGCGCGGTAGGCAATGTGGACTCCGGGTATAATCATGAGGATAATCCGCACATGTGGCGGTCCCACACGACGCGGTGGTCAACCAACATGCCCCGCATTGGGTCAAACCAGTGCTCTGATACCATCTAAGAAACCCGACTTCCATCCAAAAACTTCAAAGTGATAGGAGGAGTGGGATAATGTAGTGACAAGGAGATAACAAATGAGTTAATATAGCGACAACCAACTCCACATTCTCCCAAAATCTTGAGCTCAACACTATCATTGCAGCCTAATATGTGCAAAATAACAAAACTTGTGAGTTTCATATAATATTTTAAATTAAAGTTCAACATTAATCACATTGTTAGCGGAAGAGACAATAAATTTACCCGCTTTCCCTCAATACTACTACTAACTTCGTTGCTTCGCACTTTGCAGATGTGAATAGACACCTCATCTGCCTCTTCTTCTCTAAGATACTTTCTAAAGATAGAAACATTGTACCAAATTTATCACACCTGGTCGAACAAGTTCGTGAGAGTTCAGTTCTTTCATCGACTCTCTAAACATGCCGAGAGAGATGGTAACCGTAGATCAAGACAAAGTTTGCGGCCCAAGGAGATAACACTCTTAATCTGTTTCAACTTTGTTATATCTTGCAACAAAAGATTGATCGTATGTGCTGCACAACTTGTCCAAAAAATCTTGGGCCTCTTTAAAGCCATAAGTTGATGCAACCATATTATTGGATGTATTATCAGTCACAAACCTGCAATATGTGTCCCTCTCCTGGGCTCTCGGGGCTATCACTTGCCTCATCCATGAAGTTAAAGATGAACTTCCCATCGTGTCTGGAGAAGACATTCTTTGAAAGCCAGAATGCCACTTTGGAACAATAGTATATCATGATTTTCATCACACTTCTCCCCTTCCGATTAGTCCATGCATTGATCATGATACTGCACCCATTCAATTTGCAAGTGTGGGTGTGTGCCCAACATCTCCTTCATTCGCTCCCCCTCTATTTGCAAACATTTCTCTCTCATCTTATAAGGAGTAGGTATCCTCATCCAATAACATGTGTCATTTGTTGGAAAGAGGGGCTGTATATGGCATTGAACGAGATATTATTTTCATATGTCCATCTGATAATGTACAATACTGCATCATCTATAGCTTTTGTTTTGTATTTGCTCTCAATGGTACTATGTTGCGAGTATTTTCTCTTATTTGACTCTGCAACAACATGAACAAATTGGTCCATTGGCCCCCCTGGACCCTACCCCTAAATGCAAACTCTTGCGAGTAACAGACTCATCTACTTCATCATCTTGTGCTCCAACTACCACCTCATTCAAGCTGGCTTGCAACTTGACATTCTTCAATCTCTTGCTCTCCAAGTTTGAGTTGAGGGCTGGCTTAGCCTTCACCATCACTTCCACAGGAATTTGAAAGCATGACTTGACAATACCCTTCCACCCAGCCAGGTGTTGTTTGAAATGAGTAATACCACAATTCACCGCTTGCTTGCAGTAGTTGCATTTGATTTGGTTAGGTCATTTGTAACCAACTTCTCACCAAATGTCTAGAACTGATCTCTTCGATAGGTACTATAGAAAGAGGCACCTCATTAGATCCAACAGAAGAAGCCATTTTATGGAAAAACACATACCAAAAATAAGACTCATATGAAATAAAACAAATAATTTGTATCATTAGAGAAAATAGCCAAAATCATTTGTTTGTTAGAAAAAAAATATTTGATTGTTAGAAAAAATAAGGCAACATTAGAAAAGACCCATAAACTTCATTAGATTTAGATCTTCAATCATCATTCAAAGTTTTCATACAACATTCTATTTATCCAACAACATTTTGCATCATCAATATTATACCAATTTACCATTATCAATTAATTTATCTTTTAATGTAGAGAATCCAAGGCTCATATTAAATGAAACAAACATTCTATTTATATTCAAGTATCCAACCAAGTGACCAACATTCGAATTATCAAACCAACATTTTGTTTATCAGATGGAAAAAGGTACCGAGCACCTAACTTTTTATTTATCGAACGGAACAACTCAATATCATCATTCACTTTGGCTATACATCATAGATTCCAAAATGAAGCTGGATAACTAGATTACTTCTGAGGTATCTTAAATCATCATATGTTGTCGAACGGAACAAATAAAATAATTTATTAATAAACATAACCAGGAACCACAACATAAACACTTCAATTTTAATTTTTAAAACTACAAGGCTATCAATTTTCCTATGCATTGCAGGCATAATAAACCACTCAATATTTAATTTTAATCACTAAGCACCAAACCATCATAATTTAGATTTTAGAAACCAGAAGAAGAGCTCAAATAAATGAGAGATTGAGAGCTTAGAGAGAAGAAAGAGAGGCAAAAAATGAGAGAGATGGAGAGGAGAGAAGAGAGAACCAAAAGAAGAGCTCAGACAAGTAACCGAAGAACCACCAAGAATAAAAAACCAAAGCCCTAAAAACATTTGCAGTGCAGAACCATCACGCATGGGTTCAGAGAGAGAAATGAGATTAGAGAGAAGAGACAGACAGAGATTAAGAGATGCAGAGAGAAGAGAGAACCAGGAAGAGCCCAGACAAGTAACTGAAGAATCACCAAGCTTAAAAAACCAAAGCCCTAAAAAAATTTGCAGTGCTGAACCATCACACATGAGAGTTCATCGAGAAGAGAGAAATGAGCTTAGAGTGAAGAGATGAACCAGAGAAGAACCGCATGAGTGCATCAGTGCATGATGCGCATCCACATGAAACCACAAGAAGTTGTAGAACAAAAAGAAACCAGAGAATATTTCGACTTACAATGTTGTTACTGAAACGGGAGAGGCATGAAGATAAACCAGAAGTTGTAGAACACAACGAGTGAGTCTTAGAAACCAGAGAGAAGAACCAACGAGAGAGTTGTAGCATTCAGAGAGAAGAACTAGAGAAGTCATAACAACCTGAGAGAACCAGCAAGAGAGTCGTTGCAACCAGGGAACATAACTAGAGAAATCGTAGCAACCAGAGAGAAGAACCAGAGGAGAGCGCCAGAGAGTCGAGGGAAGAAGAATGAGAAAGGCTCGCTCAGAGAGTATTAATCTGGTAACTGGAGAGTCGTTTCGATTTAAAAAAATATAATAATAAAACGAGTGATATATCACCCGTTTTCGTGTCCGATATATCTGAAACGGGCTGATATATCACACGTTTTATTCAAAATGGCATGACCTAAAAAACGGAAACTTGTCGTTTTGGATCCTAAAACTTTACTTCGGACAATATCTACAACATTGATATCAACCTCTTGTGCATGTGAGGGGAAGAACATTTCGCGCCCTTTTGATTTGCGACATAACCCAGGAAAATACATTTGACCACTTGTGGCCTAAGGTTATTCTTGTTTGGTATCATAATATGAACAAATGCAACACATCAAAAAACGTTCGGTGTAAGGTTAAACAAGGGGAAGTTGGATACCTGGATTTGAAGAGGATACCGTCCAAGGTATATGATGACATGTGATTAATCATGAAGATGCTGTGAGAACCCCTTCGTCCCACATCCCTTCAGGGACTTGCATTTCTTGTAAAAGACATATACTAATGTCAAATATGTGTTTGTTCTTCTTTTAGTAACTCCATTCCGTTGAGGGGTTGCGGGACAAGATGTTTGGAAAACAATCTCCCGTCCTAGAAATTCTTGAACTTCTCCACATATAAATTTTCCTCCATTATCACTCCTGAACATTTTTACCATGACATACAATTGAGTTTCCACGTAGTTGCAAAATGTTGGGAAAAACCCACCTCTTGATTTGATATACAATTTGAAGAGTGATTAATTGAGATATTACCCATGTTGTATATAAGGGTAATTTGAGTCATAAGGACTTAGTATCTAAGATGTCAGAATGTATCCTGAGAAAGAAGCGGAAGAATTTGTGTTCAACGTCGTGCACAGACAAAAGCTTTTTCAGAGTAGCGTCGAAATATATTCGACGCATCGTCAAAATATATTCAACGCAGCGTCAAGAATAACCCACGCAACGTTAGAGAACACTCTAAGTGTTTTAGAACTCAGAGCTACGTCGACCTCTTCTCAAAGCGGTATTGAAATCCTCAAAACAGCGTCGAAATCTCCAAGCAGCGTTGCATTCGCAAAAGTTGTGTCGATCTCACAAATGTGACGCTGACTTCTCCAGCAACTATGAAGTATCCTCTTCTACTATTCAGAGTATACATCGAGAGGTCTCTGAACAACAAACTTGGCATCGACTTTATTTAGAAGGCCTCCAACGTCCATTTCTCGGAACATGTCACGACAAAAATCGTGGATACAATACATTCGTTAAACTTCTATTTTAAGAAAGATATTCATGCATATGGTATGACTCATTTAGAGCATTTAATGCTTTAGTTTTGGAAAGGATTCAAAAAGACGTATATAAGAGAAATCAGCAGATAAAAACAAGCAGAGAAGAAAATACAAAAAACATAACCACGGTTGGTCTTTAAGCATAGGAAGATCAACTCCTCTCAGTGCCTTTTGCATACATACTGAAGGAGTATTTCTCTCGGAAACTCTAACTATTGATCAAGAAGAATCTTCTCTTCACTCTGAAGATTCAAACGAAGCAGGCTCAAAGGCCATTGCAGAAGATCAAGATTCAATCTTCTCATCCAGAATCTTAGTCAATAATAAGAAGTTGCTGCTCACTCTCAACTGAATCTACACCTTGCTGCAACGAACCAGTTCCTTCAGATATTTTGCTGCTAAAGGACATATTGTGGAAATTCAAATCCAACCCGCTAACGGAGTTTTTGAATATCTCTTTAAAAGATTCTAATTGGTTTTGGAGAGACCTTATCAACAACTCCTGGTTAGAGTGATCTTATCAAAAGCTCACCCGATTAGAGTGACCTTATCAAAAGCTCTTGGTTTTGGAGAGACCTTGTCAATAACTCTCGGTTATAGTGACCTTATCAAAAGCTCATTTGGTTTGGAGAGATCTTATCAACAACTCTTGGTTCTAAGAGATCCTTATCAAAATCCTCACACTGAGATAGTGGAATCCTGCTTGCGAGCAGAAGAGTAGACGCATCCAGATTAATTGATGAACTACTATAAATTCTTGTGTCGTCTGTGTTGATTGACTTTTCTCCGTGCTTTTCTTTTTCGAACTTTTATTTACTTTAGATTGTTGTGATTGTGATATAATCGGGGTATTGCTTGAAATCGAGAAAATAGTAAAACAAAATCTCTTTAAAATTTAATTACTCTATTCACCCCCTCTAGAATACTTCTCAAGAGATTTCCTTCTCTTTCACAAATAATCTAAATTTTTGACCAACTTCATTTTACTTTTTCATTTGATAAATTCAAGCCAGAAAATTCATTAATAAATGAGGCAAAATAATGGAAGCCATTGACAAAGTTAATAGGTGCAGTCCACACATTTGAATGTATCATATCAAAGCCTTTAGCAGCTCACACATTTGGAAGAATAAGTAGAGTACGAGAATGTTTTCCAAGTTCACAGCCTTGGCATTGATTATGTCTATTACAATCAAAAGATACATGTGAAAAGATAAATTTGAAGGTCGTCAAATTAGCATGCCCAAATCTACAATGCCAAAGAGCCAACCGATCATACTTACAGGCTTTCCCTGCTTCATAGACTCACCCAGTGTCCATAATTTAAAGACCACCAGACTCAAGTCCACCACCAATCGTCTTCCTGCTCACCAGATCATGAAAGATGCAATTAGAGTTGAGAAGAAAAAAAGGTGATATAATAGTTAAGTTGGGAGTAAGGGAGCTCACATATAATAAATTGACAGGAAAAAGGGGAACAAGCAAAAATAGATTCAAGGGAGAACTCAGGGGAAATGTGAAGAGTTCCTTTACCAGATACCGAGACAAATGACCCATCAACAAGTGTGATATTGCCAGTAGAGGGAACAAGAGAGGTAACCTAATTTGAAGATCATTTCATATACTCAGATGCTCGAGAGTAAATAATCCATGGAGCACTAGGTTTTCTTGAGGAATCTTGGGTAGCTGACGTGCTTCCTGAAAAGAAGACCTGCCAATAGTAGCTTCAAGATGGCTAGTTTTCTAATAAGTCATTCCTTTTCCGCGACGATGCTCTCTATATCATCAAGAGTACTACTATACAAGGCAGTCCGAGGTCGAACTTTTCTACCATCCGTGCCTCTGAGCTAACCCTTAAGGACAAAGTTAGCATAAAGTTTCCAACACTTATCCCTGTTATGCACGCTTTTTCCACAATGAGGGCATTTCAACATTCCCTTATCATCTTGATTTTTAACTTCATTGACACTGTTAGGAGCCCATTTCGTATGATAGAGCAGATTTTTCATTTCCCACACCTCTACTGGAGCAGAAAGAGTTAATTCTACTGGTTTCACCCTGAATATAATGAACATCAGAGTCCAGGTCAGGAGTATTGTCTCTCCCCAAACCTGAGAGCATTTCAATCACCCGTCGTCGCATAAGATCTTTTCGATAATTTTCCACCGACTGAAAATCAAAGTACCAGTCAATCTCGACCCATTTATGAATCAATTGATAAACTCTGGCCAGAACCTTCTTGGAATATATGCTTTTCAATTAGGTCCCACATGTCCTTGGCGGTCTGACAAAATAAAAAATAGTTTGAAATATTTGGTTTCATAGAGTTGAAAAGCCAATCAATAACAATTAGATTTTTTCCTTCCCACTCATAGGAGGTATCAGTTTTAGAAGGAGAAGGTCTTGACCCAGTGATAAATCCCAGTCTCCTGCGACTTCCAATAAAAATACGGAAAGATTGTGCCTATTGAAGGCAATTCCATCCTTCAGTTTAATTTGGGTACCACCATGTGAATAAGACGGTTGAATCACATGAGTATAAACATTTTGCGGTGGGGTGTGGTAGTGCTAATCTGCTTACCCTAACCAGCCATCACAAAATAACCCTAAAAAACAAAATGCAGGAAACAAAAGACTTATTGGCTCACAAGAAGACATCAGTAAAAACAATGAGAAGAAATCCAGTCCAATGCAAATCTTGGCCAACAAGAAGAAATTAGTAAGAAGGTTGCCGGTCCTGTCGGTGCAGGAAAGGTGCAACCCGTCCAAATCCAAGCAAATGGTTATTAGCTTACAGTGTCATTCAAGCAGAGCGTCGTTCTCGTCAACCAAATGAACAGCGATCCCACCCGAGCCAAGCAGATGACTTCCCGTTATGCATCGTCGTTCCTGTCAGGACAAACATATGTTGTTGAGGGCCGTCGTCGACGGGAAAAAAAGAGTCATCGTCAACGAGGAATAATAGACTCGTCTTTGATGAGCAGGATATGATGAGAGCCAAACATATGACTTTCGGATAAGAGGCCGCCAACCATAGGCACAACCAACAGTGTTGGACGGAGAAATACGGCGTTACGATCCTAGATCACCGCTCTGATACCATGTTCAAAACGAGGGAATCAATACCTATTTCTGAGCACACAAAAGTATCAAACACTTCGGTTCCTACCCCTTTTTATATATTGCATTAATAAACCCTAACTCAGGAAGGTGTTCAGTCCATTGAGTTATTCTGGGCATTGTGGTGACCTTCGGTTAACCTTGCCTCCTTATGAGCTTGATTTTTAACAGATAGGAGGTTCACTAAAATCATTCTTACTGTACAACCCCGTGTTCGCCTGGGGGAGTAAGGCCCGAAGATGAGTAAATTAGGCAGGAAATGGTCATCTCGCCACTAAGGAGTCGCGAGAGGCAGGCAAGGCGAGCCAGGGCGATCTCGCAGGGGAGTGAATGCGAGGTCTGGTCTGGATGGTTGTCGTCAGAAGGAAGACGAGCCGTGCCTTCGCGGACTGCTCGCCTCGGGAAGTTTTGCAAGCAAAACTCGCGAGAAGACTCGCGAGAAGACTCGCGAGTGGCGCTCTCGCAGGCCACTCGCCCAGGAGGGTAAGGAGGTGAAATTACCCTCCTGCCCCTGGTGGGCTGCCAGTAACCCTTCGGAACAACGGAGCTTGACTGTTAGCAAACCAAATTGGGGTGCGTTTAGTAAAACCAAAAGGAGGAACCCCGCTATCAGCAGACCAGTTCAGAAAAACTATAAATAAGACCCTGAGGGCACCTTTGGAGAGGACTTCCTTTTTGGCTTCTCTCCTCAGGTCATCTTTGGTGGGTGTTCTCAGAGCTCTCCAAGGTGCCCGGTTTCAGTTTTTGGCTTGGGAGGGGAAACGCTCTAAGATCTTCCGGGTGTGTGGTGGGACCTCCGCACTGTCGCCAAGGGTCTAAGTTCTAAGCCTTCAGTCAAGTTGCTCCGAGGGATCAGTAAGCGCGAGTTGCACCCATCTTTGGGGTCCGAACTCCTTGTTGGGCCGAATCCCGGTTCCAACATTTTTGGTGCGGTGAGCGTGGACAGCAACTAGTGCAAGAAAGTTTCAAGGAAGCAGCATGGCGGGAAACGAAGAGCAGGGCAATGATTTTGGTGGCTCGCAGCCGGTGGTGACAGGGTCCACTACTGCGGCACCAGTTTTTGCGAGCTGGTGCTTTCCGCACCGATCCCGGAAGGGTTCAGGGAGTGGGACAGGGTCCACTACTGCGGCAAGGATGACCCTGTTTAACACTTGCAGTCGTTCAAGGACTCGGTCTCCATCCGGCCGATGTCAGATGCTTTCAAGTGTCGGCTCTTCGCCGTCACTCTAAAAGAGAAGGCGGACTGGTTCCATCAACTCCCGGCCGGGTCGATCTACCAATTCGAGGACTTGCGTCGAGGCTTCTTGTTGCGCTTCTCGACTTCGAAGAAGAGGAAGAGGGATGCCGAGTCGCTCTTCAAGGTCAAGCAGGAACCGGGGGAGTCGCTGGCCCACTACGCGGACCGATTCCAGGAGGAGGTTCTGCTTATTCAGGAGATGCCCGGGTTTGCCCTCCAGCTCGCCTTCACAGTAGGGCTGAGGGAGAGTTTCTTCAAGATGAGCTTGAAGAGGAAGACCCCCGTCTCCTACGAGGAGTTGATGGGGAGGGTGGCAGAGGAGATTGAGGGAGAAGAGGCTAATCCAGAGCTCATTAGGAGGCTAGCAAAGCTCAATGAGTCGGAAGCCAAACAGCAGGAGGTGCGGAGAAGAGAAGAGCCCAGGGCCCCGGAGGTGGGGGGAGGCATTAAGGCGGAGGAGCGCAGGTTCAAGGGATAGGTTACGCCCGGGAGGGGGTAACTTCCAAGGGGGTCAGGGAAGACCCCATCTGTTGGAACCGGGATTCGGCCCAACGAGGAGTTCGGACCCCCAAGATGGGTGCAACTCGCGCTTACTGGTCCCTCGGAGCAACTTGACCCGGAAGATCTTAGAACGCTTCCCCTCCCAAGCCAAAAACTGAAGCCGGGCACCTTGAAGAGCTCTGAGAACACACACCAAAGATGACCTGAGGAGAGAGAAGCCAAAAAGAAAGTCCTCTCCAAAGGTGCCTTTAGGGTCTTATTTATAGTTTTTCTTAACTGGTCTGCTGATAGCGGGGTTCCGCCTTTTGGTTTACTAAACGCACCCTAATTTGGTCTGCTAACAACCAAATTCCGCTGTTCCGAAGGGTTACTGGCAGCCCACCAGGGACAGGAGAGTAATTTCACCTTCTTACCCCCCTAGGCGAGTGGCCTGCGAGAGCGCCATTCGCGAGTCTTCTCCCGAGTTTTGCTCGCAAAACTCCCCGAGGCGAGTAGTCCGCGAAGGCACGGCTCGCCTTCCTTCTGACGACAACCATCCATGTCAGGCGTCGCATTCACTCCCCTGCGAGATCGCCCTGGCTCGCCTTGCCTGGCTCTCGCGACTCCTTAGTGGCGAGATGACCATTTCCTGCCTAATTTACTCATCTTCGGGCTTTACTCCCCCAGGCGAACACGGGGTTGTACACAATCCCCGCTCTTTGCGAGATTACTCTAAGCTCTTAAAGAATCATCCAACCCCGGGTGTTCGCCGTCGACTGCTGATCTGTCGGGAATCTTTTCGTGGGTCCCACCTCACAGCTATAAATACCACTCAAGCCGGTGTGACGCGCACCATCATTCCTTCTTCCTCTTTCCTCGCCTCCTTCTACTGTAGCCGACGGAAAATGCCTCTTTCAGAAGAACTTCGAGCTCGCCTGAATGCATCCAAGGCGGGCGAGCTTTCTACCATGGCCAACGCTGCCGCCTGGATGACCCATCAAACCACTCCTCCTTTGCCCCAGATGAAAAAGGTGAAGTCAGTCTGCCTGCATCCAGAGGGAGACGGGACTGTACTGCTGGACTCTCCCCCTGACACCAGGCCCACTGGGGAGGTAAAAGCTATCCTTCTCGCTTACCTTCTCATTTGATTTCCCCAAACCTCTTCTGATCGCAGGGTCCACCTCCTATCGATAAGGGCGCGGCCGAGGATTTGACCGGGGCTCGCCCCTATCCTCCGGCGAGGACTGACCTCGCCAACGGTCAAGCTGCAGGTAAGTTACACATTCTTACCTGCCCAGCTCAATGCCATAACTGATGGCCTTTTCATTCTCCTACTTCTTACAGCCTCCCTTCATGCGACCCCAGGTCGTCAAAATTCGCGACCCCAGTCGCCGATCCCCCCTGATACAACCCTTAACACCCCAGGGTTCCAACTCTTGAGGGGGGAGGGTTTTGGTGGCTTGCGACTGACCAAACCCTTCCTGCCGAGGACGTGACGCGCCACGCTGGTCTAGGGAAGTCCGTCTCGCTTCCCTTCAACAATCTTTTCCAGGGTCGGCCTAGCACTTCTCGCCCGCGTCCTGGTAGGGATTCCACTGCTTCTTATGAGAAAGATCGCTCTCCGCGATAATAAGAAAAGGCTTCGCTAACTGCTAACGCTGTTTAGATTTGCTTGCAAGTGATTCCGAGACCCTCCCCACCGACTCTGACTTTGGGGAGGAGGAGATGTCGCCACTTCCTTTGCCGGAGCAAATGGATGATTTCCTTGGCGGCCCGCGAGACCCCGAGACCATGAAGAAGCGGACTTCGGAACTATTTCAGAAGCAGGGGCGAATACTGTAGGACCTTCACATCCAGGCGAGGCGGGATAGAGAGATTGCCGAGGAGCGGCGCGCCGCTCTATTGGATGAGTGTGCGCGGCTCTGCGCCGAGATGCTGCAAGACCCCAGCGAGGAGGCCACCTCTCCGGGAACGCACCTCGCGCGATTGGATGATTACGCTCGCCTGATTCAACGCGAGGCTCGTGCCGTCCGCGCATATCATTACCCTAGGCTCCCGCCACGGTCAGGAGTGCGGGGTCGAGGTAGGTGGAAATGGATAAAATACTAATTCTCGCTCACACTCCTCCTCCGCCCGGCGAGACCCCCGACAATGCTTGAAAACTTGTTTAATCGTGCTGGACAATCTTGCGAACCTTGTTACCTTTTTACTAACTATTTCTCGCCCACTACCGGGGCTCTCGTGAACTTATTGTTTATTATACGACATGATTGCTTGCAATGCTCGCTATATATCTTTTATTTCCGTTTTCTTTCCTGTTTTCGTATGCAAACCTTGTTTACACTAATCTCGCAAGCTGGTTTCGCTCTCTAATGCCTCTGGGCCTACCTTACGTTCTCGCACGCAATCATCATATGGGGTTTTGCTTAACCGCACCCCCCGCCGCTTCGACTTTTTCCCGCGCTTTTCTTTTTCTATAAATAGGTCCTAGCGCTGAAGCTCACCCACCCCCTTTATCACCTGCTCTTCTTCTTCCTCTACCTGCGAGATCTCGCATTCTCTCCCTCGCGCTCTTTGTTCTTATCGCAGGTTTCTTCAATGGTGGGAGACGCTAGCGAGGCTGAAGGTCGGCTGAAGTGTGCCTGGGCCTTTACCGACCATACTTTCTTCAGCTGTAACCTGACCGAGGAGGAATACCTCGCCGCCGTCGCCGACTTTATCCCGCCGGGGTTCACTGCTCGCTGCCCTGACGAGGATGATGTAATCAACGTCCCCATGAAGGATGAGCTCGCCATCCTTACTGCCCACTTTGGGGTTGGCTTGCGCCTGCCCCTATGGCCAGAGGTTCACCAGGTACCTGCTGATCTTGCTTACTTTCATCTTTCGAAAATTTAAATTCTCGCTTGCGTCTTTAAGACCTCGCTATTTTGCTCGCCAGGTGCTAAAACACTTTGGCGTGATATTGGGTCAGCTGACCCCCAATGCTGTGGCAGTCATCGTCGCATTCACGTGCTACATATGAGAAGAACGCATTGAGTTCAGCTTACCAGTCTTCCGGAAGTTGTTCTCCTTCAGGGCCTACAAGGATGGTACCGCCTACTTTGTGGGCTCGGGGATCAAGGTCGTCGAGACCGTCAACAAGAGCCACTACTGGGCTCAGAAGTTCCTTTTCGTCCAAGGGAACTTCGGAAACGTACCCTTCTCTCCGATCCAGCACGGCGAGAGCACCTACCGCCCTCCGGCTCTCGGCGGCCATGATGCCGCTCTGTTCCAGTTCTTCAACAAGAAGAACTTCGAGGTGGTCCATCTCCGCCGAAACCTCAACTCGGTGCTCCTGGTGCTCCCCGGGGAGGGTATGTACCGCGCTCGTTTCATCTATCTCTTCTTGAGGCTTTCGCTGACTATCTCTAACTGTTAAACCTTTTACAGGTGAGCGAGACCTCCCCGTCCATCCTCCTTACGCGAGCAACAGGTCAATTTCTGCGGGCCTTGCTCTCGCGTCCATGGGAGCGGATGCCTGCCGCGAGATTCCCCGCCCTACTGCTCCGCCTAGCAGGAAAAGGGCTGAGTCGCTTGGTCGCAAGGATCCCTCTTCGCAGCCCTCGCAGAAGAAAATCCCCTCTCACCTGGTAAGGGAAAAAGGCATGCCGAGGCCTCTTCGAGCGAGATCTCCCCGACTGGCCTTCCCGCGGAAAGGGAGGCCAGCGAGCCGATCGAAGAGGTCGCCAGGACCACCCCCCTGCCAGTGCCGATCAACCACTGGAACTTTGGCCTCGGCCAGAGGCACAAGGATGAGGCCGGTGAGCACCTACTATTCTGGAACCCCGAGGTCAACAAGGCCTCAATCTCCACCCTTCTTCCCTCTTGGGTGGAGCAGGCGACCGTTACTGGGCAGGCGTTCTCGCTCTCCTTCGGGCTTTACGACCGCGAGGACGCCTCGGTCTTCAAGACTTAGACCGCACGGACCCTGGCATATGAGAGCGCGCGAGCCCAGCTCTGTTCCTTGGAGCTCGCCCATATGACCGGCCGGCGATGCCTTCAGCTGGAGAGCCATAACGAGGAGCTCACTTTCGCCTACAAAAACTCTGCCACCGAGATCGCGAGCCTAAAGGAGAGTCTGCTCACCTCCGACGAACTTCTCTCCAGCCATCAGGATGGAATGGTAAGTTTTCGAGCCCTCGCCTTCTTCATTCTCTAGCACCGCGCTTCCCCTGGCTTAACCCCTTTCTTCTATACAGGATGCCGAGACCACTAAGGAACTTCGCGCTCGGGTCTTCAGCCTGGAAAAGGAGGTCGCTGGGCTGAAAGCTTATAATCAGGAGTTGATCTGCGCCGCCCTCCCCCCGTCCCCTCGCCGCTTGAAGAATGAGAAGCCAGCCCGGGAGGAAGAATCGCGAGAAGCATCCGTCACTGCGGCCCGGTACATCTTTCGTGCTCTGCAGGGAGCTAGACTGCTATCTGCCGAGGCGGCCGACCTGACGATTGAGGACATGGTCCCAGAGCTGTTCGTGCTAGCCCCGCCGCCTGTGGACAGAGGACTAGCAGTCTGCCGACGATCGCTAAATTTTGTATTTTTATTCTTTTTTGGCTGGCGAGATCGCCGCGACATGTAACACCCCAACTTAGTTTTACCACAAATCAGCAGTCCGGCCGGGCCCCGTGATAAGAAGTAAACTAAGTAACAGTATTTAAATTGATAAAAAAAGCATGCATAAAAGAAAGGTGCTAAACGTGTACTTACAGCGGAAGTAATAAAAGAAACTAAGGGTAAAAGTGTACCTCAAAAATCTGATTTCACAGAGCCACTAATAATGGAAAGAGACAAATACTTGAAATACTGAAATCTTATATATGGTCTGATACATGGAAACATTAGATAATCCTGGTACATGCCCAACATAATAACATTGCACTGAACGGAAAGTTACTGAATGAAAACAAACAAATCAAGGTACACGACAACCGCGTTCATCCTGGGCGCAACACCCCACCTGTGGCTCCTGTAATGAGAAGCCCAAAATGGGTCAGCCCAACTGAAGAGTAAGAAAGACCATTCTTCTTAATGACACTAAAACAATTGAAAGAAACATGTGTGCATACTTTTAAAAATAATATGTTCATGTTATAGAAAAATTATTTACTGTTTTACTATGCATGCTTCTCAAAGCACTATGATTAAGATAAATGTTTGTTCTAATTTCTAAACACCTTATGCATAATTATCCAAGCCTGGAGGGATTGGTTAATCATATTCCCATTTCTGATCTTTTGCTGTTTGCTGAGAATCTGTTTATGCGCATTCTATCGATTCGAGTCCCAACTAACGAACACCCAGGTTCTAATGTCGCACAGACATAATGTCACACAGACATAGACTCGCACCTTCTGAATTTCTAGATGGAGAAAACGTCTCCCTGAGATTGAGGCTCATAAGGTCTACTATGCCCCATGAGTAAGATAGTGCGCCTCTATCTATCACGAAGGAGAAAGTCCCGATCATGCCTCCTAATTAAAACTTTCCGTTATCTGTTGGATTTCAATTTTAATAAAATGACTATTATACACTGTGTTATCTTAACATGTTGAACATAAATTTTTGGATTAACGTGGTCGAACAATATCACAATTATCCTTCTACTATACGAGGGATACAATCTGCGCATATAATTATCTGATATGTCTAACTAAAAAGAATAGAATTTCTTACCGTAGCATTGTGGCGTCCGTACACATGACGAGGTGGCATGATTTCTCTGCTCTGCTGAAATCTACACACTTTAACTCCTTCTAGCTCCCTAGCACGCATAAACTCTCAATTCGCTTACACTAGGGTTTAGAGTCCATGGCATATACGAGTAAGAATAGAGGGAGGGAGTAGTTATTGTTAGCTTTATTAGCGAGTGTTTTTTCCTTCTTTTGTTTCTGGTGTGCTATTAGCATGTATGTTCCTTGTATTGAATGAATTAAGATTTTGCCCGTAACCATTCAACATGGTATCAGAGATGAGAGATCCCGTGCCCTAAATCTCTTCGCACCTGCGCTTCCGCCTCGCCTCGCCTTGCCTCGCTTCCGTCTCGCGGCATCCTCGCTTCCAACCAGCGCTCCTCCAGTGCTCGCCCGACCAGCGCTCGCCCGACCAGCGCTCGCCCAGCTCTCCTCGCTCCTCCAGCGCTACTCCAGCGCTCGCCCGACCAACGCTCGCCTCGCTTCCGCCTCGCGGCAGCCTCGCAGCGTCCAGCTCTCCTCTTCTGCTTCGCCCTCTCCTCATGGCGCCAGAATAAGTCCTCCTTCCCGGCGCCACCTTTCTTGTGATGCTTGCATGGCTGAAACCATTCACCTCTTGATGCCCTAATTTTTTTTTGGGGCTTTCCTCCTATCCGGATTTTTATTCCGTTTTTATCTTTCTCCCCGGATTTCTATTCCGGTTTGCCATGGGATCTAGTGGAATGGATTCTTCCACTATTTCTACCGCTGTTACCCCGGATTCTCTCTCTACCGGTGTTGCCCCGGCTCTCTCTAGTGGTCCTTCTTCATCGGTTTTTTACCGTGGAACCACCGATCACAATACCTCTCAGATCACTACTCTCCGACTCGATGAATCCAATTACCTCTCATGGTCCCGTTCCATCACCCTGGCGCTGAAAAGTCGGCGTCTGTTTGGCTATGTCTCCGGCCACATGAAGGAACCTGACAGGACTTCTCCTGAATGGCAGCAGTGGGAGTCCGAGAATTCCTTGGTTATGTCCTGGCTCACCAACTCCATGCAAGAGTCCATTGCCCGCAACTACCTCTTTCTTGATAGTGCTGCTGATATTTGGCGTCGTGCGGAGTCCACCTACTCTCGTCGTGGCAATGCGGCTCAGATCTTTCAGCTACGCCGCCGGATTAGCTTACTCCGACAGGGTGACCGACCTCCTTCAGCGTATTACTTGGATTTCACGCAACTTTACCAGGAGTATGATCACTTTGATCCCCTTGTATTCGTTAGTCCTATTGACGAGGCGATGGTTCGGGCCAGAGATAATCGCAATCGCATATTTGAGTTTCTTCATGGATTGCATCGCGACTTCGATCAGATCAGTGTTCAGATTCTCGGGCGACCGTTGATTCCTTCCCTTTCTGAGGTCTACAGCATCGTGCAGCAGGAGTTTGATCGTCGTCAGACTCTCCTACCTGACCCTGTGCCAGAGAGCTCTGCTCTGGCTGCTTCTACCCCCTCTCTTCTTGGCACTCGTCCATTCCGTGATCTCAAGTTGAGGAGCTCAGATAAGGATCATCTTATATGTGATTATTGTGGCAAGAATCGCCATACACGGGATACCTGCTTCAAGCTTCATGGGTTCCCTACCCCAAGAGGGGGTGCTTCGCTTCGTGGTGGTCGTGGTTCTGGACGCTCCTCGGGTCGTCATGTTACTCCCCGTGCGGCCCATCTTACTGATGCTACTGCTGATGCATCTCATGGATACTCTGGTACTGATGTCTGTGCTACACCTGGTGGCTTCACGGCAGATGAGATGCTAGCTCTGAGACGCATGATGCAGGGTCTTTCTACAGAGCCTTCTGCCTCTTCCTCCTACGCTCATACAGGACTGCCAGGTGCTCATTTTGCTGTTTCTTCTTCCTCCACCCAATGGGTCATTGACTCTGGGGTCACGGATCATATGACCGGGTCCTCCACAGGTTTTGTTTCCTATACTCCTCTTTCTGGGCGTGATAAGGTGAGTATTGCAGATGGTTCCCTTTCCTCCATTGCTGGAAAGGGAACCATACCCTGCTCCTCCCTCACCTTGTCCTCTGTCCTTCACGTGCCTACCTTTACTCGTAATCTACTTTCCATTAGTCATTTGACCAACTCCATGAATTGCTCTGTGACCTTTCTTCCGTCTTCTTGTGTGTTTCAGGACCTGACGACGGGGAAGGTGATTGGCTCTGGTAGCATGGTGAATGGTCTCTATGTGCTTGACTCTGGCGGCGCTGATTCTTCCCCTCTAGCTCTTCATTCCAGCACTGTTCACCCTCTGTACTCCTGGCATTGTCGCCTGGGACACCCTTCTCTTTCTGTTATGAAACTGTTATTTCCTGCTTTTCCTGCTACTATTTTGAAGTCTTTTGTGTGTGATGTCTGTAGTGTCAACAAACATCATCGTACTTCATTTAAACATGTATCTTTGCCAAGTTCTATTCCATTTGCTGTTATTCATACTGATATCTGGGGCCCATGTTTGCTCCCTTCTATTTCTGGTTGTACGTGGTTTATTACTTTCATTGATTGCTTCTCGCGCACCACATGGTTATATTTGATACGTCGCAAAAGTGATGCGTTCTCCGTTTTTCGACAATTCCATGCCATGATCGCCACCCAATTTCAGTCCAAAATTCAAATTCTTCGCAGTGACAATGGCCGGGAATACATGGATTCTCAGTTTGAGCACTACCTGGCTGACCACGGTATCTTACACCAGACTACCTGTGCGTATTCCCCTGCTCAAAATGGCGTTGCTGAGCGGAAAAATCGTCATTTGTTGGAGGTTGCTCGCTGCCTCTTGTCCACAATGCATCTCCCAAAATTCTATTGGGGAGATGCGGTTCTCACTGCTGCTTACCTCATCAACCGTATGCCCACACGTGTCCTCGGGAACTCTACCCCTTTGGACACGCTGGGGGTGACTCCCACCCACCTTCCTCCTAAAGTGTTTGGCTGTGTTTGCTTTGTTCACATCCATCACCCTCGTCCATCCAAGCTTGATCCACGTGCCCTCAAGTGTGTATTTATTGGGTACTCTCCTACGCAAAAGGGTTACAAGTGTTTTCATCCACCTACACGAAAGGTGTTTGTTAGCATGGATGTCACTTTCCGTGAATCCGAATCGTATTACCCTTTGTCCTCTTCCTCACCATCGGGTGTTCCCTCAGTTTCTTTGCCCATACCTCCACCGTATCCCTCACTTCAGGGGGAGACTTTACCAAAGGAAGTGAGTCCTGCTATTCCAGTGGAGGTGGGCTCTTTTCCTATGTCTCCTCCTGTCTCTCTGGACTCTTCCTCCGCTATGCCTCCACCTCCGACTCTGCAGGTCTATACTCGGCGTGCAAAGGGGACAAGCACACAAGAAACTGCTATGTTACCAGAACAGTCAGTGGAACCTGACTCAGGGCCTTCTGATTTACCGATTGCCCTTCGAAAAGGTATTCGGTCTTGTACCCGCCATCCTCTCTCTAATTATGTATCTTATGATTCTCTATCTACCTCCTATAAGGCCTTTGTCTCCTCTCTTGCTACTTCTTCTATACCTGTGTCATGGCAACAGGCTCTTGAGGTTCCTGTGTGGCGTGAGGCGATGGTTGAGGAAATGAAGGCTCTGGAGAAGAACCATACATGGGATCTAGTCTCTCTTCCCTATGGAAAGAAACCTGTTGGGTGCAAGTGGGTGTTCTCTGTGAAACAGAATCCACAAGGGATTGTTGAGAGATGCAAGGCACGGTTGGTTGCAAGGGGTTATACCCAAACCCAGGGCATTGATTATCAGGAGACATTTGCCCCTGTAGCTAAAATGAATACCATCAGGATATTGGTTTCCGTTGTTGTTTGCAAAAATTGGGATCTTCTGCAGCTTGATGTGAAGAATGCCTTTCTCCATGGTGACTTGGAAGAGGAGGTCTATATGTCTATTCCTCCAGGTCTCACTCCGGCTGGTGCTTCAGGGAAAGTTTGTAGATTGTTGAAGGCTTTATACGGACTAAAGCAGTCCCCAAGAGCATGGTTTGGCCGGTTCCACAAGGCGATGGGGTCGTTAGGGTATTCTCAGAGCAATGCTGACCATACGCTGTTCATCAAACGTAGGCTTGGGAAAATCACTGTTCTTATTGTGTATGTTGATGACATTGTCATAACTGGTGATGATCATGAAGAAATTCAGAATCTGAAGCTGAAGCTTGCCAAAGAGTTTGAGGTCAAGGATCTAGGAAAACTCAAGTACTTCTTGGGAATTGAAGTTGCTAGATCAAAGCAGGGGATCTTTCTCTCTCAGCAGAAATACACGTTAGATCTTCTTGAGAAGATGGGGATGAGTGGATGCAGACCGGCTGATACTCCGATTGAGGCAAATCACCGATTGGGGAGTGATGAGGGAGTGGCGATTGAGGACATTTCAGGGTTCCAAAGGTTAGTGGGGAGGCTGATATATCTTTCTCATACTCGTCCGGATATTTCCTATGCAGTGAGTGTTGTGAGTCAGTACATGCATGCTCCAAAGACACGGCACATGGATGCAGCACTCAGAATTCTTCGGTACCTCAAGTCCTCACCAGGAAGGGGAATCCTGTTTTCCCCGAGTACTGATCTCAAGATTGAAGTTTATACTGATGCTGATTGGGCCGGGTCAGTGGATGATAGGCGATCCACTTCTGGATACTGCTCTTTTGTTGGAGGTAACCTTGTCACTTGGAGGAGCAAGAAGCAACAGGTTGTGGCACGGTCTAGTGCCGAGGCTGAGTTCAGAGCTATGGCTCATGGGGTCTGTGAAGGCTTATGGCTTCGGGCCTTATTGAGCGACCTTGGTCTTGTTGAAGAAGGACCCATCCGTCTATATTGTGACAATAAGTCTGCCATTAGTATCGCTCACAACCCGGTTCGACATGACCGGACGAAACACATTGAGGTGGATCGACACTTCATCAAGGAGAATATTGAAAGGGGAATCATTTGTACTCCTTTTGTGCCCTCCAACGGGCAACTTGCTGACATTCTCACCAAAGGGTTGTGTGTGAATTCCTTTGACCAGATTGTGAACAAGTTGGGCATGTTCAATATCACTCGCCCAACTTGAGGGGGAGTGTTAGCTTTATTAGCGAGTGTTTTTTCCTTCTTTTGTTTCTGGTGTGCTATTAGCATGTATGTTCCTTGTATTCCTCCTCTATATATAGAGGAGCCTCTTATTGAATGAATTAAGATTTTGCCCGTAACCATTCAACAGTTACCCTTGTCAAGAATCGATTTTTACAGAGTCCCGCCACTGAGGGAAAACTCAGATCTCACGAGGGAGTTCCTGAAAATCCTGGAGGAGGAAAACGAAACCCTTATTAGACAAGGAAACGTCCAAAGAAGGAAATAGAAACCACGAAAATGGAAAGACGATCCACTGTACTGAGAGGGAACGTTCACTTGACCAAAACAGTGGTTGCATAGGGCTGACGGGAGCAGAAAAGTGAAAGGGAGGGGACGACGGTTACCTGCGCAGACACAACCGTCGACCTCTGCCTGGGAGGTTCCACTCGGCTGAACAGGGCACACCTTTTGTTGTAGAAAACCACCACAAGACAGGCTGCCGGGAGGACTCTTGATGAGAGTCGAGGAAACCCTTGCTGGGAGGAGTAGAAGAAAGTCTCCACACCAGAGTTCGTCGAGGATTACTGCGAGTGGGGGGGAGGAGTTGACGGGTCTTTACCAGAGGGTGGAGATGGCTCCCACACGTCGGCCGTCGATGACGATCAGGGGGAGGATGCGAGCGCCGACAAACAAAGGAGAAGGAAATCCCTAAATCTCGCTCGGGTCGGGAGGGAGGAAGAAGAGATCGGCGGTTACGTATCTGTCGAGCGCCTGGGAGATAAAAAGGAGGAGACCCGGCGGTTCCTTTTACGCGTGGAAGG
Organism: Dactylorhiza incarnata; assembly: GCA_033032865.1. NCBI lineage: Eukaryota > Viridiplantae > Streptophyta > Magnoliopsida > Asparagales > Orchidaceae > Dactylorhiza > Dactylorhiza incarnata. The sequence goes on along the minus strand of JAWHQI010000444.1, from coordinate 504,297 downwards.
GAAAAGAAACGTCGCATTGCTTCGTTAACGTGGCCCATGGGTAATATAGATTTTTATCTAGTATCTAATCTTTTGCTTTAATTACCGAAAAGTCATACCCCAAGACATCTCTTCTACGCAATTCGTGCTCTCGCGAACCTCTAACATTTCGCCGAAATAAAATTCTATATTCTTGAAAAGAATATCTAATTTACGCTCTATAATAAATCCTTATTTTTTGTACCTTGCCAGGATGCTTACTTGATCAAAATTGCTCGCGGTCGGGCCCTGCAATCAAATTAAATTCGAAATAAATTACGGATGTTACACGACATTTGTTATTGACTAATGAAATAGAAATGAAAATTTTGCCCACTTGTTTATTGCATTCTCGCTTTCTATGCGTGTTGTCGTTTTTCTCGCGTTTATATCACGCTTTACGTCTTTTCTATCGTATTCGCCGTGCTCGCGCCCGCCTACCGCGTAGTCGCCCAGCTTCGGCACAGAACGCGTACTTATAACCGCCTCCTCGCCCTTTTTACCTACCTTAGGGTCGCGGGTTTCAGGATCAACCCTTCAAGTCTCCATCTCGCGGGGAGTGAGCCTTCCACCCTTTTGACTTCGGCGAGCGAGATCCCTACATGGCCTCTCGTACTGTCCTCGGTGATTTGGGTGATCCTTCTTACACCCATCTTTTATGCCAGCGAGTACTCGGCCTGCCCGCCTGGGGTGGCTACTTTGCTGACATCCCCTTCTATGTTTTTGCGAGGACTCTATTTCGCGGGAGGCCTTCTGCCCATAGCACGTGGGACGAGCTCCCCCTTCCCTTGCTGTGCGAGGTCATCCCTTCTCGCCGAGCGAGACGACCCATTTTTGGTAACCTTGCCAGCCTCTCCGTGAGATCAACCTGACCCACCGGCTAGTGAGAGCCCGGCAGCGGAATCATCCGGGGCATTCCAGCACCAAACTTGCTTACTAGCCAGCCTCTCCAGAGATCAACCTGACCCACCGGCTAGTGAGAGCCCGACAGCGGAATCGATCTGGGGCATTCCAGCACCAAACTTGTTTACATGCCAGCCTCTCCAGAGATCAACCTGACCCACCGTCCATGAGAGTCCGGCAGCGAAATCGATCTGGGGCATTCCAGCACCAAACTTGCTTACTTGCCAGCCTCTCCAGAGATCAACCTGACCCACCGTCTACGAGAGCCCGACAGCGGAATCGATCTGGGGCATTCCAGCACCAAATTTGCTTACTTGCCAGCCTCTCCAGAGATCAACCTGACCCACCGGCTAGTGAGAGCCCGACAGCGGAATCGATCTGGGGCATTCCAGCACCAAACTTGCTTACTTGCCAGCCTCTCCAGAGATCAACCTGACCCACCGTCCATGAGAGCCCGGCAGCGGAATCGATCTGGGGCATTCCAGCACCAAACTTGCTTACTTGCCAGCCTCTCCAGAGATCAACCTGACCCACCGTCTACGAGAGCCCGGCAGCGGAATCGATCTGGGGCATTCCAACACCAAACTTGCTTACTTGCCAGCCTCTCCAGAGATCAACCTGACCCACCGTCTATGAGAGCCCGACAACGGAATCGATCTGGGGCACTCAAGCACCAAAGGACTTGCTACCTTGTCAGCCTCTCCAGAGATTAATCTGACCCACCGTCTATGAGAGCCCGACAGAAGAATCGATCTGGGGCACTCAAGCACCAAAGGACTTGCTACCTTGCCAGCCTCTCCAGAGATCAACCTGACCCACCGTCTATGAGAGCCCGGTAGCGGAATTGATCTGGGGCACTCCAGCACCAAAAGACTTGTTACCTTGCCAGCCTCTCCAGAGATCAACCTGACCCACCGTCTACGAGAGCCCGGCAGCGGAATCGATCTGGGGGATTCCACCACCAAACTTGCTTACTTACCAGCCTCTCCAGAGATCAACCCGACCCTCCGTCTATGAGAGCCCGACAACGGAATCGATCTGGGGCATTCCAGCACCAAACTTGCTTACTTGCCAGCCTTTCCAGAGATCAACCTGACCCACCGTCTATGAGAGCCCGGTAGCGGAATCGATCTGGGGCACTCCAGCACCAAAGGACTTGTTACCTTGCCAGCCTCTCCAGAGATCAACCTGACCCACCGTCTACGAGAGCCCGACAGTGGAATCGATCTGGGGCATTCCAGCACCAAACTTGCTTACTTGCCAGCCTCTCCAGAGATCAACCTGGCCCACCGTCTATGAGAGCCCGACAGCGGAATCGATATGGGGCACTCCAGCATCGAACCCATCCTCCAGGTCCCATGGTTAGAAAAAATCAAAAAAGAGATAGTAGATAAAAACAATCATAATTAGGAACCACAAAATCAATCAAACCCCAAAACTTCAAGGGTATAAACGTTTTAAATCGTCCCCACTCCGAGCCCGGCTGAGAGGTATCCCTTCCACATCTTGGAGGTGGTACCCTCCCGACTTGAGTACTTCACTTACAATGTAAGGCCCCTCCCAATTGGGATCAAGCTTTCCTTTCGCGGCCCCTCTCCCCGCCGCATCGACCTTCTTCAGGACCAAGTCCCTTTTCTCGAACTGTTTTACTCTGATATGCTGGTCAAAATATCTGGCCATCCGCCTCTTGACCTCCTCCTGCCGAATGGTGGCGAGATCCCGGAGTTCCTCCACCAGGTCCAAGGATAACCTTTGCTCCTCTTCATTCTCCACCCGCCACTCGTCATCACCTTCCCCGCGGCGACTACCCGGGGAGACTTCACCTCGAATTCTATAGGAAGCACGACCTCGGACCCGTGAGAGAGTTTGAAAGGGGTCTCCCCGGTGGCCGTGTTCGGAGTAGTTCTCAAGGCCCAGAGGACCGAGGGCAGCTGCTCTACCCAGTTGCCCCTGAGGTTCTCGACCTTCTTTTTGAGCAAATTCAGGATTATTTTGTTCGCTGCCTCCACCTGCCCATTGCTCCTCGGGTGGTGGACCGACGCAAACCGAAGATCTATGCTAAGCTGGGTGTAGAAGCTGGCGAACTCATCGCTGGCAAACTGCGGCCCGTTGTCCGTCACTATGGCCAGTGAGAGTCCTTGCCTGCAAATTATTTCACCCCATACAAATTTTTTCACTACTTGGGATGTTACCTTGGCCAGCGCCTTCACCTCCAACCACTTGGAGAAGTAGTCAATCATTACCAGCAGGAACCTTCTCTGACCACTTGCCTGGGGGAAGGGGCCAACCAAATCTAACCCCCATATCGCGAAGGGCCATGGAGCTGTGATGGTCCGGAGCCTCTGGGCTGGGAGAAGCTGAAGTGGAGCGTAGAGCTGACACTTGGAGCACTTCTTTGCGAACTCCGTCGCATCCTTCCTGAGGATAGGCCAGAAATAACCTTGCCTCAGCACCCTTCCTTCCAATGTCCTGCTCCCCGAGTGGCCGCCACACTCCCCCGAATGGATCTCCTCCAGGACCTCCCCCTCTGCTACACAACGGGCGAGGAGTCCTGAGAGGGTCTTACGATACAACCCACCTGCATGCGTGGAATAATAGGCGGATTTGTACCTGCGTCGTCGCTTGTCCACCTCCCCTTCGGGGAACTTCCCCGTTGTTAGGAAGGTGACGATGGGACTCATTCACGACTCTTGCTGGTCTATCTCCATCAGCTCTCCTTCCTCGATGGATGGTCGGAAGAGTTCCGACACCGTCCCTCCTGCTCGGGGACCAAACTTAGCTAGAAGGTCTGCCGGGGTGCTCTCCTCCCTCGGCACATGCCTGATGGAGAAAGTGCGGAACTGCCCGATGACCCCCTTGACCTTCTCCAGGTAGCGCTGGAGGGTTGGTTCCTTTGCCTCGAACTCCCCCCTCATCTGGCACGCCACCACCATGGAGTCCGTCGAGACCTCCACGTCTTGCACACCCAACTCCCGGGCCAGCCGCAGGCCTGCTATCACCGCCTCGTACTCAGCCTGGTTGTTGGTGATTGGGAAATGAATGCTGATGGCCTGCTCAATCCTTGTCCCTTGGGGGCTCACCAAGATAACTCCCCCCCCCCCCCCCCCCCCCCCAAAGGAGTGCTTCCCTGATGCCCCATCTACTAACATCTTCCAAGCCTCCGAGTAGGGCGCCTCCTGATCCTCCACCTCAATCACGTAGTCCGCCAGGAAATCTGTCACTACCTGTGCCTTTATTGATAGCCTGTGTACAAACGAGATATCAAACTCGCTCAACTCCACGGACCACTTGGCCAACCTTCCCGAGTGCTCTACCCCTTCCATGATGTTGCGAAGGGGGTGGTCGGTCACCACCTTGATTGAATGTGCTTGGAAATAAGGCCGGAGATTCCGGGCCGACACCACCAAGACGAAGGCCAACTTCTCTAGGATAGGGTACCGGAGCTCCGCCTTCCTCAGCACTCGGCTGACGTAGTAGATTGGGAGTTGCCTTCTGCCTTCTTCCCGGATCAGTACTGAACTTACTGCCTCGGATCCTACCCCCAGGTATAAGGATAGATCCTCCCCCTGCCTCGGCCCCTGGAGCAGAGGAACCTGAGTGAGCTTCCCCTTCAACGCTTGGAAAGCTTCCTCACACTCCGAGGTCCATTCAAATTTTTGATTCTCTCTCAGCACCTTGAAGAAGGGTGCACACTTCTCTCCCGCCCGGGAGAGGAATCTACTGAGTCCGACCAACTTCCCCGTGAGACGCTGAACCTCCTTGACATTTCTTGGCGATCCCAGTTCCATAATGGCCTTGACTTTATCTGGATTAGGCTCCACCCCGGCTGGGGTGATCAAGTGACCTAGGAACTTCCCCCGGCTAGCCCCGAAGACACACTTATGGGGATTGAGTTTCATTTTGTACTTTCGCAAAGTCCCAAAAGTCTCCCCGAGGTCCCGGAGGTGAGATTCGAGGTCTCGGCTTTTGATCATGAGATCATCTACATAGACCTCCAGGTTCCTTCCTTTTTGTTCTCGGAAGACCCTATCCATCATCCGCTGATACGTTGTCCCTGCATTTTTTTAGCCCAACTGACATCATTTTATAGCAATAGCACCCATCCCCGGTGATGAAGGAGACATCCTTGATGTCGGGGGGGGGGGGGGGGGGGGGGGGGGGGGGGGGGGGGGGAGGGGCATGTGGATCTGATGATAACTTGAAAAAGTATCTAAAAAAGACATCATAGAGAAACCGACGGCTGAATCAACCAGCGCGTTGATTCTAGGCAAGAGGTAGCAATCTTTGGGGCATGATTTATTAAGCAAAGAAAAGTCAACGCACATTCTCCACTTACCTCCTCCCTTCTTTACCATTTCCACATTAGAGACCCAACCAGGATACTGGATCTCCGATACAAAACCTGCTTGGAGGAGCTTGCCCACCTCCTCTCGGATGGGCCCTTCCATCTTTTCAGCTATGACCCTCTTCTTTTGACGGATGGGGCGAGTGCCGGGATCGAGGTTGAGGCGATGGCAAGCCATATCCGCATCAATCCCGGGCATCTCCGCGGCACTCCATGCGAAGACGTCCACATTCTCCTGGACGCAGGCCAGGATCTGCTTCTGCTCCCCCGGGCTGAGCTCCCCGCTGATTTTGACCTTTTCCACCACCCCTGCTCGGGTCATGACTTCGAGCTCCACGACTTCATCTACGGCCTCCAGCCGGGATTGCTCCCCCCAATCACCCTCCTCCTTGTCGCAAGCTAGCGCTTCGACCTCCCTCTTTCTCCCTTCTCGAACTTCCATCAACCCTTCCGCCCCTTCCTCCTGGGCCTCCTTTTCTTCTTCTTTTTCCTCCTCTCCTTCCTCTTCGAGCCTCGCCGGCTCCCCCATCTCTCGATCCCACTCTTCCGCCTCGGCCATCCAGGAGATGGTGTTCACGGCAGTCACATAGCACTGTCGGGCCATCTTCGGATCTCCCCTTATCCGGTCTTGGACTCCTCCCGCGCTGAACTTAAGGCATTGGTGGAAAGTGGAGGGGACGCAGCGGAACGCGCTGATGAGCGGGCCGTCCAAAGATGGCACTGTAGCTGCTGAGAGCGTCCACTATGACGAAACGACAATTCCTGGACTGCCCCCCCCCCCCCCCCCCCCCCCCCCCCCCCAAGACTACATGGAGCCCCACTCCCCCTTCTACCTCCTTCCTTTCCCCGGAGAACCCAAACAACGGGCCATCCGAGGCCAACACCCTCCGTGCCTCCACCTGCATCTCGTCAAACGCCTTTTTGAAGATGACGTTGACCGAGCTCCCGTTATCCACAAGGATCCGAGAGACGGTGAAGTTCTCGATCGCTGTTTGAATGACCAGCGCATCGCAGGATGGGTTTTCATGACCCGGCATGTCCTTCTGAGTGAATGAGTTCTTCTCCGCTCGGGGTGGGGATAGGGATGTCGAAGCCACGCTACAACAGTACATGGTATGGAGGTTGGCCTTCCGGGTCGCCTCAATCCCTACCCCCTCATGGATCACCCTGATTCCTCCTCGGGTCCCCACGTCGACCCGGTCTTCACACCTCTCATCCTCCTCATCCTGAGGTAGGACCTCCTTAATCCTCACCGCTCGCTGCTCCCGCGACGCCGGTCCCCTCTCACTTCTAGGAACTCCGGGCAGGTGGCCGTTGCGTGCCCTTCCTCCTGATGGAAGGGGGGGTGGTCCTGGCGACCTCTTCGATCGGCTCGCTGGCCTCCCTTTCCGCGGGAAGGCCAGTCGGGGAGATCTCGCTCGAAGAGGCCTCGGCATGCCCTTTTCCCTTACCAGATGAGAGGGGATTCTTCTTCTTCTTCTGCGAGGGCTGCGAAGAGGATCCTTGTGACCAGGGGACTCAGCCCTTTTCCTGCTAGGCGTAGCAGTAGGGCGGGGAATCTCGCGGCAGGCATCCGCTCCCATGGACGCGAGAGCAAGGCCCGCAGAAATTGACATGTTTCTCGCGTAAGGAGGATGGACGGGGAGGTCTCGCTCACCTGTAAAAGGTTTAACAGTTAGAGATAGTCAGCGAAAGCCTCAAGAAGAGATAGATGAAGCGAGCGCGGTATATACCCTCCCCGGGGAGCACCGGGAGAAGCGAGTTGAGGTTTCAGCGGAGATGGACCACCTTGAAGTTCTTGTTGAAGAACTGGAACAGAGCGGCATCATGGCCTCCCCCCTCAACAGAGCGGCATCTGGCCGACCCTGGAAAAGATTGTTGTAGGGAAGCGAGACGGACTTCCCTAAACCAGCGTAGCGCGTCACGTCCTCGGCAGGAAGGGTTGTGGTCAGTCGCGAGCCACCAGAACCCTCCCCCCTCAAGAGTTGGAACCCCGGGGTGTTAAGGGTTGTATCAGGGGGGATCGGCGACCGGGGTCGCGAATTTTGACGACCTGGGGTCGCATGAAGGGAGGCTGTAAGAAGTAGGAGAATGAAAAGGCCATCAGTTAGGGCATTGAGCTGGGCAGGTAAGAATGTGTAACTTACCTGCAGCTTGACCGTTGGCGAGGTCTGTCCTCGCCGGAGGATCGGGGCGAGCCCCGGTCAAATCCTCGCCCGCGCCCTTATTGATAGGAGGGGGACCCTGCGATCAGAAGAGGTTTGGGGAAATCAAATGAGAAGGTAAGCAAGAAGGATAGCTTTTACCTCCCCAGTGGGCCTGGTGTCAGGGGGAGAGTCCAGCAGTACAGTCCCGTCTCCCTCTGGATGCAGGCAGACTGACTTCACCTTTTTCATCTGGGGCAAAGGAGGAGTGGTCTGACGGGTCATCCAGGCGGCGGCGTTGGCCATGGTAGAAAGCTCGCCCTCCTTGGATGCATTCAGGAGAGCTCGAAGTTCTTCTGAAAGAGGCATTTTCCGGCGGCTACAGTAGAAGGAGGCGAGGAAAGAGGAAGAAGGAATGATGGTGCGCGTCACACCGGCTTGAGTGGTATTTATAGCTGTGAGGTGGGACCCACAAAAAGATTTCCGACAGATCAGCAGTCGCCGCCGAACACCCGGGGTTGGATGATTCTTTACGAACTTAGAGTAATCTCGCAAAGAGCGGGGATTGTGTACAACCCCGTGTTCGCCTGGGGGAGTAAGGCCCGAAGATGAGTAAATTAGGCAGGAAATGGTCATCTCGCCACTAAGGAGTCGCGAGAGCCAGGCAAAGCGAGCCAGGGCGATCTCGCAGGGGAGTGAATGCGAGGCCTGACTTGGATGGTTGTCGTCAGAAGGAAGGCGAGCCGTGCCTTCGCGGACTGCTCGCCTCGGGGAGTTTTGTGAGCAAAATTCGCGAGAAGACTCGCGAGGAGACTCGCGAGTGGCACTCTGGCAGGCCACTCGCCGGGGGGGGGGGGGGGTAAGGAGGTGAAATTACCCTCCTGCCCCTGGTGGGCTGCCAGTAACCCTTCGGAACAACGGAGTTTGGTTGTTAGCAGACCAAATTGGGGTGCGTTTAGTAAAATCCAAAGGCGGAACCCCGCTATCAGCAGACCAGTTCAGAAAAACTATAAATAAGACCCTGAGGGCACCTTTGGAGAGGACTTCCTTTTTGGCTTCTCTCTCCTCAGGTCATCTTTGGTGGGTGTTCTCAGAGCTTTCCAAGGTGCCCGGCTTCAGTTTTTGGCTTGGGAGGGGAAACGCTCTAAGATCTTCCGGGTGTGTGGTGGGACCTCCGCACTGTCGCCAAGGGTCTAAGTTCTAAGCCTTCAGTCAAGTTGCTCCGAGGGATCAGTAAGCGCGAGTTGCACCCATCTTTGGGGTCCGAACTCCTCGTTGGGCCGAATCCCGGTTCCATCCATTTTTGAGGCGAGCAGTCCGCGAAGGCACGACTCGCCTTCCTTCTGACGACAACCATCCAAGTCAGGCCTCGCATTCACTCCCCTGCGAGATCGCCCTGGCTCGCCTTGCCTGGCTCTCGCGACTCCTTAGTGGCGAGATGACCATTTCTTCCTAATTTACTCATCTTCGGGCCTTACTCCCCCAGGCGAACACGGGATTGTACACTTACAATCCGGGCTTGAGTATGGGTCACTTTAATGTTTCAATTAAAATTCTAATTATTTTCTCTGCCAGCAGAAATTATATAACAAGGTGCTTGTAAGGTGTTCTTGAACGGTTTTTCCAGGTTTCAACGACGTAAAAGTGATTTTAACTGCCTTATATTACTTTCTTATCGGCCTACAAATTGAAGAACCTTGACGATCTAAGATTTGAATGTTCCCTCTTCCATTTGAACACCAATTCGATATTTGACTTAATATTACCTGCATCCTACCTCCTACGATTTTCCGTTTTGTATAGGGAAAATATTGAACATTGTTGATAGATCAATAATGGAAATGAAAGATTTCAATTTTCATTATGTTAGTATGCACTTCTAAACATTAGTTAGAAAAATATTATAACCGTCGGGAATTTGTTTTGGTGCCTTAATTTCTACAGTAACTCTCTTTTGTTTGCAGCAATATTGTCATTGCTTTTTCCAACCTGCAGAATGACTTCCAATGCTTAGTTTTTGGATAATGTTGTCGCTCTAGTTCTGAAAATGGTATTTATTCATATATATATATGAAATAATTACCCAAACCTCCCCCATAAGTTAGCATAATTACTGAGAGCACTCCTCTTGTTTTCGAAATTACCAAAAACTCCACTTAAGTTTTCATTTCATTACAAAAACATCCCTTGGACTTTTCATTTTGTAACATCCATGAAGAAAACCCCCCCTGGACACTGTACACCGAGGGGGGTATTTTTGTGCATGGATGTTATGAAATGAGAACTTCAGGTGAGATTTTTGTAATGAAATGAAAACTTTAGGGGAAGTTTTTGTAATTTCGAAAATAAGATGGGCGCGGTCAGTAATTTAGCAAAGTTAGAGGTGAGGTCCCGGTAAATGGCCCTATATCTATATATAAGCAAATTCATTTGGGATTTTTACAATGCTGAGTTTCTGGATAATGTTTTCACTCTAGTTCTTAAAGTGGTATTTGTTGGAAAATCCCAAATCTTTACATATATTTTCACATGTACAAATACACAGGAAGAATACATATATATAGGAGAGAGAGTGAGACAGAAAAACCTATACATGATGTGGGACTAAAGAGAAGAAGGATTAAATGGGCCTGTATATGGGCCTATTACATGAATTTTTCTAACAGTATTTATGCACACACACAAACATATATATATGCACACTATTAATAATATATATAAGGCAAATTCATTTCTTATTTGTACAGGTTCCATCACTACCAAGGAGCTGGGAACCGTGATGAGATCATTAGGTCAAAACCCCACGGAGTCCGAGCTCCAGGACATGATCAACGAAGTTGATGCCGATGGTAACGGAAGCATTGATTTCCCCGAGTTCCTAAACCTCATGGCTCGCAAAATGAAGGACACTGATTCCGAGGAGGAGCTCAAGGAGGCATTTCGAGTCTTCGATAAGGACCAGAACGGTTTCATATCCGCAGCCGAGCTCCGCCATGTTATGACCAACCTTGGGGAGAAGCTGACCGACGAGGAGGTCGACGAGATGATACGCGAGGCTGATGTGGATGGAGACGGACAAATCAACTACGACGAGTTCGTCAGGGTTATGATGGCCAAGTGAGGAACTTTATTTCGCCATCCTTTTGTTTATAATGCACACAAAAATAAGTTGAGAAAGATAACTAGAAGTAGTTCTTCTGACTTCTGTCTTGTAGCTTCTGCTCTTTCTTATACTTATTACAACATAAAATCAACTATTCTCAAAGTTTCTTGGGAGTAATACTTTGCTGCTCCAACTTAACTACATAGTTTCTATATTTTGATTGTTATTATTATATAGTTGAAATCATTGTAGAATTACAATTTTGTTTCAAAGGTGGAGACAGAATAAATTTTTTTCTTTTGAGGAACTATTTAAGAAGAAATATGCAGGAGACGGGCGAAGGCGGCGAGCAGGATGCGGTCGTCAGTTAGCGGCAGTCCCCGCACACCTACAAAACTGCGCTCGTGTTGCAGCAAAGATGTCTTCTCCGGACGCTGCACCATCTTATGAGCATGAAACTTGTTTGCTCCTGAAAGCAAAAAATCTACGTGCGGGCGAACTCGAACCTGACTTGTTAAAACACGAAATTGGCCAGAGCTTAATGGTGTTCTAATATTGCAGCTGTTTATAGTTGGGTTTTGTGAATGTGATGGGTTTTTTCTGTGTGCTGGTTTTGTGTGTAATGTTTGTATTAATGCAATAATATTAGTGTTTTGGTATTTTATGGTAATAAATATTGGCAGTAACTATATGCAGTCCGACTTCAGCTATATGCAGGCTGTGCAATTTGAAAATGGCTATATGCAGGCTAATTCTTGAACGAGTTCACAATTCCTATAGATTTATAGACTTATAGTTTGACCTGCATTTATCCTTGGACTGCATACAGCCGAAATTGTGATGGGTATTTTGTCTGTACTGGATTTTTGTGGGAAATATTATAAGCACTTCATTAATGGCACACCATAAAACACTCAAAATAACATTCAAATCCTAATATTCTAACGTGCAGCCCTCCTTCGACTCCGGTGGAAGAGAAGATGGAAGGATGTACGTTTTGCTCGCGCCTCTTTCTAGCCGGTAATGGCGATGAGTGTCTGCTGGAAATGAGTCAGAGCGCAGCTGGTGCAGAAATTGTCGTCTCTAATACGGGACTCGACCGTCTGAAGAAGATAAGATGCCACTTAGATGTTTCTCTTTTTTATACAATCAAAGGAATTTACCTGCAAATTGGGAAGTAAGAATGTTCTTCTATAGAGAGTATTGTTGTGACATTTATCTTGAACACATAAATCAAGCTTTGCCGCCGGAAGCAACGAAGAAGAAGATAAACATTCTTCAATAAAATCGAAATTCTAACAATTTCGAAATTTCGGTGTGAAGAAATGTAATGCAAAATCAAAATTTTGAAATTTGTCTGTCGTCAACGCGCCGGTGTGAAAATAACCAATTTTGATGTGTTATTAAAGTTTGGCGGCCAATAGCCAATAGCGTTGTGCGTATAACATTGCCTTTGTTTGTGTGTAATGTTTGTATTAATGCAATGATAATACAACAGCAACAACAGAACCCATAGAGTCCCCAATCGTTGGGGGCATGGGCGGGGGGAGATTGGAAACAGATCTAACCTTTGGCACTGTGCACAAAGTGGCTTCTCTCAGAGGAGAAAGACCTGACCTTTGACAATAAATGCACAAAGTGGCCGCTCACAAAGTACCACTGAAATGGTGGCCCCCTATACAGTCGCAGTAATAACAGTGTTTAAATATTATGTATTGTGTATTTAATATTTATGTGTTATATCATCATTGTGGTTGTTTCTAGGTGGGTTTTCTGCATGTAATGGGTTTTTTGTAAATACTTGTTTTTGTGTGGCTATGTATTAGTGTGATAATAATAGTGTTTTTTGCTTTTTTGGGTGATAAATAATATGTATTGTGTATTTAATATTTGTATTATATTTTAAATTATTTATAGAAGGGTTGTATAATGATGTTTCATATTCTAAAGAAAAAAATTTAGGTAGATTTCTCTCACCTAAGATCACGGTGAGAGGAACACATCTAAGTTGTTGGTTCTCCATGATTGATCAAAATACTGCCGTATTTTTGAATTAAAAAATACTGTCAGTATTTTTAGATAGCAGATCTGCCATAAAATCTGTGATCATACGGCTGTATTTATCCCCCACCTAAAACTAGGTGAGACAACGCACCTAAGTATTTCTCTATTCTAAAACACCAATACATAATTGTTATGTAGCACATCTCATGAGCTGAATTTTTGTCGGCGTCCGAAATTTGAAATCTCGCCCTGCTCTCTTCGCATTGTCTTTAGTGGAGTTTTTATTACTACGTATTTCACACCAGTTCATCCTCCTTGAACACCGTGTCTCTTTTTTCAAAAAAATTTGGTACGTCGGACGTACCGTTCTCATGTGCACATTTAAATCGAAACCTTTCCTTCCTCCACTCTCCTCTCCCCGCTCAGTGGGGTTTTAGCTCGCTCGGCTCAGGTTTGTCATTATCGATCAGCTCATGTCTGCCTTACCACCTGTCCTGGTCTTCTTCCTCATGTTTTTGCATCACCTTCTTTCCACTAGTGCTCTCAGCTCAGGTTTGTCATTACCGCTCAGCTCATGCTTTCCCTTATCGCTCCCTCCTTGTCTTCTTCCTCACGTTTTTGCATCTCCTTCTTTCCATTAGTGCTCCGGAGCAGCTTTTGTTCAGGCTCACTCACTCCCTCGCTGCAACAAACCCATCTGAAATGTCAAAATAACCTACCAAATCATGCAGCAGGTGTACGAGAAAACATGAGCTAATAATTTTGGCAATGTGAATCTTTAATCTTTATTCTCCTTTGTTGTTCTAGTTTCATTCAAGTACTACTTGGACCCATCCGCCGGACAAGTAAAGATTTCTCTCTCTATTGGTCTACTTGGACCCATCCACCAGACAAGTACCGGTCACCACATCTTCACCATCAACATAGCCACGTGAGTTGGAAAAAAATGTTGATGCGTGCAACGCACCTTAGATCACCGTGCACGACCCCGATCCCACCATATATTTTCGCCAACATGAATTTTTGCGCATGATTGATCTAAAATACAATCACTTTTCAATACGACAGTATTACACAAATACGACCGTATATTTTCGCAATACTCTAACCGTGGAAATCATAGATGATACGATTGTATTTGCCCGCGCACGGTGATCTACTATGATCACTGTGGGTTACCCGTACCTAAATATCTCTACAAGAGTTGTCCGTCATAGGACAGGACTGTCATTCCGCTCTTCCGCTCGACTAACTAATCCGTCTGAAACGCCAAAACAACCTACCAAATCATGCGGCAGACGTATGAGAAAACAATTTTGGCAATGTGAGTCTTTAATCTTTATTCTCCTTTGGCAATGTGTAACACACCTTAGATCACCGTGCACGACCCCCGATCCCACCGTATATTTCCGCCAACACAAATTTTCGTGCATGATCGATCTAAAATACGACCACTTTTCAATACGACCGTTTATTTTCGCAAATACTCTTAACCGTTGAAATCATAAATCATACGATTTTATTTGTTCCCGCACACAGTGATCTACTATGATCAATGCGGATTACTCAGTACCTAAATATCTCTCTGTCTGTCATAAGACAAGACTATCATTCCGCTCGACCAACTACGAAACAAACATTTTTTGTGTAGGCTGAGCGTATATTTGCTCGGTGCGGGATAAGGCCGGAAACGTGGGGGGAATTTTTTTCGGGTGGTCGTCTAATCAAAAATTTAGAGGATTTTTATATATATATATTTTCGGCTGGTCGTCCAATCGGCCAACAACTTCGATCGCTCATGCTGTTACTTCTCATCTCCGTCGCATGGCACTGCCGCCGATGAACTTCCGCCACCTCAACTCCTCCCCTTCTCTGTTGCAGACCCGCCTCACCCACGGCCACCTTCTCAAGTCCGGCCTCGCCTCCGACGCCCGCCTCGCCGCAAAAGTCATTTCCCTCTACGCCGGCCACCTCTCCTTCGCCGACGCCACCGCTCATATCAACCCTCTCCCAACTCCGACGCCTTCTCCTCCCTCATATCAACCCTCTCCCGCTCCTCCTCTCCTTCTCTCTCCCTCTCTCTCCTCCCGCACATGCTAATCCTCCGCCTCCCGCTCGACCCCTTCGTTCTCCCCGCCGCTCTCAGAGCGTGCGCCGCCGTTTCCTCCCTCAGCACCGGAAAAAAGCTCCACGCCCTCGCCATTGTCTCCTTCCTTTCCGATGATCCCTTCGTTTTATCCTCCCTCCTCCATTTCTACCTTAAGTGCGGCGCCCGAATTGACGCCCACAAACTGTTTGACAGAATGCCCCAGCCAACCCTCGTGGCCTACAGCGCCATGCTCGCCGACGCTGCCGCTCGCGGCAGCGTTCCCGCCGCCGACCAACTCCTGGTTCGGATGCGGAGGTCTGGGGTGGAGCCTAACACGGTCTCCTGGAATGGCCTCATCGCAGGCTTTCGACGAAGCGGGCATCCCCGCGAAGCGCTATCCGTGCTGCAAAAAATGCATTTTGAGGGCTGCGGTCTTGATAACGTCGGTGTCTCCAGCGCCCTTCCTGCGGCCGGAGATATCGACGATGCTCGTGCCGGTTCTCAAATTCATGGCTGCAGCATCAAGCGCGGTTTCGAGGACGATGAATGCGTGGTGAGCGCGCTCATCGACATGTATGGGAAGTGCCGGGCGGTGGAACAGATGAGCAGAGTGTTTGATGAAGTTGGCTGCGTGGACGTCGGGTCTTGCAATGCGATCGTCGCCGGGCTCGCGCGTAATGGTCGTGCCGACGAAGCTCTGATGAGATTTAAGATGTTTCGGGATCACGGCATCGAGCTTAATGTCGTGTCGTGGACCTCCATTGTCGCCTGCTGCGCTCAAAATGGGAAAGATGTGGAGGCGATGGAGTTCTTCAGGGGGATGCAGGACGCCGGCGTACGCCCGAACTCCATCACCATCCCCTGCCTGCTGCCCGCGTGCGCCAACATTGCCGCTTTAATGAACGGAAAATCAGTCCACTGCTTCTCTCTTCGAAGCGGCTTTTGGCACGACGTGTACGTCGGCAGCGCTCTCGTCGACATGTACGCAAAGTGCGGTAGAATCAGAGAATCCAGAGTCGTCTTCGACGCCCTGCCTGCAAAGAATGTCGTGTCATGGAACGCGATGCTGGGCGGCTACGCTATGCACGGAAGAGCAATCGAAGCCATTGCTCTTTTCTCTTCGATGGAAGCCGCCAAACAAAAACCCGACTCCATTAGCTTCACCTGCATTTTATCTTCCTGCAGTCAGGCGGGATTGAACGACGAAGGATGGCGGTTTTTTTATAAGATGGAGAGGGAATATGGAATTGCGACCAGGACGGAGCACTACGCGTGCGTGGTGAGTCTCCTAAGCCGGGCTGGTAAGCTCAACGAAGCTTATAAATTTATAGGGGAGATGCCGTTTTCGCCCGATGCGTGTATTTGGGGCGCACTTCTGAGTGCTTGTAGGGTGCATGGAAATGTGATTCTTGGTGAAATTGCCGCGGAGAATTTGTTTAAACTCGAGCCGCATAATGCGGGGAACTATGTTCTGCTATCGAATATTTACGCTGCGAAAGGGATATGGGATGGGGTGGATAGAGTGAGGAATGAGATGAGGAGATTGGGGGTGAGTAAGAACCCAGGCTGCAGCTGGATTGAGATCAAAAACAAGGTACACATGCTTCTCGCCGGAGACAAATCTCACGCGGAAATGAAACGTATTGTCGAGAGATTGGAAAAACTTGGCGTCGAGATGAAGAAGCTCGGTTATCGGCCGAGCACCGGCTTCGCCTTGCGTGATGTGGAGGAGCAGGATAAGGAGCAGATTCTTTGCGGGCACAGCGAGAAGTTGGCCGTGGGATTGGGGCTCGTGAGCACGAATCCGGGGACTCCGCTCCGGGTTATAAAGAATCTTAGGATATGCGGCGACTGCCATGTTGTTATAAAGTTCATTTCGGGATTTGAAGGGAGGGAGATACTTGTTAGAGATACTAATAGATTTCATCTTTTCAAAGAAGGGGAGTGTTCTTGTGGAGATTATTGGTGAAGACAATATCTTTTTTTATCTTTTTTAGGGTTCAGGACGACAACTATACCGTTGGATGGACACGTTTAAATTTGTCGGTATTGATGCATTGTTGCAGTTATGGTTCAGTCGTTCGTTAATGAAATCGGAATGGATACCAGAATTTATTTAAGAGCGTGATATAGTTACGGTTCAAACTTCATCCTAAGGCTCTGGCTGGCGTAGCGTCACGGCGTTGGTATTCCACAGATTTAGCTGCCGTCCCAGGCATTTGCTGTAACATCCCTTTTTTGAAATAGATACCCCTTGAGTGACATGTGTCACTTTGGGCTGGTTTGGACTAGGTAGTAGGCTTAGGACCCTAAGGTGATCATGGATGAGTCACTAGTACCATAAGTGGTTTGATTATTCAACACCAAAGAGTTAAGTCAAACTTAGCTCAATTCGGTCAACCTTGTCTAATCTTAGCCCCAATTGAACTCCAATTGATCAAATTGATCTCACCATAACTTGGTAGACACCATGAGGAGTCAATGAAGTCATGACCAACATGAGTGGGCTTGCCACATCATCAATTTTGAGCTTTGTCAACTCTAGGTCAGCCTTAACCCATTTAGCCCCAATTGGACCCAATTGGTCTTCCTTGGCCAAATTGGCCCCACCATGCCCTAATGTACATCATAAGGAGTCATGGAACTCATGACCATCATGTGGGGCACGCCACATCATCAATTTGATCAAAGTCAACCCTAAAGTCAACATTGGTCATATAAGCCCCAAATTGAATTTCAAGAGCCAAAACCCAATTCCATTGGGCCCATTTCAGACATCCAATGCTAATTACATAAGTTGTCACCACTGATTTGACATGTAGCACACATGCAAGGGCAAAGTGGTCATTTACCATAAGCTTTACCCGTGGAGACAAAGCTAGCCATGGAGGAGGCCACTTCGAGCTTGATTAAGCTCCCAATACCTGAAAAAGGGCCTCCCCCCATTGATTCCAGTCGACAAACAATATAGGAGGGACACTTGGAGCCAAGGAGGAGCATCCAATGCTCATACCCCCCCCCCCCCCCCCCCCCCCCCCCCCTTATGGCAATACCCTATTTAGCTCTCTGTTCTCCCATTTGAATCTTTCATCACCTTCCTTACCTCTGAAGAAGTGGATCCATCACTTTTCCTGGAGAAATCGAGCTCAGGAGCTGAAGTTGGAGCATAGTCGACTCTCGTCGGGACGAAGGTGGTGGTGGTGTTGGCCAACCAATATAGTGCTCATGCAGCTATTCGGAGCCCTTTTAATGGGCTCCAGGTCAGCTCAATCTCCTCCCTTGGCTGTAGGAAGAAGATGAGCAACATCCACTTGATCTGCTTCAAGATTCGTGCGGATTTTGAAATTAAACTATAGGATTATTTATTCCATTCTGTCACACTAGACCAGTCTTGTTCAAAGACATTTTGAGGCATGTTACTGTTAGATCCAGACCTTGGGCTCAACATGAAAGTTGTAGCCCTTGGTCGGCGCTTTCCAAAATGTATAAGCACATTTTCTGATGTTACCTGTAGCTCCCTAAAATTAAGTTCTAAAATGTTGTCACATAAACCTTAGGGATTTTATATTTTGTGATTTTTTTTCTCTGCACGCAACTCTGATGACTATGAAATTTTGAACAGGCATGTTAGATATCATAATAAACAACCCCTGAAAGTTTCATAATTTTTTAGTGAATATTTTTCTATAATTTTAGTAAATATTTGATAATTATAAATGTGTGATATGATTGAAATAATTAAGCCTTTCCCTTGAGATAAAATTATGAAATTTTGTACACACCCTTGCATGCATGATATCAACCTAGGGTTGAAGTTTCATGTCATTTGGGACTGACTTCATAAGTGTTTACTCACTTGAGTGATTTTAGTACAATGCCCTTATTTTAAGGCAATTGTTAACTACACCCCAATTTTGGCTATCCGCAACCCTTTTATATGAAGTAATACGCATTTTTTTGGAAATACGCCTTGTACAAGCATTTTTAGGAAAAATGTTCAACACAAAAGTTGTAGATATCGTCGATATATACAACTTTCGTGTTGAACACTTTTGCTAAAAATGCACGCACAAGACGTATTGCCGCCCGAATTGAAACATGGGCGTAACTATAACGAATTTTTGGAAATACGCATTGTGCATGCATTTTTAAGAAAAATGTTCAACACGAAAGTTGTAGATCTCGACGATATCTACAACTTTCGTGTTGAACACTTTTCCTAAAAATGCTTGTACAATGCGTATTTCCAAAAAAACGCGTAATACTTCATATAAAAGGGTTGCGGATAGCCAAAACTGGGGTGCGGTTAACAATTGCCTATTTTAAATGTGTCATACTTCTACAAGTCATCTTAGAATAAATATTTGACTGACTTAAAGACACATGCAGACCAAGTGATCAACATGAAAGTTGTATCCCTTAGTCTTAGCTTCACAAATTGGGGTGACACATTTTCTGGAGATGACTAGAACTCCCAAGGGAATTAATTTAATTTTTGTCACATTAAACTATAGGAAAATGATATTAAGTGTATAATTCCATAATTAGTACTATGATGGTTATGAAGTTTTAACCATGAGTGACTAATGTCATATTGAACATCTCCAGAGAGTTTGGTAATTTTTAGAAAACATTTTTATAATATTTTATCAAACATTTACTTGTTTCATGAGATTTGTATTAATGAAATAATTATGCCTATTTGATGAAAATAAATTATGAAATTTTGTTCAAGCCCTGATTATCATAATAACATTCTTTCAAAGAAATTCCAAAACAATTGGATCTGATTTTGGTAGAAATCCCCAAGTATGGAAGAATGTAAAGCTATGATAATATTATGTTAATTTAAATGTGTCACATTTGATTAGTCACATTGAATTGTCATTAAAGGTAACTTAGAGAAATATGTAGATCAAATGTCCAACATGAAAGTTGTAGCCCTTGATCGGAGCTTTCCAAATTGTGATTGCTCATTTTCTGGTGAGGCCTGCAGCTCCCAGGAATGAATTTCTAATTCACTGTCAAACTAAGTATAGGAAAAATGTATTATGTGTATAAATTTTAGAATATTACTCCAATGACCTTGAAATTTAATATACATGTGTTTGAGGATATATTAAACATATCCATAGGTTTCATAATTTTTGGAAAATATTTTTCTAAATTTTTTGGAAGTATCTATGATTATTAAAGGGAGTTGTTAAAGGTAAACCAGAAATGGCTATTGGCAAGCCAATTTCTATGAGTTATTAAGCGGCTTTTGAAAATACGCGTTGTACATGTTTTTTTAGGAAAAGTGTTCAACACGAAAATTGTAGATCTCGTCGAGATCTACAACTTTCGTGTTAAACACTTTTCCTAAAAATGCATGTACAAGACGTGTTTTCTTGTTATTTTCAAAAATTCACTATAGTAACGATCAGGGCGATTTTAGGGCATTGTGCGTGCATTTTTAGGAAAAGATCTACAACTTTCGTGTTGAACACTTTTCCTAAAAATGCATGTACAAAGCGTATTTTCAAAAGCCGTGTAATAACTCATAGAAATTGGTTTGTCAATATCCAATTCTGGTTTGCCTTTAACAATGCCCTTATTAAATGGATGAATTTCTGAAATTAATTGGGTTTAACCTATGAATTAAATACCAAATTTTTTATAGCATCTTCCTTATGACACATAGGGCTTATGATAAAATTTTTGGAGCATTTTGGAAAGGATTTTATCTCGCATTACATTTTATAGAATCTATCCTTTTGTATGTTTATATACATTTGAAATCAAATTTTGTAATCACTCGTCGACATTACCCACATGTTCCAATATTGTCTTAAGGATTAATCAGAGACTTGAATTGTTAATTTACTTCTCTATCATATTTTTTACATGCTTACTTGATTATAATAACACAACTTGGCCATGATTAAGGCTTCGTTTGGTTCGGCTTATTTGCTCCGGTGAGTTTGGATAAAAACGTCATTGTCATACCAAACATTTTATCCTTATAACTAGTTTCTTTTCTTGATAATGGTAGTAACATTTGTCATACCAAACATACATTCTATGACAATGACGATTTTGTCCAAACTCACCGGAGCAAATAAGCCGAGCCAAACGAAGCCTAAGAATGCAAGACATATAAGCACCCATATTGTGGTTGATTCATGATGACAATAGAATCGTGTTGATTATTGATCATAACCAGATGTTTACAAACATAATTATGACAAACCTTGCGTTCCTTGCTGCCTTAAAGGTCTTACAAGTTGTCATACATCTTGAAGATCAAACTTGAATATTGTAGAAGCATGTACACTTAGGCTTATACAAGTAGAAACTCTTATTAGTCTTTGAATATGAGAGTTCATAACCTTTTTCACCCAAGAGTTCAGATGTGATTAGTGATGAATGGATGAGCTCCTAGACGCAGACGTACACGCGCACACCTCAGTCAGGGATGGTTTAGGTCATCTCATTTTATAGAAAAGAGGAGCTTAGTTAGATGACAAGTACATTCCCAAGTTTATGACTTGTTCCCGAGCCTAGGATACTTTGTGAATGTGTGCTCTAGAATGTGAGGTGGTGTGGTTAGGGTTCGATGACTTAGTATGAGTCTAAATTAGCCTTAGTGAGCTCCAAGGCGAGGTGAAATGAGGTTTATGGTGAAACATTAATTAGTGAGTAATATCACATCACTAGGAAGTCCTGAACAAAAAAACCGGGCCTGACGGGCCGGCCCGAGCCCGGCCCGGTCAAGGCCCGGTCAAGCCCGGCCTGGTTCAGGCCCGAACCGGGCCGAGCACTTACCCGGGGCCCTTACAGGGCCCCGGTTTGGAGACGTTACCCGGCCCGGTCCGGGCCGGGTAAAGCCCGATAATCGGGCTAGCCCGAGACCGGGCCGGGCAAAGCCCGAACCGGTCTCGGGCTAGGCCCGATTGAGCCTAACGGCTCTTATTAGAGCCGTTAGGCTCATCAAGGCAGCATGGCTGCCATGTGGCAAATAGAGCCGTTGGCTGCTCTTTATAATAATATAATATATTATTATATTTTTTTATTTTTTTATTTTTTTAATTAAAAAAACAAAAAAAATCCTATAAATACCCCCCCTCCCCTCTCTCTTTTCTCACACCCCACCCCTCTCTCTCTCTCTCTCAGCTCTCCCAATGGCGTCGTCCTCCACAACTCCAGCGTCGTCTTCTCAAAGTACGGCTTTGGTGGTGGAGCAAAACCGTAGAGCGGGTATTTGGGAGCATTTCGACTTGGTCCTAGTCGGCACCGAAAGAAAAGCGCGCTGCAAGATGTGCTCGAAGTTGCTATCCATCAGCGGCAACTCGACGCTCGTTAGACACCAAAAATCTTGCGAGTCGAAACAAGCTCCTCCCGAGTCAAGTCAAGCTCAAATTTCTGGAGCAGGACAGATTTGGACGTACGATCAAATGCGACAGCGAGAGATGCAGACGAAGTTCGTCATCAAATGTGGGCTGCCATTCAGCGTCTTCGACAATGACGACGGCATAGAGTACATACATGGGGGGCTTCAGCCCAAATACCAAAAGGTTAGTAGAATTACTTTAAGGCGCGACACGATTAGGTTATATTTAGAAGCAAAACAAGAATTAATTACGTATTTTGAAAATTTCGAAGGACGTGTGAGTCTAACGAGCGACGTTTGGACGAGTAATTTAAATTTAGGATTAGCTTATCTTTACATCACTTGTCATTGGATTGATCCCATTTCGTGGGGGCTAAATAAACGCGTAATATGTTTTACGGGTTTTGAATTCCCGCACACGGCTATAGCTTTATATAAGGTTATTATGAAATGTGCGCGGGAATTTAAAATTAATGATAAAATACTTAGTTTTTCTCTTGATAACGCCTCCAATAATGGCGTCGCAATTGAATTGTTAAAACGAGATTTAAAACCATTTCTGAACGGCGCGTTTTTTCATACTAGATGTGTTTGTCACGTCCTAAATTTAGTGGTGCAGGATAGTTTAAAGACAATGTCACAACATATTAATAAAATTCGCGACATGTTAAAAGCTATTTATTGTACTAAACAACGAGCTCAAGATTTTAGAAAATTTTGTAAAGCACAAAATCAGAAATATTTGAAACCACAATTAGATATGCCTATTAGATGGAACTCAACCTATAAAATGTTAAAAAGAGCCCTTCTACAAAAAGATCTTCTAATGGAATATTATAGTTTATTTAATATTGAACACAGTTTAGGTGAAACTGATTGGACCATAATATAATATTATGTAGATTTACTAAAGTGTTTTTATAGGGCCACCGTTGCTTTATCTGGAGTGTATTATCCAACGAGCGCATTAGTAATTGAACATTTCGTACATATCACAGAAAGATTTAGTTATTATAGAAAACACCAAGGTTGGGCTCCTTTAATTAAAGTAATGGAAGAAATTTTTTTAAAATATTATAGAGAAATACCGCCTATGTTTTCGTGCGCCGCCGCTTTAAATCCGCTACTTAACGTAGAAGGCGTAGAAAATTTGATCGACAAAATCAATACTAATCTAACCTTAAATATAAATTATGATGAGGATGACCCCGTTAGTAGTACAAGTTTTACTAATTTTTTTACGCAAAGTTATAATTATTACAATAACTTATACGGGTCACGACCCCGCGAAGAAATAACGCAACCCAAAACGAATGATAGTCTTAAAAATAAAATTTTAGATTTAGCTTCTAGGAAAAAAGCGCGCACATCTGGTAGTTTAGATGAATTGGGATTATACACAAAAACTCAATTTAGCGATTTTATGAGTTCGGACGAGATCGAAAACTTCGATCTCTTAAATTGGTGAAAAGGTAAAGCTAATACCTATCCTGTTTTGGCCTGTATGACCCGTGATTTATTAACTGTCCAAGCTAGTACAGTAGCTTCGGAGTCCGCTTTTTTCTCTTAGTGGCAGGGTTTTGAACGAGCGGAGGAGCCGGCTTAACGAAGATTCGCTGGAGGTTTGCATATGCTACAAGGACTACTTGGACAGCTTAAAGAGGAAGCAACACATAACAGCATTGGAGGATAGCTCGGAGGAGATAGAAGACGAAATGGACGCGTTGAACTTGAATCTACAGGATGATTAAATCCGCAGTCCAATCTAAATGTACTTTTTTTAAAATATGTAAATTTTTTAATTAAATTTTATAAGAATCGTAGCTTTTATAGGTTTGTATTTTCAATTTTGTAATTTGTACAAATGTACGACTTAAATTTTGTAATATTTTAAATTTTTTGTTCCAAATTTTCAATATTAATAAAAAATTTTGTTCCAAATTTTTCGTTCAACTTGTTCAATATTATTTGTTCAAAATTTCATTATTTATTATTTATAAAAATAAAAAATTTAAAAAATTAAAATTTAATTAAAAAAAAAAAAAAAAAACCGGGCCGGCCCGGATCGGGCCCGAGATCGGCCCGGCCTAAAGGGCCGGAGCAGGCAGCACATTAGTGTTGCCTGCCCGGCCCGGGCCGACCCGATTCCAGGGGAGGACCGGGCCGGCCCGGTCCGATGCAGGAAAAAGCCCGATCGGGCCCGGTCCAGGCCGGCCCGATCGGGCTTTATGTTCACGGCTACGGCGAACACAAGTAATCCTTTAGGATCACGAGTAGTAATTCTCATGTTATACACACTTCACTATACTATAGTTGAACCCCTGGGTTTTTGGGGTGATGACAACTCGGTAATAGTGAAAGTAGTTGTTGGATGCAGTTTTGAAGGATATGATTATATCTTGATCTTATTACATTAAAGACTTGGTTGGTATTCCTTGGGTGCTGGTTAGCACGAGTACTATACATGAGTGCATATGTGAGTGTTGTCATACATTGCTTGTGTATTGATCTTAGTTGATAGGATTGCTTGTGGCGGGTCTACGAGCTTGATTGGTCTGCACATTTGCACATTGAAGGTAGCTGAGGGATAAAATCTAGGTTATTGGGGTAGTGGTCCAGTGGGCCAGCTTAGCTGGTGTCTTGGTGACGTTTTTTGGTTGACCCTTCTGCTAGCTATTAAAACTTCGCTGATTTGCTGAGCAAAGAGCACGTGATTCTCCGTTGGTTTTTTGCGTTTAGCCGTACATAAGGTCTATGTCTGGTAGTGTGCATACTCACCTAGTAGTGGAGAAGCTCTTTTCACTACCACCGTCTAGCCACGATTGGAGGTGTCTGAGTGGTTAACTACCCTCAAAAAGTGGAAACTATGATCTGAGTTGGGTGTGTGAGTGGGTGAGTAAATTATGTGTGAGTTAACATTCATATATACATTGCATTGCATCGCATAAAAAATTCTCATCATATATATTTGTATGACCATTTTTATATGATGAGTTACTTATTGTACTGAATTGCATGATCCTTAACATATAAATTTATGTGATTATTTTTATAAGTTAAAGTTAAAATTCAGTCCTTTATTACTTACTCTTCATACATGCTATTGTACATTTGTACTTGCTCCTTTATAATTACTGCAAATACTTAGACATTACTTTTTATACAATATCTTATTTATATAATAACTACTAGAAACATAAACTCTGATATGTCATTTGATTGTTACACTTTCTGCAAATATATTATACAAATATTATTTTCTATAATAAATAAATAAATTAGTGTCATTCATTATATTTTACAAAAATATAAATATAATAGTTTTCCCTCAACAACCCTTGGTGAATAGAATCTAATGTAGATCAAATTGTAATCAATAAAATCATGAACTAGTAAAGGTTCAGGTTGTGTGAAGGTTTGCCTCCAAAAGTTACACATTCAGTTTTTTTTACACAAATAGCATTAAAATCAGTGAATTAATGAAATTACAATGCATGTTAGAATTAAAATGCGGGGCAAATAAATCTAGAGCGATGTTAAACGCAGACCGTTTTGGCTATATGCAGACCACAATTCTATTTAAAAAATGTATCATTTTTCTTTTTCAACCTGCAGACCAAAGAACTAGACTTATACGCACCGCCATCGCCCAGGACCCGTGCAGCCACCGAACAAGATCGAGCTTCCTCTCTGATCTCCTCTGGCGACTCCGACCGGTGATCCTCTCCGACCGACCACCTCCTTCCCTTCTCCGGCCGGCGAGCTCCTCTCTCTTCCTCTATAACTTATTTTTCTATTTTCGAAAAAGGCTCAATTTATCCAAAGTACTGTAAATCGTGCTATGCATCTGAATTTAATTAAATGATAGCATTTTGTGCATAAATAAAATCCGATGTTATTGTGATTTTACACGTCTTTTATTGATTGAAGTCTTGAAAGGAGTGACCACAAACATATTTTTTGTGATATATATAATCAAAATGATTATAACGTATTTTGTTGGACTATTATTGTGAGTCAAATAAACTGCAAAATTGTATTTATTTGACTTTTATGAATGCTATATTTTGCTTGGTGATTTTCGCCTGTGCAGCAGGCGCACGCTTGTTGCCGCCCAGGCATTTTTTTTAATCTTTCAAATGCATAAATTAAAAAGGAGGAATAAAATAGAATAATAAATATTAGGGTTAATTACCGGGATCTCCCCTAGGAATTTCCATAATTACAAGTTGCACTCCTCTATCTTTCGAAATTACATTTACCTCCTCTCTAAGTTTCCCCAATTTATAAAAACGCCCTTTCGTTAAAAATTTGGATGAAAAATGATAAAAATCAATCAAATTATTTTATGATATTCCAATTTTACCCTTTGTAACGACTCTTCGTTGAAAGGGGGAGACTCTTCCTTTAGAAATACTGATGAAAAGTGATAAAATATGGCAAATTATTTTACAATATTCCAATTTTACCCTTTGTGATAAATCTAGAATCGCTATAAAAAGATAAAATAATTTGGCTGATTTTATCATTTCCATATAACGAAAAGGACATTTTTGTAAACTGGAAAAACTTAGAGGGGGAGGTAAATATAATTTCGAAAGATAGAGGGGTGCAACCTGTAATTATGCAAACTCCCAGGGGATGTCCAGGTAATTAACCCTAAATATTATAAAGAATATAGATATAAACAGAGAGAGTACATAAAATTTGTGACTAAACATATATTTTATTAGAAGTGGAAAGAGCTTTCATAGACTTAAAATTTATGGATAAGAGCATCCGATATAGGGCTAAATCCTAAACCCTAAACTCTAAACACTGGCATGTAATAAAATTGGCAATATCTATATGCAGGCCGACTTCAGCTATGTGCAGGCTGTGAAATTTGAAAATGACTATATGCAGACCAATTTTTGAATGGGTTCACACTTCCTATAGGTTTATAGTTTGACCTGCATTTATTCTTGGACTGCCTACAACCGAATCTGGCCTGCAAATAGCATGACCCTAAAATTTATACAACTTTTCGACTATATTTTTGGCTGCGTTAGTATAGCCGTCCATCGATAGAACAAAATTTGAGCTTATGCTTCAAGATTACGATGGATATTGCTATCACCATCTCCGGTTCTGCGCCAGCGTATGCCTCCAAGTGTATACAAGCAACTATGGATGGCAATCGCTTGGGAATTTTATCTTCGCGTGATTTCAAGCACCGTCGTCACTGCTGCTTCGGTAATTGACGAAATATATGCCAACAAGAGTCACTAATGCGCCGCCGAATTGTAACCGCGAGAATGTCTCACCAAGGTAGAGGAACCTGAAATTCAGTTCATGGGCTAAGGATGAAATTTATCATCTCAACCTGGTTAAGAATTTTGGAAATTATAAGCATAGCTAGATTCTTTCCAATACAATTTTAAATGTGTGAAAAAGATGATAGGCAATATGTGTTATATCCTATGAAGCACAAATACTTTCTTGAGGTTCACGTACCTGTATCGGATACGTATCTGATACCGGCACGTACCTGATACTCACGGATACACCTATTATTCTAGACTGTAGATACACTTGGACTTGGTAGATTGTTCTGCATATTGTAATAAGAGTGTTTTCTGAAGTTAAAAAAAAAAATTCTGTCTTTTAGAAAAGAAAAATTGTGACCCAGAAATGCAACTAACGATGCTTGTTTATTATAGCAACAAAATGCACTTCAGATTTAAGTATTTTTTCGCTTAAACTATAAAGAATTTGATTTAAATTTTATTTTTTTATTTTTTTACTATATATTTAAATATTAGATGTTTCAAATTAGTACTGTTTTTACTTGTTCAACGTGAATTTTTTTATGTTTAATATTTTGCTAACTTGCTTCTAGACGAACCAGAAGTTGAAAATGCGTTAATCTCCTGTAATGGGGAAGAAGAGGAAGAAAATGACTGATAAACATCCTTAAATTTGAAATTATTATGAATATTTTTTGTTTGAGAACTTCATATTATATTGCTTTAAGTATGAATTTGTACTTCAATTGGTGGTTTATGCAATTATGTTTGATGTTTTATTATTTTGAGAACTTTTAATTACATTTGAGATTATACATATATATTTATTATATTTAATACAACGTATTCCGCTACACTCGTATCCTTATTTTTTAAATTTTGTCGTACCACCGTACCGGATACGTATCGTACCCGGTACCCGTACCGGTGCTTCCTAGGTTACATCAAATTCTAAAAATACATAGGATCTGTTTATCCAACTCAAATACTATTAGGATCAATATAATACTAATTAGCTTAATAAGTAATAAAATAATTAAATGACATGGTTATAATCAGATATTTAAGTTGGTAATGATGTACACATATTTTATTGACTATTCATACTCCCTAGGTAGGTTTAAAACTCCTCTCTTTATTCATTTCCTAATAACATAAAACCTAATAACCGCAACCCTCGGCCTTACGCCAGAAAACTCGATTTCGTGAGTCCTGCCCGTGTGCCTCGGTCAAGCATTATATTTTTCAATCTTTATTTAGTGTACTCAGGTCCGTTACATTAACGGTCAATCATAGTTATTGATGTAAGGGAAGCCCTAATATTGTTTTAATATAAATATGAGTAGGGGGCTGCATGGGGGCTACTGCAGATTTTGGAGAAAGAAAGCTTCCCGGAATCCGGCGATCTCCTCGCGATGACGACTCCGTGAGACCCTATGTGATGACTCCTAGGTATTCCTTGTACCTTCTCCCTCTTGTATCGCCTCCATCAAACTATCTCCTACATCCCGATTAAACCCTCCTGATGAGCCCCATGTTGAGCCTCCTGATGAGCCACCACGTCCTTGTGAGGATGAGATTCAGGCGAGCCACTCATTTATGAGTATCGAGTTATTGGTGTCTCTTCCATCATCGCCCCTGATCTTGCCCTAAAGAATGAATCTTGAGTGGAGCATCAAGTATGTAGGGCTTTCCTTAAATACACTTAAGCATACTCCCGATATTTCGAGAACCTACCTTTTGACCCATCGCACTCTTGATGAGTTTTGGGACACATTGCCTGATCCACCGAATGAGTTCTTTCTTTTTAGGGACACTCGTCACACTCTTAAGTCGCATACTATCGTCAGTGCCTCTAGTATCCACTCAGGTGATCGTTGTACTTGCGACGAATTTTTATACGTACCTCTTAATGAGCCTCCTGAAGTTGTGTCACGTTCCACGAGAGACATTTGATATGTTAAGCACTTGTATTTTAGTGATGATGTCGCGTGCTATCATTTTGGTATTCGTCACGCACTCGACGAGTATTTCTACATTCCACTCAAAGAGCCCCTGATAGGCCACCCCGTTTTCGAGATATTCAGTTCGTTATCGGGCATCCCCTTAGAGAGTGTGTCGAGTATGCCGTGTTTCATTTGCATCATTCACATCATTTGCATAAATCTGTTGAGTCGTTTGTTCATCATTTTCATGTATTACATGAATCAGTCCGACGACGGATCAATACTGGTAATGAATCTTATAAATCGCATGTAGATGTTAATTAACAAGAGCAGGTACTTCATGAAGGCAAGCAGGTGATGGTGAGAATCCGCGTTGTGAGGCTCCTTCGACGGCTTGCTAAAAGTTTGAGTGTTAGGCAAATGTATCCCAAAACAATCATGAGAAGAATCAGAGCAAAATAACTAAGATCTCGATATCCCTACGAGCATGAGTATTCATCATGTATTTAATGTTGAGGACCTGATGTCATACTGCAAGCATCACGAGTATGCGGACCCGTTTCATGGAGATCCTCTAGAGCCTACACCTCCACATCCTTTTGAGCATGCACCTCCACATCCTTTTGAGTCTACACCTCCACATCCTCAGACCCGCACCCATTCCACTACTAAACCCCACGTGCCTTTAGGTCAGTCGTCTATGGCTTCACTGTCTGCACCTGTGATCGCACAGATACTATTAGTACACCATTTGACTTTTGCGAGCATTATTGATATCGTGGTCTACGAGTATATAGTCGCGCCTGACGTACATACACCGGTGTACCAAAGGAGTGGATCCCTGATGGACAGAGACAGGAGTGCTGTCATTGAAGAGGATTCTTCATCATCAACAATACTTGGACGACCTCTGATGGACCCCGTCGATTATTACCTGGCATACACTGAGAGGATTCCGATCTCTATTCATCAGGAGATGAATTCTTTCAAGCCGGAGAGAATGAATGGGATTGACGACACAGACCCGAGGTGGAGCATGAATTTTGGGCTCGTTCGGGGCCAATTGGCTACTTGCCATATTTAGAGTTTCCGGATCGACGATCCGACTCCGCAGATACATCCGAATTTCGTTTACTTACATTTACATATATTATATTGTATTTTTCAGTATTTATTTAGTGTAATCAGGTCTGTTACATTAACGATCAATCATAGTTGTTGATGTAAGGGATGTCTTAATGTTATTTTAATATAAATAGGAGTAGGGAGCTGCTTGGGGGCTATTACAGATTTTGGAGAAAGAAAGCTTCCCGGAATCCGGTGATCTCCTTTTGGTGATAACTTTGTGAGACCTTAGATGATGACTCCTAGGTATTCCTTGTACCCTATTGTATATCCTCCTTAAATCGCATCACCTCCCAGACCCGTTCCACCGAGGCTAAGCCAGCAGCCCGCCTAAAGCCCTGCTCCTCCACTGTTTCCAAAACAGCACTCGCTGCCTCCATCAAACCATCTCCTACAGCCCACCTAAACCCTCCCCCTTCAGCTCCCAGGAAAACCCACGTTCAAGCCCCCCTCCCCCCACTGAACCCTTTTATTCTCTCCCAACAACAACCCCCACTGTAACCCCTTATTCCAGGATCCCCTCCTTCCAGTAGCCCAAACCCGCCAATTCCACCTCATCCCCCTAACCGCCATTCACCATTTAAAGTCGTAACTGTCATTCCACCGCCGCCTCCACTCCCAGGACAGCAACTCCACATCTTCGTCTACCGTCTCTCCATCTCACGGCATCCCCCTACTTAGTTAGTGTCTTTATTTGTATGGATCTTCATCCTCTTTATTATTGTACAGTGTTGTGAACTCATATTCTTCTGGATCTATAGTGTTGTAGAACATTATTCTAGATTATCTTGCGATTTGTAGGAGCTATTCGCCGCGCGCTCTCGCTTTGGCCCTCCATGTGGAGGAAAATCTAAACCCGCTTGCCTAAAGAATTGTTTTGCCTTGCTTGAAATATATGCGTGTAATTTAATCTTTTATTGCTATGTTTTGATTTCTCCATTGGATCTTGCAAGTGCATTCATAAAAGTTAATGTGTGTAATAAAACTATCTCCCGCACTTCAAATTAGGATTGCATTATATTCGTGCACTCACATAACCTTCCATACATCAGTTGGTATCAGAGCCCAAGATTTGGGCCACATTTTTATATGTAGTGGTTGGTCATATAGAGTTTTTAGGTTCATCTATGACTAGTTATTGTCGTCATACCTCTCCTCTAATTGGGGATCCCAAGCCTACCTATACCCGATCCCATAGAGCCACTTCAGAGAGATCTCCATGTCATCATGACGATGGTTCTCGTTCGCAGCATACCCTTCCAAAGATCGTGTCGACCATTCGACACGATTCCATTATGCTAGAGACGATCACCACGATGAGAGGTCCTCACGTTATCATCATTGCACCTATCCACGACTTTATGATGACAGGGCTGAGTAGCGTTCGGGTCATCATCGTTACACTTCTCCATTATTTGAGGAATTTGAGTCTGTATATGCTCGATCCTGTAGAATTTCTCCAGAGAGATCCTCATATTATTATGTCGATCATCGTCATCAACTGCCGCATGTCCGTAAGGATTAAGTCTACCATCAAACACAAATTGATTACGTTAAGGACGATGTTATGGGCTCGCCGGAGAGGTGACCGGAGACGAGGATGATGAAGGAGATACTATGGAGCTGGAACTGCGGCTGCCTAAGCAGGGCTTGCTTGTTGGAGGAGAGAGCTACCACAAATCTCACAAGGGCATAAGAAATAGACTTAACTTCAACTCATAACATTTCAAGACCCCCAAGGTCTC
The DNA here is from genome assembly GCA_033032865.1 of Dactylorhiza incarnata. Classification (NCBI taxonomy): domain Eukaryota; kingdom Viridiplantae; phylum Streptophyta; class Magnoliopsida; order Asparagales; family Orchidaceae; genus Dactylorhiza; species Dactylorhiza incarnata. The sequence continues at coordinate 472,215 of JAWHQI010000444.1, read as the reverse complement.
TTAAATAGAACATACAAGAGTATTATCATAAATACCCTGACCCTTAACAATAACAACACATTCATGATAAGGCTTGATACGACATACGATACGATAAACATAATAAAAGACATGATACGTTGCCCATAACATCACTCCCGCGGTTCAAAAATGAGCTTGACCTCAAGTTCAAGGGAGATTGACGAGGTGCAAAGTTCATCCAATGCCCTCCTCGTTGGAGTCTTCAACGTGCAGGTAAAAATCCTTTTACACATGTATCCGCGAGTGTACTGCTCGTCGCAATTAAAACATTATCCCTGGACGCGTCGTTCCAACATATCGGCCCGAGATAGTCGGTGGACCGACGGGGGTGGATTGCCCTCAGTACGTCCCTGCTGAGTGTCGGAGACGGTGGGCAAGTAGGCCTCCTATGTCAGCTGGAGACGACGGTCGCATAGCCTGTCCAGACTCATAGCAGTCACTAAGTCTGGAGGGGCCTCAAATTCGACATCCATACAGAGGCGTCGTGAAGTTCGGCGGTGAAGATGGCGATTTGCATCACTGAGGAAAGCGTGACGTGCGCCAGAAGAAGCTGAAACTGTTCCAGGTAATCATCCACCGAGCCCACCTGCCGTAGTGTCGTGAGGGCACTGAGGGGGTTGCTGCGGATGGGAGGGTCAAACGCAGGTTGAAAATTTGCTTGAATTCGTCCCACGTCAGACACGACTGGTCAGTGATGAGACGAGTGACCCGAAGCAAAGCCAATAATTAATTAATTAATTCAAGCAACAAATTTACTTCAATCCTTCACTGGTCTCGAGAAGGGAAAAAGGGAGATCTGCTTTCTTTGGAATGGTCAGATGGAGCAATAATTAATTAATTAATTCAACCGAAAAGGCGCCCCCCAAAAGCCCCTTTGAATTAGCCGAATAAGTGGAGCCCACTCCTAAAGAAAAGAGGAGCAGACGGTGGCAACAATAATTCGCGCAGGGTTCGAAATTGGGCAGAGGCGTGATGACTGCGAATGGGGGCTCGAGAAGCATGTGCATGCTCGACAGTGCAAGGCGTGCGGCGGTTCGATATTTCGAGGAGTGGGCGGTGTGGCCTCGAACAATCGCAGGAGGTGGAAAATGAGTAAGCATTCACGTGGGGATGTCGACAGGGAGTGGTCGCTAGACGACGATGTTTTGACATTCCTTCAAGAGGGAGACGTCGCTATGCTCGAAGGACGGTGAGGACTGGAACCGTCGTTCCTTCCATCTGGTTCGGCTTCCGTCGAGTAGGGTTTTCGGCTGGTTCTGCTTCATCGGAGGAGAAGATCCCGCAAGAGGCCACTGGGTGTTCCACAACGGTCGAAGGCAGAGGAGGGAGACGTCTCGCTTGCGTGGAGGATGAAGGATGATGGTGTGCGGATGGAACAAGAAACGACAAATTGGAAGTTGACAGGCCCGTGATTTGCCACGAAAGAGGAGCAAGGGAAGGAGTTTGACTCTGATACCAAGTTGTTATGGACTCGCCGGAGAGGTGACCGGAGACGAGGATGATGACGAAGATACTACGGAGCCGGAACCGCGACTGCCTAAGCGGGGCTTGCTCATTGGAGGAGAGAGCAGCCACAAATCTCACAGGCCCCGACACTTGACAATAATAACAACACATTCATGATAATACTTGATACGATACGATAAACATAATAAAAGACACGATAACTAATTGGGCATGCTGCTCATAACAGACGACTACTTAGATGATTATCAGGAGCCCTATAGAGATCAACAACATAAGGATAACCTAATGTGTAGAGACCATCCTAGTGTTCCAAAAATGAAGATATCAGAATCCAACTTTCAGCGATTGTCCTTGAACGATTTGATCGTATTGATGCTCAATTTGATCGCATGAAAGCTGCCTTTAAAGAAACTAATAAGATAAAACCTCGGGAATTAGGTGAAGCCACCAATGCGTCTAGTAGTGCTCCCCCGTCTCGAATAGGACCGTGATTTCTCGTTGTTGACTTCCAATATCTTCGCATTTTTCTAGTCATCCATAGATTTCAATGCTTTTCACATGTTCCACTTGGGCTCTCTCTTCCAGGATGTCGATGCTGGAGATGGTACCGCTACCGTCGTTGTTCTCGCTGATTTCCTACTTTGTAATTCCCGCTCGTTCCTCTCGTCTGGGATTCATCCCACCATCATCTCTGACTCCCTCCACAAGCTTTCCATCCATGCCATCGACGTCATCCAGTTTCAGATTTCCACGCCGAAGATGGATATCGAGCAGAGCATCGTTGTCTCCAACTACACGCAGATGGATCGGATCCTTTGGGAAGAGTGCAATTATATTTTGGGAATGGGGAAAAAAATTAAGGCTCCAGGCTGCAATGTGCTTCTTATCCAGAAAAGCATCCTTACATATGCTGTCACTGATTTCGCTGCATTACCTTGCAAAGGCCAAGATCGTAGTGGTCAAGGACGTGGAGAGGGATGAGAGATGAGTTCATCACAAAGACCCTTAACTGCGTCCCAATTGCCAACATAGAATATTTCTGTGAGGAGAAGTTGGGTCATGTTGATCCAGTGGAAGAAGTTTCTATTGGTGATGGCAGCGGAACTACAAAGATTACAGGTATCAAGGACATAGGAAGGAGATCTACTGTGCTTGTGCGGTTCGAACCAGTTGATTGATGAGGCTGAAAAGTGCCTTCATGATGTGCAGTGTGGTCAGGTATGATGCCTCTTATGACATCCTTGAGAACATTTTGTTGTCATATCTAGTCAATTGTGTTGGCGACCTGTTCTTATTTTCACCAAAGCCTGAATCTTGTAACTAGGCTTTGGAGTACTGAAAATGTTTCAATAAATTATTTTCTTATTGTTATCATTTCATCATCATTGCTCGGTTGACATGCTTTGTCCCAATAATTCTTTACATTAATCAAACGTAATTGTCAACAAATCATCCACATCGTCATCATTAATCTTATTGCAGTTATTTGGAGTCTGATTTATGAATCCATATTTTTCATGCATTCCTTAAAGTTTCATTTTTTCCTTATAAGTTCAAAATATTCTTCAAAAATCAATCTGAACAACTTTTGTATGTTATCTTTACCCTTTTTGTCCGTCTTCTTCGTAATCATTCAATACTACGTTTTCTATTCATCTAACGGGTGGACTTTCTACCATTTGATGTTCATGTTCACCGCACCTAAGTTTAGTTAACTTATCTTCATCCAATATAATTACTTGTTTACAAATGCAATAAACTTACCCAAAGATAGAGGCAAACACTGGAGTTAGAAATGTGAGGGAACTGAGCTTCGTCAAGCTACCTACACATAGTAACAAAAAGAAATTTAGCTTGCGAACAAAATAAAAAAGGAAGCAATTTAAAGAAAAATAATCTGTTTAACAAATTAGATTCATTGATATTGGAAGTACACTACTTGAAAAAACTCAGAGACCAAGTTATGGAATAAGAAGAGCAACTGAAAAATCAACATCAAGACAGAATGCTTGTGAGAGTATTTAGGAGAGAAGCATATGACCTCTAGTAGCATTGTAGAAGAATACACCATAACTGACGGCACTTCCAAATATTGAAGTGTACAGAAGAATCATAATATTGCCAGAAGTTAGCTCCGATGTACTCCCAGTTATGGCAGGATCATGATTGAAAACAGAAATAACAAGTAGGGGCAACCCACCTATAATCATGTGCTGCGGCAATGTATATCCGTTAAAATGTATTGTTTAACAAATGAATTGCCATCATAATCATCACCAAGAAAGGAAAATGGAAATGCATAAAATGAAAATGAATAACATAGCATCGTTTTTTGGTCATTCTGATTACTTTGATATGAATTGTGTACCCCAAAAATGCATTCCACAGAACCAATCAAACTGAATATAATAGCAAGGTCGATTTAACGGAACCACCTGTCCTACCTGATAGTAAAAGAAGTGAAAATTACATTCTCAGAGATTGTTGTGTAAAAAAATAATATTATTGATAATTTGATACGTATACGTCTTGCACACGCGCGCTAATGTATTGTTTAACAAATGAATTGTCATCATAATCATCACCAAGAAAGGAAAATGGAAATGCATAAAATGAAAATGAATAACATAGCATCGTTCTTTGGTCATTCTGATTACTTTGATATGAATTGTGTATCCCAAAAATGCATTCCACAGAACCAATCAAACTGAATATAATAGCAAGGTCGATTTACCGGAACCAACTGGCCTACCTGAAAGTAAAAGAAGTGAAAATTACATTCTCAGAGATTGCAGTGTAAAAAATAATATTATTGATATTCTGATACGTATATGTCTTGCGCACGCGTGCTCGGACGACCGTCCTCACTACACGAGAGCTCTTCCAAAGATGCGGCGACCTTTAGGAATTATTTTATATTTCGTAATTAATTATATAATGGTCCTTAATGTATTTCGTCATGTTAATTGTATGCCTTGAATCATAACCCAAAGGCGACGACCGATGCACACGGCTCGAGGCACACGGGCATGTGCCCAGGGTGTGTGTGGCTGTAACTGCTCCAAAAGTCAGGGGAGCATCCAGAAGGGCGGAGACGCGACTTTTCGGGGAACACGGTCCGAGACACACGGGCGTGTGCCCAGACCGTGTGTCGTTCTGACGGTTCCAGGACGATTTGCTACATGTCTGTTGATGAAAGGACACAATGTTTGGGACACACGTCCGAGGCACACGGGCGTGCCTCTGCCCGTGTGTCAATCCTGCTTCCCGAAATTATAATTGTACGGAGTGCTGTATAAATTTCTGGTCGTTCTGGGCTTTGGTTATTGGGGAAATCTGAATTCAGAAAACTTCCCTCTCTCTGTAACCGTCTCTGTTCTTGATAGTGAAGATCCGACTGTTGTTGTCTGTGGACGTAGCCCATTTTGGGGTGAACCACGTAAATCTGTGTCGTCTGTGATTGTTTGTTTTCTGTTTCATTCTTTATTCTTCTCGTATTTTCGCAAGACGTCATATAGTGTCCTTGTCTTGTAATGGGGTCTCCATCTATATAAGGAGCCCCTTAGGTGGTGAGATCTTTATCTTTGGAGTGTTAGTCATTTGATCTCTCTTTGGAGAGGAGAGTACTTTGGAGGACCCAGCTTCCTTATGCTTGGCAGGAGCGTATCTCCCGAGTTGTATCTGTTATTCTCGTGCAATGCAATTTCTTATTCGTTTTCTTGTTCTCAGCACGTACCAGTTGGTCCGACCTTCCACTCATTTAGGGTTTCGGTCGAAACCCTAATTGGACTTACCTCCAAGTTCCAGCCACCTATGTTTCTCGCCCGCCGATTCCATCGTCCACGTCTCACCCGACCGCTCGTCTGTTCCATTCCCGAGCCAATCTTCCGTTCTCACTCAGTGCAATTCGACGCAGCCCGCGCTCGACGACACCTACACTCGACAGCGCTGCTTCCGCCCTCGATCCCGATCGACGCCGCTACCGTTGTTCGGTCTCCCTCGCCTCCTCGGTGCACCGGCTCGCGTCCGCGTCGGATCTACGGTCGCCGGTCTCCTCCTCCGCACAGCCCAATAAGCTGCCCTTGTGCCGACTCCACCACTCCGCCGTCTACCTCTTTTTCCTACAGATTTCGATCCTTCCACTGCTCATCTTCCGCAGCCTTTTTCGAGCCTTCCGCCTGCTCCTCCTCGCGTCCTCCAGCCCCAACTGTTTTCCAGCAACACCGACGCCATTCCAGCGCTCCATCGTCGCCCACCGCCACACCCAATTGAGCCTCATCGTCGTTGTCTTCCCTCGGCCCCGCCATTCCATGCCCAGAACACGTACAATGGCCCTCCACGTCGACAAGGACGCCTACGCCTCCGCGGACACCCATCGCATGGATCAACTCGAAGCACGGCTCGAGTATTTCACTCTCCTCCTTCGAGAGCTCGCGACCACGGCGGTAAACCACCCACCGGCCCCTTCGCCCCAACCACCGCAACCCCGTCGGCCCGTTCCGAACTACATGGGGTTTCTCCACCCCGCTACGGATATCCACCCGGTCCATCTCCGTCGGATCGAGATTCATGTGTTCAACGGCACCGACCCCCTCGGTTGGATCGTCCGCGCCGAACTGTTCTTCGACCTTCAGTCCACCCCCGCCAACCAGAAGGTTCACCTATCATCTACCATAAAGCTTCCAACACTTGGATATGATAGGCCTGTCTTCTCGACAATAAAAGCATTTTGGTAGTCTCTTATTTGTCCACCAAGAACACCTCTGCCTCTCTGATTGCCCTTGCTACGTTGAGTTGTCAAAGCAGAATGATCTGTCCCAACACAATTTCTATCAAAAGTCTCTTTAGATACACAGAGAACCCTTGAGAAGGTTTCACTAGTTCATCTTCGTAATATCGCTCAATACCTGTGACTGAATTATTTTAAACTCTGAACCAAGATTTCCTAAGAACGTCATGATATGCAGTTGTTCTTGTTTTTTGTTGAATAACTCTCATATTGCCATAAATATGGAAAGAGAATTCAGCTCCACGACAAGTTTATTGAATTCACCAAAGTATTTAGACACATACTTGGAAACTTTCTCAAGTTTGATAAGTCATAGATCTTTCTCAAGTTACTACTTCCACAACATAATAGTGCCAAATGATCTAATACAGCTTGGTCGTCATGCAATGGGTGACTAAATCGGAAACTAAGATTTCCATACAATCCCACATCTGGCTCACAATTTGAGCGTCTTCTTTTTCTTATATGATATACACTGCAATTCCAGTGGTAGGATCGCTTTCAATAAGATGAGCTCTTCCAGTTAAATACACGAGGACATGATTCTTCCATTGAATCTAATTCTCAATATCTCTCAACTTTTTGAGGCAATATGAGTAGATTGATTCATTGAAGTAATCTCACTATCCTTAGTCCTCTTAGACATTTCAGACCCAATCTATGAGAATTTGTATACGCCAACCGAAAAAAAAATCTAAAGTAGGAATGAAGTAGTGCAGCCTTCAAATCCACACAAATATACCTGCAATTTACAGTCGAGCCAATAACACCATCGAACCTGTAGAAGCAAGATGGGCCCATGTGGAAGCTAGATTAGACATTGTGGAAGCACACGTTGTGGCTGGAATAGATTATAGAACTACGCTCACCTTCAATCTTGAACAAAAACAGGTGGTATGGGTTAGAAGCACAAATAGCAGTTGGATCAGTCGAAAGCACAAGATCTGGGTCGATCCTCTGAACAGAAGTAGCGGGTCGATCCTCTCAACAAACCGGATCGACGAAACTAAACAGATCGACAACACCTTCGATCATGGCGGACCCAATCACGGACACACCCGGGTCATGCCCGGATGTGAAAATTGTGAAAAGGACTTAATAGAGACTTAGTACAGCTAGCTGCCACCCTAGTTTCAACTTCTCCAATTCTCCTTCAATCCTCCTCGACGGCCGACAGCACAGAGGCGACGTCTTAGGTCTCTCGCTCAAGGGCTTCACCAAGGACTTCTTCACGATATAGGTCTCGCACGAGGTCTTCTTCGCGACGCAGTTCTCCTCCAGTCGCTCCGCCAATGTGCCTCCGAGTCCAAAAACTTTGATCTTCGCCCCTTCTTCCCATCGTCCATCAGTGAGTGTGTGCTTTCTTCTTCCCATCAGTGATCAGTGCCCGGTTAATTTCGACTGTGAAGTGTGAAATCAAATTATCCATTGGTTCTTTTGTTCTTCCAGCCTCCAGGCTCCAGTGGCCGATTCCTACTCTCCAGCGGCCGATTCTAGCAGTGCAGCCCGATTCCTTGTGAATTTGTGATTGTGAGTATGCTATATTGTTTTTGTGTTAACCCCAATTTCGGTGCAAAACAAACATTCATGGATTACAAAATTCATCCAGCACACAACAAGTTCTCATCCTTTCCTTTGTGAAGATCTGATTCGCTATTCCCCTTGATTTCCAAATTCCAATACATGATGTTTGATCTTCTTTCATTACTTTGGTCATTTGTCATAGTTAGCTTAAGATTGTTCTCGTAAGGACCTGGACGAATTTGATCACAGTTTCTGTATGGTACTCTTTGATTCATGCCATATAGTTAACTCTAGGTCTTGTAACTGTTTGCTTGAAATAAATATACCAGTGAATTGATGAAAAGGCAGAGCTTGCAAGCAGTCGGAATAAGAATTGTTATGAGTAATCTGATTCTTTTTAGTGTTAGTTATAATTCAGCTTTCTTGAACACAGATTTGTGTTTTTCATTTTTCAAATAGCAGTTTAGGTTTGATGAAATAGCAAAGTCAAAATCTACTAGCACGATTGTCCAAGAAATCTGCACACTGTTCCTTCAAACCAAAAATTTAAACTGAAATCGAATAGATCGATTCTTTCTCTTGTAGTTGTAATCTTGTTTATCAAACTTAAACTTCATACCTATTAGAAATAAGAGTTCGTTTATCGTGGAATTACATGCTTCTTGTTTAGCAATAGAAATTTCTGCATCCTGTAGCCTTAATTATTGTTCCCGGGCTAAGCAAAAATTCTAGTTCCGCCCCTACCTTCGATCAAGCAAGATGACCAAGGCGGCGCTAGTAACTGACACAACAACATGGAAGGTCGCCGAGTCTCTGAACACAACCGCCAACATGAGAAGTGGCAAAAGTTGCAGCGAAGAACAACGAGGAAGACAATCACAGAAGCGCGCTAGTGGCAGCCATTACAATGGCTACTACGACATGGACGTCCATGTGCTCTGATACCATGTGCAAAGAGGTACCTGAAGGGGGCGAGTAGCGTCTCTTCTTCACTCATCCTCCATCACTCATCCTCCAACTCTACTTGTGTTGTATATATCCAATTACTTAGAGTAACTTAATAATATAAATATATATTATTATTTCCAATTTCAAAAAAAAAACTTAAATTGATGTATAGTTATCTTGTTTATCAAACAAAAGGGAAGCCATAACAATAATGCAGCATACCCAACCAGTTGCCATGACAGGATCTGAGTACTTGGAAACCCAACGAACCATGACAGTTCCAATTGCCATGCTTTGAGCAGCTAGAAGCATCCACCATTCTCCACTTCCCCAAATCGTTAAGTCTTTTCCTTCATGTGAAATTGCAGGAACCTGAAAAGTAAGAATATTAATTTATAAAATGCTTCAGAAACAAATAAAATTGAACTATACTTCCAAGATGGTAATAAATATGCATATCTAGAAAACTAAATTTCATTTCAATCAAATACGTAAAACCAAATATTTAATTTTATGCCATAAAAACAATAGAGTTAAGCTCAAATTTGTTTGGCTTCTGCATATTGTGTAAAATAAATAGGTGATCAACGATGAAATCAATCTCTACTTTACTTTCAACACCTTTGACCCATGCTTGACAAAACTAGATAGTTTGATACATGCTGAATTATTCACCTTATGGTGTAAGAAGCTTTGTACTCAATTGATGTCCAATATGCTGAAATCCAACTTTAGAGTGTAAAACTTGGTTCAGGCTTACTCCAAAATGAAAAAGGACCATGAGTTGTGGAATATTCAGCCCACATGCAAGTGAGTTGTGGAAAATTCAGCTCAAAGCTTATTCAAATCTTGTTCGATAAAAGCAGAGGACTTCAATTACCTTCATAATAACCCAACACCTGTTGGACAAGTTTGTTTATTCATTGTAACGACCTAGCTCATAATATTTGAGGTATTGTCCTCTTTTATTAAGCTTGGTCCATACTAACTTGAACCTCGCGTTTTGTTTTTTTCATAGGTGGCTTATAAGTACTTCACAGGAGGTCACTCTTCCAAGAACTACTTCCACGTATATCTCACTTTAACAATGAATTGTCTAACGGAACACATCATTTGCTTTGGAAAAAGCGTCTCTGATATTATGAGAGCTAAATTACTACTTAAACTCAGTAAAATTTCTCTAATTTTGATGTGATATTTGGTTTATTATTAAACATCCTTTCACTTAGATATCTATCATCCTAGAATCATGTCAGAAGCTGACCTTTTTTCGGGTTTCATTGTCAAAAGACGATTCGGGATGTTACATGCCCACCAACTTAGGCTTAGTTCTCCCCCGAACCACACATTGTACTGTATGAGTTTCAACACGATACCATTTGTAATGACCTGGCTCTTAGGCACTATCGACTTTGGTTCAGCCCAGTCCACACTAAGTTGAATGGTACGAGCTAAGCACAAACAAAGTAAATTTCATTGCATGATTAAAGAAAGCATAACATACAACGATGGAGCTCCTCGCGCATACAAAATATTGGAATGATCCATGATGTCCTACCCCTTCCCTCGCTACTCCTTATATAGGTGTTTATATATTACACAAAAGACCCTACTAGGCCCTTTGCATCTCCTCCTAGACAAGACATGGCTATACGAGAATAAACTCGTGTCATTGGGGCCACTCCTGGCGTGAGCCTCGCTAACCCCCTAAGTGTCCGAGGTTGTAGTATAATTGAACCTCATGTTTTTATCATTTCGATAAGTGGCATACGAGTACTTCTTAGAAGATCACTCATCCTACAATTATTCTCACTTAGAGCTCACTTAATAGCGGAGCACGTAAGAGAACTATGTCACTTGCATTGAAAAGACACCTCTTATATCATAGGGTCTAAATTACTACACAAATCAATAAATTTTCTTTCAATTCCAATGTGAGATTTGGTTCATTATTGTACCTTCTTTCACTTATAAGCTTGTCATTCTATAAGCCTATTAGGAGCTATACTTTATTTGGATTTCCAGAGCATTGTTTCTCCTTTGCATCCCTCGGTCAGCTAGGGTTCTACCGCGTTCAAAAGATTAGTCGATTTTTGTGTTGTTGTACGTGACGAAGCTATGGTTCCACTGCGTTCGAAAGATTCATAGATTTTTGTGTGGTGTTGTATGTAGTGAGGCTAGGGTTCTACTCTTCGAAGTTGTAGCTCAAGACACCTAAACTTTTTGGTATTGCGCACTGCTATGGGGGGCATGTTACGGATCTGCGTCGATCAAAGGTTCTTTGCAAGGTTCAAGGCCATCCGTGAATGAAAGATTTGGTACTATGACGAGGTTCGTTGACCTGCACCATACGCCCATTATGTTTCCTAATGAACATAAGTCATACTAACTTACCACATCACAATACTCTAGAACTATGGATGCAATATGACACTAGAACTAGGGATGCAATATGATAATCAAAATAACTAATTGATGCTCTCTATTGGGGTTGGATTTGTTCCATTGGCAGTCTAGCAAAAACATCACCAAACTTCGCATTGTATTTAATACAATACATTCGTGACCGCTGTTAGATGTATTATGTATTATATTGTATATTCTGGTGGTAGACCCTCTTAGGCTCACCTCTAGGTGTTGGGAACCCCTCTTGTGTGTATATATATATGTATCCCTTTAGTGTGAAGAATATGATAACATCTCTTTTCCTATCATGGTATCAGAGCCAAAACCCTATTTCCTCTGCTAGCCGCCAAACTCTTCTTCGTCGTTCCTACGCCTGTGCCGACGATCCGACATCGCCTGCTCGATCCCGCCAGTCGATCGATTCCGCCAGTCGATTCCGCCGGTCGATTCCGCCGCTAGATTCCGCCAGACGATCAGATACGCCGATCGATCCCGCCAGCCGATCTCAACAGCTCCCCATGCCGATCTCAACGCCCTTGCCTGCTCCCCGTGCCGATCTCGTTGCAGATCCCGTGCCGATCCTGTGCCGCTCCCGTGCTGATCCCGTGTCGATCCCGTTGTTATTCTCTTTGTTGCTGTTTTCCAGCCCCGATGGCCTCGTCTCACTCCTCTGCCTTCCTCCAGAAGGCTAATGTTATCCTCGACGGGCAAAACTACAAGGCATGGTCCGCCACCGTCGGCGTGATCCTCCGCGGCCTCGATCTATGGGGCCACATTGACGGCACCGAGCATGCACCTGCACCGACGGCTGCTGCTCCTGCTACCGACTCCTCCATTGTCAGCACGGCCCCCCTCCACCAAGGGCTCCGATTTAGCGTGGTGGCGCTCAGACGACTCTCGCGTGATTGCCGTGATCTGTCAGTCTTGCAAGCTTCCCATTCGGATGGCTGTCTACGAGCTCCCCACGGCCAAGGCGATGTGGGATCACTTGCGTCGTCTCTATCAGCCGTCCAGTCAGGCCCTGCGCTACTCTCTGTTTCAGACCCTTGGCGTCTGCTACCAGCGTGATCGGTCTGTTCAGACCTTCTTTGCTGAACTCCTAGATCTCTGGCGTCAGTGCGACGAGATGGCTCTTTCTCCCCGTGCAACATGCCCTCAGTGTGTTGTTATCTATCGGGATCGCGACTGTCAGCGCTTGTTTGAGTTTCTTATGCGCCTACGCCCCGAGTTCGAGTCCATTCGTGCTCAGCTTCTGCACCGGCATCCACCTCCGTCTCTCAGCGATACTTTGGCCTTCGTGATCGCTGAGGAGACTCGTCTCCACTCCTTGGACTCCGCTACTTCTCCTGGTGGGATGCCTCACGCTGTTCTGGCTGCTCCCCAGCTTCCATCGTTGTCCTCTCTTGTCAGTGCTCCTCTGCTGCCCTCGCAAGGTTATAGTGCACCGTTGCGCCCTGTTCCTCGTCCTCCGGCGCCCTCTTCAGCTCAGTCCGGTGCTCCCCGTCGCCCATCTGTCCGCTGTCACTACTGTCAGTGCCTTGGGCATGTCAAATCTGAGTGCCGCAAGCTTCAAAGAGCTCAGCAGCGTGCTTCCGGTGCTCCTTTCTCTGCTGTGGCACAGTCTCTCTCTATTTCTAATCTTGCACAACAGATTGCTCAGCAGCTCTCTCAGGGATCCCTGCCTCGCTCTACTGTCTCAGTTCTTTCACCGGATGCTTCTGATGCTTCTACCTCTCAGCCGGCAGCTTCCGCCCCTTCAGGTATCTCTTCCTCCGACTGGTTGCTTAACTGTGGAGCCTCTTTTCATATGACTCACGATGACACATACCTCTCATCCTTCCAGCCCGTTTCCCCTGCCCTTAGTATCATGGTAGCCAATGGTACTATTCTCCCCAGTACTAGTCGCGGCCTCCTTCATACTAGCCATTTTCATATCCCCGATGTTGCCTACATACCCAAGCTATCCATGAATCTTATATCCGCCAGCCAACTCACATCCCATGGTTGCCTTGTTGTTTTTGATGAGATTGTTTGTCGTGTGCAGGATCGTCTGACAGGGACACTCCTTGGAGTTGGTCGTCGTCGTAATGGGGCGTACGTCCTTGATCGCCTCCATCTTCCTTCCACTTCGTCATCTCCGGCTGCTGTCACCTTTTGTCTTCCTTCGGTGGTCTTTTCTCAGTGGCATTACCGTCTTGGTCATCCCAGTGGCCCGCGTCTTGCGTCGCTTATTAGTCATGGTTTTCTGGGTCGTGTTTCTATTGATCGGTCTCATTCTTGTACGGGTTGTAAGCTTGGTAAACAACTCCAACTCCCTTATCTGTCTAGTGAATCAAGATCTTCGCGTCCTTTTGAATTAGTTCATTCTGATGTCTGGGGTCCCGCACCATTTGTATCAAAGGGTGGTCACTGATATTATGTTATCTTTGTTGATGATTATTCTCGTTACTGTTGGATTTATTTTATGCATTCTCGTTCTGACTTCTTCCAGATATATGTTACTTTTTCTGCTATGGTGCGCACCCAGTTCTCCGCTTCCATTCGTATTTTTCGTTCTGATTCTGAGGGGAGTGCCTCTCTCATGCTTTTCGAGATTTGCTTGCTACCCACAGTACTCTCCCTCAGCTTGCTTGCTCTGGTGCACATGCTCAAAATGGCACCGCTGAAAGGAAGCATCGTCACATTATTGAGACAGCACGCACCCTTCTTATCTCCTCTCATGTGCCTCCTCACTTTTAGGTTGAGGCTGTTTCTACTGCTGTCTATCTTATTAACCCGCAGCCCTCCACTTTTCTCAGGGTCAGAGCCCTGGTGAGTGTTTGTACTCTCGACCTCCACGTTACACTCATCTCCATGTTTTTGGCTGTCGGTGTTATGTTCTACTCTCTCCACGTGAGCGCACCAAGCTCTCTGCTCAGTCCGTACCATGTGTCTTTCTTGGATACAGTATTGAGCACAAGGGCTATCGATGTTATGATCATGTTGCTCGTCGTCTTCGGATCTCACGTGATGTCACTTTTGATGAGTCTCACCCTTTCTTTGTGTCCTCCGTCCCCCCGACCTCGCACTCACTTGTGACTCCCTCCGATGTGCAGTTTCTCACTCTTCCCACCTCACCACCTCATGTCTCATTCTCTCCACCGGTTTGTCCTCCTCCTTTCCCGGTGCCATCGGCCTCTCCGGTCTCTCCTCCCACCTCCTCCTCTTTGTCACCCACCTCTTCCTCTGATACGCTCGTCGTTCCCTTTCCACATCACTACACTCGTCGTCCCCCTCCTGTTCCCTTGCCTCCAGTACCCCCCCGACTCAGTGTCTGTCTCCTCCAGCGAGGTCCCTGTGGATGATCCTTCTGCGCGTCGCAACCCACCTCGTGAGAGACGTCCTCCCGACCGCCTCAGTCTTGCCACACTACCTCTGGACCTGCCTGCCCTCCCTGCTACCTCATGTGGTACTCCAGAGCCGACTTCCTATCGTGAGGCTGCCCAGATACCTGAGTGGTAGGCTGCTATGTCTGCTGAGCTAGAGACGCTTGAGCACACTCGTACTTGGGAATTTGTTCCTCTTCCCCCTGGTGCAGTTCCTATTACTTCAAGGTCAAGACTCGCTCAGATGGTTTTGTAGAAAGGTACAAGGCTCGTGGCTCGTGGTTTTCAGCAGGAGCAGGAACGGGACTATGATGAGACTTTTGCTCCAGTCGCCCACATGACTACGATCCGTACTCTTATTCCAGTTGCAGTTGTTCGCCACTGGTCTCTTTTAAGCTCGACGTGAAGAATGTCTTTCTTCACGGCGACCTTCAGCAGGAGGTATACATGCTCCCTTCTCCCGGTCTCTCCTCTCCTCCAGGGCTTGTCTGTCGTATAAGGGGAGCTCTTTACGGGCTCAAGCAGGCGCCCCGTGCGTGGTTTGCACGTTTCAGCTCCGTCATTACAGCCGCCGGTTTTCAACCGAGCCCACATGATACAGCTCTGTTTGTGCACTCCTCCTCTCGTGGACGGACTCTTTTGCTACTTTATGTGGATGATATGATCATTACTGGTGATGATCTTTCTCATGTTGCTTTCGTCAAGGATCATCTTCAGCGGCAGTTTCAGATGACTGACCTTGGACTGCTGAGCTACTTCTTAGGCCTTGAGGTCACGTCTACAGACCGTGGTTTTCAGCTCTCTCAGCAGCGTTACACATCAGATCTCTTAGCTCGAGCTGCTTTTTCTGACTCTCGCACTGTTGACACCCATATGGAGCTACATCTTCAGCTACGACCAGATGATGGAGTTTCTCTCTCTGACCCTACTCATTATCGTCACCTTGTTGGGAGTCTCGTCTACCTTACTATTACTCGATCGGACATTGCCCGTGTTGTTCATGTGTTGAGTCAGTTTGTTAGTGCGCCTACTTCTGTGCACTATGGTTACCTACTGCAGCTCTTGCGTTATCCCGTTGACCTGTAGCAGTTCTCTGCAGCTTCGTGTTTACTCGAATGCTACTTGGGCCAGTGATCCCGTTGACCGCCGATCTGTCACTGGTTTCTGTCTATTCTTGGGTACTTCACTTATTGCCTGGAAGTCCAAGAAACAGACCGGGGTTTCTCGTTCCAGTACTGAGGCTGAGCTGCGTGCCATGGCTACTACTACTGAGGACATTATTTGGCTCCGCTCGCTCCTTGAGGATCTTGGTGTCTCTTCTCCGGATCCCACTCCACTCCACTGTGATAACACCGGTGCCATTCAGATCACCTTGAATCCGGTGAAGCATTCTCTTTCCAAGCACATTTTGGGTGGATGCTTTCTTCCTTCGTGAGTAGTATGGTCGGGGAACTCTTGCTCTTTCCTTTGTTCCTTCTGAGCAGCAGCTTGCAGACTTGAAGACTAAGTCGCAGACTCGGTCCTAACATGCTTATCTATTATTCAAACTCTCGGTGTATGAACCCCCGTGAGTTTGAGGGGGTGTGTGAGATGTATTATGTATTATATTGTATATTCTGGTGGTAGACCATCTTAGGCTCACCTCTAGGTGTTGGGAACCCCTCTTGTGTGTATATATATATGTATCCCTTTAGTGTGAAGAATATGATAACATCTCTTTTCCTATCAACCGCAACATTTGTTAATGGTAAAAAGTGGTCATGGGTTTAGAGTTGTTATCTACTATTGTGTTCTGTGATTTTGACATGATTGATGTAACCTGCACCTGATATTTCTCAAGTCTCCTGAGCATTGATGCTCCTTTGCATCCCTCGGTCAACTGGGGTTCCACCGCGTTCAAAAGATTCGTCAATTTTTGTTTGTTGTTGTATGCGACGAAGCTATGGTTCCACCACATTTGAAAGATTCATAGATTTTTGTACAGTGTTGTATGCAGTGATGCTAGGGTTCTGCTCTTCGAAGTTGTAACTCTAGGCACCTAAATTTTTTGGTATTGTGCACTACTGTGGGGGACCATGTTATGGACCATCGTCGATCGAAGGTTCTTTGCAAGGTTCAAGGCCATCGGTTGAAAGCTTTGGTACAAGCATTCTTTTTCTCTATTTGGCCTCTTTTCATATCTCCAATTGTTCCTCGATCTGTTGCAATGTTCATGACGTGGGGTAGGCTATGAGAGGTGTGTCAATGCTAATGCAAACCTATGTAAATAAGGTGGGATTAACTAGAACAGACCTAACCTATATGATGTATGTATGGCTTGATTCAATCCGTAGTTAAATGTAACAATAAAATTATATAATTTAACAGATCGACGTTTACTATAATTTCAAGTGAATAAGCAAAAACACATTCTCCTTCGCACGAAGGGCCTAAAGCTATACTTGCACAAATGAAATTTTTTATAGGAAAATTAAGAGTCAAACAATTTTGCAAACAAGTCAGCATATCAAACATTTATACGGTAATCATCTAATATTCAATGAAGAAAGAGAAAACACAATTCAAAATACTCATGAGCATGTAGATCCAGCAGTGGGGCTGGTATTGGGTGGCCTTCGCTTATAAGAAAAGGCAGCAGGAAAATAGGGTGGACTTGCAGGTGACTAGAACAACAGGAGAAGGTCCCGGGCGGTTGAACAGGGCAAGAAACTAGACTGTTGGACAGGAGGAGCACCAGGGCTGCCGTGCAGCCGAAAACAACAGGAGAAGAAGCGGAGGTTTTCCTATGTGGTTTGGACGAAGGGGTGTGTGGCGACTGGAAACATGAATCGGGAACGTGCGGCTTGTGATAGGGAGAGGTAGGAGAAGGGATTGCAGTTGTTGTAAGAGAAAAGAGGAGAAGCATGTGGCAGGGCTAGAAATATGCCACTAGTTTGCTGGATCGGGAGGGGGGAGTGTTGCTGGAGCGGGATCATGAGAAAGTTGTAGCCCTTTAGTAGCAATGAGGAGTTTGTCGTCGTCGATCGTGGAAGGGGAAATGAAATATGAGCGGTTATGGATGGTGTGATGGAATCGTGGGGGAAAAGAGGGAGGGAGGATGCTTACGGGAAAATAAAGGGGAAAAACAAAAATGAACCGGGATGTCGTACCCCGGGGTCTCACGGAGTCGCACCACTATATGATTGTCGGCTCTGGAATCTCTCATAAGGCTAACAATGCCTCAAGCCGATAGACATCACCCCTATTTATAGTGAAAGAGGGCTTGGGCACCCGGCGTGAACAACTATGATTGGACATTACGCCCGATATACGAAGCACACTAAATAGAGTCCAAAAATAAAAATAAAATACATAAAATGTAAAACAACGCTCTAGGCGCGCTCGTGGTCTCGTATCGCCGATCCGAACAATGTCTCTTGAGCGAGTACACAAATGCGGCCCCTGCCGAGTGGTGGTCGGAAGTCCAATGTCGATCCTACGACTGATCCCCATCAACTCCCCCCGACTGAAAAGCATTCATCTTAGATGAATGGAGATAATTGTACTGTTGTCGAAGATCGGGAGCAAGTTTATCAAGCTACGTCGTCAATATCCAAGTGTCGTCAAAGGCAGGGTGTCCACTCCAGTGCACCAGGTAACAACAAGATGGGTCGTCTAGGGTGGTGGTGCACTCGTGCGCCACAATGTCAGAAATGCTCTCAGGTCTCACCTCTCGTGTTGGTGGATCCAAAGAAATATGTGAAATCATAGGGGGTGCGGGCAAGTACGTGGGTGCTTGTCTTAGGTGGCCAGGGTAAGGATCAGACTGTAAGTGGGAGGGTGTTGGAGGTAGCTCAAGGTAGGGGTCCCTATGCTCGACTCAAAGTAATGTTTCAAATATTTTGTATTAAATACGAGATGAATACCCATATCTGCAGGGAGATCGATTTTGTATGCGCTTGTTCCAATTTTCTTTATAATCCTATAAGGACCCATTCGTTTAGGGTGTAGTGTTTAGTGGCTCCTTTTGGGAGTCTCTCCATGCGAATTCTGATCATGACCTGCTCTCTCACCTAAAAATTTTGCTCACACATGTGTTCGTTTGTCTGTGTCTTATATAACTCATTACTGCTAACAATTTTCTTTTGGATCAATTCATGCAACTCATGTATGTGATGGATGAAGGACTCAGCGGACTCACTATGACGTTATTCTAAGGGAACAGAGGCTATGTTAATAGGCTTCCTAGGCACATAACCTAACACTATATGAAATGTACTCATGTTAGTAGACCTATTGACGAAGCTATTGTACGCGAACTCAGCTACGAGCAACACAGAATCTCAAACCGACGGATGCCTTGACAACTAGATACCGTAATAAAGTCCCAAACTATTATTTATGACCTCAGTCTGGTCGTCAGTCTAAGAATGGTAAGTCGTGGAAAACTTAAGGGTTATACCTGTCTTATGTCATAATGTCTTCCAAAAATAACTCATGAATCGTATGTCATGGTCAGACACTATGGACTTGGGTAATCCATGTAAACGAAAGATGTCTTTCGTGATAAGTTTCTTCACTTCATCCTTTTTACATACGCATCCAAAAAATCTCAAAAAATCTCATAATCCAAAACAAAAACGATGTATATGAGAGAAAATGAGTGAACCTCGAGAAGTAGAAGCCCGATAATGCCAAGTGAGAGCCCAGCAGCTCCAACAGTACTAATGGACTCTCCAAACAACAGTGCTGCAAGTACTGAAACTGTCAATGGCTGAGAATCAATGATGACCTACATTTTTCAAAAGGGGAGGAGTCAAATCTCCAGAGCCATAATAATGAAGCAACAAGACAATTTTATAGACATCATTACAGGTGAAAGTTTAACTTGTGTGCCGACACTTAAGGGAAGTAGTTGAAAAATAATCCCCCGGAAGAAGATGAATGAAAAGGTTTCTTGTCTTTACAATGGCACCAAGTAGGCCTTACAGAATGCAATCAGGGAATAGAATACTATTCCAGTCCCACTACATTCTAAATGATAGTTCATAACCACTTGAGCCCTGTTTGGGAGTGTGGTCAGACAGTGGTAGTAGCTATAAAATCAGTTATGAAAAACGCATTGCTGTAGTGTTTGAGTAGGTGTAATTGGCAAGATGCACCCTCGAATTACATGGTTTTGAAAAAATGCACCTCAAATTGCTAAATATTGCAGAATGCATCTCCCAATTAGAAAAAGACATGAAAATGCATCCCCCACCAGGGTGCAAAGTTTAACAATTTGGGGTGCATTTTGCCAAAACCTTACATTTAGAGGGTGTATTTTGTCAATTACCCATTCTAAAAATGACATGTTAAGCCAAAAATTCATCATAGTTATGCAAGTGTGTTCAAGCTTTAGAGCTCTTGAATGCTCAGACTTCATAAAGTGAAATTTAAGCAAAAAAGATTATCGTGAAAGTTCAAAACACAGATAGACTATCATCATTGGATTTACTACGACAGTTTCACACTTTCACAGAGCCAGATGCTACAACTGTCCCAAACGGACTTAATTGTAGTTACACTGTTGTATAGCAATTAATGGATCAAAAGGCATCTGAACTTACACTTCCCAATCCAGCTGCTGTTCTCTGCAATCCCTCCACAAGAAATCCCTACAGATAGAAGAAGAAAAAAACTCTTTAACGCACAATTGAAGGAGCAACGACAGTCCAAAGTCAAACAGGAGAATGGAGATCCAGTTTTTCATTCCACCTGAAAACATGCGCCATCGACGACGCCAAACAGGAGAATGGAGATCCAGGCGAGGAGCCCGGCAGGCTGCCGCCTACCTTTGGCCGCCGCAAAGCCGATCAAAATGACACCCGCCGGAATCAACCGAAATGCTGAAACAAAGAAGGGGCCCGTCTTGGGGATCACCTCCTTCATGAATACCATGGAGGTGCCCCAAAAGAAGAAGGGCGACACCAGGATCGCCCACCCGATGACCTTATCAACCAATCCCTTGTTAGATTCTTCGGGTTGAGGCGGCGGGAGGAGCTGCTGCTCGGTGTCGTAGGGCAAACAGTCGACGTCGCTACCGGTGTCGACGGGATCCACCTTCGAGTCGTGATTCTGCTTTCGTGTGCTGCAGCGGACCAAGGATCTTGAAATTGTGTGAACAATCTCAGATTTAGACCGGGGGCATGGACGAGGATGGGGCTTCCGGTGATGTTGAAGGAATTCATGGTGTTCCTTCGCTGAAACTGGAAAAATTGGCAGCCGACAGTAAGCAGTTGACATGCGCCTGGTTTCTGAAGGCTGCTTCCTCCTCCTATTATGATAATTCTCTTTATTAAGATTTCTCTGATTCTGGATTCTGGAAGTTGAACTGTTGAAGAAGCATAGAAGCCAGCGGGCAATCCACGCGGGCCGTAGGATGTCCGCACTTTACGGTAAAGTGCATCACCCATTTACCAAGAAGCCGAAGGCCACGTAATGACGTAACTGTCCACGAGCACAATTGAAGTTACCGGTGATTATATGATATCTTTACAATACTAGTGACTGACACGAGGCCTTGACCCTGACAGTACTTTGACCACGCCACGTCTATCTTGTTGGGATTTCTCACAGTCCACAGGACAGTCACAATAATCGTATGAGTGCAGAGAAAAATTCAACGTACGATAATTAATCAAAAACTACAGATAGAGGAGACGAAAGTACCAATCCATTACAAGCACACCGTAAATGAGACAGATTAGCTTAATTCGCGGGTGGACAATGATCTTGGACTGCAATACTTAGAAGGACGCACAAGGTTCGCTCCGGCGAACCTTCGTCATTGTCGGACAACCAATCAGCCCCGGGCCAAATTTGCACGCCTAGTAACTAGTGAGTTGTAATTGTAGTCGAAAGCTCTTGAAAAGTTCAACAATATTTTTGTTATATAGTTTCTATTTTCTAATAAAGTATTCTGTCCGGCCTTTTTTTATGGCAATTGTTAACCGCACCCCAGTTTTGACTATTCGCAACCCTTTTATATGAAATATTACGCATTTTTTTTTTAAAATACGTCTTCTACAAGCATTTTTAGGGAAAGTGTTCAACACGAAAGTTGTAGATATCATCGAGATCTACAACTTTCGTGTTGAACATTTTGCCTAAAAATGCATGCACAATGCGTATTTCCAAAAATTCGTTATAGTTACGCCCATGTTTCAGTTCGAGCGGCAATACGTCTTGTGCGTGCATTTTTAGCAAAAATGTTCAACACGAAAGTTGTAGATCTCGACGATATCTACAACTTTCGTGTTGAACAGTTTTCCTAAAAATGCTTGTACAAGGCGTATTTCCAAAAAAAATGCGTAATACTTCATATAAAAGGGTTGCGGATAACCAAAACTGAGGTGCGGTTAACAATTGCCTTTTTTTTTATTCGGGTAAGGCAACTACGGCCAAATGTTGAAATTCTACAGGCTAAGATAGTCTGCGCAGCTTAAGTCGTCGTAGGTGCATCTAAAAGTTCAATATAGAAGTCGTTAACAATCTAAATTTTATCGGAGAACTGCTTCTTAGATTGCGTCGAATAAGGCTTCATTTGGCGCGGCGTTTGGAGGCCGCGTTTGCGGCAAATGCCGCAGCAATGCGGGTAACCAAACGCCCGGCGAAGGCGTTTGCCGCGTCTCCTCCCGCTGCGCCCTGAGAAATGGAGCAAAACGCGGCCTCCAAACGGAAGAATCTGACAAATGGAAGCTTCCCTTCATTAGATTCTGCTTCATTTCTTCAACTTGTCTACATATTTGTTTGCTTGTCATCCTTTGAGTATTTAAATATACAAATATGGATTTATTTGCTTGTCACAATTTCCTGTTGCGTGGTCTCTGTCGGCAGGAGAGATACTTACGTGCGTGTAACACACGGTGATAAAAAAGATAACCGTGAGGAAGCAAATAGAGTCGTATGATCATGATTCCAATAGCGGAGATCATCTGTGAAAATATGCGGTCGTATTTTGTTAGTACGACCGTATTAAATACTGACCATATTTTAGATCAATCAAGCGCGAAAAATCGTGCTAGCGAAAATAGACAGCGGGATTGGAGGTTCCGCACCATGATCTTAGATGCTTTACTCGTACAAACAGTTTAGTCTTGACGTCTTGTTGGCAGTGTTATTAAATGCGCGGTCATGTAAGTTATCCTCCCATATGATTTGGGCATGGAAAATAATATTTTTCTCGTATTTTTAAGAAACTTGGGATATTATTGCTGGACCCAAAAAAGTATTATTGGAAGATAATGCTACAAATTTTTTTTTCCTTTTTTAATCTTTTTAGAGAAAATAATAAAAATTGGGTTAGGATATTTCAAATTTGTCATATATATAATTAAAATTGTAAGTAACAAGTTAAAGACCGTTAAAATACGGAAAGGAGCTCTAAGCTCGAGAGACATGTCCCCGCAATCTGAAGAGGCGCGCAGGAGTGTCGTGAAGCCACAAAGAGAAGCGGGAATTGCTGGCGCCTGCAAGAAGGAGAACGACGATTCAGAAAAGGGTTGAAGAAGAAGTGAAAAGACGTTGTTAAGGGTCGTGTCTTAGCCTTATAAAAGGCGTTTGTGAGTCCCGAGATTAATACGCCTCTTTTATTGTATCAGTAAACACAGCTGTGTTGTTTTGCCGTATCTATTAATGTTAAGAAAAATTTGGAGTCAAATTTCTACCGTCTTATTTACTGTGCCCATATTAGTCTACTTTCTATTAACAAAGGCTCTGTTTATTTCGCTGTTTGGTAAAACTCTTTTCTTCATTCTCAACACTTCAAAACTTCATTTTCAGCCTTCAACGTCAAAGTTATCCCCCTCCCTTCACTCCCCGAACCCTAGAGGATTGTTTCACCTATAAGAGGCAAATGAACTTCCCCTTTCATCTTCTTGGTTTCCATATAGAAAAAAAAAACTACACCATGTTTTCTGTGAGAGTTTGCTCGAAGCATCCGGAGGAGGATCAAGGTGGAATCCACTCTCCGTTGCCCCCTAGCGGGTATATATAGGAAAAACCATAGGAGTGTCTACGGGGATGGGTATCCGTGTACCCAACTGACCCGTTATACCTTCGAACCCGTTATTTGACCAAATATACATTAACATTTTCTCCCTCTGGCGATGCCAAATTAAGCACCGATCCAACAATCATCCGGCTTCTCAGCAAACTCGGTAAGTTTCTCTGCGCCCCTTGATGATCCAATATTTGTTCATATTTGATGTTTGTAATTTTCAACTATAGCTCGATATGGCTCGTACCTATCACTTATAGTGCATGATAAATATTATTAAGTTTCACATTCCTGGAAATTAGTATTGTTTTACTGGAGAAAACTTTGAGGGCCCGTTCGTTTGGTAGGTTTTCACAAGGAGGAATTGGTTTTGGTGTCCCAATTCCAATATTTCTGTTCGTTTGGCATTTTTTGGGGGAAGGAATTGTCTTTCTTTCAAAACCCATAAATTTTGGTTCTTAGAAAAATGACATATCCCCAAAACCGACCAAAAGTGATCGGTTTTGGGGCTCGCTCGACATCCCGCGCAAGAGGAGATTGCCAGTTCGTGACTTCTTCCTTCTCTTCTCCGGCGACGGCGTCCAGCTCTCCGGCGACGACGTCCAATTCTGATCTTCAAACATCCCTCGGTTCTGATCTTCAAAGAATTTATCAGTAATAAATTTGCTTTTATTACTCTCATTGGATATTTAGGCTCTGTTTGGCACGGCGGTGGCGGTCATGAATGCGGTGGTTATGAACCGTCGTTCGTGAACGCCCTACCTCGCCTAAGAAACTTCATCCACTTTTATGTTAAAAACTACTTTTCTTATTTGATGGCGATCATAACTGCTGTCATGCCAAACATACGTTCTATGATAATTGCGTTTTTTTCCAAACTCATCGGAGCAAAAAAGCCGTGCCAAACGGAGCTTTAAATTGCAGTATGCTTAAATCCATTGACGCTCATCATTTCTGCCCGGCGATTGTTCATTGGATTTTTTTGATGTGCATTCGGATTAACTACAATTACTACGCATAGTGAAGGATAAGGTGATTTAGAAGTGACAAACGTGACATTTTCAGGGTTATAAAGTGTCAAAACAAAAACATCTAATATGTAATATTAATTCCTGTCTCTGAATTTCATCCTGCAACCGAACAAAAATATTGGCAGATTCAATTCCTATGACTGAAAATCTTCCTGCAAACGAACACATCAATTTGTTTTGGCCCAATTCCAAAACCTTTGCGCCGTGGGTTTTCGACCAAAATCTATTCATGTCAATCAAAACCTACCAAACTAACGCACCCTGAAGAATCTTATAAAGCTAAGCCAAAATAAATTTGAGATAATAAATTCAACGAGAATATCAGAGAAGAAAATATGAGAGAAACACTTGATCTATGAAAAAATAGAAATATGCAAAATTATCATGTTATTGACTTTAATAATAGACCCATACAGTGGAGGTTCCTTGATTATGATAGCCCCTCGCTAAGGCGACTATTACCTAAGCTTGGGTTAATCGATCTAATCGATGCTTCCAAGAGTTGTATTATCAATCTGTGAGCCCCACTGGTAGATTTAACTCTAATTCAGAAGATTTGTCTCTCTTTGTGCGCTTAGAATATATGGATCATATTATGCGTTTTTCTTAGAATGAAGCTCTCCAGAACAAGCCAATGCGATTCTGTGAAATTGTCTAAGTTCATGAAGAATCGCCGCTTAGCGGGAACTCTGAGGATGTTTATACTATTTACTTGTATTTATATTGCATATTTAATTGAATATTTATACTATTTAGTTGTGTTTTTTGTAGAAATATGAAGACTGTAGATAACAATGAAGACAATATTAAAGACTTTTTGTTTCTAATATTTTGATTTTTTTTTGAAAGAATCAAATGTGATGTCTTTAACAATGCTACAGTGCAATTAATAATTATGAATACGTCTATCAATTTTAGGTAATTGTTATTCGCAGATCATAAATGTCTATCCGCAGACCAACTTTTTCTAGTTTACAAATTGTTATCCGCAGACCAATTTTATACTTGAGCATTCGATATCTTTGTTCTCTTGAGCAGGGCCCGACAGCGAAGGAACACCTCTGACGACCTTCTGAGCACTTTAATGTGTGTTCATAAAATAAATGCACAGATAGAGACCGAGTTGAGGAAGAAAGACGATTTCTTCACCGTTCATGCGATTTCAGTTTGTTCGGGAGAGAGTAACCCTAGCTATCTAAATCTTCCCAAACAAACCCTAACCATCTAAATCTTCCCAAACAAACCGAAATCACATGAACGGTAAAGAAATCGTCTTTCTTCCTCAACTCGTTCTCTATCCGCGCATTTATTTTATGAATCACGATAAGTGCTCAGAAGGTCGTTAGAGATGTTCTTTCGTTGTCCGGTCCTTCTCAAGAGAACAAAAATATTGAATGCTCAAGTCGAAAACTGGTCTGTGAATAACAATTTGTAAACTAGAAAAAATTGATCTGCGGATAGACATTTATGATATGCGAATAACAATTTCCCTAAGAAGGTGCCTCTAATAATTGAGTGGGATTAGTGAAAATTATGATGCCTCTGACAATTCCCGTAATTTTGTTTGCCGTTTATATAAAAAGAAAAAACCGTAACCTGTCTTCAGTTTACAGACGGCAGACCGATCTTCTTTCCGGCGAGAATCCTCCATTCCTCCCCCACCTCCATCCCCATCCTTCTCCTGCCGGCTTCCTTCATCGATTTTCCAGGTCGGAATGCCTCTATAGCATGAGTAATTCGGATGAGGGTGAAGAGTTCTACGAGTCTCTCGACCGTGTCCTATCGTCTTCGTGCTCCTCCACATCTGCTTCCGATGACGATGATGACTATAGCTACCCGGAGCATCACTTCCGGTACTCGCACTGCTCCCCTCCATCTGCTGATTCCTCTGACGTATGGATTTCAGAGCCGGGCTCCGTGGAGGAGCGTCGCCGACGCTTGCTCCACCAGATGGGCCTCGCCCGTGACCCTGTGCTCGCTCGGGCGAAGCCGGATGGGGAAGAAGTATGCGTGGTGAAGGAGAGGGAAATGGGGCGAGCAGCCTCTTATGACGGCCTCTGCCCTCGGTCAAACCTTACCCGGGTTGCATCCATTACCGGCGCTTTTGCACGCTCCAGATCCGACGGCTCCGTCGAACCTAGAATTTTACGTAGACAGCATGCGTCGGTTTTCGGAAAACCACCTTTGGTCGGTAGATCAAGGCCTTCCTTGGGAGGAGAACTCGAGGCGTTGGAAGGGGACGACCGCGGGAACTGGGAGGATACGGAGAGGTGCACGATCAAGGACCTCGGCAGCGGAAATGAATTCGTGGTGAAGGAGTTTCGAGAGGACGGGATGTGGAAAAACTTGAGGGACGTAGGATCCGGGCGTCAGCTCTCCATGGAGGAGTTCAATATATGCGTCGGCAGTTCTCCCGTCGTGCAGGAGCTGATGCGGAGGCAGGACGTTGAGGAAAGCGGGAACGGCTCCGGCGTGTCCAGCGATCGCGCTGAATCACACGGAGGTGGGATGTCGAAGAGGAGATCGAGCTGGCTGAAAAGCTTAAAGAATGTTGTGTCGGCAGGGCAGTGGCAGGATTGGCGGAGCAGTGAGGAGAAGGAAACTTCTTCGGAAAAGGGAGAGAGAAGGTCTAGTTCTGCAACTGATGATAGCCAGGAAGCCCAGGACGCCGTTCAATCGATACTCCATGGCCCTGAGCTGGTAAAGGTTAGACAGTATGGGAAGTCCCATAAAGAGCTCACCGGCCTGTTCTTGAGCCAGGAGATTCAGGCTCATAATGGATCCATCTGGACAATCAAATTCAGCTCCGACAGTCGTTACTTGGCTAGTGCGGGGGAGGACTTTGTTGTCCATGTGTGGCAAGTCTACGAGCAAGACAGGACGAAACCAGAGATCTTGGTGGATAGAGTAGGGGAGGAAAACGATAATGGTAATCCCCTTGCAGCTGCGCCTAGTGATATTTTGCCAGAGGAGATGCTTTTAATTTCTGGCATGGAGGGAAGTCATTTGGAGAAGAAGAAGGGTTCAAATGGTCCTAACGGGCGTAAATCTGCGAGTTTGGATCATGTGATGGTGCCGGAACAGGTATTTACGATCTCAGAGAGACCAATTTGCTCATTCACAGGCCATCTTGATGATGTGCTCGATCTTTCATGGTCCAAATCACAGGTATTTCTTCTTCTCTATTTTGCCAATTGTTTGTGCATGGTCTGATGTTTTCTTTTGTAAAAAGACTAGACAAATCTCATAGGTCCTTGACTAGTGTTACACCAGAGTTGGGAAAGGAGAATGGGGAGGACATGGTGGGAAAATGAAGCTAGATTAAATTTGCTTCTTGCTTACAATACCTTCAAGCTAGAAATCATAGCAACTAAAATTTAAAATTAACTATCATGAATTCATAATATCCTAAGTAAGGAAATCAAAATTAGAACTTCACAGAATAGTATTCTCGATAAAGTAATCTCAATGCGCATTCCAAAATCAAGTCCCTATCCCTCAATTGTATGTGCGTGCTGGCTAGATATCTTACCTAGTTGAATGTTTGCCGCTAACTATAGGAAAATCTGTAACATCCCATCCTTTATCATTCTGAACCTTGTCCTCAAGGTTTAGAGTCTAATATGATTTGCGCGAGTCTATGATTTTCATGAAGCTTCTATTTCAGGTTGGTTCTTCTATTGAGCTAACGTATTGCGGATAAACTTGGTTCCTTATCGCACCCATCAAGTATTAAGCACCAAGGCTTGTTGTAGCCATAGTCCGAGGCCATTGGATTTCGGCGGGAATGAGTTAGTTTTTTGGCTGTGGTACACTTCCTCCACTATTTCTTCAACAGAGAATATGAAAAACTGGTTTTATAATTAAACTTAGAAGTGTTAACTTGTAAGCTATTGGGACCACCCATTACAGAATTTTATATTGGCCATAGCATCCCTTGAACAATTTATAGAAGGCGCATCATTTCACTAATGTTTTTCTGTGTTGTTGCAATCTCAAGGAAATTTTATATCCTACCTCCAACTGTCAATATTACCTGCTATCTGCGTAAGTCTTCATTCTGGCTTGCGATTGTTGCGAATTCATTCGACATAGATGAATGGCTCTCATCAATCCTATAACTCTTGATCCTAACGACTCCTTAATATAATCGGGTAGTGTTTTGTTAGGATTTGAATACTATTATGATCATCAAAGAACAAAAAAACTGTAGAAAGTAAAGAACACAAAGGGTTACATGGTTCGCACGTTCCTACGGCTTTAACTGCACAGAGTTTTTTGGATTGATTCTTTCGTGATACAAAATTATATGAGATGCCCTTTTATATATTGACCTAGTCTAATGCTGCAATCAAGATGAAATTATCAATATGCCCTTAGAATAATTTGCTACCGGGCTCTACCTCCGACTGGGCAAAGGCATTATGTAGCACCTCCATCGCAATGACCGTACCGGGTTCCACAACATATACCCATCACAATATTCACATTAAAAGAAGGCATAAAACGGTAAACTCATTGATGCGCATCATATTTTACTTATTATTTCCCGCATTTTTATTAGCGCCGCACACGTCTTTGCGCAAGTTGTTTTAATTTATTTTCGCGCATGTTGTTTTATTTGTGTATGTGTGTTTGTGCATTTGAATCGCATTTGTTACACGCACTTATTTGTACTAGTATTTGTTTGTACGACTTATTGAAGTGACCACCCAATATGATCATGAATGAAGAGGTCCGTCAAATTAGGCTAGGTAATGATTATTGCAAGCTTATGAAAGTATATATAAATTAAGCACTTATGTTATTTAAATGAAACTCATAATTCTGAAATTAATATTTACTATTTAAAATTATATTTATTTTCAGAATTATTATTTTGTTGGGAGAATATTTAAAGTCCTTTCATCATGTAGTTTGAACACCAAGAGCCAAAATTAATACCTTATTTAAGCCTCATTCAACAGTTATCAAACTCTTCCCCATTCCTTTAAAGTCGGCTCACATCCTTTGAAACCCCCTCTCTGTACTATTTAATATCCATTAATTACATCAAGCCTCTGAATACCCTAAACCATTCCTTTATAAAGCTGCCAGTCCCACCCACGTGAGAGAGCAGCTGGGAAAAAAACTGAAAAACAGAGAATAACTCTGTTTTTTCGAAACTCCCAGCCGGAGCATTCCATTCCTCCCGCTCCCGAACGTTCGACGTCCCTTCCACCGTTTGCCTGCCATCGACATCAACGCTGGAGCCCTTCCAAGCCGCCGACGAACAATCCTCCTTCATCTGCTGCCGGGATTACGTCGCATGACCCGATTTATGTTCATCATGTTGAAAACGACGTCAACTCTCCTCCTGAGCTGCTGCTTGCTCGCCTGACCCGGACACTGCCTCCTAAGGGCCCGGAGATCGCCGGTGAACCCATCTTTGCTAGCTTCCGGCGGCCCGATCCCCCAATCTCCGTTCAACAAGCCCGCCAGGCACCTGTGCAACTCTAAGGCAGCCTCCCAGACTCCAATAATTATCACCTCCTCGATTGCAGCCAAGTCACTTCCAAGCTCTGCCACCCGAAACTCCAAAGCCTCTCTTGCGACAACTTATGGTATACCACTTGCCCTCTCGTGCTCATAACAATTTATAATAATATTTATGCTTAATATTATATGATTCTTAAAACTTCAGAGCTTGCCTAAGTTTACTAACTGTTTGTCGTTAATTACAAAATTCCTTTATTCCCCTTTCGATGAATTTCCTGTGGTTCATCAAGTCATTTATAAATTTATGTTCGAATGTCGGCCACTTGCGAGCGAGTGCAAAATCTAGATTTAAAATCGTTGAATATTACTCGTAAGTCCTCGCCTACGCCGCGACATTTAAAAGATCACATTTTTAATATTTAAAATATAAATTCGAAGAATTTAGTATACATCACTCATCAATCTACACAGTAGCACAACGGAAACTGTAAACAAATAATTATGAGTGTGCCCACAACTATAACATTTTCTCAAATGTCTTTGGCTTTAAGGCCATACAAATCATGTCCATCAAAATCATACAAAATTTCCTAAGCTACCTCAGCTCGCAGGCCGGAACAAAAGCAATGGAAATACATTAAAAGTGGAGAAGGAAAAACACTTCATGAGGCTTGACTTTTATAGCCGGCTAGCGTGCTCCTGCATTGGAACCATGCCATGCAACCAAATCAACATGAAGGGTAAACGAGGGTCAGCTATGAGTTGATCACAAACCGCGTAACAATCTCACTCCTGCTGGCCGTCATAGCAGACCTTAGGGAACCACATCACCATGCAAGTCAGCACTTCGTATGCATATGAAAGGGGCGTGGATGTTGGGAGGAAAGGAGACGGAAGCAAGGAGGATTTTGAGGGCTCGATGTGCGCCGGTAATGGAGATGCACATGGGGTTTAGGAGCAACGACGACATGGGACAACAGAGGCAAAGGTGGTCGGCGGCCAACTGGGCCCGTGGAGTCAACACCATGGGGAGGACGAGGGCACGCACGGAGTCGCGCCGTGCGCGCGCTGTCGTGACCAAAGGGGAGAACAGTTTCTTCACAAAATCTTCGTCCCTCCATCGTAGGTATGAAGGGGATATTAATACATTGGGTTTTAGGTTAAATAAATCAGATGGTCGTGATTGATTGGTTTGATAACTCAAGCTAACTCATAAAATAGTGCTCTGAAAAACAAAAGAAATATATAATAAATAGGAAAGACTGAGTCGGACGCATTCACAGACTCCGATCGTCCACCCGATGATCCAAAAAAGTCAATAATGAAAGAATGCACAAACGATGCACGATCGATCTCCGTCAATGAGCTTATCGAGCTTCTCGAGTAAAAAGGGTGAGGGGGCAGAAGAGAGGGATTCCTCAAAAATCACAGTGAAAGTCATAGCTAGCAGTACGCTTTAGTATTTAACAGACATAAAATTTACATGATACTTAACCCTAAGTTGGTTGATAAGGCAGTAAGGATTAGTCCTAATATAATTAAATTCAATGAAGAATAGATGTCACCGATGTTTCAATCACGTTGTGCATGGTTCGTGATCTTCGGGCGCCGAGAATAGGCTTACCAAACTTGATCCGACTTTGCACCAACATGCCACATCATGTCAATATCTCCCCTTGGGAAATTTGCGTTGCACTCAAGGAAGAAGTCCGAAAATTGGATCATGACATTGTCGCAATAGACCCAGGTAGCAATGCCTGCGTGGAAATTCTTCCACTGCACTAAAACCTGCGTAATTGTATTATCACCGCGCTATGTCTTGTTGTTGTCCAAGATGGATGTTGGATTGTATGGAAGAATTACGTGCAAAGTCAGTTGGAATAGAAACCTGAACGGAAAGGTCTCTGATTACTCACTTGAACCGAGAGATGTGGAAGACGAGATGTATAGTACTCTTGGCCTGGAATTGTAGACGACAAGCTACCTTGCTGATGAGGGCGCTGACATAGAATGAGTCATAGTAACATGCCGACAGCTTTGGGTGGACATATACATCGATGGCGACTTAACGATACAGACAGAGTTTCACAAACACCTTGTCGTCCATCTCAAATTGAAGGTCGTAGTTGTGCATGCTTCCCTAGGAATTCATGCGTTACTATGTGCGATGGAGATGAAATTTCAGTTGGCGTAAGGTTCATCGCGATCCTGAAGCTGGTGGGCTAACCCTTTGACCTAGAATTCTTCTGCTAAATACCACAAAAAGGTGGGAGTGAGTATGTCGTAGACAACATGCACAGGGGTACTGTTGAACGCAATGTCGGAAGAGGTATTGTAGAAGTACTCTGCCCAGTTGAGCTGAATAGCCCACTTGTAAGACTATTTAGATATGTTTGCCCATTAGTCCGCGGATGGTATATGTGCTCATTCAGAGTTTGAACATGATTTGTCAGAAATTGCACATGAATATGAGATTTCCGCTCACAATAGAACGATGAAATCCTTGAAGTTGCACAATTTCATCGATAAATATTTGAGCCGGATGAGAGGAAACTTTCACGTCCGATTGTGGGGGGAGGGGGGGGGGGGATCCAATCTGACAATTCCCAAATGAGCTCCACAGGTTAAGGTTGCAAAAGGCCTACTGGGAATTTATTATCATATTTTGTGTGTTGGCAAGGGAGGCAAGTAGGCTCATCAATGCAGAGCATACCACACCAGTAAATTTAAGCAGAAATCTGCCGAGAGGTGCATATTGCATCCGTATAACTGCCGCCAATGTGGTGTAGAACTTTGCTAGCAGGTGTGGAATGTATGTTGAAGCAACATAGAAGACGAGATGACCATGATGGTTGAGGCAACCTCTGATGATGGAGAACACTGTGTGAGCTTTTTAGGATCAGTGCTTATGGACTCTTTGACAGCGATGCACATATTTGGAAAGTGGAGCTTGAACAGCTATTACACTGAATCATCGGGACAATTACTAAGAGAAAACAGTACTGTAAGCTGAAGTGTAAATATGCACTGTAAGCTGAAGTGTAAAATACTGCAAATGGATATCAACAAAAATCTAGCACAGATGCTCTGATCTAACTTCTGGGTGAGTTTGTGGAAAGTTTATTGGCCACGCTGAGTACATCCAGTGTTGATTTTCTCGGCCAATGAGCGCTTGCCTAGCGGGTGGCGTCTGCTCTGTCATCCGCTAGCTCATGGTGGGCCCCGCCCAACCAGTGCTCGCAAATGTGAGTTCGCGTATATGCGCATAATGCGCAGGCATGGGCTTTGCAGCACCAGTGACTGCTCTCAGTGTGCCCAATAGTTTGTTGTGTTTGACTCTTAAATTAAGTAGTTGATTGCTTAGATTTGTTTTGTTAGTGCTTTTATATTTGCTTGTTAAGTTTCCAAAAGTTGACGAACACTAAAAGTGCTGAATTTCAAAACCTGTGAAACAGAGAAGTTCATCTGACATTTTAACCTTATATATACAATCATGGGCTTATAGACGCATAAAAGTGATAAATACAAAGTATTCTTTACTTATATGCACCATTTATATTTTTTTCTTAAATTTTATCCATACAGTATTTGCTCTCATCTTCCATGGACAAGACTGTCAGGCTTTGGCACTTGTCTAGCAGTTCTTGCTTAAAAATATTTTCACACAGCGATTATGGTATGCTATCATATACTTTAGTGTGAATTTACATTTTCTTTAACTCTTACGATGCGGTAATTTAACTGTAACCACATTGTTCTGATGCAGTGACATGCGTCCAATTTAATCCCATTGATGATAGATATTTCATTAGTGGTTCACTTGATGCGAAAGTCCGCTTATGGAGTATTCCTGATCGACAAGTTGTTGATTGGAATGACTTGCATGAAATCGTCACCGCTGCTTGCTATACACCTGATGGACAGGTTCTATTTCTTGATTTTGTCTTCGCTACCTTTTTCTGATTTTATCAAGATGTATTTCGTATTTTCCAAAACCTATTCAGAGAACTCATTCTATAGTAATTTGGTAAATGTTTTCCCCCCATACAGGGTGCTCTAGTTGGATCAAATGAAGGCCATTGTTATTTGTACGACACTTCGGGTAAGCCAAATAAGTTATTCCTTTTTACTTTTCTCCTTTTCCAAGAAATTGATCTCCACTTTACCATTTGCGTCCTTATGTCGCCAACCATTAAACTGCTTCGTCTTCGTTAACTTTCTTATGCCTTTCTTTTTTTATCGTTTGGTAGAAAATATGCTGCTTCAGAAAAGCCAAGTTGATTTACATAGTAAGAAACAGAGGTCCATTCACAAAAAGATTACTGGTTTCCAGGTATATTTTTCTGATCAATTAGCAAGCCTTATTGCTATAGAATATTATTTTGGTTCCATACTCAGCCAATACTATAGTGCGTTTCAGACAAATTTCAGTTTAATTTTATAGGTATATCCTAGTTGTGTTTTGACTACAACTTATTATTTTTTTATCAAAATATCTGTTGTGAAACAGTTTTTCACCTAGGGGGTAGAGTAGTCTGGTGGTTATGAAATAAATTTGTGTTTTTTCTAAATGTCATAAATCTAAAATGTTGGATCGCAAGGCTTCCTTAGTGTGAGAGTTTGAAATAAAAGAATTTATTATTTCAAAAATTTGAAAATATTGCACGAGAGTTCTCCACTTTATATAGAGTAGAAGAGGAAGAATACATATTGGAGATGTGAGACTAAGGCTCTGTTTGGTTGGGCTGTTGCTGATGAAAAGTTGCTGATAGGAAATGGAGTTTGAGAAAAGTGATGTTTCTGGAAAACAGAGTTTTGTTAAAAAACTGTTTGCGTGAAATGGAGTTTGTAAAACAGAGGTGTTGAAAAGTTGTTTGGATACAAAACTCCGTTTGGGTGAATTTTTTTTTCTTCATAAAATGATAACGAATACAAAAAAATAGGAAAAGACATTTTAAGAAGGGTAAACCCCTAATTTCGACTGGACAAGCAAGCAACAAGCCAACATTAGGGGAGAAGGTTTTCATATTTGCCACTCAAGTTATCACAACAAATTTTCTAATGTGGATCTGATAAAAAACTGTAATAAAAAAATTCCATGGGCCAATTTTCATGAATGCTCTGACCATCCCATGGGCAAATGTAGGCCTGCTGTTAAATTTTTGCAAGTAGAATCTCAAATGCTGCAATTGTATGCAATCGTTTATACTACATTTCAAGCAATGTCATGAGTTCTACTCCTATTATAAACAATTTCATGATTTCAACACCTATTATAAACAATTTCATGATTTCTACTCCTATTGCAAGCAATTTCTTAAATATTGGAAGATATTATATGTTTGCTTGGGTATTGTGATTGCTAATTTTTCTATTTCTTGTACTATAAAACTTATTCGTGTAAATTATGGTGGATAACATCTTGTGTAAAAAGAATGTGATTATTTACTTGCGCTCGCGAAAATTTTTGTGAACACTGTGTTGCTTTGCTAGCAGTGTATAAATTTTTGCTAACGTTAATTCCGGATTGAAAATCTTAAATCCATTTGCACTTCATTTTGATTGCATTTGTTTGAGTCCGTCTTGCATCACAATCACTTAGTGTTGACATTAGCGTCGGCACACGGCCCTTTTCACAGCCCGTCCTACGTCATGAAATGAGCAAATGAAGCGAAAAATAGTATTTTGTTATATGAGCAAATTAAATGGAAACTCGAAATTCGTGTGCTTGCCAATTCTGTGAACTGTACTCCATTTAATTTTGGTAATTGAAACTGTTAAAAGAACCTTACTTATTCCAAATAAAGCATGTAGGCATTAATGGGAAAAAGGTTAATCCATCTGTTAATGCTTTGTTAGATAGTTCTTGTAATCTGTAATTAGTATTTTTTCTGAACTGTTTGAATTTTGTACAATTTTTGTGATTGTTACTTTGTACAATCTTCTGATAGTCTCATCAAACAGTTTGCCCCAGGATGCTCCAGGGAGGTTTTAATCACATCCGCTGATTCTCGAATTAGGGTCATGGATGGTAGCAATCTCATTCAGAAGTTCAAAGGTAATTTCTTTCTTTTACTAGTCATGATTAATTTCTTATGGCCATGTGATGATGGAATCACGACACACATAGGCCGACATGACCATCGGAGCCGTCTATTTTATGTGGATCGACAATTCATGATTTTTAGTTATTTTCTGTATTTTTCTGATTTTTATTTTAATGTGTTTTGAGACCATCATTATCGGAGAATCATGATCATCTATGATGACCCCTTAGTCTATAAATAGGGATAGAAGGTTCATTTACAATGTATTGAAAGTGAAGTACAAGAAAACTCCTTTTGATCACCGGTGCCGAAGCCGGACTCCAAGTGCGAAGCTTGGAAATTGCCCCCTCCCCTCTCCGTCTAGCCGGCTACCCTCCTTGCCATTACCTCCAGCCGGCTTCCCCTCAAATCCCACCTCTCCTGCTCCCCATTTCCCTAGCTAGCCTCCATCAAGCCCCACCATATCTCCTCCCTCAAATTCTCCTCGCCGGAAAACACCTCCGTCAAGTCTCTACTACCTTCAACACCACCCCTTAAATTCCCTTCATTTTCAGTTTTCCGGCGTTCTCCGGGAGCCACCTTCGGACACCACCACCACCACCACCACC
The DNA here is from genome assembly GCA_033032865.1 of Dactylorhiza incarnata. Lineage (NCBI taxonomy): Eukaryota > Viridiplantae > Streptophyta > Magnoliopsida > Asparagales > Orchidaceae > Dactylorhiza > Dactylorhiza incarnata. The sequence goes on along the minus strand of JAWHQI010000444.1, from coordinate 435,512 downwards.
ACCTCCGATGATCCCCTCCGGCCACCCTTGGTCGGCCACCATCCTCCCACCACCATCCCAGTCCCTAACTACCCCACTACTCCACTACAACCATCTCCTAAAAAATAGGGTCACTACTCCTACATTTACTCCCTCCCTCCCACTTCCCCACAAATCCCTTAACCCATTCACGTGGAACCACCTCCTCCTGATCCCAACCGAGCCCTATTAGTTTCAAACAGCCGGCAACTTCTTTGCAACCCTCCAGCTCACTGCTTACCGCCCAGGTGCTGTCCAGAAGGGGTCGCCATTGTTTCCAGTTGCTGGATTCAAAAAAAAAAAAAAACAGATTCCCTCCGGCGTCAGGTTCTACTTGGTGGGACTATGCTGTTTCCGGCTTCCATTGCCGGTCTGCCGTCGGTGCGGCTGCACAAACAGGGCCTTAATTATAAAGTGAAGCCCTGGAGCAATGATTATTTGTCCTCCAGTGCGATTTTAAGTTAAATAGTTCTAGCAATGGGAATAATTTCCTAGCAAAGAAGAATAATATTGTCCTATCAACCTGAGAAATGCGGCTTTGCCTATGACCTCCGCCGACGAATTAGGATTTTTCATGTGGTTTCAAATTAGCTTGCGTCCATCGCCAACAAGCAATGAACTTGCATGGGTGTGTGGTTTCGGATTAGCTTGCGGCCATCACCAACAAGCAATGAACTTGCATGGGTGTGTGGTTAGGTTAACTCCTTCGTGCATTCAAGTTCACGAACTTGGACGTGCAAAACAAAGGTATCCATTTCTAGGGTTCTACTAATCATATGCATGAATGCATATATTAACAATTCCTCAATATATCAAACACATGCTATTCAAGAACTCTACAACAACAACACAACACTCGATCCTTTATCCCACTATAGTGGGATCGGCTATATGGATCCTTTGTCGCCATTGTGCCCTATCTTTAGTCATAATCGCACTAATGCCTACCTACATACATCATGTCTTCCCTTATAGTTTCATTCCAAGTCTTTATTGGTCCACCCCTCCCCCGTTTAACATGCCTAGTGACTAAACTCTCACAACGCCTAACATGCGCCTCTAATGGTCTCCTTTGTATGTGTCCGAACCATCTTAATCGTGCTTCTCGCAGCTTCTCTATTCAAGAACTCTAACTACAATAATTCATCATGGAAGAGAAAATGTACTATAACGCATGAACACTCCTTCCTAGGCTGAAGGCAAGACTAGAATTCCTCCACCAAAAATGCTTTGGAAATGAAGGTGAACCGCTAAAGGAGGAGATCCCTTAAATATCTCCTTATACCTTAACTAAAATCAAAATATGAATATTATCTAAATTTAAATTGTGAAGATATATTAAATATTAGGGCTAGATTAATGCGGGATCAATAATATAGGGAATTGTTATTGGTACCCCATAAATGAATATTTGTACCCAAACATGATATTTGTACCCATACATGATAACCGTACCTATACATGATAACAACAACAACACAACAACACTCAAGCCTTTATCCTACCATAGTGGGGTCGGCTATATGGATCCTCTGTCGCCACCATTGCGCCCTATCTTTAATCATAGTCTTACTAATGCCTAACTACATCATGTCTTTCCTTATAGTTTCATTCAAGTCTTTTTTGGTCTACCCCTCCCCCGTTTAACATGTCTAGTGACTAAACTCTCACAGCGCCTAATAGGTGCCTCTAATGGTCTCCTATGTACATGCCCGAACCATCTTAAACGAGCTTCTCGCATCTTCTCTGCAATTGGCGCCACTCCTGTCTTATCCCTGATACATTCATTCCTAATTTTATCCAGTTTCATGTGACCACACATCCACCTAAGCATTCTCATCTCCGCAACAACATGAAATATCAATCATACCCCACATCTTCAATACCGATGAAACATTTAAAAAATATTTTAGCTATAAAAAAATGCAACCGGCAAGATTTAGTACTAAAAAAATCCCATGTACATTTTTCTTCAGGAAGAAAGCAGTTGAAGTGGCCATAGGAGAAAAATGACATCCCTGGTTCAACATCAATTGTTACCCCACTTTAAAACCCTCCCCCAAATAAGAGAAGGAACGTGAGAACCCTAGATTTCGTCGGGAGCGTGCGAGAAACGGTGCTGGGTGATCGTGTACAAATATTAAGTTTTAAGGTTTCAAAATATTATAAGCAGGTATTATTTTATGGGTGTGAATATCCAAAAATGGAGTACAAATAGCAATTTCCATAATATATATCTTTTGAATAGTTTTTTGACAGATTCTTAATATCCCTGTTAGATAATTAGATTAATGTGGGATCAATAATATCGTTAATTAAAGTCAATTAAAATTTAATCTAAGTGATTATTCAACCATATGAATTTTGGGATGTGACATCTTCATCCACTGCTACACTTTTTCTTGAGTATACAACAACAACAACAGAACCCATATAGTCCCCAATCATTGGGGGTATGGGCGGGGGAAGATTGGAAACAGACCTAACCTTTGGCACTATGCACAAAGTGGCTTCTCTCAGAGGAGAAAAAACTAACCTTTGACAATAAATGCACAAAGTGGCTACTCACAGAGTACCACTGAAATAGTGGCCCCCTATACCGTCGCGTTTGCTGCGGAATCATGCCCACAAATCAAAGCCAAAGACATCAGAGAGGGCAGACCCAAGAATCCATTTTGATTTATGTGCTACACTTTTTCTTGAGTATGAAAAAAATAAATATGGAATCATATATCATAAGATTATATTAGAGAGATTGAACTAGCTCTCATTGAGAAGTAATGAAAAAACAGGAGTTGCACCAATACGATGATTACATGAATTAATGTAATAGGAATTAGATTGATATTTTTGTCAAGATATGTGCATGAAGCATCCTCAAAATATTTTTTGTCTATGTTATCAAGGCGCACGCCTAGGCATGCCTGAGGTGCCGGGCGCACCAGGCGCACTGGCCAGCGCCTCTGCAAGGCAGAGGCGGGCGATGTGCCTCAGGCGTGCCTTACCAGCTTCCAGGCGCACCAAAGGCACGCCTGGGCCTTTCAAGGTGTTCTCTTCAACCTGTTTTTTTTGGAGGTGGGCAAAAACATGATCTCAGACGCACCCAAGGCACACCTAGGCGCACTTGGGCATCCAATTCACTGATTTTCAGTGAATTGGGTGCTCAATTCACTGAAAATCGGCGAATTGGGCACCCAATTCATTTTTGCGCCTCACGCGCCTCAGGCGCGCGTCTGCGCCTAGGCTCCAGGACCCCTTTGCGCCTTGGTGCGCCTTGCGCCTTTGATAACTTAGGCTTATGTGAATAAATTCAATGCTCGCCTTCAATTTGATGCCCCGGATAATCCACTCATGAACTTTTCATTTTGAAAAAAACAAAACAAAAAATTCTGTTTTCCAGGGTTTCGCAACACAAGCAGTCAAATTTCAGCCTTCCCAACAGCCAATGGCAAGTATGTTATATGTGCGAGCGAGGACTCTCGTGTGTATGTCTGGAGATACGATACCGGCACGCGCCCAAGCAGAAGTAAAACCGCCGTGAACGTATGCCAATCATACGAATATTTCCACTCCATGGGTGTCACGACCGCAGTTCCATGGCCTAGCTCCTCAAGCTCAGGAGGAATCTCTATGTCCACCAAGTGCAAACTAGACGACTCCAATAACAACAACTCCGACAGGTCAGCTTGGGGGATGGTGATCGTTACCGCGGGCGGAGGTGGTGAGATACGAATATACCAAAACCACGGATTACCCGTTCGTGTTTGACTACCCGCTCGCATGCACGACCCTTGGTTCCATGACAAGACATCAGAGCCGCTCATTCCGCCGATCCCCAATTTCTGAGAACATTCTCTCAGCTAAGCCGCTGGATTGGGGCACAATCAAGTGAACGGTGGATGTGGGTCTGAATTTGTTGCTTCTTTATTTTACTGGTTGAAGATTACAATTCTTTACAGCTATATTCATGTCGCTTATATATATATATTCTTTTGTTCATGTACCTGAAACATAGAAATTCATTTTATCCTGAAAATTTGTGTAAAGATTGGAGTCTGCTGGCTAGTTGTCTGCTTGATTTGTTCATGTAATCGCCTTTTTTCCCTACGAAAATAGCTAAAATGAATATATGCTAGTGTTGAATCCAGAAAATTTCTATCTGGGTGAGTAGGAGGGTTGTGAGTCACATGTTGAAAATTAATTTTGGGGGTGCACATAGCTGAACTTGATCTGCGAATAGCCAACTTAGGTCTGCGAACAGCCAATATTTGATCTGCGATCCGCCCCTGTTTCGAATGATATTTTATAGCTTGGAATTGAATGTTATATGTCTGAGGAGAATACATGGGTATATATGTGCTATATCTATATTGGTTTGTTTGATTTATGTGGGGCTCATTTATGCTTATTCCCTCACTTTTTTTTAAATAAAATTATGTTGACAATTTATTGTAGGAAATAATTACCCAAACCTCCCCGGTAAATTAGCATAATTACTGAGAGCACCCCTCTTATTTTCGAAATTACAAAAATCTTCCCTTAAGTTTTCATTTCGTTACAAAAACCTCCCCTGGACATTTCATTTCTTAACATCCATGAGCAAAAATACCACCTGGGAACTGTACACCGAGGGGGCATACGTATTTTTGTGCATGGATGTTATGAAATGAAAACTTTAGGGGAAGTTTTTGTAATTTCGAAAATAAGAGGGGTGCTGTCAGTAATTTAGCAAAGTTAGAGGGGAGGTTCCGGTAAATGACCCTTTATTGTAGATATATTATTCTATTTTTTTTGAAGGGGAGCCTTGACGCGCCGGTTGAGGTGTTGTGTGACCTTGAGGTCATCGAGTCCCGGAAGCAGCCTCTTGCAAAAATGCATGGTAAAGTCTGCCTACATTTCACCCTTGTGGTGAGACCCTTTCCCGGACGCGGGGATGCCTTTGTGCACCGGGCTGCCCCTTTTTTTATATATTATTCTTTTTTTTTGCAACAAGAAATCTGGCAGCCAATTAGATAAATGATTCAGAATATATATATGGTAGTGTAGATTTTTTCGGGGGCAAAATTTTCTATCTGGGCCGTCAGCTCTGATTAACATTGCGTGGACACTTGGGTCCCACATCGACGACAGATGAGTGCACTGCGGGTCCGCACAATATTATTGACCGAGCCCGTCCAGATGGCTGGCCGGGCAGGTGCAAGTTATCGTAATTCCCTCCCGCCGCTACACCGTCATCCCACGAGCGATTCGAGCTCGTTTTTGCCACACAAGGCAGCTAGCTAATCACGGGCAGCGAAAAGCGCTCTCACAGGTTAAGGGGGGGAGTGAAGTGCGCGCGTCCTGCACACATTTCAAAGCACTTTGATATGTGTGCGGACATCACGCGGACCGTTGGATGCCCGCACTTTACGGCCGGAGAGTTTTGACGGGCCATGCCTCATAATTTCAGCAGACAGCTCGCAGGGCATTAATTTCGTGGGCGCCTGTATGTGGATCGGGGATATCGGCCCAGAAAATCGCACGCGCAGAAATCTGTACGGAAAATTCCTATTGGGCCGGCGATGCCGACGTGGAGGTAAACGGGCCCGCGTCTATCTCTCCTTATCCGGTTAACTCTCAGCCTCGTTTCTGCATTTCCCTCTATAAAGCTCCGATTTCTCCGATTTCCTCTAAAGAAGCACCAGTCGAGATAATTTCTTTTCATCTTCTTCTTCTTCTTCTCCGCCGCAGCTGCCCTACAGATAGTCCGCCATGGCTCTCCAAACTTCCTCTTTCCTCTCGTCCGCCATCTCCACCCACAAAGTGGTTCGCAGCCTTCTCCTGATCTCCTCCGCTTTCATTTTTTTGCCTTTTCTCGGCTCTTCTCCTCTTAACATTACACCCGGTTTCTGCAGGGGAAGGTCAATTGTGGGCTCAAGGACTCGGCATTCTTGGGGGTTCAGTTCTCTGACCGCCGAATGAAGTCAACCTCCGGCCCTCTTCTTTCCCGCAAGGTATGTGCCGAGTCAACTTGTAAGTTTTCAGCTTTATTGTGTCACAATATCAACTGCAGCAAGTTTTGAACAAGTTTGGTTTAATGTTAAAGGCTAGAAGCGCTTTACCATGAGTAATTATAAGTAGATACAACCCATAGTTCAAATTTTAGAAGATTGTGCCTTTTTTTACGTCAATCATGTAATTGCCAAGTTTTCAGCTTTATTGTGTTACAATATTAACTGCAGGAAGTTTTGAACAAGTCTGGTTTAATGTTGAAGGGTAGAAGTGCTTTACCATGAGTAGTGCTTATTTTGTTCTAGTAATTATAAGTAGATACAACCCATAGTTCAAATTTTAGAAGATTGAATACGATTTTGGCCAATTTTGGCCTTAATATGACTCTACACTCTACATCCCCTGAGGAGGCATCTTGTTAATATTGGTTTGTGCCTTTTTTTACGTCAATCATGTAATTGCCAAGTCAACTTGTAAGTTTTCAGCTTTATTGTGTTGCAATATTAACTGCAGCAAGTTTTGAACAAGTCTGGTATAATGGGGCTTTTGACACAATGCACCCCTAAATTGCAGAGTTTTGGCACAATGCACCCCGAATTATTAAAATTGGCACATTGCACCCCCCCAATTAGCTTTAGTCTTGCATTTTGCACCCTAGGCATATAAAACAGGGGTAATTTGGTCCAGATTTTAAAAAAACTCACATTTCCCTTTATCCGCAGCCCATATAATGGCCCGGGACAGATTTTTTCAGCAGGTAGTGCGAAACTCGACCAAATAACAGCATAATAGCAGCCAAACAGCATTATAATAGTCTTTTAGTAGAATAAACAGCAGAATCCAGCAGTCAAATTACACTTCCCGTTAAATTACACTTCCCATCTCATTAGCATTGAAGCAGATTAAACGGCAGAATAATGTAACAACAGTCAAATTACAGCCAAACAACATTATAAGAACATCAAAATAGTTGAAAAACAACACCATAATAGTCCCCAAACAGTGGACATACAGATTACATAATTCTCATACAAAGAGCTTACATTGTTCTAACAACACAATACAACAATATGACAATATAATAACACAACAAAGATAAATAAACTGAAATTCACGATCATCTTCCCACGAGCTCCAAAATGGTAGATATCTTCCAACGAGCTTCATACTTCATGAGTTCCTACGCACCTACATTTCAATGTAAATTAAATATTATCACTGAGATTATAAGAGACTTTGCAAAATAAACATAAAAGAAAATAATGTTTACCGAAATTTTTGATCTTCTTCTAGAGAAGACATTGTTGATTGGGATGCTTCTGTACAACCTTTTTTAATATGCCCCCGTGCTCCACAGTTGGAGCTTGTGTACTTTTGGCCGTGCCTCTTAATTATTTTTCTGCCTCTAATTCTTCAACTTCTTTTCTTCTACCATGTTGTGACGGCTTTCCTTGCTTTGTATGTATGTTAGTCCAAGGTACGATGGTATTCATGGCTAAGGGCCACTCCTTGCTTGAATTTATAGGATTTAATAAGTACTCGTAAGACCCCATGAACATATCTCTTTTATACCAATGTTCAACGTAGTCCTCAACATTTTTCCTACGATAAAAGAGACACGATGTGGCATGCACACAAGGTATACTGGTGAGATCCCAACGCCTACAACTACAACTTTTCAAAGTCAAATCCACCGTCCATTTATCTCCATTCCATCCTTGAACTTCGAATTTGTCTTGACCATTCCTTACTAAAATGTAGCCGTGTGCCTCTTTCTTGTTGTTTTTCAAGATTTTTTGTATTGAAGGGCATACCTCTCCATTAAATTTGATCACTTTGTCTCGTTGAGTCTGGAGCCTTCTCATTAGAATTACCCTTATTGTCTCCAACATTGTGATTATAGGTTTATCCCTAGCCTTTAATATTACATTGTTAAAACTTTCAAAAAAATTATTTAACAACATATCACACTTAGGCCAAACATTAAAATGAGACTTTGTCCAATGTCTTTCGTATCTTTCTCTTACCCAATCATAAGCCCTCTTATCACATGCCTTCAACTTCTCCATTTCAGCATTAAAATCAACAACTCTTGTAGCAGACGCAACTCTCCATAACAACTCCTTTAACTGTAAGCCTCTAAACTTTTGCTTGAAGTTGTTGTACATATGTCACAAAATCTGTGCTCTGCATTAGGCAATAACTCTTCAACAACCTTTATCAACTCCTTTTGCTTATCTGAAATGATTGTTCACATATGACTATTCTCCATACACAAGTCTTCCATAAGGAGAGTAATAAACCATGCCCCAAGTCTTGCTGTTTTCCTTCAAAACATAAGCGTAAGCAATAGGAAACATGTTATTGTTACCATCAATGCCGACTGCACATAATAGTACACCACCTGCAGTTGTTTTAATGTGAGTGCCATCCAAACCTATGATCGGTCTGCAACCAGCCATGATTCCCTTCCTCAATTCCCCCCAGCATATTTAAAGTCTCTTGAAAATGCATGTTTGAGAGACTACATCGTGCTTACAGTTTACCTTAATTGTGGTGTCCGGATTGGTCCTGTAGATCTCTTCAAAATAGTCCCAAAGCTTAGCTTATTGTTCCAATTCGGTGCCACTAATTACTTTGGAAGCATGTTTTTTCACTCTGTACATCTTCCAAATACTCAAAGATGTTTGGTTCTCCATCTGCATCACATCTTGCATTGAACTTGCAGGCCATTCTGGGTTGCTCCTGATGTGATGCTCATACTTATTTGCTAGAAATTTAGAGTTACAGTGTTGTGAGTTTGCAACCCTACAACATGCATGTTCCCCTTTTATTGTCTTCGCCTGAAAAGTCTTTTCATTCTTTGATATGAACGAAGCAAATAAAACCCACCCACAATCACATGTAATTTGAATTTTATCATTGTAATTTTTCGTAAATTTTAATGGTCTTCCTTGCTTGGTAGCATACAATTTAACTGCCTCCCTAAAATACGTTGCGCTGTTAAAACACAAACCCACATCAAACTCAAACTCAGAATCATTGGCGTCTCCTTGGTAAATATGTATTTGTGAACCTTTTCTTTTATCAGATCTGGGCAATGAATGACTATCTTACTGTATAGTTTTTAAGCCACCAACTGATTGAATTTCATCATCAATATTTTTCGCATACGTTGCATCATCAAACTCAAATTCACTTTCCTCCAAATCATCCGTAAATGAGGAATCAAATTCATCCTCCTCCTCCTCCATTATGTCTGAATCACTACCGTAAACTAACGGACTACCTTCTAGACAACCACATGATATCGATAAATTATCCCATTCACCTCCACCAGAATACATATGTAGGTTAGAGTTTACCTAATGATGAGGCTGTTATAGAATCACACCCGGGTACTAAGTGCCACAGGAAAACTGGAATCTACATAAATTAGGCACAAAATCTGTTATGAAAGCTGAAGGAAGAAGAGAGAACTAGGAGGGACTAAAGGAAAACTAGGGTTAGAGAGGAAGAGGAAGGAGAAATACCTTGTAGATAATACTTGCATAGCCATCCCAAAGGAGCCACCCGGGTATAAATACCCGAGCAAGGGAGGGGGCGGCCGTCCCCTCCCAATGTGGTTGAACCCGCTTGGTTCAGCCCCGGCCGGCCGGTTCAGTGAGTGGGGGCTGAACCGGAAGGTTCAGCCCCGTTGTTCGTTGCTCCTTTGCGCCGAGTATAGTGACGCCCCGCAAAGCGTAACGGGGGCGTAACATTCCCCTCCCCATCAAGAACCAGCTTGTCCCCAAGGTGGTAGTCGGGGCAGAGCGCCTTGAAATCCAAGAAATCCACCCAAGAGTTAACGAACGAGGCATAAGCGTCTGCACCTCATCACGGAGATGCTCCTTGAGGCCTGATATGAAGCAACTAAAAAGTGTCCTTTCCGGCCACTGCACCCGATTTGCCAATTTTTCGAACTCAGTGCGGTACTCCATCACCGAGCCTTTCTGTCGAAGCTTCTGAAGAAGGGCTTCAAAGTTCTCATACTCCAGTGGTCCGAATCGGGCCGCAAACCCTTCCACAAACTCCCCCCACGGCATGTGCTCGCGTCCCCTCAGGAACCCATGCGTCCATTGGAAAGCTTCATCCTTCAAATGGAAGGACGCCAACTGCACCCATTGTCCTTCTGGCACATCTTGATACTGGAAAATAATTCGGCCTTCTGAATCCATTCCAAAGCATCACCACCACTGAACTCCGGAAAGTACATGCGAGACAACCCTGGAGCCAAACGTGGTGCGTCGTGACCTCCTTCCCGTCCTCCTGGATCCATTGGCTCGAATCCTCCATATCCTTGGTGTTGACCGTTTCCCCAAGGAGGGGGTTGTGGTTGTCCGCCCCATGCTTGGCCAAATCCGGCCATGCCCGGCGGCCCAAACCCACGGGGAGGAGGGAGAAGCCCCCCCTTTGCTGTCCCGCAAGATCTGGAGGTCGCTAGAGCCTAGCCGGCTCTTCCCAGTCACGTCGAAGCCCTGTCGGTTCCGCCCAGCCCTGCCGACCCTGTCCCGCTAGGTCTGGAGGTCGCCAGAGCCCTGCCGGCTCTTCCCAACCGCGTCGAGGCCCCATCGGTTCCGCCCAGCCCTGCCGGCCCTGTCCCCGGCTCGATCCGGGTTCGCCGATCCCTCCGTATGCCGAAATCGGCGGAACCGAGCCCGCTGGACCCAGCCCCGTCGCTGCCGAGCCTTGTCAACCTGCGCCGGCCTAGTTCCCGTCGCCACGCACCCCGCCGTCCCCTGGCAGGACCGATCGTGCGTTGTCCGCGCTGTTGGGGCCCGATCCGGCGGGATCTGCACTCGTCGACCCTTTTCCTTTCAACAGAGATTTTAACTCCTCCATCTGGGTCACCATCCGCCCTTCCATAGCCGCCATCGAATCCGTCAAGCCAACCACATTCTCTTCCAAAGTTTCAAGCCGTGAGGACTCCTCTTGAGTGCGAGTGGTCACCATGGCGGAGGAAAGAACAGCTGAAGGAAGAAGAGAGAACTAGGAGGGACTAAAGGAAAACTAGGGTTAGAGAGGAAGAGGAAGGAGAAATACCTTGTAGATAATACTTGCATAGCCATCCCAAAGGAGCCACCCGGGTATAAATACCCGAGCAAGGGAGGGGCCGGCCGGCCCCTCCCAATGGGGCTGAACCCGCTTGGTTCAGCCCCGGCCGGCCGGTTCAGTGAGTGGGGGCTGAACCGGAAGGTTCAGCCCCGTTGTTCGTTGCTCCTTTGTGCCGAGTATAGTGACGCCCCGCAAAGCGTAACGGGGGCGTAACAAAATCCATCAGAAACCCTAAATAAAAAACCTGCAAACCCATTTTTTTTTAAATTGGAACATTGCCACTAACCTAGAATCAGATGCTGGAGCTTATTGATGAGCAGGATCTATCGTCGGAAGTGTAGCAGCTGTCGTCGGAAGTGCCGAAAAGGAAGTGATGGGGCTGTCGTCGGAAGTGTAGCAGCATAGATCGACGTCGCCATTGTCGAAAGAGGAGTTCCCCGAAAACCACAGCAAGCAATGGCGTCGCGTGAGAAGGATCTGTCGTCGGAAACAGAAGTGGGTCGCCGTCGCCGGTGTCGAAAGGGAGGAGAGCGTGGTAGCGGCGGGCTCGTCGAACATGGTGCGCTCTCGAACAGTGAAAGTGAAAGTAAAACCTAATTTCACGGTAAAAAAAAACCACACAAAAAATTATGCCCAAAATAACCTTCTTATTAGCACACCAAGGTGCAAACTACCAGCATTCTCTAATTAGGGGGTGCATTGTGCCAATTTTATACATTGAGGATGCACTCTGCCAAAAATAGATAATTCCAAGGTGCAATGTGCCAATTGCTTGGTTTAATGTTAAAGGGTAGAAGCGCTTTACCATCAGTAGTGCTTATTTTGTTCTAGTAATTATAAGTAGATACAACCCATAGTTCAAATTTTAGAAGATTAAGCCCTACCTGAGGAGGCATCATGCTAATATTGGTTTGTGCCTTTTTTATGTCAATCATGTAATTGCCAATGTAGTTCTCATCCACTTTTACATCATTACAGCCCCAAAATGTGTTGACCGGCATCAGGGCCCAGACGACGGCGACGGCCTCCCCGGCAATCAACAGGTCCTCACAAGAAGCGAAGAAGACGTTGAGAAAGGGAAACGTGGTGATCACGGGAGCCTCCTCCGGCCTCGGGCTCGCCACTGCCAAAGTATTGGCGGAGACCGGCAAGTGGAATGTCATTATGGCCTGCCGCGACTTTCTCAAAGCCGAAAAGGCAGCCAAGTCCGCTGGTATGGCCAAGGAGAACTACAGCATCATGCACCTCGACCTTGCATCCCTCAACAGCGTGCGCCAGTTCGTGAGAAATTTCCGACAGCTCGGCTTACCTCTAGACACGCTGGTCTGCAATGCTGCCGTCTACTTCCCCACGGCCAGCGAACCCACCTACACCGCAGATGGCTTCGAGATGAGTGTTGGGGTCAACCATCTTGGCCATTTCTTACTTGCTCGAGAGCTACTTGAAGATATGAAGCAGTCGGATTACCCATCTCGACGCCTCATTATTGTTGGCTCCATCACAGGTATGAAATAATAAGGGCCTAAATGTTGGGAGCTGGTAGTATATTTAGTTTATTTGTCATTAGTATTCTTAGAAGATATTTATTATTATTATTATATGTGAATGCATATTACTTTACATATTTTCCTTTGAATAGCCTATGCAACGGCTAGTATACTGAACTCAAATATCATTAGAGATTTATTCTTCACTCTTTACTTCTTCCTCCTAAGATGGTATTGGAGCCAATCTTGACTGCCTAATTTTCCTTGCTGTATTCTTCTTTCAGCGGGGCTCGAGTTTGTCAGTTCTTCTTTTGGTGTAGGTAAAAACCTCTATCCCTGGCAGCAGCTAAATTTCAGTACCCTTTTTCTTGTTTTTGCTTGAGCTCTGCCCTTCTTTGGGTTTTGCCTTTCCTCAAGTTTCATGGCTCCTGAAGTTCCATGCCTTTTCAGATGTTGTGCCTTCTAGAGCTCCACTCCTCTTGTTGCTCCTTCGTCCTTTATTGCATGTCACTCTGTTACTATACGACTTCATTATCCTCATCTTACAGTTTCATTCGTCTCACATTATAAATTTATTCTCCTCACTTTACGACTGTGTGTGCCGTCTTGCTCTCTGCGCCTTGTGATTGTGAGCAAAAGCAGAAGAGACATTAGAATGGGTGATGCCAACATATAGGTAGCCTAATATTAGGCTCCTTTCCGGGGACTTGCGCCAAAGAAGTAAGTCCTTGTATTGTGGGTGATAGAAATTTAAAACATTTATTTTTGTAAATACTTGTATATTACAAGGACCTCTTTTGTACTATAAATAATCCTAGTAATAATCTGATACAAGAACCCCTTTCCAAAAACATATTGTATTTGTGCGCTCTTCTTGAGGGCTGCTTGGGTTTCTAACCTAGTTCATGTGGGTTATTGGTTCTTATCGATCGATGATTCTCCCTCCGCATCAGGTAATATCAAAGCTTGATGTTTGATGGAACCAATGGTGCGAAGACAACTACAAGAACTGTGATAGAGATCAAGGTGTTGGTAGACTCTGTGCAAATTATCATATCTAGGCCTATTTGTGGGAACCGACACTCACGTTATGCGTATAAGGCGGGGGGGGGGGGGGGGGGGGGGGGGGGGGGGGGATACACTTAGGGGTTAGTGAAAAAATGTTCTGAAGTTCTGAAATGACGTCATGAGAAAACCTAGTTTTCCACTTCTCAAGAGAAGGATTATGATCGGAGCATCAACCTTTAGAAACTTGATTATATTCATTGAGCTCCAGCGAAGAGGCAGATGAACTTGTTCGGTGTAACAGGAGTGACAGATGCAAAGGTGATAGGATGCGTGACCAAGGTCGGTCGACACCAGTACAACAGATAGAGTCTGCATGAAGGTCATAAGCTGAATGAGTCCCTTCATCTCAGAAATGGGTTTGTTCATAGCTTTCAAAATCAATATGACCCTTCCTTGATGGCCTTCATAGGTAAAATGGAAAGGAGGACCACGTGTTGGACGAGTGACAAATACAATCGTGAGGTATACTCGTGCCAAGCTCTCGATCCCCCAAAGGGTCCTCTTCAAAGAGAAATCTTAAACCAAGACTCCAAAGATAGCTCTGTAAGACACCCCACCCCTCTTTATATAAGAAGGGAAATTAATGTTAATTACTCTTTTGGCATCATAATAGTGCTACCCTAGGCAGGAACGACCATCCAGATACATATTAAAACTCGGCCCTTCAAAATTGACCTTGTCCTCAAGGTCGAGTAGCAGTGATGGCATCCTCGAGCTCAAGGGCACTCAAAGTCCGCAACTCTAATGTTGTCGTCCTCGACTACGAGCAACAAGCGTAATTCAATAGAGGACACTTGCAAAGAGGAGAATATGGTTATTTGCAGGGGCGGCGGTGGTCAAGGTAATCTTTGTGAGAGAGACGGTGTGTTGGAGAATTTGGGTTTAGTCGTCGAATGGGAAGCGGAGGCTGGAGAGGGGGTGTAGGCGGAATTTGTGCTGGGGGAGCTTCGTATGGTTGCAAAGAGGGCATATTCCAATTTGGGTCGTCCGTCGTGCGACCACCACTGGGAGGCCAAAATGTTGTAGTGACTGGAGGTAGAGGTGTTGTGGTAAACATCGCTTCCACAAAGTGGGCTTGCTAGATAGCGGCGGTGAGCGTGAGAGTGCAGAGTATGCATGCGAGCTTGGATGTGAGGTCGCAAGCCATGCATGAAGTAACTGAGGTAGTGGGTCATGGATAAACCTGAGACGTGATCTACCAACTCCACAAAATCATCAATGTAAGCCTCTACCGAATCGACTTGCTGAACTGCATAAAGATGCTTGAAGGTGTTACCAGGGCAACCCGTGTTGTAGCATATGATGAGTTCATTTTTAAGCATGGTCCACGTCATTTGTGGTGTCAATTAGCGAAGCCAACATATCCATTGAAAGGCGGACCCTTCCATGTAGATCATCGCAAAGAGAACTTTGTTGGCTTCCGGAATGACCTATAATTCAAACGATTGTTTCACACGGGTGATCCATACTAGCGGATCAGAATCGTTGAACTAGAACTCCTTTATTTGACAGTGTGCCATGAATAGGGGAAATTAGGGAAGGGAAGCAATCGCATAAGAATTGACCGAACTACCGAGACCCGTTAGGTCGATAGATGTGAAATTGGAGGACGAAGTCAGGGGAGCTCTATTGGCGGTCAGGTGGTCGTGGCAGAGGATCTGGATGATGTTAGTTAGGGTGGATTCCACCACATCCATTAGTGAGGAGAGATTGCCTAGAGAATACTCCACTTCGTCAATACGATCTGTTATGGTGCCGTCCATCCACCAAGCATGAGAAATTCGGCGGCTAAAACAATGTCGGGAGGCCACGCGAGGAGGCGGAGACGTCTGCAAATGTTGCTTGATGGCTGATGTGGAACCTGGAGAAGTCTCTGTAGGATAACCAGGGTGGGCTGATGACTGAGGTTGTGCAAGAGGTAGCCAGCAGATGTGGCTCGGTGCCTGGGCCAGGATGAAAATGAGGGAGGAATGCTTGTATGAGCCCGATGAGTCTGCTAGAATCGTGAATCGGCCCTAGTGCTGGGAACTGGACGTGCAGAGAGAGTACGACAGATGGCGCTAGGTACTCAGTGAGGAAGGCGTGCGACCAATCAGGATCCGGGCCTGCTTCGTAATTCGTAATCAGATTCGTCGTCAATCATGATCGTCAGTGTCTTCGTCGATCGTTCGTCGGGTTGTCTGTTTTGCACGTCGAGGCTAGGGAATTGCAGGGCTTGAGCGTCGATTTTGCACATCGAGGGCAGAAGCTGACCGGATTCGGCTTTGTCGATGGTCAACGTCTCGTTGATAAACGTATAGGTGAAGAAAGGAGGAGGCAGAATCAACGATTCGTATTCAGTGGTAGGCGGCTGAAATGTGAGAAGTGGGAAGAATGAATGGATTCCCTTGACTTAGGGTTAGGCGGGGGGAACATAATCTAGGGTTAGGTTGGTTGTGGGGGGGGGGGGGGGGATAAGGCAGGTCGTACTAAGGTGGTACACACCCAAAGTATATTGTATTAATAAGACATAGATACTTGTGAGGCATACTCACACCCAGGTTCCCGAGGGTTGGTTCCCCTAGGAATTCTCTCCAAAGAGAGATCCTAAACCAAGCCTCCAATGATAGCTCTCTAAGACATCACACTCCTTGTATAAGAGGGGAAAGTAATATTAATTACCATATTGCCCTCATACATCATAATAGTGCTACCCTAGTCGTGAATGACCATCCGGATATGTATCATTTTCAAGATAACGCTCGATTGGATAGACGTTCCTTGGAGTGGTTCGAAAGCTAATGTCATCTCCCAAGGACGATTACCTATGCTGCGGAGGAAACTCTTCAGAAGCCAATGTACGATTACCAACAAAAGGTTAGGGTGGTGATCGACAACGAAAGACATACAAGCATAGTTAGTCAGGGTGGATGAAGTTGTCCATCAAGCCTCACCCTTACCCATATTTCATCGTTAAGCAGGGGGCTTGCACAAGGCTAATGCTTCGATTTTCTCTTTATCAGCACGTATTAAAGTGAGTCCTGCAACATCACCAAAGGTCTTGATTTCTATGACTTAGTTGCTTGGGTGACCACAACAACATGACATAAATGCCTTTTTAATACTTATACTGAGAAGAATAAATCATGTTCATGCTCATTTCGTCCCGAAAGGAGGCTTCATGTACCTAGTTTGGGTTGAAAGTTATCTTTAGGCAACATTCTTTCACAGCGAAAAGAAGGCTGATCTCACACTGTTGGAATTAGAAACTTGGTTTTCTTATGACAGGATTTGTTGGCCCAATCAATGATAGTTTTAATGCCTTAGCTAATCTCATCTAAGAGGGAAGACGATTTCAGTTTTTTAAAGGGACCAGAAAAGAAATTTTTGGTTAACCTCCGTAAGGCTTATCATATATGGATTGGCATATGCGGTCAGACTGACTAGGGCTTCGTTTGGGGCGGTGGTGGCAGTTGTGAATGTGGTGGTCATGAACCGTCGTTTGAGAACGCTCGACCTCTCCTAAAAAAATTCATGCATTTTATGCTCAAAACTAGTTCATTTTCTTGGGTAGCGGTCATAACCTTTGTCTTGCCAAACATTCATTCTATGATAATGATGTTTTTGACCAAACTCACCGGAGCAAATAAGCCGTGCCAAATGAAGCCTAGGTTTGAGATTAAGGGTTCGTTTGGCGCGGCGTTTTGGCCGGGCGTTTGGGGCAAACGCCGCCGGACGGTGGGTAAACAAACGCCCTCCGGTGGCGTTTGCTCCGGCTGGACCCGCCGCGCCCTGAAAAACGGGGCAAAAAGCCCTGTTTCGATCCCCCCTCCCGCCCTCCAGTTCGATCCCTGCGGGTGGATCCGCCGCTTGCTCCCGCCGCTGCCGAATCAAATAAACCCTAATTAAGCTAATTTGTTGTGTAGTAGATATTTTTTCAATTAGTACGTAAGAAAACTTACTAATGAACTAGAATTAGTCCATTGATAGAAACATAACTATTTAGTATTTAAAAAAACCTTTGTTGCTAACTAAGATTCTGTTTGGGAGATTTGTTATTGTGACAAAGAGAGCTGCTAGAAATAAGATAAAAGCTCTGTGAGTAATGGAGGTTGCAGATAAAAATTGTTTTTATTAAACTCTGTTTGCAGAGCTGCTTAGAACATAGTAATTATAAACTATTTGTGAAAAATAAAATTTTGATCGCTATTTTTTCCAAATTGAAATGAAGAGTTTAACATATAAATAGAATTAATACGCCCAATGGCTCACCTTCAATTTCTCATCCAACCATAAATAAACTTGACTCAATCTGAAGCAGTCGCAATGGGAGATTCTTTCCTAATTATACGGAACCAAACATTTTCATAATTTGAGCAAAAACAAATAATTTCAATTATTATTCTGCAAGAGAAATTTAGGAGAATAAGTTGGATTAATTATGAACTAATGCATTTGTTAACCAAATCAAATGCTCGAACAAACAATCATGAGTTAATTTCAAAACTATGATCATTCAATCATGAGTTAATGCAGGAAATTTACCAAACTGAATAGAAACAAATTTGATAAATACACATTTAGAACAAACCGTAAACAAACGAAAATAGCACAAAAAATACATGGAGAAGGCGGTGAATAGTATGAGCCGTTGTCGACCAGTGAATCATTGAACAAAATAGCACAAACAAATAGACATTCGCACAAAAGTTACGGGATAGCATGCATGCATAAGCTAATGGCCATTTTAAGATTTAACTCAAAATAATGTCAGCTGAACTGCCCCATACATATCTGACCTGAGATTGACTGGAATTGTTGTTGTCCAGGAAACACAAACACGCTGGCCGGCAACATACCGCCAAAAGCAAACCTAGGAGATCTCCGTGGGCTCGCCGGTGGGCTTAATGAGACTACGGGCTCGTCGATGATCGACGGCGCCAAGTTCGACGGCGCCAAGGCGTACAAGGACAGCAAGGTCTGCAACATGCTGATGATGCAGGAATTCCACAGGCGATACCACGAGGAGACGGGCATAACATTCTCTTCCCTGTACCCAGGCTGCATCGCCACCACCGGCCTCTTCAGGGAGCACATCGGCCTTTTCCGCACGCTCTTCCCTCCTTTCCAGAAATATATCACCAAGGGGTACGTCTCCGAAGAAGACGCAGGCAATAGGCTTGCACAGGTATAACTCTACTTCCTCTCAGCATCAAATAGCTGTAAATTTTTCAAATATAAATGAATGCAAAGCTTCAATTGCAAAACAATTGCGGTCATTTAGGTTGGTTGAAATGCAAATCAATTTGGAGCATGTTTTGACCTATTTATATTAAACAAATGCTCAAATTTACGTTCAAAATTTTGTTTTGCGCATGATATGACATGTTTTTTGAGCGCAAATGGGTCAAAACATGCTTCAAATTGATTTAAGCTTGAAGCTGAACGCTATGATCCTATTCAGAAAGTTCATTCATGATCAAGTTTCTTTTTCAATTGTATTTCAACCAACACAATTCCGCGCTAACTAGAGGCATTCGAAAGGAACCGGGAAATCAAGAACCAGACTGAGGCTCCGTTTGGCACGGCGGCAGCGGTCGTGAACGCGGTGGTTACGAACCGTCGTTCGTGAACGCCCGACCTCACCTGAGGAACTTCATTCACTTTTATTGATGTCATAACCGTTGTCATGTCAAACATACATTCTACGACGGTGGCGTTTTTGTTCAAACTCATCGGAGCAAAAATGCCGCGCCAAACGGCAGCTGTCGTTTCGGTTCTAGCTCCAAAAAACCGGGAACCGATCCTTTGGGTCAATTCTCGATTCTTGGTGTCAACTATGTGAGAATCAACCCAAAAATCAAATTGTAAATAATTAATATTTGATTAATAATTTATGCAACATTAAATAGTTAATACCTGTTATTTAATGTTTTTCATTTAATTCAAAATACACTAGACATCAACATTAACATTAACATTAACATTTGAATCATTAGATGATAATATCATGTTCAGCTCACTTCAAATTAATCATACAACAACAACAACAACAGAACCCATATAGTCCCCAATCATTGGGGGTATGGGCGGGGGAAGATTGGAAACAGACCTAACCTTTGGCCCTATGCCCAAAGTGGCTTCTCTCAGAGGAGAAAGACCGAACCTTTGACAATAGATGCACAAAGTGGCTGCTCACAGATTACCACTGAAATAGTGGCCCCCTATACCGTCACGTTTGCTGCGGAATCATGCCCTCAAATCAAAGCCAAAGACATCAGAGAGGGCAGACTCAAGAATCCATTTATGTGCACATAACCATCAGAGAGGGCAGACTTCAAATTAATCATAACTAGCACAAATTAATTTTAGCAAGCACTATTTTTTATTGCCATATAAATTCTAGGTTGTTCATATAATTAATTGGGTTTTGACTCCTAAGGTTATAGAAACAACAACAACAACAACAACAACAGAACCCATATAGTCCCCAATCATTGGGGGTCCTAAGGTTATAGAAAGTATTAAAAAAAAGATCTTAGAGAGAATTTTGTACCTTTGTTAATAGTGTCTACTAACTATGTCTACATTGAAATTAAATTGGATAGACTGATAGAAAATTCATTTGATAAATGGAGAGAACTAAAGATACATTGTATTCAGAGTCACCAGAGGTTCTGAGTGCTCAGAAATTGAATTTCTGTCTTTTTCTATTTTATATTCGCATCTCGAGGCCGCTTTTGGCTACTTTGTTACCTTTAATATTACTAATCTTCTTATATTACTCTTTTCTTTATATTTGATTTCTTATTTTTCATTTTTTTTGAACTTCTAACTCTATTGAATAATAATAAGAAATAATTGGAATTATGAATCAACAAGAATCCTAGTTTGACTCTGCATCATTGATTAGACTATGTTATGAATCTATAATGGATAATCTTTTCATTTCAATAATGGAATTATGAATCAATAATCTTTTTGTTGTTGTTTACTTGCAACTTACTCTTTCTGTCCATGTAACACACAATTTAACAATGTGTAGTATGGTGCTGAATTATAACAAATATCAAATTGAAATTTTGGGACATTTATCGGGACCTCCCGTCTAAGTTTGTAAAATTACAGATTGCACCCCTCTTATTATTGAAATTACAAAGACAACCTCCCTTGAATATTATAAAACATAACATTTACCTCCCTGAAGTTCACATTTCATAACATTCATGCACAAAAATACTCCCTTCGGAGCATGGATGTTATGAAATATGAACTTCAGGGGAGGTAAATGTTATGTTTTATAATATTCAAGGGAGGTTTTTGTAATTTCAATAATAAGAGGGGTGCAATCTGTAATTATGCTATCTTTCAGGGGAAGGTTTGGTAATTATTCCTTGAAATTTTTTGTTTATGGCACCGGTTAAGGTGTTGCCGTGTGACCTTGAGATCATGGGTTCGAGTCCCGGAAGCAGCCTCTTGCAAAAATGCAGGGTAAGGTTTGCCTGCATTTCACTCTTGTGGTGGGACCCTTCCCCGGACCCTCGTGCGGGGATGCTTTGTGCTTGGGTTGGTTTCAGATCCAAAAAGTTAACACCGCATCTATATTTGATTGGTGAGTGGAACCGTTCTGAACCAACCAGAGTTGCACCCTCACCATTAATTGAACAAACATAAGTGAGCCAAAAAACACTCGAAATTTATGCTAAAAATGCTTTTTGAGCATAAACTGCGGGGGTTAATGATTGAAACATGTTCCAAAATGATTTGCTTTTTTTGACGTAAATAAATATACGCAATAATGTGTTGCAGGATTGCGACCTAGGCTTCGTTTGGCACATTGGTTGCGGTCGTAAGCGCATGGGTTAAACCGTCGTTCGGTAACGATCACCTAAAAACTTCATCCGTTTGAACGTAAAAGTAGATGAAGTTCCTTAGGTGAGCGTTAACGAATGACAGTTTAACCCCCATGTTCACGACCGCCACCACCGTGCCAAACGGAGCCCTAAGTATCTAATCTGAGCCGGTTTTGAATTTGGTTATGGGTTGAATTCAGGTGGTGAGTGATCCGAGCTTGACCAAGTCTGGAGTTTACTGGAGCTGGAACAAGAACTCCGCGTCATTTGAGAACGAGCTATCGCAGGAGGCCAGTGATGCGGAGAAGGCTAAGAAGGTTTGGGACATGACCGAGAAGTTACTCGGCCTCGCTTGACCCCGCAATCAAATTAGCTTTATCTGCTACTTCATGCTTTTTTTCGTCTCTCGTTTAGTGGTTGCCCGCCAGTGGCGCAGCGGCAGCTCAGCCGTGTTTTTCCCCTCTTTAGTGGTTTAGGTTATTTTTTAGAATCAATAAAAGAGTGCAGGCAACCCCGACAGAGGCGCAGTAAATTAAGAGGCAATTTTCATTTCGGTGTTATCTCGGCTGGCTGATTGGAAATCGGTGCAATGGTCGGAGGTATGATTTAAAATTTTGGGCAAAATTGGGACATTTTGTTTGTCACAGCGAGCACTTCGTGCACAAGCACGCGCTTGCGATTTTAGATTTCGAATGAGTTATTGTTGTGATGCGGCTAATGTTCGCATAAGTTGATCGGGCGACTCGTCTTAGCTCGAGAGTTGACTGAAAGTGTAAAGTAGAAGTTTGACATGAATGCTTAATGTGAATGGTTGAGGAAGTAAAAATTGCAATGTCAAAAATCAGATTTGTAGCCTCCGTTATGATTTGGGGATATCTCGGGTGTGCAAACAGTAAAATGTCTGACATACATCTTTGCGAGTGGGGCTGGGCCGGCTTATGTGTCGGAACACCGCTGATCCCGGACAGTCCGATCCCCGGACCTAGAAATTTTGCCAATGATACCTCCAGTGTAATTTTCATTTTAATAATAATAATAATGGTTTTCGTGATGAAAAAAAAAAGGTGTGTACTCATGGATTGACTGACCAACAATATACTCGTGTAGAGAGCATATTTCTAGTCGGAAATATGAAAATTTGACTGAAAATTACGATTGAATTGGAAAGTAATTAATCCAATTCACAATGTTTCACAATGTTATCCCATTAATGCCCACATGTTTTTGAATAAACCCTAAGACCTACCCTCTATGTATTTTATTTACCTATTTAGGGTTCATGGTGAATGCATTCCTTCTCAAAACATTTTCCATCTCAAATAAGAAACAGAAGGAGAGAAATATTCAAATACCTAGCTTTTGTACAAACAATTGTTTTTTTTGGTGCTGTTATTGGCAGACCAGCTTCAGCTATAGACAGATCATTGTTAATGACAGGTCAAAATAAAAAACCAAAGAGACATGTAAACCTGTAAAGGCGATCTGTCGATTGCCATTTTTTCAATAGCGCGGGCTGCCATTAGACACATGTGGTATGCCATTAAATTTTTTTTTTAACTTAATTCTCTAATCATTACTCTCCGATGAAACATAAAAAGGAGAAAACAATATTAAAGTACCTAGCTTTTGGACATGAAGGGGATTTTTTAACTTAAGGCTTCATTTGAAAAGGCGACGGGAGACGGGGCGGGAGCTATTGGAGGTGGGGAGGTGGGGTTGGAGACGGGGCGGTTTGGGGGCTTTTGCGAAGGTTTGTGAGAGCAAACGTCGCCGCCTGCGCGCGCGGACGTTTGTTTTTCCGCCTTGCGGCGGCGGTTGCTCCCGCACCGGCGGGAAAACGGCCTACCAAATGAAGTCTAAATCTCTGAGTCATTACTCTTCGACTCCTTCCTCAGCTGAAGCCTGAAGGTAGATTTCATTTGTTGACATAGTCATCGCCTCTGAATTGAGGCATCTCACATGACTAGTTAAGAGGATGAACAGTTGACGAAGCATCAGGAAGTAGAGCCAGTGAGTACTTAGAAGTGTTGGTGAGCGAGGTGGAGTGTGTGCGAGATCCTTAGAGTCTACGAGTATTGTGCGAATGGTAGAGCACCTGCACGAGTGATCGATGTTCGATAATGGTAGCAAGCCTCTAAGTATTGTGCTGCATTTCAAGGGCATCAAATGCACAGTGAAAATATTAGAAACCCTTGATAGGATCCATGCAAAATACACCACATCAAGAATGGAGTTTATATCTGCGTCGAAATCAAATTTCGAGAAGAATGATTAACATTTGAGTTCAAACGCAGTATGATATCTGTGTCTCTAGAGGTATCCACATGGATGTCGGAAACACCTCGCAGTCCGTCCAACGAACTCGTTGCTGGAAGATGATCGCTTCTCTCTGCCAAGAAATGCTAGTTCCATTTTGCATAGACGCGTACTTCTTAGCTTTACGGTATTAAGAACTCTGAATCATACCTTAATTCTTTAGGATAAATTGACCTATTTATAAGCGCGAACCCGTATGCAAAAATTCGGTTCACGCGCCCTTGGCACACGTCTGTGCGTCCCAAAAGTCGGGTCGGTTTATGCAAAATCATCTCCATAGGGTTCTAGGCTGCATAACTGCCCATCCGCCCTTGCACACGGGCGTGCGACTTCAAAAGTCACGCCTTTTGCCCCAGAACTGCTGCCAATCGTTATCCTGCCATTTTGGATTCGCACACCCTTGGCACACGGGCGTGTGCTACGGGCATGCGTTTCTAATAATACATATCGTATATCATATATACGTATTTAGAATTTGGTTTCATAAACCATCACAATCAATCACTTCCAATTTTTGTACATCCTTATGTGCAACCTTATAAGTTCGTATTACGTTGGTAATAAGATTAATATCCCTTGACTACTTCTAGATCACAAGATTCCAACAATCTCCCACTTGATCTAGAATGTATCAAACATAATCTCACAAACAATGAGAGGCATCTAGCAATACATCATTGCTGCCCAAGTAATACAAGAGTTGGTAACTCAATGAAGAAACTTTTTGTACCCAATGTGTAGTCTAGTCCCTTTGTCTCTAACATTCAGACTGAACTTGAGGCATGGTCTGTATCACCCTCTTGATCATTCAATCCATATTTCTTAATCTCTGAGTAGACTATATAAAACAAATGAGCTCAACAAGTTGACTCATCTAAGCATGACAATGCATTTCATTGTCCTACTCCATAAAGGGGCCCATGGATGTTGTTGGAACATGTGTTCCGCATATCTTGATTTCAGAATAACAAATCCTAACTTATATTTATCCGTCTTGCTCTTGTTTATAGTGCGCATGTTATACAAGTATAGATATAATTGAGACAAGCTCAAAGAAATTCGTCAGGGATGATCAAATGTGAAAATGCCTATAATGACCACTACCGCGACGCGCTAGCCTCTATCGTTGGCGGTAGCTCGCGTTACTGAGAGACAACTGGCCAGAGACATTCTAACGAATACTTGGTGGGAGCTGAAATCCATCTTTGTAAACTCTTACCGCGCGACGATAAACATATTGCATGGCGACAACTAAAGGCAACCCCAACAATCATCTAGTGATTGAGGTCCAAATGAAGAAGACTATCTCCATTATCGGGACACAATATCTCTACCGCACGGTGGTAGGAAGTTGCCGCGCCACGCTAACATGAATGCCTAATATACAAAACTTAGTTTACCATTTCTGACTGAGAGGTGCGGGAAATATGTTTCCTAATGGATACTGCGGGGCGGTAGCTATCAGACTCTATGTAAAGAGCGATTTGACTCTTCTCATGAGAGAAACCACAAATATATCATTGAGGAGTATCATCCAAAGACATTCAGTGGAGTCCCTACAAATATCCTGATCATTAAAAGGAGAATGTGAAGGCGGTCCAAATTAATGATCATTCAACACGAAGGACGAATACCGCGACTACGAAGATCTCTCTCGTTCCTTCGTCTTCAGAGTTCCAATAGGGAGTATTTTAATTACAGAAAATATTATTTCATTTCTCTTAAAATCTTTTTACTTTTGGTCACTTTCTATTTGAGCGTATATGAATTCTCCCGTATGGTGGTGACTATGTCTGGTGTGGCTTAAGGGAAATTCGCCTCTTGTGTAGGTGACTAGACTTAGGTGTAGGTCTAGGGGCGACTTGAGGCATACCCAGGGAGAGATAGACTAAAGCCAACAGGTTCTAGGAGAGTCGATATAGAAAACTAAATGTGATATTCTACATGTCGCCTTGATTAATTTCTAGCGTTAGTAAAATCTAAATTTGTAATCTTTTTTGATATAAATGAAATAATGAATTTCTTCTCTTTTATTATATAAAAATCTCATATCTGAATATTAATATGAAATAATTCAAAGTTCTTTTGAAAAAAATATTGAGATAAAAATAATTTTTATTGAACTCTTATTCACCCCCTCTAAGGGTGCCTCGCGATCCAATAGATATCTCCTATTATATAGGAGGACAGATCCTATCTACATCACTCGCAACTACTCACATGATTTGAAACACACACAATAACCACCCTTATGATCAACCTTTCTCAAGTGAAGACGTTAGATGTCATCAAAGTATGTCCCTCACACAATGAATGCAGTGACTTCAAGTTAAAGGACAACATACACCATTATCACTATGAGAATTATTTATGACACATATAACAATCCACAGAGTAAACTCATAAGTGTGGCTGTCCAGTACAACTTGTTCTCTAAAAAGTACCTATGTGCCGACTTGATATCTAATATCATGACCTATGATACTCGGTCATCAGTCAATCCCACACAATAGTCTCATGTGTAGCATCATTGCCCAATTTCTACAATGATATCTCAACTAGGGATCATTTAAGAATGATGTTTCATTTATATATATGATCTTTCATTCAAGTCATGTACTTGAATTCCTATGAAATAATCACTATATGGATATTTATTATGTTCAATTATTCTATGTATATAGAAATGAATAAACACAGCAAAAGACATGTCTTAAAATATAAATGAAATCATAGTACAAGTCATCACATGAACTAAAAACTGACAAAGTCAGACCCACAAGCCTCCCACTATAGTCGATCATTCAGGTATCTAATATCAAGTGATCTAGTATGACTATCATGCTTTCTCTGAGGAAGTGACTTTATCAGCGAATATGCTATATTATCATCAGTCGATACCTTGCATATATTCACATCACCTTGATCAATAATCTCTCGAATGAGATGGAACTACCTAAGTATGTCTTTGGATCACTAAGGAGATCTAAGTTCCTTAGCTTGGTAAATTACACCATTATTGTCACAGTAGAGATCTATTGGATCAATAATGCTAAGAACTACATCTAATTCGCCGATGAATTTTCTAATCCATATAGCCTCCTTCGTTGCTTCAGAAGTAGCAATATGCTCGGCCTCTGTTGTAGAATTGACTATTGTCTTTTACTTCGAACTCTTCTAGCTTAAAGTACGTCCATTAAGGCAAAACACAAAACATGATTAGGACTTTGAGTCATCCATATTAGTTTGGAAGCTAGCATCTATATAATCCTTTACAACGAGCTCTTCCCCACCATCATATACTAAAAATACATCCTTAGTCCTTCTCTTGTACTTCAGAATATTTTTGACTGTCGTCCAATGACCATCACCTGGATCCGACTGTTATTTGCTAGTCATGATCAACGAAAATGATAACTCATGACCATACTTAATATTACATACACGATTGATCTAAATACCGAGGCATATGGAATCAAACTCATGTGGTCCTTCTCTACCTTAGATTTAGGACACCGTGTCTTAAAAAAACTCACATCATGAGACATGGGTAAGTACCCCTTCTTAGACTCAAGCACGTTGAACTATTTCAACACCTTATCAATGTATGTACTTTGGGTCAACCCAAGAAACTTCTTCGATTTATCTCTATAGAACTTAATACCAAGTACATAAGCCATTTCACCCAAGTCCTTCATAGAAAAGTTGTTCCCTAGCTTATTCTTAGCAACGTGTAGGTTTGTAACGCCATTCTCAATCAGTAGTATGCTATCTACATACAATATTATGAATAAAATTATGCTCCCAGTAATTTTTTTCTAAACACGGTGCTCATCTTCGTTCTTGATGAAACCAAACTCTTTGATTTTCTCATCAAAATGAAGATTCCAACTTCGAGAAGCTTGTTTCAATTCATAAATGGATTTTTCCACTTACATATTTTAGTGGCTTCGCGGGGAAATGCAAAACCCTCTGGATGTGTCATGGAGAGGAGGCTTCCATTAAGGAAAGTTATTTTGACATCCATTTTTCAGATCTCATAATCATAGTACGCAATAATAGTAAGTAGAATTCTGATTAACTTAACCATGATAAATGAGAAAAAGGTCTTGTCATAGTCAATACCATGAATTTGCTTGAAACATTTAGTCATTATTCGTCATTTGAATATTTGTACATTCTCATCCATGTCAGTCTTCTACTTGAAAACTCATCTGCACCAAATGGGGCGTACCCCTTCAAGTGGTTCCACCAAGGTCCAAAACTAGTTTATATACATGAAGTCTATTTCAGATTTCATAGCCTCAAGCTACTTATCGGAGTCTGATCCTCTTATAACATCTTGATAGGTTGCAGACTTGTCATCATAATCCATTAGCAATACATTACCAATTTGAGTCATGAGAAATTAATCTCGCAGTCTCAAATCATGGTTTACCAGGTCTATATAGGACTTGTATTTCTTGAGAAGGATCTCTAGCTACAACAATTTGTAGTTCTTGCTTAGGTTCTATCTCATATTCATTTATCATTTGTGGGTCTTGAACTTCATTAAGTTCTATCTTGGTAATTTTTCTATATATGAGCTTATTCTCCAAAAAAACATCAATCCTTACGACAATCACTTTGTCCCTTGAGTGTTTATAGACATAATACCATTTAGTTTCCTTATGACACATAACATTTATCATATTTGGATTTAGTTTGTCAGACATTTGACGTCATGCATATGTCTCACAACCCCAAATATTTATGAAAGATATATTAGGACGCTTACTAGTCCATATCTCATATGGTATATTTTGAACCAATTTAGTAGGAACATGTTTAGTGTAAAAGCAGTTGTCTCCTGAGCGTATCCCCAACAGGAAATAGGAAGATCTATATGACTCAGCATAGATCGTACCATGTCCAATAAGGTATAATTTTTTCTCTCAAAAACATCATTATATTCTGATGCAATACCACACTATCTAAGATAGTCTTGAAACTCCTAACTCAAGTAATCATCACCTAGATCAGATCAGAGTGCTTTAACTATTTTCCTAATTGGTTTTGTACTTAATTATTTATCTCTTTAACCTTTTCAAAGGATTCAGAATTGTACTTCATAAGATACTCATATCCATATCTACTAAAATAATTTGTAAATGTAATGGAGTAGTAAAATCCACCTCTAGTCATAGAACTCATGTGTCCGCACACATTATACTATGTATTATACCCAAAAGATCATCCGACCTCTCAGTGTATACAGTGAAGTGGGCTTTACTCATCTTACCTAAGAAACAAGATTCACATCTTTCAAATGATTCATAATCAAATGAGTCTAATAATCCATCTCTATGGAGTTTGAAAAGATGTTTCTCATTTATATGACCCAAACGACAATGTCAGAGATATGTAGAATTAAAGTCATTTGCTTTTAATCTCTTGATATCATTAATGTTATAGATGAGCTGGTCTAAGTTCAAAACATAAAGACCATTAAATATTTTCACAATTCCAAAACAAATATCATTCAAATATATAAAACAACAAATGTTATTAATAATGAATGAAAGTCCTTTCATGTCCAAACAGAAATAGATATAATGTTTTTAGTAATAGCAGGAACGTAATAACAATTTTCTAACTCTATTACAAACACAGTAGGCAAAGATAGATGATAAGTCCCTACAGCAACGACAACAACTCTTGCTTCATTCCCAACTCATAGGTCTACCTTGCCATTAGCCGCATTCTTCTCCTTCTCAGTTCATGCACATTTACATAAATGTGAGAACCACATCCATTATCCAAACAACGGGAGGAATGATAGAGGATCCGTCAAAAGATCGATAATCGCGTATTTATAAAAAATAGAAGAGCACGCGCGTGAGCCGCAAAGCGCAAGTGCATGCGTGAAGTAAAAAATAGCAAAAAACAGGGTTCCCATGTCACGCATGCAAAACTGTACGCCGCGCACGCGCGTGCAGAAATTACGCACACTCAAATTCGGATTGCTGGATAAAAATTGTAAGAAAGCGCATGAAAATGATATCAGCCTAGTTAGGAGGCCATTTTGACCATTCTAGAGGCCGAATTAAGGAAAGTGTTCTTCATCTCAGTTGTAGCCCCGAATGTCTAGTTTCCAGAAATTTTGAAATTTTCAGAATCTGAGGTCTATAGCAAAAGATATGGCCGATCAAGTGAACCATGGTCAGAACTGGATTGCAGATATGCACGCGTGTGCACAATAAGCACACACTCGTGCGCGCTGTGTAGATTTTTAAAAACATGATTTTGAACCTCCAAATTGATGCCAAACCATCTCTTTTGCTCCAAAGGTACACTTATTTTATAAAATTACGAATACATGTGATTTTACGTAAATATAACATAAATTAGAGATAAAATAGGACAAACTAGCAAAAGGCATGGCGAAATCACCATATAAAATGTATGTATCACCTCCCTAGCGACTAAGTGCACACTAGAACCAATTATGAGCCACCTTGGCTAGGGTTAAGCTCAAATCAACCTTTTAGGGTTTTGAACTAGCCTAGGGTTAGCCCAGGTATGCCCTAACACTCCAATAAGCCACAATGGCCCAGTGGGCCCTTGGTAGACTCAAGTGAGTCACAAGGAATCCATCTCACCCTTGGGTCCCCCAAAGTCAACATGGAAGGATGACCTGGTCAACCATAACCTAATATTATTGCCATGACCTAGTATAAAATCCCCACACTCTATCTACCTCTCTTGGGGCCTCTTCTCTCTCATGCCTGAGACAAAAAGGGACACTTAGGCTTCATTTGGCTCTCCGGCGGCGGCAGGGAAGGGAGTGGGAACTATCGGCGATCCAAACTGGAGGGAGAGGGCTGGGTTCCGAAACATAGTTTTTTGCCCCCCCCCCCCCCCCCCCCCCCCCCCCCCCCCCCCCCCCCCCCCCCCCCTATAATAACAAATATTCTTGTATGAATTGAAATCACCTCTGCAATACACAGGTCTTAAACACCATTAATCATCTTTCCATCCATGTAATTTAGAAAAAAAAATTGGTGCGTTTCTCCCACCTAGTTTTAGGTGGGAGAAAAAATACAGCCGTACGATCTGATATCCAACGACAAAGTTATTTTCGCAGAATATTGCAGTATTCTAAAAAAATACTGTCAGTATAAAAATATCATCACTATAAAACACATTTGCCACAATAAGATCACGATTGCCGCCGCAAAAATACCTCACTTTAAACCTAAACGCGGACACAATTCCAAAGATGAGATCAAGCTTTCACAAACTACTATTCCTGGGGTGAGGCCGAACATTCACAAATTGCAGGTCACGATCGTCGCGTCAACTACCGAAATCACCACGCCAAACAGACCCCTAGTGGAGGATTCATTAGGTCTGCAAATCAAATTCTCTTCATCTGGAATACAAATACAAAATATGACTGTTTCTTTGTTAAAATACAGTGGGGTTTTTTACCAAATAGCCGTATTTGCGACATAAAAATACCATTTTTACGATACGCAATGATGAAAAAAACCAGACAACATCCGGAAATAAAATCGCGACATAACACAATACATAGCTAATAAACTATATTGAAAGATGATCCGCTATGTTTATAGCAAAGTTATATGTAGCGAAGTTATGGCACGACGAAGCATTTCATTTGCCGCCCAGAGTTTCAAATCTCATAAGCTGGAAATCTCGATTCAGCGGGGTTCGTCATGTCGAGAAAGAGATAGGCCATGCCGCCCTGGCCTTCGAATAACGAAAAGGGACGATCCCCGCCGTGCATCTCGCCCGTTTCAATGAGCCGCTGAGCTCCATCAAGCAGAAAGCAGGCGAACGCTTTGGCACGATGCAGGTACTCGGCATTCCCGGTCAACCTGTACAGAGAAAGAAACACGTAGGCATTACCGCTTGCGCCATGGCAGATCCCAACTCTCCTCAGCAAACCTCGGTTCCACACCACCTCCGCCGCATCCACTGCTGCCCGCAAGAATTGCTCATCGCCAAACACCTACGAAAAATACGAGCGCGGCAGCCGCTCATTGTTAGAACAAGCATTCATACTAAAATCTAATGGTTGCATGCGGAGGGGCCCGGGATCTATAATAATTGCATAAGACCCCTTCATGTGTAGGGTATTTCGCCTCTATAATGTGAACTACTTTATTAATTGGGTGGTGAACCAACTTTGATACCATGTTAAGAGCCTAAGGCTTGGTTTGGCGCGGCTTATTTGCTTCGGTTAGTTGGGTCAAAAACGCCATTATCATAGGTAATGATCGCTACAAAGAAAATAAGCTAGTTTTGAGCATAAAATGCATGAATTTTTTTAGGTGAGGTCGGCGTTCACGAACGACGGTTCATGACCACCGTGTTCACGACCGCCTCCACCGTGCCAAACGAAGCCTAAGAATTCAATCACAAGCCAATCAGTTGTAGTTGGAGAGGCCTTCAATATCTATATTAAGTGTACAAGATTATGGCCACATTTGGGAGAGCGGTGATAGTGGCTCCGATGAAAAACGAAGCTCTTCTCAGAAATAGAGCTCCCATCAATAGGTGTGAAATGGAGATGACACCGCCGCCCTCTCGATGAAAACCTCGTTCTCCTTGTCTACAGGCTCGTAGAGGCCGTGCTCCACCAATACAATATGATCGTGACCATGACGATCATTATGATGACTACCAGGAGCCACGATGTGGAGCAGCCCTAATCGAAGATGACATTGCCCGACACATCCGCATCGACGCTCCATCATTCGATGATTACCTGAACCCGAAGGCATTCGGTGATTGGATCCTTGATATGGACCACTACTTTGAGTGGTATGAGATGTGTGACGAGAGGCGAGTGCGGTTTTGCCAAGATGAAGTTACATGGGCAGACTAAGATTTACTGGACGATCTAAAAAATGAAGATTACTCAAACACTTTCGTTTTGAATCAAAAACACTACCAGAGCAAAAATGAGTACCAAAGAGAGTAGTATATGTTAGTTTCCTGATATAGGACTATTTTGAGCATCGATCCATTTAAAAAAAGGGAAGGATAAATCACCCGAGCAGCTTTGACGAGGGTGAGAGCAATGCCGGGGGCACCATGACACCAATGAACGAGCTTGTCAGTGTCGGAATCATCGCTCGAGGGGTAGTTGCCACTAGGAAAACGGTTGTCGATCATGTAGCGGAGAGTTCCCTTCACGTCTTCTTGCTCTTCCGGTTTCAGTTCCATGTGCATGAGAACATGCATGATCCCTGCTAGGCCATGAGCAGCTCCCCAGTATTTCTTACCATGCCATTCATACATCAGAGGGCAGGTTGCTTTCTTAGATAAACTTCTGCCTTCTCTAATCACATCCTTCACTATTGGGCCCTAGTGGGTAGTGATGGTGTGTTAGCATGAAATTCTATATCAAGATAAGGGGCATTTACCGGGACCTCCCCTCTAAGTTTGCAGAATTACAGATTGCACCCCTCTTATTATTGAAATTACAAAAAACTCCCCTCAATGTTACAAAACATAACATTTACCTCCCCTGAAGTTCACATTTCATTGCATTCATGCACAAAAATACCCCCTCCGGAGTACATTTTCAGAGGGAGGGGGGGGGGGGGGGGGGGGGGGGGGGGGGGGGATTTTGTGCATGGATGTTATGAAATATGAACTTCAGGGGAGGTAAAAGTTATGTTTTATAACATTCAGGGGAGGTTTTTGTAATTTCAATAATAAGAGGGATGCGATCTGTAATTATGCTATCTTCCGGGGGAAGTTTTGGTAATTATTCGATCAAGATAATTAAAATAGTGGTCAAGGAGAAGCACTCACTGTATGTGTGGAAGGGATAGTCCCTTCTCCAATATGTTTGTTAAGGAAAGAACATGCCCATAGGTATCCAGCTCTTCCATAAAGAAGTTCATTGGGTACTCCAGTTGGAAATTTGATCTGTTTATAGGAGGAATGATAAGATTAAGATTAAATTCAGAGGTGAAATAAAGCAAGTCATAAAAAGAGAAAGAGATAAGAGAATGGAAAGGCCTCAGGCAATAAAGCAAGTAAAGATCCACCATGATTCAGATAATCCATTGCTAGTTCATATTGGGATACCTATAGCACTACTACTCCACTAGGAAGTTCATACACCCCAATTATAAATAAAATTCTGAATACAAGGTTGAATTGTCATATTATATCAATCTAGCTGCTGGGATAATATATTCAGGTTCTGCAAGGAAACACTTTGAATCTTTCTTCAAGAGCTTTTAATTGTCTTGCAAGGCAAAAGTATTGGACTTCAGAACTCTTTATGGTACAATCGAGGTCGTTTATGACAAATTAGTAATTTTTTGAAAAACAGAAACTCTATATTTACCAATTGTAATGGAGTTTCATAGGGAAATATTTTAGTACATCAAGAACAATTAACAAAACCGTTCATGACTACTAAACTTACCTACGAGATTAGAAGAGCTTCCTCAATGAGCAGAGCTCAATGAGTAGTTGATGTATGACACGATCCTTTAGCATACAATTTTAGCGGTAGGTTTTGCGTGTTTTTAGGCAAGCGCACCTATCGTTGAGTATAAGAGTTTTTATGATATCAAAATTCACATTTATATTAAGCCAAGGGTTCGCTCCTTACGTAACCTACTTATATCCTCTCTTGTTATCTTATTAGATTCTACCTTTGAAAGATAATTTTATAATATTTTTAAAATAGATTTCTAACTAATATAAGATAATCAGTATACTTGTATTGAGAAGATAAGTGGCTTTATAGAATCATTACAAAATAAATGTTCTGTTTAAGAAAGAGAAGTAATGTGGGTAGGGGGTAGGGGGCCCTAAAGATCGCCTTATCGCTCTTTGAATCCTTTTTCTAGGCGGGAGAATCATGGTTCCCTATTCTTTCAAGGAGAAATCGACTCTCTTTATACTATGCTTGACTTTATCCATTTACTCCAAAATCATATGGAGGACATGAATATCATAAATCACGATAAAATTATACTAGTAATAATTCATCGAGCGTGGAGAGACATATCATAAAAGAAAATGAATCAAAACATTAAAGATATAATTTAAGTGAAACGATACCATAGAGATTGTAAGATTACATGAAGAAATACCGATACAAGGGGATAGGAGAGTAGAATCCTTAGACTATGGAGATCTAAGAGGAATAAGATGTAAACATGAATACTTGTCTCTCAAAACTCAATCGCCTTTGGATTTCCTTCCTTCCCCAAGGGGATGAGCCACAAAATCTCTCTAATACAAGCGATACCCTCTCTCTCTCTCTCTGTTCTCTTTCATCCTCCTCGATCCTTGACTCTGTTCTTCTATTTATAGATTTGGCGAAATGGGGTGCACACGGTCAGTGGCACACGGGCGTGTGCCTCGGGCGTGTGCCTCGGGCGTGTGCCCCAACTGTCGCATCGGTAGCCTCCGGATCGTCGTGTGCCTCGGGCGTGTGTCCCAACTATCGAGTCCACAACCTCCAAATGTGTCCCTGGTCCTTATCCATCAGCCAATTGCGCACATGGTCGGCCCACACGGGAGTGTGTCTCCGGGCGTGTGCCTCAGAAATCACATCGTTTCATGGCCAAACCGTCCTGGAACTGTCTCCAACTGCGACACGGGCAAAACATGATAGGGTTTGCTCGAAGCATCCAGAAGGTTGATTCATGTAGATCTCTTCGGTCAGATCTCCGTTCAAGAACGCAGTCTTAACATCCATTTGATGAACAACAAAGTTCTCAATAGACACAAAAGCAAGGAGGATCTGAATGGTTGCTAGGTGGCACACGGGTGAATAAATATCAAAATAATATACTCCGCTTATTTTTGTGAAACCTTTAGCCACCAGACGTGTTTTATACTTAGTCACGCTACTATCAGGATTCAATTTTCTTTTCAGAACTCACTTACACCCTACAGTTTTAGCCCCTTTTGGCTTATCAACCAACGTCCAGGTGTTGTTCTGAAGTGGATAGTTCATCTCTTCATCAATAGTTTCTTTCCAGAGAAGTAAGACTCTTGATCTCATCGCTTCCTTATAGGTGGATGGATCGGCCTCAGCGTGGTAAGTGACAAAATCACTACCGAAGGTTCTGGGAGTTCCCTCTCTTACAGAAGTTCTCCTAGACTCTAGGCCAAAGTTGTCTACAAGAACTGAGTAGGAGGTGCTCGGTACTGATTCAGGAGCTTCGTCAGTAATAGCTACTTGCATGTCTGAGTGCGACGGGTTCTTATCTTTAAGAAATTTATCTTCAAAGAACACAACATCCATAAATTATATAATGACATTGTTTGAAATGTCTAAGAATCTGTCTGCAACACAATCTTCAGCACAACCTAGGTAGACACAAGTGTTAGTCCTAGGTTCAATCTTAGACTGTCATGGGTCAGGAACCATAACATAGGCTATATAACCTCAGGTCTTAAGTCTAGTGATGTTTGAGGGTCTCTTAAAACATAGCTCGTAGGGTGTAACCTCTAACTTAGCATGAGGAATTTTATTTAGAATGTGATTTGCGGTTAAGACTGCTTCTCCCCAATAGGCAGAAGGCATGCCTGCAGTCAAGAGCATAGAGTTTAACATTTCTATTAACGTTCTATTTTTTAGCTCAGTTATACCACTAGATTGGGGTGAGTAGGGAGCAGTGGTTTCTGCTATGATTCCTTGATGGGCAAGGAAATACTTGAATTCACTGGATATATATTCTCCTCCTCTATCACTTCTAAATCTTTTGATTTTTATGTCAAGTTGGCTTTCTACCCTGGTTTTGAAAATATAGAATTTTTTTTCAAACGCTTCATCTTTAGTTTTAAGAAGGTAAATGTGACAGAACCTTGAACAATCATTTATAAAGGTGATCAAATACTTCTTGCCTCCTCTAATGACAAAATTTTTAAAGTCACAAATGTCGGAATATATAAGTTCTAAGGGTGTTGTGCTCCTAATAACCGCACGGAAATGTTTCCTAGTGATATTTGTCTGAGCACACACTTCACATTTTTCAGTTATGTTTGTAATGTCTAAGGTGATCTGGTGAGTTCTAGCAATTTGGAACATCTTCCTGTATTTCACGTGTCTTAGTCTCTCATGTAGAGTCTTAGGGCTAACTAAGTTTGATTGAACTTGTTGAACTAGTTTGTTTGCTAGACTCAGTCTGTACATTTTATTTTGGACGTAGGCACATCCAAAGTAGTGAGAGTTAACTGTCAATGTTACTTTACCACTACTGAAATTGAAAGACATACCAGCATCACATAATAAGCTAATAGACACTAAGTTAGCAGCTAAAGAAAGAATAAACTTAACATTCTTTAAAGTTAAAGTTTTACATGAGAATAATAACAATGTTGCATTCCCCACCTTCAGTACGTCAGTTGTCCCACCGTTTGCAACCGTCACAGTTTCTTTTGCATCGGTGAGCCCTGTCATCATATTAGCATTGTTGCAAGCATGGTAGGTTGCCCTCCCCCTGAGTCAAGGTACCACTCAGTGGTGTCCTTCCCATTTCCAACAATAACCACAAAGTTGGATGGCTTAGCAAGACTAACCATATTTGCATGATTGCCTTCTTGTGGTGTTTTGCACTTTTTCTTTCTAGGAAGTCTGCAGTCAGATGCATTGTATCCCCACTTATTGCAGTTGAAACACTTACCCTTGAACTTTTTAATACTTTTACTATGGCCTGCAACCTGGGAACTACTTGGTGTAGGTTTGTTTTTTTTAAGGGTTTGACATGCGTTTAGAGCTTCAGATCATGTTAGCAGCAACTTTCTGTTTGTTAACAACTTCTAACGCATGTCTAGTCCTATTTTCATCCTCAATGCGTATAAAGCGTTTGAGGTCGTTCAAACCAACCTGCATCTTCTTGCGGTACATTTCAGTTTTCAAATTGTACCACGTGGATGACAACTTAAAACAATAGTGCCAGCAACAAAACTGTCTGGCAGAAAAATATTTTCACTGTGCAGAGAATCGACCAAATTTTCAAATTCTGATACCTGAGGGAGAATTGTTTTCTTCTCGTCGAACATGAAAGAGTGAAACTTGTCCACCAAGTGAGCTTTGGACAGGTCCTCCTCCTGCTTGAAATGCTCCTCCAAAGCAGTCCAGATCTCCTTAGCAGACTTCATCTTCATATAAGTCTTTGGTAGACTCGGGGAAAGACAGTTCAGCAGATAGTCTCTACAGAAATCCTCGTCACTCACTCATTGCTCCTCATCAACTGTCCCTAAGAAATCAACACGATCTGACACTTCATCCAAACTGAGTGTTTAACTTCCAGGAATTGAAGATGTCGTGAATTTCTCTAGCTTGACCATCAAAACAAGGGAGGAGAAGTTGTTCCCCTTCAGCATATTGAGTTCAGCCAAATTCGTAAAGAGAGCACACAAGACTGAGCGAATTCATCGAGATGGCACAGAAGAACGCGACGAATTCGTCGAAAGCAGCTTTGTCGAGAGGGCACGGATTCATCGAGAGCACACGGGAGGACACGACGAATTCGTCGAAAGCAGCTTCGTAGAGATTACGCACAAATTCGTCGAGAGGGCACGAATTCGTCGAGAACTTTCTTCTTCTTTCCGCGAGACTGAGAACGGGAAAGCGTCGGGAGATCTCCCTCTTTTACGAGCTGGAAAGGGAGCGGCCTCCCCCAACCGAGGCGCAGCAACCGAGGCGCAGCACGGATTCATTATTTTTCCTCCAATTAACAAAAACTAATAATACTAATCCATGCAAGCGTCACATCACTGCCCTAATAACGGAACATCATATAAAACCATTAAAAGTACAACAGAAGTTAATCAAAACACCTATTTCAAGATTAGGGCAAGACAAAGGTTATGACCGCTACCAAGAAAATAAACTAGTTTTGAGCATAAAATGCATGATTTTTTTTAGGTGAGATCGGGCGTTCACGAATGACGGTTCATGACCACCGCATTCACGTCCGCCGCCACCGCGCCAAACGAAGCCTTAGGCTTCATGGATTGATTCATGTATATTTCCATGAAAATTCTATCAGCATACCTCTTTGAATGAACTTAAATAGTGTTTTAGCAGCTTTTCGTCACCAGATTGCTTTGCCAACACTGCGCCAAGAGCGCAAACACCTGCCCGGCCGCAAATGAAGGTCACAAACCTGCCCCCAGAACAGCTATCAGCAAGAACACACAAATGAAGATCACAAATCAGAAGAAATGTCGGAACTTACCGCAAACCCTTGGAAGCAGAATCGCATGCCTTCACAATATCGCCGCAGAGATCAAAATCACGGCGATTATTTGTTACCTGATACTTCTTGAACAACAAGAACGCCGTTCCGAGAGATCCAGTGTAGAGGCCGGGGTCCTCCACGCGACTCCCGACATGAATCCAGGTCTTCTTCACCACCTGGAAGAAGAAGAAGAAGAAGAAGAAGAAGAGGAGGGCATATAGATTCAATAGCTGGGTTTTGGCCGTAAGATGTTTGTAGAAATGCGTCACAGAGGGTAGAGGGGATAGATAACAGTATCGCTAATGTCAAGAGCGGCGTGCAGAAGTTTCTCGGCGGTTTCTTGGTAAGGAAGCGAGAGGAGCTTGTGGAGAGTGGACTCGCCGCCGGGGACTTCCGTCTCTTTGACGAAGTCAGGCATCTCATTTGCGAAGAAGCGATCGGCCATCGTTTCAGTCACCGGAGCTCTCTCTCTCTCTCTCTCTCTCTCTCTCTCGTGAAATAGTGTAGCCCCCGGTCAACGGAGCTTTCTAGCGCCTTCACAGCTGGAAGTATCGTCTTCACAACTCAGCGAAAAGCCAGCAACGTGCTAAAGAAATCTCAAGAGCATTATTTTCAAAAATATTTAATAATTGCAAATCATTATTTAAAAAAAAAAATTTGCAAATAAAATTATTAATAGTAAACAAAATTTTCAAAAGGAAGGAGTTAAGAGTTAACATGGCAGCAGCAACATTCACACATGGAAGAGGATAACTTCGCTCACCATACACACATCCTCTTTGCTACGAGTAAGGCTGATATCGAGTCGATTTCGATCGATTTAACTCAGCCCAAAATCAAAATTTTTGCTACGAGTAAGGCT
Source organism: Dactylorhiza incarnata (assembly GCA_033032865.1). NCBI lineage: Eukaryota > Viridiplantae > Streptophyta > Magnoliopsida > Asparagales > Orchidaceae > Dactylorhiza > Dactylorhiza incarnata. The sequence continues at coordinate 395,605 of JAWHQI010000444.1, read as the reverse complement.
GATATCGATCGATTTCGATTCGATTTTGAGCCGTCTGGAATCAATTTCGAGCCAGCTCAAAAATAATTAATTTTAATAATAAAAAATATTACAATATTTAGTGTTAATTTTTTTAAAATCAACTATGGAGAGCATCGTTCAAGAAATATTTTTAAATTACAATGTAAGTATGAAATCATGGCGTGATCTTTATATTTTTTAATATCTTTATAAATTCCTCAAACCAAATAAACACAAAAGTTCATAAACCCAATCGTCCCGGGCGAGCACACGAGAGGTGGCCGGAATCCATGTTCAGGCGAACAGATATCGCTGTCCAGCGAGATGGAAATGGCGGCGTTTGGGCGATAACGAACCGGCGGCGTCTGGGCGAGCAGATTCCCGCAATTTCATGAGCAAGAATCGTCGGGCGAGCACGCGAGAAACGAGATTCTCGTTCCCAGAAATGGGGGAACGAAGGAAAGGTCGGGGAGAAATCGGCGGGGTGCTGTGTGCGGATAGTTTTTAGGTAAATCCCTAAAAATGAGTAAATGAGAGTTTTAATAGCCAAAATTAAAGTGTTAAATAATAATGACCAAAATAAATTAAGTGGCCGATGAATATGTTTTTAGAAATAACAAACCATACAAAACATATTATTTAAACATTATACAATAAAAGATAAAATAGGAAAAAGAATGTTTCACCAAACAATTTTCCCTTTATATATGAAGTGCTACGGCCAACCGAGATAGTCGATAGTGTACGGGGGGCACCAGTGCCCCCTCACGATAGTACCTCAATTACGACATTGGCCTGGTGCGACGGCACCCTCGCCGCTCGCAAACCCCCTAGCGCTATACTCCGCCCGTCGCTCATTTTCACGTATTTTAAAAGAAAAGAAAAATCATATAAATTTAAATTTTGAAAAATTTTATAATAAGGACGAGTAAATATTACTTTTTTCTTTTATAAATGTTTCAACAAAAGTGTTTTTTACTTTTAATAGTATATGTAGTATAAATATTATTATTTTTTATAAAAAAAAATTTATAAAGAATGACAAAAAAAAGGTCAGCAAAGCAGTTCGAAAATTTACAAAGAATTATAAACGCGGCCATCATCTCATTTCAATTATTTGAATTATGATTTGTTATATCTTCCTAGGACTAGAATCGGAATATTGGATGGATTCTTCAAATTAAAGTAAAAAAAAAAAGGCGTTTATATAAGCAGTCCACGGATGACTATTCGTAGATCATAGATAATAGCAGCCCAACAAATGATATTCGCAGCCCAAAAGAGATATCTGTCAAGGTTGCAGATGAAGGATGTCGAGTTCATGTCAGTTTGGGTTTGAAATGTCGTATGTCGAATTGCAGGGATATATCGAGGAAATTTTACAATATCATATTCAAATATTTAAATAAATGCATTCATATATAATACAATCGTAAGAGAAGAAGCTATGGCAGTAACATACCAACAGAGATAGAAGCGTCGACGCTAGGGAAGAGAGAGAACCGTCGAAACAATGGCAGAATCGCAGAAGAGATCTTCGTCGGAGCTATAGAACCATCGACTACACAGCCAGAGCACCGAAAGGGAGAAAACGAGAGAGTTGTCTTAAGCTAGGGCAGAGAATGAAAGCAAAATGAAGATGGGTAGCGTGAAAACATTATAAACACTCACACGCGGTTTAATTAATCTTTTTTTATTTAAAAGACACGACGATGATCGGCTGCCGATATCTCGTGAAATTTTACAAAATTGAAATTCTCTCCAAAATAATAATTTTGTTGCATTTTACACCCAAAATATTTATGTCGGACGATATCTACAACACTAATCTCTCTTAGTATTCACGAGATCTTCAATTTCGGTCCCCACCCCGAGGGTTGTTTAAAGGACTGGTGGGCGAGTATCGAGAGCCAGTGAGGTTACTTGCTCAGAAATTTGGTTAAGTGCGTTTAGCAGGAGATCGAATTCTCCTCTTGAGATTCTCTTTAGGGTTGTTGCGAGATCCCTCGGGTGCCTTCCTGGTTTGATCTCGTCATGCCATTGCAGTTATTATTTTTCGACCACTCAAATCTGAAGGTCGCGTGTTCGTTCTATTGGGTCGGAAAGCGTCCCAACTCCACACAACACGAAACACTGAAAATAGGAGTGGGCGAGTACACTAGCTGTAAATATCAGGATGAGACGGGTGTGATGTCGCGAGTACCCGGGCTGCCTAAGCGAGAGGAGAATGGGTGTCGCGAGCGACGAGACTAAATTTCGCATAGCTCGAACCTTAGTCGTGTATGATAGTATTTATTGATTAAAGTTGATTGCAGCCGGATTACATGTTACAAATGTATTCTCCGAAGATACTCGCATGTCCTGTTCTTGAGCATGCGAGTATCGGGGGTCTTGTCTTGAGTTTCAGATGCCTCTAAAGCTACTGTTCACGATCTATAAACGACCTATTTATAGATTGGGGATCTGCCCGCGGACAACCACCAAAAATACGGGCTGCGAGTAGAGTACCTATGTGTTGGTCGGCGAGTCCGTCTGCTGGTCGACGACTCGGCGAGTACATCAGGAGAATCTTGTCTACAAAAAAATAGTTCCAACTTAAGCATTTTATATGATCACATACACCCAAATATCCAAAAAAAAAAAAATGTTGATAATTAAAGCTGAATAACTCATCTTGAAAAAAATGAACTCAAAATTTATTGCAAAGAAAGATAATAAGAAGATATAAAATAGAACATTGCCTTGAAGCCGGGCGATCTATATATCGATTATATCCCAATAGAATTCATGCTAATTACAAGAATTCACCGTCAAATTTACATATACAAAATAGAATCCACAATCCAAAACATCTTCTAATCGTTTCGAGGATTTCACCAATGCGAAGATCAGAATACCGATAAATTCTAATAAGAGTAATGGGAGAGAAGGCGAGGGATCAATCAAATCGAGAGAAGAGGGAGGTCAAGAAGAAATAGCAAGAGCCTTGATCTTGAATCTGTACCTGGGGCGCCTAGGGATGACCTGACTTGGGCCCATGCCGAACTGGCCGATGCCCTGCATCACCGGCGGGCCGTCATCGTAGATGTAGCCGACGAGGAAGCCGCAGGCGTCGCAGATTATCTTAGTGCGCCTGCGCTGGATTCCCCAGTAGTTGATTGTCTCGAAGAAGGGCCGGATCTTGTCCTCCTTGGTGTACCGGAACTTGGAGTCGTCCACCCAGGAGAAGGAGAAGGTTCCCTTGTTCCCGGCCTCGAAGTACGCGTTCGGGGGAAAGAGATGCGCCGCGCATAGATTCAGATCGGTTCCACAGTTCACGCATCTGTAATGAATCAAACATAAATCAACACCAGCCATGAAATAAGCAGAGAGAGAGAGAGAGAGAGAGAGAGAGAGAGAGAGAGAGAGAGAGAGAGAGAGAGATTGCCTGTAAACAGAAGCCATGGATTGAGGTGAGGAGGAGAAGAGGCGGTGAAGGCCATATGAGGGTTTGGTATTCTTCCTGCATTTCAAAGGTTTCGGTCGTCGGCTGCTGAGCGAATGACGTTCTCGCTGAGAACATTCCTGAACTCTTTGACGGAGGAAACCTCACGCTTCGTCGATTTCGAGATTCGTGCTGATGGAACTTTCGCGCAGGATCCATCTTTCCGCACCAGTATTCTCAGGATCCGGATCCCATGGAGTTTGTGCGGGAACTCCACTCTCGCTCGTTGGATTGAGTTCGCGCGATCTTGCCCGTTGGATTGAAGCCCTCTTGTTTTTTTATAATTTTTTTTAGATTTTTTACTTTTCGTTTGTCTTCTAGCGGATAAATTCAGATAGTCGTTGGATTAATGGAGTTGGGGGGTCTCACGCTGTTGGATTGAACTCCACTCTAGAGTTCCTGCAAAAACTCTAGGGGATCCGGATCCGTATTCGCAAGTAGCGACTTGGAAGGAAAAAAAAAGTTTGATATGTTCAATCTGTCAATTTCAAACCGCGGCTTGTATGTAGGGGTGCAAGTTAAGTTAAGTCACTCGAAAAAAAGCTAGACTCGAGCTCAAACTCGACGAGCTCGCGAGCTTTTTTGAAGTCATTTAAATATATATATGTATATATATATAACAGGCTCATGAGCAGAAGCTCGTGAGCAGCTTGAGCTCGAGCTCAATATACTGATCTCGAGCTCGAGCCAAGCAGGATGAGCTCGTATATAGGGGTGTAAGTTAAGTTGAGCCAGCTCGAAAATAACTAGACTCAAGCTCGATTGCTCTTGTTCATGAGCTCGCGAGCTTTTTTGGGAGTCATTTTTAGAAAAATATATATATATATATATATATATGAAGAAAAACAGGCTCATGAGCAAAAAGCTCGTGAGCAGCTTGAGCTCGAGCTCAATATACTGATCTCGAGGTCGAGCTCAATATACTGGTCTCGAAGTCGACCTCAATATACTGATCTCGAGCTCGAGCCAAGCAGGATGAGCTCGTCAAGCTTGAGATTTTTGTCAAGCTCGACTCGTTTACACCTCTACTTGTATGTTGTGTAGGTGTTCAAAAGGTTTGGGTAGAAAATTTGTGTGGGCCCAGCCTGGAAAAGGCTAGGCCTTGTTAGGCCCGGGCAGGCCTGGTTCAGGTCCAGTCTAGATTTTGGGGGCATAAGTAGGCCCAATTTAAACCAGAAGTTTGGCCTGGTGCTTGTGCCGGTGCCCGGCTCAGGCCGGGCCACCAAGCCTTGCCCCGACTGTACACAGGCCTGTGGGCCTTGCATCAAGGATTTTTAAAAATAAAAAACCTATGTTAATTTATATATTTTTAAATTAAAAATAACTTTAATATTAAATTTTACTCTCTAATCGGGCTTGGGCTCGGCCCGGTCTGGGCCTAGCTAGGTAGTCGTTGTATGAAGAACGGGAGGAGCGATCGTGTGCGGGCTCGCGGCTGGACGGAAGGCACATTGCCGGAAGAGTAGCGTGGCACCAGCGTCGGCGTGGGGAAGGGCCAATCGAGGCAAGGAAAAAAAAAGCGGCACGGCTGGGTATGCGCATGCGAGGAGTCAGAACGGTATAGGCCTAGGCCGAAGAAGCCGAAATCGGACATATAGTATATGTCGAAGACCAAAGTGACGGGCGGCACAGCGGTCGGACCAATGTTACCTATACATAAATTGATTGCAAAATAAGATGCAATTCATGAAGGATACTCGTGCATAACCTCAGGAGGCTAGTTCCTCCTTGAAGTCATCCCAAACCCTAATGATCCAAAAATAGCCACTACTCAGATGTCTCCCTCCTCCTTAAATAGGGAGGGAGACTGGAGTACAATTTACTATATTACCCCTACAAAATAAAAACACATAATGATCAAGACAAAATAAAATGCTCCCAGCTTTCTGCCAATAAGAAAGGCGATTGTTATCCGCACTACAGTTTTGGCTATCCGCACTCTTTTTGTAGGAGTTATTACACGCTCTGTGGAAATACGCCTTGTACATGCATTTTTAGGAAAAGTGTTCAACATAAAAGTTGTAGATCTCGTCGAGATCTACAACTTTCGTGTTGAACGTTTTTCCTAAAAATACATAAGGCGTATTTCCAAAAATTCGTTATAGTTACACATGTTTCAATAAGGGCGGCAATACGTCTTGTGCGTGCATTTTTAGGAAAAGTGTTCAACATGAAAATCGTGTTGATCACTTTTCCTAAAAATGCATGTACAGGGCATATTTCCTAAAGGCACGTAATAACTTATACAAAAAGAGTGCGGATAGCCAAAACTGTAGTGCGGATAACAATCACCGTAAGAAAACGCCTATTCTAACGGAAATATAACGGCGCTGAGATTTCGTCGAAGACGGTGATGATCTGGATCGCGAGAAAGAATATAATCTTTAAAAATGATCAAGATGAGTACTATATGTTTCAAAATCTCAGGAGGAACCTGTATCTAGAACAGGAAGCCTGCAATGGAAACTGATGGATTTATCTGTCAGCCTTGTTCCTGGGATGAAGAACTGGAAAATTACAGTTAAGCAGCCACCTTGTGGAGATATGCCTGCAAATTATAAGAGTATGGGTATACCCTTTGAACCAAAAAAAAAATTAAAGTAGCTAGGTATAACAAAAAACTTAACCATAGAAGGCACAATCAGGTTTAGCCAGATGACATTGTAGGCTCTTTGCTAGGTGCTTCAAGCTCACTTGCTGCCAAAATTCACAAAGCCAAAAAAAAGGAACACAAGAGGTAAATATTTCATTGTTTTTGGTGGTTTTCAATGTTTCCATAGTTTTGATATATATATATATATATGTGGGGTTGCCGAATATACACACAGTGTGTATATAACATATATACGTGCATTTTGAAAATACATCTAAACGGTGCATTTTTAGGAAAAGTGTTCAACATGAAAGTTGTAGATATCGTCGAGATCTACAACTTTCATGTTGAACACTTTTCCTAAAAATGCACCGTTTAGGCGTATTTTCAATTTGAGCGTATACAACTTAAAAACACGCATACATATTTCCGTCTATATATATATATATATATATATATATATATATATATATATATATATATATGTATAAATATATGTAGGGCCATTTACCGGGACCTCCCCCTTTAAGTTTGGAAAATTACAGATTGCACCCCTCTTATTATTGAAATTACAAAAACCACCCCTCGATGTTACAAAACACAACTTTTACCTCCCCTGAAGTTCACATTTCATAACATCCATGCACAAAATACCCCTCCTGAAAATGTATTTCGAGGGGGGTATTTTTGTGTATGGATGTTATGAAATGTGAACCTCAGGGGAGGTAAATGTTAAGTTTTATAACATTGAGGGGAGGTTTTTGTAATTTCAATAATAAGAGGGGGAGCAGTCTGTAATTATGTTATCTTCCAGGGGAGGTTTTGGTCATTATTCGTGTGTGTACATATATATCTATATCTATACTATCTAAAAAGAAATATGGGATGGCTTTAAAAAGCCATGCTTTTTAAAATCATCACGCAAATCCTGTCCGTTCATTCCAAAATTAAATCATGATTTTTGACTGCGAAGACTCACTCTCAAAATTCCTCCTCCCTCCCTCTACCCAAAATTCCCGAAGAGAGAGAGAGAAAAAGAAAGAGAGGAGAGAGGGGGAGAAATTTCGGCGGAAAGGGAGAGAGAGGGGGAGAGAGGGGTGGAGAGAAAGGGAGAAAGAAAAAAAATGTTTTTAAGAATATACATAATTTTTTTTTGCAAAATAAATATTGTAATATTAATGTGTATTTTTTTACGGTTATTTTGAGTACTCATATGTATATGTTGCGGGCTCAGACGCATCTAGCACGGGCGAAGCCCGTTCGGAGTCGGGCGAAGCCCACCTAGACGCGGTCGAAGGGCTCCTGACAGCAGTGCGCCGGGGGCGGACGAAGCCCGCCGTCGTCGGCCGGGTACTGTCGCGCTTGGTCGTAGGGGTGGAGTCCCGTGTCGGGCACTCGTGTTTATATATATATATATATAAGGAGTGGCTTTTTTATAAGTACACAAATTAAAAGCAATATTAAGACATGTTTGTAAGTTGATATATGTTTGTAAGGAGTGGTAAATGTTTGTAAGTTGATACATGTTTTATGACACAAGACTAGCATATATCAACTTACAAACATGTCTTAATATTGCTTTTAATTTTTGTACTTATAAAAAACCACTCCTTATATATATGCTAGTCTTGTGTCATAAAATTTCAATAAGTATGGTAATATAGGCTTCGTTTGGCAAGACTTATTTGCTCCGGTGAGTTGGGTCAAAAACGTCATTATCATAGATTGTATGTTTGGCAAGACAAAGGTTATGACCGCTACCAAGAAAATAAACTAATTTTGAACATAAAATGCATGATTTTTTTAGGCGAGGTCGGGCGTTCACGAACGAAGGTTCATGACCACCGCGTTCATGACCGCCACCTCCGCGCCAAACGAAGCCATAATCAAATTGCTCATATGCCTAGGTTCAACATGATGATCATTAATGTGCCTTGGTTCAGCTAGAAAAATATATTATACATTACGAATGTCAAAATAAAAATTTATAATAGACATGATTAATCATAGTTTATATGCATTAGAAAAACTAGGAAGGATAACTTATGAATGATTTTATTGGATAAACAGTTGGCGTGAACTCTATCCAAGGTAAGATAAAAAGGGCAGCGCGGTGCACAAAGCATCCCCGCGCAGCGAGGGTCCGGGGAAGGGTCCCACCACAAGGGTGAAATGTAGGAAAACCTTACCTTGTATTTTTGCAAGAGGCTGCTTCCAGGACTCGAACCTGTGACCTCAAGGTCACACGGCGACACCTTAACCGGTGTGTCAAGGCTGGATTGCTGAAAATGTAGCGATCAGATAAGCATAATGACTTTGAGTCAAAGGATTAGAGGGAAAGGCCGGTAGGCCTAAGGATGAATATTATTTTATATACTCGACTTGAGGATGAATAAGATAATTATTTTTATCTTAACTCTAACATGATGCATAGCTGGGTTCCGGATGCAACCCCCCTGCATCATTACATTTTTATGTTATTTGCATAATGTTAATCCAAATCCTGCGACCGCGGCAAGCGTCAATTCGATCCAGCTCCAAGACTTCCGGCGGACACTCCACGGGATGGGTGGTTACTTGGTTAGTGGTCGCGCTTTTCCCCTCCTCGGAAAGGGTATGCACGGTTACTTGGCGAATACCCGCGCGCTCCTCCTGCCAGCTCCCAGCAGCGTCTGATCGGAGAGGACGGGGCGGATGCAGTCCAAAGTCCATCTAGCTCCCTCTCCCCTTTTAGCTAGCAAAGGCCCACGCGGTTATATCATGATGTGCCCGCGCGACCTCTTCTCCTCTCCCCACTACCCGACTCCTCATGTATCAGACTCCTCTCCCCGCTACCCGACTCCTCTCCCCTTTTAGCTAGCAAAGGCCTACGCGGTTATAGCATGTTGTGCCCGTGCGGCCTCTTCTCCTCTCCCCACTACCCGACTCCTCGTGTACCCCGGGTAGTTGAGCATTTAATGCTGCATTGAATCTCTCAACCGTCTGGGCAGGCTACCCTCAAGTATAAATAGAGGGTCAGGGGTGCTTGGAAAGGACACGGAACTTGGTCCGAATCTGGCCCGTTGTAGGTGCGGCTTTAAGTTTTGTCATTCGGTTGCCTCTAGTTTTTTGCTTGTGTCTTGTAATAGCTTTTGAGAAATATCATTGCTCATAGCAAGTGGTATTCGTCGACGCGGGTACGCCCGGTATTCATCGCTGCTAGCGACATTCTCTCTTTTTTGTGCTCTGTTCGCTCGGCCCTTATGGGTTAGTAACCGACTGTTTGTGGCTCCTGATCTAACATGTTATCTCTTTGGTTAGCCGTTGAGTGTGGAAGGTTGTGAAAATTTTGGTGCCAACAGTTCAAACACGCGACCTTTAGATCTTTCATTCGGCGAACTCACCCCATGGCCGGCGGACACTCAGGGCAGTTATCGTGAGCATCTGAGCTCCAAGATGAGGGCCCGGTCACCCGCGAAGAATTCAATAAGCTATTCGCAATGATCACTCAACTGGTGGGCAAGTACCGCACCTCCAAGCCCCCGGATTCCAACCAAAGGTCGCGACTCCCAACCAACTGACACCCTCATCGGCGAATCCGCCTCTGCTACAGCCGCGTGGTGAGGATGTGCGGGCTCGCAATCAGTTCTTCAAAGAAACCACGGCTGCTTACCAGGGTCGAACCTTGGATTTTGAAGAGCTCGACTATTCCGAGGGGGCGGAAATCCATTCCCCGTTCGCTCTCGTCATCAAGGGAGAATCCGCCCCTGTCGGGTTCAGGGAGCCCCGGCTCTCCCAGTTCTCAGGAAAGGAGGACCCGGCATACCATCTCCAAGCTTTCGACGCGTCGGTATCCCTCCAACACCTCTCGGAAGGGCTTCGCTGCAAGCTCCTCTCAACCACTTTCGACGGAAAGGCTAGGGAGTGGTTCTACAGCCTCTCCTCCGGATCCATAGGTTCCTTCAGGGAACTGAGAAAAGAATTTCTGCAGAGGTTCGCCACCTCAAGGAAGAGAAGAGCCGATTTGGACGCTCTCTTCCAGATTCGCCAAGGCCGCATGGAGACTCTGAGCCGGTATGTGGATCGCTTTCAGGAGTTGAACATGGAAGTCCCCGACCCGGATCCATCCGTCTACCGAGTCGCCTTCACCAACGGCCTAAGGCCAGATCTCTTCAAATTCTCTATCAGTGAGAGAAAGCATACGACTTATGGAGAACTAATAGAACGGGTCAACCGCTTCATTGAAGGGGAAGTCAACAACGAGGAGTTCTTCCTTCTCTGACCTGACTTTTCAACGCTCTCAGAACTCTTCCTGCCGCCCTCCGTCAGCCCCTCAGCGAACCAACAAAATGCGTCAGGAAATCCAGCCTCCCACCCAGCGAGGGAGGAATTTCCAGCAGCGGCCTCCACACCGCCTCTGTCATTTCCAACAGGCAAGGCCCGGGCAGACTCAGTTTCGTCACCAAAACGGTAACACTCACCCTCTCCTCTTAACAGCCTCCCCCGGTTAGTGGGACAACGCACAAGAAGAATACACCGACATCGGCGTGCCTATGGAGGAGGTGGTCGAGATACTGCAAAAGCAGCCTGGTTTCAAACCTCCCCAGCCCTTAAAGGCAGGGTACGGGAGTAAAAATCATAGTCTCTGCTATAAGTTCCACCGTGATATCGGACACGACACGGAAAACTGCAGAGTCCTTCGCGACTTGATTGAGAAGCTGTTAAGAGAAGAAAAACTGAAAAATCTACTCGCCAACATGGGAGGACCATCCACCTCGAAGGGGAAGGGCAAGGGGAAGGAAGAAGCAGGTTTGAGCGCACCTAGATGAGGAAACATCGAGCAGAGCAATGTCTTCAACAAGGGTGGTGGAGAGGAAGAATGTGTGGAGGTCGGGGGTGTTGGCCAGCTAGGTTACATCAATTACATCCACAGCAGAGCAGGCCTGGAATCTTTAAAGAAGGTGAGCCTAAAACGCCTCCGAGAGAGGGAGGCCGCCTCTGCCTCCTTCATAGCACCCCTCTGAGGGGCAGTCACATTCAAGGAAGACCTCCCAAGGACGATCAATCTTTTCCACAACGCAGTGGCGATTAAAGCAGTAATGGATGACTTTACCGTGGCCAGGATACTCATTGATACTGGCAGCTCGGTCAACGTGCTACATAAACCGGCGTTTTCTTAATATCCTTTGTTCATGATCAAGGTGTTAATTTTTTATGATCAACCTCTCTCTGATTACCAATTGAAAGGTAGGGCAGGATGCTAGAAATTACTCTAGAAGGAGGGGGGTGAATAGAGTATTTAAAATTTCTTTTCAATTTTAATCATTAACAACATAAAAAGGGGAAGCCCAGTGCACAGAGCATCCCCGCGCAGCGAGGGTCCGAGGAAGGGTCCCACCACAAGGGTGAAATATAGGCAAACCTGAAAGTATCTTGTTGCGGCCTAAATCACCTAGAGGGGGGGTGAATAGGTTGATTCTGCGGCTTTTTGCGGAATTAAAAACTTAGAAATAAAAGCACACAGAAACCAAAAGAGCACAACACAGAGATTTATAGTGGTTCCCCGATCTTGGGTAGTCCACTTTCCACCTCACCTATCTAGCACGACCGGCTAGACTAGGCTATTTCACTGATCTCGAATTAAGAATAATCCTACAACTCGGAGTCAAAACTCCTACAAGCCCGGAGAACAAATTCTCCTACAACTCGGAGACAAAGCTCCTACAAACTCGGAAGAAAAACTTCCTACAATCTCGGAGACAACGCTCCTACAACTCGGAGTAAAACTCCTACAACTCGGAAGCAAGCTTCCTACAAGAATAATGTAATAAAATCGTACAAAACTTTAGATTGACAAACAATCTACTTCAAATCTTCTTGAGATTTAACTTTATCAGATCTGAAAAATAAAAGATCTTCTTCTTCCTTGAAAATAGAAATCTGGATCTAAAAGAGGAAGAATAGGTCTTGCTTTTAAAAACTTGATCTGAGCACTTAGGAGAGAACTAGATCTGAAAGGAACTTGAGAGATCTAAAATCAGAGATCTAGTTTTCTCCTTTCTTCAAGAAAAATCGTGAAAAAGCTTCCTTGTCGGAGACGAGAGGATGTGCGAGAATGGTCGGCCGACGGAAAGGATTTACGAGAGATCTGATTTCACGATTAGGGTTAAACGAAAATAACCCTTAGCTATTTATAGCTTCTTCACTCCAACGGCTATAATCGAGCACTTCGGGAAAGACGCCACGCGTATCGTCAAAGAGGAAGCCCTAAAAGATCGGGCCGGAAGAACTGAACCGAAGATAGGCGAGCAGCGATTCGGCTTGTTCTCCTGTTTTAACTTTTGAACGGGGAGTTTAGCAGGAGTAACATTCTTAGAAGTAGAAGCCTCGTGATGGCAACATACACACGGCTCCTTCTTCTCTTCATGAGATTTAGCAACAATAGATTTAATCTTTGGTGCTTTCTTAACAACTGATCCATGAACAAATGAACCATGATCCTTGGGGATTAATTTTTCATAAGGTGCCTTGAAAGCAGTTGTTTCGAGGCATCGGGGACGGGTTTGATTTTGGTCAACCTTGCCCTTACCTCTAACAGCTCTTTTCTTGGCGGCCTTACTACTTTCGGCCTTATGATCAGGGCTACTACCCTTCGCAGGAGCAGAAAATCTATCAATGATTGGAATAATAGTTTTTGGTTTGGAGAAGCTTTCAACTATCTTCCTTTCCACCACTAACTTTTCTTCTAATTCATTTAAGAATTTCTCCTTTAGATTTAATAATTCAGCGGAGCTGTTAAGTTCATCTTTTAAGATTTGGACTTCATCTTTGAGAGGAGTCAATTTTTCAATTTCCTTCCTCAAATCTGATTCCACCATCTTGAGAGATTCAATCTCATTTGCTTGAGATTTGACTACCTTGCGGCATTTGTCAAATCCTTCCAACATAGCTTTATACTGAACCATTAGATCTAAGTCTTCCTCTGAAGAATAACCTTCATTTGCTACGGATGCAGTTTCATCTTCAGAAGCGGAAAGAGGAGTGTGAGAGTTTACCTTTCCTTTGTATGAGGAGTCGCTTACTTCCTCATCTGAATGTGTCATTAACCCAAAATAGGCTTCTTCATTCGAGCTTGATTCCTCTGAGTCACTGTCGCTAAGAGTCTTGGTCTTCTTTGCCAAGAAACTATTTTCTTCTTTCCTTTTATTCTTGAAGGATTTCTTCTCTTCCTTCCTCGATCCTTCTTTCTTCTTGTATGGACATTCCGTACTTAAATGTCCTGGCTTATTACAACAATAACAGATAATATCAGTCGAAATATGTTTATTTGGTTTAGATTTATACCTGTCGTTGATGTGTTCCTTCTTGTGATGTTCATCGTCACCCCTTGATCTTCTATGATCTGATGAGAACTGACTTTTCCTCTGACTTCTTTTTCTGAGCAATCTCTTGAATTGCTTGGAGAGAGATGAGAACTCTCCATCAGACATATCAGAGCTTGAGGGGCAAGCATCTGATTCATCATCTTCATCTGAGGATTTTCTTCTGACAGATGATGTAGCTTTATGTCTTCTTGATTCTTTGGCCTTCAGTGCCACTGACTTCTCTCTTCCAGATGTGGAGCATCCCTCTTCTTCAGCTTTCCTGATACTCAGCTTGAGCTCATGTCATAAGAGTTTGCCAAACAGAATTTGTGGCTCCATCGTAGCCAACTTTCCGAATTCCCGGATAGCAATTGCCTTGGTATCCCATTCTTTCGTTAGGGATCTCAAGAACTTGTCATTGAGTTCTCCAACGGTGAATTCCCGATCATAGTTCTTAAGACCGTTGACGATCTTAAAGAACTTCTCATAAGTATCAGAAATGGAGTCTCTTGGATCTTGCTTGAATGCTTCGTATTCTTGATTTAGCAATGATCTTCGGTCATCCCTCACTTCTTCAGTTCCTTCCATAAGAACAACTATGGAATCCCACATCTCCTTGGCAGACTTGCAGTGTATAAGATTTTGTAGCATTGAATCGTCCACTGCACCGGCAATAATGTTCTTTGCCTTCTTGTCCAAGATGACGAGAGCAATCTCATTTCCTTCCTCAAATCTGATTCCACCATCTTGAGAGATTCAATCTCATTTGCTTGAGATTTGACTACCTTGCGGCATTTGTCAAATCCTTCCAACATAGCTTTATACTGAACCATTAGATCTAAGTCTTCCTCTGAAGAATAACCTTCATTTGCTACGGATGCAGTTTCATCTTCAGAAGCGGAAAGAGGAGTGTGAGAGTTTACCTTTCCTTTGTATGAGGAGTCGCTTACTTCCTCATCTGAATGTGTCATTAACCCAAAATAGGCTTCTTCATTCGAGCTTGACTCCCCTGAGTCACTGTCGCTAAGAGTCTTGGTCTTCTTTGCCAAGAAACTGTTTTCTTCTTTCCTTTTATTCTTGAAGGATTTCTTCTCTTCCTTCCTCGATCCTTCTTTCTTCTTGTATGGACATTCTGTACTTAAATGTCCTGGCTTATTACAACAATAACAGATAATATCAGTCGAAATATGTTTATTTGGTTTAGATTTATACCTGTCGTTGATGTGTTCCTTCTTGTGATGTTCATCGTCACCCCTTGATCTTCTATGATCTGATGAGGACTGACTTTTCCTCTGGCTTCTTTTTCTGAGCAATCTCTTGAATTACTTGGAGAGAGATGAGAACTCTCCATCAGACATATCAGAGCTTGAGGGGCAAGCATCTGATTCATCATCTTCATCTGAGGATTTTCTTCTGACAGATGATGTAGCTTTATGTCTTCTTGATTCTTTGGCCTTCAGTGCCACTGACTTCTCTCTTCCAGATGTGGAGCATCCCTCTTCTTCAGCTTTCCTGATACTCAGCTTGAGCTCATGTCATAAGAGTTTGCCAAACAAAATTTGTGGCTCCATCGTAGCCAACTTTCCGAATTCCCGGATAGCAATTGCCTTGGTATCCCATTCTTTCGTTAGGGATCTCAAGAACTTGTCATTGAGTTCTCCAACGGTGAATTCCCGATCATAGTTCTTAAGACCGTTGACGATCTTAAAGAACTTCTCATAAGTATCAGAAATGGAGTCTCTTGGATCTTGCTTGAATGCTTCGTATTCTTGATTTAGCAATGATCTTCGGTCATCCCTCACTTCTTCAGTTCCTTCCATAAGAACAACTATGGAATCCCACATCTCCTTGGCAGACTTGCAGTGTATAAGATTTTGTAGCATTGAATCGTCCACTGCACCGGCAATAATGTTCTTTGCCTTCTTGTCCAAGATGACGAGAGCAATCTCATCTTTGTCTAGCTCCAACATTTTCTTAGGAAACATAATAGCTGAATTTATTGACGATGACTTCATAGGAACATGGGGACCTTCCTCAACTATCTGAAAAATTCTCGGGTCGGTGGCTTCCATGTAGAACTTCATTCTTTCCTTCCACATAGGGAAATTCTCTTTAGATCACACAAACATCTTGACAGATTCCTTTGATTTTTCCATCTCAGACTAACTTGCTCTTGCAACTAGATTTAAAGATCTTGTTAACCTTTTAACGAACAACCTGGCTTTGATACCAATTGAAAGTATCTAGTTGCGGCCTAAATCACCTAGAGGGGGGTGAATAGGTTGATTCTGCGGCTTTTTGCGGAATTAAAAAATTAGAAATAAAAGCACACAGAAACCAAAAGAGCACAGCACAACACAGAGATTTATAGTGGTTCCCCGATCTTGGGTAGTCCACTTTCCACCTCACCTATCTAGCACGACCGGCTAGACTAGGCTACTTCACTGATCTCGGATTAAGAATAATCCTACAACTCGGAGTCAAAACTCCTACAAGCTCGGAGAACAAATTCTCCTACAACTCGGAGACAAAGCTCCTACAAACTCGGAAGGAAAACTTCCTACAATCTCGGAGACAACGCTCCTACAACTCGGAGTAAAACTCCTACAACTCGGAAGCAAGCTTCCTACAAGAATAATGTAATAAAACCGTACAAAACTTTAGATTGACAAACAATCTACTTCAAATCTTCTTGAGATTTAACTTTATCAGATCTGAAAAATAAAAGATCTTCTTCCTTGAAAATAGAAATTGGGATCTAAAAGAGGAAGAATAGGTCTTGCTTTTAAAAACTTGATCTGAGCACTTAGGAGAGAACTAGATCTGAAAGGAACTTGAGAGATCTAAAATCAGAGATCTAGTTTTCTCCTTTCTTCAAGAAGAATCGTGAAAAAGCTTCCTTGTCGGAGACGAGAGGATGTGCGAGAATGGTCGGCCGACAGAAAGGATTTACAAGAGATCTGATTTCACGATTAGGGTTAAACGAAAATAACCCTTAGCTATTTATAGCTTCTTCACTCCAACGGCTATAATCGAGCACTTCGGGAAAGACGTCACGCGTATCGTCAAAGAGGAAGCCCTAAAAGATCGGGCCGGAAGAACTGAACCGGAGATAGGAGCATCGATTCGGCTTAATAGAATAGACGAAGAACAGCAGCAGAATTTCGGTTAATATCATTAGTCGAACTAGTTTAGAGTTCGACTAAATGAATTAGCCGAACACCAATAGCCGAATTCGACTAAAGGCATTCGTCGAACTCGTCTAAATGCATTAGCCGAGCCAAACTTAAACCAATTCAATCTTCAGCAAAAATTTAACTGCAGCAAAAGAGATCGACGAAATAGAGTCAATTCGTCGAACGGAGCGATCGACGAAATCTATGCTGAGTTCGACAAATGGCCACTGAACAGAATTCGTCGAGCGGCGATCGTCGAATTTCGTTCGACGAGCGGCGATCGTCGAATTTCGTTCGACGAAAATATTCCCTTTCGTCGAGCGTAGTTCGACGAAATCCCGAGTACTTAGAAAATGATTTTCTTCAAACTAGCAGCAACTTTCTTTGGCTCTTCCTTTTGTGTTTGAATATAAAGTATATCCCAATAGAGAGATTCCACATGAGTCAACACCTTGGTCTATACAATGAGGAATTACATTGCATATACCTGTGTTTGATGACTCATTGAAACCTGACATTGGTTTATACTTAGAGTGGAATAATCTGCAAACACATAACTAGAGAACAACATCAAATACAACATCAATTCATCTTAGTTTCGTCGAGCGGAGTTCGACGAAATCCCGAGTACTTAGAAAATTATTTTCTTCAAACTAACAGCAACTTTCCTTTGCTCTTCCTTTTGTGTTTGAATATAAAGTATATCCCAATAGAGAGATTCCACATGAGTCAACACCTTGGTCTATACAATGAGGAATTACATTGCATATACCTGTGTTTGATGACTCATTGAAACCTGACATTGGTTTATACTTAGAGTGGAATAATCTGCAAACACATAACTAGAGAACAACATCAAATACAACATCAATTCATCTTAGTTCAAGGGATACTTCTTCAAATCAAGGTAATTATGACTAAAACACCCAACAAAACCTTAGCATGCATTTTTGTAAGAGGATGCTTCCAAGACTCGAACCTGTGACCTCAAGGTCACACGACGACACTTTAACCGGTGTGCCAAGGCTCCACTACATCTATCCGAGGTAAGATAATTAAAAAAAACTTTGGTGATTTGAACATGTACAATGAATTGCAGAAAATGTAGAAATTAGATAAACATAATGACTTTGAGTCGAAGGATTAGAGGGAAAGGCCAGCAGGCCTAAGGACGAATATTATTTTATATACTCGACTTGAGGATGAATAAGATAATTATTTTTACCTTTTCTCAAACATGATGCATAGATGGGTTCCAGATGCAACCCACCCTGCATCATTACATTTTTATGTTATTTGCATACTGTTAACCCAAATCCTGCGACCGCAGAAAGCGCCAAGTCGATCCAGCTCGAAGGCTTCCGGCGGACACTCCACGGAATGGGTGGTTACTCGATTAGTGGTCGCACTTTCCCCCTCCCCGGAAAGGGTATGTGCGGTTACTTGGCGAATACCAGTGCGCTCCTCTTGCCAGCTCCCAGCAGCGTCCAGATCAGAGAGGCCGGGGCGGATGCAGTCCAGAGTCTGCCTAACTCCCTCTCCCCTTTTAGCTAGCAAAGGCCCACGCGGCTATAGCATGTAGTGCCCATGCGACCTCTTCTCCTCTCCCCGCTACCCGACTCCTCGTGTACCCCGGGTAGTTGAGCATTTAATGCTGCATTGAATGCTCTCAACCGTCTGGGCAGCCTACACTCATGTATAAATAGAGGGTCAGGGGTGCTTGGAAAGGACAAGGAACTTAGCCAAAATCTGCCATGTTGTAGGTGCGGTTTCAAGTTCTGTCATTCGGTTGCCTCTAGTTTTGTGTTTGTGTCTTGTAATAGCTTTTGAGAACTATCATTGCCCGTAGCAAGTGGTATTCGCCGATGCGGGTACGCCTGGTATTCGTCGCTGTCAGCGGCATCCTCTCTTTTAT
This sequence comes from Dactylorhiza incarnata, assembly GCA_033032865.1. Lineage (NCBI taxonomy): Eukaryota > Viridiplantae > Streptophyta > Magnoliopsida > Asparagales > Orchidaceae > Dactylorhiza > Dactylorhiza incarnata. Next base: position 377,094 of record JAWHQI010000444.1, on the reverse strand, counting down.
GTGCTCTGTTCGCTCGGCCCTTAGGGTTAGTAACCGACTGTTTGCGGTTCCTGATCTCCCTTGTTATCTCTTTGGTTAGCCGCTGAGTGTGGAAGGTTGGTGACAATTTTGGTGTCAACAGTTCGAACACGCGACATTCAGATCTTTCATTCGGCGAACTCACCCCATGGCCGGCGGACACTCAGGGAAGTTACCGCGAGCATCTGAGCTCCAAGATGAGGACCCGGTCACCCGCGAAGAATTCAATAAGCTATTCGCAATGATCACTCAACTGGAGGGGTAAGTACCGCACCTCCAAGCCTCCGGATTCCAACCAAAGGTCGCGACTCCCAACCAACCGCCACCCCTGTCAGAGAATCAACCTCTGTTACAGCCGCGTGACGAGGATGTGCGGTCTCACAATCAGTTCTTCAACGAAACCGCGACTGCTTACCAAGGTCGGACCTTGGATTTTTTTTTTGAAGAGCTCGACTACTTCGAGGGAACGGAAATCCATTCCCCATTCGCTCCCGTCATCAAGGGAAAATCCTCAACTCTCCCGGTTCTCAGGAAAGGAGGACCTGACATACCATCTCCAAGCTTTCGACGCGGCGGTATCCCTCCAACACCTCTCGGAAGGGCTTCGATGCAAGCTCCTCTTAACCACTATCGACAGAAAGGCTAGAGAGTGGTTCTACAGCCTCTCCTTCGGACCCATAGGTTCCTTCAGGGAACTGAAAAAAGAATTTCTGCAGAGGTTCGCCACCTCAAGGAAGAGAAGAGCCGGTTTGGACGCTCTCTTCCAGATTCGCCAAGGCCCCATGGAGACTTTGAGCCGGTATGTGAATCGCTTTCAGGAGTTGATCATGGAAGTCCTCGACGTGGATCCATCCGTCTACCGAGTCGCCTTCACCAACGGCCTAAGGCCAGGCCTCTTCAAATTCTCTATCAGTGAGAGAAAGCCTACGACTTATGGAGAACTAATAGAACGGGCCAACCGCTTCATTGAAGGGGAAGTCAACAACGAGGAGTTCGTTTCTTCCCTCTCTGACCTGACTTTTCAACGCTCTCAGAACTCTTCCTGCCGCCCTCAATCAGCCCCTCAACGAACCAATAAAATGCGTCAGGAATTCCAGCCTCCCACACAGTGAGGGAGGAATTTCCAGCAACAGCCACCGCACCGCCTCCGTCATTTCCAACAGGCAAGGCCCGGGCAGCCTCAGTTTCGTCACCAAAACGGTAGCACTCACCCTCTCCTCTTGACAGCCTCCCCCAACCAGTGAGACAACGCACAAGAAGAATACACCGACATCGACGTGCCTATGGAGGAGGTGGTCGAGATACTGCAAAAGCAGCCTGGTTTCAAACCTCCCCAGCCCTTAAAGGCAGGGTACGGGAGTAAAAATCATAGTCTCTATTGTAAGTTCCACCGTGACACTCATCTTTCAGCAACAATATTTTTTTTGAACCATTACACTACTACAGGTTTCATCGCATAGCTGATTTTGTTACCAAGATTCATATGGTTCAGATACACTATTTTCTTTAGGAAAACTCTCATGAGTTGATCCTAATGCATTTGGAGAGGAGTGTTAGTTTTTTTTTTACCTTTATTTTCTTTTTTAGGGTTTTAGGGTGCATTTGGACAGGCGTGGTGCCAATTGTAGAGAAGATGCGAGAAGATCGTTTAAGATGGTTCGGACATGTACATAGGACCATTAGAGGCACCTGTTAGGCGTTGTGAGAGTTTAGTCACTAGACATGTTAAACGGGGGAGGGGTAGACCGAAAAAGACTTGGAATGAAACTATAAGGAAAGACATGATGTACTTAGGCATTAGTTAGACTATGATTAAAGATAGGGCGCAATGGTGGCGACAGAGGATCCATATAGCCGACTCCACTATGGTGGGATAAAGGCTTGAGTGTTGTTGTTGTTATCATGTATAGGTACGATTATCATGTATGGGAACTGTTGGAAAAACTGAAGCTCGTGTATATTTCATGTACAAAATACAAGGAGTGAATACATATTTATAGGAGAGAGAGAGGAGAGAAAATCATATACACAATGTGGGACTAAAGAAGGGGGAATACATTATTGGGCCGAAATAACTGGGCCTCTCATATGGGCCTTTCTAACACTCCCCCGCAAGCTGGAGCGTACAAATCGTAGGCGTCGAGCTTGGATAGGCACTGATGGAAGAGAGTACTGGACAGGGCCTTTGTGAGGGCATCCGCAACCTGTTCAGTACCAGGAACATGCTTCAGATCGAGCTTCTTCATTTGAACTTTCTCCCGGATGAAATGACAGTCTACCTCAATATGCTTTGTTCTTTCATGGAAGACCGGGTTTTTAGCAATATGTATAGCAGCTTGACTATCACAGAAGAGGAGAGCAGGTGAGGGAAGCCTTATACCAAGATCCGTAAGGAGGCTTTCCAGCCAAGTGAGTTCTGAAACCACAGATGTCATTGCCCGGTATTCTGCTTCAGCTGAGGAACGCGCAACTACCGCTTGTTTCTTGCTTCGCCAGGTGATCAAGTGTCCTCCGAAGTACGTGCAAAAACCACTGGTTGATCGACGATCATCTATGGACCCGGCATAATCAGCATCAGAGTATGCCACTAGTGTTGGAGTTGATGATGAGGTTTTGTAAACTAGTCCTTGACCGGGGGCTGTTTTGAGGTATCGGAGGATTCGTTCAACAGCCTGAAGATGAGAGCCCCGAGGGGCATGCATATACCGACTGACAATACCAACAGCGAAGGAGATGTCTGGTCTTGTTACCGTTAGGTAGATTAATTTTCCAACCAGGCGGCGATAGTATTCCGGATTTGGTAACAGGAGATCGGAGTCAGAGGACTGAGCACAGATTTTGTGATTTACATCCATTGGAGTGTTAATTGGTTTGCAGTCGGAGTAGCCCGCATCCTGAAGAAGATCAAGGCAATATTTGCGCTGAGAAAGGACAAGTCCATCCGGTCTTCTGGCAATCTCCAGACCTAGGAAGTAGTGAAGGTGCCCCAGATCTTTTGTTTGAAATACAGAGCTAAGATGTTTGACCGTCTGTATTCCTTTTGAGTCATCTCCAGTGATTATGATGTCGTCCACGTAAACCAGCAGAAGAACAGTTCCTGTGGACCGATGGCGAGTGACAGCGAGAAGTCTGCCGAGCTCTGAGTAAAGCCAATTTCTTGAAGAGCCTTGCTGAACTTGTCAAACCAATTCCGAGGGGACTGTTTGAGACCATACAATGATTTTACAAGATGACAGACCATAGACTCCCCCGTGGTCTCAAACCCGGGAGGTTGCTCCATGTAAACAGTTTCGTTGAGATCGCCGTTCAGAAAGGCGTTTTTCACATCCAGTTGTAGTAAGGGTCATTGACGGTGTACAGCTACAGAGATAAGCACACGAACCGTGTTTAGTTTGGCCACGGGAGAAAAAGTCTCTTCATAGTCAATGCCTTGTTGTTGGGTGTAGCCACGAGCGACCAATCGAGCTTTTAGTCGGTTAATCGTTCCATCAGGAGCATGTTTGATGGCATAGACCCATTTGCACCCAACCGGTTTCTGACCCGGAGGGCGGGGTACCAGAGTCCATGTCTGGTTGGCCCAGAGAGCGGTCATTTCCTCCTCCATAGCGGCACGCCAGCCAGGATGTTGCAGAGCCTCCTGCACGGAGTTAGGAATAGAAACGGAGGATAATGAAGTAGCAAGAGTTTTAAGAGGAGGAGAGAGACGATGTAGGGAGACATAGTTCGCCATAGGATGAGCGGTGGAATCTGTTACCGGATTTGCCGGGCGCGGAGTACCCGAGGTAGAGGCCGACTGCGTAGGAGCAACGGACGTAGGAGCGCGACGAGAGTAGACACGGATAAGGGGCAGTCTAGAGGGACCAGGAGCAGGAGTTGGTGTTGGAAGAGCTGGTGGCGGAGGTGTGTTAACAGGTATGGCCGGTCTCAGGATGGACTGTGTAAGAGGTGGTGGAGGAGAGCTGGGTAGAGGACCAGAGAAGAACGGTTGAGACTCACGGAAAGTAACGTCAGCCGAAATCGAGATTTTTCGGGTGGTAGGGTTATAGCAGACGTAGCCTTTTTGAGTGCGTGAATATCCAACAAATATATGCTTGGCCGCCCTGGGATCCAGCTTATCCATGGATGGTCCCATGGTGTGGACATAGCAGGTAGATCCGAAGATTCGAGGTGTAAGGGGGGAAGCCGGAGCAGAGGGAAAGAGAAGACTGACTGGAGTGGCATGGTGGAGGACAGAGGAGGGAAGGCGGTTAATGAGGAAGCACGCAGTGGAGACCGCAAAGTTCCAGTAGACTTTGGGGACGTTCATGTGAAGCATGAGAGAGCGGGCTACATCAAGCAAGTGTCGGTTCTTCCGTTCGGCAACACCATTTTGCTGTGGGGTGTAGGGACATGAAGTCTGGTGAATAATTCCGAATTCAGAGCACAAATTTGCAAAGTCATGGCTTGTGTATTCGCGAGCATTATCTGTGCGTAGCGTTTTGATAGTAGTTGAGAATTGTGTGCGGGTTTCAAGGACAAAGGCCCTAAAAACATGAGGGAGTTCGGAGCGATCGTGTAGTAAGTATAACCATGTTGTTCGAGAATAATCATCAATAAACGTAATAAAGTATCGATAACCAGAGATACTAGTAACTTTATATGGACCCCACACATCAGAATGCAGTAAATCAAAAGGAGCGGAGCTCCGAGTACAATGTGCTGGAAAAGAAGAACGCGGTTGTTTGCCAAAAATACATGTATCACACTGGAAAGCAGGAAGAGATACATCGGGAAGTGCCTTCTGGAGGACTGGAAGCGGGGCATGTCCAAGACGTCGATGCCAATCAGCAGAGGAGACAGAGGAGAGAACAGTGGGATAGTCGTCGAGAAGGTAGAGCCCGTTACGCAGTTGCCCTTTACCAATGGTAGTCCGCGTCCGTCGATCCTGTATCAGAAAAGAAGAGGATGTAAATATGACGGAGCAATCGAGATCCGTAGTAAGACGGCTAACAGAAAGTAAGTTGAACGAGGAGCCCGGGACATGAAGAGCCGAGCGGAGAGAGAGGGAGGAGTTAAGAGATAAGTCAGCCGAGCCAGAGACAGGAACAGTCGCCCCATTAGCCACGGTGATACACTTCGGATGAGGAGTAGCCGAGTACTTGGGTGGGCGTAGCGAGGTGATGTGATGAAAGGCACCAGAGTCCACTATCCAACTTGGACTAATGGAGAGACAGGCGATACCTGTATTGGAGACGGAGGCGACGAAGGCAGAGGAGGACATCTGCTCTTGAAGCTGTAGGCGGAGCACCTCAAGATCAGTGCGAGAGGCAGAGGAGCTATCATCAACAACAGCTGCAGTCGGACGAGGAGGATGACCATTTTTCTGGTAGCAGGTTGCTTCAAAATGTCCGTCTCGCCCACAGAAGGTACATTTTGGTCGAGACCGACCACCGCGCCCCCTTCCCCGAGAGCCCAAGCGTCCACCACGAGCAGAGGGAGGTAGGGGAAGTAAGGGGGCATTTGTCCGCTGTCAAAGGGCTGGGGAGGGTGGTGGAGGAGCATCCGGAGGTGCGGAGACTCGGAGGAGCATGGAGCACACATCTGAGAGAGGAGTAGTGGCTGAGGCAAGAACTTGAGCCCGAATGCTTTGCAGGTGTGGTGGAACACGAGCCATGATCATAGCTATGCAGACTGCTTCCTTCTGAGCCCGTTGAGCAGCGGGATCATTCGTAGAAGGCTGATGCTGGATCCAGGCTTCAGCCAGAGTCTTGGCCCGAGCAACAAAAGAGGTCATGTCGGCAGCCCCGGCCGCATCTAAAGCCTGAAGATCGGTGATGATGTCGTAGAGATGTTGGAGGCTGTCCTTGCCTGAGTACAATGAATGGAGCTCATCCCACATAGCTTTGGCAGTCTCATGATACATAGTTATTTGATATGGCTCGCCATCCAGAGAGTTGAGAAGCCAAGTTTGAACGCGTCGTCATTCCGGAGCCAATTCTCCGTAGGAGGTGATGGAGGTGCCTGAGTGAGATGTTGCAAAAGGCCCTTGGACTGAAGAACCCGTCGGACCGAGTGCACCCATTGAATGAAATTTTTCTTCCCGGAGAGGGAGATAGTGGTGATCCGCAGCTCTTCCCGGAGATCGGACGAGGAGTTCGGGCGGGCTGTGGGAGAAGGAGCAGGCAGCTCAGTTGAGTCAACCGAGGAAGACATCTGGCACAAACTGGAGGCCGCAAGAACAGCGGCTGGAAGCAGATCGCTGAAGGGGTGCGGCTAGCGGAGGAGGTCGGCAGGGGCTGACCGCTGGAGGAGCAGACCGCTGGAAGCAGATTGCTGGAGGCAGAGGCCGAACTGAGCTGACCGCTGAGCAGACCGCACGAACTGGACTGACCGCTGGGCTGATCGCTGGGCAGACGAACTGGGCTGACGAACAGAGCAGAAGCCGGACGGGGCTGATCGCTGAGTAGACCGCAGGGGGGGCAGGAGCAGACCGGTGCGAGCAGGAGACAGACCGCAGAAAAAGGCCGCAGGAGACACGCCGCTGGGAAGGCCGCTGGGAAGGCCGCTGGCGGAGAAGAGACCGCGGGAGCAGGCCGCCGCTGGGAGAGTTCTCTTGGCGGAGGGATGCCGCACGGGCTGGAGCAGGCTACTATACGATGGAAGGCCGCTCGCTAGCGGAAGGCGCGGGAGGCTTTGATACGATAGGGAGAAGGCTATAAAGAGCCGAGGGAGAGCGGAGAGGAAGATCTCAGCGAGAGAGAAGAGAGAGTTGCGGTCTTAAAAAAAAAGATCGCAGGAGGGGTGCGGTTAGACGAATTAGAGACCGCAACTTAGAGAAGAAGGAGACCGCTTTAGAGGTGCGGTTAGACGAGGTAGAGACCGCAGGTTTGAACCTGTAGCTCTGATACCATGTTGGAAAAACTGAAGCTCGTGTATATTTCATGTACAAAATACAATGAGTGAATACATTTTTATAGGAGAGAGAGAGAAGAGAAAATCATATACACAATGTGGGACTAAAGAAGGGGGAATACATTATTGGGCCGAAATAACTGGGCCTCTCATATGGGCCTTTCTAACAGGAACAAATATCATGTTTGGGCACAAATATCCATTTATCGGGTACCACTAACAATTCCCTATATTATTGATCCCGCATTAATCTAGCCCTAATATTTAATATATCTTCACAATTTAAATTTAGATAATATTCATATTTTGATTTTAGTTAAGGTGTAAGGAGATATTTAAGGGATCTCCTCCTTTAGTGGTTCACCTTCATTTCCAAAGCATTTTTGGTGGAGGAATTCTAATCTTGCCTTCAGCCTAGGAAGGAGTGTTCATGCGTTATAGTACATTTTCTCTTCCATGATGAATTATTGTAGTTAGAGTTCTTGAATAGAGAAGCTGCGAGAAGCACGACTAAGATGGTTCGGATACGTACAAAGGAGACCATTAGAGGCACATGTTAGGCGTTGTGAGAGTTTAGTCACTAGGCATGTTAAACGGGGGAGGGGTGGACCAATAAAGACTTGGAATGAAACTATAAGGGAAGACATGATGTACGTAGGTAGGCATTAGTGAGATTATGACTAAAGATAGGGCACAATGGCGACAAAGGATCCATATAGCCGATCCCACTATAGTGGGATAAAGGCTCGAGTGTTGTGTTGTTGTATTTTCTTTTTTTACGTCACTTTATTTTCAACGCGTGCTTATTCATATCATGCGCTCGAAGGGGAGGGGCTTGTTAAACAACATTGTATAAACCATTATATAGATTCTTTTATATAACCCTCTCGGGGATGAATAATATACTTCACCTTTTATCTTTCTCTAATATTAACGCCTAAAACAACTAAACATATTGGAATGGAAAATGGGATTCATAAACCTGGCCCTAAATAGTTGGGATAAGTTCATTGATGGTGATGTTGATGATGATGATGATATCCCTTGTTGAAATAAAAGAATATATCAGCATACTTGTTAGATGTCCTATATCATGAATACGGCAGTAAAAACAGAATCCAGGATCAATAAATCAAATACCACTGAAAGTGCTTCCCCTCGCTGAATTGCCATTTCTGTGCGGGTTGGTGCAGTAAGGTTTTGATCACCAGAGGGAGCAGCAGCTGTAGGATTGAAATGAAATATTAATCACTCTTCAACTAGAAAAATGATAGAGGAACCACTCAAATAAGTAAGCCAACAAATTATACCTTGAACTCCAAGTACCTTGAGCTTTCGGAACTCTGATCCAACTGTAATAAGGGAGGTGGAAACCTGAAGATGGAGGTCTCCATACTGAGTTATGGACAACATCAAAAGCTCTCCAACATTCTTTAATCGGTCGACCAAGTTCTGCAACTGCGAGAGATCTGGGACTTGAACCAAAGTCTGCTAAAAAAGACATGAAGAAAGATTAAATCCTTATAATGATTAGTGATTGTAAAGATATATTAATTAGCTCCAACTAATGATTAATGATCCTAACGATAGATTAATATTGAAATTACTGCAAATAAGAAATGCTTCACATGCCAATCAAATGGATTGTTATAACATTATACCTCAAGATGCACATACACACGATCAGCCAAATAGAGAATATTATTATGCCTGGGCAGTAGCCCTTAAAAGAAATCTTGTCATTCAAGACATCTAAGGTTTAGCTAGCCCAGATCTTGTAGAGCTCCTACGTGGCCAAAATCCTAGGTTCAAAATCTTGAGGGTCTCGCGTTCGGCTAGGGCACGGAAGCTCTATTTCACCGTGGACTTCATTAGGTATTACATGGTGTCAAAGTGACGATCGTGAGGGCTGTCTGTTATGGGCTACTCCCGTAACTTTTGTAGAGTCGCCGGATGGCGGAGGCGGGGATGACCATGGCGAAGGATACAGTGGAGCCGGAACCACGGCTGCCTAGGCGGGGTTTTCTCGGGAGGAGAGAGATACCACAATCTCATCAAGGGAACAAGCAAATAGAATTGATTTTTCGCATGTCATTCCATTAGCCCAAGAGGGCTTTAAATAAGAGATACAAGGGGCATAGACGTAATTAAGTACCCGACACTTAATAATAAAACATAATTAAAAACACATAATAAGACTCAATAATAACGGGGCGCGAAGCCCATAACATCTCTCCTGCCGTACAAAAATGAGCTTGACCTAAAGCTCAAGAGAGATCGAAGGCGGCGACAACTTCACCCGATTTTGTCATCATCAGAGTTCTCCACGTGCAAATAAAAAAACCTCTTGCATCGATGTCCCCGAGTATACTGCTCATCACAATAATAGCATAACCCTTGTGCGTGTCGGTCCAACATGTCTAGACGACATAGTCAGCGGATTTGGGGGTTTTGGGTACCCTCGGTTCGTCCGCCCTAAGTCCTTATGCCTGTGGTTATGTAGGCCTCCTGATCCAGCTGAAGACGATGTTCACATAATCTGACTAAACTCATAGCAGTCACCAAGTCCCGAGGAGCGTCATATTTGACGTCCAATCGCAGTCGATCGCGAAGCCCGACTGTAAAGATGGCGACCTGCATCTCAGGGGGTATCATGACCTGAGCCAGCCGAATCTGAAACTGTTCGAGATATCCATCAATCGACCCGGTCTGACGTAAGATCGTGAGGGCACCAAGGGGGTTGTTGCAAATCGGTGGGGCCAAAGCGCAGGTTGCAGGCCTGCTTAAAGTTGCGCCAGATCATCCCAGTATTGTCGGCCTGCAAACGGGCGAACCATAGCTGAGCGATATCAAGCATGTGGAAGGAGGCCAGACTGATCCATTCTGTCACCGGTGTCTGCTAATGGCTAAAATATTGCGCATCTGGTGAGCCACCTTAAGAGATCGTCCTTCCCAATATAAGTTGGGAATGCCAACTTGGTGTAACGAGGCATGATATTGAGTTCAAGTGGTACCACGGCCGAGGGATCGGGTCGAAGAAGCAACGGTGAAGGCGCCTGACTGTTGCAAGCTTGCTCATGTGTGGGAATGGTGGAAGTTGGCAGAGCGACTGTGAGATCATCGAGGCGCTTGAAGAGGGCAACAATGGTCTCTTGATGACGTGCCTCATCGGCAGTTTGATGTGTCATTAAAGCTTGCATCATAGTCATAATGATGCATCCTCCGTCGCATCTGAAGACGTATGATACCATCATGCGTCATATATATTTTATTATTTATTTTATGTCGCGTATTTTTCTTTCACGCGCATCAGTTTGTATTTTTGGCTCATCGGTTTGACCACCCGATGAGACCATGAATAAAAGGTCCGATAATTTTAAGTAATTAGGACGGAAAAGACAAACTTAACTTAATTAAGATCGCATAAAGTTAAGTTGGAAATAAATATAATCCACAAGATTCTAAAACATATTCCAAAATCCTTATGAGAATATTTGGAAGATAACATTACGAAAGTAATTACAAAAATAAGGCAATGCTTTAGAACCTATTAAATGAGCCCCATGAAAAGGAAAAAAGCAGACCACATTTTTCTTACAGAGGAACAAGCCTTCGTTTTCTCTATGAAACTGGTGAAGCCTCCGACAGTTACCGTTCGTGCCTCCTCCTTCCTCTCGCCCGAAGAAGCCTGGCTCGACAGTGGACAAAACGACGACATCACATGCAGTTTTCGGTTGATCTGAAAGACTCCTCCCAGACGACACTCCTGGCGATACTTCCTCTGTGCGCGACCCAGTGTCGTCTTCCTCAGTCGAAGCCACCTCCGCATTCTTCGCCGCCAGTTCCAACGTCGCTTGCCACCAAAGGCATCGTCGACTTCCTTTTCGGCGACCCCTTCCCGCTCTGGAAATCTTCTCATGCCAACAGTTGACGCAGCATTTCCCCTCCGTCAATCGTCCGCCCGACGCTCCACCCTGTGCAATTGTGCTTGAGAGGACCACTCCTAGTCGTAGCTTGTGATATGCTTGGGTAAACTCCGCCTCTTCCTACTTGCTCCAACTCATTAGAATAACCTTATGCAATCTGTTAAATATCTATAAGCTTGCCTCGGACGTTCGCGCCATTTAAAATTATCGTTTACTCATAAATTATTGCTTGTGAATTTTGATTGTGGATGAAAGGATTTCGCGACGGATCGACTCATACAACACTCGAGAGTGCATCCTCAAATAATAATTAACGACTTTTTCAAAGTTCAAACGTCGAGATTGATTTCGCATGCAAAAACTCCGGATTTACCCTCTCGGTCTGCATTAGTTTGGTAACAGAGTACCTTTGATTCGCTCCTATTGTGAATCAAGTGATCAGTGTTTTTAAAAACAAAATTTGTTATAGTTTTTTTATGTTTTAAAAGTTTTAATAAAAACTATTAAAATTTTTATTTTTAAAAAAAATAAACTATAAAAAGAAAAGAAAAAATCTCTTACATCACTTACTCATTGAATTTAAAGAATATATATATATAGTTATTTCTCTCGTTTAAAAAAAATGATATCGCTAAGTTTTTTAAAAAATAATATTTAAAATAAATAACTTGAATATTTTCTCTCGTTAAAAATACTCAACTGTTTTAAATATTTAAGCATAAAAAAAATATTCAAGTTATTTCAAAATTAACTATTTTCTCTCTCAAAAAAATTTAGAGCCATTTAAAAATCTTTAAGTAAATTTTTTTTAAGAGTATAGCAAAAAGATTTTTAATGGAAAATCGCGTAGGCCACTTAGAAGATAGTGTCAACGATCTGAGTGCACAATTAAAAATTTTGATTAAAACAATCGAAGCGCTAACGACGAGTGTTAACACAAATATGAGGGATGTGGTACAACCGTACAAGTGATAACTGAATAACGCACGGGTGTTAATGCGATCGAGACCAACCAATATTTAGAGCTTAATTCAGACCAAATCGAAAATCATCCTAATAATAGGCAACCTGAGTTAGAAAACCCTAATCCACGACATTTTGAACAAGGGCACCATAACGTAAGGGATCCCACCCCAATGGGATTTAGGAGTCAAGTTAGATGTCGGTGATTTCGAAGGACGATTAGAACCCGGGGGTTGTTTAGATTTGTGTGATAGGATGGATCATTTCATGGCCTGGAAGCAATTACCCCAGGCTAGATAGGTTGAGAAAGCTACCCTTAGGCTGAAATGGTCTGCTCTAGTTTGGTGGGGTCAGTTAGAGCACTCTAGATTTAATTTAAGCATGACCCCATCACCACATGAACAGAATTTAAAACACAACTACTTAAAAGGTATGTTCCACCTGATTATTTGCATACCCTCTACTGTAGATTTCACAACATGCGACAAGACAAATTATCAGTGGACGAATGCACGAATGAGTTTCTCGTACTCCAGTCTGGTCTCGACCTCCGAGAGGACGATGGCATGATAGTATCCCATTTTCTGAACGGGTTACGTTATACCATTAAAGACCAATTAGAGCTTCATTACTATAGGGACTTAGGAGAGATCTCGAGTTGAGTACATAGAGTAGAGGCCCTGCAGAAGAGGACATTCGGAATTAGGTCTACTGATAGACCCTCACATACTCACATCTATACCCCTACGGTTAAGACCGTCTGGCCCTCTCATCCGACCATGCCCTCGAGTACCCCTGCAATTCCTACCTCTCCCTCTAGAGGTAAGGAGATTATAGGAACTAAACACAACCTGGTGTGTTTAGATGTTTTAAGTGTATAGAATCGGGTCTTCTGAGTGCCCGCGACGTCACTTCGTACCTATCATTGATTCTGGAAATGAGAAAGAACCTGAATATGGAGTTTTCCTTAGCGACTCCCATCCTAGCCCTATTTATGAGCCCGGGTTAGAGAGCGAGTAAGAGGTAAACGGAGAACAACCTGATCAGCTAGTTTGCGTTCTCCACCACAGCATACTGACCCCTCGCGACCCTGCTGATGACGATTGGTTGATGAACAATATTTTTTGTACGACCGCCCACATACAGGGACAGTTTTGTTCCATCATAATTGATAGCGGCAGTATGGAGAACTTTGTTCCTCAACGCATGGTTGATGAGTTAAAACTGAAAACACGGCCACTAGGAAAACCTTACAGTCTATTATGGGTCACCATTAGTACTACGATACCCATCACGGACCAGTGTCTCATAGAGTTTTCCATAGGTAGCACATATCAGGATGCGTTCTGGTCTCATGCCGACGCTAATGAGGTCTGTCATATCATACTAGGGCGACCTTGGCAGTACGATAGCCGCGTCCTGCATAACGATGTAAGGAACTCTTATTCCTTCGAGTGCAATCGGTCCAAGATTGATCTTCTTCCCCAGAAGAATAACCTTGTTCCTAGAGCCCCAGAGAGGTCTTCACACCCCTCTAGCACTGTTTCTGCAATATCTCTCCCCTCCGTCACTTGTTACTGAATGGACCACAACTTCAGAAGTTGAAGGATAGTAACGTAGTTTATATGCTATCTGGCATTAATTCCACCCCCACAACGATAGACATCCTTAGTGTCGTACGACATCCTATTGACAAGTTCTCTGAGATTATGTCGGAGGAGTTACCCGATCAGCTCCCTCCGATGAGAGATATACAACACTTTATTGACCTGATTGTAGGAGTTAGCTTACCTCATCTCCCACATTAATGTAGAGTCCGAAAGAGCATGAGGAACTCCAAAGGCAGGTGACCGACCTGATATCGAAATGTCATATTAGGTAGAGCATGAGCTCATGCGTCGTTCTCGCATTACTAGTTCCCAAAAATGATGAAACATGGCGCATATGTGTCGATAGTCGAGCGATTAATAAAATCAATATCAAATATTACTTTCTGATCCCCCGATTGGACAACATGCTTGATATGCTTAGTGGGTCTCATGTGTTTTAGAAGATAGATCTGAAAAGTGGGTACCACCAGATCCGGATCCGACCCGGAGATGAGTGGGAGAATGAGTTCAAGACGAGAAATGGTTTATACGAATGGTTGGTGATGTCTTTTGGTCTCTCCGATGCACACAACACATTTATGTGAGTGATGAATCAAGTGTTTAGACCACTAATTGGAGTTTGCGTAGTGGTTTATATTGATGACATTCTGATTTATAGTATTGATCCTGATCAGCACCTGATTCATCTTAGGCAAATGTTAGTGATCTTGCGAACTAATAAACTATATGCCAACTTGAGGAAGTGCACCTTTATGGATGATAGTCTGACCTTCTTAGGTATATTATTTCATTTGAGGGCATTAAAGTTGATAGAGAGAAGGTCAAGGCGATAGAATCATGGCCTAGCCCTAGGACTATTACTGAGGCTCGAGGATTTCATGAGCTAGCATCATTTTATGATATTTCATTCAAAATTTTAGTGCACTAATTGCGCTAGTCACTGAGTGTTTAGGAGAGACTCACTAGTGCACCAGTATTAGCGTTGCTTGATTCCGATAAGATTTTCGAGGTTGACAATGATGCATCCATTATAGGCATTGGAGCAGTATTGAGTCAAGAGGGCTGACATATAACACTTTTAGTGATTAGTTGAACGAAGCAAAGACTAGGTATTCCACATACGACATAGAGATCTGTATTATCGTTCGGGCTCTCCGCCACTGGAGACACTACCTGATCCAGTGTGAGTTTTTGTTGAAAACAGGCCATGAGGCACTAAAACAGTTGAACTATCATAAAGAGATTAGACGACATGCCAAGTGGGTTGCTTATCTACAAGAATTTACTTGACACTTAAAGTACAGACCTGAAATCACGAATCGAGTAGCCAACGCCCTTAGTCGCGGCTCACATCTACTATCCACCTTGCAACCTCGTATTACTGATTTAGATTCCCAGTGTGACTTGTATACCACTGAGCCTTAATTTCGCGACATTTGGGTCTCTTGTCGTCGTAGTGGGACTGATCCTACTACCCATTACGAAGTGATCGAGGGATATTTATTTATTTAGTGGTTGAGGGACTAAGATCTAAAAATGTAGAAAGTATGGGGAGTGAAATAGGGTTCTTGACAAGAATAAACTTCAGTTTCGATTGGTCAGGGTTTAGGGTCAGGCGAATGTACAGATCCTAAAAAGTAGCGAAATATGACCTGAGGGAGATCCTGGGAAGCATCAAGCGCGGTCTGAAGCTGAGCTACATCAGCACGAGAAAAGGGTTTCGAGATGGGGACGTCCTGGACGACGGCGGATCTCAACCCCTTCGTCTCAAACGTAAGGAATGGCGCGGGATTGCGGGATCCGGCGGGGAGCTTCTTAACAAGCTTTATCTGGATAGCTGCAGTGTCGTCTTGAGACTGGAGCTGGATCGCCTGAGCGCTGCGAAGCGCGCGGTGGAGCAGGGCGACGTCGATGGCGAAAGCAATTCGATCCTCGTTCTGGCTGGAAATGCGATAGTCTCGGAAGATGACTTCCTTTTTGAACTGGGCGACGGACTGAACTCCGTCGCCGCCGAGGAGGTTGTGAAGAAAGACGGCGTGGTCACGGGTGAGGTAGAGATGGCACGCCCGCCCGATTTTGTCGAGGGATGGCAGGAAACCTGTCGAGAGAGTTGGAGGTCAGCTGTTTGTACAAATGTGGAGGAGGAAGGGAGGAAGATCTTACGCTTATCGAGGAGATTGACGCCGTCCTGAGTGAGGAAAGCTTTGAACTTCATCTAATTTGATCGGAATTTGGCGTTCAGAGGAATACAAACAGATCTTCGCCGGTGTTTTCCGGCGATGAGAATTGAAAATGGTGTTTCGTAAGCGTATATAAAATGTGTGCTCGAGTAAATTAGATAGTAAAATTGGAAATTACAGCAAAATACAGCTGCAATTTTAAGATTGATTTTTAACCAGTGGATGGATGATTTTTACGGCCGGATTTTCTCTAGCATACATTTTTTTGTGCGTGCACAAAAAACTGGATCCAACACAATGACTAAATTGTTGGTGCCCACCTAAGGATCATGGTGCGGAACCTCGAAGGCTCTGATCTCGTCGTATATTTCCGCTAGCACGATTTTTCGCGCATAATTAATCTAAAATACGGTCATTATTTAATATGATCGTACGATCGGTGATCCAAAATCACCGTGCATTACACGCACCAAAATATCATACAACTCCCTTTTTATTCATTTTTTCAGCTCCTAACCTAATATTCGCCGACCCTCTCCCTACACCTCATGTTTCACGGTTTCTTCAGCCAGCGGCCGTCGCCGACCTCGCCCGACCTTGCCCAACTACTCATTTGCTCCGGCCACCCACCTTGTCGGACCTCCATCTCGCCTGGGCACCTATGTTCTCCGCCTAAGGTCCATTTTGGTGAGTCTTCATGTGCCCCTTTTTCCCGCATTTTCAAAATCCATACATAATTTTTTTGTAGGCTTTTATCCATTACAAATCTTGCGTTTGTTCCTTCATCATATATTGTTCGGCGTGTGGTTCTCGACTTGCTGGAATTGATTTTTTAATGAAAGCAAATATCTACAGGAATTGGCTTTTTGCTAAATTTCAATTTTATTGTTCTGCTACATGATAGCATTCGGTCAGTAGAAGGTGAATTGAGACACAAAAGCTATTCGGCTACATGTTTGAATTGGTATTGGAATTTGCATTTAAATTAACATTATACTATAGTTTTAATGTACATCCGCGCAAAATGTGCATAAAGCTATTCGGGGAGAAAGCGAACCCGAGCGAAAAATGTACATCCGCGCAAAAACGTGTGCGCGGGCGAAAAAGCGCTCCTGGGCAAAAACGCGCCCAGACAAAAAACACGTGTCGATGCGAAAATGCGCGCCCGGGCAAAAACACGCACCTGGATGAAAACATGCGCCCGGGCGAAAAACACGCGCCAGGGATAAAACGCGTCCAGTCAAAAAATAAGCGCCCAGGCGAAAAGGTGTCGGTGCGAAAAATGTGCGCCCGGACGAAAACGCGCCCTCGGGTGAAAACGTGCGCTCGGGTGAAAAACGCGCGCTCGGGAGAAAGCGCGTCAGGGAGAAAATGTGCGCCCAGGAGAAACGGACGCCCGGGTGAAAACATGAGTTGATGCGAAAAACACGTCACATGGGCAAAAAAAATGCGCCCGGGTGAAAAAACGCGCGCGCGAGAAAACATTCGTCCGCTCAAAAGATTTGTGTGCGGGCAAAAATGCTCGATTCTGCAGAAAACTGATGGGGGAGGTAAGAATTGGCGATTTGATTTTTTAGGTCTGCTGCGGGTCACTCGACGCTCTGGTAGACCGGTCGAATTGAACCACCTTAGCTCGCTCGCGAGCCGAGAGCGCAAACAGTCAAATGAAAGAGTTAATAAGCGACACCAACACTTTTATTGTGGAAAACCCGGAATTGGTGAAAAACCACGTGGTCGGAGTTGTGCCGACCAAATTCCACTATCTTCTAGTTCGTTACAATTGAAAGCTGAGAATTCGAGCGCGATAGGTCACTGCTCGTTACAATAATAAAGAAAGTAAACCTTAATGGTGACAGACCACCTTTCACGAGACTAAGTATTTTTCTTGGAACGAAAGTAAGATTCTCGAGTCGCCTTTCGTATCTTTCAAAAGCTCGAAGGAGATATTCGATGATTTGAAGGATATCTTCAAGCGCCGAAGGAGAATTCCAAATAAATCTTCAAAGGAGCTCTTTCGGACATAGAAGGCAAGATGTCTTGAAATGAAGGCTCTGAGCTTGTTTTATAGCTTCGGCCAGACGTAGCTCGGTAATTTCGCCGTCGTAACCACTGTAACCACCTCATGGACGAATCACGCTATTCGATTTGGAGCACGCAGATCGCCATTTTTTTTATATGAATTCCCGTCTTGCCCCCCCCCCCCCCAGGCAGTTCGGTCACTTTGGGCAGTTCGGGCAGCTTCGTTGATGGCGTTGAACAAAGTGAATTGGACCTAAAATCTGGAAAATTAGGAAAGGTTAACTGTCGCGCGCGCAACGAACGTGGAAGCGTTCTGATCGTGCAACGAATACGAGAGCATTCTGAGCGTGCAACAAACACGAGAACGTTCTGAGAGCGCAATGAACATGGGAGCGTTCTGAGTGCGCAACGAACATGAGAGCGTTCTGAGCACGCTTAACTCGTTTTGCGGGTGGACGGCCAAAAATGTTATCGCACGCGCCTGCTTAACCCCGCTCCTCACAAGACGGGGACGTCCGACCTCCTGGAAAAGGAGGGGTGTGTAACATCCCAACTTTTATTAGGTCACTAGACCCTAGTGGACCCAATAAAAGTAGCCCAAATGGTAGGAAATAACCCGGTTTTAAGATATTGTGCCAGGGAACCCTGATTTGAGTCCTATCAGTTCTTATAGCTTCGTATGATCGATACGAGTACAATGGAACTCGTTACATTCCAACCTGAGGCCGTTAGGAGAAAACGACCATTCTGAGTATCGTAACGCGTCACAACAACGTCATTTTGGTATAGCGACCATACGTAATCCGAATTGACTTCCGTCAATTGCGTTAGACTCGTATAATCAATACGAGTGCAACAGAACTCTTTCTATTCCAATCCGAGGTCGTTTGGAGAAAACGACCATTTTGAGTATCGTAGCGCGTCACGACAACGTCATTTTGGTATAGTGACCATACATGTTTCGAATACGAGTGCAACGGAACTCGTTTCATTCCAATCCGAGGTCGTTTGGAGAAAGCAACCATTTTGAGTATCGTAGCGCGTCACGACAACGCCGTTTTGGTATAGTGACCATACGTACTCTGAATTGACTTTCTTCAGTTGCGTTAGACTCGTGTGATCAATACAAGTGCAACGAAACTCGTTCCATTCCAATCTGAGGTCGTTTAGAGAAAACGGTCGTTTTGAGTATCGTAGCGCGTCACGACAACACCATTTTGATATAGTGACCATATGTACTCCGAATTGACTTCCGTCAATTGCGTTAGACTCGTACAGTCAATACGAGTGCAACAAGACTCGTTTCATTTCAATCGGAGGTCGTATGAGAAATATGATTATTTTAGGTTTTGTAGGCCGCCACGAAGTTTTAAAATATTAAGCGAATATACTCAGAATCAGTCACAGTCAGTCTCATTGGACTCCTAAAGTCAGAACAAGACCAACATAGGTCGTTATAACCGATTTCGATGTCGAAAAGTCAAACTATGGTCAAATCAAGCTTTATAGCACACCGAAAAGCGTGTGCCCCCATGATAATTTAATACCCCAACATTGACCAATCACCCGACGATTTGGACACACTTGGACTTTGACCGACATGAAGGACCCACCCTAGGGTTGACTTTGGCCAAACCCAACAAAAATCTCTACTTTTGGAATTATTTTCCAAAAAGGGGCTCCCCCCCCCCCCCCCCCCCTCCCCTACCACCAACATTTGGGCCCCACCCCTCTATACTTAGGGCCTCAAAATCAGTAAGGGTATCATAAAATGGGCCTTGGCAAAAGCCCACCATCTCCTCCCCTCCTCTTTTTCCAAAGTCACCACCCCACTAGAGGGATGATCTCCTTCCCTTCTTATGCCACCTGGAGAAGTTGCCCCCTACCCCATGGAGATGGCCAGCTATCCATAACAACTGAAGGGGGAGAAATATCTCCCCCACCCTCCCCCTTAATCCCACACCGGGGAGGAGAAAGGGAGGACCTCCTCCCTGCCTATAAAGGCAACCCCACCCCCCCTCTGCCTGGGCTCACACCCACCAGCACCACTCCGAGCCCCTGCTCCAACCTCTGCCTCGTCGGAAACCGTCACCTCCCTCTCTTCCCCTCCGCCACCTTCCATGGCAGTCCATCCCGACGCATCCCAAGCCCTCCCTCGGCAGGAGAAAGCCCTCACCTCTTCTTTCCTCATCCCCCCGACATTCTGCATGTGCCACACGGCCGCTGGAGCGCTACCAGCACCACCCAAGCCAACCCTAGGCTCGGGTGGTGAACATACGAGGCACACCACTCCCAGCGCCGATGGTGGCGCTGGGAGGTTGGCATCTCACTAGGGGACCCTCCCCCGGTGGTGGAAGTCGGTGGTGCCGCTCGAAAGCCCCCTTGTTCTATTTTTTTCCTCTGTTAAGCTTTTCCGGCGGTGGCCGCCGGACCACCGCCGGAGGCGAGCCCGACCCCCGACGAGCCGGTCTGGGCAGTACAAGTGGCCACCAACGAGGGAGGGATGACGCGACACCAACGATAATGGTGAAGGTCGCGTCACTCGCCCTCAGTGTGCTTTTTACGGCGGTGGTCGGCGGCTGCAGGCCGCTGGACCACCGCCAAATGGATCACCGACCCCTGGTGAGTCGCCCGGGGGCGGTGCCGGCGCCTGGCTACCGCTGCCCGGCGGTGGCAGTGGTTGCCACCTTTTGTATCGTCGACGAATAACAGGGGCCGTCCGATCTCTACGATGAGATCGGACGGCCCAGGAATACCTTAATCAAGTCGCTGCCTCAACTTACGTGCCCCCCACAGCGGATCGGCTCCAGATCCGCTATGGGGACACGCGCTGTCTGGCGCCCTATCAGCCTTCAAAGACTCTAACCGCTGACCAAAACCTCACAAAACTTTGGTGAATTTTCTGAGGGAGTTGTAGGCTCCTAGGCAAAATGGTTTGAACATGAAAATTGTTCTTACCATAAGGGCTATCTTCAGTATTTTTTGGGAATTTTCTAAAATGATTTGCTATTATTAAAGGCGTTTACAAGATTTGTTTGGACAAAATAAATACTTTAAATATCTTGGAAAATTTTGGGAAAAATCCTAGACTCATATTAGGGCCTCTTGAGGGTACTGTAAATTTTTGGGATGTTTATAAAATGAATTCATATTTTTAGAGGCCTAAATAAGATTTCTTTGGGCAAAATAAACCCCCTAAAAAGGTTGGAAAATCTTGGAAAAATTTATTTGCCCTTAATAGACTATTTTGAGTGTACTATCAAAATATGGGGGCATTTGGAGGGAAATGATGTAATCACCAAACTTTTGGGTAAAACGATTGAGTTTTAAATTATTAAATTTTCTTAAAATTGGGAAAAAAGATCGTAGCACGCAATCATGTCATAATCATTGGAGGATATTACGAATAAATAATGACTTGATGAATGAAAATAGAAAATCAAGCTCGAAGCAATGTGAAGTTTTTACAAATCATCGAGTTGCAATCAGAATAATACGTGGACATTGGAAGTCGCCTCTTTTTTGAGAATTTAAGAAACTCATAATAACGTTCCTCCAATCCGCTTAAGCCATGTTTAAAAGGCGCAATTAAAACCTATGATCGAACTGTAGTAAAGGGGCAGAATTTGGAAGAGACTCATATGAACGGAGACAGAACAGAACTTTCCTCCTATGAACGGAGATGAAACTGAAGCCTCCTATATATGGAGTGAAGGACCACTAACCCTTTTATTCTATTGCAAATTCTTTTACTCCAGTCTCGTATTGGTCCAGCTTTTTTCAGTACTTCAGTTTCTTTTCAGTACTACTCCAGTCTCATATTGGTCCGGTTATTTCAGCTCCCGATTTCCATTCTTTCATTTCGTACTTGTACCGTTCAGCATTTCCTTTTTCTGCAACTTATTTATCGCACTATTTTACCACATAAAATAAATGACAACTTATCACATCTACAGTTCTAGCCTGGGTCCTGCTCTGACGAGCGGCCGATGCTTCTTAGTAGAGTATTAGTTGGGGATAACCGCGAGTCGAGTATCTCCTCCAGGGTTAGCCCAAATAATGTGCCCTTACGCCAGTAGCGCCTCCCGGCCAAAAGTTGAGCAGCCGGTCGATTTAAGAAGTCTGTGGCAGGCCCGAAGTGTATATTTATTATTTAATTAACTGTTTGTGAAATGTTTGTGGTAAAAGTGGAGGGTCGGTCACGCCCGTAAACCGTTTGTACCGGTGCGGGAGAGTTGATGACCCATGGCGACATGGAGATGTGTACCACGAGTAATCACCATTCCGTACCCGTTGATTTGCCTCCGCTGGTCGGCCTAAATTTCGGAATCGCTGGATGTCGCTCACATCCAAGTAGTATACTAAGTTGTACACTAGGGCCTGAGTGGTGCGGTACGACCACACCAAAAAGTGGCAGGATTGATCACTGTCACCAACGGCCACATCGGTGAGGTCCGCGGGGTTCGCTACCCTGCTGGAAGAGAAGCGATCCAAACTGTGTCGGCACGAGGTTGTGTAAGCTGGTTTTGAACACCTGCGATGTGTTTGCCAATTGCGGTTACTAGTGTTAACTGTTACTAGCTGAGCTATCCGTTTAAATAACTGATGATATTATTATGGGTACCGGTTATTTACATGCTGCTAACCTTTCTTGCTTCGGCTATTTACTTATTATTTGCGTACCTAAGCTCGTCCCCAGGATACAGATCCGGGGAGAAGATATGTTTCCACTTAGCTCTATGACTAACAATTGTTTATATAACCATTCATAGAAGATGAGACAACGCGAAGCCCCCATACCGCATGACAGTATACCGACTTTTGAGATTGCCCGATCAGATACACCGGCCTCACCTCCCGTCTTCCGTGATGTGAGTCATAAGGTATAGGGCTATGTAAGGAATATATGGGTTGTAGTATTTATCCTTAGCCCACAGGCCACCCATGTAAACAGTGGCTACAACTTTTTGCTTATGTATATACGTATGTCTTGTTATTTTCTTTATAACTGCTTCCGCACCGTGTTCTGATGTGATGTGTTGATTCTCTTATCTGACAAGGCGACCACCCAGTACTTGAGAGGGTGGGCCGTAGCCACCGGAGAAGCACTGAGTGTCCGTCTTGGGCAGTAATACCCTCCTCTCCCGACCTAGGTTCAGTTATGGGTGGGGGGGGGGGGGGGGGGACCTTACAGGGTGTCTGTGGCCCAGTCGCACCCTGAAAGGGGCATGACGCCGACCGCACCACTAAGGGTGGTGCGGGTCCCGACCTTACCCCAAGTGAGGCGTGGCGCAGGCGACACCGATCGTACCCCAAGGGGGGGGGGGGGGGGGGGGGGGGGGGGGGGCGCCGACCACACCCAAAGGGGGTGCGGCGCTGGCCGCATCCTAAGAGGTCAGAATTGAATCGATTATATAAGCGGGTGCATATCAAGGTCAAAGGCAAATGGGTTTTGGCCTCGAAGCCAATATCTGCGTCAATTTCATCGCATCGAACGTCAGAATTGAATTACTAATCATCAATGTCAATTCCAAAAAGTCAATACCCGCACGCCGAACGGACCCTAACATTATGCACTTTTTTGCATCTCTATTTCATCAATGTTCTTAAGGTGTAGTTGAATAAATAGTTTTTTTTTCATATCATAATTTGTATTATATACCCAAGTACATATTAGAGAAAACAAGTGCCAGCTATGAGTTGACCACTAATCACATACCAACCCCATCTCCCGACCAGCCTAGTGAACTCCAAAGTAATTCATCGCAATCCTATAAGTGCTTGTCATGAAGTAACAAGCAAGATGTATATCCAAGCAGAATATACAAGAGCATTGTACATGATGGTTGGGTTTGCTTGTATGTTTACCACAACCCCTACCACATCATCACATCAATTTAACAATTCATTCACACATCATTAAGCGAGTTGTGGATACTCATGAGCACACAATCACATGATCTTATGGCATACACACAAAATACATACTCAATAGGAGGTATAGGGTCATCTCCGCGTCAAGCTTCACGAAATGTGGTATATGATCATCTCCAGTCCAATTTTATGTAAGGAGGTTTAGGTTCATCTCCAATTAGATCTCATAAAAGAAGGTTTAAGTTCATCTCCACAATGTGTTCCGTGACATGAGGTTTAGTTTCATCTCTAGTCCAAACCCACAACACATACATGAAGCCCTCTTTGGCTCAAATATCATTCAATTGATTCAACAATAACATACTCATATTATACAACCTCATGGGTGATGG
The DNA here is from genome assembly GCA_033032865.1 of Dactylorhiza incarnata. Lineage (NCBI taxonomy): Eukaryota > Viridiplantae > Streptophyta > Magnoliopsida > Asparagales > Orchidaceae > Dactylorhiza > Dactylorhiza incarnata. Next base: position 353,221 of record JAWHQI010000444.1, on the reverse strand, counting down.
GCAGTAATTTTATTCTAATTATCTTTGCGATGTGGAAACCTCACTTTGTCATTCTCAAGGCTACCATAGTGGGATTAACATAGGAATAACCAAAAATTTCAAGGTAAAAAATCCATGTATATAGTGCGACGTTTATCGCAGAGTGTTCTCCAACACACAAACTAGGATAGTCTTGAATGAAAATATCACAATAAAATCACTTATCTGAGTCGACAGTCACAAATAGGCTTCGCACACCATAACTAATCTGGAATGAACATCAAATCTCTAATGCAAAATCATGTCGAGTTCATAATCCAACACCCGAGATTCTAACGAATCAAATGAGTTCATGCCCTCCATTAATTAGTGATATGAGACCCTCATAATGCAAGAAAATAAAAGACATGACGAGCAAACCGTCTTAAGACCAGAGGAAAGGATTGTTACCCTTGAAGCCCTCTTTGGAGCCATGGAAACCTTGCAAGAAATGGTGGAGGACGATTGAAGAAAGATTCTCTATGCTCTCTCAGTCTCGAATCGTCGATCGAAGACTCCAAGTTCCAACGATGGATTTTTCTTCCTCCTTCAACCCAAGGTTTCCTCTATTTCTCTTTTCCTCTGTAAGACAAAATAATGATAAAAGTGAGAAGAGAACCCCACCCTCACGAGTTTAAGCGTTTTGGGAATGTCCCAACAACTATCAGATCAGGGAATCTAATATCTACAGATCAAAACGAGCATGAATTACCATTTTTGCACAGAACACGTCCTAAGTACACGACATGTACCACAAGTGTGTTCTTCGTCGTGTAGAACTTGACATGCGTTGAGTACTCAGAAGTCGGCATACATCGAGAAGGGTATCACATGTCCATGTTATACGACGTGTACCGAGAGTGTGTAAAATGGAAAATGCTTGATTTTGGTTCCAGACCATCTCCCAACTTGTTATACATAACCCTTAGCACATATACAACCTCAAATGCCCATCTTAAGTTACAACTGTGATGACCTTGAACAAGCAACCCAACCGTTGTGTTCACCGGCGTGGCAATTTCGGCCGCCCGGGATGCAGCACAAGCACCCCAACCCACTCTCCGCGCACGCTTCTCAGTAGTGGTAGGTTGTTGGCGTGGGGTCTTGAACCCGGAGCTTCCTTGATAAGGAGCCTCCTCACCAACTGAGTTGCAACCCGACCGCTGTGTACACCAGGACAGCGGACATGCAACCTGACCGTTGTGTTCACCAGCGTCCTCACTCCTGTGACGACCCTGGACAAGCAACCCGACCGCTTTGTTCACCAGCGTGGCAATTCCGGTCGCCCGGGCTGCAACCCAAGCACCCTTACCCACTCTCCGCGCCTGTTTCTCAGCAGTGGTAGGTTGTTGAGGTGGGGTCTTGAACCTGCAACCACTCTCCGCGCCTGTTTCTCAGCAGTGGTAGGTTGTTGAGGTGAGGTCTTGAACCTGCAACCTCCTTGATAAGGAGCCTTCAAACAACTCATCATCTTTGCGGTCGTGATCCTTGCAGTCATTCGGGGACCAAACTGACTCGGAATCGCGCGAGGATGAGCCTCCTGGAATCGTCTCGACGACCCAGTCGAGATCACGGTAAAAATCTCCTGCTCGACCGTACCATTTTTAAGAAACCCTATCATTTATTATTATCACATGCATTGAAATCACAATCGGAATGCAACCAATGCCATCAAAATATCCTGGATTGTACTCCTCAATCAAACGCTCACCTTGCTTTGTTAGCCTTTTTGATCCGTCGTGTTCATCTGTCAATAGGGTTTTGGGCGCGCGTATTGGGTTTTTCAGCGACTAATAAAAAACCCGCCTTTCTCCATTTTCTCCCTCCATTTCCAGAAAAGACGCCACGCCGTACATTCTTTCCTTCAATCATTCTTTCGGCTTCTGTCCTCCGGATTCTGCTTCTTTTCGTTCTGTTCCTTTTTCGCTCCACAGTCACTTCCCCGGCTCCACCTCACAAATCCCCCGTTAAATGGGAAACTGCAACGCCTCCAAACTCGGAGGCGGCGGCGACGAGGACGCGGTGTCCCTCTGCCGCAGGAGAAAGCGTCTCCTCAAAGCTGCGGTGGATAGCCGCCGCGCCTTCTCCGACGCGCAGCAGTCCTACCTTCGCTCCATTCACGCCGTCGCCGGCGCCATCAACCTCTTTATAGCCCGTCATTCTGCGCCCTCCCCTATCCTCATCACTCTCCCATCATCATCCCCCTCTTCGGCGCCCACCGAACCCACATTCCTCTGTCAAACCCCCGCCGAGTTGAAATCCAAAGCTCCACCTTACCACTCTGCTTCTTCTTCTTCTTCGAGTTCCTCGGCGCCAGCTCCGGATTTCAGGGAAAAGGGACCAGGGGAAGGAATGGAAACGGGTTGCGGGTACTTCTTTCAAGACATGCCCCCCATTTCGCCGCCGTCTCCTAGCAAGGATTATGAATGGGACTTCTTTAACCCATTCGAGAGGTTGGGGGCGGCGGTCATGACGGGAGGGCTTGGCCGGAGCTCAGATGAGGAATTGAGGGCTGTGAGAGAGCAGGAAGGGATTCCTGAGTTGGAGGATGTGGACGCGCATGAAGAAAAAACAGAGGTTCCGCCGATGATGCTTTCAATGGAGATGAAGGGAAAGGAAGACAGGTTGGTGAAGGTGGAGGGAAGCTTGGAAGTTGAATGTGCTGCTGTAATGGAGAAGAAGATGGAGCTGCTTGATGCACTGAAAGATGTGGAAGACGAATTCATAAAAGCATATGATTCTGGGAAGGAATTAGCTAGAATGCTGGAAGCTACTGTAATCAGCGGCCCCCCTGAAGATAACCAAAACAAGGGTATTTTCTTCATCTTTAGTCGAAATTTGTTTCTTTGTTCTGTTTCTATGGCATTTGCAGCTCTAAAATCCTATTTCATTAGGGTTTTTGTGTGTAGGGGGTTGGGGGGTAAAAATGGCTGGTAAGCCAAGTCAAATATGGCATTGCTTACTTTCTCTACTTATAATTTTTCTTACTACCTACCTTCCTGCGTTTTGATATTTCCAGTAGCTCGTCTTCTTTTTAACTGTTTTAGAGCATCTCCAATTGGAATCTCTATATTTAGAGATCCTCATTGTATCATGTTCTTCAAATATGAAGAACTTGATTGTTCAACTCTAACCATGTTCTTCATATTTGGAGAACATGATATTTTTTTATGTATATGTATATATATGTAAATTATATTTGTATATGCATGTGTATATACGAGTGACAGTGCACGGGGGACCCCCGTGCTCCACGCGACAGTACCTTGCCCGCCCCTGGCGGGCTTCGGCAACCGGCACGCAACCGAGTGACAGTGCACGGGAGGCCCCCCTTGCCCCACCCGAGAGTACCCGCCTCGTGACGTTCTTCGCCCAATCCTGACCGGCTAGCTTCGCACACTCCCGAACGACAGGCTTGTTTTTAATTTTTTTGCTTAATTTATTTTTTTAATATTTAAAAATTTTAAAATTATTTCAGTTTTTTATATTTTATTATAATCTTTCGAAAATTACAAAAAAAAAAAACTCTACGCGGGTGGTCTGCGAATAGCCAACCGGCGCAAAACTGTTTGGCTATTCGCAGACTTCGGTGGTCTGCAAATAGCCAACCAGCGCAAAACTGACAGGCTATTCGCAGACCACCAGCGAATGGATATGATCGTTTAGATCTTGATCGGATGGTTCAAATTCGCCTGATGGGCCTCAATGTTACACCAAAAGAGGCTTACATACATCTTTGTATATATAGTATAGATAAATATATATAATATTTATAATGATAAATTATTGTTTTTATTAATTTATTTTTTGTATTATATTTTATTAATTTATTTTTTGTATTATATTTTATTAATTTTTTTAGTTTGTTTTTTATTTCAAATTTGATTACATAATTAAAATAGAATAGACATTATATAATTCAAAATAAAAACATTACATTTGGAATTAATACTAAAATTCTGGGAGGTCATCACCGGCTTCGCTACGACTTCCGTGTGCGCTCCCCCCATGTTCTCTTCCATACCCGGCTACTCCATAGTTGCTTCCTCCATACTGGCTTCCTCCGTGCCGGCCTTCTCTGAATTGAGGTCTTCCATATTGGTCTCGTCCATATTGGTTTCTACCGTACTGACTTTCTTGGTACTGACTTCCTCCAAATTGAGGTCCTCTAAATTGAGGCCCTCCAATCTATCATCATGATATCGTGATCTTGTTTAGCGCTCTGAAGATCTAATTTTCTCTTATCATTTTTGACTTTTAACTTCATGAGTTGATGCATAGAAGATCTATCAATTGCTCGTTGTTCTTGCTCTCTCTTTAAAATCTCTAAGATTTCTTCATTTTCTTTAGTTTGGCTCTCAATATCACAACTCTTACCACTAACTTTTCTCCTCCTCTCATTTTCTTTCTTTGTTTCTTCCATAGGTCAATTATTTGAATTTTGAGATCGATGATTCTTCATCACCAGTACTAACAATGTTCATTTTATTCCTGAGAGAGTTAGAATCAAAAGTTTGCGACGTGCCGATATTCTGAGAGTTCAAACCTATTGTAGACTCGGACGTATCTATCCACTTTTCTGTATTTTTCAAGATAGACCAAACATGATCAAACAAGAAGTCTTTCTTCTCTTTCTGATCGTCTCCATATAAAATTTTGGTTTGATTGAGCTACAAAAATTTGTTATAATAACATATTAATTAATGGATATAATATATAAACTATAAATAAATACATACAATATCGAGTTCAGATGCCCCGCTGGGATTTCGTTGCTCAATCTGTCGAATACATCCTCGAAATTTGCTAGCCTTATGTTATGCCCCCACACCCGCTTGGGTTCTCGGGACATAAGTACTCGCGGCGAACCAAAGGGCGGGCGCAAGACAACGGGGTTGAACCATCCGGTTCAGCCCCCACTCAATAAACCGGCCAGAATGGGGCTGAACCACTCCGGTTCAGCCCCACTTGAGGGGGCCGGCCGGCCCCCTCTTTCCCCCGGGTATTTATAGCCCGGGGGCTGCTTGGAGGAGGATTATCAAAGAACTATTCAGGTATTCCCTCTCTTCCCCCTCAAACCCTAACCCTAATCTTTCCTTTCTCTCTAGTTCCCTCTATTTCTCCCCTTTATTCTTGCTAGTTCATAACATTTGGTATCAGAGCAACCTTCCTGCGACCATGGTGACACGCTCGGAGGCGGAAACCGCACGATTGGCAACCCTAGAGGAGAACTACGTAGGGTTGGCGGATTCGGTGGCGGCAATCGAAGATCACTTGAAAACGTCCACAAAAAATGGAGGAATGCATGGATGGATGCATGGAGGAGATCAAGGCGTTGTTGATGCAGTCCTTGAAGGGGAAAGCGGTTCCGGACAGCGATTCCGAGGCGGAGGCGTCACACAATGCGCCGCCGGCAACCAACAGAGGGACGGGGGGCTCGGGCGTGACCCTCCCTGGCGGGATCGGGATCGATCCGGGATGCACGGAGCCAGCCGACGCCGGATCGGCCCCTGCCTGGGCCGGGGCTCCGGACAGTCAGGCGGGCTGGGCGTCGGGCCCGGAGGGGACCGACTACGGCCGGCCAGGGGGCGGCTATCCCCCCCGCCTGCCGCCGGACCGGCTGCTGCCCACCCGGCTGTGCAGTCAGGTAGCGGGCCAGGCGGCCCTTCCGCCGCCCACGAGAGGGCCGGGGCTGCCCCGTGGAGGGGCCGGGAGGCCCCAATAGCCCCTATCGACCACCGGGGGCTGTCGATGCTATTTTCGGAGGAGGAATGGGCCTCCTACCTACGCCACGACACGCTGGAGGGCTGATGAGGTTCGGAAACGGCGAAACATGACACGAGCAACCTCCCAGGCAGGGATTTCAAGGCGGAGGACAGCAATGGGGCGGCGACCAAGGAGGAGCGAATCTCCATGACCTTTACGACCGACCACAGCACGGACCGGAGGCCAACGAGAGACATGGGGATATGCAACAACGACCGTACATGCCTCCGAAGAGAACTCGCATGAATTTCCCTAAGTTCCGCAGCGGGGATGCTTTGGAATGGGTGCAGAAGACGGAGTTGTTTTTCACTTACCAGGAGATTCCAGATGACCAGTGGGTACAGTTGGCGTCCTTCTATTTGGAAGACGACGCATAGCAGTGAGCTCAGTGGTTCATACGGGCCTACAGATACGCAGCATGGACCAACTTTGTGGACGGGTTCGTGGCACGCTTTGGGCCGTTGGATTATGAGGATGTGGAAGCCACGCTATAGAAACTCTGTCAGAAGGGTACGGTGATGGAGTACCGGGCGGACTTTGAGAAACTGGCAAATCGGGTCAATTGGGAGGAGAAGACGCTCCTCAGCTATTTCATATCCGGCTTGCGGGACCATTTGAGGGATGAGGTCCATGCGTACATGCCGCGCAGTCTGAGTCATGCCATCAGTCTGGCTCGCATACAAGAGGAGCGCTTCAACCGTCAGAAAAACCGGGCCCCACCAAGGGTCCCGACCGCTCCAGCAGCAGGTAGAAGGGAGCAGCCACCGGCAGCTCGACCAACCGTGACGCGACTCACTTGGCCCGAGCTACAGGCCAGAAAGGAGAAGGGATTGTGTTTCAACTGCGACGAGAAGTACGCGCCGGGGCACCGCTGCCAAAAGATGCAAGTCTTCATGCTGCGCGAGGAGGACGAGGAGGAGGATTCCCCGAGCCTCGAGGACGAGGAGGGGTTGGATTTGGCCGAGTTTGAAGTTTCGCTACAGGCCATGGAGGGCTGTGTGGCACCCCTCACTATGCGGATCAAGGGCAGGATTGGCAAGGAAAGGGTAACCATCCTCATCGATAGTGGGAGCACCCACAACTTCATCAATCCTGAGGTGGCGCTGAAGGCAGGGCATCCAGACGACATGGACGCGGCTTTCCAGGTTATGGTCGCGGATGACAGCAAGCTGAGGTGCGAAGGGGCACTGAAGGGCGTGGAGATACATCTTCTAGGATATGTGTGCTGCACCGACATCTACCTCCTTCCGATTAGGGGATCCGATATGGTACTTGGGGTGCAGTGGCTCCGCCAACTGAGGCGGGTGACCACGGACTGGGACCGCGTGACACTGGAGTTCACGCAGCAGGGGACAAATTACTGCTTACACGGCAGACAATCTTCCCCCCTCAAGGAGATCTCACTTCGGAGCCTTCAGAGACTGGAGGTGCAGGGCAACATGATGGCCATGATACTCGGGGTGGATGCCGAGGGGTCCGATACGCTGACGGAGCCTGACCAGATACAACTCCTTTTAGCACAGTTCGAGGACGTCTTCCAGGAGCCACGCTCTCTTCCCCCGTCGCGTTTCAGTGACCACCAGATACAGCTGAAGACGGGGGCAGACCCCACCAATATTCGTCCCTACCGCTACCCGTACATTCAGAAGGCAGAGATCGAGCGCAGCGTGCGGGAGATGCTGGCGACAGGCATCATTCGACCCACTACCAACGCGTTCTCTTCTCCGATCATATTGGTCAAGAAGAAGGACGGCTCGTGGCGTTTCTGTGTCGACTACCGGGGGCTGAATAGCTCTACTATCAGAGACAAGTTTCCCATTCCAATGATTGAAGAGTTGCTGGATGAGCTGCATGGAGCAAGTCTGTTCACCAAACTGGACCTCCGGTCTGGTTACCATCAAATTCGAATGAAGGAAGAGGATGTCCACAAGACGGCGTTTCGCACCCACGACGGTCACTATGAGTTCTTGGTGATGCCGTTCGGGTTGGCCAACGCTCCCTCCACCTTCCAGGCGGTGATGAACGAGATCTTCCGGCCACTTCTTCGCCAGTATGTCCTGGTATTTTTTGACGATATACTAATATATAGCAGGACTTGGGATGACCATTTGGAGCACGTTCGACATGTCCTCACCATACTGCGGGAGCACCAGCTATACGCCAAACGGTCCAAGTGCTCGTTCGGGCAGAAGGAAGTCGAGTACCTGGGGCACCTAGTTTCGGCCCGTGGGGTCCAGGCGGACCCACAGAAGATTGCTAGTATGGTGTCGTGGCCCCAACCCACGACGGTGCGAGCCTTGCGCGGCTTCCTCGGCCTGACGGGGTACTACCGCCGTTTTGTGAAGGACTACGGCAAGATCGCTCGACCTCTTACCCAGCTGTTGCAGAAGGATGCGTTCCAGTGGAGCACCGAGGCGGACGAGGCCTTCCGGGCCTTGAAGCAGGCCATGACTACTACGCCGGTGTTAGCGCTGCCGGATTTCGCCAAGGAGTTTGTGGTGGAGACTGATGCTTCGGGCGTCGGCCTCGGGGCAGTCTTGATGCAGGAGGGCCGTCGGCTCGCATACTTCAGCAAGGCCTTGTCCCCTCGGACGTTGGGACTTTCGACGTACGAGAAGGAGATGTTGGCCATTATCCATGTGGTCGAAATGTGGCGGCCCTATCTTTTGGGACAACACTTCCAGGTCCGCACGGACCACCAGAGTTTGAAGCACTTCCTTGAGCAGTGGTTGGCTTCCCCACTGTAGCAGAAGTGGTTGACCAAGCTGATGGGTTACGATTACGAGATCGTGTACAAGCAGGGTAGAGACAATGTGGTTGCCGACGCACTCTCCCGCATACCTGAGAGCTCTCTCTCTCACGTGTCGGGGCTGGTGATCACCACCTTGGACGAGATACAGGCAGAGGTACTTCAGGATCCCGAGCTACGCACTATTGTTGAGGCACTACAGCAGGGTCAGGCTACAGAACCGGGCTATCATCTTCAGGGCCAACAGCTTTACATTCAGGGCAGAGTAGTCATTCCCTCCGCGTCGCCATGGCGGACAGCGATGATGCAGGAGTTTCACTCCTCTCCCACAGGCGGCCATGCTGGGATTCTGTGGACACTTCAGCGGCTCAGGGCAAATGTCTTCTGGAAGGGGATGCGCCGTGATGTCCAGCAATTTGTGCGGGAGTGTGAGATCTGCCAGCGGCAGAAGTACGAAACCACATCACCAACCGAGCTTCTCACGGGAGACAGTTGCAGAGTTATTTGCGCGGGAGATTGTGCGCCTCAATGGGATTCTGCGCTCCGTCATTTCCGACAGGGATCCGGTTTTTGTCAGCAGTTTTTGGAAGGAGCTCTTTCGGCTACAGGGTACTACGCTACGCATGAGCACAACCCACCATCCCCAGACGGACGGTCAGACGGAGGTCCTCAACCGGGGAGTGGAGACTTACTTACGATGTTTTGTGATGGACGAGCCGCGCACGTGGATCTGATGGTTGCATTGGGCGGAGTACTGCTACAACACGCCCTTCCACACAGCTAGCAAGCTCACCCCCTTCGAGGTGGTATACGACCGCCCTCCTCCTACGTTGAGTTCTTATGAGCCCACCAGCACCGCTCTTCCAGCTGTGGAGCGGACACTTCAGGACCGGGATCGCACCTTAGCCTTACTACGGGACAATCTGCGGGTCGCTCAGGACCGCATGAAGGCACAGACAGACAAACACCGCACCGAGCGGGAATTCGCGGTGGGCGATGAGGTCTTCCTCAAGCTCCAACCTTATCGCCAGTTGTCGGTCTCTCGGAGGACAAATCAGAAACTCGCCCCGCGTTACTACGGTCGTTCCGCATTCTGCGTCGTGTGTACTCGTGTGGGACCAGTCACCTACACCTTGGATCTTCCGGCGGGGTCTCGCATCCACCCGACATTTCATGTCTCTGTTTTGAAGAAGAAGCTCGGGGCTTCCGTTCAGGCCAGTCCTTTCCTTCCCGAGGCGACCAGCAGTGGCGAGTTGCGGCCATCACCAGAGGCCATTTTGTTGACCAAGTGGAAGAAGTCGGGCACGGAATATCGGCCAGCAGTGCTTGTCAAATGGAAGCATATGGATGCAGTGCACAACTCGTGGGTTGACTTGTTAGAGTTCCGCGAGCGGTTCCCAGATTTCCACCTTGAGGACAAGCTGGTGCTTGATGGGGAGGGGAATGTTATGCCCCCACACCCGCTTGGGTTCTCGGGACATAAGTACTCGCGGCGAACCAAAGGGCGGGCGCAAGACAACGGGGCTGAACCATCCGGTTCAGCCCCCACTCAATAAACCGACCAGAATGGGGCTGAACCACTCCGGTTCAGCCCCACTTGAGGGGGCCGGCCGGCCCCCTCTTTCCCCCGGGTATTTATAGCCCGGGGGCTGCTTGGAGGAGGATTATCAAAGAACTATTCAGGTATTCCCTCTCTTCCCCCTCAAACCCTAACCCTAATCTCTCATTCCTCTCTAATTCCCTCTATTTCTCCCCTTTCTTCTTGCTAGTTCATAACACCTTACTTGCTAAAAATGACCAACGACATGAGAGAGATTTTGAGGTTCTCTGTCCTAAGCAAGTACTAGGTCTTGTTTTGTGAAATATGATCGAAACTTTTTCCCACATCTTGTGCTCTTTTTGATTGATCCCCATAACCGCGTCTTCTGAGATCTCAAACCAAGCATAACATAGTGCTTGATCTTCTTTCGGTGATAATGCTAGTTCACGGTTTGAAGTCATGATGGAAATTAAAGGAAAAAGAGTGTTTGGTTTTAGAGAAAGAGTGTTGGGTACTTATAGAACCATGTATGTGAAGGGAGACAGAATCCAATGCTGAGATAAAAACAAAGCTCTGGAATTTGTGCATGACTTGATTGATGAGGAGAAAATGATATGTGATGGGAGAAAGAATCCAATGCTGGGATAAAAACAAAGCTCCAGAATTTGTGCATGACTTGATTGATGAGGAGAAAGTTATAAGTGAAGGGAGAGAATCCAATGGTGGGATAAAAACAAAGCTTTGGAATTTGTGCATGACTTGATTGATGAAGAGAAAGTGATGTGTGGAGGGAGAAAGAATCCAATGCTGGGATAAAAATAAAGCTTCAGAATTTGTGCATGACTTGATTGATGAGGAGAAAAAATTCAATGTTGTGAAGCGACTGGAGGACTGCGATATCGACTACTTTATTGGGAAAGCGATATCGCAGTCCTCCAGTCCCTTCACAACATTGGATTCTTTCCCTTCATCAATCAAGTCATATATGAATCACTTTCTCCTCATTAATCAAGTCATGTACGAATTCCGAAGCTTTGTTTTTATCCCTAGCATTGGATTCTTATCACTTCAAATATCACTTTCTCTAATAAAGGTGTCGACAATGCTTTCAAAAAAACTATATAAACACCACTTCCGGCTAACCATATATGCTTCCCTTATACAAAAAATGAACTATGGAGCATGGTCATCCCATTTGCGATCTTCATCATCTTCAGAGGATAAATTATTTTCTCAACAAATTCCTCAGTGAGAAGAAGATACAGATGAATGAGAGAAAGAAGATGAAATTTTAGCTCGTACTTATACCTCAAACAAGGCCAAAAGTGCAACTCAACTTCAAGATAATGAACGTCCGAGATGCAGGGGTTCAATACCTGGTCACGTGGCAATCAACCGGGGGAGGTTTGAATGTAATATTAGACTGTGGAATGACTGCTGCTTCGAGCATCCCACATATGGGGAAACATATTTTTGAAGAAGATTTCACATGCGAAAGAATCTATTCGTATTGTCGTCACAGTGCAGGAGCACGATAATTTCTTCATTCAAAAGAAGGATGGTGTTGGTAAGTTTGGACTGTCAACTTTACAAAAAATTACAACATCATTTCGTATGTTGACATATGAAACATCAACTGATAATTGCGATGAATATATTCAAATTGGTGAGTCAACCGTGATTCAATGTTTGAAGAGATTTTGCAGGACAATTGCACAAGTGTACAAAGATGAATATTTAAGATATCTCAATGCAAATGATGTAACAAGATTACTACAGAAAGGTGAAGAACGAGGATTTCCGGGGATGCTGAGAAGTTTAGATTGCATGCATTGACGATGGAAGAACTGCCCAACAGCATGGGCAGACCAATATTCAGGACGTCATGGTGGGCCAACAATCATTCTCGAGGCAGTAACATCGTATGACTTGTCGATATGACACACATATTTTGGTTTACCAGGCTCGAACAATGATATCGATGTCCTGCATTTGTCCATTTGTTTGCCAACTTAGCACAATGTATTACGCCTCCTACTCATTATACAATCTTGGGAAAAAATTATGATGTTGGTTATTATTTAGCCAACAGAATATATTCGAAATGGTCAACACTAGTTCAAGTTATTTCTCAGTCACAAGATAAAAACAACACTTCACAATGATGCAAGAAGCATGCTGAAAAGATGTAGAGCGAGCGTTTGGAGTTCTTCAATCACGGTTTGAAATTATTAAGGGGTTATGCCGATTTTGGGATAAACATGTGTTACATGCCTATTGTTAAAGGCGCGCCTCAGGCGCGCCTAAGGCTCCAGGCTCAACAGGTTCAGAGGCTTGCGCCTTCGTGCGCCTTTTTTGCGCCTTTGGAGTATAAAAGGCGCGTCTGAGAGCGGTTTCTGTTGCAAACCATTTTTTCCCAATTGAAAGAAAGAAATAATGTAAGAACTCAATATTTTTTGCACGATTTAGTGTTTGTGAAACATAATCGAGTGTTAAGACTTAGATATGATGTAAACGACTATATTAATTGTATTTTTTAAGAGTTATAAATGATAGTAATGAATGATTAATGAGTAGAATAGATGAAAAATCTAATCAAGAAGATGAACTGATGTTTCATGCTTATTTTTTTAAATGAATGTGGTTGCGCCTTGTCTTCGTCAGGCGTGCGCCTGCGCCTTGAGCCTTGTGTCTAGGCTCCAAGACCCCTTTGCGCCTTGGTGCGCCTTGGTGCGCCTTGCGCCTTTAATAACTAAGGAACTTACATGATATTATGGCTGCTTGTATTATAATGCACAACATGATTGTCGAAGACGAGCGAGATGAAAATGAATATGTCACTATTTTTACTCCACCACCCATTCAGAATGTTGAAGAGATAGACACAAGTGAAGCCGAAAGATTTTGTCAGTTCTTAAATCGACATAAAAAGACCAAAGAAAGATATGCACTGATTGAACATTTGTCGGCAGTGAACACGCCATGACAATGAAGCAAATGCAATTTTGAAAATTGTATGCATATTAATTTGAATGTATTTTGATTTATAAACAAGTTTCAGTCGGTCAAACATCATTGCTTGTTCTTTGTATTATAAATAATAATCAGAAGGTATTCAATATTAGTCTTGTTTTACAGGTCTCGACAGTCGACAAGACGATTTTATTGATATATCATATGACATATTTGAAAAGGTATATTAGCGGCTATGAAGGATATAAGTTAAAACATAAGTTTTATTAAATAAAGGAATTATGCAATTAGAAAAAAAATTAAAAGAAATAAAATCCTTCTAAATTTAGAGGAGGAGAGAGAGAGGATCGGCAAAAGTAAAGGCCCAAATGGCTTCCAGACTTCCTTCAACTATGAGCTTTTTGGGGTTATTATAAGTTGTTCTTTAATTAGAGAATTCTTGTGTAGTGTACTATTAATTACCCAAACCTCTCCTGCGAGTTGGCATGATTACAGGTTGCGCCCCTCTTATCTTTTGAAATTATAAAAACCGAAGTTTACATTTCGTAGCATGCATGCACAAAAATTGTTGGAAAATGATACGGGCCGTAAGGAGGAAGGATGCTTGGCGGTAGGAAGTTCCAGAAACCTTTCTAATGAAGGAGACAACCGACATGAATGGATCGAGAGCTCCACGTTGGCACCGATTCAAGCTCAAGTGAAGGGATCATTGTGTGATGAAGAAGGAGACGCACGGCCACGTGGACAACCTTCCATGAAGCAGTTTACAGCAGTTCTGTGAAGCTGAAGACTCTCCAATGGTGGTATGAGTTATCAAATGGCATTAGAACACATGGATATCTAGCAAAGGAAGCTAGCAGCACATAGAAGAAGACATGGCGGCAGCTCTCTCGGTAGCAATGGCGGCTCAAGTTCAGGCGGATCAAGCTCCCACGTGGCTGCAACGGCGGCGGCTAGATGAAGAGCTAGCGGCCTGGATGAACGAAAATGGAGTGGACTTCGGCAAGTTTCCAGAATGATGAAGATAAACAGGTGGAAAGCCACGAATGGGATAGCTGTAGGATTGAGTCCGTGAAGGGCTTTTATAAATAGGGGTGAGGTCTTAATACGAAATGTATGTTAGAAGAACTATAAATGTGAATTGCTTAGCTGCAGCTAGGAGAATTCAAGTTCAGAACATTGTAAGTATTTTTATTTTTATTTAGGGCCATTTATCAGGACCTCCCCTCTAAGTTTGGAAAATTACAGATTGCACCCCGTCTTATTATTGAAATTACAAAAACCTCCCCTCAATGTTACAAAACATAACATTTACCTCCCCTGAGGTTCATATTTTGTGCATGGATGTTATGAAATGTGAACTTCAGGGGAGGTAAATGTTATGTTTTGTAACATTGAGGGGAGGTTTTTGTAATTTCAATAATAAGAGGGGTGTAGTCTGTAATTATGCTATCTTTCAGGGGAGGTTTTTGTAATTATTCATTTATATTTACTTAAACTTTAAAGATAGTTGTTTGTTCTTGGGTCCACTGTACGCTTCCAACAAAAATATCCTCAGGGGCTCCCCTCCAAGGGGTCATTTTTATGCATGCATATTATGGAATGTAAACTTAAAGGGGAGGTTTTTGTAATATCAAAAGATAGAGGGGTGCAATCTGTAATTTAGCATATTTACAATGAGGTCCCGTTAAATGACCCTTCTAGTGTATGCTAAATGGTTTTCCTCTAGTTCTGAATGAACAGAGTTTTTTGTGCTTATGATTTTAAGAAGAAGAGTTGTCTTAACGACTAATCTAATTTCAAATGACCATTTTATGAATATAGTGATGTGTCTGATTGATGAAACAAATTCTCATGTTAAATAATACTTGCTGTCTATTACTATGAGTTTAGTGTACTACTTTCTTCTTCCTTTCTGTAATAATTTTTTATTTTGTATTAAACATGCAGAGAATTCATCAAAATTTATCCAGGCCATCACTTGGCATAGGTCGCCCTCATCTTTGTCCTCATCTTCAAGACGCTCTTTGGGATCGTACCAGCCCACTGAGTGCAGGAGCGAGCTGTTTGATGATTATGTGGGAATGGGATCAGGTAGCCACTCACAGACACTTGGTAGATTGTATGCTTGGGAGAAGAAGCTCTACGAAGAAGTAAAGGTACTATCTCAATAACTATGAATGACATGGGAGTATCCTTGATGTATATATTACGTATATGTATATATATCTATATTACATGCATAAATAAATAAATAAATAAATATATGTATACTCTAGCGATGCTCTACCGTTCTGAGTGTTGGGCAGTGAATTATGTACGTGAGCAAAAAATGGGAGTTGTGGAGAAAGAGAATGCTTAGGTGGATGTGTGGACACACGAGACTTGATAAAATTAGGAATGAATGTATCAGGGATAAGACAAGAGTGACATCAATTGTAGAGAAGATGTGAGAAGCTCGATTAAGATGGTTCGGACACGTACAAAGAAGACCATTAGAGGCACCTGTTAGGCGTTGTGAGAGTTTAGCCAGGTTCATCTATTAAGATGGTTCGTTTTGAGCTCGACATCTCCCTTAATCTCGATTCAAATAGGTACAGATTACTCTTTGGGCCAGGTTCTCCCTTTAAAAAAGATAATAAATGAGCGTCGATGGAGCCCAAAAAACCCATGAGGTTGGGCTCGCTGAAGCCTAAACATTCATATAATTCCTCTATGCATAAGGTGCTCTTGTCTTTTGTGGACCATGCCTATCCATTTGATGATGGTTTTACATATATTCTGTGCTAAAATCAGATAACTGAATGAGTTCTTTTATTGGAAAAAATGGTGGCCAGCTGACGAAATTCTATGATGTTTGATCACCTTTTTTTTCTTTTTCAACATCGGCCCTTTCCAGGCTGAAGAACAGATTAGACAAATGTATGAGAAGAAATGTCTGCAGCTTAGAAACCATGATTCAAATGGCCCCCAATCACATACAGCAGGCAAATCTCGTGCTGCTCTGAAAGATCTTTATGCGAGAATCTGTGTCGCCTTACGAACCATAGAAACAATATCGTTGAGAATCCAGAAAGTGCAAGATGATGAGTTGCATCCACAGATAATCGAACTTCTGC
Organism: Dactylorhiza incarnata; assembly: GCA_033032865.1. Taxonomy (NCBI): domain Eukaryota; kingdom Viridiplantae; phylum Streptophyta; class Magnoliopsida; order Asparagales; family Orchidaceae; genus Dactylorhiza; species Dactylorhiza incarnata. The sequence goes on along the minus strand of JAWHQI010000444.1, from coordinate 337,056 downwards.
GAGGGTAAGCAAAGCAATTCCATTTTATAACAAAGGCATGGGAATATTATGTCTATCTAGGAATAATTACGAAAAACTCCCCTCCAACTTTGCATAATTACAAGAATGTCCCTTCTATCATTCAAAAATATCACAACCTCCCTCTAAGTTTACATTGTTAGCATGCATGTACCAAAAGAAAAAAAGGAAAACCCCTAGAAGTGCTCTCATGTTTTTTTGGGTACATGCATGCTAACAATGTAAATTTAGTGAGGTTTTGATAATTTGGAAAAATAGAAGGGCGTTCCTGTAATTAAGCAAAGTTGGAGGGGCGATCTCAGTAAATTACCCCCATTTCTCTCTCTCGGTTTCTCTCTCTCCCTCTCCCCTTCTATGTATATATATATATGTATATAGATAGCTATGGAATTTTAATCTTGGATTTGATCTCTTTTTCTTGTATAGTCCATATGAGGACCTGAAGAGTAATGCTACAGTCTCATGAAAGACAAACTAATCTTGGAATTGATCTGTTTTTTCTTCTATAGGCATATGAGGGCCTGGAGAGTAATGCTACAGTCTCATGAAAGACAAAAACAGATTATGGATAGTGTGAAGACCTTCACGTGCCCGTCTTATGGGAGATACTGCAGCGACTCACAACGTCAAGTGACTAAGAAGCTAGAGGAGCAGATTGAGAATTGGCGAGCTTGCTTCAAGAACTATGTTGCGGCACAGAGATCATATGTCGAATCTCTCTATGGATGGCATTCAAAGTTTTTTGTCCCTGACATAACTTACTATTCTATGACTAGATCCTCGGCGCTGCCATGTGGAGAAGTGCCCTCTCCTCTTCTATCGATCGTGCGAGAATGGTTGAGCTCATCCAGGAGGCTCCCAGATAGGTCCGTTTCTCGCTCCATGAAAGGTTTCGTGAATGAAATAAGGTGTTTATACGCAAAGCAAGGAGAGGAACAGCTGCATAAAAGGAAGGTTGATGGCCTTGCTAAAGAATTCGACCAAAAGATCACGGCGTTGCAGAAAGCAGATTATAAAATTCTAGAGTTCAAACGGCCGGATTTAAATCACGAACATGATGTTCGAGATCGAGTGGAATACTTGGCTGAGAGAAAGCAATTTGTTGATGTACTCAGGCAGAAGCTGGACGCGGAGAAGATGAAGCATCAGAGTTGCATGCAGGAGACAACAAAAGTAACCTTGAATGCCTTCAAGTCGGGTTTCAGCCATGTTTTTGAATCACTCACGGAGTTCTCCGGAGATTCTCTGAATTTGTATTCAGAACTTTTGGCGCAAATTGATAGAGCAATGGTGTCGGATATTATTGTAATGGATAAGAGATCCTGCATAGAAGATTTAAATGTGGAAGTCGATGTCCGATGATATTATTACATTCTTTGATGGGGTGATGTTAGGCCTGTATATTTAGTTGTAGACTGCCTTGTAACTTCAATCTTAGACCACGAGGTAATTTCCGCGTGCCTCGATTTTGAGAATTTAGCTGAAAGCTACCAACTCACAGAGCTTATTTGTGAGTGTTTGTATGTATTGTGTTCAGTGTTTTTTCTTGTTTAAAATGTATGTTGTGGGTTATTGCAATCAGGGAATCAAAGGGCATATTTGAGAGATTACATCTTGAAATGTGTTATTTCAAGATGGAGATTCGATATAGAAACCGACAAGATTTGTAATATTAGCTCGATCTTGGCATCACGAGGCAACACTAGAGAGCGATGACTCAACTCTGAGTTGTCAAAGATGTGTTCGCCGATGGACTTATTGGCAAAGTATTACGTTTTGGAAAGCTGTCGAAATGAAGATTGGAATGATTCTCCTTCCTTGTTATTACCCTCCTTCTTGAAGGGAAACATTTTTGATTTGTGCCTCTGAAAGTCTAGAAAAAGTTACTGAATATGTCTTTAGATCGTCGCCTGCTGGTCGACGAATTCTTCAATACAGCAGAACTGATACTATAGAAGTCCTTAAGTCCATTGAGCAAGCATAGCTTGAACCTCAAATGTTACAAAATTATATCAGCAGAGAATTAAAGCACTGAATGTTGAGCATTAATAGCTTAGTCTGCCAAATCATTGGAGTTTTTTCCCAACATTCTCCCATATTTGGAAGACTTTATTTACCCTTTGATGCCTATGCTTTTGCTTGTATAACATGATGATATGTGGTGTGATTGTGTATTGATGCTTTATTAGATTCATACACGTGATAGGGTGTCACGGGTAATACCCGTTTGCATATATGTTGCATAGATAAGCCCATTTTATTTAAGGCTCAACATAGAGACGTGCTTGATGCTTTTGACATGTAGACTAGAGCTTACTATGCTTGTTTATATGTTTTGCTTTCATTTGCATACGAAGTGCAGACTTGCAGGGTGATGTAGTTCCCCGAGATCTCCTAGGACGGTCGAGAGGAGGGGTGTTGTTACAAAGTTGTGATCAACCCTGACTGACCCTTGTGTACCGCTTTTGTTGTGATGGTTATAGGGAAAGGAGCTCAAGTTGTAGCTTGCTAGCCGGCTAGAAAGTCTTTACCTCATGAAGTGTTCTTCTCCCTCTCCTTTACTATTTTCCTTCGCTTTTGTTTCAGCCTGCGCGCCGAGGTAGCTTAGGAGATTGTTGTACTTGGTTTAGTTTTCGCTGTGCTATTTGAGTAGATTATTTCAGTTCTTGTTTCTTATATTATTTTATAGTACTTTAATTGTGAAGACTTTATGTTGCGGAGCTCAGCCAGAGTCATACTATATGGTTGCTGCGGTGGAGGTGTTACAATTTGGTATCAGAGATAGGTTTAGGGGTTCTAGACTGATAGAGAACGATTTAGTGTAACTAGATCATTAAAAGAGTTGTCAACATAGGACTAAGTCTTGAGACTATGAGTGCCCATTTGATTGATGCCTATTTATAGAATTTGATCTAACATGATGTTTTTGCCCAGGCTAGGGTGCAACGATAATGTGAGGATATCTATAGCACGTGAGGACCCTAAAACCAATAGCGGTACTGGTCTGAGCCTCATAAATGCAAATGTGTCTCTGGCAGATTTCTGTAGTATGTTTGCTGAGGTGATGGTGGTAGCTTAAGCTGCGAGAGTTCCGCCTGTTGCGCCACCAGTCACCCAGAAGTAGTGGGGGTTGTAGAGCCGTTAGCAAAGCATGCAGGTGGGCAGAGAGACCACCAGCTGAAGTACTTTTTGAGTTTTCATCCTCCTATATTCAAGGGAGTCGGCACACCGACAGATGCAGAGAACTGGCTGGCTAGGCTTAAGGAGCTTTTGTAGGCGCCAGAGACCGTCGAAGATAGGAAGGCACCGTTTGTGGCAATTATGCTGGAGGGCGATGCAAAGTTATGGTGGGTGGAAGTGCGCGGCAGACGTTTCCTTGGACGTCTCCCCTCTTTCGGAGAATTCACAAGCACTTTTCTGCAGCATTGCATCCCATCTTCGATGAGGTTATCTCTTCAAAGCATTTGTATTGATTTGGTTGTGCATGGGGATGGATTCCGCGTTTATCCCCAACACTTCCCACACATCTTGTGTGCCCAATAATGACCGCATGCATTTGGATAGTCCAATTGTCATAATTTAACTTTGAAAGTTGTAGTAGCGGTATTTGCCCCAACGATAAACTTCTGAAACTCGCCATCACTTTGCTCCTCATTGGTATGGACATAATCCGTGATCCCAATGCTTCTTCTAAGTGGTCGGCAACTCCAACGATCATCAACTCCAACTACAGTGTCAGCGGTCCTCCTTCATGCACGCAACATCAACAATAGCTTTCCTTCACGCACGCGGCATCACCGACAGTTCTCCTTCAGCTTTGATACCAGATTGTTGGAGATCATGATAGATAAAACCTCACTAATCAGGTCTGAATTCAATGGGTAGAAGGAATGGCGGCCGGAAGGCACTCTCTCGCTCCAATTTTCGATACAGGGGAAGAATTCGAAATACAAAATCCGAAAATAAAACAAACTATCATACATTTCAGAAGAAGAGGAAGAAGATAATGAACAGGAGACACGCAAAAAAAAAATCTTAATGTCAGACCAAATTGGCGGAGGAATGGCGGCCAGAAGGCACTCTAATGACAGTTCAAGGTTAATGACAGACCGAGAATCTTAATGTCAAGATTTTTAATGTCAAACCAAATTGGCGTTGGCGTCGGCGACGATGAAACTGGCGGCTGCAACGATGGCGCTGGCGGCGCTAAATCAGCGGCCTCCAGGATAAGGGTGATGCGATGGCGGTACAATCGGTCGAATGACTTATCGAGACAATCGAAGGCCTCCAGGATAAGGGTGATGCGACGGTCCCGGAGTATCAACATGAAATCAGCGGCGGCCGAAGGAACAAATCTTATGATACCAGTTGGTACGTTTTTTTTGGAACGAGGTGGTGATGGACTGTGAGTCCCTAAGCTTGCGCCTGAATATGGAATGGAGGTCAAAATTTCTGCTGAGCGGGAGAATAACTCGAAAAGCTCGCCACCGATAGCATATTCCATCGGTTCTAGCAGGAGACATGATAGGATAAGCAGAAAGAGTCATTAAAGCAAACATGCTGGTGGAAATAAGGAAATGATAACTTGCAAAACTAAGAGATTGAAAATTTAAAACATATAACCAAATGTAGTCAAATTTAGTGCTCTGTTTGGTTTGACTATTGCTAATGAAAAGCAGCTGATAAAAAATAGAGTTTGAGAAATGTCGTTTTTTCAAAACAGAGTTTTTGATAAAAAACCCGTTTGGAAGAAGAAATGAGCTCTACTCGTGAGTGTAAAGGGAGGAGATGCACACACACAGAGAGAGAGAGAGAGAGAGAGAGAGAGAGAGAGAGAGAGAGAGGCTCCATCTTGCCATTAGAGGTGAGGGAAGAGGCGATGAAGCTTCAGATTGTGTCATGAGTGCCCCAAAGAGGAGAACCGATAGCGTATTTGAAGGAGGAACCTCGCCCATTTTCTGCCTTGACATTTCCGCTCGAGTGCTGGGGGGAAGACGAAACACCGTACAGTCGAGCAGAGAGAAGGGGGGGAGAGCGAGACGCGTGGTCGGACTGGAGCTATTTCTTGCATCTGGGGGTTATACTATACGCGGCTTATTAAAAAAAAGGCATTTTAAATTTCACCTCTCCCAAACCCAGCTTTTATATAAAACCCCGTTTTCGCGCCCCATCAGCCGAAACAAACGAGCACTTAATGAAATATTTATTTAGCTCAGATTTTGCTGGATTCAGTAAACAGAAGGGAAAAAAAGGCAGCCCGGTGCACAAAGCATCCCTGCACAGCGAGGGTCCAGAAAAGGGTTCCACCACAAGGGTTAAATGTAGGCAAACTTTACCTTGCATTTTTGCAAGAGGCTGCTTCGAGGACTCGAACCCGTGACTTCAAGGTCACACGGCGACACCTTAACCGGTGCACGAAGGCTCAGTAAAAAGAAGAGACAACAACAACAACAACAACAGAACCCATATAGTCCCCAATCATTGGGGGTATGGGCGGGGGAAGATTGGAAACAGACCTAACCTTTGGCACTATGCACAAAGTGGCTTCTCACAGAGGAGAAATACCTAACCATTGACAATAAATGCACAAAGTGGCTGCTCACAGAGTACCACTGAAATAGTGGCCCCCTATACCGTTGCGTTTGCTGCAGAATCATGCTCTCAAATCAAAGCCAAAGACATCAGAGAGGGCAGACCCAAGAATCCATTTTGATTTATGTGCTCAGTAAAAAGAAGAGAAATTAAAAAAAAAAAAGTACCCAGCATCTCCACACACAAAGAAAGAATACTAAAATAACAATAATTTCTTCCTAGACCTCAGCAGGAAATGATAAAAGGGGCAGATTTATAACCTTCGTTCCGGCTCTCCTGCGATCGAATTAGAAGTTAAAGGGGAACGAGGTCGCTGCCTTTGCGGGACGGTTTATTCAGCGGGCTCACATGCGAGAAAATGAATACATCAAAGCTCGGGGCAGGAGCACATCGAGCTCCTCGAGTTAGAATTACAGCTACAATGGAGAAGCATTCGCGTTTTCTAAACGTCGATTGGAGTATGAAAACATTGGAAACTTTCGCATTACAAAGACAATGGAGAAGCATACCAATTTAGTATTTGTAAACAGTTTTGGGGTCAATAGTTTTGAAAATACAGAACTAAAAGTGTGGGAAGTTGGAAATATCCAAACATGGGGTGAAGGAAGAGAAGAGGGAATGCTGATACTATGAAAATTTAGTCATATAAAAGATGCATTTTCTCAAGTATTACAAAGCAGCTGAATCATCTCTCTCTCTCTCTCTCTCTCTATATATATATATATATATATATATATATATATATGTATGGGGGTTGCTACTGTGCGGGCAGACGGGCAAGGGTCAAAACGACTCCCAATCAAAAAGTGGTCAACACGAAAGTTGTAGATCTCGTCGAGACGAACAACTTTGATGTTGATCACTTTTTGATTGGGGCTCGAAATGTGGGGCGACGAGGCTACTACAGTAGACCTATGAAAAACAGATTTCGGGCTCGAATTTGGGGGTCAAGATGGCTCCAAATCGAAAAGTGACTAACATGGGGTGCCCGTACGCCCGCACCTAAGGATGCCCGCATATGAAGGCTTCCCTACATATATATATATAGATATAGAGATAATTACCCAAACCTCCCCTGTGAGTTGGCATAATTATTGAGAGCACCCCACCGGGTGTTTTCGAAATTACAAAAACCTCCCCTTAAGTTTTCATTTCATTACAAAAACCTCCCTCGACTTTTCATTTCGTAACATCCATGAACAAAAATACCCCCCGAAAACTGTACACCGAGGGGCGTATTTTTGTGCATGGATGTTATGAATTGAAAACTTCAGGGGTGATTTTTGTAATGAAATAAAAACATTAGGGAAAGTTTTTGTAATTTCGAAAATAAGAGGGGTGCTGTCAGTAATTTAGCAAAGTTAAAGGCAGTTCCCGATAAATGGCCTTATATATATATATGATGAAAAGAATTCATGGTTTCTTAGGAGCCTGAGTGTTCTGCCGGCATTGTACATGGAGCAAGAGAATTCACGGGCATGGCGGAGCCGCCGCCTCTTAAAGATAGTGTAGGAGTATTGGTCGCCGTAGCCCGGCTCACTGAATTGGAATCCAGAAACAGAACGATCACGGTTATGTCATCGTGAAAATGACGGCGCACACCGCACTCAATTTTCTTGAGATCGGAGTATCTCATCTCCCTTTTCTTCGCTGCTTCTAGCAAAGCGGCTTTAACAAGCCTCCTGGCAATTCCCTGCAAGGACCCAACGAAATGGAACTGATAATCACTTGTGAATTTGGCAAGAGAAAGGCTCCGTTTGGTACAGTGGTGGCGGTCATGAACGCGGTGGTAAAACCGTCATTCATGAACGCCTATCTAAGGAACTTCATCCACTTGAACATATATAAAAGTGGATGAAATTCCTTAGGTGTCCATTCACGAATGACGATTTTACCACCGCGTTTACGACCGCCGCCGTCGTACCAAACGGAGCAAAAGTCTGAAAATTAATGGTCATTTTTTTAAAATGGCGCAATTTGTTAAGCATCATTGGTTTGTAGATAGATATTGTCATTGAACTGAGCAAACATTGTTCAGGATCACAGCATTTAATGAGTGGAAAAATTAAAATCATTAGTTTTGAGCCATTACATCAAACAAACTGAGATAAAGCAAAATATTACTTGTAATTGGTTTAGAAAGGATAGCAGATATTAGAATAGGGCCATTTACCGGGACCTCCCCTCTAAGTTTGTAAAATTACAGATTGCACCCCTCTTATTATTGAAATTACAAAAACCGCCCCTCAATGCAACAAAACATAACATTAACCTCCCCTGAGATTCACATTTCATAACATCCATGCATAAAAATACCCCCCTCGAAATACATTTTCAAGGGGGGGGGGGGTATTTTGTGCATGGATGTTATGAAATGTGAACATCGGGGGAGGTTAATGTTATGTTTTGTAACATTGAGGGGAGGTTTTTGTAATTTCAATAATAAGAGGGGTGCAGTCCGTAATTATGCTATCTTCCAGGGGAGGTTTTGGTAATTATTCGTATTAGAATATTAGTATATCAGGAGGTTTTAGCATATTACACAAAAGCATGTTAAATTTGATGTCGAAGTATATCACCCATTTCGACAGGAATTCCCTGAAGCCACACTATTCACCATTTCGACAGCAAAAATATTGATGTCATTCATTGTAGCCACATCTCCGCCCTACAACCAGCTCACCAGGCTGTCAGCTCCAGCTCCCTACAAGTGATCGATACAAATTCTTTGGGAAACACTTAGGTTCTGTTTGGGACAGCTTATGCTGATGAAAAAGTTGTTGATCGAATAGAGCTGATTGAATAGAGCTGTTATAAAAGCAGTGATGAATAAGCTGCAGACTGTTTGGACAGTTTGTGAAGTGTTGATCGAAAAGATTTTTTTTTTGCTGTTACTGATATCTTGCGATGCTAGCTCTTCGACGGGATGAGAGGAAATGAGGAATCGCGAGGGCCAGCGACGGGTTTCAGCTAGCGCCTAGGGCTTTTTTAATAGATACGATATGGAAAGCCATAAGTTGGACCCGGATAGCTGATGAAAAAATAGTTTATCATCCGTTTTAAAATAAGTGATTTTCTAAAAGCTGCACAAACAAACAACTACACAAAAAAACGGCTGTAAAACTGTGTTTGCGTTTTGAATAGAGATTATCCAACAACATAAGCTATCCCAAAGAGAGCCTTAGCATGAAGATTTCTCAAGATACACTTCCTATTAGATTTTGGTTCGGATCCGGATCCAACCCGGATCCCGATCTGATAGCCTTTTATGTTAGGTCTCAACCCGGATCCCGATCTGATAGTCTTTTATGTTAGGTCTCATTTGAGACCTAACATGGATATACGCCAGATCCCGATCCCCACGAAAGGCACGCATCGCCGACCCCTGTTCGCGTAGGAACGTAACCGCAGAGGCGCCACATCCCGATCTCGAAAGGAAAGGAGGAGCGCCGTCACCGCCGTTCTTCCTAGTCGCCGACCACTACCGGTCCTTCTGCCGTCTTGGAGGAAGGTGTGCTAACCCAGTGGTGGTGGTGCCGCTTGGTGGAATCCTGCCGCCTTGGTGGAGGTCTTGCCGTTCTTCCACGTGGCCATCCCTTCTGCCACCGCCGCCCGCCGTCCGTTGGCGGAGTGCTGCTGCCTCTCTTGCCAGTGGAGGGGCTGCAGTCCACGCTTCTCTGGAAGGGAGGAGGTGCTGCCTTGGTGTAGGAAAAAGGGCCGACCGGCTCTTGAGGGTGCTGCCGGTGGAAGAGGGCAGTAGCCGGAAGGTGGAGATTCGAGGTGGAGTTTGGACATTGTGGATCAACATCGAAGGTTCCCGGGTGAGCCTTGTGCGTAAGCTACTTGGATTGCAGTCACGTTTACTCACTCTTCAGTGGATAGTGCGAGTCTGCCGGTGCATCCACAGTGCTTTCATTTGACGGTCATTTCTTCTCATGTTTTATTATGTATTACTATGCATTTTATTTTGATATAAATTGTGTCTGTGGTATTGTCGAGTTCTTTGTTTACATGCATTGTCTGCATGTGTTGTGTTCTTATTATCCTGTGTTTGCAGCTGCGTCTGTGGGTGTCGTTCTCGGCCCCCTTATACGTGCTTTCATTTGACGGTCATTTCTTCTCATGTTTTATTATGTATTACTATGCATTTTATTTTGATATAAATTGTGTCTGTGGTATTGTCGAGTTCTTTGTTTACATGCATTGTCTGCATGTGTTGTGTTCTTATTATCCTGTGTTTGCAGCTGCGTCTGTGGGTGTCGTTCTCGGCCCCCTTATACTTCCTTCCGTAGAGATTTCTACAAAAGAGTGAACATAAATACTAGTACTTAAAGAAATAAAAAAGACAGGAAATTACAAGGAAGCTTATGTCCCCGAGTGGTCATCTGTGTGCTTCATTGGTCATGTCGACGTGCATCTAAGAAACAATACTCGCCCCCCTAAATGTGACCTTTCACGCAAGGTTGAGTTATGTGTGACCATCATTGTGCTCAATGGATTAAAATCAGACGTGTGATGATGTCATTTGGAGCATGCTCGGTTCTTATTTGAACATTTACAATGGTTGTTTATGAAAATAGATACCATGACATCGGAAGTCAAGGTACTCTTTGTGGAATAAGCATTAGGGTTGTGGGTTCAATTTTGTTAGAGGTGTGGGTGTGGGTAGGGGAATATTGGGTACAGGAAGAGAAGGCAGTAATGGGTTTTCGGGTTGGATGCTATGGAAGATCGGCGGTTGGATATGAACGAGGTGGGAGAAATGTCGGTGCAGAAGATTTGGAGGGGTGATAATAGTAGAGCGTGAAACTCCTCCACGAAATCTACTTCATGCCTTAGTCAGAGTGGAGAGGATGTGTTATGTGGATGTGAGCGGGAATATGCGGTTGTAGTCCATGAAGGAAGCCGTACAAGTAGTGAACAGTGCTAAGCTTAGGAAGATGGGTGACGATCCCGATTAAATCCTAAATGCAAGTGATATGCACTGAAAGGGATTGCACAAGAATAGAGAAGTAAAAGATACAATAGTGAGGTATGCTCACATCAAGCTCTTGAGGGTTGGTACCCCCTAAGAGTCCCCTCCAAGGAGAGCTTACATCTAGACACCCAAAAGTACCTTCTATGATTCCTTACCACTCATATAGGGAGGGACACTAACCACTAATTACCAAAATGCCGTTGGCACATGATATATTAATATAAGATGCTCCTGGACGGCCGATCTGAATCTTCACTTGTCGAAAGTCGGTCTTCTGAATGCGTAAACATCAACACGTATATGTATAAATACTTTGCTCGTCAAAATTGACATTGTCCTCAAGGTCGAGTCTCGGCGGTGCCATCCTCGAACTCAAGAATCTCAAAGTCAACAGGGGTAATGTTGTCGTCATTGGTCGTGAGCAGCGAGTGCAGTTCTTTAAGAGCGCATTTGTGAATAGGGGAGTAAGGTTGTTTGAAGTAGAAACAAAAGTCTTTGAGATGAAGATCGAGGTAATCTTGGAGGGAGAGTATTTGTGATGAAATAATTGGCTTTGGTGGCAGAAATGGTGGCAATGGATGGAGAGGGGGTACCAGTATAATCAGTGGCAAGGGGATGTTGCGCTCGCTGGGGTAGTCTGGTGTGCGACCGTAACTAGGAGTCCTGAATGCTATAGTAAATGGAGGTATCGATTGATTAGTTATCGTAAATTCCCCATCCACAAAATGAGCTTCTTGAATAGCAAAGGTGAGCGTGGTCAGGCTCAGAGTGCACAAGCGGCGCGGCTGCAACATTGCAAGTCATGCATGAAGTAGCCTATGTAGCGGGCCATTGATAAGCTAAGAACGTGATGTGCCAATTCCATAATGTCATCCATGAAAACCACTACGGAGTTTATTTAATGAACGACACAAAGGCACTCGAAGGCATTCCCGGGACGACACATGTCATTGTGCAGGATGAGTTTCTACTTCAGTATTGTCCGCGTGATGTCTAGCGTCGGCTGGCGCAGCCAACGCATCTAATGAAGGTGACTATTTTGTGCACCTTGCTTGCTTCTGGGGGGAATTGTAACTCAAATGACTGATTTGCTAGGGCGATAAAACCTAACGGATTGGAACTGTCGAACACGGGAACTACCCGCCGAGGTGGTGTGTGCGGGTGAAGTGAAAGCACGGGAGCTCCGACATAGAGATTAGTCGTACTGCAAAGGCCGGTCGAATCAATGCGCGTAAAATCAGATGTCGGCGATGGAGTGCTTTGTTAATTGAGGGTTAAGCCTAGTACAGTATTTGTACGATATCGGTAAAGGTGGATTCGATCACGTCCATGCAAGAAATAATTTCCAAAGAACGCTCCACCTCTTCAAGACGCTCCACCATGGCTCGTGTCAAGGGAATTTGCCATGCAAGGAACCAAAACTATGGATCGCAGTGCTAGAAGGAAGCAGGAGCGAGGAAAAATTCAGCAACAATAGAAGGATCCAGCAGCCCGGAAGTAACAAAATGCCTAGCCAAGCGAGGATGGGATAGAAACAGTAGTTGGTCTCTAATCAAAGAAGCAGTTAATCCCTGGTCGAGGATATAGCCACGAAGGGCTGGGCAGACAACGATCTGGGGCGACCTGCGGGTTGCACGAGGGAAGACAGAAGACTGGCGTGCGTAAAAGAGCAAGCACGATCAACTCTGGAAGACGCGTGAACACCTGCGTGAAGAAGCATTCGTGTGGTTGTCACGATCATCCAAGAGGCTAGGCGCCATTTGATGGGTGGTTGCGCGGAGACGGGCTTGTTTGTGTAGGAATGATTTGGCGAGTATGATAAGGTGGGATAGAGTAATACCAATGACTTAGGGTTAGGTGGGGGGAAAGAGAGGTCAGAACAAATTGATATGCATACAAGTGATTGCAGTAGAATGGAGAAGAAAGATGCAATTGCAAAATATGCTCGCATCAAGCTCTTAATGGATGTTTTCTCTTAAGAGCATGGTTGTTAAAGGTTCAAGACGCATCAAAGCACAAACAGGTCCTAGAGCCTTGGATTAAGACGTAGATGCATGTCTGACGAGGGCAAGGCACAATCACATCCCATTTTAAATAAACATTATCAAAAAATAATTCATCTTCTTGATCAGATCTGTTACATTTTACTAATCAACCATTCATCACTATCATATTTATTTTGAAAAAAAAAATGTTTACAAAAGAAATCTCACTCACGCATGTTTTTATGCTCCAAAGACAGAACTCTGAAGTTGATGAGCCTTGAGCCTTAGACGTGTCTGAGGTGCGCCTTTAATAACATAACCTAAGAGTCATCTCCAAGAAGAGCATACAAGTTTAAACTCCCAAAAATACCTTTTAAGACTTCTCACCCCTCCTTATATAGGGAGAGGACACTAACACTAATTACCAAAATACTCCTAATACATACAATAATGTAAGGTATCATCAAACCGTCGGTCCGGATTTCCACATGCAGAGAGGCATTCTTATGAGTGTGTATACATTGAATATGTATCAATAAGCACTTACAAACTTGGATTGTCAAACAACGTATAAACGTTCGAGCTTGTTATGCGTTACCAAAATGGCAAGTGTTGTATTGATTGATCAATTCTTCCATCAAAATTGTCAATGACAAGTAAGAGTTGAATTTGTGCGCCCGACGAATCTAGTGAGAACATAATCCTCCATATAGATTAGGGACAAGCACACCTTTTAATTGTTCGACATAAATTGATAAGAGTTGGTTTTACATTGGCGTCAAGCTCTTGAGCCTTGGCTCCTCCTAAGAGTCCACTATAAGGAAAGTTTACAAGTTTTGATCATAAAACTATCTTCTAAGACTCCTTACCTCTCCTTATATAGGGAGGAGACAGTGACATTAATTACCAAAGCGCCCTTAGTACATGATATAGTAATGTGAGTCTAGATCTCCACTTACCGGGAGGCAATCTTTTGAATGCGTAAACATTGACGCATATATGGAAGGAAACTTTTGATGGAAGAATTGATCATTGATAAGTAACGGTTAGTTTTGTGCACCCTATGAATCTAACGAGAGTAACACCTTCCATATAGATCGCGGACAAGGGCACCTTTCGATTGTTTGGCATGGTTTGTGGTTAAAAAAACTATTCCATGCAAGCAATTCAGCCTAAGGGATCAGTGTCGTCAAATACAAGGATGTCAAACAAGCGAGGATGGATTAGATTGGGGCAGAAGATGGACTGGAGCATGGTGGCGGGCTCCGTAGTACTGTAGGAGGGGAGTATGTCGGTGAGGAGAGGAGAGGAAGTCGCATGCGAGGGAGGAGAGCGTGAGAGCTGGTTCTTCACAAACATCCATGGACCGGGTGATGAACATGAAATAAAGGAGTCGACGACGGTAAGGGGTGAAGGATTCAATGTCAAGTGGTGTATGTTGGGCTATTCAGTGGGTTGGCCTAAGGGCGCGCTTGCAGTAAATAATGCATGCTTACTTTGTAGACGATGCGATCTTGCAACTAATCCATTGGGTGGAGACCATAAGCACACAAAGTGGGGGATGGATGGTCAATACGATGTATGCCTTGTGTCATGGAGGCCCAATCGAGGGATGGAGAAACCCCGAGAGCATGGAGGGTCTATATAATGTGCACTTAAGCCTTGAACTCCCTACTAATTTTAATTCTTAATTGTAATTCTCCTTTTGTTATTATATATTACTATATGCTTTTTTTTAACCTTAATATATATTGGGGGAGAAACTCATATAGGAACCCTTTGGGACATCAAGAGAAGATTTTAGGGTTGCTCCTCAAAGTTAACAAGAGAAGTGATCTCATGGATTTCCACATCATCCCATGTAGACGCCTTCTTAACTATGGTAGTGCGGAAAATTTCATTCCTCCGAAAATAACTCTCAGTGGTCTCGTTAGGGGAAACTAAGCTATATCGAAGGATACAAACTAAATGATCATCTCGCTTTCCTTCGATCTCGGTCAAGCTATCATGCTCGGGCTCAAGTTTGGAGTCAATAAGGAATACTCCATATTCAGGCTCATGCCCATCGGTGGAATCAATAATGGCGACAAAGTGCTGTTGCGGGCACTCAGATAATTTGTGCCCAATCTCCATACACTTGAAGCATCGAAATGCCCCAGTGCTGGGCTTGGACCCAATGGGTTCCTACCCCAGAAGGGGTCAGTGTGAAGAGACGGGGTCCCAGTAGTGACATGAGGACGAGGGGGATTTGAGACCCTTGAGGTGGGCGCAGTGGTGGTGGTGCTCGAAGTAGGTCTTTCAGTAGTCGGAATGCCCCAGTGTTGGGCTTGGACCCAATGGGTTCCTTGCCCAGAGAGGAGCCAGTGTGAGGAGAAAGGGTCCCAGTAGTGACATGAGGACGAGGGGGATATGAGACCCTTGAGGTGGGTGCAGTGGTGGTGGTGCTCGAAGTATGTCTTTCAGTAGTCCTAGTCGGATGTCCTCTTCAGTAGTGCGACCTTTACTCGACGGGCTCTACTAGACACTTCACCCAAATCTCTAAAGTTGTGCAACTCAAGCTGGTCCTTAATAGCATGACAGAACCCATTAAGATAACAGGACACTGTCATGTCACCTTCCTCATGAAGGTCTAACCTAGACTGCAACACTAAGAACTCGTGGGTGTACTCGTCTACAGATAGCCTATCCTGATGATGGTTGTGGAACCTTCGAAATAAATTTTGCGTATAGTCTTGGGGGGCATTCCGCTTCCGTAACTGAGTTTTAAATTCTACCCACACGGTTATAGAGGTCGGGCCTAAGGTGAAACGTGTACGCTCAAGCTGAACCCACCAGACTAGTGATGATCCTTTAAGCCTAAGGGCAGCATATTCAACCTGTCGATTCATAGGCATTTGTTTCCATGCCATGAATCTTTCCATGCGCACACACCAATCCAAATATCCCTCGGGTTCGACGGTCAATCAAAATCTCCTACAACCAATTTAACCCCATCATCCCAACGGAGTTGGTTGCGGAGTCCAGGATCAAGGCATGCAGATTCTGTAGGTCTAGGGATGTCCTAGTGTCTAGGGATTTGGGGAGGGGCTCCCACTAAGTGCATAGTGGCTTCTATGTTGTTGAGAGACATGCGTAGTTCGTTCATTACATGTCCCACAACGCCCATATTGGTGGTGAGAGTCTCTACCGTCTTCATCAAATCACTCATTAATTTGATCAAGTCTCCTAAGCTAGTCTCTAAACATTCTACTCATTTTTCCATTTGTTTTTTTAATAGAAAGGTGTTTAAAATATGTTTTTTTATAAAGCTCTTAGCTGTTTTTTTAACCTTAAACTCAAACAAAAGTTTTTTTTTCAAACTTAAAGAGCAAAGACTTCTTAAAAAAAAGACTTGCTAATTTTTGTTGCGAGAGAAAAACTAAAAGTTTTGTTTTTAACTCTAAAGCTTAAATAAAAAATCTCTTGTTTTTTTAAATGAAAAGGGAGAAAATTTAAAGCAAACTTTTTTTTAATTATCTCAGATTGTCTGACTCACGATAGGAGTGAGTCAACCCTCTCTGATACCAAACTGATGTATTCTAAAATCTTGATGTAGATTTTAAATTGTAAATTTGGAGCTCAATTTAAAATTAAGCGGCGTGACCGAAAAGTTCCTGAATATCACGCAATAACCGACCTAGAGTTCGCAAACGCGCGTAAATGCTTACTTTCGAACATATTATTAACATGAAATAGCGATCAACAAGCAAACACTAGAGAAATGAAAATGTGAGAACAAGCAAAAATTTTAAATGAACGACAATCACGTAGGAAAAAATTAAGGCAAACTCTATTTTTAAGATCAAGCATATTAAGCATTAAGTTAAACTAGCAAGTTAGGAGTGGGGAAATATTAGGTATAGCTTTGACTCCCTTGTATGAGGAGTTCACTGAATCCAGTGGGAGTCGGACTGGGGAAGAGTGGTCGGAGGAGTCTAACTGTGGGGAACGCTAGTTCGGCTCAGGAAATACATCGATAATACATGGATAGTGACAACCAAGAGTCTGGAAGGCACTGAGTTGGATGGGCGGCAACTGCTGCTGATGGGAATGACAGATGCCAACCTGGAGATCGTCAAAGGAGGGGGCGGCAGACAGAGAAGGGGTCGCTGGGATCTGGGTGGATCTCTTACGGCGGTTGCGTGTTCTAGCGGTTTGGAAACGGGTGCCTGGAAGGAGGATTCCGGACAATAGAACAGTTAGTCCTGGGATGGACGAGAAAGATGAGTTCGACGACGTCCAAGCTCGCCGGGAGTGGTGTCGACAGGGGTCAGGCAAGGCGTGAGAGGCGGAGGTGGGCTGAACGATGGCAAGCAACGGGGGTTTCGGCAGGATTGGTTGAAAACAAAGAAGATTTCTCTGTTTTTGACGTTTTTTCCCGGCTGCCTTCAACAGATGGGGGCCGGTTGGTTTTAAAGAAATTTGGGTTTAATAATATTATTGAATGGGGGAGGTTTCCAAAGTGTCAAGGGAGAAATGGCTTGGGGGTGTAATCAAGAAAATTAATGGCATAATGGGTATTGAATAAGTGACTCCTCCTTCGGTATTCCCTTATAAGTATAATATTATAATTTCTGAAATGAATATATGTAATGTTAATTTCAGAAATTAAATTACTTAAAATACTTAATAAAATAAATCTCTTCAAAGCTTACCCTAATTATCACCTAACATAAATTGACGAGCCATTTTATTCAGGGCCTTATTGATCAGTCACACAAATAAGCCGAAAGATGTGCGCGAGTGGCATGCACGAACAAAACATACACGCGCTAATAACATGCGCGAAAAATAAAATATCAACATGCGCGAAGACGTGCACTACACAAATAAAGAGAAATGCTGTAAATAAAAATAAAATAAAGGTGCAACTCAGGTTGCATCATATTTGTAGGGAACTCATTCCCCACTAGCTGGAGTCAGTAGAGCAGATTTTTTCAGCTCGCATTAAAATACAAACAATATTTACGTACCTCAAGTTCAAGGCGACCTAACCCACAACCTGATAGTTCTGCACCTAGGAAGCCTCCCCAGTAGGGACCCAGTCCCCATCCATGCCTACTCATGCTCACTAAAGATGTCACTTAAATTCGAAAACCGTAAATCGAATCGGAACCGAACCGGAACCACAAATAACCGGACCGAACCGTTCGCGAATTATTTGGATTTCGGTTTGAATTTTGGAACCGTGAACAACATTGGTCTGGCTGTGGTTCTTTCATTTTATTATCCGGACCGAAACCGGAACCGCAATATACAAGTCTCAAGCGGTTTCAAGATTTTTAGAACCGATCTGAACCGGACCGAAGCAGAACCGAACCACAACCCATTTATTATTACTATTATTATTATATTGTTATTTTTTATAATATATCTATAATATGTATACTTACTATTATGAGTGAAACTGGTACGGTTTGAATTCAAACCGCAATCGCAACAAAGGGAGTCAGTTTTGAACTGAATAAAATCGCACCGCACCAAAACCGTGCTGTGGTTTGACATTGGTGCGATTTGGAGTCAGTTTTTGCGGTGTACTTTCGGTTTTTATACAGTCATCTAATGTATTTTCAATTTCTCACATATTTTTCTGAAATATTTTGTTTTAAAAATATAGAGGATATACAACTACTATTTAATAGTAATCATGAAAGACAAATATAATTGTAACCGATAAATTAGTTAAATTGAATTAACTAATATATTCTTCAAACAAAATTTTAATTGTAAAATAAGATTTCAAGAGCAACAATTCAAAGTTATTTGCCCTACGTTCACACTTGTTAAAGGCGCGCCTCAGGCGCGCCTAAGGCTCAAGGCTCACCAGGCTCAGAGGTTTGCGCCTTCATGCGCCTTATTTGCGCCTTTGGAACATAAAAGGCACGCCTGAGTGAGATTTTTGTTGTAATTTTTTTTTTTCAAAAATAAAGAATGAAATAATATAAGAACTCAATCATTTTTTATTGATTTAGTGTTTATGAAAGATAATTGTGCGTTGGGACTTAGATATGATGTAAGTGACCACATTGATTCTAATTTTTAAGAGATATAAACAATAGTAATGAATGATTAATGAGTAGAATAAATGAAAATTTTGATCTAGAAGATGAAATGATGCTAGATGCTGATTATTTAAAATGAAGGTGGTTGCGCCTTGCGCTCGTCAGGCGCGCGCCTGCGCCTTGAGCTCGTCAGGCGCGCGCCTGCGCCTTGAGCTTTGCGCCTAGGCTCCAAGACCCCTTTGCGCCTTGGTGCGCCTTGCGCCTTTAATAACTAAGCCTACGTTGAGTCGTGAGCTTCAACAACATGAACATTGCATCAGCAGTAAACGATCGTGATCTTTGAATTTTTAAAATCGGCGCGGTCTGGTGCAATTTTGTGGTTTTGCGGTTTCAGTTTTTAACTTTTAGCCCGACTTACTATATATTATACAAAAAGTACCTCCCCTTGGTGTAATGCGAAATTCCTGCGCCCGGGCCTCACACTTCGAAGTCCCTCTTGCAAAAAAACTGAACGGGCATACTTTACCCCTCCAATTTTTTTATTTTTGACCTCCCTCATTCATTCCGTCAAGTTTGATTTTGTTTCTAATTGGAACCGAACCGAACCACATAGAACCGGACCAAACCGTTAATGACCGGTTTGGTTTTGGTTCTTGTTGAACTGGAACCGAAACTGTTAACACGACGGTTCCAAAAATTATGCTGGAACCAGAACTGTTAACACGACGGTTCCAAAAATTATGCTGGAACCGGAACCAGAATCGGAACCGGTCAAACCAAATACAGCTTTGGTTCTAATTTGAAGAACTATAACCTTAGCGGTTCGGTTCACGATTTTAGTAGAACCGGAACCGAACCGGAACCATGATAGCTCTAGTGCTCACGTAGCCATGAAGGGCACATCTACTGCTACTGGACCCCAAAGCCCGTAGGGATCCAGTGTTTTCGTTTTCAGGGTAGAGACCATGTGGCGGTACAATGCCCCACACAGAATCAACTTATTGAGGAGGACCCCCGACCCTAGTACTGATTCCATAAAGCCTCCCTAAAAAGAAATCATAATGATCGTAGAGGAGGGTTGGGACGATGAAGCAAATCGAGTACTTGAGATGAGCGTTATCCATCGCCTACTACACACTACCCGCACTGATGAGGATTGGAGGCAGACCGCTATTTTCTACACTTATTTATCAAGCGCGGGTGGAGCCTGCAAGCTCGCTATTGATAGTGGCAGTTGTGTGAAAATCATTGCCTAAAAGGGGCTTGAACGAATGAAGATTAAGGGAGAACCCAACCCGCTCCGAATGTCGAGTCGTCTGGGTAGATATGACGGCAATCCAGGTCACTCAGAGGTATCTGGTGCCCATTCGGCTAGCTTCCTTCGAGGATAGGGTTTGGTGCGACGTCATTCCCATGGACATCACACATGTACTAATAGGCAGGCCCTTGCTTTATGATAGAGACGTGACTTGTTATGGACGGTCCAACACTTGTGTATTCTTTGGCAAGGGCCGCAAAATCACATTGTCCTAGACCCAACACAAGGATTTCCCTAAGGAAAATGTCAAGCCTTCAATTATTGTAGGTGTCTGAGGCCTATCCATATCTTCCGACATAGTGAGTTCAGTCGAGAGGTCACGATACCGACATCATCTATGTAGTTGTTGCCATGAGGATTACGGAAGACATTATGGACATAGACTCCATTCATCCCGATGTTCGACCCCTCCATAATGAGTACAGTGTTATCATGCATGATGAGCTCTCAGATGAGCTACCCCCACTATGGGACATCCAACACGCGATCGATCTTATATCGTGATCATCTTTGCCGAAAATTCCACACTATCAGATGAACCCCGGTGAATACGAAGAACTCAGATCGCAGGCCTCCTACGAAAGCAATCTATTAGAGAAGGTTTGGGACCTTGCGTTGTACCTTCTCTTCTTACCCCTAAGAAGGATGGTAGCTAGTGAATGTGCGTAAATAGCAAGGTTATCAACAAGATTACGATCAAATATCGGTTTCCCATTCCCTGACTCGACGACCTCTTAGACACCATGTTAAGTGTCCAAATCTTTTCCAAGCTAGATCTAGGGAGCAGGTACCACCATATCAGGGTCAGAGAGGGTGATGAGTGGAAAACCGCATTTAAGACAAATGACAGCTTACATGGGTGGTTGGTTATGCCATTTGGGCTATCCAATGCCCATAGTACATTCATGTGTGTGATGACTCAAATATTATGTATGTATATGGGCAAGTTCCTCATAGTCTATTTTGATGATATCCTAGTTTACAGTCAGACTCATGAGGAGCACCTCACAAACTTACAGGTGCTATTCAACACCCTCCGTAAGGAGCACATTATATCCATCTGAAAAATTGCACCTTTTTGAGTCTGTAAACTTTCTAGGGTTCATCATCTCTAACTTAGGGTGTTCGTAGGTCCTGACAAAAAAGTCTATTTGAGACTATCCAATTCCCACAAATATCGACGAAGCTCGTAACATTCATGGGTTGGTCACGTTCTACAGACGCTTTGTCACGTTCTACAGACGCTTTTTGAGTTTGTAAACTTTCTAGGGTTCATCATCTCTAACTTAGGTGTGTTCGTAGGTCCTGACAAAAAAGTCTATTTGAGACTATCCAATTCCCACAAATATCGACGAAGCTCGTAACATTCATGGGTTGGTCACGTTCTACAGACGCTTTGTCAGAGGCTTAAGCAACATCATGGCTTCTTATACAAGTTGCCTTCCTAAGAGAGATTTTCAGTGGACACACGCCACCACCCAGGCATTTTAGGACATTAAAGCTAAATTAACACGAGCCAAATTCTCCAATTACCGGATTTCAGTCGAGCATTCGATGTAGCTTGTGATGCTTCCGACATTAGGTATAATCTTTGTCAGGAAGGTCATCTAGTTTCACTTCAGTAAGAAATTAAACGACGCCTGATAGATATATTCCAACTACGACCGGAAGTTTTGTGAGATTGTACAGTCTTTACAATATTTGAGACACGACCTCCTCCCTCGCCAGTTCGTGTTATAATCGGATCACCCGGCTTTAGTTATTTAGACTCCCAGAAGAAATTGAGTCATCACCACGCTAGGTGGATTGAGTATTTACAAGATTTCCATTATGTTCATAAACACCGAGCTGGTGCTGAGAACAACCCAGCCGATACACTTAGCCGCAGAGTGAGCCTACTCCACACCCTTACTACTAAGAACGCGGGATTCGAGCATTTGATCACAGAGTATCCGATTGCGACTATATACTCTGCACTGTCTCAGGACCCACCTGAGGTCATTCTTGACTTCTCGAACACCGATGATTATTTATTTCGTAGCACGCTCCCAGGACATCCATCTGAGATCATCTAGTCTGGGATCTACATGTCGACGGTGCAGCTGGTCACTTTGGAACAGATAAACCACCGCACTTGTAGAAAATCATTTCTATTGGCCTACACTCAAGAGACGTTGTTCAAGTTGTCCGACATTGCTACATATATCAGACGGCCAAAAGGTCGCGACAGAACATGGGTCTATATATACCACTTCCGGTATCACACAAGTCATGGCTGGACATCAGTATGGACTCTGTGCTCTAATTACCTTACACCCTGCGCAAGCACGACTCTCCATGTCGTTGTTGATCGATTTTCCAAAATGTCTCATTTTATCGCATGCAACAAGACTGTCGATGCGTCACACGTTGCATCCTAATTCATTTGAGACATCTTTAAGCTTCACAGTGCACCTAAGAGTCTAAGACCATTGTATCCGATCGAGATGTTCGATTCATGAGTAATTTCAAGAAAATTCTTTGGAAGAAGACATGAAGTACACTATAATACTCATCCGCTTACCACCTACAGACGGATAGTCAGACTGAAGTAGTAAATAGAAGTCTAGGAAATCTATTGGCATTCAATATTACACATAACATAGTTCGCATTTAATAGCTCGATAAATAATACTACAAGGATGAGTCCATTCCAGGTAGTCTTATGTTATGAGCCTACGAAGCCCATAGATCTTATTCCTCTGCTCATAGAGTCCCGTCCTAGCGAGTCTATCGAGTCCTTTGCTAGACACCTCCATAGTTTGCATGAGTCTATTCGGCAAAATATTACTTGCAATAATGAAATATAGAAATCTTATGTTGATAGCCACATGAGACTACAAAACTTCAAAGAACAGGTGAGGGTTTGCACACGTGCTGAGAGGTTCCCCAAGGGAACTGCTCAAAAATAAATGCTAAATGAATGAGTCCTTACACTGTCCTTAAAAGAATTGCGACAAATGCTTACGAATTAGATATTCCGAAGAGTATGGGGATTTCACATGTATTCAACATAAAGAATTTGGCTCCATTCTTTGAGTCGCACGACTACATGTACCATTCGCTTCCTGCCGCCTCAGCCTTCGTCTACTACTTAGCCACAGCCTCGGCCTTCGCCTACTACTCAGTCACAGCCCCAACATCCAACTACCTCACCGCAGCCCGAGTCTTCAGCTCCAATAGATCATTCGGCTTCTTCCACAGCAGTACCACATCCTCCGACACGGGTTCCACCGTCCACAAGCACCGGACCGTTCGACGTCATCACTGATCCAGCTATAATTCCAGCTTCTTCTGCAGCAGTAACACTTCTTCGACATTGGTTTCATCATCCACTGACGCCGGACCATTCAACGTCATCACTGAGATCGTGAACCATGAGCTCGTACCAGCACCAGACAGAGTCAGATACTTGGTCCATTGGCGGGGCTGCACTTTTATCGATGACATTTGGATTTTCGCAGCAGAGCTCGAGAGACTCGCCCCGTCCCTACAACGACTTTACAATCATCTCCATTCTTCAGAGATGAATGCTTTTGAGATGGGGGAAGTTTATGAGGATCATGCCATACGGCCCGATAAGATCTATTCACACCGACCTCAAACCAAGTGACGATAGGGGATGCACATCTCGAGCGGATCGTCGATCGTAACATTTTTCGTTCTTTGTATCTTTTTTATTTTCATTGTATTTTGTTTATTTTGAGGGATATAATGAACGTAGAATCATGACCGTTTGTTGCCCTCTCTAGTCTATATATAAGGGTAGAGGGCTCTTAAGATTGGTATTAAAAATTGAAGCAAAGAAGCCTTGGTTTTGAACATTTGGTGCTGAAGCTGAAACCCACGGGCGTGAAGCTTGGACCTCCCATCACTTTCTTACAGCTGGCCCACATTCCCTCCCCATCCCCTCAAAACCGAGCCCCTATATTATACCTACAGTCAAGCTCCCCAACCCAATCCCTACCTCCTACAGTCGGCAACATTCTCATCCCACCTCCACCATACCGACAGCCCAAACCACCACCTCCAAACCACTATCCGACCACACTCAATTTTCCTCACCATATTCCTCCAAAACAGTCCTCATCCCCTCTACAATCACCCCCATTTTCGGTTTCCGGACCGAAAAACCTTCCTCGGACACCTCCAGTAAGCCTCCATCACCACCCTTCAACTCTCATCGTTTTTAGATTTCCGGCTATCGCCGGAAAACACCTACGGCCACCACCACCTACGCCCATCCACCACCTCTACCTCCCCATAACCACCATAACTACATGCCCACTATCCCACTACGGCACTACCCCACTAACTCTACCTCTCCTCAAATTTATGATCTCCTAAATTTTCTCCACTATCTCCACTTCCCCCCTCCTCCACTACAACTGGCTCCCCCCTCTTACACGGGGAGCCACATTCCCACACCCCCACTCCAAAACCAAGTCCCCTCACCCCTCCGACCAGCCGCCCACCCCACTCTCCTCACACATGGAACCACTTCTCCCCTCCTCCCCTCTCCAAACCGAGCCCCTCTATTCCTTCCGGCTACCTTCCCCTCTTCCACTCTCATGGAACCACGGCATAAAGGGCTCCCTCCCGGAAAACAGCACCCGGCAGCCCCATTGCATCCCCTCCATTCCACATACAGCCTCCCCCCCCCCCCCCCCCCCGAAATCTGCCCAGGAGCCTGATTTCAGTCCGAGCTGCTGGAATCTACATTCCAAACCTTATTTGCTGCTTCCACAGCCCTCCTACCTCCAGCCAGCAATCATTCAGCAGCAGCCCACCTCTACCAACTACCTGAGAAGCCCATTTCAACATATCCACCAGTGCTGTCCAGCAAACTGAGATACATCTAGAGGCGAAATTCGACCCCGGGCCTCATTTCCGGCTTCCGAAAGTCCTCCGAAGACCCATCCAGCACTCCCCTATTTCAGATTTGTGTGAATTTTCAAGCTTTAATCAATTTTGTTTGTTTGGGAGTCGCGGAGATGAGAATGCTTAGGTGGATGTGTGGTCACACGAGATTGGATAAAATTAGGAATGAATGTATCAGGGATAAGATAGGAGTGGCGCCAATTGTAGAGAAGATGCGAGAAGCTCGTTTAAGATGGTTTGGACATGTACATAGGAGACCATTAGAGGCACCTATTAGGCGTTGTGAGAGTTTAGTCACTAGACATGTTAAACGGGGGAGGGGTAGACCAAAAAAGACTTGGAATGAAACTATAAAGAAAGACATGATGTACTTAGGCATTAATGAGACTATGCTTAAAGATAGGGCGCAATGGCGACAGAGGATCCATATAGCCGACCCCACTATGGTGGGATAAAGGCTTGAGTGTTGTTGTTGTTGTTGTTGTTGTAATCAATTTTGTTTGTTGAATCGTGTGTTAACTCTCTATTTAAGGGGATATCAGTAATTATTGTTTCCAAGTTTTGAGTCTTTGTATGTTCACATTTACTTAGCTATTTGATTTCGAACACTCTTGCATGTGTACTACATTCTGTGTTTTCTTGTTTGCACGCTTTACCTACTGTGACATATCTAGTATTTTGATTTATAAAGAAAATTATTGCAAGTAACAGAAATTATCGAAAATGCATCTGCATATAGAAAATACCCTTAACCTGCGTCACATGGTTTGCAATACAATTAATATTTTTAAAGATTTAATAAAACTGAATAGAACTAAGTACAACGGATACTATGTCCAAGCCAACCAATTGTAAATAAATGATTGACCTATGAATTATCTTATCCTCAGTGTCTGGTTGTTCCAGAAGAAATCAACAAGACCAAATAAAATCAAATTAATTAAAAGAAAGTTGAATACAACTAAAGCAAACTGAAGAAAATGTAAAAAATTTCTAAACCAAAAACTGAATCCAAACATATCCACACCAATTTGATCAACTTCACTTTAAATCTGTTTGATTTGATTTTGTTTTTTTCCTGAAGTATTAGTTTAAAAATAACTAACCATACACACCCTTAAATTCATTTTTCTAGAAACTGAAACCAAACATTTTAACTATGGTTAGACTGATAGTGCTTCTGCTTTTCAGGGTGAACTGTATAGTTTGTCTAAGTAATCTAGTATTGAAGTAGTAATAAAAAGATATTTTTGATGTAAAGAGTATTTAAGTCAATAGGTCAATGAAAGTTGAAACAATTTTGAATTTATTTCAGTTTATCACTTAATTGACATAAAGAGTATCAAGATTAAAACTTACATTACGAGGGTGCTTCTGGATAATATCAATAGCATCCTGGTTGTTAAAATGCTCCCAAAGCCCATCAGAGGCAAATACGATAAACTGATCATCAGGACTTAATTTCTGTACATGTATTGTCGGTTCTGCACTAAGAATCGGCTTCATAAATGGTTCCCTCAGTCGAAACTTTGCGTGCAAAGGCTCCCTGTTAAATTCTGTCCTCTTAAGGTACGCATCACCAATTGACCGGGATACCTGCTAGTCCAGTTCAGAAGAGGTAAGTGCCAATCTTTTATCTGTCACAACTCCGGTATAAATAGAAATGAAACAAAAAAAATCTCAACTGAGAAAGTCCATAGAAGGTTAAAGTTCTCATTTAGTTCAAATTAACTGGAGAAAGGGCCTGGGTCCAGTGCATGTGTTTTCAATGGGTACGAAACGGAAACATCTAAAATGTAACACCATAACAATGTTTTTACCTTTTACACCGTATAGATAATAAAGCAATCTGAAGGTTGTGATGAGTTTAATAATATCAGACCAAAATAATATTTTAATTTGTATATAATATAATATTGATAAATACAGTTAAAATATAATCAAAGGATGCCAAAGAAAGAATGGCATGAGTTTCTGGCTGCATTTCCTAGCAATGGCGTCCAATAGGCGGTCTAATCAAGAAGGAAAGAAGCATGTGCTCCAGTAATTGAATCATAATTGATAATTACCTGAATGATACCCTTAACGCGCCAAACATTATGCTTTAGAATGACAATTTGTGGATCATCGGGGTGCCGTGATTGCAGCTCCTGCCTAACAGACTCAATAGACGCATTGTGATCATTTGACAACTGTACAGCCAGAACCTCTCCAGTTGATTTGACAAGTTTCCCTATAACAGCACGCGAGTCTCCAAGGTTCGCAACATAGAGTGTCTCACCACAGACTACACCAACAAGGCAGCAGGAACCAACAGCAGCAATTTGAGGTTTCAGCGGCCACAACTTAGATACTAGAGATAAAAACCCCTCTTCTGTGGCTTGTATTGCCTTCCTTATCACATTCACAGACATCAATTGTTCCTCAGTTGAAAATCCTGAAAAACAATTATTAAAATATCAATAAACATATTCGAATGAGCTAGAAATTATGGTTCTTTGAACCAAAAACAAAGTTTATCAATAATGTCAGATTTTTACTGATTATTTTTATTATTACTCATGTTATATACTTACTCATGTTATATACTAGTAATTAGTAAAGTATGTTCATTCACCATGTCCTTAACCACTATGCAGACACCTCTATCCACAAAAAATTCACGAAAAAGTATTTTAATGCAGGAGCAAGCAAAACAAAGATTAATTGGGGCTTTTTTGCTTATTAAAAGGACACATGTAGGATGGATCATCTACCACATTGTAACGTATTTATTCTTGAATACAAGGAATGAGAATAAATGCTTGAGATCAAGCAAGAATTAAGAGAGGAAAAACTTGGGTCGAGAGAGAGAGAAATTGGGATTGAGTGACTTGGAAGAACTAACAGATAAGTGTCTCAAGAGATAAGAAACTTCATTCCATATGCTCCCTCAATTACACCCTTAAGGCTTTATATAAAGCATTTGCAATGCTAACTACAAAGACTAATCAATGTCTAATCAGGGCATAATAACTCTAAATATCTAATAAATACCTAATGGAATGCAAAACTGCAACATTCCCTGCACCTTAAAACACAACTTCCTAGTTGTTTATTAAAAAAAAAACGACAACCACTTTGTTTATGCGCTAAATGTTTCATGGTTAATTGGTTGAAAGGTCATCAAAGTAGAAACTACTTGTGTAGCACAATTCTTCGGCTTGTATTCAGCGAAATCAGGAAGAAGACATGTGGAGAGCATTGGGGCATCAAGAATGCGACAGCATGGAAGGCCTTAAAGAGGAGCTCGCCGACCTTGCGCAGGAGCTTGCCGACCTCGCATGGAGGTGGTACCCACCTTTTGGGGAACAATTCACAAACCGCGAGAGTCGCCCATTTGATGATTCGATGACATAGCCTGCCTTCCTTGACCTCGCATAACATTTGGTTCAGGAATTCTTAAACTCGCAGGTTAATGCGGCGGGGCCTCAACAACATTTCTCTTCCTCGTCTCTTGCTTACGTGGTTGCTCACGAATTAATAAACTTTCGATCATACTGTAGTCTGAATTGCAAGTGAACCAAGTTCTCGAGTTCAACATTTATGGTGCGGTGAGCATGGACTTGAACAAAAGGAAAATGGTAAATCCTCGAGGGCTCATAGCGATGACCCCAGTGCTGGGAGTGAGACCTCACAGATACATCGCAGAAGACCTCGCCATGCTAGGAAAGACCACACAGTCACCTCTCAAAATACTTCACCCTGACCAGAAGAGATCTCACAATCATCTCACAGAAGACCTTGCCCAATAACCTCATAGAGACCTCACTAAGTCCAGGAGATACCTTGCAGGAATCCCACAGAAGACCTCGCCCAACCAACTCGCGGTTTGCCCGGGTCAGGAGAAGTTACAACACCATATATTAATGAAAACAAGAGTCCATACAGCGAATAAAACTCACAAAGGGGTTTGCCGTAGGAGGGTAGATCCGGCGAGGGACGGTGATATGACGTCCGAAATCTGCAGTTTTGGGACTGGATCTGGCAGAGGGCTGGAGAGAGGAATATGTGGCTGTCCATATGAGTCTAGGCGGCTGAAAAGGAGGCAGATTTGGGCTGTTTTGGAGGGGCAGCAAGGTGGGATTTGGAGTAGAAGAACGGGGTGTTTTCTGGAGGGGATCTGAGCGGTATCTTGGAGTGGGCTGGAAGGTTTTGGAAGGGCAGCAAGGTGGGGTTTAGAGAAGGAGAGTTGGCGGGGTTTTTTGGTGCAGGATTGGGCGGTTTTGAGAGTGGAGGGGATCGGATTGCTGCCAGGATGAGGGAATAGGAGGGGGGATCAGATCTGTGATTAGTTGGGAGTGGAAACTGTAAGAGGATCGCCGGAATCCGGGAATAAGCTTCTCCAAATTCTGCAATAGCCTCCAAGCAGCCCGGCAGCCCCTACTCTTATTTATATTAAAACAACATTAGAGCATCCCTTACATAAACGACTATGATTGATTGTTAATGTGACGGACCCGACCACACTAAAAATACAATATAATATATGAAAATGTAAGTAAACGAAAATCCGGATGCATCCACGGAGTCGGATCGTCGATCAGGAAATGCTAAATATGGCAAGTAGCCAATCGTCCCCGAATGGGCGCAAAATTTATCCTCCGCCGCGGCTTGAAAGAATTCATCTCCTGATGAATGGAGATCGAAATCCTCTCAGTGCATGCTAGGAAAAATCGATGAGGGACATCAGAGGTCGTCCAAGTATCGTCGATCATAGGGCATCCTCTCCAATGGTACTCATGTGTCTGGCTGTCAGGTGCGGCTACGCATGCGTGGACCATGATATCAATAATGCTCTCAAGAATCCACTGATGTGCTGGAAGTCACGGTGCGATTGTTGGTGCATACGGTGAAGCTATAGATGACTGACAAAAGGCAGGTGGGGCTCAGGAGTGGAATGAATGCGGGATTGAGGAGGTGGAGGTGTATGTTCAAAAGGATGTAGAGGTGTAGGTTCAAAAGGATGGGGAGGTGTAGGCTCAAGAGGATCTCTATGAAACAGATCCACATGCTCGTGAGGCTCGTAGTATGACATTAGGTCCTCAACATTAAATATGGGATGGATACTCATGCTCGTGGGGATATCAAGATCATAGATATTTGCTCTGATCCTTCTTATGATTGTGTAGGAATCCATTTGCCTAACGCTCAAACTTTTAGCAGGCCCCCGAAGGAGCCTCACAACGTGGATTGTCACAATCACATGCACGCCTTCATGAAATACCTGCTCTTGCCAGTGAACATTTGCATGTGATTTATAAGATTTATTACCAGTATTGATCCTTCGTCGGACCGACTCATGTAACACATGCAAATGATGAACAAATGACTCAACAAACTCATGCAAATGATGAACAAATGACTCAACAAACTCATGCAAATAATGCAAATAAAACACAACAGACACGACATGATCCCCAGGGGAGAACCTGATAATGACCGGGATATCTCTAAAATGTGGTGGCCTATCAAGAGGTTCTTTTAGTGGAATGTAGAAATATTCGTCTGGTGGGCGACGAAGACCGAAGTGAGTTCTTGAGATATATGTAGTGAGTTGTGGAATCATGATATACCAAATATTTCCTAAGGATGTAAATCATCAGGAGGCTCACAGGGTGGTCGATAGAAAAATTTAGTGTGAATGACGTCATCACCCGAAGGAACGTCGTAGATGGTGACAAAAGAGCGCGATGCATGGGTGTGATGGGTACCTCTCAAATGATAAAGCATGTCAGGTGGCTCACCAGGAGGTTTTATACGATAATTCATCGCGTACGCGAGGACACAAACCATCCATAATAGAGTGAATGCCTTTTGGGAGGGGAAGCTAGTCAAATGAGCCTCTCAGGGACTTAATTCCGAGAAGGTCAACAATGTCAGGATGGCCCTCCAAGAGGAAAGCATCAATAACGGTAGTGTCAATGGGAACAAGTAGAACACCCACAAAAAAGTCAATGCTAGCCTCGTGACCCTCCCAAGGGAGTAGTGGCTCCAAGAAGTTCAACAATGAAGTCAATAATAGTGGGATGATCCTCCAATGAGAATCGCCGATAGAGGTAGTGTCCTCGTAAGCGGGTGAGGCAGTCACTATGAGGTCAACAATATGCTCTCGACTCACAGTAGTGATGTGACTCGAGACAATGACAGGTACAGAGTGGGAAGAGCCCCTACTCAAGTGTGGATCAATTGGTATAATGTCGAGAACCGGATCCCTAGCCAAAGGGGACACTAGGTATAAGTGAGGCGCGCAGGATGGATATACCATCACAGTGCACTGAGCCACTCGTCCTCACTCTCGTGATCTCACTAGTCATACTAATATCACTCTCCACCTGTATCATAAGGTCATGATCAGACTCAACTTCAAGATCACATGGGTACTGAGTCACATCAAAATGAGAAGTATGAAAATCAGGTGTCGGGTCTCTCATTTCAGTGGGAGCACTACTAGACACATCGGTGACTTGACCTAAATCTCTAGGCTTTCTCCTATTGATTGCTGCCCGGATGAGGGAATAGGAGGGGGGTCGAATCATTTTACAGTTGGCGGTTTTGAGAGGGGGGGGGGGGGGGGGGGGGGGTCGAATCATTTTACAAGTTTCCCTCCCAGTCAGTAAGCTCTTTCGAAGATCTCCGAAGAGAAGTTCTGTTGAGGTTCGTCACCTCAAGAAAGCGGACGAGTACCCTCAAGCCCTCTTCCAAATCAAGCAGGGGTTGAATGAAACTTTGGCCCACTTCGTGGACCAGTTTCAAGAAGAAATTCTCAGGATTCAAGGCGTGGATCCCGCTATGTATCAAGTGTCTCTCACTTGCGGCTTCAATAGGGGCTTTTCAAGTTTGAGGTGAGCAGGAAGACACCTAGATCCTACCAGGAGCAAATTGACATGGCAAATCATTTTATAGCGGGAGACAACCAACCCCGATCTCATCTCCTCAATCAACCAGCTGATCCGTGAGAAGCAAGGAGGAGCTTCTTCAGCCAAGCCTCCTGCTGACCATCAACGACCGTCAACGCATCACTACCAAGAGTTCTTCCAACTGCCAACGCAACGCGGGAGGAACTTCCGCCATGATCGCCCTCATGTTCCTCATCAGCAATTCCAGTAGATGAGGCCCCAACGACCTCGTTCCCCTCAAAGGAATAGGCATACTCCTCCTCGGCTAGCCCCCCATTCATACCAGCCATCATCTTCTCAATCTAGACCTCCACCACCACCATATACTGCCCAGGGTCAGTATGATGACTCGCAAGAGTCATATACTAACCTCATCTTCCCCATGGAGGAGGTCATTCAAATCCTTCAGAAGCAACCTGACTTCAGAAGGTCACCCCCTTTCAAGACCGACTAAAGAAACCGCAACCCTGAACTCTTCTGTGAGTTCCATAAGGAGAGGGGGCATCATATGCAGAACTGTCGGGCTCTCCGTAACCTTGTCGAGAAAATGATAAAATCCAGCATGCTGCAAGATTTGGTCGTTCGCAAGTCGGACGACAAGCCCACTTCTGACAAGGGCAAAGAGATTGTCGAAGTCCACCTCCCGGGCCAATGGGAATATGTTGAAGTGAAAGTCATTGGCTCCCTTGGGAGCGTCAATTGCGTTAACGAGTGCATTGAACTCAGCGACGAAGGCCAACTGGGCTAGATCAACTGCATTCACAGGGGGCTGATGTAGAGTCCTCCCGCAAGGCCATCATTGGAAGGGTCTTTCGCCATGAGGTTGCTGCAACCTCATCATCTGCTTTATGCAGGGAGAAAACATCTTTAGTAAAGACGATCTCCCAAAGACTGTTAATCCATTCAACGACACCGTCATTGTCAAAGCAGTCGTGGAGAACTACACGTTGTCAAGAATTCTGATGGACATTGGTAGCTCGGTCAACATTCCTTTCCAGCCTGCCTTCGAGGCTATGAAAACTGGGAAGACTCTCCAATCTAGCAATGGTTCTCTCTACATATTCTCTAGAGAGAGAAAGGAGATTGATAAAAGTGTCACTCTCTAAGTGACAATGTGTGGGGTAACTAAGTCTGCCACCTTTATAGTTGTAGATGTCACCAGTAGCTACAACGCTCTCTCCGGGCAACCTATTCTAAATGGGTATCAAGCAATAGTATCTACCTT
Source organism: Dactylorhiza incarnata (assembly GCA_033032865.1). Taxonomy (NCBI): domain Eukaryota; kingdom Viridiplantae; phylum Streptophyta; class Magnoliopsida; order Asparagales; family Orchidaceae; genus Dactylorhiza; species Dactylorhiza incarnata. The sequence goes on along the minus strand of JAWHQI010000444.1, from coordinate 304,041 downwards.
CAATCAAGCCATTAAGTTCTCCATGGAGGGGAAACAGTTCTGGGTCCGCAGTGACCCAAGGATCCCTAGACAGTGCTACGTTAACTCGGTTAACGTGATCGAGACCTCCCCTCCTACAGCTGAAGATGTGTCTGAAGTTCCTTTGCCTCATGTTGCTGAGGAGTGCAGTGAAGTGACGGAAGCTGGGTCTGTCGAGGAAGAGCCTAATGCTGAAGCAGAAAGGGATGGTGCTCACTTGGAACATACCCAGGTCATCCAAAGTATTCTTTTTGCTGGAGGAGATGGAGATCGAGTGCTCTCTATCAATGTTGAGTTGAAAGAAGAGGAGAAAACCGAGCTGATCACTTGTCTCCTCAAGAACCTCAACGTCTTCACTTGGTCGGCAGCCGATATGCCCGAGGTAGACCCTGATATCGCTTTCCATCGTCTCAACATCGACCCGTCCTTTAGGCTGATCAAGCAAAAAAAGAGAGTTGTGGCGACAACTCTCAAAGAGCCCATCCGGAAGGAGGTCTCCAAGTTGCTAAAAGCCAACTTCATCCAGGAAATTCAATATCCTGAGTGGATGTCAAACGTTATACAACAACAACAACAACAACAGAACCCGTATAGTCCCCAATCATTGGGGGTATGGGCGGGGAAAGATTGGAAACAGACCTAACCTTTGGCCCTATGCACAAAGTGGCTTCTCTCAAAGGAGAAAGACCGAACCTTTGACAATAAATGCACAAAGTGGCTGCTCACAGATTACCACTGAAATAGTGGCCCCCTATACTGTCACGTTTGCTGCGGAATCATGCCCTCAAATCAAAGCCAAAGACATCAGAGAGGGCAGACCAAAGAATCCATTTTGATTTATGTGCACATAACCATGAATCAAAGAATCCATTTTGATTTATGTGCACATAACCATGAAGGATTCATGGTTATGTGCACATAAATCAGAATGGATTCTTTGGTCTGCCCTCTCTGATGTCTTTGGCTTTGATTTGAGGGCATGATTCCGCAGCAAACGTGACAGTATAGGGGGCCACTATTTCAGTGGTAATCTGTGAGCAGCCACTTTGTGCATTTATTGTCAAAGGTTCGGTCTTTCTCCTTTGAGAGAAGCCACTTTGTGCATAGGGCCAAAGGTTAGGTCTGTTTCCAATCTTTCCCCGCCCATACCCCCAATGATTGGGGACTATACGGGTTCTGTTGTTGTTGTTGTTGTATAACGTTTGACATCCACTCAGGATATTGAATTTCCTGGATGAAGTTGGCTTTTAGCAACTTGGAGACCTCCTTCCGGATGTCAAACGTTATAATGGTTACAAAAGTCAACAATAAGTGGAGGATGTGGATAGACTTTACTAGACTAAATAAAACATGTGCTAAAGATTGATACCTCTTGCCTCGATAGATTCTTTAGTTGATTACGCGGTATGATGCTCTTGAGTCTTTCGTGAGTTTTCTAGATACATTTTCCAGTTATCATCAAATCAGAATGCACAAACTCAATGTCCCTCACACTTCGTTCATCACTAACGACGGGTGCTTCTGTTATCGGGCAATGCCTTTTGGGCTCAAGAATGCCAGAGCCAACGTCCCTCACACTTCGTTCATCACTAACGATACAGTTGTTTTTTCTTAAAAAAACTTATGATATTTAAGTTTTAGGAATTAAAAAAAACATAATTTTTTATTTATTTTGAATTAAGATCCGGAAAACTACTCTCTTTATTTTGCTCATTAGAAAACTATATATTTATATTTAAGTAAAAAATCAGTTATTTCAAGTATTTTAACAATGAATATTTTACTCTCATAAAAAAATTTAGTTTTAGTATTTTAAAAAGACAACAATAACAACACTCAAGCCTTTATCCCACCATAGTGGTGTCGGCTATATGGATCCTTTGTCGTCATTGCGCCCTATCTTTAATCATAGTCTCACAAATGCCTAAGTACATCATATCTTTCCTTATAGTTTCATTCCAAGTCTTTTTTGGTCTACCCCTCCCCCGTTTAACATATCAAGTGACTAAACTCTCACAACGCCTAACAGGTGTCTCTAAAGGTCTCCTGTGTACATGTCTGAACCATCTCAAATGAGCTTCTCACATCTTCTCTACAATTGGCGCCACTCCTGTCTTATCCTTGATACATTCATTCCTAATTTTATCCAGTTTCGTGTGACCAGATATCCACCTAAGCATTCTCATCTCCGCAACTCCCATTTTTGCTCATGTACACCATTCATTGTCCAACACTCAGAACCGTAGAGCATTGCTGGCCAAATTGCAGTACGGTAAAACTTGCCTTTAAGTTTTAATGGTACTTTACAATTACATAAGTTCCCAAACACGCCTCTCAACTTTAACCAACCAGCTTGGATTCTATGTATCACATCTTTATCTACACCTCCATCTTTTTTAATTATCGATCCCAGATATTTAAAGCACTCACTGCGGGAAATACCTTGGTCATCCAATTTAATGACGGAGTCATCCGACCTTCTTGCACTACTAAATTTAAGCTCTATATACTCCGTCTTTGTCCTGCTCAACCTAAAACCCTTCTTTTCTAAAGTGTCTCGCCAAGATTCAAGTTTCGCGTTTACACCCTCTCGCGTCTCATCGACCAAAACAATATCATCTGCAAATAATAAACACCAAGGTATTGCTTGTTGGATATGTCTGGTGAGCTCATCTAAGATAAGGGTAAAGAGATAAGGGCTTAAAGCTGACCCTTGATGTAAGCTAGCAACGATAGGGAATTCCTATGTTAATCCTCATCTAAAATATTTTACTCTTTTTAGTATTTTAAAAAGAGTAAAATATTTTGTGTAAGAAGCTTTCTTTTAGTTTTAAGGTTAAGCATTTCAAAAGAAAAAAAAAGAGAAATTAATATTTATTTTAAATGAAAAATCGCATAGAATTTAATGAAAAATAGCATAGAATTTAATGAAAAACATAGTTGGCTTTGATCAATGTCTTAAGAATTTAATGAAAAAGGGTCGAGATCGTCTATACCAACATAAAGCAAGAATAGAATAGGTTGTGTGATACGCCATCGAACAAAGAACGAGACATGCTTGCATTAAACGGGAAAAACGGATACAATCCGGAGCGAACTCCGGCCAAGATCTAGGAGGCTGGTTCCCTCTAAGACCCCTCTCTCAAATGAGAGCCAAAACCCTAATAACCAAAGATGAAGATAACACTCTCATACCTACTCCTCATATAGGGAGGAGGGGCTCACATGTCATAACATAAGGTTTAATTAATATTAATCAATTAATTAATACCAATTAATTACACAAAGTAATTATGGTGGTTTCCATATGCGCTCCCTTGACTCCTGCGATCTGGTGTACGTTGGCGGATGCATCATCGTAACAATAGGCCGCGCTTGAAAATTGACCTTGTCCCCAAGGTCAAGGCTAAAAAATTTGTCGGGGTCCTTCAAAATGTGAGCAGCGGGTATCGTCGAAAGGAATGACGGCGGGCTGTTTTTGTCCTCGAAAAAGGGGGTGAAGTGAGGTGCGGATAGAAGACGGGAGAGGAGTCCACGTGATGGGCAAAGGGAAAGAAAAGAATGGAAATATTGTCCGTTAGAGGGGGGTAGTTGGCGGTACGGGGAAGGGGAGACTTGAGTGGGGTGTACCATAGGGCCTTAAAGGCTGACACGGGAAGGCGGGGAGCTCGATAGGGGAACAGGAGGGTGACGGTTTGGAGGCATGCCGGGCGTAGGCCACGAGGGGGCGGGGCGGCGGCTCTCGCGTGGTCTGCGATCGCGGGAAGGAGAGGGCGCGACTGGTTTTGACGGGTGTCGGCGTACGCAGGGGGAGGTGCGACGACGCTGGAGGTGCGGGTGGGAGGGGGTGCGGGCTTCTGCGTCTGCAACCGGAAACGGTGCTGGAGGTGCGGCTGTTGCGACGGCTGTTGCGACGGCTGCCGGACTCACCGCGGGATGGATCGGGCGGCCGACGACACACGAGGGTGCCTCAACAACGCTAGAGGTGCAGCCCTCTGCTTTTGTAGCCGGAAGCAGTGTTGGAGGTGTGGTTGTTGTTGGAAGCGATGCGAAAACGGCGCTGGAGGTGCGGGCTTCTGCGGCTACTGCTGGGATCGGGGCGATTATGGCGCTGGTGGTGCGGGTCTCGGCTGCAGCTGTCAGAATCGGTGCTGGAGGAATCCGAGTGTGGTCCTCAAGTCGATCGAGCTTATCGTGGAGGTGCTGCACCATGGCGAGAATGTTGGCGAGCATCCCTGGTTGCCGATCGAGCTTGGCACAGATGGAGATGGCGGTGAGGCGGGTGTTCACCGTGGCTTGATCCCCGACGGCTTGGAACGAGCGGAAGGGGGCAGCAGGTCGGACCATTGATATGCCATCGAACAAAGGACGAGACATGCTTGCATTAAACGGGAAAAACAGATACAATCCGGAGCGAACTCCGGCCAAGATCTAGGAGGCTGGTTCCCCCTAAGACCCCTCTCAAATGAGAGCCAAAACCCTAATAACCAAAGATGAAGATAACACTCCAATACCTCCTTATATAGGGCAGAGGGGGCTCACATGTCATAACATAAAGTTTAATTAATATTAATTAATTAAGATAAATTAATTAATTAATACCAATTAATTACACAAAGTAATTAGGGTGGTTTCCATATGCGCTCCCTTGACTCCTGCAAGCTGGTGTGCGTTGGCGGATGCATCATCGTACCATTGTGCGCCTCAGTAAACAACCTTGAAGCAACAATACACAGATATTACATTTTACCTGACTGCCACCTGACCCAATATTATTGTAAAGTGGAACCCAAACTTAAGTCTACTTATAGACCTCTTTTTAGTCTCACTCTTGACCCCACATGTATGGTCATAGATTCATCTTGTCCTACCACCCCACGAACACCTTGGCCCCACCTATCTCTGTCATAGCACTACCTTCAATCATGGAGCTTCTTCGTAAGCCTCAACTCCAGGAAGATCTTATTTCTCCTTGTCCCACCATCCCTACTGATATTGTAACACCACTCGTCTCCATAGCAACAAATCCTTTAGCCACCGAGTTTCTTCATGAGCCCTTGCTCCAGGAAGAACCTGATAGTGACATCACTCATCTTAGATGAAATATTTGATCTTCGCATCTCCTCATCCTCTTAGGTTATTGTTGTTACCTACCTCCGAGCCTAGGGATATTATATAAGATGAATGATGATCACTTGCCCTTGAAAATAGAGTCATCACAATATATTGATTTTGCATTTGGTGATCGCATTCTTATTACATCCCAATATTAGACGTGTTTGATGAATAATATTGTCAATTAATCAACATGTTTAGGAAAATTCAGATTACGAAGATATTAACAATCCCTAAAATTTTCACTCATAGGGACGCGTTATAAGGGATTTCATTGGAAAATTTTAAATGGTAGATTGGGATCATTTTTAAATTTTGCAACGTCGGTCAGACTTTAGCAGGTGATATCATGACAATAGTTGCTTTTGGTTTAGTAGACACTCGTTGATGACTAGCAGGAGAGCGTTTGATGTGATGTGATTTAATTATTCCAAAGGTCGAGCCTACTTGCCTCCTACCTTATTTCTTCGATCCCCACTCTCTATCAATTTGTGATACTCGTATCTTTGATGCTCTGAGTTTTACTGATCATTTAAAACTTTAGTATAAAATTATGACTAACAGTTTGCGAGCATCGTCGGAAAACGATAATTCCATGGTTGATTTTATCACCAGGAGTTATATTTTTCTGAAGAAGATTGGTTTTCTGCCTCTTTGAGGGAAGAGAGTTTTCCTATAGGTCATGAGCAGCAACGAAGGATTCGCTCGTTATCTCACTATCTCCCACAACCCAGAGTTTGCTCAGATCTTCGTTATTCAGCGGCATGGTAGTAGCGGAGCGGTTCTAGATCGACATTTTCATGTTCTAGTAGTAGGTCACATCACAGTCTCGACGGGGTCGAGCTCTTTTAACCCTGATGCAACTTGCATCGCATCATCGCATTTTTATTTTTATTTATTTGCATATGTATCAGGAATGTTTTTGTGCACGTTTATCTCTTGTAGCAAAAGGTGAGTCATCATCCTCTAGGGCTTCGAAATCGGCTTCGAAATCCATAAGGGTAATTGTCGGGCCTTTCTCGTCAATGAGATGCGAAGCTCCTTCAGAGAACAGTCATAAGTCAGGGAGTAGGGTTACTTACAACAGAAACATAGGCCCCTAGTGTGAAGATCGTGGTACTCTTGGTTGGTCATCTGGGGGTCGTTCAGCTGCTTGGGCGATCGGGGAGGTGGTCCGAGATGCGGGGGAGCCGCGGTGTGCACCTAGGGTGCTGGCCAGAAGGGTGTTAAAGGATAGGCAATCAGTTTGGGTGTAGAACTCCCCAGTGGTTGGCCGGTATCGACGAGAGTGACATTGAAGTCTGCTTCAACGAAGAGGGCGATATCCATGGCATCAATAATCGTCCAGGGGTGGTGGGTGCGAAGGAGGGACCGGATGTGATGAAGGATCCCCTGCATGAAGAAACCTAAGTAATGATCTGGCGGTAGGCCAGAAACGTGCGTTGCCAAGGCAATGAACACGTCGATGTAGTCGTCAAGGAGGCCTGAATGGCGTACACCACATAAATGTTCTACTGCTGTCCTGGAATAACGAACATCGTAGCGGAGGATGAGATCTTGTTAGAGATCTGCCCAAGAGAACAAAGGGATGTTATATCGAAGCCAGCGGACCCAATGGATGGTAGATCTCCATGCCCATGAGATTTATAGCAACCTTTTGGCACACAAGAGACAGATAAATGCCGAAGAATTGTTCCGCACGGGCAATCAACCTCACGAAGTCAGTGTCGTTGAAGGGGGGAACGTCGAATAAACGATGAGCTGGAAGGAAGCCCGCCGGTGACGGAACAGGATCTCGTGGAAGGTCTAGATGCACCCTGAGTAGCGAAGGGGACGCCTCCAGAGGAACTTGCTCGGCCAACGAGGAGGGCATCAAACTTCGCATCCAGTCGCTGCATCAGGTCTCAGAGGGAAGCAATAGAGGCCTTGTGAGCATCGAGGCGGCGGGAGATGGCTAGATCGGTGGGGGGCTGAGCCGCGGGAGCATCCGAAGGTCACATTGAGCGAAGGCGGGGCATTTGAATGTTGGACCAGATTTTCTCTTCCCGTAAATTGGGAGAGGTGTGGTTCTCTGAAACCTACTAGGACAGGTTCCCAGCGGATCACATCAAAAAAAAGAGGATTTCTCCTCTTCATAAGAGTAAGCAACTTCTTCAAAGTCCAGTGCTCGTGAGGGCCCAAGAGTCGCAACCATCCAATAGAACTCGCGTCTCATCCTAGCGAGGACTTCATGCTCCTTGTATGAAAGTCTAGGCGCGGTCTATACGGGCAGTATCCGAGTATCAAGAGTGGTCTCCACATAATCATGATAAGTTGTTCACCAACCACCAAAATCTAATATCGCATGTTTGTTCTGTTGGGCAAAAAGTGCTCAAACCCCACTCACAAGCACTAGAAAAGGATAAAGGGTACTGTTGGTGGAAGAATACTTTAGGAGGTAAGTAAAGAGGCAAGAACAGTAAGGACAAGCTTCGCACAACGCAAACATTTAGTCGTGCGTGATTGTATTGATTAAAAGTTGGGTTACAACAAGTTGCATTCAGTTGAAGTGCCCTTGTCTATGTTACGCCCCTGAGAGTACTAGATCGGGGCTTGTGAGCACTATTTTGAGAGATGCAAAAGTTAGGCGATTTTTGGGTCTGACTTGGGCATCTCATCACAGTACTGTTCACCTTTATTTATACTACTCGGGGGCCTTCCAGACGAGCAATTACAAAGAAAAAAGACTGACAAGCCACAAAAGACGACCAAGCAAAGAAAATAAGCCGAGTAAATACAAAATAGGGAGAAAACATTTGGAGCATTGGACAACAGAGCCCGCAAGAATCGAAGAGGTCCTACGAGATCGGCAGTGCACCTGCGAGCACTTTTGACGGCCCAAGGGTTTCGCAAGACCCTGTAGAGTGTCAGCGAGCACTTGTCAGCTCCTTAGGCTTGGATGATATCTCTAGGCAAATAGAAGTCGTAACCTTGGGTAGACAAGTAGGTTATAATGTCATGTGCACCAATCCTGCGACAGTCTCTTGCAATAGATCCCGCGCAATGGGACTTCACATCTTTTAACAGGATCTTGCCCTTAAATATCTTTAGACAACTGATATGGAGGATCTCGCTAAAACCGGGTGCGTGGGACAAATCTATAGGTGACGGACGCGTGATGCACCAATCCAATATGAAAAGCAAGTAAGCACATGATGAATGCAATGGACCTACGACCCTAGAATGACGTGAAAATATGCACGCAATTCAAAAAATAAAGTACCCGCTAACTACGACCCTAATGCGATGCAAATGAGTCAGTCAAGCATGATTGCTTCCGACAGATAAATTAATTAAATAGCGAGCTTTAAAATTTCAAGCAAATGTCACAGTTGATAACAAATAGTTCAAGTCAAACAAGTAGATAACAATGACATGAAATTGAGATTGCACTGAAATTAAGTACGAGACGAATAGGTATTACAAATCTACCGAAAAAGAAACAATCACATTAAATTGAGTAAAATAGTACTTGAAATAACATGATATATTCGTCCAAGTGTAAAGCAATGAAAGTAAATGTGGATTCACAGAATAAAGGAATAGTCGATGCAGGAGCAGAACTCCAATCGCCTACAGGGTGGCAGATGCGACTTGGCAAAGTAGTGGTGGCTGTTTGGAAGTTAATGGAGAGAGGTGGTTGTTTTACACTGGGAGATTGGAGAGGATAGGTTGTTACTTGTTGGGTGAGACCAAGGGGTGCTGGGAGCTTGCAGCAGCAGGGAAGGGGGCTAGTTAGAGGTAGCAGTGGCAGGTAAGGGACTGGGAGGTAGTGGTATGCAATGGGGAAGGTGGGAGGTGGCAGTTTGCAATGGGGATGAGCCGGGAGGTGGCGGTTTGTAGTGGGGATGAGACAGGGGGCGGCAACTTGCAACATGGATGAGCCAGGGGGTGGTAACTTGCAATGGGGATGAGCCGGAAGGTAGCAGTTTACAGCGGGGAGGGGACGGAAGGCGGAGGTGAGGGAGGCAGTTGGTTTAGGAAGGGCAAGAGGTGGTTGTATGTGGGGTTTAGGGGAGGCTGAGGGCTAAGAAGTGGTGTACGATGTCTGGAAGGGAAAGAGGGCGGCAACGGGCTTGAAGAGGGCGTAAATAGCTGGGGGAGGAGAGGGCGGCAGAGGGATTAGGGAGAACTAGCGGCGGCGGCGAGGAAGTCCCATGGAGTCGGCACCACAAGGGGGGCTAGGGAACGCACGGAGTCGGACTGTGCACGCGCTTGTCGTGACCGAAGGGGAGAAATGTTTCTCTTCCCAAAAACTTTCAGCCCTGCTTGTAACATGATAGAGACACATAAGAGGAGATTTAAGTTAGGTGCGTCTAACGGTCATGATCGTCTGATTCACTGAAAATCAGTGAATTAGATGCCCAAGTGCACCTAGGCGCGCCTCAGGCACCTCGCCCGCCTCTGACTGGCAAAGGCGGGGGGTTGTGCGCCTAGCGCCTGAGGCGCACCTTTAATAACACAGGCTAGTTCATTGACTTTGCGAAGGAGATGGTACAAGATAAACCATGTTTGTTGATTAGTTGAATATCCTCATAGAAACTCATTGTTTCAAAAACATAATTGTTTTTTTTATTTCTTTGATCGAAAAAGTAGTTGTTGCTTTCAATATTCTTGTAAGCACAACATACGGTCTGTTTGGCACGGCAGTGGTGGTTATAAACTGTCGTACGTGAACGCCTAACCTCTCCTAAGGACCTCTATCCACTTTTATGTTCAAAATTAAGTTCTTTTCTTGGTACGTGGCCAACACTGTTGGCATGCCAAATGCATATTTTATGACAGTATTGTTTTTTTCCAAACTCACCGGAGAAAAAAGCCCGCACCAAACGGACTCATAGACTGCTTCTTAAATCTGAAACCAAAATTGATGAACAGCTTGCACCATTTTGCTGTTGAAAACCAAGAATGTAGTCAAATAGCTGAAACATAAAAATTGTACACAAAATTGCAGCGCTTAGTAGCTACAGATTTTCGTTGGGATGCGGATTACATGCAAGAACCTCAACCATCGTCGGAGAAGACGTTCTTGAGCCATCAAGCATCTTCAAAATTGGCGAAGATGGGGAATTTAGCTGAAATTCTCGATTCGTAGTTGTTCTCGGTGTTTCTTGAAAGTGAAACAAGTAATTAATAGCTCATTGCACCAGAAGATTTTCTTTGAATGCCCACAAACATCATGGAATCATCGCAGCTTCTGGAATTTGTGGCTGTTATGGAAAACAGTAAAATGGATGCATGATATTAAGAATTTTCTTGCATCGGTAATGAGAATTTTAGGCCAGATTAAACAAATTTCTTGGTTGATGACAGATTGTTAATGTAAAAATGAGTTCAAAACAAGAGCACGAGATTGCCGTACCTATTTTTGGATACATGGGAAGAGACCAAATGTTTCAAATCAAGCAAGAGAGAAAGAAACTTGGTTGGGAGAAAGGAATTGGGGTGAGAGACTTTGAAGAATTAAGAGACAAGAGAGGAAAGAGACAAGAGAGAAGAAACTTCATTCCATATACTCCCTCAACTGCACTATTAAAGCTCTGTAGATCGCATTAACAATGCAAATTACAAAGTCTAACAAATGTCTAATCATTATTGCTCCATAAGCATAAATATCTAATAAACCGCTAATAGGATACAAAACTGTAACACAAGTATAAATATATCGTTTTATTAGCACCACAATAACAGAAAAATGATACAATTTAGAAATCATTTGGACCCAAGCCAGTTAAAAGAGCAAGTGAGAAAGATATTTGGAAAATCACTTACTTTTGATATGTTGGAAGAGGTGATCTGCAATGTATCTAGCCGTCTATGGGCCGCCATGGCCATCATAAATTCCAACAAATGTCAAATTTATATTTGCACACCAAAAATGTTAAATTTCTACTACTACCCGGACCTAAATACCCTTGAAAATTCGGCTAGGGGATGCGAAGTGCCAGAAATCTGAAATTGGGGATGCAAAGTGCCAAAAACCCGTATTTCGGGGATGCAAAGTGCCAAAAAGCCCATAAATATCTAATAAACCGCTAATAGGATACAAAACCGTAGCAAATGTATAAATATATCGTTCAATTAGCACCGCGATAACAGAAGAATGATACAATTTAGAAATCACTTGCCAGTTAAAAGAGCAAGTGAGAAAGCTAATTGGAAAATCACTCACTTTTGATATGTTGGAAGAGGTGATCTGCAATGTATCTAGCGGTGTCTGGGCCGCCATGACCATCATAAATCCCAACAAATGTCCCAAAAGGACCGGAATCAAGAAAACTCAGTGAGCCAGTCTCAATCTGGCTCTGGTCCTCGAGCTGACTGTTGGCCTGAACCACAGCCATGGAGAAATCTCCATTCACATGCTGCCCACAATCCTTGTACCAGAGGAGCCCATCTTGTTGCCCAAAGGCATCACAGTCTGAGGTAGAATATTCATTCGGCCGCCAGCAAGCACTGAAGAAGTTCATCAACAAAGATAGCATCCCTCATCTCAGCCGGAAGTGGGTCCTAGGCTTCCTTAAAGAAAATGAATCCTTAAAAGCTGCAACTACCCAGTCTGCAATCAGAAACGTACAAGAGAACTGAACATTAAATACAGGAATTAATTAGAGAAAGGCCTGATTTTGTTGGTGAAAGAGAAAATCAGAATATACAACAGTAGTGTGAAGTTTAAAAACTGAAGAAGTAGGACAGTTGAAATCTACTTTTCAAGCAATTTCTTCGCATTCTGCTTCTTCCAACTCGTCTGGGTCAGCAGCTGAATATACTAGAATATGTTAACGTCCAAATCCAGACATCAACATCATTTCCAATACCTTCTTTTTTCTTAATTCCAAAGCTTCGAGCTACTCCACACAAATTCGGCAAATAGCCCCTCGGATTCTAAATCAGTTTAGACGAAGAAGACAAATCCCTTTCCAGAAATGAAGATGTACAGAAGTAGATAAATCGCCTCTAATTAAAGAAGAACATGAAACAAAAGGAGTCCTCACTCCATTCATGGAATCCGGCGAGAACCAGAACCTCGGATCTTGAGATCCGTGGGAGAAAGTGAGAGATGATGAAAGCTTACACTGATATCGACGGCCAGGGGTTATCACGAGGAAGAAACGTGCGCTAAGCACCGATCTGCTAAGCTAGGGTTTTTAGGGCGGGGGCCTCTCCATTTTCCCTATTCCCTCTCGTCGTCTTCATCAAACTTACATCACAGTATCAGAAACGAAAGCCGCCATTAAATACCTATGCTGAAGTGTTGAGAGCCAGCAAGGCGGCGGGTCAGCCATGGGCTCCGCCTCGGTGAAGCAGTCCACGGAGTCTGCTGAGCGATAGCTGGCAAGCGCTGGCCATAAAATATAGGGAGTTGTTAAAGGCAAACCAGAAATGGCTATTGGCAAACCAATTTCTATGAGTTATTACGCGGCTTTTGAAAATACGTTTTGTACATGCATTTTTAGAAAAAGTTTTCAACACGAAAATTGTAGATCTCGTCGAGATCTACAACATTTGTGTTGAACACTTTTCCTAAAAATGCAAGTACAAGACATATTTTCTTGTTATTTTCAAAAATTCACTATATTAATGATCGGGGTGATTTTATGGCCTTGTGCGTGCATTTTTAAGGAAAAGTGTTCAACACGAAAATTGTAGATCTCGTCGAGATCTACAATTTTCGTGTTGAACACTTTTCCTAAAATGCATGTACAAAGCTTATTTTCAAAAAACCGCGTAATAACTCATAAAAATTGGTTTGTCGATAGCCAATTCTAGTTTGTCTTTAACAATGCCCAAAATATATTAGGGTCCATTTACTTCAAGTAAATGGAGGGTGCAAACGAGTCGAGCTCGAACTCGCGAGTTTGGCAAAATATTCAAACTCGAACTCGAGCTAATCATTTCGAACTTGAGCTCGACGAGCTCATTTTATCCTGGCTCGAGCTTGAGCTCAATGCCTACTAATCGAGCTCGAGTTTCGAGCTCGTGAGCACAAGTCGAGCTCGAACTGCTCACGAGTTTTTTAGCCTATGAACATTATTTTCGTTATATTTTTAATTTTTTTTAAATGTATAAATAAAAAACTTGTGAGCCGGCTCGCGAGCTCATGAACAATAGTATCTGAACTCGAACTCGACTCGTAATCGAGCTCGTCGAGCTCGAGCTCAAGCTCCACAGGCTCGAGCTTGAGTTGAGCTTTTTTCGAGCCGGCTCTACTCAATTTGCACCTTTATTTGCTTCTATGGGTTTTTGACGGAGGAAATTGAATTTGGTTTAAAATTAATTATTTACGAGTTTTGGAATAGTTATTTTTAGAAGTAAATTATATTTAAATTTGAAAATGAATATTCATAAATATTTTATTAGGGTAAATTGCATAATGCACCCTCGAAATATAGAATTTGGCAAAATGCACCACAAATTGTTAAGTTTGGCAAAATGCACCCTCAATTAGAAAAAAACTGGCACTTTGCACCCTGATGGGTGGTGGTGGGGTGCATTTTGCTGAGACTTTCTATTTGAGATACATTTTGCCAAATTTAATAATTTTAGATACATTTTACCAAAACTCTGCAATTTAAGAGTACGTCGTGTCAATTACCTGTTATTTTATTAACAAATCATAGAAAAAAAAAGACGATTATTATTCGCACTACAATTTTGACTATCCACACTCTTATTATATGAGTTATTACGCGTCTTTTGAAAATACTTCTTGTACATGCATTTTTAGGAAAAGTGATCAACACGAAATTTGTAGATCTCATCAAGATCTACAACTTTCGTGCTGAACACTTTTCCTAAACAAACACTCACAAGACGTATTGCCGCCCTGATTAAAACATGTGCTTAACTATAGCGAATTTTTGGAAATACGCCTTGTCCATGCATTTTTAGGAAAAGTGTTCAACACGAAAGTTGTAGATCTCAACTAGTTCTACAACTTTCGTGTTGAACACTTTTCCTAAAAAAAATATGTACAAGGCCGTATTTCCAAAAGGCGCGTAATAAATTCACCGAGAGCAATATTCTATCCATGTAACCATCCTTCCATTATCAGGCCGACACATTTCATTTATGTCTTCTAATAAATTTTAACAATCATGAGCTTGAATAAATGAGTCTTATTAGAAGTCACGCAATTGTTGTTATAGAGACTTATGTGATTTATCCTTTCATTTATGTCTTCCATATTATGTTGTGGTTCATGCAATTGTTGTGATGGAGACTTATGTGTTGTGTCACTTATGTTATGTGATGTTGCTGGTATTTACCATTTTGGTGTGATGTGAGCATTGGATGTGATGATGTGATTTGGCCTTAGAGGGCAAGCGTCATGCGGTAGGGGTTGTCATATATGCCTTCACTACCATAGGGTAGTTGCCTTGGGCATAAGATTTCTCTTAGCCATGTCCATTTTCAAACGAGTGTGCGCGTGCGCGTGCGCGTGTGTGTGGGTGGATGTGGGTGTGGGGGGTCAATTGACACGAGCTGACAACGATCTGATTCATTTCTGGAAGTACCAGCAACATGCAATAGGCTTATCAGTATGCTCTATCGGTTATGGGACAAACTAGTTTATCGAAAGCTAGTGAGCCCATGTGCGATTCATCCACAACAACATAAGATCTATACCCAAAAACACGAACAATTTTTTTTTCCTTTAAGTCACATTAGTAACAACTTCCATTATTACCTGTAGATTCCTGAGAATGGCCGACGACGCCCTAACCCTTCCCTTGCGAGAGAAACATATTTTCCTCCTCCACCCCCTCAACAACCAGTGCCACCTCCTCCGCAGTCGGTACCATATCAACAGGTGGAAATAGGACAGACTATGACTACCATTTTGGGGACCTTTCGAGCCAACCGTGCTCCACCGACGGCACCAATGAGGGATTGGTTAAGTTCTTTCCACGGTCTTTCCCCACCATCTTATAAGGGGAAGGAGTCCGACATTGAGACTGGGGATTGGATGGAGACGATTTTAGAGCTGCTGAGCGGTCTGCAAGCCCCAGCGAACATGACAATCACCTTCGCTATCACAGTATTTGAAGGATATGCCCGATAGTGGCGTCGGTCCGCTGTCACTACTACCTTTGTTGATCGGGCTCTGACTAACATTGTATGGGAGGAATTTTCTGAAGGCTTTTTGGAGCACTTTGTCCCGGCCATAGAACGAGATGGTTTACATGGAGTTTTCTACACATCAAACAAGAGGACATGACAGTTCTTGAGTACTAGAGGGAGTTCACTCTCCTAGCTCGCTTCGCAGGAAATTATGCATTAGAAGACCGCGGCCGAGCGAAGCGTTTCTTTCGAGGACTCTGAGACTCCATCAGACAGCCTATTTCGTGGCAGCTCATATGAGCTTCGCCGAGATAGTCAAAGCAGCGAAGAAGATAGAAGCGGACAAGATGGAGGTTCAGACTTCAATAATCTCTTCTTGGTATTCAGAGAAAAAAAATGGAGAGAAGTTAATTACTTTTCACAGATTTTATTTTTGCAATTCTCAGCTGCACAAATCACAGATTTTATTTTTGCAATTCTCAACTGCACAAATCACACATTTTATTTTTGCAATTCTCAGTTCCACAAATCACAGATTTTATTTTTGCAATTCTCAGCTGCACAAATCACATTTTTTTATTTTTGCAATTCTCAGCTGCTCAAATAACAGATTTTATTTTTGCAATTCTCAACTGCACAAATCACAGATTTTACTTTGCAATTCTCAGCTGCACAAATCACACATTTTATTTTTGCAATTCTCAGCTGCACAAATCACACATTCTCACATTTTTTAGCAGCTTATTGGCCTAATCAGTAAATATGAGCCTCAATGCAGGTATGAGAGACAAGCAAGTACACAATAATAAATTACATAAATTTTTTTATAAGGAATTAAATTAAAAAAACAATAATTCTGAAATTAAATTGAATTAATTTCATAATTATTATTTTGTGTGAAAATCAAAGGGCAAATCAATTAAACCCACATTAAAACAACTCTTCCTATTTAAAACCTTCCCACTCTATCGAAACAGCGGGCTGGAAGGAATTTTGAACAAAACGCGTATACACTCTGTTTGACAATCCCAGACAGAACTAGTGTCGTAGCCGACGACTCACAATCCCGTCGATCTCCAGCGCCCTTCTGACCTCGCCGCCGTCGGAGTACTGGACGAGGGTCGACAACCTAATCAAGACAATCTCCAAACAAGGTATTACATGTCACTCATTTTATGTTATTTACTTGTATGCAAGAAAATTAACTAATCAAAAGACCGAGCTCGTTATTTGTCGCTTGGCCTCATTGTCATTAATTTTTCGCTGCAGCCTCGTGTGAGAATAGACAAAAGCTCGTGTTGTTTTGTTAAGCGCATAAAGTTGTCCAAAGCCTTGTAATTAAATAGGTAAGTTTGTTTTAAAGCAACAAATAAATGAAAAAATGGGCACTTATTTGGAAAATGAGCAAAGTTGTTCAATCTACTGATTAAGAAACTAAAATTACAAGGTGGACAAACATAAGAAGAGAATGCCTTTATTTCCTTTACTGGGTGAATGCTAGAAATCCAGCCTGTGAAACATGTAAATTAAGAGTAATCTCAATTACAAATTGGCAATAATAGCATGTGCGAAGAAAAACAGAAATACGCTCGCACGAATCAATAACAACAACACTCAAGCCTTTATCCCACCATAGTGGGGTTGCACGAATCAATACAACAACAACAACAGAACCCATATAGTCCCCAATCATTGGGGGTATGGGCGGGGGAAGATTGGAAACAGACCTAACCTTTGGCACTATGCACAAAGTGGCTTCTCTCAGAGGAGAAAGACCTAACCTTTGACAATAAATGCACAAAGTGGCTGCTCACAGAGTACCACTGAAATAGTGGCCCCCTATACCATCGCGTTTGCTGCGGAATCATGCCCTCAAATCAAAGCCAAAGACATCAGAGAGGGCAGACCCAAGAATCCATTTTGATTTATGTGCACATAACCATGCTTCCTTCATTCAGCATCCAGAGCGTGTGCACATAATCCATTTTGATTTATGTTGCACGAATCAATAAATAAGAAAAAACCTAGGTTCGTTCCGGCTAACAAAGGAATGGTATATAAGCGTGGCATTAATGTTGGGGCAATGTGGGCTCGCTAAGACAACAAACTCAAAATCAAATTGGATCGACTTCAAGATGCACTTTGTTACAGTCGCGCATGCCGACGACACACCGGGGGAGAATCTACTCTGGAGGAAGGCGACCGCGCCGCTAGCCCACCTGGATTGGAAGAGTATGCGGGAACCATCTTCATTTAAATATTTATGTTTGAATGTTATTTCTGGTTTTGCTATGCGCACCCTACTGTTATAAAGGGTGTTGTATGTCTCATTAGGTTTTTCATGCTTGGATGAATGTGTTTTAGGGTTGCTCCCTAAGTTCTCCTCTTTTCTTGATCCTTTCTTCTCCCTCACCACCGCCGGCCCTCCCTTTGCTGGATTCTTCTATTGGAGTTGGTATTACACTTCGTGATTTTATATGTTTTAAATGACGTGAAAAATTTGAAAATTTGATCACACAATCTCGACTCAAAAATACTCTAACGAAGATCACACACTTCCAATAGTTTTTTTTAATAAGGTGTAATGGATTTGTATATGGGAATAATTATTAAAACTTCTCCTGGAAGTAAGCATAATTACAGGTTGCACCCCTCTTACTTTTGAAAGGAAATTTATAAAAATAATGCAAGAAATAACAAAAATATCTAATATATCCCCTCATTGCATCATCCTGGTCCCAAAGTTTGCACATTCATATTTAGAATGTTTAAATGTTCAAAGGTGTTTGATTCCCAATTTGATTTCTCCCGTGCAAATTTTGATAATCTCTTCTTCGATCTCACAGTGAGTGCTTTAAATATCTGGGATCGATAATTCAAAAAGAAGGAGGTGTAGATAAAGATGTGATACATAGAATCCAAGCAGGTTGGTTGAAGTGGAGAGGCGCGTCTGGGATCTTATGTGATCGTAAAGTACCATTAAAACTTAAAGGCAAGTTTTACCGTACTGCAATTAGGTCAGCAATGCTCTACGGTTCTGAGTGTTGGGCAGTGAATGGTGTACATGAGCAAAAAATGTGAGTTGTGGAGATGAGAATGCTTAGGTGGATGTGTGGTCACACGAGACTGGATAAAATTAGGAATGAAAGTATCAGGGATAATACAGGAGTGGCGCCAATTGTAGAGAAGATGCGAGAAGCTCGTTTAAGATGGTTCGAACATGTACATAGGAGACCATTAGAGACACTTGTTAGGCGTTGTGAGAGTTTAGTCACTAGACATGTTAAACGGGGGAGGGGTGGACCAAAAAAGACTTGGAATGAAACTATAAGGAAAGATATAAGCATACCTATTCTTCTTTAGTGAGTAGAGGCAACTTTGTCCCAGTCTCCAATCTTCTTCACAACTTGAAATGAACCATATCAGATTGATTTACTTTCATGCATTCTTCCTTGGGGCGGTCCTTATGTATGTAATTGCATAGCTCCATCTCTTGGAAGCTAACTTTGTTTTTTTATACTTCTGTTGATTTTTCTACAGTTACTGCTCCAATAACATCTTGGGTGTAATGTCATCGTTCATTCTTCATGCATCAACACAACCAGAGGGAAATCTAACAGGTACCTCCCTGATATTCTTCTTTAGTGAGAAGAAAGTCTACTCCTGCTTCGATATAAGCATACCTATAATTGTGCTCACGGTAAGATGACTCGAGAGTGTCGTCTCTTTCTGCAAAATAGAAGTGAGTAGAGGCAAGCATCTTTGGTAACAACAAGTCAGGCAAGAGCACTCCATAGTCTTTCAAAACGTGGGGCCTACGTCACATCAGCTGACAAGAGTATTGTTGAAACCGACAACCGGTCTCTTGAGTTCGGACCCACTGGGGGGTGTAGCCCGCACCTACTTATTGTAGAAGAATGAAAAGGCTTAGGTCTCCCAAGTGGAGTCCTAACATATATATAAAATATCTCAAAGAGATGGATAATTACAATTAAGCCCCACAGCAATACACACGATATATGCAGACCATAAATATACAAATACACAGATAATAATAACTCCAATACTCTCCCTCAAGCCGGAGCAAAGATGTCAATCATGCCCAGCTTGGAAATGGTAAAATCTGATCGAGTCGGACCAACAGCTTTAGTGAAGGCGTCAGCAAGATGGTCGGTAGAGGATGCGTAATTTGAAAGAATAGTCCTGGTACGAACGTGATCACACAGAAAATGAACATCCATCTCGATATGCTTGGTGAGCTCATGTAGCGCCGAGTCCTGAGTAAGAAGGAGAGCTGATTTATTATCACAACAGAGGGTTGAGCCAGTAGTGAGGGATAGGCCGAGTTCAGTCAGCAGCGATCGGAGCCAAACCAACTCAGTAACGTCGTGGGCCATAGCTCGGTACTCTGATTCAACTGACGAGCGAGATACAATAGGTTGTTTCTTACTCCGCCAGGAGACAAGATCACCATGGAAAACACAGAGACCGGATGTGGAGCGCCGATCGGTCAGAGAGCCAGCAAAATCAGCATCAGTGAAACATGAGAGACTGGAGGTACTATCGGCCCGATAGAACAACCCAAGTCCAGGAGAGCGCTTAAGATAGCGAAGAACACGACGAGCAGCCTCTAGATGAGAGGTCCTAGGGGAATGCATAAACTGGCTCAAAACGCCGACTGAGAAGTTGATGTCTGGCCTAGTATTGGTCAAGTAGATCAAGCGACCAACCAGACGCTGGTATTGAGAGGGGTCCGGTAGAGGATCACCAGATTCAGCATGAAGGCGATTGTTGGTATCCATAGGAGTATTCGCAGGGCGCCGCCCAAGTAGACCCATGTGCCGAAGAAGATCTAAGGTGTACTTGCGATGCGATATGGAGATTCCCTTCCGGGAGCGAGCAACTTCAATCCCAAGGAAGTAACGGAGGGGTACCAGGTCTTTCACCTCAAAGGCTGAGCGTAATGTAGCTTTCACCTCAGAGATGCCAGAAGAGTCATCCCCAGTGAGAATAATGTCGTCAACATAGACCAGGACAATGACACGACGGCCATCTGGAGTGGCACGAATGAAGCAAGTGTGATCTGCACGGCACTAAGTGAAGCCGAACTGGAGGATAACTGAGCTGAACCGTTCAAACCAGACACGCGAAGATTGCTTTAAGCAGTACAAGATTTGTGCAGTCGACACTCTTCCTGAATACTCCCCCTTAAGGGCAAACGCTGGAGGAGGAGCCATATAAACCTCCTCTTATAAATCACCGTGCATGAAAGCATTTTTGACATCGAGCTGGTGGAGCGGCCACGCCCGAGAGGCAGCAAGCGAGAGAAGAAGGCGGACACTGGTCAACTTAGCCACGGGAGCAAACGTGACACCAAACTCGTCGGGAGCCTGAGTAAAGCCCTTGGCCACCAAACGAGCCTCATAACGGTCAATTGTTCCATCAGCAGAGTACTTCACAGTATAGACCCATTTACACCCAACTGCGCGTTTTCCGGCAGGAAGAGGAACCAGAGACCATGTCCCAGTACGATGGAGAGCAGACATCTCCTCCATTGCCTAAACCCACCGCGGGTCAAGGAGAGCCTCAGCGGTCGAAGCAGGTAGGCGAACAGAATCAGCAACAGCCACAAAAGCCTGGTAAGATGGTGAGAAACGCTGGTAGGAAACAACACTAGCCAACGGGTGCTCCGTAACAGGGGGACGAACACAAGCATGCTTACCCTTGCGCAGGGCAATAGGTAAGTCAACAGAAGTAGTAGAGAGAGACTCAAGAGAGGTACCTGTGACCGGAAGAGGCTGCTGATCCGGGACTGGAGGAGAAATGGGTGTACACTGGCGGCAAGAGTAAGTCAGCAGGACAGGCGGAGCAGCAGGTGGATCAGTGACTGGTGAAGGAGGAACCGGGAGAGGTTGCACAACGGTAGGAAGAATAGGTGAAGGCAAATGGGCTGAAAAGAAGGGAACCTCCTCATGAAATGTTACATCCATGGAGTAAATAACCCGTCGCAACTGAGGGTCATAGCAGCGGTAACCCTTAGTGGTAGTGGAGTAGCCGAGGAAAAGACAACGGATGGCCTTGTCGTCGAGTTTAGTCCGAGAAGGGAGACGGTCCTGGACAAAACACACACAACCAAAGACGCGGAGGGGAATGCGAAAGGCGGAGACGGATGGATGGATGAGGCTGTAGGGGGTAACGCCACCAAAAGGACGAGAGGGAGTCCTATTAATAAGGAAAGTAGTTGTAAGAAGGGCAGCACTCCAATAGGACTTGGGAACATTCATTCCACGAAGAAGACAACGAACAGAGTCCAAAAGGTGGCGGTTTTTGCGTTCAGCTACCCCATTCTGCTCGGGGGTACCAGGACAAGAAAATTGGTGGAGTGCCTTCATTCCGGAGGAAGTGATCAAAAGAACGAGAAGAATATTCACCCTCATTGTTGGAGCGAAGAATGTGAACAGGTGTGTCATGATGAGTCTTTATCATACGAGAAAACTGAGAATAAACAAATAAGACCTCAGATTTATTTTTTAGGAGATAAACCCATAAGCAACGAGAATAGTCATCTATAAAAGTCACAAAATAAGAGAAACCATCAAATGATATAACAGGGGCAGGGCCCCACACATCAGAATGAACCAATTCAAAACAAGAAGTAGCATGACTAACAGAAGGAACATATGTGCTACGTGTGTGTTTCGACAGTTCACATACATCACAGCGAAAAGGAAAAACAAAGGACACATCCGGACAGACAGACACCATCCGCTGAGGGCTAGCATGGCCGAGACGTGCGTGCCAAAGCGAACTAGACGACAAAACATGGGACGCTGCAGAAGAGGTAGGCGGACAGATGTCGGTGGTGGTGGTCCCAGCAGTGGGAGAAGGTAACTCCAGGTAGTACATCCCACTCCTCTCATATCCCGTACCAATAGTCCTCCCGGATCTCAGGTCCTTAAAAACACAACGATCAGAAAAGAAAGTTACTGAGCAGTTTAAAGACCAAGTAATACTACTAACAGAGATTAGATTGAGAGCCAACTGAGGCACAAGGAGAACAGAGTCAAGAGAGAAAGAGGAGGAGAGAGGGACGGTGCAACGACTGAGGACAGGAGTAACTGAGCCATCAGCAAGGCGCACATCCCGGTGGGAACAGGGGGCAACCTGAAGCAGACGAGAAGACGTACCAGTCATATGGTCAGTTGCCCCTGAATCAATCACCCAGGGCGACGAATCCTGGTCAACTGTGGCCACGGAGCAAGCAAACAGAGTACCTGAGGAAGAAGAGACAGTGGAAGCAGAGGCAGTAGTGGAAGGTTGAGACTGCTTGAACTGTTGGAACTGCTGAAACTGAGCCATCATCTAACTGAACTCGGAGGAGTTGGCACCCAAAGTGTGCTCAACTGGCTCGGAAGACTCGGCAGAAGCAACAGTGTGCCTGGGGACACCACCAGGATCGGTACGCTCAGAGCCCTTCAGGTGGGGGTATAGCTGATAGCAGCGACTACGGTCATAATCAATGTTTTAAATATCGGATGTCGGCGACATATCGGATTGAGTTTTTAAATGTCGGATGTCGGAAGTCGGAGACATGTCGGGGATATTTTAAAATATCGGATTTCCATGTTTTATAAATAAAATTTTATTTTTATGTATACTAACTATAATTATATGTTATAAAATAGAAAAATAATATAACAAATAGATAAAAAATGAGCCATTTATATTACAAAATAAAATCGAATAGTATCTAAGATAAAATATTATTAACAAACACAAAATCATACATTGTAAAATATATTTAATAGTATATAATAATTTTATTTTGATAACAATAAGTTTATTGCAAATAAAGAAGATTTAAATATTTTCATATTTTTTGTAATAAATGTATTAAATATTTTCATATTTTTTGTAATATACAACAACAACAACAACAGAACCCATACAGTCCCCAATCATTGGGGGTATGGGCGGGGGAAGATTGGAAACAGACCTAACCTTTGGCACTATGCACAAAGTGGCTTCTCTCAGAGGAGAAAGACCTAACCTTTGACAATAAATGCACAAAGTGGCTGCTCACAGAGTACCACTGAAATAGTGGCCCCCTATACCATCGCGTTTGCTGCGGAATCATGCCCTCAAATCAAAGCCAAAGACATCAGAGAGGGCAGACCCAAGAATCCATTTTGATTTATGTGCACATAACCATGCGCACATAAATCATATTTTTTGTAATATGAAATAAAAAAATTGTGAAACAATTATAATTGGTTGTTGTAAGAATTAAACGTTAAAAAAATCGAAACAATAAATCTAATCGATTTAAACATACATAATATAATATTCATAGGCGATTTAAACATACATAAGATAATATTCATAGGCGATTTAAACATATGTTGCTAGTCTGTTAATATAACATAAAATAAAATAGCGGACGATATATTTAAATGCCGTGTCGGCCGATATATCGGAAAAATCGGACATGTCGGCCTATATTTTACAAAAGGACAATCTATTTTTTTAGAAAAACATATCGTTTTGCCCTAAAAAATGGCATGTCGGGAGACATGTCGGACATGTCGGAGGACATTTAAAACAATGGTCATGATACAGGCGTCCGCAGTGAGAGCAAGGGGCAAGAGGCCCGCAGAGCCACGACCACCAGGAGAGACACGACCGCCAGATCGGCCACCCCGGTTCCGAGAGCCGGAGGTGGGAGGTCGGTAAGAAGCGGCAAGGGCCATCTGTTCAGTAGAAAGAGAAGAGGTAGTACGGGCGCCAGAAAGACTAGATTGCCTCTGCATACGTTTCTCATGCTCTGCAACAATGGAGTAGGCCTCAAGAAGATCAGGCAAAGGAGACATACCCACAATCTGAGCACGGGTAGACTCATATTCGGGGCGAAGCCCCATCAAGAACTGATATGTCTCCCGTCGCTGTCGTTGTTTCCTAATAAGAGCAATATCATTGGTAGACTCCAGATCGCTAAGAGGCTCAAGATCGTTTAGCTCAAGGAAACGGTCCTGAAGGTAAGTGAAGTATTTCTGAACAGAACGCTCCCCCTGAGTGGCGGAAGCAATGCCCTGAAAGATGTCGAAGGTCTGGGCATCAACCCGCGTATGACCAAAGGTGCGCTGAAGGGCAGACCATAGTTCGGAGATATCCTCAAAACGCATGAACTAACTGAAGATGTGGGGCTCCATCGAGCATTGAATCCATCCAAGAACCATGTACTTGTCGGTCAACCACTTGACCAACTCCTCTCTTTTGTCATCCTCGTCGGTCGGTTGAGGCATAGAGGGGCCGCCGGTCAGCCATGAAAGCTTATTCCGACCGGCGAGAGCAACCTTCATCGAGGTCGCCCACGAAGGGTAGTTTTTCTCATTAAGGAGAATGCTAGTGATCTGTCCCGTAGAGGATCCATAGGTGTCCTTGGAGTCCATGAACAAAGAAGATCCCTCCCGCAAAGGAGATCGGGGACCGAAGGAAGAAAAAAGGGCTGGCGCGATGGAGGAGACGACAAGGAGCAGGCGGCAGAAGGAGCCGACTGCTTGAATAGGACCTGCCGGCTGCAGAAGAAGGGCCGACGGCGGCTGGAGGCCAGGGGAAGAAGCCGACCGGCTGCTGGAGGCTGCTGGAGGCGACCCGAACGAAGCAGCACAAAGAGGGGAGAGTGTGGATGAGCGGCGGCAGTAAGATGCGAGAACAGGCGCAGAACAGGCGGATGAGCGACGACGGCAAGATTCGAGAATAGGCGCAGAACAGACGCACACACGAAGGAGCGAGCGAGCGAGGAAGACGCGGACGCGAATGCACGAAGGAGCGTCTACAGACTGGTACGCGCACGCACGAAGGAGCGGCAACAAGACGCGAACGAAGGAGCGAGCGAGGAAGACGCGAAATCAGCAAGATGCGAAGTCGGCGAGAACAGGCGCACGCACGAAGACGAAGCACGAAGGTGGAACCCTAGATCGAGGCGCGGTTTCCCTCTGATACCATGTAGAAGAATGAAAAGGCTTAGGTCTCCCAAGTGGAGTTCTAACATATATATAAAATATCCCAAAGAGATGGATAATTACAATTAAGCCCTACAACAATACACACGATATATGCAGACCATAAATATACAAATACACAGATAATAATAACTCCAATACTTATCCCTCACTTGCACTCTTGACTGTGGATGAAGAACTATGAACAAACCCAAGGCTGTAGCGAGGAGGTCCCGCCACACACCCGAAAGATCTTAGAGAGCTTCCCCTCCCAAACCAATGCTCAGTCGGACACCTTGGAGGGCACTAGTAGCCAACCAAAACTTGCCTAGGAGGAGAGAGACTAAAAGATCGGATCTCCTTCAAGGTGCCCTTACTAAACGCACCCCAAATTGGTTTGCTAACAGCCTAACTCCGCTGTTCTGAAGGGCTATTGGCAGCCCACAAAGGGTATCTAGGTAATTTTCCCACTAAGGCCTTCTGGGCGAGTGGTCCGTAAAGACAGCACTCGTCGGGCCTCTCACACACTAGATTCCACTGGGCGAGTGGTCCGTGAGGGCACCACTCGCCGGTTGCCTGGCTCGCTTGGCGAGTGGGGTTTCGCCCTCACTCGCCCGGCCCTCCGCGCATTCGCACTCTAAAGAGAGTGCCCTTCTTGACCCATATCCTGCCCCTTGACCCTTTTGGAACTGGGGGTCCCACTCGGCGAATACGGGGTTGTACAAGTATGATCACCACAGCATAACAACAGACATGGCATGTACATAAAGGTTGTCAAATATTACTTAAGAAATGCCAAGTGGTATTACCTTGCAAAGAATCTAATTGATGTAGTGACACTTTCTATTTATCCTCACCTCTAACACTTTTGAATCCAGCTCAACATATATGGGATAGGATGTTGTTGCGTATTTAAACCAAACTACTACACTAGAGAGGTAAGTATGAGGTTCTTCTTACAGCTCATCTTGAAAATGATTGTGACAATCCTACTTAACTTGTATCCTCACAGTGAATAACTTCATGGGATCTAGAGTAAACAACAACTCCATTCCGGTCTCCATTGACAATTCCAACAAAGAATGAGACTGACTCACTTTATCTATACAACCTAAAGGAGTGATATCCACTGTGGCAACTGCCCTGGTCATCCTCTCCTATACTTTTCCACTTTTCGGAGAAGATTTCTAGGTAGAGTTTCTAGCATTTTCCCTTCATGTGGCTTGTTAACGGGCAATGCTCACAGAAATTTCCCGAGACATTTCTAAAATGAGGAATAGGTCCTTCACCAAAGCCGGTTTCTCTACCCTTCTTGTTAGTGGAAAAGAAGTCCATCCCCCTACGGGTTCAGGTTACCTTCCATTTATGTCATTGGTTCTTTCATTCTATAGCCATTGTCATCATGCTTTCCTAACATAGATTCAAGACAAGAAATTGATGTAGTCCATCTATTATCTAGGAGTGTAATCCTAAAGTGCACTTTATAAAGATTTGCACATCTCCTAGATTTAACAAATGTTTTTGTGTGGAACAATGATGAGTAGTTTATATACTCATCTTTTAGTATAGTTTTAATATATTTTTAATATGAAATGATATAAATTATATCATATAAATCATTCCCTTTTTGATTTTATGAACTAACTTAAACTTTTTCTGTGTTTTTCAGGCTTTCTGGGCACTCTGAGCAAAATGTGCAAGTACACGCCCGATGTCACGGGCACTCTGAGCAAAATGTGCAAGTACACGCCCGAGGTCACGGGCGTGACCAATGGGCGTGTAACCCACGAGGTGTTCCAGACCTGTTTCCGCCACCCCGGGGTCATTCCGAGGAAATTCGCCAATTACACGCCCCAGGTCACGGGCGTGACCTGGGGGCGTGACCAATGGTTACGGCCATGACCCGCCTCCTTCAGTCAGAACAAGCCTGCCACGTCAATTAAATTTACACGCCCCAGGTCACGGGCATGACCAGGGGGCGTGTCATCCAGTACACGGGCGTGACTCATCTCGCGCCACTTCCTGCCGAAGCCTCCCGCCATCAGCCTATTTTAATGATTACACGCCCCAGGGTCACCGGCGTGACCCAGGGGCGTAACACGCACGTAACGCACACAATTACTCCAGAAGGCGCCCTCTCCGCTGCTGCTTCGATCACGCCCCTTACACGCCCCTTGGTCACGGGCGTGACCAAGGGCGTGTAACACCAAAATTTCAGCTATTTAAAGGGAGCTTCTCCAGATGATCAAGGACGAATTTTGGGAGTTCAAATCTTCTTTTCTTGTTTTATTTTCTTGCTTTTAGCATTTTAGTAATTCTTGTACTCATTTCTTTCTTGCAATTGTTCTGTCAATTTAATAGTTGTAATTTTCATTTTAATAGCTTGTAATTCTCTTCCTTGCAATTTTAATAAAATTAGTTCTTTCTTCTTATTATTATATTCTTTTTTGCATTATGAACTCTTTGATTTTTATTGATTCTATCATCTCCATGAGTAGCTAAATTTTGTATTAGTACTCGATCGAGATGATCCAAGAAATAATAAAGTTTTTGAAATAATTTAGAATTGCTCTTTCTCTTTTCTAAAAAGCTTAAGATTTATCCTTGATTTTAAGATAACGAGATTATATTTTCGATATATAATTCTTGTTCTTGTTTTCGTTCCTTAGTTAGCCGAGAGGCTCGTAAGACGAATCGATCACTCAAGGATAAAGAAGAGTAGAATGCAATCCTCGAGAGAGGACGACGTTACCCTTCCGGATTGGAGTAAAAGCCAATAACGGAATTCACCTCGTAAAGCGAGTATTAGGTTATCGACTATAGAATGAGAATTCGGTTGATATTTCCTAATCTTAGTTGGGCGTATCCTCGACCCAAGGTACGTTCATAATTCAGGAATCCCCACGGTCAAGGTTATTTTAGTAAGAGAATGAGATTCTATTCTTTCTTCTTATTTTTATCTCCGAGGTGATTCAAAGATTGAGTGCTAGTCTTTTTACTTATCGTTTAATCTTATTTTAATTTTCCTTCTGCAAAACCAACCCAAAGTAATGTTGATAGAATAATAGAGATTTTCTTGAAGTAAGAGTATTCAACCGCCCCGAGTCTAATACGACCTTGGTTTTTATAACTTATACTACATTCGATACGGTACACTTACCGTTGTCGTTTGCGGATATAGTTTTGCGCATCAAACAACATGGTCTACTCTAGCATGGATTGTTCTTAGCACTGCTTCAGACCTTGAAATCTTTTTCACATAACTTATATGTATCCCAAGTGATAGAACTCAAGGTGTATGAGCTGTTTGAACCTTAGGCTAGTCATGTTGGCATGTACCTTCAAGTGAGCAATCCACCAAGCTAGAGCATTGTGGCTTTAGCTTAACATGGGTAAATGGAACCTTGTCATTAATCTCATACTCGTGTAAGGTGAAACAAAATATCTAACTTATCAATCCATGCATCGAGTTTCTACGCGTTGACTGACATATCAAAGCTTAGTATGCAACCCTTTGTTTCCAATTTATAGAGTTTATGTATTCTCTCGGGTAGGCCACATCATCATCATTTTCCTCTCTCTCTCTCTCTCTCTCTCTCTCTTGTAACCTTCATTGGGGTAGGAGGAGAGGGAAGAGAGTGACTCTGTTGTCCAATCATTTATAGTTTCTTTCTTTCTTGGTTCCTAAATACAATACAAAGAAATAAATGGTTCCCCCTAATTCTTGTAATCTCTCGTGTTAATCATGCATCCAGAATTGATGCACTGATACCAATTTGATATATATTTAATCACTGCTTAATTCAAAATCGGGTAGCGTCAGACTAGGCAGGATAGAAGGGACTTGCGGACTTCTCGAAAGATAAAGATGCTTATCTAGAGCTAGAAAGAATGTAATACCTCTTTTGGAGTCGATGAAAGTTGCCCACGAAGCTCATTGGCCGCGTCATCAACAACATTCCTGCACTCCTTTTGAGCTACTCCCTCTCATAACTAACCTAGGTTGTTTGAGGATTCCTTTCGGATCTTGTCGGAATTAACATGAAAATTTCCTGCAATGGTGGTTGTCGGTGGGTGATGGCTAGCGGCAGTTGGTGTGGTTGCCGTGTGATGCGTATACGTCTTGCACACGCACGCTCAGACGACTATCCTCACTACACGAGAACTCTTCCGGAGATATGGCGACCTTTAGGAATTATCTTATATTTTGTAATTAACTATGTAATGGTCCTTAATGTATTTTGTCATGTAGTGGAGCCTTCATCTATATAAGGAGCCCCTTAGGTGGTGAGATCTTTATCATTTGAGTGCTAGTCATTTGGTCTCTCTTTGGAGAGAGGAGTACTTTGGATGACCCAGCTTCCGGGTGCTTGGCGGGAGCGTGTCTTTTGGGTTGTATCTTTTATTCTCATTCAATGCAAGTTCTTATTTATGTTCATGTTCTCGATACGACGTGGCTAGCCCTATCAATTGGTCTAACCTGCCGCTCCATTAAGGTATCCGACGGAACACTAACTGGGTCACCCTCCCTCTTCCAGCCGTCTGACCCTTTCGTACGCGTCGTGCTCGCCCATCCTCGTGCCAACCGTTCGACCCCATCTGTGTCTGACGTCAACCCCGACAACCAAATCGCCAGTACCGCGCACCCATGTGCCTTCCGTGCCCATCATCCGCTGACGTCTTCTCCGATTTTCTCAGTCTTCTCCGTCATTTTCCTCGACAGCGGCATCCTTCACCCCGTCTGGCCTCTGCATACCCCCACCCCCGCTTATCCCCATCCGCCACGGCTAGCGCTCCTGATCATGCCATCCCACGCGTCTTCGTCACCACGCGTCTTCGTCACCGCGCGTCTTCGTCCCCACACATCCATGTCGGATCTAGCCCACGCTTCGTCGGTCGCCTCCCACGCACAGCCCAAGCAGCCGCCCCTGGGCCGACTCCACTGCTCAACTGTCTACCTCTTTTCCCTACCGATTCTGAGTCATCCGCTACTCGTCTCCCGCAGCCTCTCTGTGCCGATTCTGAGCCTTCCACTGCTCTTCTTCCGCAACATCTTCCGACCCTTCCTCCTAGTCCTCCTCGCGTCCTCCAGTCACAAGCTACTGTCCAACATCCCCGGCGCGATTCCAACGCTCCATCATCGCACACCGCCACACGCAATTCAGCCTCGTCTCCGCCGTTTTCCCTCGGCCATGTCATTCCATGACCCGGACACGTTCAATGGCCCTCCACGCCGATGAGGATGCCTCTGCATCCTTCTCCGCGGACACCCAACGCGTTGGACGCGCAAGTAGATTCCTGACCTCTCCTGGCCCACGCTGAAAGTGGAACTCCTCTGCCACTATGACGCCTGCCAGGAGGGCAATGCTAACGAGCGCCTCAGCTCTGTGCGTCAGTCCGACGTCGTGGCCACTACATTGACAAGTTCATTGAGGTCGCTATGCATGTACCCGACCTATCCCCCGACCACTACCCGGGGTATTTCCTTGGGGGTCTATAACCCCA
The DNA here is from genome assembly GCA_033032865.1 of Dactylorhiza incarnata. Taxonomy (NCBI): domain Eukaryota; kingdom Viridiplantae; phylum Streptophyta; class Magnoliopsida; order Asparagales; family Orchidaceae; genus Dactylorhiza; species Dactylorhiza incarnata. Next base: position 273,298 of record JAWHQI010000444.1, on the reverse strand, counting down.
CCTTTGGGTGCGCCTCCGGGTCCACAATTCGACTGCTCTTTCCAGTGCCATGGAGCAAGCTCGTTGCCTTGACGAGGAACTCTACACGGCTCAGTCGTCCTCCTCTCCCCGCCCACCCCACCAGCCACTGCCACTTTCGTCGTTGCCGCCGAAATTCCCGATTGGATCACTTGCCCCCGCATGGGCCCCCATTGCTAGGACCGCCTCCGCCGCCTTAAGTTCTGTCAACCCTGCCACCACTGGCACCCCGACGACCCCATCGCTTATCTCACGAGTAGCACCTCGAGCTTCGCCTAAAGGGCCTTTGCTTTCGCTGACAGCAACTGTACTCGCCCACCCATGTTTGCGCTTTCAAATACTTGTGTGTTCTGGCGGGATCTGAAAACGACGGTCCTGACTTCGGGATAACCCCTGACGCTCGTGGATGACCCATATGGACCTCGACCTTTAGGACGAGGTCATTTTTCGGGAGGGGAGTGTTGATACATATACGTCTTGCACACGCACACTCGGAAGGCCGTCTTCACTACACGAGAGCTCTTCCGGAGATGTGGTGACTTTTAGGAATTATCTTATATTTCGTAATTAATTATATAATGGTCCTTAATGTATTTCATCATGTGGTGTTCTTGTCCTGTAGTGGGGCCTCCATCTATATAAGGAGCCCCTTAGGTGATGAGATCATTATCTTTTGAGTGTTAGTCATTTGGTCTATTTGGAGAGGGGAGTACTTTGGAGGACACAACCTCCGGGTGTTTGGCGGGGGTGTATCTCCCGAGTTATATCGTTTATTCTTATGTAATGCAAGTTCTTGTTCGTGTTCTTGTTCTCGATACGGCGTAGTTAGCCCTATCACTGTGATGACTGGTGGTGGTGGTAGGCTGTGGGTGGACGACGTCTTTATGAGAGAGGGGAAGAGTTTTCATTTTCCCAAATTACAATGGGGAACCTCGATAAGAGGGAGAGGATAAAAAGGGCAGCCCGGTGCACAAAGGCATCCCCGCGCAGCGAGGGTCCGGGGAAGGGTCCCACCACAAGGGTGAAATGTAGGCAAACCTTACCTTGCATTTTTGCAAGAGGCTGCTTCCAGGACTCGAACCCGTGACCTCAAGGTCACACGGCAACACCTCAACCGGTGCGCCAAGGCTCCCCTTCAAGAGGGAGAGGATAATCAAGAAAAAACTTTTAATTTTTGGAGCGCGGGGGAATTGAATTTCATTAAGATCAATGTTTATAAATAGGCTTACCAAGGGTGAAAGTGTATATAATACATAATAAAATAATGAAAGAAATGGAAAAAATATTTAAACAAATAATCTCTCTCCGTGATTGAAAATTCAAACTTAGAATATCTGAAATTTCAAATCAAAGGGCAATCGACTTTTGAAATTTTGAGCATCTCCTCTTCGACCACAATGATCCTAATCTGAAATCACAAGGCTTGACATTATCCTTTTGATCATGCCTGATGTGTGGTCATGAACAATCGCTCAGATCACCCTTGTACGCCCTTACTAAAGCTAATTATTGCTTTTCCAAATTTGCGGAGACTGTTTGTGTTATTTACAAATGCATATGGTTATTCTTTTGATGCAGAATGGGAGACCAGACACATTGTTGATAGCTACCGCTAATGGCGAACTATAATAAGTAGATTAATACGAAAGAAAATACAGGATATCGAGACAAGCTCAATCCAATCTCAGATTTAATTGTTCAGAATGACGACGGCATATTTTTATGTATTTTATGTATTTTTATTTCATGTATATATTTAGTAGTTTTATGTTTTGGACAATCGTGGTCCGTAGTGAGTTCTAAGTTTATAAATAGGGGTCTAGGGGCTAATTTTTAGGGATCACAGATTTTGGACAGAAATTTCGGGCTCTCACGGTCGTCCCACGGTGCCAATTCCGTGGATCTTTGGTGTCGACGCCAAGGTAACTACCTTTCCTAACCACCCTACTCACCATAACTACCTTTCCTAACCACCCTACTCACCATAACTACCCACCACTCAATAACCACTCATTAACCACCCCAAAACTGCTCTTAACCGCTGTTTCCCCTTGTTTCCTTATGTAATGATCTCTTTCCCCTCCCCAAATCCATGTAACCACCAATAACTACCTTCCCCTTACCCATAACTACCATAACCACATATTACTGTCACCCATCATCCAATTAACAACCTATAAACCCTTGTAACTACCTTTTAATTCCACCAAAATTCATGTTACAACTGCAGCAACTGCCAACTAAAAGCAGTTTTTTTGACAGTTTTCCCCACTTTCCAGCCCAAACGTGAACTACATTCTCTTCTACAGCCCAAACATAACCTCCAATCTCTTCTCCAGCCTTAGTGGACACTTCCACCTTCAATCTCCACCCTCTCTGCAACCGTCTAAGCCCACAAACCCCTTGTAGAAATGCCGTCAGCCCACCCCCATACAGTTTCAGCACACAGTTTTGGGTTCCTGCATCCACCAGCCAACCCTCACACCCAATTCAACCCCCATGTACAACTTATCCAACCACCACACTTCATTCCCAACAACATCACAACATTTTCACTCATAACCAGCCCCTGGAAACATTTCCAGAATGCAGAATTTCAGTCCTGGAAGCCCAGTCATCATCAGATTTCATTTAATTTGCTGTCAAACCATCTGGATTCAGCCCCCCACCCCTTCCCTAGACTCCAATTGCTTATGTAAGTTCTTGTTTGAAGTCATTATTACTTATTGTTGCATATTCTTACCATTTAATAGAAGTTTCTTAACTTTAATTCGGCTAGCAATTACTCATTTATCTAATACCGTAATATCAATTGTGGTTGCTTGCGAACTTCTTTATCAAATTTAGAATTTATGGCTATTTAAACGTTGGGCAATCGCATGTGCATTACATCATACTAGACACCAACGACACTTCACTGGCGTTAGTTCACTAACATCACCTCACTAGAGTTCCCTTTGGGTATGACATTCACTACATCCACTCATGTTCAAGCTCATAGAGTTCCCTCGGGTAGATCCTCGTACTATTATGATTATCCTCGTCCCCGACCCGTCACTCATAAAGGTCATGTTGACCCTTCGACACGGCCCAATTATCGTAGGAAGAGTTACTACGAGTCTACGATGAACGTCGTTTTGAGGAGCTCGAATATTGGTTCTGTAGAGTCGCCCCACCGTGTGATGTTTGTCAAGTCCTAAGACCTTTAGCTATTGGCTTGTGGGCATAAGATATTATCTCGACCACTTTGATTTATTCGGTGAACATCACGTCAAATTTGCGAAGCTTAGGTTGTTAGGTCAGGCGAGACATTATTGGAATAACATTGAGCGGACCCTTGAGCAAGATCATCTTCGCCCCATCACTAATTGGGTGGAGATGAAGTAGAGGTTGTGTCTTAGGTATTTGCCAGCGTCATATAGAAGTTGTCTCCTCGAGGAAATATTTGTCCTCCAGCAAGGATCCATGTCTGTTGTTGAGTATAGAGCTTATTTTGACGAGTTAGCAGTGAAGAGTCACACTCATGATGAGTCAGTCGCAGCCGCGACAAGATTCTATTCCGGACTTCGGTCTGTAATCTACGTCACATTATATGGTCATCAATTAGATTCTGTTGAGCAGACATTTCAGCTTGCCCTCCACTACGAGCAGTCCTTGAAATCCACAAGAGTTAGTAGAGTATACTCACACCACGACTGGCCCATCACGAGGAGTGCTTCCCAATCAAATTCCACCACCATACCTATTTGTGTCCCCATGAACACCTGCTATAGATTTCTCCAGTGAGGTCAAGTCTGACCAAGACTATATGGCTCTGATGGAGAGTGTGTTAAAGCGACCCAATGATCCTATTGTAGTATGTACTTCCTCTACCTTCTGCACAGATCTAGTTATTGACTCGATCATAGGCTCACCTTCAAGTAAAGACTCCCCAGAGTCTCTCCATGTTATAGTGACGAGTCATGTCTGGAGTAAAAGTGGGGAGCCTAGTATTTACCTTGTAGTAGTTGTCTCACCTGTTTCTGAGGACACTCCCGATATATCGGAAATTTATTTCGATATTTGTCGCATTTGTGACGAATTTTATTACAGCCCTCTTGGTGAGCCGCCTGATGTGTTTTCCCTTCGTGGAGGCACTCGATACATTATAAAGTGGTATCCTAGTGCCGATGTCTTATTCATGAGTGTTCGTCGCACACCAGACGAGTATTTCTATACTCCACCGAGAGAGTCTTGACAAACCACCACTCATTAGAGATTTACCCATCACTGGTGAGTTCGTCGAGGTTGAGAGTGCTCTTGATGGCTCAAGGACCTATTTTAGCACTACCAACACTCTAGAAGATATTTGACATATTATATTATCAAATTTAATTATCGATGTCACGGGTAATTATTTGAGTGATCATCGCACTGGTGATGAAATTTTCTACACTCTGTCACCTAAGCCTCCTGACCATGTACCACTCTTAGAAGTTCCTTATAGCACCAACGAACCTCAGTCTAAGGAATTAGTCATATCGCTTGTTTATCATTCACATTGGTTGCATGATCATTGACGCGCTATTTCCACACCGCTAATTAGCGGGCACGAAATGCGGTACGACGGCAGTGCACCGGTCGTTGTCAAGTAATAAAAGTAGGGAGTAGCTCCCCGAATATCGTTCTCAAAGGACCGCAAGTTGGGTAATACGATTTGTTCGTTAGGAGATTAATTATGGGGGTTTCTAAGTTTAACAAAACAAGGGGGTTTGGTTGGTTTTATAGAACGGGAATGAGAAAACTAAACAAACTATGCGGGTCGCAATCACCGCGTCGCTTGGTGGATGAATTTAGTGCAGGCCGCGATGCCGTGCTTCGCTTAGCGGATGGCCGGTGAGCACATGGAGGAGGTGAGTGCAAATGTGAGGGTTGAGGGTCGAAGGCACCTCTTCGCTATCGCTTCCAGCTTTTGCTAGAGCGAGTACTAGAACGTGTGGGTGTAAGTGGAGCGGGGGCGGAGCGCATCACAACACAACATAAAGTAAAGAACAAGTTCATAAATAAACTCTCATTCATAGACAAATAGATGTTCATTTAGTTCATTACAACCATGAAGAGTACAAATCACAAAAAAGAGAAGGGGTACAAGTAACCACGAGATGAGAAGCCTCGTCGCGGATCTTGGTCGGAATGGGGGGTCGTCACGCCTCCTCCGAGCTCAGTCCTTGGTTGCTTCCGGGGTTTAGAGGTTGTCACTACCTCCAACCGTTGTCCGTCTTCTTCCCAGAGCTGGGTCACTTCTGCTTCGCCCAATGGAAATGTCTTCCTCTTAGAATGCTGGCCGTAGATGGCGGAGAATGCTTCCGGAACCCTAGATGGACCTTAGGATCAATGGATGAAGCTTTCCCAAAGGGAGGAATGGAAGGGGGGACCTTGGAGAGGTGGAACGACGGACTCGCGCGCAGAAATCGCGCCCCAAAACAGTGTCTGATCCCTAATTTCGCGGAACAGCGGCTTAAATAGGGAGCAGAATAAGTACTGCGCACGGTCAGTGGCGCACGACCAATGGTCGTGCGCGAAGGAATGCCTGTGATCGTGCGCAGTCAACCTGTAGCAAAGAAAAAGATAGAAAACAACGCACGGTCAGGGGCGCACGACCAGTGGTCGTGCGCGAAGAAAGGCCTGTGCTCGTGCGCCGACGCTCAATCAGGGACGGGAATTAACGCACGACCAATGGTCGTGCGCCTGATCGTGCGCGAAGGAATGCGCACGATTAGAGGCTTTTTAGGCCAAAAATTGCCCCGCACCATCCCGAACGTGCACACGATCCCAGGACCTGCAAGAAAAACACAAATAACCCCGATCCGTGCACACCACCGGATCCATAACACAGGCATACAGTAATATATAGGAAAAACATGCCACAAAGGGGGAAGGATTGCACAAAAGGCGCAGAAACGTCATGCTATCAATATAAGCGTATATGAACAGCAATTGAAGTGCAATGACACTAAAACAAACCCAAATGAGGCCGGAAATCACTGTATAAACCAGACTCATCACACCCCCAGACTTACCTGTTTGCGCGTCCCGAGCAAACAAATCCGGCGGAGCGAGAAAAAACATAGCTGGGTTAGAAATTGCAAGGACGGAGTAATATGCGAAGTCTCATACGCATGTGCATAGAGATCTAGTAAAAAGAATTTTTAGTTATGCAAATTAGTTTACATAATTCTAACAACGTAACTATATATTATTTCTACTCAAAAGTTGAATCATAGGGAATCACTCGGTCATGCGTAGGAAGAAAGTAGAAAGGCTGCTGAGGCGAACATTACTCAACACCGGAATTCGGAACAACCTCCACTGAAATCCATCAGTGTCGATGACCATACGCTCACCCGTTCGCACTCTCTCCACGGCATTCGTACGATTCGATGCGCAAATCAGTAGGACTTAAGGTTATGATTTAGGCTTAGGCTACGGTGCGGTAAACAATGGTAAATGCGGGGGCTTAGCACACATAACCCAAATGAGCTTGCAAACGAAACACTATCCCAGCAATAATAAAATTGTGTACACCACGTATTCCCAAATGTATCTCTTTATACTATTTTTTTCTTTTTCGTTTCATTTCATTTTTTTCATTTTTTTTCAACTTTCACAATTTTGCACAATTAGATACAAAACAGCTATATTTTCAATAACACATTTCCACCACAATCACAGATATACACCGCATCAACACCCAATTTTTTATGCACAGATTGCTTGAGCTCAGAATTTGGTGTGCGATTAGGATAGTCATTTTGGCTTTGGTGGATTGAAGGTGGAGCTGAATCAACGGGATCGGGTAGGCACAAGGGGCTAGCAAGGATAAGATGTTAGGACCGGAATACAAAGCTCAAACTGGCCAACATGATGGCCTACGTCACGCTCACGCACCGAATTAACTCATACCCATGCTTCGAGAGTCGCTTGGGGCAAGTTCTTAGCCACCGAGAAAGATGATTCTTCCTCCCGACTTGAGCAATACGAGCCTAGCACCCCTCTACACACATCCCTACACTACCGAATGATTCGCACCAGATTCAACACTTTTGAGTAGAATAAACTAGAATTACGCTATCAGAATAAAATGTAAAACTAAAAGCATAAAGAAAAGTTTAATCTACACAGATTTCTATGCGAGACATGAATAAATGACTAGAGCACTCCACGAGTCAACAAAGTACCTCGTCTCGCAATCCAAACCCAGCACCGTGATTTCCCATTCACACAACCGAGACGAGTTAGACTCGTCGCGCGCCTACAGTTAAGTGCGCTCACGTGGGTGTCGTGGTGTGCCATGAGATGAGCAATGCTACAATATAACACATTGTAAATCCTAGTATGCTGTGCACTGTGCATGTGCACGAGGTAACGCTAACTCTCACTCCCCCAGACTTACACTAAGCAAAAAGCATGTTTGATAGCGGCATAAGCTTAAGAAGGCTAGGATGAGAGATTACCCCATGCTCAGAAATGAGCATACCAGAAGATATGGCGTTTTGTTCAGAAGGCGGTGATCCCGCCATGCTCCAATAAATGCGGACCTGCGATTAAAGAGATCTCAAGCACACAAAAATAGCAAAGAAAGATAACAAGAAAGAACGGAACCAAATGGTCCCAAATGGGTTGTCTCCCAAGAGCCCTTTTATTTAACGTCCTTAAAGGTGGACCAAATACCTGTATTAGCGTTAGATAGCAAAAGTCTTATAATAAAAAGCTAAAGAGACAGTACGACGCAGCAAATAACATGAAACAAGAAGCACAGAAACATCACAGATGGCACACAGCACAGCCCGAAGATGAAAAGCTTTAGAAATAATAGTTTCCTCTTGGGAGCAATACTCTGATTGACCAGATTAAGTCTTATAAATGTAGATTACAATTACATCTACCTTAGCGCAAAAAAAAAGGAAAACAACACGACCAAACAATTTAACCACACACCCACAAAGTCGAGAAGAGCTGTTTAGTCAACTAAATGTACCACTTGATGGTCAGACAAGGCCGTGCTTCCCTCGTAGATCTTTAGGCGATGCCCGTTCACCTTGAATTTTTCTCCTTTTTCTCCGGATATTACAATTGCTCCGAAAGGCGCAACGTCGGTAACCACGAATGGACCATTCCAGCGAGACTTCAGCTTTCCCGGGAACAAACGGAGACGGGAATTGTAAAGAAGGACACGGTCTCCAATTCTGAATTCTTTTTGCGCAATACGCTTATCATGCCACTGTTTTGTCCTTTCTTTATATATGCGGGCATTTTCATAAGCAAACTGCCGAAATTCATCAAGTTCGTTCAACTGGGCGAGACGTCGGCTTGCTGCGGCATGGAGGTCCATGTTCAATAATTTGGTTGTCCACAGAGCTTTATGTTCTAGTTCCACAGGTAAGTGGCATGCCTTTCCATAAACTAGCTGAAATGGGGACATCCCGATAGGGGTCTTGAAAGCTGTTCGGTATGCCCAAAGCGCATCGTCCACCCTCAATGCCCAATCCTTTCTATTAGAGTGTATTGATTTTTTTATTATCCTTTTAAGCTCTCTATTAGAAACTTCCACCCGTCCGCACGTTTGTGGGTGATAGGCTAAAGCGACTTTATGATGCACCCCAAACTTTTTCAATAGTTGAAGGAACAGTTTGTTACAGAAGTGGCTGCCTCCATCGCTAATGATTGTCCGCGGCGCTCCGAATCTGGAGAAGATGTTCTTGTGGATGAACTTTAAAACTGTGCGGGCATCATTTGCAGCAACGGCTTCAGCCTCCACCCATTTCGAAACATAATCCACTGCCACTATCATGTAAAGTTTTCCATGGGACATTGGGAATGGTCCCATGAAATCAATCCCCCAGACATCAAATGGTTCGCAGACCAACATGCTATTGAGCGGCATTTCATCCTTCCTTGAGATGTTCCCAGTCCGTTGACATTCATTACATTCCTTCACGTGCACGTACGAGTCACGGAAGAGGGTGGGCCAATAAAAACCACACTGAAGAACCTTCTGTGCTGTCCGCGCAGACCCCATGTGGCCACCTGCTTCACGATCATGACAATGGAGGAATATAGACTTTTGCTCCGATTCGGGAATACACCGGCAGACGATCCCATCAGCGCACGTGCGGAATAACAGCGGGTCTTCCCAAAAACAGTACTTCGCATCTGAAAGAAATTTCTTTCTTTGCTGAAATGAAAGATTCGGAGGAAGTTTACCGCACGCCAGAAAATTAGCGATATCCGCAAACCATGGAGAGTTGCTCGGAACCGTTCCCACTGTGAACAACATCTCGTTCGAAAAAGAGTCAGAGATTGGCGGGGGGCTGAGCTGAGAAAGATCTCCACACTCAAGCCTGGACAAGTGATCCGCAATCACATTCTCGACTCCCTTCTTGTCGCGGATTTCGAGGTCATACTCCTGAAGCATCAGGATCCAACGGAGGAGCCTTGGTTTGGCATCCTTCTTCTGCTTCAGATACTTTAGAGCAGCGTGGTCCGTGTGTACAATGACTTTGGACAGAATGAGGTAGGAATGAAATTTCTCAAGAGCGAAAATCACTGCTAACAGCTCCTTCTCAGTGGTTGTGTAGTTCTGCTGAGCTCCGTTCAGGGTGCGACTGGCATAGTGAATTGTGTAAAAGATCCTGTCCCTTCTTTGTCCCAAAACGGCACCAACAGCGATGTCACTGGCGTCACATATAAGCTCAAAAGGGAGCGACCAGTCCGGTGATGTCAACACCGGAGCGGTCGTCAAACAGTCTTTCAACACGTTGAACGCATGCAGACATGCATCATTGAAATCGAACCTCTCGTCCTTCCCTAAGAGATTGGATAACGGCTTGGCTATAGATGAGAAATTTTTGATGAAGCGTCGATAGAATCCTGCATGTCCCAAGAAACTGTGAATCCCTCTCACAGATGTTGGAGGGGGAAGCTTCTTGATAATGTCCACCTTGGCTTGATCAACCTCTATTCCCTTATTTGAAATCTTGTGTCCCAGGACAACTCCCTCTCGGACCATGAAATGACACTTCTCCCAGTTCAGCACGAGGTTTGTACTTTCGCAGCGCGTGAGAACCGCCGAGAGATTTCTCAAGCAGGAGTCAAAATCAGCACCGAAGAGAGTGAAATCATCCATGAAGACCTCAAGGAACTCCCCTACCATATCGTGAAAGATAGAGAGCATACATCGCTGAAAGGTGGCAGGGGCGTTGCACAACCCGAATGACATTCGCTTGAATGCGAAGGTGCCGGACGGGCAAGTGAACGTAGTTTTCTCTTGGTCCTCTGGGTCAATGAGAATCTGATTGTATCCTGAGTAGCCATCCAAAAAACAGTAATAGTCCTGTCCAGCCAACCTCTCGATCATCTGATCAATAAACGGGAGAGGGAAATGATCCTTGCGTGTTGCGTCGTTTAGTTTCCTATAGTCGATGCACACTCTCCATCCTGTAACAATCCGAGTTGGCAACAGGTCACACTGCTCATTTTCAACAACGGTGATACCACCCTTTTTTGGGACAAGCTGCACTGGACTCACCCACTTGCTGTCGCTGATTGGGTATATAATTCCGGCATCAAGCAGTTTGATCACCTCTTTCTTGACAACTTCCTGCATCCTAGGGTTGAGTCGCCGCTAAGGTTGTGCAGTCGGTTTGAAGCTCTCTTCCAGCAATATTTTGTACATACATACAGCAGGGCTGATACCTTTTAAATCCTTGATGTTCCAGCCGAATGCGCCCTTATGTGTTCGCAAGAGATCTCCCAAATGTTGCTCATGCTCGAGTGGAAGCAGCGCCGAGATAATAACTGGGTGAGTTTGCTGATCTCCCAAGAATAAATATTTCAGATTTGCTGGCAGGGGTTTGAGAGACAAAGCTGGAGGGGCATCGAAATATGCCGCAGATGTGCATTCCACAGCAGACGTGCTGTCGCTGTTGACATTCCAAGAAGCATCCTACACAACATTTCCCCAAAGAGATGGAGACTGAAGGTCGGGTTCATCCTCCACAAGCTCGAGTGCGTCAGCATCTGCATGATGATCTCTGCCAATGGCTTTATACATGTCAAAGCTAGTCAAATCGTCACCTAGACGGAGAGTCAACCTCCCCTTCTCAGCGTCAATAAGAGCGCGAGCTGTGGCAAGAAACGGCCTTCCCAAGATAAGAGGGACAGCAACATCCGAAGCAATATCCATAATTACAAAGTCAGCAGGGAATACCAAGATTGACCGATACTGCTAGGTCCTCGACAACACCAATAGGTTTCTTAATAGACCGATCCGCCAACTGTAGATTGATGTTCGTGGGCCTCAAGTTACCAGATCCCAGCTCCCGGAAGATTGAAAGAGGCATCAGATTAATTGAAGCACCGGAATCGCATAATGCCTGATAGCGGCCCGAATGCCCAATGGTGCATGGAATGGTGAAATTCCCTGGGTCCTTACGTTTAACCGGCCAATGTGCAACAGCAAAAGTGACACCCTCAATTGGGGTGGAAATAGACTTGGACGTCTCAAGGCGCTTGTTCTGAACAAGCAGATCCTTTAGATATTTTGAGTAACTCGGAATCTGGGTGAGGACGTCCAGGAGAGGAATATTAACTTGCACCCCTTTCATAATCTCTTGAAACTTCTGGAAATTTTTTTCCTTTTGCGTGTTCTTCAGTCTGTGCGGAAATGGGGCAGTAGTGGATGATTGAGCAGGAGCTGGGCTAAGAAGCGGCTGAGGAGTGTCGGCATCAGCAAGTAGCTTATCCTTGCTTGATGGGTTTCGCGACTCTTCTTGAGACTCATTTCTTCTGATGGGTTCCACGGGTGATCTTCCGCTTCTCAGCTGCATGACATTCAATGTCTCATTTGGGTGGACCACCATTTCCGATACCATAGATATGATGCTCACAACCATGGACTGGAGCCTTAGCAAAACACAGTTCTGGGCCTCTATGCATCCCAGGATACATTCGGTAAAAACACGAAATTTATCAACAGAAGGCTCAGGTAGGACACAGTCATCCGGTGGGCGTGTCGTAGAGGTGATGCTCATGGTCTCACCACACCTTGCGGGGGCACACCACATCCCACTGGTTCGTGCAACCTTTTCAACAATTTGGCACGCGTCAGCACTTGTTCTGCTGAATAAAGATCCACCCGCAGCCATATCGAAGTATGGTCTATACCCAGCCAATACCCCGAAATAGAATATCTGAAGGCGTGCTGGTTCTGTGAGGCTATGCACAAACCAGAACTTCTGAAGGAAAATGAACCTCTCTCATGCGTCAATCAGCGTTTCGTCTTCGCCCTGCGTAAACAATAACAGTCTGTTGTGCATTTCCAGGAGATAGTGGCGTGAATAGAATTTAACGAGAAACTCCTCTTCCACTTTGCTCCAAGATTGACCTTCTTTTGCTTGTATCTCCCGATACCAAACCCGAGCTTTTCCTGCCAATGAGAAAGCGAACAACTGAATCATGACCCTCTCCAAATTGCCTACAGCGTGCTGAAAAGTACTGCACACTTCAAGAAAATTCTGCAGATGGGACAATGCATCCTCACTGGGAGTCCCGAAAAATATGTCAGCTTGAGACACAAAGGTGATTAGTTCCGTAGATATTTCAAAGCAGTTGTTAGCCATGTCAGGTATGTAGATAAAAAATAAAAGACTATAAGTATCCCAACAATCGCACACAGGCTAGCAAGACAAGGGAACCTTCATAAATGAAAAATATCAAAAACCAAAATACCCTTAGACTAATTTCCCAAGAAAGACAAATTATACACGCTTGCAGTCCCCGGCAACGGCGCCAAAAACTTGACGCGCTATTTCCACACCGCTAATTAGCGGGCACGAAATGCGGTACGACGGCAGTGCACCGGTCGTTGTCAAGTAATAAAAGTAGGGAGTAGCTCCCCGAATATCGTTCTCAAAGGACCGCAAGTTGGGTAATACGATTTGCTCATTAAGAGATTAATTATGGGGGTTTCTAAGTTTAACAAAACAAGGGGGGTTTGGTTGGTTTTATAGAACGGGAATGAGAAAACTAAACAAACTATGCGGGTCGCAATCACCGCGTCGCTTGGTGGATGGATTTAGTGCAGGCCGCGATGCCGTGCTTCGCTTAGCGGATGGCCGGTGAGCACATGGAGGAGGTGAGTGCAAATGTGAGGGTTGAGGGTCGAAGGCACCTCTTCTCTATCGCTTCCAGCTTTTGCTAGAGCGAGTACTAGAACGTGTGGGTGTAAGTGGAGCGGGGGCGGAGCGCATCACAACACAGCATAAAGTAAAGAACAAGTTCATAAATAAACTCCCATTCATAGACAAATAGATGTTCATTTAGTTCATTACAACCATGAAGAGTACAAATCACAAAAAAGAGAAGGGGTAGAAGTAACCACGAGATGAGAAGCCTCGCCGCGGATCTTGGTCGGAATGGGGGGTCGTCACGCCTCCTCCGAGCTCAGTCCTTGGTTGCTTCCGGGGTTTAGAGGCTGTCACTACCTCCAACCGTTGCCCGTCTTCTTCCCAGAGCTGGGTCACTTCTGCTTCGCCCAATGGAAATGTCTTCCTCTTGGAATGCTGGTCGTAGATGGCGGAGAATGCTTCCGGAACCCTAGATGGACCTTAGGATCAATGGATGAAGCTCTACCAAAGGGAGGAATGGAAGGGGGGACCTTGGAGAGGTGGAACGGCGGACTCGCGCGCAGAAATCGCGCCCCAAAACAGTGCCCGATCCCTCATTTCGCGGAACAGCGGCTTAAATAGGGAGCAGAATAAGTACTGCGCACGGTCAGTGGCGCACGACCAATGGTCGTGCGCGAAGGAATGCCTGTGATCGTGCGCAGTCAACCTGTAGCAAAGAAAAAGATAGAAAACAACGCACGGTCAGGGGCGCACGACCAGTGGTCGTGCGCGAAGAAAGGCCTGTGCTCGTGCGCCGACGCTCAATCAGGGACGGGAATTAACGCACGACCAATGGTCGTGCGCCTGATCGTGCGCGAAGGAATGCGCATGATCAGAGGCTTTTTAGGCCAAAAATTGCCCCGCACCATCCCGAACGTGCACACGATCCCAGGACCTGCAGGAAAAACACAAATAACCCCGATCCGTGCACACCACCGGATCCATAACACAGGCATACAGTAATATATAGGAAAAACATGTCACAAAGGGGGAAGGATTGCACAAAAGGCGCAGAAACGCCATGTTATCAATATAAGCGTATATGAACAGCAATTGAAGTGCAATGACACTAAAACAAACCCAAATGAGGCCGGAAATCACTGTATAAACCAGACTCATCAATCATTTAAATATATTGCATGACTCGCCTGTGTTATATGATTCATATTTACTGTATATTTTGCATGAACTGCATAAACTTGTTCAACATAAGATTGCAATAAATAATGAAAATTATAAAGTTTACGCAGACATTCACATGAGAGAGTAGAGCATTAGAGAAGGCGTGCAAGTGATGGTTATAATTAAGGCTGAAAGGTTCTCTCTGTGAGCAAAGTCAAAATTAAATGTTAGGCGAATGAGTCTTTATACAGTAGTACGAAGAATTGAGTCGAATGCTTACGAATTAAATATCCCTAAGAGTATGAGAATTTATTTTGTATTCAACATAGATGATTTGACTTCATATTATGAGCACCACAAGTATTTGAGTCTATTCCCTGATACTACCCTTGAGCTTCAGCCTCCAGCTATAGCAGACACTCCTACTCAGCTCCTACCTCTGCTCACTACCCAACTACTAGCAGACAAATTAGTTCCACCAAGAGCATACCAGACATTGCGAGTCATGACATTTCAGAGACACCAGATGACTCCACAGTACGATCTCTAGTTCATTGGAGGGGGCGACCTATCATTGATGATAGGGTTACAAGGGTTTATTTCAGCCCAAAAGTGAACTCCACTCTCTTCTACAGCCCAAACATAACTTCGAATTTCTTCTCCAGCCTTAGTGGACACTTCCACCTTCAATCTCCACCCTCCCTGCAGCCGTCTAAACCCACAAACCCCTTGTAGAAGTGCCGTCAGACCACCGCAATACAGTTTCAGCACACAGTTTTTGGTTCCTGCATCCACCAGCCAACCCTCACACAACCATCACCACACTTCATTCCCAACAACACCACAATATTTTCACTCATAACCAGACCCTGGGAACATTCCCAGAGTGCAGAATTTCAGTCCCAGAAGCCCAGTCATCATCAGATTTCATTTAATTTGCTGTCCAGCCATCTGATTCAGACCCCTACCCCTACCCCTTCCCTGGACTCCAATTGCTTATGTAAGTTCTTGTTTGAAGTCATTATTACTTATTGTTGCATATTTGGTGAACCAACATATCATTTGGGATATTAATTTGACTAGTTTACCCATTAATTGTTCTACTTGCAAGGCTTATTTGCTTACCATTTAATAGAAGCATTCTTAACTTTAATTCAGCTAGCAATTACTCGTTTATTTACTCTAATATCATTTGTTGTTGCTTGCAAACTTCTTTATCAAATTCAGAATCTATTGTTATTTAAATGTTGGGCAATCGCATGTGCATTACATCATACTAGACACCCACAACACTTCACTAGTGTTAGTTCACTAACATCACTTCACTAGAGTTCCCTTTGGGTACGACATTCACTACATCCGTCCTACGTCACATGTCCAGTGGCAGTTAATATATCTTTATAAAAAATAAATAAATGATAAACACTTCTAAAATGCACCCAAATTCCCAACTTCCATCAAGAAGATAAAAAGAAATGATAAAGACGTGAAATACCTTTGATGTTTATATCACACCTTGTATTCATTGACACGAAACCATTTTGTAGAAGACCATTTATTTCCTTTAATAACATGACATCCACCTAAGAAAATTGAGTTGTAAGTATATGATAATCGCATTTGAAAGCATCTCGCGGGAGTATATAAACAAGAACTGTAAATCAAAACTTGTCAGGAATGAGATGCATGGTATTCGATGATATAGTTTTCTACAACACAGCAGAACATCTACATTACTTGTTATACAAACCAAATTTATGAAGCAGATTATTTATAGGGAGCAATGAATGACTAACCATGCAAACTAAATGGATCTAACGTTGCATCAGGCTTCATGCTCCAGAAAAGCAGTGCATCCCCCATCTTTGGTTTAACAGACAAACCACCTTTTCCACACTCTGACAATTCATTATACCATGGCAAAGAACTGCTATTTACTTGGGCTGATGGAAACACTGTCTCACCACCTTCCTCGACATCAGAACTAAAATATAACAAAAATACAATAAATTCAAAGAAACGGCAATTGTCGAACAGTTGTGAAAGAAAGAGCAAGTGAAGAGAGTCAATGAGTTGCCTACAGGTACATAAGAACCGTGGCTATGCGCTGACCCCCATTCTTAGTATTCAACTCATCAAGGAAGTAATCATAGTGAGGTTCATATTTTTGACCAACTTCATAATGGAGAATCTGAAGTCCTTCGCCATTTTCTTTGTAACATCAACCAAGGAAATTAGAAGTTGAACTTAAGAACAAGTATAACAAAATGGAAGACCAAATGCTAAGATAAATTGTATATCTTGGTAAATAACAAAGGATAACAACCTCCTTCTCGGCTTATCCTGGCATTAGAGTAGGATCAAATATAAGCATAGGGTGGTGGAAAGTATAAGTTTTATTTTGCGTTGATGAACAACCAATTCCGGAGCTTCTTAATGTTGACTGTCTATTTAAAGCTACAGCTCAACATACCCACCATTTTAAGTTCACATGTCTCTTGCTTTACGATTACACCTCATAAATCTTGTCAGCATCAAAAACAAACATCATTTTTGACAAGATAGACTTATATGACAATCATTGTAGTTTTATGCTATATCCTGGAGAAATTACTAAGAGCCTATTTGGGGCGGTCCGTGAATGCGCTCAAAATCGGATTTCCATAAATTTCTTTTACTCATGGTTGGCTGATTGCATACGTATGTATCATTTATGCGCTTGGGAGAGTGAGAGAAGAATAGTGCAACTTCTCCAAGATTATCGTTATTAATTGTATTGTAATTTAATTAATATATTTGCATTAAATCTGTTAGCCTATTTCATCTTTACAATCTTATTAGAAGGGCCTCCATACTACATAAGGAAAGTTAGGAGTACTGTTGGTTATCTTTGGATTACTAGTTTTGTACCTCTCATGGAGAGGAAGCTCTTTGGGGGAACAAACCCTTGAGAGTTGATAGGGATTTGTCCCCGATTTGTTGTTGTACTTTCTTTATGTTGAATATAATACTGATGTATGTACAAAGTCAACTATGTAAAGCCCATTATGTAAAGCCCATTGTATTCTCTTTAGTCCTACATTTCCAGATTGTACATTGGTTTCACTCCCTTTACCTATTTATATCCCTTCAAGGGATGAATAAAAGTTTTATCCTTTTATGCTCATTATCATTCTAAAATGGTATCAGAGCTAGGTTTGAATACCCGCCTATAAGCTAAGGTACTCGTTGAACCCCACCCAGGGTACTCGCCCAGCACCTGCACTCAGCAGCCTGCGAAAATAATCAGCCCTGCTTCGCCTTTTATAAGCCAGCTGACTACAGGAATACTCGTCGCTCCCTACATTCCGTACTCGCCAACAGTACTCGCTCTCTGCATTTCGTACTCGTCAACAGTACTCCACTCTCTCTGCATTTCGTACTTGCCAACAGTACTTCAAGCTCCCAACATTCCATACTCGCCAACGGTACTGGCCGCTCCATGCATTATGCACTTGCAAACAGTACTCACACATTGTACTCGCTCATAGTACTCGCCACCAGTGCTCGCAAAGAGTACTCGCTCGCGGCACTCGCCCGCAGTACTCGCCCGCAGTACTCGCATTGGTACTCGCCCTGAGAGCTTGCAGGAGTACTCACATGCAGTACTGATGTGTTCCGAAATCTGAAGCTGATTAAAAAACGTTAATTTTGTGCGCAAGTTAAAACGTAGCGGTGTTAACACAATATCTCGAGCTTCGGCACATGAAAGTTAAGTCAAAGTTTTGCAAACCCGCATAGGCGTCAAACACTTGTTTGTATACGACAATATTAATAATTAGTCCACAAGTTCCTCAAGGTGAGAGAGAGACAAATGTATAACAAGTAACGACAAATAGGAGTAAGATTAAGTAGACAAGCAAGCTCTGAAATTACTAAACGCCACACGCAATCAAGAATTAAGGGACTAAAAGCAGTCAAGATGTGAAATGAGTAGAAAGTCATACCCCCAAATCGTGAGCAAGGATGACCTCCAGCAGGGGAAAATCCTAACCGATGATAGGGCCTGGATGCCGGAGGAGAGCTTAAGGCTGGAAAAAGAGACTGGGACTGGTTCCGTGGCAGTTGCTTGACAGAGACGAGAAGACTGCGACGGGTTCAAGGATCTGGCGGCCGAAAACAGGAGGTGGAGTCGTCGCCGGGTCATGCGGAGGGCCCAGAAACTGTCGTCAGGGACTTCCGAAACCGCAGGTGGAGTCGAGGGAGGGAAGAGGGCAAACGTCGGTTGTCAGGAGGTGGAAACGGCAAGGCATACACGGGTATTACCGGGAAAACAGAAGACTTAGCTTCGTTTTCCCGATTATATTCCCTGTTTTGATTCGTGAAGGTGGAGGGGTTTATAATATGTTAAGGCTTTAATTTGCATTAAATGACAGCATGGGGGGCTCCAAAAGGCAAGTCATAAATGCTCAGCTGATTTAATACTATTAAATAGGAGGAAACGGCGGGCAGTTTTGGAAAAAAGAAAAGGCTATGAGAAATTAAACGGACAAGGGGGGGGGGGGGGGGGGGGGGGGTGAAGAAGGCTGAGAAATAACTTCATTACTAGCTTGCCCAAATTAATCCTATTCCTAATTTGACGGACCGATTTATTTAAGATCTTATTGGTCGGTCACACCAACAAGTCGCACAAACGATGGCGGTAAACGTGGCAAAACACACACAAATACATGGAAATAAAAGGCATACTAGCGCGACGTCATGCGCTACAAAATATTAAAGTAAATGAAGTAAAATAAAGTAACGATGCAACTCAGGTTGCATCAAATACCCACAGTCGTGCTTGATAAATCACCCATCACAGTACTTGCCTGGAGTACTCTCCACAACTCCGGAGCTCGTCGATAGGGTGCTCGCCCTTAGTGCTTGAAGGTGTACTACCCCGCAGTATCCACAACTCTGCTTGCTACATCAGTCGTCGTAGTACTCACTTGGAGTACTCACCACAACACCCTCTTCGGAGCTCGCCGACTCTTGTTCTTTGCTCCCACGACATCCAGAGTTCCAAAATCAATAACTTTTGATCCTGACCAACAAATTTGGGCGCATAATACCTTTTCGGAATCGGGACGAAATTTTCTATCCACCAACAAACCGGGTTTACCCATTTGAGCTGGTTTTGTCCTCACCGATCGCCCAAATTCAACTTCGTTTGAAAGTTCACACCTTTATTCGAGATTCCTCTCCGTGTCGATGGCCGACAACACTCACACCTTTAAGTTTCGCATGCGTATCACCCTGGATGGCACCAACTACAGAATATGGTCTCTAGTTGTCAAGAGTCATCTCAGAAGTCGTCTCCTATGGGGGCACATTGATGGTTCCACCCCAACACCAACTCCCAAGGCATAGGGCCCTCGATCCTGCCTACCTCACTCAGCTTAATACTTGGACTTATGATGAACATCGTACCATCGATGTCTTGTTGGAGTACTCACGACATCCAGTTGGAGTACTCACCGCAACACCCTCTTCGGAGCTCGCCGACTCTTGTTCTTTGCTCTCACGACATCCAAAGTTCCAAAATCAATAACTATTGATCCGACCAACGAATTTGGGCGCATAATACTTTTTCGGAATCGGGACGAAATTTTCTATCCACCAACAAACCGGGTTTACCCATTTGAGCGGGTTTTGTCCTCACCGATCGCCCAAATTCAACTTCGTTTGAAAGTTCACACCTTTATTCGAGATTCCTCTCCGTGTCGATGGCCGACAACACTCACACCTTTAAGTTTCGCATGTGTATCACCCTGGATGGCACCAACTACAGAATATGGTCTCTAGTTGTCAAGAGTCATCTCAGAAGTCGTCTCCTATGGGGGCACATTGATGGTTCCACCCCAACACCAACTCCCAAGGCATAGGACAAAGCCCTCGATCCTGCCTACCTCACTCAGCTTAATACTTGGACTTATGATGAACATCGTACCATCGATGTCATCCTCTCTCACTCCAGCTCTTCAAGCGTTTCTCTCCACTACTTCTAGTCATCAAGAGCCCCAAACATACCAGGAGGATGCATCTATACCTGTCTGGAAACCAGCAATGGAAGAAGAATTACATGTTTTGAAGAATACGAGAACATGAGATCTTGTGCCACTACCTCGGGGTATTCATCCCATCAGTTGCAAATGGGTCTACAAAATCAAAACATTAGTTGATGGCACCATTGACAAATACAAGGCTCGCTTAGTAGCTCGAGGTTTTCAACAATAGCACGACATCGACTATGATGAGACCTGCTATGGTTGCCAAAATGACCACTATACGCACCATTCTTGCCATAACTTCCATCCACTCCTGGGAAATTTCTCAAACGAACATCAAGAATGTCTTTCATCATGGCGATCCCTCTAAAGATGGTTATATTACACTGCCACCCGGGGACCCACACTGATGCAACCTGAGATTAGATCTTTATTTTTTTTTATTCACCGCATTTTTATTTGTTTGGCACACGTCCTCGCGCATGTTTATGTTTTATTTTTCACGCATGTTTGTGTTTTATTTTTCACGCGTGTTTGTCTTTTATTATCCCGCTCGTTATTAGTCTGTGTGTTTGTATCGCACATGTCATTCGCGCACGATCATACGGTTTATTGGTGTGACTGGCCAATAAGACCATGAATAAAAACGGTTCGAAAAATTATGACTAGTGTTAGTTAAGGCAAACAAAGAATTTATAAATTAAGTATTTTATATTAGAATTTATAAAATAAGTATTTTATATTATTAAAAGGATAATTCTGAAATTAAAATTTATTTTCAGAATTATCCTTAATAACATAAAAAACTTAATTTATAAATTCTAATATAAAATACTTAATTTAGAAGTTAAGCATAAACTCTTTGCTTTCGACCTATCAAGACGGTCTCCTGACCTCCGATGACGCCTCTGATGATGAGCCCAGACGTCGGCGACACTTACCTCTCCGTCCAACCCTGGTTCGATTGTTTCCAACGCTTAGATTCCACCTTCTAATCGGTCGGTTCACCTCCAGCATGTAGTCATGCCTTCGTCCAAACCGCCTCCTCCTCTGATCAACCTCTATTCCACCTTCCCTACCAGTTCCGACCAACCCTTTGTCGTTCCTAGTCATTATCGACATCTAGACGTGATCAGACACCACCAACCTGAGGCTTCTCCCTTGATCTACGACTCTAGCTATTCCAGGAACATCCAGTAGACCTTTTCGACACCGTTTCACGCATGTTCTCTTGGAAAGAGGGTGTGCCCACGAGACATGTGTTGCAACGACGAGTCCTTCCTTTGTCCCGCTATCTACTACAGCAGGTCAGTGGTAAAGCATTTTCTCAGATCGACACTTGGATATTTCAGTAGCAGGTTCTATCATATTCTCGACGAGGTCGAGCTCTCAACCCGGGAGAATTGATGCAGCCTGAAATTGTATCTTTATTTTATTTTTATTCACCGCATTTTTATTTGTGTAGCCCACGTCCTCGCGCATGTCTCTCATTATTAGTCAATGCGTGTTTGTATCACGCATGTCATTCGCGCATGATCGTACGACTTACTGGTGTGACCGACCAATAAGAGGATAAATAAAAAGATCTGACAAATTAGGACTAGTGTTATTTAAGGCAAGCAATGGATTAATAAATTAAGTATTTTATATTAGAATTTATAAATTAGTATTTTAGATTATTAAAAAGGTAACTCTGAAATTAAATTTTATTTTGAGAATTATTATGACGAGAAAATACCTAGAGCCATTTTATTAAGAGACCAAGAGGCCACATTCATACCTCTTTATTTCCTTTAGCCCCCCTCATATTCATATCCGACTGGCGCTCATTTACTAGCATTTAAAGTTGGCACGCACGGGGTACACGACGTGTACCCGAGGCGTGTAATTTTAACATTGCGGATCTGGTCAACACAGGGTTGTTAGAGGGCGTGATCTAAAATTCAGCGGTACACGCCCTGAGTACACGAAATGTACCAGGGCGTGTAATTTTAAACTGCGCTGAATTAAGGTCAGGGCATGCTGGAACTGCTGGAATCGCCATCAGGCTGACACGCCCTGAGTACACGGCGTGTGCCAGGGCGTGTACTTTGACTTTCATCATTCTTGCTCCAAATTAGCAGCTCAGCAAGCCCATTTGCATACAAGTTGTATTAGACCCTTCCAGCAACATGAAAACACAAAATATGATAAATTAGTCTAAAAATAATGTAAAACTACATCAAATTAATTAAAATAAAAATCAAAATTATATTAAATAAATATATATAATAGACATTATCAAGGACATTTGTCGCCCGGTAACTCTTTTAAGCATCTCTGCGCAGTTCACCAAGCCGACTCAAAAGAGACTTGCATCGAGTCATCGACGACTTTGCAGAGTTGGCGCATCATGTCTCAGGTATATCCATGGCTCACTACCGTGATTACTTTATCCATGGCTTCCAACCGCACATCCACATCGGCTTGCGCTAAACCCATCCACGCTCACTGAGGCCATCCAACAAGACAACACTTTGTGAAAGCGGAATTTACCACCACAACAAGGGGGCTCCAATCACAATAACATTTTGGCCACCCAGTCGCGTCTGCATGTTGGACCACCCAAGCTTATGTCCTCTCCCTGTAACCATATGAAGCTCCTCTACCATAAACTCCATTGGCAGCCCCTCTCCAACCCCCGCCTCTAGTTCCACCACCAAAGCCAATTCGTCCAACACGTTTCCTCTCCCAATAGGATTACATCGACCTACACCGTCAGGGTCTTTGTTTTCGCTGCAAGAAACCCTACTCCCATCTTCACAAATGTCCCCATAAAGAACTTTGTGTGTTGCTCGCGGTCAAGACGACAACATTACAGTTGTTGACTTTAAGGTCGTAGGGCTCGAGAAGGCCACCACCGGAACTCGACCTTGAGGACAAGGCCAATTTTGAAGGATAGAGTGTTGATAATTATATGATACAAATATGCACCATATGGAGGACCGCCCCCGGCTAGTGGAATCTACTGACCACCCAGGAGCATCTAGTATTATTGTATGATGTATTGGTGGCAATTCGATAATTATTGTAGCCACCCCTCCTATATAAGGAGGGGTCTAGAGTCTTAGGGTTTATCTGGGATATCATGATCACGAATCTCTCCTTGGAGAGGACTTTTGGGGGGAACAAACCTTCAGAAGCTTGACGCGAGCATACCTCGTGAATGCATCTTTTTTACATTTTATTGCAATCTAATTCGGTGTGTATCGCATAGCCAAACAGTTGCAGACCAGCGGTGGCGTCCCACAAGATCCATGTTGCAGCAAATCAGAGGCCCCAAACAGGGCATAAATGTCACGAACTAAAAGATAGAATGATTCATTCTAGAGGAATGAACAAATAAGATGCACTATAAATAATGAAGCTCATAGACATGAATATATTAGGAATGAAATTCAATAATTGATGCTCAATTCTTCTTTGATCGGCTTCACCGGACCTTGTTGTAGTAAACTAGTATATGATATCACTGAACTGAGGGTTTTAAGGTTAGAATGAACAAATATTTCATTTTGAAAGCTTAATTATGGCAAAATATACTAATGAAAAACTTACTCCAGCTAGAATTCAAATACAGCACGAGCACCTTGGTCTAAATAAAGCAGTCAGATAAAAAAATTTATTTTCATGGAAAATCAAGTGTCAACTATATTAAGCTGATGGAAACTAATCCTGCCACTGAGGTAACACTATGGTCTCCATATAAATTCTCTAGTATATAAACAGGTTACCGGAAAAATTTTATTGCGCTCAAATATTCACTTTAATCATTTCTCTACAACAATTCTAAGACATATAAAGAAACTTGAAATTTAATAAGACACAAACCTCAACAAAATATAGAGATTATATTTACATTACAAACTACTGTTCAGGTTCAAGAATACCACCCACAATTATCTGAAATTATGCTTTGAATATGCACTGTTAACTCAGAAGGTATGCATAAACACCGCAAGACATGCATATTAAGATCAGAGGAAACTGTATACTTCTGAAACAAACAAATAGTAGATAACACCAAAACTATGCACAGAAAAATTGGAAGGCTAACAAATTAATTAAGTTATTCATGTTTTAGAAAAGAAGGGGAGCCTTGGCGCACCGGTTAAGGTGTTGCCGTGTGACCATGAGGTCGCGGGTTCGAGTCCTGGAAGCAGTCTCTTGCAAAAATGCAGGGTAAGGTTTGCCTACATTTCACCCTTGTGATGGGACCCTTCCCCGGACCCTCGCTGCGCGGGGATGCTTTGTGTACCGGGCTGCCCCTATTCATGTTTTAGAAAGAGGTTCCCATTAACAAGCTTTTTAGGGCTCATTAAACTGCTTTGTGAGTAGAAATTTGCTAAATCATTGTCATGGAGCGTTGTGAAAAGAAGGATCAAAAACTCCACCCTTGAAAAATAAACTGAAGTATCTTCTGGCAAAAAAATTATATAACCATGTCCAAATTACATACCAACAGGTAGGAAGGTGAAATCCGATAACCGTTTCTCAATAGAACGAATCATCTTGTCTCTTCCTCTTCTTAAGAATGTACCTGAACTTGTGCGAACTCTGCATAAAGTGAGAACATGAGAAACAGCATAAAGCAACAAAATTCCACGTGACAGGCCATCCAAATAATTATCTGCAGACCTGCTATCCTTGCTCTGTCCGGTTGCACTGTCAACAACGGTTGACTTCTCCATATTAGGCTTTGCCAATTCAATCAAGTACTTGCACTCCTCCTTCGACTAACCAAAGAAATAGTAGAAATCATTACAAAAAACACCTTCCTCTGCTTGCAGGATTTAAAATCCTTAAATAGGTACATCTTATAAGTACATGAGCAGTTTAAAAAAGATTAATGAAGAATTTTAATCACTCCTTAATTCTACTAGTTTATATCAATTCAAGATCAACGAGATTGTTTAAGCCTTGGGATTGATTTTTAAGGTTATTACATGTCAATGTTCCCTCATAAATGCAAGTGATTTCTATCCCTCATAATTCTGTCAAGAAATTCAAGTACATGGAAACTTTAAAAGCTTCTGAAGAATATGAAACAATTACTGGTATTATATTAAATTATCAAAGTTAAGTATGTTAGGTCACTAGCTAGAATTAGAAGTAATTGTAGCGTGACCAAAGATTTTTTATTTACAATATATGTTTACACCAAAGATCAAAATTAAGTGCATCTCATTTTATATTAGTTATGAAGATACTTACAAAAACTATTCACCTTGGTATGTGCTTTTTGCATATAAGTGAAAATTTTGAACAAAAGAGATAATGTTTAGAAGATAGATAATTTCGAAATAGTAGAACGA
Source organism: Dactylorhiza incarnata (assembly GCA_033032865.1). Taxonomy (NCBI): domain Eukaryota; kingdom Viridiplantae; phylum Streptophyta; class Magnoliopsida; order Asparagales; family Orchidaceae; genus Dactylorhiza; species Dactylorhiza incarnata. The sequence goes on along the minus strand of JAWHQI010000444.1, from coordinate 247,570 downwards.
AGAACGAGTGCATTAATGCAATTTTACTTGGGTGATACTAGCAATGATCAAAGTATATTATTAGAAGGCAAAGATATATATATATATACGAGCAGCTCCGCACGGGCTTCGCCCGTGCTCGCTGACATTCGAAGGGGTTGTGTCTGCATACGACAGTACCCGACCGACGACGGCGGGCTTCCCCCGCAACTTATACATATGAGTACTCAAAATGACCGTAAAAAAATACATAAATATTTTATAATTATTTTTTTCAAAGACATTTATATTTTAACAAAAAATCATTTTAAAGTAAGTCATTATATTAATAAATTAGTTTTTGGAGGCATAATGAATACCTACCATAGTAGGTGTAGGAGGTCTACTAAAAAGTTTTTGGATTTTATGAATTTGCATCATTATTTTTATTATAGGGATATTGTGTAATTACACAAATAGCCATTATATTTTATGAATTTCCATTTTTTTCATAATATATGTCAAGTCATTGGAGTAAAAGAATGAGGCTATATTTGGCACTTTTGAATGTTGCACCAAAGGCAACTTCTTGTATATAGTAGTTAAAGATATATATATATATATATGTGTTTAAGCACATATGATCAATTATTCAGAAAATTAGGAAAAACCATGGAGGAAATAATATTAGCTACACAGAATTCATGCTCGAAGTGAAACCGAGCAAGGGCGCGCGGCCAGCGAGCAAGCAAGGCCATGCGGTCAGTGCGCGCGCGAGAGAGAGAGTGCGCGGGGGTGCGTGCTCCCGCGCCCCGTAAGGGTGCGCGTGTGCACGAGTTTATGTTGTTGGATTTGTTTGGTTCGTTGTTTAGGTCGAGGCGAGACCCCGAGGTGAACCGTTTCGGCGAGCCTGTTGCGGTCGCGGATTATGAACTCCGGTTTGACTACTTTGATTTTATGGGAACCTCATCACACATTATAATAGATGGTGCAATATATTTTAATAGAACTCTAGCTACATTGACCTCGAGTATATTTGTGCATTACAACATTTATGAAGACAAGATTAGTTCTTCGATTAGTGGCCAAAGTTTAATCTCAATTATCAAATTTGTCTAAATAATAAATTCCCAGCAATCAACTTCATATTTACTAGGGAGGAGTGGTAAACCTTAGTATTGTAACAAGAAAATTTCATCACACACCGAGTAGGAACGAATTCATAAAGACGGGCATAAATAGTTGAGATATGACCAATGATGATGACTAACGTTTGACAGCACACTCCTTTTAAAAGACTAATCTTGTTCAATAATAATGTTTCATGGCCTAATGTGAATGAAACACTTAGATAAATTATGAAAGAACATTCATTTCATTCACTTGACTAAGTTGGCTTTATCTTCTTAGTTGGCTACAAGCAGTTGGTTCGCGCGGCAAGAACAGGAAGAACAACTTCGCAGGGGAAGACATTTATAAGTAAAATCCGTCAATAAATAAAGTAAAAAACATATTAGACCGAGTAAATTCTATATGCACAACGGTTTTAGCACACGCAAATAAGACCCGATCATAGTAAATCCAAGAGGAGCTCCAAAGCAAATTTGATGAACCACTAAAATACTAATATTGTTCAATAATAATGTTTCGTGGCTGAATGTGAATGAAACACATAGATCCTGGAAAATTATGAAAGAACATTCATTTCATTCACTTGATTAAGTTGACTTTATCTTCTTAGTTGACTACAAGCAGTTGGTTCACACGGTAAGAACAGTAAGAACAGCTTCGCAGGGGAAGACATTTATAAGTAAAATCCTTCAATAAATAAAGTAAAAAAACATATTAGACCGAGTAAATTCTATATGCACAACGCTTTTAGCACACGCAAATAAGACCCGATCATAGTAAATCCAACAGGAGCTCCAAAGCAAATTTGAGGAACCACTAAAAGACTAATCTTGTTCAATAATAATGTTTCATGGCCTAATGTGAATGAAACACTTAGATCCTGGAAAATTACGAAAGAACATTCATTTCATTCACTTGATTAAGTTGGCTTTCTCTTCTTAGTTGGCTACAAGCAAGAACAGCTTCACAGGGAAAGGCATTTATAAGTAAAATCCTTCAATAAATAAAGTAAAAAAAACATATTATACTGAGTAAATTCTATATGCACAACGCTTTTATCACACGCAAATAAGATCCGATCATAGTAAATCTAAGAGGAGCAACTCCAAAGCAAATTTAACGAACCACTAAAAGACTAATCTTGTTCAATAATAATGTTTCATGGCCTAATGTGAATGAAACGCTTAGATCCTGGAAAATTATGAAAGAACATTCATTTCATTCACTTGATTAAGTTAACTTTATCTTCTTAATTGGCTACAAGGCAAGAAAAGGAAGAACAGCTTCTCAGGGGAAGGCATTATAAGTAAAATCCTTCAACAAATAAAGTAAAAAACATATTAAACTGAGTAAATTCTATATACACAACTATTTTATCACAGTAAATCCAAGAGCAGCTCCAAAGCAAATTTGACGAACCACTAAAAGACTAATCTTGTTCATTAATAATGTTTCATCGCCTAATGTGAATGAAACACTTAGATCCTGGAAAATTATGAAAGAACATTCATTTCATTCACTTGAATTAAGTTGACTTTATCTTCTTAGTTGGCTACAAGGCAACTAGGCAAGAACAGGAAGAACAGCTTCAAAGTTGAAGGCATTTATAAGTAAAATCCTTCAATAAATAAAGTAAAAACATATTAGACTGAGTAAATTCTATATGCACAACGCTTTTATCACACGCAAATTTGAACCGATCATAGTAAATCCAAGAGGAGCTCCAAAGCAAATTTGACGAACCACTAAAATCTTATGTAGCGTACCAGAAAACTGTGGTAGATGAACGCTCTCGGTTCCCAAGAGATCACCTCCACCCATTGCCCTTCCCTCCGATCCGTCCTTTCCCTGCAAAAGCCCCAGCAGATAAAAGAGAACAACTGTGTGTAAACAGATCTCGTCAAAATGTAGATGCATTTGTGTGCTGCAAACCCCCCTTACATCTCGTAAGCAGATCGAGCGGCGCGGCGCCCCGAATCGGGCGTGTCTTTGGAGTTCACGGGAAGGGACAAGATGCCGCGGGCGAGGAGCACGAGAATGATCACGGAGAGCGACAGGAAAACCAACACTACCAATGTGCACAAGGACGATCTCCGGCGGGAGACCGCCCGAGGGTACCGCGAGCCTTTCCCCATGGATAAAGCGAGGGTAACACGAGCTGTGGAAAAGAGTGGAGACTGTCGAAAGACGAGAAGCGGCGATGAGAGGTGCGTCCAAGCATATAGAAACTGTGTCTTCTACAATCCTTGGTCTTCTTCATTTCCGGGAGCAGGTATCGTGAGTCAGACTCCTTACCTGCCGCATACCGCGTCGCCATGGACAAAATGACAAGACAAGACTCTCCCGCGCCTTGCAGCCAAGCGGGCTGCGCTCATGCTTTAGGTGTTTTAGGTGTTTTAAGACTGTGAATAACGGGTCCGAATTTGGTGCGTTCACCTTATATTAGGTGCGTTGAACGGCCAAGATATTCAACATCTTTTTAAAATGAAAATCAACGATTGTGATACGGTCGTATCATATGTTCGTGCATACAGTTGTGATACGGTCGTGCATATAGTTGTGATACGATTGTATTTCCAAAGTTAATACGACCGTATCACAACCGTTGATCAAGGATATCGAATATCTTGGCCGTTGAACGCACCTAATATTAGGTGCGTTCATCGCAACAAAAAAAAATTCGTGAATAACATCGCCCTTAATTTATTAGTGAGGTTGGATACTTCTACACGCGTCTAGAGTTGTAGAACCCCTCGCTAAACGCAGTCCATTTATATTCGCAGTCCAATGAATTCAAGTGCTTTTAGGCCTGCGAATAGCCGTTTTAGGACTGCGAATAACAACGCCCTTAATTTATTAGTGAGGTTGGATGCTTCTACACACATCTAGCGTTATCTAGAAGGTTATGACCTATAACTAAATGCATATAGAAAGTAAATAAAATTGCTCCACCTCTCAGCTTTTTTTTAGAAAAGCCCTGCATATGTTTTCATCTGTAGGCTAAAACCTATAACTTAATGTGTGAATTTCTCGCAAAAGTGCTGAATTTGAATACAAGTTTCTGAACTTCAAGGATTTTGCGATCCTTGGCTTCGCCGGCGACCGACCATGCTGAACAATATCCGGCCGGTCTCTGTGGTAAGCATTCTCCCACGGTTACACCGATCAAAGAAGAAGCGGGAAAAAAATATTGACTCGGCGGGCAAAATCCTCCCCTTGGGATGTTAAATAGGCCCCGCTCCTTAGCTTTTTTAGCTGTGGGCACCTACTTTTCTCATCTCTATTGCTCCGTTTGGCACGATGGTGGAAATCGTGAACGCGGCGGTAAAATCATCATTCGTGAACGGGGCACCTAAGGAGCTTCATTCACTTTTATGTTCAAGCGAATGAAGTTTCTTAGGTGGGCGTTCATGAATGACAGTTTTACCACCGCGTTCATGACAGCCACCGCTGTACCAAACGGAGCCTATAACTCCTCCAGCATCTTCTGTGGATTACAACATAGGCTTCTTCTCTAAGTTTTGAGTGGTCCATAAAAGTTGTTTACAAAGGCCAGCACAATCTCATTAATGAATGAACTTTTACAACATGTGCACTGTACTTTTGCATTCTTGGCCTATCTCGGGCTCGCATCTCGATGTAGCATTCTTCGTGTTTAAGGGTGAAAAAAAATGAAAGAAAAATGTTACAATATTATTCTTCGTGTTTTCCCCTTGCATCCGATATACTCATCAGGTGAACCCGCTGGTTTGTCTCATGGCAACAAAGAAAGCCGAAGATGATGACTCGCACGTTGGATCACTGATGCACGTTTATGTCAAGAATGGACTCAATCGACCCGATGACTCACAATGAACTGAGGAAAACACTCACCGCCGCTAATTAGCGACGGGTGGCCCTCCAACGCAAGCAAAAACAGAAAACTACAGAGGGGTCGCAATCCCACGCCCTGGGAGAGATCTTTTGTGCTCGCCCCAGATGATCGAGCGAGGTCTTCTGTGCTGTCCTCAGACATTTCTGATATCGAAGAATTAAGGATTATACACCCTTCCACCCACAGTGTCACTCTTCGTCAATCTAAATGCTCAACTTTCTACGCAGGTTTATAGCTACTTTCGGATCAAAAAACAATATCTAATGAATTAGGGGAAATTTCTCCTACGAGTTACAACAGATCTTGCGACACTAGCAAAGGAATGTCTTCGTCGATGGCGATAGCATCGTGTAGGCGCTGGAAACGGCAGATGCAGGTGATCGTGTTGGTAGGCGTCGATGTTCTTGCGGGAGATGACACAAATGTTGTTGTGCTCATCTACTGGCGTAGTGGCCGTTGCACGCTTACGGGAACCGTAGCCCGCCGGCCCCCCTTAGATCTGCCCCTGCGTGCGGCTGCAGCCGCTTTGATGCGGATGTAGCCCATAGGAGAGCATCTAGCACCTTCACAGCCCGCATGAGAGCATCGAGTACGTGCATAGGCCATGCGAAGATCCTAAAAACATACACAGCCATATAAATGAATAAATAAAATTTTGGTTACCGTGAGCCCTTCAAATTAGTATTCATTTATATCTAAAATAGAGTTGAAAAATCAAATAAAAATATTATTATTAATATATTCCTTAAACAGTAATCCAAAAAAAATTTAATTCGTATTATAATAATATAGTTTAGGATAAAAAGTACACGTGTCACCCCTATATTGTAATAGATTTCAAAATGACTTTCGTGATCCTTAATTTTTCATGACGGAGACATTTGACCCTCGACAAATTAGTACTTTACATTATAATTTATTTAGGCAATTGTTATTCGCAGAGCATAAACGTCAATCCTCAAATGACCTTTTCACCACTTTATTTGAGTTTATAAACGTCTATTCACAGACCAACTTTAAACTTAAGTAGTCGATGTCTTCGCTCTCCTGACCAGAGCCCAACAATGAAGAAACTTCTCCGACGACTTTCTGAGCCCATGCCAACGACTCCATTTTGAGCCGAACCCCACAAAGACATGATAATTGACCTCTTTAGAGTTCGATCCTTCTATATTTTATTTTATTTCTTCTGTTGGTCTGTAACTAACAAAAATTATCTACGAATAATAAAAATCTGCGAATAAATAAATCCAAATCTGCGAATAACAATAGACTTTATTTACTAGATTTATTAGCAATAGTACAAGGGACGATAATATTTTCCAGCTGCTTAATATCTCTTATTTTCTGCGGCCCTAATAAAGCTGCTATATAGTACTGTAACTAACCCTCTCTCTCTCTATCTCTATCTCTCCCTCTCTCTCTCTCTGTCTCTCTCTCTCTCTCTCTACAGATGTACGATTCTTCCATCGTCGTTATTTAGAAGCTCCGACTCTTTCTTCTTCTGGGAAGCTTCCAGCCAGCAGGTTGGTAGTGGAGATACTACATTTCGGATTTCTCTCTCTCTCTCTCTCGCTTGCTCGCTCTCTCTCTCCTTAACAGAGCTTATTCTCGTAGAACTTCTTCCTGTTAAAGAAGAAGGGGAAGAGCTGAATCCGGCCTCCTTGGATTCTCCTTGGCTTTTCCCATGGATTTCAAACACGGGAGAAGAGAAAATAGGTTCTGTAGAGAGAAAAGGTTGGAGGAAGAGAAGAACATACACGAACGCAGCGGCACCGGAGGCGGCGACAGGGCTTCTTCTTCAACTACTCCGGCGACAGGGCTGCCTGCGCAGGCGAGGATAGTAGAAAAAGAACAGATGTTCGAAAAAGTGGTTACCCCCAGCGACGTGGGGAAGCTAAACCGGCTGGTGATCCCGAAGCAGCACGCCGAGAAGTACTTTCCGATAGACGCGCCGGCGCACGATGCGGGGCTGCTCCTCAACTTCGAGGACCGCAACGGCGAGCCATGGCGCTTCCGGTACTCCTACTGGAACTCCAGCCAGAGCTACGTGATGACCAAGGGATGGAGCCGCTTCGTAAAAGAGAAGCGGCTTGACGCCGGCGACACTGTTTCATTCGGCCGCGGGGTTGGCGCCACCGCCGGCGACCGCCTCTTCATTGACTGGAAACGGCTGGCCGACCAGCGCTACAGCCCGCCACCCTCTCTCCGCAGCCACCCATATGTTTCCTTCTCCCGCTCCGCCGCAGCGCCGTGGGCCGCAAGCCGTTTATTCGTCCCCACAACCGCTCAGCCGCAGCCCAACCCGGGAGGAGCCGCCGGCCGACCTGCTCCGACGGTGCTTGATTCGGTTCCTGTAGCCGCCGGCAAGGCCGCCGATGCCACAAAGCGCGTCCGCCTCTTCGGCGTTAATCTGGAGCAGCCATGGGAGGCGGCCAACAGCCACGAGTCAACCGGACAGCTGCTTCGTCTTCAGCTCCGGCCTCCTCTCTCCTCTCCAGATCTACACCTTCGCGAAGTTGACTCGTCAACCTCCGCCTCCTCATTTTCCTCTTCTACACGGGTAGCCAAAGCTAGCATTAATCGGCCACCATTGGATTTTTAACCTCTGTTTGTTTCCGCGTTTTTTCTCCGTTGGCCCTGTGACAAAAACTCCAAGCTGAAAAAGCCCGTTTGGTTAACCACAAATTTCTATTCCCACCGCTCCAAAACATTATTTTTAGACTCTCGTTCCCACCGCTCTCATTCTCAACGCTTCAAAACTCCACCGCCGAAACAAACGGAGCCTAAAAAGCGATATCGCTATATATTTGGCCGGGTTAGCGGAATCATGAAATTTTTTTCTTGCTTGATATCCATCAAATTTCAGATATTAGTACACTATATATTTACAATTGCTCGCGAAGAATCTAATGGTAAAAGAATTGGCCACCGTTGGAATATTAGGCTCTGTTTGTTTCGGCGTTTTTTCTCCATTGGTCCTTTGCGGAAAACTCCAAGACGAAAAAACCTGTTTGGCTAACAACCAATTTCTATCCTCAACACTCGAAAACGCTATCTTTAGTCTCAAACGTCAGAACCTCCATTCTCATTCTCAACGCTCCAAAATTCCACCGCCGAAACAAACGGAGCCTAAAATGCGATATCGCTGCATATTTGGCCGAGTTAGCGGAATCATGATTTTTTTTTCTTGCTTGATATCCATCAAATTTCAGAGATCAATATTAGTGAAGTGTTGTGTTGCAACATTAAGGCTTCATTTGTTGCAGCGGTGGCGGGAGCAGCGGGCGGGTGGAATCGGAAGTCTCGAACTGGAGGGGGAAAGACGGGGTTGGAAAAGCAGCGTTTGAGGAGCTTTTCCTCTGTCTGGCGGGTGCAAACGGAGCAAACGCTGTCGGGCGCTCGTTTGGTTACCCGCCGTCCGGCAGTGTTTGCTCCAAACGCCCGGCAAAAACGCCTAAACAAATGAACTCTAAAATATGAAGTGTGATGTGTTGTGGGTTTTGTAAACTCCATTCGGTATTCCAATGTATAAGAAATGAGGGTGCATAATTATTATTAGCCCATAAATATTTCATATTAATTTTGGGGGTGCACATAGCTGAGTTCGATCTGCGAATAACCAGTTTGATCTGGAAATAATCAACTTTGGTTTGCGAATAGCAAATTTTTTGTCTGCCTATACCCGGACAATAGAACAAGTAGCCACGAACAGAACATGACTCGAAACGATGAGCTGCTAAACTCTGACTATAGAGCTTGAGTTAGGAGTTTATCTCCTACCAGGCTCCAGCCCCATATCCTTTTCGGTTTGAAGCTCCATCGAAGTACAATCGAAAAAATAGGGGGTGTCAGTGTCCATTTGGCCCTTGCTCTGGATTCGCCCTTGACTAACAGAGGGGCGGAAAGTTGACGATACAGTTCCATCTCTCTACATTAGTAGAATAGGGCTATCTTATCAAACTTAACAAGGGAGAGTTTTTTTTTTTTTTGAGAGTTGATATTAGCAGTCCGGAACTGGCTATTTGCAGTCCATTGCTATTAGTAGTCCATAAATTTTATTTGTAGACCAAAATTAATTGACTCTAAAACAAGTTAAATGATATGAAAACTTTATTTAAACCAGTCAATTGCTGTAAAATGAAATCTGCTGCAACAAATCATCCACATGAAACAAATAGCCTGTCAATTTTTGCTCTGTTTCGTATCAAGCAAACAGCCTACAGAATGAAGATAAAATTCATAGTTTCATTAACATAAGAGATGAGGAAAATTTCAGCAAACAGCCGATCAATTACGCTTAAATCCTCAAAAATATAGCCGGCCAAGAATCATATGGCTATGGAGGAGTGGGGTCGCCGGCGTGAGCACAAAGGGGAGGAGTCACCGTGAGGCGCTGGCTCGTCGGCGAGAGGAACTCTGGAGCAGGAGAGCGTTCGTCGGCGTGAGTAAATGAGGCCGTTGGCTTCCTCTTCCTACGGATTGGGAGGGCTGGATGCTTGTCGGCCAGAGAACAAACGCCGAGAACCGCTGATTGCGCATACGGCTTTTTGACATCCGAAAAAGTATCAAAATAATATGATTTTTAGCTAATTTTGTGTGTGCACATAGCCATACTTGGCCTGCCTTTAACATTGCTTTTTTTTTTTGAAGGTTGTGACTTATTTTGTGTGTGCACATAGCCATACTTGGCCTGCCTTACTGGGCGAGTGGTCTATGAAGGCGCCACTCGCCAGTTTTTCCGCTAGCGAGGCTCGCGAGATCCCCTTCTGCGAGTGGCCCATGAGGGCACCGCTCGCTACCCCCCTGGTGCCATACACACCTGTCTGGCTCGCTTGCGCGAGGCAGGGAGCCCTTTCTTTCCTCGCCACTGCTAAATGCACCCCAAAAGCGCCGAGCCCACAGCTATGCTTCGCTCTCGCATTACACTCGCAGGGATATCAGCCTGGCTCGCCTCCCCCTCGCGGCCCACTCGCCCCGAGGCGGCGAGCCCTTGCACGCTTCGCCCTGCGGAGACGTCAACCTGAGACTTTCCCGAGCCAGCACCCTGCGAGATCCTCTCTACTCGCCCCAGGTGGGCGAAATCTTTTAAGCTGCCCTCGATCCTCTTTCCCCTCGACGAATTACGAGTTATACACAATCCCCATTTTTTTCGGACTCGGCACGAGGTCGGAAAAAACAATGGAGAACCCGTGGTTCGGAGAGATTGAAGCTAGATCACACGCCCCTCCAGGCGTGTGCCTGATGGAGCCGACACTCCCTTTCTTCCCTTACACCTCTGGGCGAGCGCCTGATGGAGCCGTTACCTGCCTGCTTCCCTTACACCTCTGGGCAAGCGCCTGATGGAGCCGGCACTCGCCTGCTTCCTTTCCATCTCCGGGCGAGCGCCTGATGGAGTCGGCACTCGCCTGCTATCCTTACACTTCTGGGCGAGTGCCTGATAGAGTTGGCACCTGTCTGCTTCCCTTACACCTCCGGGCGAGCGCCTGATGGAGCCGACACTCGCCTGCTTCCCTTTTATCTTTTGGGCGAGCGTCTGATGGAGTCGGCACTCGCCTGCTATCCTTATACCTCTGGGCGAGTGCCTGATAGAGTCGGCACTCGCCTGCTATCCTTACACCTCTGGGCGAGTGCCTGATGGAGCCGGCACCTGCCTGCTTCCCTTACACCTCTGGGCGAGCGCCTGATGGAGCCGGCATTCCGCCTGCTTCCCTTTTATCTTTTGGACAAGCGCCTGATGAAGTCGGCACTCGCCTGCTATCCTTACACCTCTGGGCGAGTGCCTGATGGAGCCGTCACTCGCCTGCTTCCCTTTTAACTTTTGGGCGAGCGCCTGATGGAGTCGACACTCGCCTGCTTCCCTTTTAGCTTTTGGGCGAGCGCCCGATGGAGCCGACACTCGCCTGCTTCCCTTTTATCTTTTGGGCGAGCGCCTGATGGAGTCGGCACTCGCATGCTATCCTTACATCTCTGGGCGAGTGCCTGATGGAGTCGGCACTCGCCTGCTTCCCTTTTATCTTTTGAGCGAGCGTCTGATGTAGTCGGCACTCGCCTGCTTCCCTTTTATCTTTTGGACGAGCGCCTGATGGAGTCGGCCCTCACATGCTTCCATTTTATCTTTTGGGCAAGCGCCTGATGGAGTCGGCACTCGCCTGCTATCCTTACACCTCTGGGTGAGTGCGTGATGGAGCCGGCACACGCCTGCTTCCCTTACACCTCTGGGTGAGCGCCTGATGGAGCCGACACTCGCCTGCTTCACTTTTATCATTTGGGCGAGCGCCTGATGGAGTCGGCACTCGCCTGCTAGCCTTACACATATGGGCGAGTGTCTGATAGAGCCGGCACCCGCCTGCTTCCCTTACACCTCTGGGCGAGCGTATGATGGAGCCGACACCCGTCAGCTTCCATTACACCTCTAGGCGAGCGCCTGATGGAGCCGGCACTCGCCTACTTCCCTTCCATCTCCGGGCGAGCGCCTGATGGAGCCGACACTCGCCTGCTTCCCTTTCATCTTTTGGGTGAGCGCCTGATGTAGTCGGCACTTGCCTACTTCCCATTTATCTTTTGGGCGAGCGCCTGATGGAGCCGGCAGCCGCCTGCTTCCCTTACACCTCTGGGCGAGCGCCTGATGGAGCCGACACTCGCCTGCTTCCCTTCCATCTCCAGGCGAGCGCCTGATGGAGCCGACACTCGTCTGCTTCCCTTTTATCTTTTGGGCGAGCGCCTAATGGAGTCGACACTCGCCTGCTTCCCTTTTATCTTTTGGGTGAGCGCCTGATGGAATCGGCACTCGCCTGCTTCCCTTACACCTCTGGGCGAGTGCCTGATAGAGCTGGCACCCGTCTGCTTCCCTTACACCTCTGGGCGAGCGCCTGATGGAGTCGGCACTCGCCTGCTTCCCTTCCATCTCCGGGCGAGCGCCTGATGGAGCCGACACTCGCCTACTTCCCTTTTATCTTTTGGGCGAGCGCCTGATGGAATCGGACTCGCCTGCTTCTCTTTTATCTTTTGGTCGAGCGCTTGATGGAGTCGGCACTCGCCTGCTTCCCTTAAACCTCTGGGTGAGCGCCTGATAGAGTCGGCACCCGCCTGCTTCCCTTACACCTCTGGGCAAGCGCCTGATGGAGTCGGCACCCGCCTGCTTCCCTTGCACCTCTGGGCGAGCGCCTGATGGAGCCGGCACTCGCCTGCTTCCCTTCCATCTCCGGGCGAGCGCCTGATGGAGCCGGCACCCGCCCGCTTCCCTTACACCTCTGGGAGAGCGCCTGATGGAGTCAGCACTCGCCTGCTTCCCTTCCATCTCCGGGCGAGCGCATGATGGAGCCGACACTCGTCTGCTTCCCTTTTATATTTTGGGCGAGCGCCTGATGTAGTCGGCACTCACCTGCTTCCCTTTTATCTTTTGGGCAAGCGCCTGATGGAGTCGGCACTCGCGTGCTTCCCTTACACCTCTGGGCGAGTGTCTGATAGAGTTGACACTCGCTTGCTTCCCTTTTATCTTTTGGGGTATGCCCTTTTTCTTTTCATCCCGCCACCTAGCGCTTGCTCAAAGGCCTCATTTGTCCGTCTGCCGATTTTCGTATAGCCATGCGTGGGCCGAGACCTTGACCACCCGCCCTGCTCAACTCGCCTTAAATCGAATGGCAGACCCTGCTACTACTGACACGAGACTCGCTTACCACTCGACGAGCGGTACTATATTGGCGAGTGGGCGAGATCTCGGCCGACGAGCAGCTCGTGGTACTTCACCCCCCCCCCCCCCCCCCCCTTGCTTCCTTCCTGTGCTAAGTGAAGTTCTCCTACTCTTGAGTGTTGCCCGTCCTTTGCCAGCTAGGTGAGAGCCTGGTCGTCGGGTCTGCACCAAGCCAACTACATTTTGAAACATACCTGCCACCAAGCGATCCTACAGCCCTGTCAGCTTGGTGGGAGCCTGATCAGCGGGTCAGCATCGGAGCTATGTATTTTTTGAAACCTTCCTGCCACCGAGCGATCCTATGACCCTGGCAGCTTGGTGGGAGCCTGGTTAGTAGGTCAGCATCGGGGCTATGTACTTTTTGAAACCTTCCTGCCACTGAGCGATCCTACGGCCCTGCCAGCTTGGTGGGAGCCTGGTCAGCGGGTCAGCATCGGGGCTATGTACATTTTGAGAACTTCCTGCCACCGAGCGATCCTACGACCATGCCAGCTTGGTGGGAGCCTGGTCAGCGGGTCAGCATCAGGGCTATGTACATTTTGAGACCTTCCTGCCACCGAGCGATTACGACCCTGCCAGCTTGGTGGGAGCATGGTCAGCGGGTCAACATCGGGGCTAAGTACCTTTTGAAACCTTTCTGCCACCGAGCGATCCTACGGCCCTGCCAGCTTAGTGGGAGCCTGGTCAGCGGGTCAGCGTCAGGGATATGTACTTTTTGAAACCTTCCTGCCACTGAGCGATCTTACGGCCCTGCCAGCTTGGTGGGAGCCTGGTTAGCGGGTCAGCATCGGGGCTAAGTTCCTTTTGAAACCTTCCTGCCACCGAGCGATCCGACGGCTCTGCCAGCTTGGTGGGAGCCTAGTCAGCGGGTCAGCGTCGGGGCTATGTACTTTTTGAAACCTTCTGCCACCGAGCGATCCTATGGCCCTGCCAGTTTGGTGAGAGTCTGGTCAGCGGGTCAGCATCGGGGCTATGTACATTTTGAGACATTCCTGCCACAACGCGATTCTACGACTCTGCCAGCTTGGTGGGAGCCTGGTCAGAGAATCAGGATCGGGGCTATGTACATTTTGAGACATTCCTGCCACCGAGCGATCCTGCGGCCCTGCCTGCTTGGTGGGAGCCTGGTCAGGAGGTCAGCATCGGGGCTAAGTACCTTTTGAAACCTTCCTGCCACCAAGAGATCCTACGGCCCTGCCAGCTTGGTGGGAGCCTGGTCAGCGGGTCAACGTCGGGGTTGTGTACCTTTTGAAACCTTCCTGCCACCGAGCGATCCTACGACCCTGCCAGCTTGGCGGGAGCCTGGTCAGCGGGTCAGCATCAGGGCTATGTACATTTTGAGACCTTGCCACCAAGCGATCCTATAGCCCTGCCAGCTTGGTGGGAGCCTAGTCAGCGGGTCAGCATCGGGGCTAAGTACTTTTTGAAACTTTCCTGCCACTGAGCGATCCTACGGCCCTGCCAGCTTGGTGGGAGCCTGGTCAGCGGGTCAGCATCAAGGCTAAGTTCCTTTTGAAACCTTCCTGCCACCGAGCGATCCTATGACCCTGCCAGCTTGGTGGGAGCCAGGTCAGTGGGTCAGCATCGGGGCTATGTACTTTTTGAAACCTTCCTTCCACTGAGCGATCCTACGACCCTGCCAGCTTTGTGGGGGCCTGGTCAGCGGGTCAGCATCGGGGCTATGTACATTTTGAGAACTTTCTGCCACCGAGCAATCCTACGGCCCTGCCAGTTTGGTGGGAGCCTGGTCAGCGGGTCAACATCGGGGCTATGTACATTTTGAGACCTTCCTGCCACCGAGCGATCCTACGACCCTGCCAGCTTGGTGGGAGCATGGTCAGCGGGTCAGCATCGGGACTAAGTACCTTTTGAAACCTTTCTGCCACCGAGCGATCCTACGGTCCTGCCAGCTTGGTGGGAGCCTGATCAGCGGGTCAGCGTCGAGGATATGTACTTTTTGAAACCTTCCTGCCATTGAGCGATCTTACGGCCCTGCCAGCTTGGTGGGAGCCTGGTTAGCGGGTCAGCATCGGGGCTAAGTTCCTTTTGAAACTTTCCTGCCACCGAGCGATCCTACGGCTCTGCCAGCTTGGTGGGAGCCTGGTCAGAGGGTCAGCGTCGGGGCTATGTACTTTTTGAAACCTTCTGCCACCGAGCGATCCTATGGCCCTGCCAGTTTGGTGAGAGCCTGGTTAACGGGTCAGCATCGGGGCTATGTACATTTTGAGACATTCCTGCCACAGAGCGATCCTACGACTCTGCCAGCTTGGTGGGAGCCTGGTCAGAGAATCGGGATCGGGGCTATGTACATTTTGAGACATTCCTGCCACCGAGCGATCCTACGGCCATGCCTGCTTGGTGGGAGCCTGGTCAGGAGGTCAGCATCGGGGCTAAGTACCTTTTGAAACCTTCCAGCCACCGAGCGATCCTACGGCCCTGCCAGCTTGGTGGGAGCCTGGTCAGCGGGTCAGCGTCGGGGTTGTGTACCTTTTGAAACCTTCCTGCCACCGAGCGATCCTACGACCCTGCCAGCTTGGCGGGAGCCTGGTCAGCGGGTCAGCATCGGGGCTATGTACATTTTGAGACCTTCTTGCCATCAAGCGATCCTACAGCCCTGCCAGCTTGGTGGGAGCCTAGTCAGCGGGTCAGCATCGGGGCTAAGTACTTTTTGAAACCTTCCTGTCACTGAGCGATCCTACGGCCCTGCCAGCTTGGTGGGAGCCTGGTCAGCGGGTCAACATCAAAACTAAGTTCCCTTTGAAACTTTCATGCCACCGAGCGATCCTACAGCCCTGCCAGCTTAGTGGGAGCCTGGTCAGCGGGTCAGCGTCGGGGTTATGTACTTTTTGAAATCATCCTACCACCGAGCGATCCTACGACCCAGCCAGCTTGGTGGGAGTCTGGTCAGCGGGTCAACATCGGGGCTAAGTACCTTGTGAAATCTTCCTGCCACCGAGCGATCCTACGTCCCTGCCAGCTTGGTGGGAGCCTGGTCAGCGGGTCAATATCGGGGCTATGTACCTTTTGAAACCTTCCTGCCACCGAGCGATCCTACGACCCTGCCAGCTTGGTGGGAGCCTAGTAAGCGGGTCAGCATCAGGGCTAAGTACCTTTTGAAACCTTCCTGCCACCGAGCGATCCTACGACCCTGCCAGCTTGGTGGGAGCCTGGTCAGCGGGTCAGCATCGGGGCTAAGTACATATCCAGCGTCACCATCTTATAAATTGACATCATCCATTCATAACAGAAAAACAAAGTTTGAAAGCACAAATTTTTATTGTTGAAATTCAAGGATAGAAATATTTCAAGTCCTCACCGCTTAGCTCGGGATATCCCTTCTGCCTCTCATTTGTCTCCTCCCAGGCATGGACCTCCTCAATCCTCACTGGTTGTTGTTGCTGCATCGGATCCATTGTCCCCCTCATTTCCAAAAACTTTGGGCAGGTGGTCGTCGCATGACCTTCCTCCTGGTGGAAGCCACCCCGCCCCCTCCTCTTCCTCTTCTTTCTGCTTTTCTGGCTCTCCTCCCTCTTCCCCGGCCAATCGCCATGGCGTGCTGAGGCGGGGGAGACAGCGACCTCGGACTCTGCCTCCACCCTAACTGATGAGATCTCCCTTGACCCCCATGGAAGTTGCCACCCCCTGCTGTCTCCACCCCCACTCTGGGGTCCTCGGTTCCTCTCTCCTCCGAACCTCCTGCTGCCTGACATCCGGCTCACTTAGCTTTGCCAGCCTTCTTGTGAACTCCGGGTTGGACGCCTCCCCTTCAATCTCCTCCGACGCCCTTTCCATCAACTCTTCCAAGGACAAGGGGGCATCCACTTCAGGTTCATCTTAAAGAATCCCTCCCGCAGCCCCACTGTGAAGGCAAGCTGGAGGGTGAACCCGGGTACCTCCTGAACGAGCAGGACTTCCTCCTGGAATCTGTCCACATAGTGGGCTACCGCCTCCTCTGGCCCTTGATTGATCTTGAAGAGCGCCTCGACTTCCTCTTCTTCGAGGTCGAGAAGCGAAACAAAAAGCTATGTCACAGGTCTCTGAACGCGTAGATCGGCCCTCTTGAGAGCTGGTGAAACCAGTCTCTTACCTTCTCCTTCAGGGTAGTTGCGAAAAGTCGGCAGTTGAAGTCGTCTGACATGGGCCTGAGGGAAACCATGTCTTCAAACCACTGCATGTGTTGGACAGGGTCATCCTTGCCGATGTAGTAGACCATGTCTGACTCCCTGAACCCCTCCGGGACTGGTGCGGAAAGCAACAACTCGCAGAACGGGCTTCCGCCACTCCCCGCTCTCGCCTGCCAGACCCTTCCCACGAGATCCCTGACTTGACCTGCACTCGCCTGGATCCCACTTGCCGGAATCCCACTCGCTTGGATGGCACTCGCCGGGCTGGGGAAGAGCTTCCGCCCAGCGAGATCTCGCCCTGGCGCCTCTGCAGCTGCCTCCTTGCCTGCCCTCTACCCCGAGGCGTTCTCGCCGACTCCTGATGGAGGAACCGCCTGGGGAGCTGGGGTTGCGAAACTGCCCCGCACCGATGCGAATGCGAAATTGATGGTCTCGAGCACCTCCCTTCGGAGATCTGCCAGCATCTCCACCGTCACTGGCGAGCCGGATGATGGCGAACCGCAGAAGACGGCCTCTCGCTCATCCTCTCCAGCCATGTTACCTCTTTGGAAATTTCTTGTACCAGCTGCTGTCCACGCTCACCGCACCAAAAATATTGAAACCGAGACTCGGCCAAACGAGGAGTTCGAACCCCCGTGAAGGGTGCAGCTGTCACTTATCCTAAGGGAGAACTTGACCGAGGTTTTGAGACTAAGTACCGACCCTTGGCTACAACGCGGAGGTCCTACCACACACCCGGAAGATCTTTCGAGCGCTTCCCCTCCCAAGCCAAAACTGAAGCCGGGCACATTGGAGAGCTGAAGGAGCTAACCAAAGGCGTCCTAAGGAGAAGCAAAGATCTGAGATGCTCTCCAAAGGTGCCCCTCAGGGTCTATTTGTAGCTTTTCTATACTGGTCTGCTAATAACGAGATTTCGCCTTTTGGTTTTACTTAACACACCCCAAAATGGCCTGCCAACAGCCAAACCCCACTGTTCTGAAGGGTTATTGCCCCCGGACCCTTGCTGGGCGAGTGGTCTATGAAGGCGCCACTCACCAGTCTTTCCGCGAGCGAGGCTCGCGAGATCCCCTTCTGAGAGTGGCTCGTGAGGGCACCGCTCGCTAACCCCCTGGTGTCATACATACCTGCCTAGCTCGCTTGCGCGAGGCGGCGAGCCCTTCCTTTCCTCGCCACTGCTAAATGCACCACAAAAGCGCCAAGCCCACAGCTGCTTTGCTCTCGCATTACACTCGCACGAATATCAGCCTGACTCGCCTCGCCCTCGCGGCCCGCCCGCCCTGAGGCGGCGAGCCCTTGCACGCTTCGCCCTGCGGAGACGGCAACCTGAAACTTTCCCGAGCCAGCACCCTGCGAGATCCTCTCTACTCACCCCAGGTGGGCGAGATCTTTTAAGTCGCCCTCGATCCTCTTTGACCTCGACGAATTACGGGTTATGCATAACTTATCTAGATTATTATTAGCATATCAGTGTTTGAATAAGTGCGGCTAAAAGCTCTATTTTCTCAAAATAGTATTTTAGGCCAAAACACCACTACACTTACTGCAATAATTTCACATCGTCTCTGTTTGGGAGAGCTGTCGCGGATTGAAAAGCTGCTGTTCGCACAGACAAAAAACGCGGCGATGACGAGCTAATAACACTTCTGGCGATGACGAGCTAATAACACTCCCAAATCTGATGGGAAAATAGATTTTTGATCCGTAAAAGCAGGTCCCTTGCAGCTTCTCAAAATAGACCAAAAACGCGGCTCTATGAAAAGTGATATTTGAAAAGCTGGACTAGAGAGCTGTCCCAAACAGATAAAAACAGTTATGGCGGTTGGAAAATAGATTTTTCATCCACCGGAGTTGTCCCAAATGGTTAACACAATAAGAACTTTTATAACATCAAAAAAGCTTAAATAAAGCTAAAAAGCATTAACAAATATATATTTGCATTAAGTTTTTGCTTGCTTTTTAAGCCATAAAAAGCACACTCAAAATACCCCCATGCTACCGTCTTCTACAAAAGTATTGTTGTAACAAGTAATCACCGGACACATGATAAACTCAAATCGATGTGTTCTTGAATGTTAATGATAGTAAAACTTCAACCGGTGATTCAAAACAATTAAGACAAACTTGCCCAAAGGAGTTTACTTACCCAAATGAGTTAATATCCTGTTTATCAAAACATGCTTGTTCCCTGTCACAGGCAGGCTGTGAGCCGTGAGATAGTTCTTCAGCTCCATTACAGTGAGATCCTTCAGCTTTCCATTCTCCGCGAGATCAGCCCAATCATACCCCGCACACTCCTTCAAAGCGACTCCATACATTGCTTTCCGCTTCTTCGAAGCTTCCGTAGTCGAGCCCTTCTTCGCAGCTTCCTCCTCCTCGTGGTTTTCCCCGTAGACCGCATTTTTAAACTCTTCGATCGCGCGGACAACTCCCGGCCTGGCCATGCCTTCTTCGTCGGGCAAAGTTTCGTCCTTGACAATTGGCATCTCATCATTGTCCAATGCCAATGCCTGCAGTGTCGCGTAGTGTCTTTGCAAGGCGGGATTCGAAAATTGAAAAACCGAAAAGTCCTTCAAGTCTATCCTCTTCAACAAGGAGGAAGCTTTTCTGATTTGATTATCTGTTGCGTGCGGAATTCCAGCGTCAATCCGGAGCTCTTCCGGATATCTAATATCATCCGAATACGGAAGATAGATCAAGTGCATTCCGGGGGGTTCCAGCTGACCAGACGAGCTGATCACTTCATCTTGCGCCACGAGCGCGACGAGCCGGGGATGAGAGGAACTTCCGTGAAAGGCAACCGCGAACCGACGAAGACGCAGCATTGATCTGTGGAGAGCGACGAAAGCACACGTGCTTCCGACAATCTCCTTATCGGCGGGATAGAGAAATGTGGATGGCCTCAGATTGTGGTAGTCCTTCAGGCAGTCTAATGGCTTGAAACCTAGGAGATGAAGATGTCCATCAGAAACTTTCTTTATCTCAGCCAGTTCATCCGCGGTGAACCTGACCATTTCGCCTCTGAATTCTTGAAAATTTATGCACGGGCGCTCGACCAGAGCCCCCGTATCGGCGCAAATGAATGTCCGTTCCGTCTTCAGGGGACGATTCGTGACGGAATCGAGCCACACTATAGCCCCGGGCATGGAAGGCCTTATCAATGCATATGAGTTCACAGCAATGGAAACTCCGCCGGTTATCACAAGCATTAGGGTTTTCACTTTCCTCTTGGAGAACATCCTTTTTCTCAGCTGACTGCACATATCTTCCACCTTTTCGTCCGCGCAGGTCAGAAACATGGGCATGTCTTCTCTCTGGAGTCCAAGCAATTCGGCGTACAAGACGGAGACGTCGAATTCTTTGCTGCTCAATGGAAGAAGATCGATCGAGATGCCGAGCTCCTGCGCATCCTTGGCGCGCTGCAGCGTTGTCCTGATCATGTCGGCTTTAGCCGCTCCAGAGATGTTCCTGAAAGGATCGTCGTCGTTCGTGAAGATGAGTATTCTCTTGCAGACGTTCTTCGCGGAACCTTTTCTCAGAAGAGCCTGCGCAGCCCAGAGGGCGTTGTACAGCGAATTCTCCCTGGATGCGGGCTCAATCCAATATCGAGAACCGATGTAATCCATGAAAGTTTCTTTGATGTCGGAGAACTCTTTGATCAGTCTGGCGGTGGGTCTATCGAGGAGTTCCCTTCCGGCAACGTTGAAGACGTAAACCCCGTTTAGATCCTGAATGTTCTTCTTCTCCCTGGTGTTGAAGAAGCAGATCGCAACTTCGTCGGACAATCTGCCGATGATTTGAGTCTTGAGAGACTCCAGGATGCACTTGACGGCGGCATGAAAAAAGGATTCCCCCTTGTCATCTTCTTCATGCGTTCCGGCTGTGGAGAACATTTTGGGAGATGCGTCGACGAGGTAGACTGAAAACTCCTTCGTGGATTCCCTCTCGTGGAGCAACTCATCGTCCGAATCGGAGTCGTCGCCGAAGATTCCTTCCGGGTCCAAATCCATAGAGGCGGCAAAAAGAAGAAGAAGACTTCGATTCACAATCCGGAGTGAGGCCTGGACGATGCCGTAGTAGTTTTACAGCGCCGCTCCCACCTTCTGAGCAGTCGCCGAGAAATCGCCGGAGAAAATCCGCGTAACGAGGAGGGCGGGAGAGAAAGCCATGCGCAAACTAGGGTTTTAGTAGAGCTTGAAGGAAACCCGGGCTTCCATTTGCGCAACTTCTGATGGAAGAAACCGCCTCGGGCCAAATGTCAGTGCAAAAATGCAATTTAGTCCCTAAATTTAATGAATTGTTACAAATATCTTCCTAGATTTACCTTCTTTTTGGCACTTTGCACCCCCGAAATATGAGATTTTGCCACTTTGCAATCTGAATTTTTTAAATTGGCACTTTGCACCCCTAATTCAAAATTTCTGGCACTTTGCACCCTCTAACCGAATTTTCAAGGGTATTTAAGTCCGGCAAGAAGTAGAAATTTATCATTTTTGGTGTGCAAATATAAATTTGACAAAATTCGATGCAGTGTGCAATAAAAATTTAGCATTTTACTGATGCCCGGACCTAAATACCCTTAAAAAATCAGATATGTGGGTGCAAAGTGCCAGTAATCTTGAATTAGGGGGTGCAAACTGCCAATTTTAAAAATTCAGGATGCAAAGTGTCAAAACCCCATATTTCGGGGGTGCAAAGTGCCAAAAAGTACTAGATTTCAAACCCTCAAATTTAGTAATCAGCTGATTTAAGTCATAACATGAAGATCAAAAATGTAATTACTCTCATATGCATTTATTTATTTTAGTGATTTGCTAGTAACAAATTGATTTTCAAATATTCATTTCCAAATTTAATGATTTGTTAATAATAATGATTTGCTAATAATAATGATCTGCTAGAAATCAAATAAAATTTGCTAATAACAGCACCACAAAACAAATACACACAAGATAATGTTAAAAAAGTTCTAGGATTTATTGCTCGTAGCCAAAATCATCAAATTATCTAAAATACAATGAAGTTCTCTTCGACGCAACTGGATTCTCTGGAAAACAACTTCATTATCTAACAAATATCCTCAACAAAAATCTCTACATTACGAGGAATGATAACTCTTTGTATAACGCGTCGACATTGTAATGATCGCATTTAGGATTATTGTTGAGAAAATAGAGGAGACGGAACAAAGAAGAACCTTCAATGGCTGAGAATGTCGAAGAGAAGAACCTTCATTGGGCAAAGAGGAGATAGGAGAGAATGCATAATCCGCCCGCCGGAGAGAAAGTTCATCCGCCTAGAAGAGAAGGGAGAGAAAATAGAGATGTATCTCGAAGCGACAGAAATATCTGTTCTTCACATTCCCGCTAGATCTAAATCCGGGGCTTGGACCGAAACATTTGTCACGAAAAAGAGCCGCAGAAGGATTTCTTTGTGCATGAGCGCAATAAAATACAAACTCATGGAAGTTTGTAATTACAAAAGATAAGAGTGCAACCTATAATTTTACAAACTTACATACAACTGAGATTCATTACACTGTCCAGCCAATATATTTACAGAGAATTAAAGAGAAGTTTGAGCATAAATTCTTAATATAATTTCAAAAATTCAACATTACATGGCTAAATAAATAAGATTAGTAAGAACTAAACCACTCTCTTCTTCATCAAATTTGCACTTAACTCTCTTCGGAGGAGAGTTTACAGTCGAGTTGATGCAACCAAATCAGCAGGTGAAGCTTTGCAAACCAGCAGGAGCCGGCCGCTTCTGTCGCGTCCCTTCGTCTGAAATATCATTCCCCGACTGTCCGTGTATTTATAACTTCGGCTTCTTTGCGGGCGGAGGCCCCATACTACCGGACTCAGGCTTGTGTCTTATCCCGAGAAAATGCTCAACCTGTTCAAAATCCATAAACAGCATAACTTTCATTAAAATTGTCACTTTATTACTACATACTTTCTATATTGCAGCATACGAAAAAACCCGTCTTCAAAAATCACGCTAAGATGGCCGGGCAATGAGCCGAATAACTGGAGAAAGAAGTCTCATGTAGGCGGCGAAAATCAGTCTGACGGACATACAAATGCGAACAAAAGAAGTTATTAATGAATACAGACCTTTTTGTCCCCGAGCATTGGAGTCAAGCTCCCAGGATTGTCTTTCTCCACCGTAGCAAATCCACTTCTTGGATCACTGGTTTGTCTGAAGTAGCCAAAAAAAAAAGGCAAAAATTAATGCAGATGACAAGAACATAGAAAAAATAGCATCTTCATCCCTACCTTTACCACAACTAAGACTTAGAATAACAACTATTTGTTGTTAAGTAGAAAAATGCAGGTAACAACTATTTGTTGTTTTAAGATTTAGAATATATTTGATCAAAATAATTTTGCACAGCATATATAAATGTAAAGTATGGTGAAAGTAGGGCACCATAGGGTATAGGGGACTTCATGCGAAACTAAGACTTCGATTGGCGGGGCGGATCCCGCGGATGGCACTGCCTGGCTGCAACCGCATGCGATTTGGCGGGGCCGCCTCTCCGCTCATCTCGCATCTCGTTGCGCGTTCGCATCCGCTCTCCGACTCGCGTGTCCGCCTTCTCCCTTAACTCGTGAGTCCGCCTCCGTTCTCCTCCTAGCCGCGGTTTCTCCTTCCGCCGGCAGTCGCGCCAGCCGTAGCTCCCGTCCCTCTAGCCGCAGTCGCTTCCTCCACCGGTAGTCGCTCCCGCAGTCTCTCTCCTCCTCCGCCAGTAGTCTCTACAGCAGCTCTCCAACGGTTTGTTGTCGCTCCTTGCTTGGCACCGGACATGCTGCCCTAAACTGACGGCATTTCCGGTGTCAGTTTTTTTTGGAGGCTCCTACATGGACTTGGTATCGTTCCTCCTTCTATGAGACAACCCTAGCTTCTCTCTAGGTGTTTGTGGTGTTCCCCCCTTGACTTTCCTCCGCTACTTTGATTTCTAGTGGATCTACTCAGTCAAGTCATGACCACTGGAAGAGTTCGTGGGAGAGTCGTTATTCCCCGACATCATGATCCACAATACCTCTCAAATCACGACTATACGTCTGGATGACTCCAATTTTCTCCCGTGGTCTCGGGCTATTACCCTAGCCTTGAAGAGCAGGCGGTTGTTCGATTATGTTCTGGGTACTACGTCGGCACCTGTCAAGGATTCACCTGATTGGTTGCAGTGGGAGTATGAGAATTCCCTCGTTATGTCTTGGCTGACTAACTCCATGGTTGACTCTATTTCCCGGAATTATCTGTTTTTGGATACATCAACGGATATTTTGAAGAGGGCTGAGACCACTTACTCCTGCAGGGGCAATGCTGCCCAGATTTTTCAACTGCGACGAAAGATCTTTCTCCTTCGTCAGGGTGATCTCCCTTCGTCTGTTTAC
Organism: Dactylorhiza incarnata; assembly: GCA_033032865.1. Lineage (NCBI taxonomy): Eukaryota > Viridiplantae > Streptophyta > Magnoliopsida > Asparagales > Orchidaceae > Dactylorhiza > Dactylorhiza incarnata. The sequence continues at coordinate 223,387 of JAWHQI010000444.1, read as the reverse complement.
TACCTGGAGTTCACTCAGCCTTATCAAAAGTATGATCACTTTGACTCCCTCACTCTTGTGTCTCCTGAGATTGAGATTCTCGTCCGAGCTCGGGAAGATAGGAACAGAGTTTTTGAGTTTCTTCATGGTCTGCATCGAGACTTCGATCAGATCAGTGTTCAGATCTTTGGGCGCTCTCCTCTGCCTTCTCTTCCGGAGGTTTTCAGTCTTGTTCAGCAAAAATTTGATAGGCGACAAACGTGGACTCCTGATATTGCTCCTGAAGGTTCTACCCTGACTGTTCAGTTTGGAAGTAAAGCTCCTCGTGATTCCAGGCCCAAGTTCACAGACAAAGATCATTTGATCTGCGATTACTACGGGAAGTCCCATCATACCCGAGACACCTGTTTTCGTCTCAATGGATTTCCCACGCCCCGTGGGGGTTCTACACCGCGTGGAGGTCGCGGTTATGGTCATTCTCAAGGTCGCTCTACTCAGTCTCACTCTGCTCACATGTATGATGCCTCCAAGGAGATCTTGCCTCTCAATGCCCTGTCTGCACTTCCTCTAGCTTTGTCTGCCGATGAGATCCATGCGTTCCACCGCCTGATGCAGAGGGACAGTCTACGGAGCCTTCTGCTTCTTCGTCTTCATATGCTCATCAAGGATCCTCAGGTGCTCATGCTGCGTCTTCTCGTCCTTCTACCCATTGGATTATTGATTCTGGACCAACAGATCATATGACCGGCTCTGCTACAGGTTTTGTGTCTTACCTTCCTTTGTCTGGTAGAGACAAGGTGAGCATTGCGGATGGTTCCTTCTCTCCAATTGCTGGGAAAGGATCTATCTCCTGCTCCACTCTCATTCTTTTTTCTATTCTTCATGTACCCAAGTTTACTCGCAATCTTCTCTCAATTAGTCATTTGATCAACTATGAATTGTTTTGTGACCTTTTTCCCCTCGTCTTGTGTTTTTTAGGACTTGAAGACGGGAACAGTGATTGGCTCTGGTAGTCTGGTGGATGAGCTCTATGTGTTTGATTCCTCCACTCCTACTTCTCCCCAGGCTCTTCATGCTGATCATGCGGCCACTTTGGAGTCCTGACATTGTCGCCTTGGACATCCTTCTATTATGTCTATGAAACACTTATTTCTTACTCTACCTCCTGTATTAGTTGATAATTTTCATTGTGAAGCTTGTGAACTTGGCAAACACTATCATGCTTCTTTTAATCATGTTTCTACTCCTAGTTCTGCAGCATTTCATATTATATATAGTTATGTTTGGGGGCCTTGCCACGTTGCTTCTATTTCTGGTTGTTTTTGGTTTGTAACTTTCATTGACTGTTTCTCCCGAACAATATGGGTATACCTAATGAAAGCTAAAATTAAAAAAAATTCCTTTATTTCAACGATTTCACAAAATGATTTCTACGCAGTTTGATACCTCTATTAAAATTCTTCAGACTGAAAATGGTCGTGAGTACATTGACTCTCAATTTGAACACTATCTTGCTAATCATGACATTATCCACCAAACATCTTGTGTTGACACCCCTGCTCAAAATGGAGTGGCCGAACACAAGAATCGTCACCTTTTAGAAGTTGTCCGGTGTCTTCTTCTCCAAATGCACCTGCCCAAGTACTATTGGGGGGATGTCGTTCTCACTGTCGCCTACCTTATTAATCGCATGCCCTCACGTGTTCTAGGGTATAACACTCACCATAACACTCTTCGGGTGTCTCCTACCAATCTGCAACCTCGTGTATTCGGATGTGTTTATTTTGTCCATATTCACCAAAAGACTAAATGTGATGCTCATGCTCACAAGTGTGTCTTCGTAAGATATTCTCCTACTCAAAAGGGTTATAAATGTTTTAACCTGGTACACAAGAAGGTTTTTGTAACCATAGACGTCATGTTCCTTACAGATGAGAGCTATTACGGGCCCTCACTTCAGGGGGGGGGGGGGGGGGGGGGGGGGGGGGGGGGGGGGGGGGGGGGACCTCTCCTATGTTGGAAGTGAGCTCCTTAACTCACGCTAATTCTCTGTCTACTACTTTGTTACCCATTTCTCCGTTGTATCAATCTCACTCGACTCCGTCTCCTATTGCTCCTGTGCCAACTCCTGCTGCTCCTATGGTGAAACCCCGTATTCCTCCCCTACAAGTTTACTCTCGTCGTCCTAAGGGAACAAACACATGGGCCCCTATCAGAATCCTAGAGCCGACATCTGATCCGTCGTCATAGTCCATTACTCTAAGGGAAGGTACTTCTACACAACATTCGTTATCTCAGTTCGTCTCTTATTCTTCTCTAACGGCTTCCCATAGAGCTTGTCTCTTCTTTGTCTGCTACTTCCATTCCTACATCGTGGCAGGATGTCCTTTCTGATGACAGGTAGAATGCGGCTATGCTTGAAGAAATGCATGTCCTTGACAAAAATCACACATGAGACCTGATACAGCTGCCTAAAGGGAAGACTGTCGTGGAATGTAAGTGGGTGTTTTCTGTCAAATAGAACACCATGGGTGTCGTGGAGAGATACAAGGCAAGGTTGGTCGCAAGAGGGTACACTCAGACGGCAGGAATTGATTACCAGGAAACCTATGCTCCAGTCACTAAGATAAATTCTATGTGTTGCCTGTAAGGGATGGAATCTCAGCCAACTTGATGTGAAGAATGCATTCCATCCTTCAGGGAGATCTGGAAGAAGAAGTATACACGGCTCTACCTATTGGCCTTTCCCCTATAGGATCTGAAAGTAAAGTTTGCAAGTTGAAGAAGACTTTATATGGCCTGAAACAATCTCCTAGAGCTTGGTTTGGAAGATTCTACAAGGTCATGCCATGCTTCGGTTACTCCCAGAGTAATGCGGATCATACCCCTTTCATAGTTTCATCAAACACAGGGAAGGGAAGTTAACAGCTCTGATAGTTTGTGGATGACATCATTATAACAGGAGACGATTAGGATGAGATTCAGGCACTGAAAAAGCGGCTGACAAGAGAATTTGAAGTGAAAGACTTGGGGAACCTAAAGTATTTTTTAGGCATTGAGGTTGCGAGGTTCAAATATGGGATTTTCATATCACAGAGAAAATATATACTTGCCATTCTTGAAGCCTCATGAATGAGTTGGTGTAGACCGGCTGACACCCCAATTGAAGCTAACCACTGACTTGGAGGAGATGGTGAAACGAATGAAGACATCCCCAGCCTTCAGAGTCTAGTGGGAAAACTAATCTACTTGTCGCATACTCGTCCGGATATCTCCTATGTTGTGGGAGTGCTCAGCCAATACATGCACTCCCCAAAGACCCGTTATCTTGGTGCTGCTCATCATATCCTCAGATACCTCAAGTCTCTACCTGGGAGGGGCATCCTTTTTTTCACCAAATGATGAGCTGACTATTGAGGTTTACACGGATGCAGACAAGGTTGTATCGATTGAGGGTCGACGGTCCATGTCTGGATATTGCACAATGGTGGGTGGAAATTTAGTTACCTGTAGGAGCAAGAAACATCATGTGGTCGCCAGATCTAGCGTTGAGGCGGAGTTCAGGGCTATGGCTCATGGGATCTGTGAAGGGCTATGGATCCTAACCATCATGGAAGATCTTAGTCTTAAAAGAAGCGAGCATATTAGACTGTACTATGATAACAAGGTTGTATCAGTATTGCTCACAACCCAGTGCAACACGGCCATACTAAAGTACTAAACACAATGAGATCGACAGACACTTCATCAAGGAAAATATAGTTAGAGGCATTGTGATTGCTCCGTTTGTGCCATCTGAACAACAATTGGCAGACATCCTCACAAAGGGATTATGTACAAGTCTCTTTGGAGAGATTGTTGGCAAGTTGGGCATGGTCGACATCACAGGCCCAACTTGAGGGGGGTTGGTATTTGTGTATTTAAGTTTTTTCTCCTATATGTACGAGTTACTCCCACACCATCTCCTAAGGTTTCTTTGTCTAGTGTAAGTCCTACAAATACGTCTTTGGGGGATGAATATAATTAAGAAAGTGTTTTCCATCTCATAATCATCAAAATTATGTCCACAAAAAAGAACTTTAGCTACTAAAACATTTAGAAAAAGATGCAAGGAAAGAATTACAAATAAAGGTAATATATCAGGTTTACTCGAGTAAAATTGCATCATTCCACCATCCATATTAGCAGGCTCAAATTTGCACAGGAACTTGATTATTGATGACTTCTTTACTATGTTGCAAACGAAAAAATTAAATAATTTTCGTATTCAAATTAGTAAATTGAAATTTTAAAACATTATAAATCAAAAGTTAAATAAAAATTATGTCACAAAAAAGAACTTTGGCTACTAAACATTTAGGAAAGATAGACTACTAAACATTATATATCCGAGTAAACTTGCATCATTCAATCGCTTATATTACCAGGCTCAAATTTGCACACAAACTTTGATTATTGATGACTTCTTTACTATGTTTTTGAGAAACAATACAATACAGATATGAGAAACGTGATTTTAAAAAACCTAGGATATCGGATATGTTTTTGAAAATTTTAATTATTTAAATATAAGTACAAATTAATATGAAGACGTGTGACATTCACATCTTCAAATTTTTATCATTATATCTCACATATGATATATTAAATGAAAATAAGACTTATGTCACAAAAACATATCGTATCCTAAATAGAAGTAATGAATAAAAATATGTAATCAATTGAAACACGATTTTAAAAATCTAGGATTGCGGGATATGTTTTTGAAATTTTTAATTATTTAAATATAAATACAAATTAATATTAAGACTGTGACATTCACATCTTCAATTTTTTATCATTATATCGCACATGATATATTAAATGAAAATAAGATTTATATGTCACGAAAACATATCATATCCTAAATAGAAGTAATGAATAAAAAAATGTAATCAATTGAATTCCACAACTTATCATTCTATGTTTTTTCTTCCACGTCTTTCTACATGTCACCATCGCAAAATACATAATTTTGGGGAATTTTCGAGCATGCTCAAGCGTATCCAGTAATATCTGAAAGTATACATGAGTATCCAAATTTTTTTATATCTAAAATTAAAAGAAGATTTCGAGAGTTTCAAGGACGAGTTTTCTAGGGTTTCAGATAGTGCCCTGACTCCGAAACATTTCAGATATGATATGTCTAGTCGTTGTAAGTATCCTTACTTCATAGCTTCTTTATTGTCCGACATTTAGTTTCCATAATCTAGGTTAATTATTGTTTTATACAACTCACACGGTATTCTCTTAATGCCTAGTAATAAGATACTTTCCATTTATATAGAACTTGACTTTAAGAAATTTATTCATATGTAGACCTATTGTAATTTAAGGTATTTAAACCTATCACATCAAAGAATCACTTGATCTTCCAGACTTCCAATAATATTAATTTTACATCAGCTTATATTGCATACTATCAGTCATTATTCTTCTAATCTCTGGCCTTTAAATATTCTCTTCTCAACTAAGGTCTTATTGGCTCAAATAGCATCATTCTGAGTTGCGGGTCGCTCAGCGTTCTTATGGTCCGGTCGAGATGAACCGCCTCAACTCAATAGTGATCCGAGCGGGAAAATAGTCACAGATAGAACCAACAGTTGACAGCAAGACTTTTAAGTGGAAAAAATCCGAAAAGGGAAAAAATCACGGGGCCGGAGCGGTGTCGGCCAATATCCACTATCTTTCGGGGTGTTACAAACATTTGCATCTCGAGGGTGACAGGTCACCGCTTGTTACAATGAAATTTCAGGGAACACTGATGTTGTTGAACGCGGAGCGGAGAAGCTTGCTCTGGTGCAGTTGAGGGAATGAGCGCAGCAACAGGAGTTCTGGGCTCGGAGCTTAAAGCCAAGTGGGATCTTCGAGTCGCCTTCGAAGGGATCTTCGAAGGGGAAGGAGATCTTCGAGTCGCGAAAGAGATCTTCGAGGCGATCTTCGAACACCGAAGGAGAACTCTGAAGGATCTTCGACGGAGCTCTCACTGGTGTGGAATTCAACAAGTCTTCAAATGAGGGCTCAGGGCCCCTCTTATAGCCCTCGAGAGGGGCGTCTTGGTAATTGCACTGTCATAACCACCAGACGAGCGAATGGGAACTCTCGATCGGGAGCACTCGGATTGCCATTCTTGCGAATATGACGGTCTTGCCCTCCGGGCAGTTCGAGCAGGACCGGAAGCGACCGAAGCGACCACTACGGGTTCCTGCGCGCAGGCCGCGCAGAGGAGGATCTGTGCGGCCGCGCGGCGGCGGCCGTGCCGACCGCACGGTGGAGGCGTGTGGCCGCTTCGAACGCACGGTGGAGGCGCGCGGCCGCCCCGAACGCACGGGGGAGGCGCGCGGAGGTGCGGGTTCGGGCTCACGGCTGGAGCCGCGCAGCAGGTGCCGCGTGGCCAGGGAGGCCGCCGCACGGCCGGAGCCGTGTGGTGGGTGCCACGCGGCCAAGGCGGCCACGTGGACCGGACGGCCGTGCAAACAAGGCTGCCGCGCCGGCCGTGCGGTGGAGGAGTGCGGCTGTGCGGCGGCTGTCGCACGGCCGGAGCCGCGGGGAGGGTGCCGCGCAGCCAAGGTAGAGGCGGTGACAACTGTCACGACGAAAGAAAAATGCTGGACAGTAGCTGTTGGGGACTGGACCTGGGTTGGATGTGGGGAGGGAGGGCTTCCGGAGGTGGGCATGGAGTGATAGTGGTCGGTCAAGCCTATAAAAGGCAGACTGGTAGTTGGCCAGCCATGGGAGGCTGAGAAAGAGGGTTGGCGGTGGGATTTTTGGTGCGCTGGGAGGAGTCGGCAAGAGGATGGAGACTTGGAGAAGCGACGGCGTGGAGGTTACAGGACGTGGGAGGAGGGGTGTTGGAAGTTGGTGGTCTTGGGGGTGGCCTACTGTAGAAGATGGGTGTTAGGGTTGGCAGCTGTAAACAGGGAGGTGGTGGGTGGGCTATTTGGACGAAGTCGAAGGTGAGGCAACTGCTTGCAAAGGGTCGGCAGGGTGTCAGGGGGATGGGGAGGGGACGAGTAAGCTAGGCATACAAGGAAGGTAAGATACGAACCCAAGGAATTGTTGCCTTATGGGTTTCATTGAGTCGGCAACATGAGAAATCGCTGGATTCCGAGAAAGAGTGTCTCCAAAATCTGCAATACCAATGACGGTTTCCCCTACCCTTATTTATAATAAAACTGATTAGGGCGACCATGCGTGGATGGCTATGATTGACCGCTGACGTATGGTGCTCAATCTCACTAAATAATGCAAAAATAATAAAACAAAATACATAAGTAGGTAAACAATAGATGCCTTGGCGGATTTGGATCGTCGATCTAGTCAAGATCTCATGCGTGAGTAGACGTAAGTGGACCACACTGTGTGACAAACCACATGGGATGAGTGATCCTCATCAACGTGTCTGCATCTGCGTGCTTGAAAAGAGGCGTCCTAAAAAAGATTCTGTAAGAATAGACAATGATTTTGTAAGAGGAGAGGCTCACTACATCAACAGCCTATCTACCGAGAAACGATTTCATCTATGTCGGAGAGAGTCGATGCATCTGTGTCGAGGAGAATAATTGAGTGTCGAGGTTGGATCTTCTCCACCACAAGCGATAGAGACAGAGGATGTGAGCCTGCAGAAATTTATACCTAGCCTCTCAAATAGCATAAAATTACAAAAAAAAAAATAGAATGTGATGCCTCCCTTATTATCAAAGTATTAAATAGAGTTACAAAATGGCAAATTGAGGTGAAAAACATAAAGAATAAATCTCTATATTTATAAAGTAAATAACACTTCTTAATACTACACCTAAGTATGACATCTCACAGTAAAGGAAATTATTTAGAGCCGTAAATAAAGAACTTAATTATGACCATAACTCTTGCAGAAAAATAAAGTAAATGTTTTACCCTGGCTTCACATGTCCACTGAGTACAAGATACGGGGTCTTCAGTCTAGATTGAGCTTCTCTCATTTTTTCCATTGCTAACAATGGTGTGTCAGAAGCTTTCATCCGTTTAGTCTTTAGATCTTCATAATATTGATTCATGCGCTTTTCTTGTTTCATCTTTCCAGGCCCTTTACCATGAAACTTGTGGGAAAGGATCCTGAACGCCTCCTTTGGAGTCAGCTGTTAAAAATGTGAAGAAAAATAAGTTGTTGAGTTCAGGATCATACAGAACATTTAATGCGCTTTCTTGGCTTTGAATACCATAAAATTAGAAGCTGACAGCATCATGAAGATTAAGAAAACAACATCTACTTTTTACAAAAATCCAAAAAAATTAGTTTAATTATTGTCACTCCAATGATCCAGAATTTAGCCCTTTTAGAATTCTAAAAACTTATTGCAGGGTTGATCTTTCGAACAACTCATAGATGTAGATCTTGGACATATGAATAAGGATATTCCCAATACTTAAAAGTATGAGTTGTTGAGTTCACGGCCACAGAGAAAATTTAAACATTTGCTTGGATTTCAATAACATAATATTAGAACCTGGCAATATCATAAAGATTAAGAAAATATCATTTTATTATAAACTCTTATTAACTATATGCTTTTACTCATTCATAAAACAATGTAGTGAAAGTAGTAGTTTTTTCAGGGTACTAAAATTGGATGTGCATAAAGAACATATCATCCAACTAGCTTTCGTAGGTTAGTTGGATGCCAAATCTTCAATAAGTTCTTGTTCATGGAAAACAACATAGTCATCATTACCCTTATTCCAATAATTGGATTGAATTTGTATACTACATTTTATATTCATTCCAATTGGGTGTTATATGAGGTGTTAAAACAATTCAGCCAAATCTTTTTTAGCTTCTACTAATGATCATGATTCTGCTACAAGCTTATTTAGACTATGTCATAAAATTACTACTATTTCATGAACTCTTTTTAATGCTCAAATGCTATTACTAAAAAAGAAACACATGATAAATGAAAAACTTACTATTCTACCAAACTCATCTGTTCGTTCAATACGAATTTCTTTTGAGCCGTCATTGGCATAGATGCCAACCAGTTTACTTTTCTTTTTATCCATATTTCTACCGCCCCAATCAATGCTTTCCTTTAATGTCCCCCGGTCTTTAAGCAATTTAAGTGCACCTGATAAACCTTTTCCAACAGCAGTCTCATGGATGATCTCATCTGGGCTAATATCTTCATTGTCTCCACCAGTGGGCAATTCACCCATTTCTGTTTCTTTATCTTCTGTCCAACCAACAGAAACTCTATTTGTTTCTCGATCAATTGACATTGAATCATCCTCATCATCCTTAAAAACATCTTCAGTTTCAGGATTATTTGCATCTGTAATAGAAAAAGGAAGGATTGAAATAAGCTTTAAAATCATCCATGAAATACCACTAATATCAATGCAAAAACAACATAAAAAAGAAAACCTTCATTAATTTGTAAACCCAATACAAATTCCTCCATCTCTGTGATCACAACCTTGTTTTCTTGAGTGTCTCCTGCAGCAGAGGCTTGAGCATTATCTTGCTCTCTAAGAGCTGTAGCTAAAAGGGCAACAGCATGAGGACCAAAAGGTGCAGCCTCGTCCGGCTTCTTCAAAGTAAATTTTCTAGCTTGATCAAGAGATTTCTGGAGATCTTCATAATCCTCTCCAAAAGTAAGGCTTTCATCATTATCTAATATGGAAGTCGAAGAAGATCCCTGGCGTAAGATTTTTGAAGCCTCCTCAGCTTTAATTAATGCTACTTGGTAAGCATTACTCCTTGCTTCAGCCAGGTTTTTCTCCTCCACCTCTCTAGCAGACAGTTTCTTCACATCACCCCTTGTACCAAGGTCCCCAAGGCCCAACCCAGTAACTCGAGCTTCTGCTTCTAAGGCATCCAAGTCCAACCTTTCTTTCTTTCTTAAAGACTTCTTCTTTTTTGGCTTTTTAAATTGAAGCATTTCGTCAGTAGTGAAGTAATCTGACTGGATTTTTCCTGATAAAGATAGATCTACATAATCTTTTTAAAAGTGCTTCTTTCTATCCTCTTGCGTAGCTGAGAACAAGAAACAGATTAGATGAGAATCAGAATCCAAACTGCAGAATAAGGAAACAAATATCGCAGCCTTCCTAAAAGAAAATATTCAGAAAAACCATGAAATGGAATCATAAGGGACCTAATGATGCAATGGTATTGATGGATGCACAATTGCACATATCGGTTACAGCTCAAACATTAGCAAACATACTATAACACTGTATCCTAACTCCACTTTATGGCATGTGTCCTGTCAGTTCTTGTTACAAAGAATAGACTTACGTAAACTGCACACAACAGTGATATACAAAGCATGTAATCATAAACCATCACAGAGTACACTTATATATAAACAGTATTCAAAAACAACAAATAGTCTCATCATGATCACAGTTTCAACATAAAAATGTCCTGCTACATCAAATGTCGGGTGCAGGTAGTTGGATTTTTGTTGGTTCGAAACCAAACCAAAAGCACAACCCCGGGGGTCAGTTTTGGACAAGTAAAAACTGAGCCGAAATCACCTTTTGCGCACATGAGCCGCTCGACGACCATCCACCTGCAGAGCTCCTCCTCGCTCTGCATCAACCTCCTCTGAAGCAGCTCCAGACTCCCACCCACTTCCGGCCTCAATCATCAACAATAGACGGTTTCCCCATGGAAGAAGGCGGCCTCACCTTGGCCTAAGTTATGGAGATATTCTAGAAAATGATGACGACCAACACCACTATCATCATCAAATCCCTCATTGTGCGTCTTGACGGCACGACCTCGTCCCCCCTCGGCGAGCCACCTACGGCTCCTCACACGATGGGCAGTCAGATCTTCACCGCCCTGACTTCCACAGCCACCGCTCAGAAGGGAGCGACATTCCCCGCTACGTGAAGACGAACTTCCCTCTCTTCGACGGCCTTGAGGACCCCTTGGGGTGCCTTACGCGTAATAATTTTTTTTCAAACATGCACACGTCGTAGAAAGAATGGATCAGCATGACATCCTTTCACCTCATAGGCTCCGCCCAATTATAGTTCTCGGAACTGCAGCAGGAAATACCACTTTTTATGTGGGAAGCGTTCAAGGCCAACTGCAACCTTTGCATTGGGCCGCCTCTTTGTAACAATTCTATTGGTGATCTTGTCTCCCTCAAACAAACGAGGTCCCTTGATGACTACTTGGAGAGGTTTAATCTTCTTCTCACACGAGCCACATTCATTCCCTCAGAGCACCACTTCTCATCTTTACAGCAGGCCACCACAAGCAAATACGTCTAGATGTGGAGTTTGAAACACCTAAGGATCTCACCTCCTCCATGAGTCTCGCGTGGGTGTATGAACCGCTCGTTGATGGATAGACCCTGCAACAATTGTTGGGGCGTCGAGGGGCCATCCATGGGATTCGGTACCCCCAATCGTCAGTCCAGCAATGCACCCATCAGGGGCAAGGAGGGAACCGACCTCAGCGCATTTGCCGCTTGTAGACTGGAGATAGCCAACAGCAAGGTCAACGGGTCTCTGTTTAAACTGCGACAAACCATAAACTCGTAGTCACAGCTGCAAGCGACTCTTTTGGCTCGAGGTGGATGACCCATCGGACGAAGGGGAGGAGGACGACCCAGGAGATCCCAAGATTTCACATCACGCCATCACGGGACCACAGTTAGCACATACCATTTAAATGACGTGACAACGGGACTCTGCGATGATTGAGTGGCAAGGTAGACCCACAGGGACTTCACTGGGGACCTTTTACTTGGAGGCATGGAGAAGATCACACATGTGTAACGTCTCTGTTGTAGGCATTTGGTGACACTTTGCCTCCACTACGGAGACTGTCCCCACCCCACCTCCTGTCGTCAAGACAACCGCACCTACCTCCTCCAGGAGACAACGTGATAGGGACCACGTCCCAGAAGAGTTTACAAGATGAACATAGCTGTTCATTTTGTGTGAATCAGTAATTCATGAATTTTAATTATTTTTTTTATTTTTCTGAATTTTATTTTAAAGTATTTTGAAGGCCGTCATGATTAGAGAATCGTGACCATCTGTGGTGGCTCCGTAGTCTATAAATAGGGATAGAAGACTCATTTAGAAGAGATTAAAAGTTGAAAAAGAAAGTTCTTCCTTTTAGTCACCGGGTGTCGAAGTCGAGGCCCAGATATGAAGCCTAGGAAAATCCCTCTCCCTCCCCTTGGTTGGCCCCTCGCTGTCCCCATTTCCCTTTTCTGGCGACCGCCACCACCTTGGTTGGCATACCACTCCCTTCCCCACTAACCACATAACTACCTACAACTTTCACATAATTACAATAACAACCAGTAACTATCTTCCATTACCTCATAACTACCCATTTCAGTTTCCCAGACCCACCATTCCCCTCTACCGCCCCTGGACCAGCTTCCCAACCCACCAAAACATGTTGGATCGATTTACCATCATCATTATTACCCATACCTCGAGTGATTATTTAAATGATCATTGCACTTGCAATGAATTTTTTTACCACCCTAAACCCTATGTTTTCTATCCTGAGGTTATCCAGGAAGCATTCCAGTCCCCTGGACCATCCATCCAGCAACCCAAACTCATAATTACTGCAATTCAGCCCTTGTGCACTCCCTAGTCAATCAACACGTCCACTTGCTAACACATCCATCTGCCTCCATCCAGCCCACAAAAAACATCAACCAGCAGTCCAACAACCCTGTCCAGTCCTCTCGTTTTCCTCCGACGGTCCATATTCTGTCTTACGTTGCCTCTACGACCACCGAGATCTCATCGGATCTCCATCAGGCCTTCTATCTCGTGATTATTGTGAGTTTGTTGTTTAATTGTCACTGCTTTTGTGTAATCTTGTGTGAATTCATTGTCCTGGGAAATATTAGTTTGTAATCTTTGTGCCAACATTATCTCGCGACTTGCCAGTATTCTTAGTTTAAGTAATTGTTTTCTAGCAGTCTTGCATGTGTAACACATTATTTGTTCCTTGAGATTCTACTAGATCATGATTTTTGTCATATTATTTATGATTTCAATTATTGCAAGCCTAGCCGTCGGATTCGTTTAATTCATCTAATCATTCTTAGAGTTGACTCGTTACTTTGCTACACCCGTCCTATGTAGATTTGGTATTAGAGCCTTAAATTCAAGCTTAGTCTAGGTTACGCAGGAATAAAATCTATAAATCATTCATGGCATGCCATTGTAGCTATCTAGCATGATTTAGTCGTAATCATAATGATCATCCTATAAGCTACTGTTGTTACACCTCTCCTCTATACGAGGACTCAGAACCCATTTATACGGACTCCAAGTCATTCATCAAGAGAGACGTCTGTATTATTATCCCATATATTATTATTCATTTCCTCTATTTAAGAATCCAAAACCTTATTACATTCAACCTTATGGAGCTTCTCCTAAGAAATCGTCATACCCTTATGATGATGATCCTCATCCCCAACCCTCCCTTAGTAGGACTCGAGTAAACTCACTGACACGGCCCGATGTTTATCAGGAGCCTCATAGAGGTTGTCATCCTAAAAATATCACTAACGCTGAGATGTCGACTGCTGACTTCCAAAAATTTATGTTAACCCATTTTAACAGCATAGCTCCCACTTTAATCACACTATAAATTACTTAAAGCACCTAAATGCTAAGTTCGATGTAATACTACTTAAGAAGTTGGATCACACCCCTCATCCCACTACCCAGTGTGTTATAAAGAATCCACTTTGGATAGTGAGAATGAGTCGTACCCCTGACCCAATAGTGCAAATTGAGAAATGTAACACTGCGATTATCACTGATTCCCGAGAGCGACAAAGTGTCTAGTACCCACACCTAGCTATGTTGAAGATGAAACTCAAATAAGAGACTAGTCTGCAAATACAAAATCATTGAAATCGCTTCCATTTATACCCCGAAATCTACTCTTCCCTGAGGATGTAGAATTTAATATTGTGTACGTAAGGCCCGTCTTTCACACCCTTGAGTGCACTCACGATTGCCAGGGAACCTATCATGCTACTCATTGCACATACGACAGGGTTTCTTATATCTTACCTAGTGAGCCACTATATGAGTTTTTCAATCTTAGAAACATTGGATGCATCTGAATGCCGAATTATAGTGTCAATATCTCAGGCATTTATTTGGATGATTATCGCATTCGCGGCGAATTTTCCTACACACTCCCTAAAGAGCCTCTAGATAAACCACCACCCAATAGGGACGTATGCACTATTAGTGAGTCAGTCGAGTGTGAGAGTGCTCTCAATGGCCTGGAGATCGATTTTTCATCATCATTATTGCTCATACCTTGGTCAATCGAGTGTGAGAGTGCTCTCGATGGCCTGGAGATCAATTTTCCATCATCATTATTGCTCATACCTCGGGTGATTATTTAAATGATCATTGCACTTGCAATGAATTTTTTTACGCCACGCCCACTGATCTCCCGGACCATACACCCCTTTGGAAAGATATTTGGAGTGTTGTGAAGTCTCTGAATAAGAAATTTGTTGAGCCTATCGATCATCATTTATCGTCATTGCATGGCGTCCATGAGTCTGTCCGGCGTAGGATGACTTGTAATAACTACATTTATTAGAAAATGAACATATTATAGTCTGTATTCGTGCTGAGAGATTTTCCTAGGAAATTGCTAGAAAATTAAATGCAAGACGAATGAGTCATTACACAATCATCGGGAGAATTGAGGCAGATGCTTACGAACTTGGTATTCCTAGGAATATGAGAATTTCTCCTGTATTCAGCATTAAAGCTTTGATCCCATTTGATGAGCCACATGATTACATAAACTCATTACCTTTCACCACCTCGGAGCCTCAGCCCTATATACCATATCCACTCCACTATAAACCTCCTCTTACACTCAGCCATCGACAGTACCACCAACAACACTCTCAACACCATCTCCGGCACCGGTACCATTATCAGCATCATCTCCAACACCAGCTAAGCAGTGTCATTTCCAGCAGCAGTACCATCATCAGTATCGTCTTCATCACCGACATCCTCTACTCTGACTCTAACATCTTCAGCACCATCTCCTGCAGCAGCATCACCCTCTTCAGTATCGTCGTCAGCTTCAGCAACACCATCACCAACGTCAGCTACAGCAGTACCGTCTCAAGCCCTCACAGCAGTAGTAGTACCCTCCAATCCAATTGATGTTATTACAGAAATCCTAGCTTACGAGATCAACAAAAACTCAGAACTAGAGGGTTCACCTCACTTCAATTGGAAACACGATCATCTTCATTCACAGAGATGAATGTTTTCAAGGCGAGCGTAATTTATTGGGATCACGTCACGAAAGGGTTTACACGACGACCAGAGTCGTTAATTTTGTGAATATGCAATTCATGAATTTTAGTTATTTCTTTGGATTTTTTTAATTTTATTTTAATGTACTTTGGAGACTGTCATGATCGGAGAATCATGCTCATCGATGGTGGCACCTTAGTCTATAAATAGAGATAGAAGACCTATTTAGAAGGGATCAAAAATTGAAGGTCATTATTTTGGTCACCCGGTGCCAGGTATGAAGCCTAGGGAAATCTCTCCCTCTCCTTGGTCGACCCCTTCTCATTTCCCATTTCTAGCGACCACCACCTAGGTCGGCGACTCACTCCCTTCCACCACCCCACTACCCACATAACTACATACAACTTCAAACTTTCACATAATCAAGATAACTACTAATACTTATCTTCCACTACCTCACAACTACTCGTTATCTAACCATATAAGTTCCATAATAGCAGTCCACTTCTCAAATTCCCCAAAACAACCTTTCCACGCCATTCATAATCAGCCAGACCCCTCCTCCCCCATCATCTTCATTAAGACGGTCAATTGCCCCCCCCCCCCCCCCCCCCCCCCCCCCCTCATCCATGCCTAAAGCTTAAGCAGGAACCAATGTAACCCCTCTCAAACTACTCCCAACTGTTCACAGTCATCTGACTCCTCACGTCTCCCATTGAAGAGATAATTCCATCCATAGTGTCTGCTTGCCATCTCCACCACTCCCCTCTACAACCCCTTGTCCCGCTTCCCGTCCGACAAATCCCTCCAACAGGCAACCCCATCGATCCTCTCTACAGCCCCTTGTCATTTCTTTTGTGTTAAATCTAGTGTGAATTCACTGTTTTGGGTAATATTTTATTAGTTTGAAATCTGTGTCAACATTATCCCACGACTCGCCGAGTTTTGTTCGTTCAAGTATTTATTTTCTAACACTTGCATGTATAATACATTATTTATTCCCATAATAGAGACTTTATTTGATCGTAATTGTTGTCATATTATTCAAAATTTCAATTGTTGCAATCCTAGTGGTCGGATACGCGTTTAATCCATTTAATCATTCTTAGAGTTAAACCTTACTTTGTTGAACCTATCATGGATCACGACGCATGTTGCATCACCGACCCGGAAGCTCATAATTAACGAGACATGTACGTGGGATGTGGTGAATGATCTTTTACACATTTAAAAATTTGCAAACAAATATTGCCCGTGAGAACCAAAACAAACTTTATATTTCATTTAAACATATATTTTATAATATTTCACTCATAATTAATATTACTCATAAAAGATGAACATGGATTCTTATTCTCCTTGTCCTTCTCTTCCATTTACCCCTGGTAGTGCTTGAGTACCTACAAAGACGGGAGTGACACCAATTGTAGAGAAGATGTGAGAAGCTTAATTAAGATGGTTCAGTCACGTACAAAGGAGACCATTAGAGACACTTGTTAGGCATTGTGTGAGTTTAGCCAATAGGCATGTTAAACGGGGGAGGGGTTGACCAAAAAAGACTTGGAATGAAACTATAAGGAATGACATGATATACTTAGGCATTGGTGAGATTATGACTAAAGATAGGGCGCAATGGCGACAAAGGATCCATATAGCCGACCCCTCTACAGTGGGATAAAGGCTTGAGTGTTGTAGTTTAATTTATGCGTTTTTTACTTTTATGTAAAAGCGTGTCCTTATCCGTTCATTTTTTATGAAGTTTTGTATTTGTCCAGATAAAAAAATTTAGGGGGATGACGAGCGACAAGTATATTGTCGCGTCGGGCACGGGGGAACCCGGTGCATGAGTGTATATATATACGTATATATATACGTGTATATATATATGTATATATATATTCAATTTTGGGCACCTCATATTTTAGTCATTGATGTAGACTAACTATCAATGTAGTTGATGTGTGACTAAATCGAGTATCGTTCACTCTCAAACTTAAATGATGGAATAATAGAAAATTGAGAATTGGATTTATATATATATATGTATGTATATATGTATATATATGTATATATATACATACATATATATATATGTATGTGTATATATATTCAATTTTGGGCTCCTCATATTTTAGTCATTGATGTAGACTAACTATCAATGTAGTTGGTGTGTGACTAAATCGAGTGTCGTTCACTCTCAAACTTAAATGATGGAATAATAAAAAATTGAGAATTGGATTTCAAGAGAGTGTCGCTCACTCTCAAACTCAAATGATGGAATAATAGAAAATTGAGAATTGGATTTCAAGGGAGTCAACTGCACACGATGATGAGTCGAGCCTAACAATATTCCAGTGATTCCAAGGGCAATGACCACATGTCACAACTTATGATAAATAACGACAATAGTAAATAAGTCAGGGACTCCAGGTAAGCTCAACACGTTGACCGTACAAGCATCGCATAAATCATATCCTAATAAATCAAGAGTAATGAGAAGGATCAAGGGATATGCCCAAGTAGTATCTAGCAATGAAAGAAGTAGCAGTGAAAGAAGAATCACGACGGGCTCGGTAGCAGCAGGGATACAATGAGAATATTGATGAGAACAGAAAAGGCTCTCGGTTGGGAATAGGGTTCAAGGATAGTGATTTGTGGGTGGCGGGTATGGATCAAAGGGTTGTTGAACTCGCAGATGTGGGAGGGATGGCTCAGAAGGTGAGCGCGCAAATGGGGAGGAGTGGTGCGGGATTACGATAGGAGTGATGATACAGACAGGGCAAAGTATCTCAACCAGTGAGGACATCAGGGGTACGTAACCAGGGAAGTAATTGGGGTCGACAGACAGGCCATAAGGCTCATGAAAAAAGAGCTTGCCTCGGGGAGGACTTCGCGTGGGGAGCGGCAAAATTGTCGGCGTGGAGAAGACTAAAGACGGTAAGGGTTCCTACACTAATATAGGAAACAACCTAAGAGACATTCCTCTATTATTTCCCAAATAAAAATTCTCCAGTTAATTATGAATATAATTCTAGGATGTTTATTCAATGCGATATTAATTAAATTGTTGGCTTGCCTTTCTTCCCCTATATATCAAATATTATCGGTCATTTAATTAATGGTCCTATCGGTCAGTCGATCCAACAAGCTGTCTTCAACATACAAATTATCCAGAAATAAAATAGCACGCAGCAGATAAAATAAAATGCAACAAATAAAGGTACGGAAGATAATGTAATGCTTGAGGAAAAATAGGCAAATTGACATTAGAGTGTGGTAAGTGTCTCTCGATGCCACGCAGGCTGCATCAATTCCTCTAAGGTTGAAAGAGATTGACCTCGTCGAGAACTTGCAATGACTGCCAACTGTAAGATCTAGGCATCGTCGTTGCAGCTCTGTCGTGCCGATCCACAAATTATCTGTAATATCTTGGCCCTGCCAGGTAACCAAATATCGCGGGTATGTTCCGTGGAGAATAGGAAACTACCGAAAGTCTAAGACCTAGTCAATCTCCTTTGTGGAAGATGTAGGAATTGGCTCTAGGCTTTGAGGTATGTCTGAGGCGGCTGTAGGTGGTTTGGTGCGGATGGTGGGAGCCTCTCAATAATATGGGGTCAGAGCAGCCACATTGAATATCGAAGTACTCTCAATAATATGGGGTCAGAGTAGCCACATTGAATATCGAAGTACCGAATTCAACGGGAAGAACTAAAAGGTAGTTATCACGTAATTGCTTTCGAATCTGAAACGGGATAAACATTCTTTGTTGCACTTGATGCCTGAGTAAATCTTTGCTTCCTGAAATAGGTAAACTTTCAGTGTCCTTCTGAAAAGTGTAACTCTCGGCGATGAAGATCGCCTATAGATTTATATTTTTCAAAAGTTACTCGAAATTTGTTAGAAATAATCTTATCGAATTCTTTTTAGTGATCAACATGTGCTTAAGCGTCGAAGGAAATGCGTTCTTGTGATGGTAGGGAATAGTGGTGAAGCAATTGTTGTACGGGAAAACCATAAATGACTTCAAAAGGAGATTTTTCATTAGAACGATTTTTAGAATTGTTACATGTGAACTCTATTTGTGGAATTAATATGTCTCATTGCTTCGGATTCTCCTCAGTCAAACACCTGAGAAAGTCTCTAAACCTTATATTAACAACCTCAATCAATTCATCTGTTTGTGGATGATAAGGTTTACTAAACTCGAGCTTGGTCTCAAGTCTTTCCCAAAGATTTTCTAAGAGTATCTCATAAAGCATGTATCTCTATCATATGTGATCGACCAAGAAATCCCATGTAATCTCACAACCTCCCTAAAAACAGATTAGCGACGTGTACGACATTGGAGGTCTTCATACAGGGTATGAAATGCACCATTTCTGAAAATCGATATACTACCACAAAAATAAGAGTCTACTTTCCTCTTAGTGTGCGGAATTCCTATGACAAAGTCCATCAAAATGTTATCCCACAGTCTATCAGGGATTGATAATGAGGTATACAGTCCTGTATTTTGTGCATGTCGATTATACAGCTAGCACATGCCCCTTATACATCTAGCATGTAATGCAGTGTCTAATAAGGTTAGTGATGTCTTGTTTCATCTTAGGCCAGTAGTACCTAGCACAGTGACATCTAACAACATGGATTGCACAACGTGTCATAATCCTTATGAGTGGAGCTCTCATAGTAGGTCTCCCTAAGCGGTCCTACGCAAATGCAAAGATGGATCGCTCTAAATAAATAACCCTCGCTCACAATATACTGAGTAGTGGGATACTGGGATCACTCCTTAGGATGACATGAAGTCTAAATGGCTCCGAAAAATGGGTCAGTCGAATACAAGTATCGTTGGGAGTCTAAATCCAAAATGCATGGATGAGGAGTGACTAGCAAAGCTGGTCGTTAGTGAGTCTAGGTTTGTGCTTAGAGATGAAACAAGAACTCCTGAAGATATGCAGCTAACTGGGTATGTCGCTTGATCTCTCGCTGAGAGTTCAGATGCTTCAATGTCTTATGCTCAGTATTCAACACAAACTCGCACTTAATCAGATAATATAGCCAATGGCAGAGAGCCTGAACGATGACCATGTCATAAGTTTAATATTGAGTCTTTGCTTCGCTGAAGAATGCAATAGGGTGACCCTCCTAAATCAAAATAACATTGATGCCTATGACAGATGTGTCACAATCAACCTCAAAAATCATGTCAAAATCAGGCAACGCTAAAACATGTATGTTAGTATGTCTCTCCTTAACTAGATAAAATGCATGTTTTGTTTCCTCGGTCCAAATAAATAGTCTCTTTTTCAAACAGTCAGTGACAAAAGCAATTAATGTACTAAAGTTATGTATAAAACGTCGGTAAAAAGATGTCAACCAATGAAATCCTCGGGCCTCAGTAATCTTCCTAAGTCTTGTCCATGATCCAATCGTCTTGACTTTTTTTCCTCTATCGACCTTAATGCCCTCAGAAAACACTATATATCCTAGAAAGATTTGGTCGTCAGCCATAAGTGTGCATTTTTAATTTTCTTCAAATTTGCATATAATTTATTCTCTCTTAAGATTTCTAAGATCTGCTTAAGATATGTTGAAGAACAGAAACTAACTAATTTGACTGCTCTCCCTTGCCCACGAGCTCACTCTCAAAGGTCGGTTCAGATTAAGGATCAAGTTGGGAGTTACTAAAGAAGACTGCGTTCTCAGGCTCTCGTCCATCCACAAAAGGCTTGTGACCCTATGATCTCCTTTCAAGTAGCGGGATCTCCTTTCAGATTCTATACACTTGAAACATCAAAAAACACCAGATTTGGGTCTTGTCCCTATGATCTTCTTTCCCCTGGAGGGAGTGGCAAGAAGAGCAAAAGTGTAACATCCCAAAATCCTGACCTGACCAATTGAACCACCTAGGGGACCTAGCTAGTTCAATCAACCTTTTTGGTGAGCCTATTCGTGACCAGTGAGACCTAGTTGGCCAAGTGAACTGATTACAATTGGTTTACTCCGAACCTTGAGCTACAGTGACTCAAACGGGCTTTTTAGCAAATGAATTCAGAATAGATTCCAATTAGTGGCATTGCACTCGTAAGATTAATATGAACTCATCGATGTTCGTTTCATCGCATTTTGATGCATATTTATGAAATTGGTCGAAATAGGTCCATTTGAGGTATTTGACGACCCTGAAATGACTTTTTAGGTAAAATCATTTGGAATCAGTCCCAGTCAGTTGCATTAAACTCGTATGACCCATAAGAACTCAATGAGATTCGTTTCGTTCCATTCCGATGAGAACCGCAGAAGTTGACTAAAACGAGTCGCGTCGAACTACGCAGCGCCTCAAATATGACTTTTTGAGAAGATGGTCTTGGAATTGATCTCAGTTGGTTTCGTTAGACTTGTGAAGTCTATGTTGCACGGATACCGACACGCGACGCGAACCGACACGACACGCGACTCGTCAATTCTCAAAAAATACCATATTCCGACACGCTGGGACACGTATATTAAATATTTATTTTTTATAATTATGAAGGAGTACGTTCTCCAATTCCTCTCGGCACATGATGAAGAAGATGGTTGTGCAAGAAGCTTTATGGCTAAACTTTGTAGCATAGGTGCACTTGCACCATGAATAACCTACCAAGCCTTATGATCCATCGAAGATTGACTGTGAACTGAATCAAATTATCTAAATTCTCCATTTATATAAGCAAAATTTGCGTACTCTAAATTCACATTGGTGCGATCCTCAATGTTAGGAAAGTACTTCCTAAAGCATTTTTTGGTTTCTTGAATGATTTCACTATCCTTGTATGGAGAAATTCTAAAAGATTAAGAATCTTTATTGAGTCATTGTTCACTATAGTACCTAAATTTTAAAAATAAAACATCACAAATAGTGGCCTTTATAGTGTTCTGAAGTGTCGGAGAGTCCGATGAGTGTCGGAGAGTCTGACACCGACACGCTGGGCATTTTGAAGTGCCGGTGCAACATAGCGTGAAGTCAATACAAATCCAACAGAATCGTCCGCACTCAATTCCAATGAGTATCGGAGAACTTGGCAAGCAGGCGCAGTTTTTAAGTAACGTGTAGCCAAAAAGGGGGAATTGAGCAAACGACCTCAGAATTTACCTCAGCCAGTTTTGTTAGACTCGCGCGGTGGAATATAATATCGTATCACACGACGGAAAATAAAGTTGAATCGTGCGGCGAAAATCAACGGTAGATCGTGTAGTAGAGATCGACGATGAATCGTGCGACGAAATCAACAGAGAATAGTGCGACGAAATCAACGGAGAATCGTGCGACAGAAATCAATGGTGGATCGTGCGATGGAAATCAACGATGATCGTGCGATGGAAATCATCGATGAAGTTTGCGGTCGAGACTTACGATGAAGATGAAATCAAGTCTGTTGTTTACACAGTTCGGATTTAGGGTAGAATCGATGAACCAAGGAAGCATCGCCGATTTCAATAATATTTAATCAACGATGTGATGTCTTTCAAGGACATTGCCATTTCCGCCAACAATTGGTGCATATGAGGCTAATAATTCCAAATCCTTGTTTAGAGTTAAGGATATTAACCTTTGAAGTGCTTAGGCGAGTCCGATGACCAAAACAAGTATAATGAACTTAGATTTTGGATAATTAGTAGGTTTAGACGATTATGATGAAACCAGGATCGGGTACAAAATGGTGATTGGAGTCTCGAGGTTATGAATCTATAAATGATTTCGACGAATATAGAATAGAGTACGGTTAATGTGATTACTGATTGAGGATTGATTGAAGAACTTGAGTGGATCTAATTTAGAGATATATAAATGGTTGCGCGTCTGACGAACCGGTCTCTTCCTAAATCACCAAATCAGTTACTAGTTTAGTTCACTACTTTTATGAGACCGAATCTGGATTGAAATAGTATGTGTTTTACCACACTTAAATCTAGTTGTGCATATGTAACGAATAACATGATAATGGATTGGCAGATATGGAGATGATTAGTTCTCTTGAGAGGGTTGAGTTGTGGGTTTATCGTCTCCCCTAATTGGTAATGAATCATAATGTACACTGCCTATACGAAATGATAATACATGTGAATGTATGTGGGGGGTCTACTGCCCCTGCCGGTGGCAGACACTGGAGGGTTAGGACAGTGACTCGTGGATAACATCATGTTCGAACGACAGGGTGTGCCCTAGCCTAGTTATTGTTTGTTTAGGTGTTAGCCACCTGAAGTTCGACATGAGTTATACCTTGGTTCTTTTAGTTACATTGTCGGTATGGGCGAAGAATGAGTACAGGCTTGGATAGTCGTACGTAAGGCCTAGAGATGATTGTGCTTAAATACCCTAAAAGTGGTCAGGACATGCCACTGGCACCGTTTGGCCACGACGGTGGTGCCTATAGGACTAGCTACCCCACGAATAAGTGATCACAATTGTTAGTCTGTACTCGATTACGATCAGGTGTTTACGTCTCGACACTGTGCATGATGAATCTATGTCGACATAGTGTGTGTGTGTGTGTGTGTGTGTGTGTGTGTGTGTGAGTGCATGATTGGAGGTGAAGATAGTGATATGTGTATTTACATAGTGAGATTTCGAGGAGTCGTGTTGGTTATGGGTTATGATACTCCTCTGAAGAGGAAATGCTTAATTAGCTTGCATTAGTTGCGATGATAGATCATAGTTGTGTTTATACATGACAGTGTAGTTTAGATTGTGCAGTAGTTTAGATTGTGCAGTAGTTTAGATTGTGCAAGACCCCAATCATATAAATTCATATGGGTGTTTTTATATGAATGGTTACTTTATGATGCGCTCTATTTATAGCATTTAATGCGCTACGAGTGTGTAATGTTGAGGTCGCTACGACAAAAACAATGAGGTTTTACTTACTGTCATTATTTATTATTGCACTCTTTATTACTCTATTATTGCATTTCTTAAAATATGCAATTTTTCATACTGCTTTACATATATTGCACTGTGTTGATACTTACTGCAGGAAAGTTTACCACCTCCCTTGAGCACATTAGGGGCTCAGGGGGAGAGGCGGAACCACTTAGCAAATACGTATAGTATTGTTAACCCTCACCATTGGTTGCCATCCTCAGGTGTTCCAAGAGCTATAACGTGGACTTGACATGGACTTGATGTGGACTTGACATGGAGATAGAAGACTTACATAGGATTGTTGCTACCCTTAGAAACATCATCAGTCATATTGTTAGCTCAGAGGGTATATAGATTTACAGTGTTTTGTATATTAGTATTTATCCAGCGTGGCATGTTTACTTGTGAGCCCCGGGACTTTCTATAGACTGTGTACTTGGACTGTGGGGTCATCATGTCGTCGTTGTTGTTGTTGTTGTTTTCTATCTTCTCCTATTACTCGTATGTTTCTGTGATCTACTACGTGATTGTTAGTCTTCCGCTAATACATTTTCGTTACTGCTTATAACGTACTCATTGTGTGGTGTGATGGTTATTCGCTTAGCACCACCGTTGGTTTGTAGCGTTAGAGGAGAATGACGGGAGAGGGATGAGACGTTCATACTTCTACTCTTCCGTTATTCTCTTCTTCGTTGCGGATTGATGGTGATGTGCGATAAGATCTTCTCGTCGTGCCTAATTTTCGAGGGGGTCTTACAAAAAGTTCATGTGAGAATGGTCGAACGAGGGGGTACTATGGCTCTAGAGGTGCGAATAAGTATAGGAGTGGATGTGTGTCTATCAGCAGACATCATCATGGATGTTCTCTTCAAAAGGGCCTCTACTCTGCGTGTTCGACGGGAGATTTCTCATAAATCTCTATCACTGTGCATCTCTAATTGGTCCTTAATGTAATATCATAGCCCGTTCAAGTAATGGTACACGGACATGTCGTCATCCCTGCGGATATTGAGGCGGGACGGAGAACGAGAAACTCATTCGTATACTCGTCCATAGATAACTTGTCTAATCGTAGGTCGTGAAAGCTATGAAAGAGATTTTGTAAGTAATCTGGAGGAATATATCTCTTACACAATTTCCCCTTAACTCTACCTAGATCGTGATAGGCAACGTGGCTACATTAAATGTTGAACGATGTAACAGTCTACACCAAACTAAATCCAGATCCTTCAATCTCAAGGTGGCACGCTCTATCAGTTGGGACATTTGCTTTCAGGACATGAAGCGCCGATCCTCTCACACCAATCTAGACAACCATCGGGGTCTAATCTACCGTTATGGTGTGAATATCAGGAGGCCATTCAGATTTCCAATAATCCAGTTTTTCATACCATACCAAGCGCATTGAAGCGGATTGTCACTTTGCTAGAGGAAAGCATGAAGGTCTTATCTCACTTGGATACATCAAGACTGGAGATCAATTTGTTGATATCTTAACTGAAGGAGTTCCAGGTCAAGAAATGAAATATCTTCGTAACAAGTTTGGTATAATTAATATTCATGATGCAAATCGAGGGGAGTGTTACAGTATTGAGTGTTTATATTTCATGTTATATTTCAGTTTTGTTGTATCTTTCCGTTTCCATTTCATATTATAATAAATATCCTGCCACATATTGAGGGAGGTAAGCTTTCCTCTTCCTTAGGGTTTCATACCGAAATAAATAAAAACAAGAAAAAAATAACTAAAGCATGGTTATGGCATGAACAGATACATCAAAAGAATAGACTATGGATCTTCTAGATTACAGTGAAGGATATGAAAATAAATGAACAGAAAATACTACTTTCACTAAATTTTAGTGCCTATAAATGATTATTATAGTAGATTATTTAAGTAGCCGCAGGAAACAAAAGGAAACTAATAAAACAACCAAAAACTCAAACCATTTAAGATAAATTTGCTTGCTAAAGCAGTTCATCAAACACGAATTAACCGCAAAATGGGAAATGTGTTCGATACTAGAAATAGTACTTGGGAGCCATAACTTACCTCGGCTAGCTTCTTCTCTGCTTCACCAGTAAAGCGCCCACTTTCATCCAAGGTCACTCCCTAAAGAAAAAAGCAGAATAAGAAAAATGATGACATGGAAGATAAACAACTCCAAGGTGGTGAAACGCAAAGTGACTGACCTCGTCGACAACAGGATCATCGTATTGCGGAAGCATTGTCTTCCGAGAAATTAAGTCCTCGTTGAATCTACAATAGAAAATTACATAACAAATTTAAATTTTGCATGCAATGCTCACCCCAAAAAATAAAAAATTTAACAATTGACTGAAAATCTTACTTATCATCATATATCCCAGTTTTCCTTTTTGCAGCACCATAAGCCTCATTTCTACGTTTCTGCTCTCCAATTTCGACACTTTCAAGCATATCAACCTCTGCACCATAAAGTTAATATGAAAATCATGTAGAACAAGAAAAAATATGATGAAGAAATTAATCAGAATAAAATGATACCTTCATTAACATCACCATCAGCAAGAATATTCTGATCCTTCAGTGTCAGAACAACAGCAGCGCCTTCCATTACTTTATCAAGACCATGAAGAACTTTCACCCCTGCTAAATACTCTGCATAATAATGATCAAAATAAGATGGATTCCCATCAGAAAAGCGTACTTATTTACATAATGTAGCTAAACTATTTGTGAAGTAAACTGAAACAAAATTGTGTTGAGACAAAAAAAAGCCATAGAAAGCAGCTGGCAAGTCTTACATAGAACTCAGAACAGAGTAATAATTATAAAACTTACTTCCACTGTCATCAATTGACTCCTCATCTTCGCTTTCGTCGAGAATTTTATCCTGACAGAAAATAATAAATATTTGTTAGCACATGGAGATGAAGGCACGAAGAAAGAAGGCACAAAGAACGAAGGTACTTGCATTAAAAAAATCAAAAGATATGCTCCCACAGAGATATAATCGAGGGTTGGCTCTCTCTCAAGCTATGGCTTGATTCCAAAACCCTAGAACTGAAGATAAAATGGAACACATAAACGCTCTTCCCTTATATAGGGATACAATTCACAAACAATTTACCAAAATACACTTACTAGTCCATAAGAACCCTAGACGTGCTCCCTCGCCGTCGAGCCCAGTGCCTCATTCAGCATCGAGCCCTCCAGATAACAAAGAATCCTCCGCACCGGCTCTGCGTTATCATCAGAAACGGCTATCTATTATCAGTCACACCTATCTATTATCAGTCACACCCAACATTCCTCGAGCCACACACCGCACACCTTCATCCATCGAGTCCAGCGGTCCGCCTCCCTCGAGCAGCACGCGTTCTGTCTTTTTCTCCCGAAGGCAATCGCTCCTCAACATTATTAAATACTTGATTAATTCAAGTAATTGATTAAGTAATTATTTCGGTGTGAAGATAAATGCGTTGTGTGCTTGTCGGAGTAGTCGTCGGGGGCAGAGGGCATACTTCGAAGCCGGAACCGCGGCAGCCTAGGCGGGGCTTGCTCGGAAGGAGAGAGCTACCAAAAATCTCATGCACAAGACAAAGGGAAGAGAATAACTTCTTTCATGACATTACAAGACCCACACTTGCCTTTAAATAGGATACAATACTATTCTTAAATAAAAACCTAAACTA
Source organism: Dactylorhiza incarnata (assembly GCA_033032865.1). Lineage (NCBI taxonomy): Eukaryota > Viridiplantae > Streptophyta > Magnoliopsida > Asparagales > Orchidaceae > Dactylorhiza > Dactylorhiza incarnata. Next base: position 195,492 of record JAWHQI010000444.1, on the reverse strand, counting down.
AAACAATGAATAATAATAACGACACAAATTAGATAACTAGGCTCATGGCCCATAACATCTCTCCCGCCATGCAAAAAAGTGCTAGACCTCAATCTCAAGGGAGATCGACGACGGAGTCCACTTCACCCGACCCCTTCGTCATCAGATTCCTCCACGTACAAATAAAAAAATCTTTTGCACCGATGGTCGCGAGTTAACTGCTCGTCGCAGTTAAAACATAACCCCTGCACGCGCCGGTCAGACATTTTTGACGAGACAGACGACGAATCTGTGGGGTTGCCCTCAACACGTCCCTCCATAGTCCCTTTGTTGGTGAGGATGTAGGCCTCTTGCGCCAACTGAAATCAACGGTCACACAATCTTGCTAAGCTCATAGCAGACACCAAGTCCTGGGGGCCTCGAATTCGACGTCCAAACGTAATTGATCGCGTTGCCCGACGGTAAAGATGGTGACCTACATTTCAGGGGGGGCGTCACGTGCGCCAAAAGAATACGAAGTTGTTCTGGATAGCCATCAATCGGCCCCATCTGACATAACGTCGTAAGGGCCCCCAGAGAGTTGGTGTGAATCGGGGGGCCAAAGCGCATGTTGCAGGCCCTCTTGAAGTTGTGCCAGATCAGTCCAAGATTGTTCGTCTGCAAACGTGCCAACCATAACTGCGCGGTATCAAGCATGTATAAGGAGGCCAAAATGATCCATTTCGTCACTGGTGTCCGCTGATGACAAAAAATTGATTAAATACTTGATTAATTCAAGTAATTGATTAAGTAATTATTTCGGTGTGAAGATAAATGCGTTGTGTGCTTGTCGGAGTAGTCGTCGGGGGCAGAGGGCATACTTCGAAGCCGGAACCGCGGCAGCCTAGGCGGGGCTTGCTCGGAAGGAGAGAGCTACCAAAAATCTCATGCACAAGACAAAGGGAAGAGAATAACTTCTTTCATGACATTACAAGACCCACACTTGCCTTTAAATAGGATACAATACTATTCTTAAATAAAAACCTAAACTAAAACAATGAATAATAATAACAACACAAATTAGATAACTAGGCTCATGGCCCATAACATCTCTCCCGCCATGCAAAAAAGTGCTAGACCTCAATCTCAAGGGAGATCGACGACGGAGTCCACTTCACCCGACCCCTTCGTCATCAGATTCCTCCACGTACAAATAAAAAAATCTTTTGCACCGATGGTCACGAGTTAACTGCTCGTCGCAGTTAAAACATAACCCCTGCACGCGCCGGTCAGACATTTTTGACGAGACAGACGACGGATCTGTGGGGTTGCCCTCAACACGTCCCTCCATAGTCCCTTTGTTGGTGAGGATGTAGGCCTCTTGCGCCAACTGAAATCAACGGGCACACAATCTTGCTAAGCTCATAGCAGACACCAAGTCCTGGGGGCCTCGAATTCGACGTCCAAACGTAATTGATCGCGTTGCCCGACGGTAAAGATGGTGACCTACATTTCAGGGGGGGCGTCACGTGCGCCAAAAGAATACGAAGTTGTTCTGGATAGCCATCAATCGGCCCCGTCTGACATAACGTCGTAAGGGCCCCCAGAGAGTTGGTGTGAATCGGGGGGCCAAAGCGCATGTTGCAGGCCCTCTTGAAGTTGTGCCAGATCAGTCCAAGATTGTTCGTCTGCAAACGTGCCAACCATAACTGCGCGGTATCAAGCATGTATAAGGAGGCCAAAATGATCCATTTCGTCACTGGTGTCCGCTGATGACAAAAAATTGTTCGCATCTGGTGAGCCGGCCTAAGGGATCATCCTTATCATCATAAGTTGGAAATGTCAACTTGGTGTATTGGAGCATGATGTTGCCCTTATGTCGTATCCTGGTCAGGGGATCATGTCGAAGAATCAGCGGTGGAGGCATCTGCATGCTGCAAGCGTGATCAGTAGGCGGATACCAAGTTGTGTGTTTGTCGGAGTAGTAATGACCGAAATGGTGGTGGTCAACTCAATAAGCTTGTTGGTGAGTGGTCATGTCTTCCCGATGACGCGCTTTGGCCTCTCGAAAGCATGCCTCTATGGATGTCATGAATGTTTGCATGAGGTCCCTCATAGTATTTGTTTGCGCGATCGAGTCCCCCATAGTGCGGAGTACAGTCGGCGATAAATTGGAAGTAGCACGGGCTAGAGAGCGGATGGTATGATGGTTAGATTCCTCGAAGACAGCTGATTTTGAGTTGTCGCGAGAGCCGCGACATTTCCCTATGATGACGCCAATAAAGGACACTCTTCTTTCTGTTTGGGGGTTCGAGAACAAGGCGATGTCGCATTTTTGGACAGACTTCATTGGTGACTGGGCTAAACGAAGACGGGCAAAAAAAGTTACTAGTGGGCCAGATGAGCTAGTCCAAGAAGAAGGCATAGGGGAAGCCCTGCTTTGGAGCGCCTGGGAGAGGTTGAGAAGGGAGGGCACTGACGAGGAGAGGTCGAAGTTGTTGGGTTGTCGTCGAATGGAGGCGACGGGCTCGGTTTGCGTTATCGTCGAGCTAGCGGTGTCGAGGGAGCGTTGCGATTTCGGGAAGAGACGAGCGGGGGGGGGCTCTGTTGCAGACGACGGACGGGGACTGGAAGGACGAGCACTGGAGGGTCGATCGATTGGGTTTACGGTCTGTTTCATCGCATTCGACGGAGCAGGAGGCGCAGACGACGTGCGGAAGTGGAAGCAGAAGATTCCTTCGTCAGGGTTGGAGATACGTTGGTGGAATCACAGCCTAAGTGGACTGGTTAGGGTTCGAATCTGCAAGTTAGGAAAGGGAAGTGTGGATTTGGGGAATGGTGGCTCTGATACCAAGTTGTTATGCGCTTGTCGGAGTAGTGGCCGGAGGCAGAGGGGATACTTCGGATCCGGAACCGTTATTGCCTAGGAGGGGCTTGCTCAGGAGGAGAGAGCTACCAAAAATCTCATGCACAAGACAAAGGGAAGAGAATAACTTCTTTCATGACATTACAAGACCAGCACTTGACTTTAAATAAGCTACAAGACTAATCTTAAATGAAAACCTAAACTAGAACAATTAACAATAATAACGACACAAATTAGATAACTAGGCCCATGGCCTGTGGCCCATAACAAAGTGTTGCGGAACAAAATGCCCTCCGTTCAATGCTATTGGAAACATCGGCAACATATCAAATCACGCATTCGAACTCACCGTTCGCATTGGCAGACTCTACTTCATGGGCCCGATCCCACAAGAGCAGCCATCGATCCTACTAGAGCCAGGCGAAGCCCCGCCAATTTTTGCATGTCATGTTTCCCCGCCTGGTGCCTTCGATTGGTGCCCTCACACAACATACATTGTCGTCGTCAGTCCCCACGGTCTCCATATTGCAGGCTTCGCTCAAGTCACCTGCTCTGTCGGCCCCTCCAGAATCATTCCTTCCGGCGACTGTTCCCCAGCCGACGTCGACGCTTTCGATCGCCACGGCTCACATACAACACGGTCCTTCATCTCCCTTGACAAACCACTAGGCACACTTTCCCCGCCTCCAAATCTTATGCTCGGCAGTCTTCCCTCGACAAGCGCTTCCGCCACACAAGATCCCTACAGTTCTTAGTCCTCGAGCAGCCCACCGCCACCATCTGGATTCATTGATTTTGCCTCTACACAAGCAACAATTCTCCAATAACTTCCCCAGCATTCTGGCAATGCACGATAAAGGCTTCTCGCTCGATGCAGAATCCACTGCAGTAAAGCGCTGCAAGGAGCTGTTCTGGTGGAAAATTAAGAAGCCAAATGATAAAACTATCCACGCCCCATTCGAGCTTGAGGACAAACTTGATTTGAAGGGTGGACGGGATGTTACGGTCTCATACGACCAATTATCCAGTTTTATTTATATTTCATTTTAATGACAGAGTCGACGCATGTCGCGTTAAATTATCATGTTCAAGTCAGCTTATTATATTAGCTTATATTTGGTGTGTTAGTATATTATATAAGACCAATTGTTCTGAGTTATTACACATGCCCTTTTGTAATTATATTAAGGGACTCCTTGGGTTATGAATAGACTCATTGGGTTATGAATAGACTCCTTGGGTTATGAATAGACTCCTTGGGTTATGAATAGATATCCAAGAACTTATGAAAATATCTCCTCTCTCTTGTTCACCTCTTCTCTCTCTAATTCTTTCCTCCTCATCCTCATTCTAGGGTTAGGGTTGAGCAAGGCTCCCCTTCTTCCTCTTCGCATTCTCTGTAGATTGAGGTCGACTCTCTTGTATCTCCGCCTAAACCGCCACCTCCGACGAAATTCCAATGACGTTATGTCTTGGTCCACAACAGCCGATAATGTTGTTGGACAGCTCCACAATATCATCGATGTATTCGTCAACAAAGTGATCTTGGTGGATGGCGCACAAGCACTTGAACCTGTTGTCGAGCGGTCACATGTCATAATAGAATATTAGTTTTCCTTCAACATTGGCCAAGTCATATTTGGGTTCGTTTAGCGGAGACAACGCAACCAGTAGAGCGTTGAGCCCTTCACATAGATCATGGAGAGAGCCTCTTTGTATCCGTCCAGTTTGAATAGTAGCGTGGTAAATTACACTTCTCGATATGGAACCAAAAGGATTTGTGCCCTCAAAGATCAGTATATCTAATCAACACAAATGATTTACGGAAGTGGAAGCAGAGGTGGCAGTGTCATTAAGGGGTGAGGCATGCTTGTCATGCTGGTGGGATCAGTGGTAATCGAGTCAAATTAAGATAATGTGAAACGCACGTGCAGTGACGAAAACCTAGAGTGTTTTGTTTATGTATTTTTTCCTTATGAAGGACATTTTGGTAATTTGTAAGTGGGTATCACTCCCAATATAAGGAGGATACTAGCGAGTCTTAGGGTTATCTTTCATCTCATGGGATTTGGGAACCCTCTTTTGGAGAGAGACTTCAAGAAGGAACCAGCCTCCGAGAGTTAGCATGAGTATCCCTCGTGATTTGCATCTTATTCTTCTCTTCTAGTGCAATCTGATTCCTTGTTCTGTAGCATAATGAGGGGTAGGTTGGTGGTTATGACATAAGATGTAGAGAATGTCGATCCATGACGCCTCCAAGTTGTCCATACGAGATGAAGGTGTCAAGATCATCGAGTTTGTCAGACATTGAGTAGGTGAAGGTTATTCACTGAAACAACTAAGGAAGAGGCGAGAGAGATCAGAGAAGTAGTCGGTTGGTCCTAATTGGGGTCCAAGTTAGTTGGACAGGATGTTTATGTAAACATAACTAGAAAACTTGAAGGAAAACAAGCATGCATGTACAGGAGCCAAATACCTTGGTTCAGGGCTCCAATCCAAACAAGAGATTCAGTCAAATACCTTGGCTCAGGTCTCCGATCCGACTAGAGATTCAGCCGATCCCAAAATAAATCTATTGGGGCCCAATTTGATTACCAGGATTCTAAGCGGAGGCAAGATTGCAAGACAATGGTCGATCAGAAGCACGTCGGAATGTGCCCAAAAGGTGTCGGAAGCCACTAGGGAAGACGACTCAGAATCAATCACTAGAGACGTACAATGGACAAGCGTCGGTGGAGTCCATCAATGGGACGATGGGGCAGGCAACTCTGGAACAAATTTCACATGGGAATGACGACAAAGCAGGTCACTGTAGTCGATTGTTGAACAAGGTATTAGAGTCGATGGCTAAACAAGGTATTGGAATTGAGCGTTGAATGCATGTGGGGAGAGAACAGAGAAGTTGATTGTGAAGGTGAATGGTGGATGGCTTTGTCGAAATTGATAGAGTGAACTCGATAGAGTGAACGTTGAATAGGGCGTGCGAGGGAGACTTTGTGGCTAGGGCTAAGCGATGAAGTCAGCAGGTGGTATAGGAGGTGGATAACATGATAGATTGGAAAAAAATGTTAGCACAAAGAGAGGAAGGCACACAGAAGTACGACACTTGCATTAGAAATTGTGAGACATACTCCCACTGAGATACAATTGAGAGACGGTTCCCTCATCAGGCTATGCTCGATTCCAAAACCATAGAGCCAAAAATAAAATGAAACACAAACACGCTTCCCTCATATAGGGGATATAGTTCACACAAAATTTATCAAAATACCCATACTAGTCCGTTAGGACCCACAAGGCTCTAATGCGCCTACTATTCAGGTTACAACAAACATACAAGTAACCAATGATACTTGATATGTAACAATACTATTTAAAACATACTAGCATTCATTTAAAAGAAAAGCAGAATTTACAGATGTCACCTGTTCATCCAGCTTCCTTGCAAGGGCTGTAGCCTTCTCATTTTCTGAGTTCCTCTTCTCCTCAAGCTTCCGACTTTTATTGACCCAGGAGAGAACCTCTGAAACAGCTTCGGAATTACCATTCATTCTCTCGTCTCTAACCCTGCAAAGAAATAACATTGTTGGGGATGAATATAAGGAACAAATAAATTCAGAAATATTTCTATGTATGATTAAAGAAATTGTTCAGATGAAGGTGCCATAAAATTAAAAAGGGGAAAGGATGTAAGGGGCTATATAGAGAAGTGAGGTAAAGAAATAGAAGATAGAGATAGTTTGGGTATGTCATGGATAGATATAACTAATGTGAAAGGTAAAATGGAAGGCCAAAACTATGACTAACGAAGAGCATCATCAACATCAAACTAAGCTTGTGATCATCAATCGTATAATATTACAACAACAACATAACCCATATAGTCCCCAATCATTGGGGGTATGGGCGGGGGAAGATTGGAAACAGACCTAACCTTTGGCACTATGCACAAAGTGGCTTCTCTCAGAGGAGAAAGACCTAACCTTTGACAATAAATGCACAAAGTGGCTGCTCACAGAGTACCACTGAAATAGTGGCCCCCTATACCGTCGCGTTTGCTGCGGAATCATGCCCTCAAATCAAAGCCAAAGACATCAGAGAGGGCAGACCCAAGAATCCATTTTGATTTATGTGCACATAACCATCTTCCTTCATTCAGCATCCAGAGCATTGGTGAAGCACAAATCAATCGTATAATATTGATTAATTAAAATTAATTTTAATTAATCAATAATAATTAACTATCTTTAATTAAATAATATTTAATTAACTAAAAATCTTTATTGGGCCCCTTTTCTATTGCAATTAATAAAGGAGAACGAATTTCCTAAATTAGGCATCTTTATATATGCATCTATTTGGGATCTTCTTTTAGAATTCCTATGGGTCTATATAAGGGGAGGGTTCTAGTAATAGTTTGGTATCTTTGGACCAGTTTGGTATTCTCTTGGAGAAGAAGCTCTGTGGGGAACCAGTCCTCAAGAGTTGGTGGGGATTCAAACCCGAACATGCATCTTGTTCCTATTTTAGTGAAACCTTGTTCTTGAGTGTTCATTCCTTTCCTCTCCAAACATGAGTATTTTTTCCTACATAACGCATTACCTGGTTAAGAACAATCTAATTTGCAAAAAAATAAGTTCAGTAAAAAAAATAGGCACTGGTGATTTCATGTTCTTTGTACAAAAAGTTTAAGAATAAGGTCTTGCAGATCACTTTACTTTTAAATTTCATGCACATCATTCAATGTTGAAAGCATACTCAAAGCCTAGCCTTATTTAAAATGTCCCATGGATAGTTATAATGCCACAACTTCTACTATTTTAATTACACTATCCTACTTAGTATTTCTAGCTATTAAGGTCTCTATCCTCACAAGAAAACGTAAAATAAATGTTTGTCAATAAGCATTTTACAACATATTGACTCTGGGTACCTAACAATATATTGACTGGCAACAATAAGAGTCTAAGCCCACATGTTCTATAGACTCTGAGATGGTTACCATAAGTGTGTGGCAACAATCAAATCTATATAATCAGCCCAAACATGTTCTATTCCCAGTCAAGTGGAGAATACTTTCTTCTTCAATCACAAAAGAGTCTAAGCCCGCATTATAATAAAATAAGTATCAAAGTCTCAAAAGTTCCCTCTAGATAGACATGTAAATAAAATGTATACATTGGTACAGACAAAAAAACTAAGACAGAGGAATGTGACTTTTATGTTGATCATAAAGAAACTGGTCAAAATATGGATGGAATTAGGGATGTATTATATATATCAAGGGTAGAAGAATACTTCGGGGTTTTTTTGTGTGTGTGTGTGTGTGTGTGGGGGGGGGCTCAACTCACCCAGGGGATTATGAGATGGATGGGGAGGTGTTGTGGGTAGAAGAATACTTCGGGTTACGAATGCACAGACGGGAGAAGAATGTCAGGAAGTAGGAACGGCTAGGCCAGATGTCGCACAATGTAAACCTTTACTCGTACATGCTTTTATTGATGGTATTCGCAGTTATAGAGTAGGTGTTCGGAAATGCTACAGCTCGTTCGTGTTGTAGAGGGAAAAAATTGAGCTTGCCGGAACTGCGGACAATTTGGCGAGATTTTTTGGGTCTCATTTCACAGTAATGTTTATCCCTATTTATACTAGTAGGGAGCTACCCAAGTGGGCAGACTTAAGATAAAACTGCACGGGGACAGGAGAAATGGGCAGACATCAGAAAAAGAGCTACATAGGAGGAAAAAAAATGTTACCATGAAGAAGAGGCCAGGCGAATACGGGTGTTATATTCGGACAAGTTGTAGCTAAAGATCAAGTGTGGCAAACTCTCCATGCAAGTTCGCCAATGCTGAAGAAGAAATGTTTTGAGATTGATTCTGCCTTGGAGGAGGCGGTCGCCGAATTCCGGGTAAAAAGAATCCCCGCATTTTTCTCATTTTTGTAGATGTCGTCTGACATGTCCGACATGTTGGCCAACATAAAGGTTTTAGGAAGAAAACGACATGACATCGACATTGTAATCAAAAACGTTATTTTTGAAAATATCACCCAATATATCGGTTTTACCCAATATATCGAGCGATATTTCGCGGCCGATATATCAGCGTGAGTATTAAAAATATTTTTTTCATTTCTTTAAGCAACTGAGCGATAATATTTTTTTCTTGCTTCATTTAGTGCATCTTTCTTAGCCTAACTTCAACAACCGAGCAATAATATTTTGGTTTGTGTTCATTACTTCATTATAATCATATTATTACATGTTTATTGTGTAATTTATAAACATATACTATGTGTACAATTGTATATATTCACAAAAAACGTGAATATATAAATAAATTTATTTAAATATTAAAATCAGACAGTGAACTATCCAGGATAATATACCCCGCAATCTGACTTTTCAAACTCAAACCGACATGAACCCAACATCCGACATCTACAACCTATTTTTCTAAGTGCACAAGAACTTCGAAAAAATAAAGACTACCTGTGAATGCCATAACCCGCATTTAATGTTGTCTTTCTATAAATAGTCTGAGTTTAGACTTAGAAATCACTATTCAAAATGGATTAGCATTTGTCGGCTGCTATTGTTATTCTCCATAAGTAAATGACGAGCCCTACGGACTATAATGATGCCCTTCTCGACATGATCAAGAAATGCAAGTTGGGTAGCACTTCTCTTAGGCCAAAAGCAAAGAAGAAGGTCAAGAAAGCCGATGCGAGTTCCAGTGTAGTTCCCGCAAGTACTGCTCCAGCGGCAACTCTTGTTGTGAACACCATAGATACTCCGAATTCACCAACCCAAATTTGAATGTGACTAGATCAGGCGAAGAGTATAATTCGAACTTGTCAAATACATCTGTTGAAACCAATTTCTCGGCCTCTTGTGGAGCTCGGGGCCCTCACCGAAATGAGGGGCGACTAGCCCTTACTGATCCCTCGGAGAAGGTAGACCGAAGACTAGAAAAATGACTAAGACCTTAGTCGCAGCGAGGAGGTCCCTCCACTAACCCGGAAGATCGTTGAGCGCTTCCCCTCCCAAGCCAAAGCTGAGACTCGGGCACCTTGGAGAGCTCTGGGAATGCTAACCAAAGAAAGCCTGAGGAGAGAGAAGTTGAAGTGAACCCCTCTCCAAAAGTGCCCTTGAGGTCTTATTTATAGGTTTTCTAGTCTGGCCTGCGAATAGCAGGATTCCACCTTTTGATTTTACTATCCACACCCCAAATGGGTATGTTAACAGCCAAACTCCGCTGTTTGGAGAGGCTAAGGGCATACCACCAAGGGTAAAAGGGTAACTTGGCCCTATCAACCTATGGGCAAGGAACTGCGAGAACCTTACTGGCGAAGCTCTCGCGGGCCTTCCCGCGAGCCCTGCTCATAGTGCCTCCCCTAGGCGATCACCCTGCGAGGACCTCGCCGGCCAATTCTGGCGATATCTACCGAGGACCGATCTCGCGAGCCTTCCTGCGAGATCGCCTCTGGACTTCGTCGAGCTCAACACGCCTTTCGCCGATCGCAGGTCACCTCGCCGAACACGGGCGAGGTTGATGAAATACAGAACGTCAAGTTACTCGCCGACCGCTGAGACGGGCGGTTCATCGACCGCCGCTATAGAACATATTTTGTTCGTCGGGCGCCGTCCGATGAATGCCGAGCTCCGTTCGACATTTGTCGAACGCAGAATTGAGTTCGCTGGACGCTGAGGCTCTAAACTCGCGAGCCCTCCTGCGGGATCGCCTACTAACTTTGCCGCGCACTGAACACGTTTCGCTGAACACCTCTACTGAACAAAGGTCTCTTCTGCCAGCGGCCTGCGAGGCATTGGTTTGTCGGCCCTCGCTTGGCCCAGTCTTCTGAAAATATCTGCTGAGGTCTGGATCTCGCAACTCCTATTGCGAGACCGTCCCTTTGGCTTTAACGAGCAGGGAACACTTCGTCGACTTCCGATGATTTCGCCGAACAAGGGTGAGCTCGACGAAGTCAGGAGAGCTCGACGAACACGGGAGAGTTCCTCAAACTGCCTGCGAGCGTTTGTCTCGCCGACCCTTCTCGCTCGCCTCTCAGTGAGTCCTTCGAGAGAGACTTCTCCAAGGTCTCCCTCGTGAGGTCTTTGGCCCTAAGGCTTGAAACCTCTTATTACTTCTTTCATCCTGTTGCCTTCTTAAACCGGGCCTCTTCGCCTGGCGAATATCGGGGTTGTACAACATCATTTTTCAATAAGCACTTGGATTTTGATCCAACTAAAGGGAATTCTTCTGATTTGATCGGCAGTGACAAGAATCCGCTCAATACTTCTGAAGAAAGGGCGAAACAACTTTTTCTGAAGTTGGCGGTATGACAAGCTTTGTAGAGGAGCACCAAAAGATTGAAAGGGCAACTTCTGCGTTCGCAACTTTTAAACCTTCTTCTGAAAATAAGAAAAGGAAGAAAGCTGCCTCCCAGGTATCACTTCCGACGGCAAAAGCGTTCAAGGAAGCAAAGGCTGTCAAGTCTGCTCTTGAGGAGGAGCGCGAGTGAGCTCGTGTCACAGAGAAAGTCAAGCAGCGGCAAGTTGCGGAGGAGGTAAAGCGGCTGCAAGTTCAACAAGGAAAGAAATGGAGGAGGCCAAGGCTAGGGCCGAGGAGGATCAGCAACATCTTGTTGCTGAGCGGGAGAGGTCGAGGAGCGACTGCCAGTTCAAGAGGCAGTGAGGCCGAAGAAGGCTGAGGTGGAGAAGGTTTGGCTTCAAGTGGAAGCCAAGAAGAAAGAGGTTGAAAGGAACTCGCGGTGACGCAGGACAACTCTACAGGTGACAGACACGCAATGCATTAACCCTATATACAATGCAAGCAACCACGACAAACCCTAAAATGAGGATGCAGACAAATGCATTCCCGCAATCCAATGAAAAAGAGGCTTACGACATAACCCTAATGCGATGCAAATTCAATCAAGCAAGCATTTCTAACATGTATGTAATTAAATAATATTAATTTTAAAATCTCGTGCAGGTGTCGTAATTGATCACAAATATTGCAATATACGTAAGCAAGCAACAGTAACAAATTAATGGAGATTGCGTTGAAAATAAATGTATGTGAATAAGTAATGCACAATTAAGAGAGCAACAAAACAACTCAATATGAGCCAAATAATTCAAGAAATATAAGTAGCAGTCATATAATACAAAGGAAATGAAACTAAGATGCAAAGTTACCGAGTAATCGATGTTAGTGGTGGTATGGATGATCTGATGGTGGTGGTGGCTATCCGAAAGAGACAATGTTGCTGTGTAGAGGATGTCGGAGAGGAGAACGGGCATTTGTCGGGTGGTAATGCCTGGGACAGGGCTTCGAGGGGGTTAATTTTAAGGGATGATAGGAATGGCTTGGGGCGGCTGTTGGAGGAGGTACAAGAGGTTTGGCAACTGTTGGAAGGTTGGGAGAGGGCTGGAAGGACTTGGGGAGGTTGGGGAATAGAAATGGCGACTGTATAGGTGTTTTGGGGGCTGTGGGAGCGGCAACATGGCTGGTAGAGGGTGTAAGAGGTGGCAGCAGAGCTTCACGTGGCTGGAACGGGTGGTGGCTTGGCGTGGGGATGAAGAAAAGTGGGGGAAATGTGGAGTCCACAACTGTGGGGGCACTAGAAGAGAGGGAAAGAGGCGACGGGGGCACTAGGGATGGAGGATTTAATGGAGTCAGTACCACCGGAGGGAGGCGTGGCCACCGACGGGGGTATTTGTCTTTGCGTCGAGGAGCAACGACCAAGCGGCTTCGGTTTGTTGGAAGCCAAATTTCTCGGCGCCCAAAAATTAAGAGGTGCATACATATAAGAGTGAGTTAAGTTAAAAGACATGATGGCTCAGATTGTCTAATAGCATAACTTAGTCTAACTCTCATAATAGAGCTCTGAAAAAATGCCATAAATAGGACAAAGCGAGTCTGTCGCAATTGTGGGCTCCGATTGTCCATCTAACAATCCAAAAATGTCGATAAAAACAAATCTCCCAATGTCGCGATCGATCCCCATTAATATCTTCAGTTCAGAAGCATTGTTCTCCGAAGAATGGAGACTGTCATGATCCTAGTGTCGAACATGTAAGAATGAAAGCAATTGTATAAATTCTGAAATCGGCCTAATCTTGTATCATCTAATGAGTGAGATGTCCAGTGAAGGTCGTCGCCCCATGAAGTTATCGAAGTCCCCAAACACAAAGTAAGTCGACGAAGAGGTGAAGGGTAAGGCTGCAGTGGAGACTGGAGGTAGAGGCGAGGCTATGGTAGAAGTGGGAGCTGCTACGAGGCTGGTGGAGGGTGTAGGAGGCAACGACGGAGCTTCCCGTGGCGAGGAGGTGCGGGTGGCAGCCATGGGGATAAAGGAAAGTGGGGGGGATGTGGAGTCAGCGGCTATGGGGGCACTAGAAGCAACGGAAGGCAACGACGGGGGCATTGGAAGCTAGGAATGGCAACGTCGGCTCGGAATGGAGGGTGGGTCCAGTGGAATCAGCACCATCTGAGGGAGGCGTAGACACCGGCGTCTGCAAAGGCGGGGGTCTTCGACTTCGCACCGAGGAGCAACAGCCAAGCGGCTTGGCTTTTTTGGAAGCCAAATTTCCTAATGCCCTAAAATCGAAAGAGGCACATACATATAAGAAATAGTTAAGAGAATTTGATGGCTTAGATTGTCCGATCGGCTACTTAACTAACTCGCACAATAAAACTCTGAAAAAATACATAAAATGGGAAAATTTGAGCCGGTAGCAATCGCGGGCCCTTATCATTCGTCTGACGACCCACAACTATCGATAAAGATAAATCTCCCAATGTAGCATGATCGATCCCTATCACGCGACTTCAGGAGGAAGTGCGGCGATGAAATGTTGAGGCCAAGGCAAAAGTCGAGGCTGCGGAGAATTTGTGGCTACAGGAGGAAGTGCAACAGCGGGAGGTTGAGGCTAAAGCGAAGGTCAATGCTGCGGAGAAGTCGCGAGTTCTTCAGAATGCCCGATAAGAGAAGCGAGCAGAGATCAATCCCAAGCGTCAATCCAAGTTCATCCCTCCTGTGGAGGGCTATGAGCCTGGAGAGATCGCTTAGTCCAATCAGAAGCTGAGGGAGTAGCGGCTGCAGAAAGAGGCAAAGCAGAAGCAGATAGTCGCTGCTATTGATCTGCATCAGCAAAAAAGGCCAACTTTTTCAAGTCAATCTTTGGCTTTGGCGTGTTCTAGGATCATTGAGGAAGAACTCCCTTCCAAGCTACTGAAGCTCTTGAGAGTTCATATGGTATGTTTTAGAAGATTTGAAATTTTACTTTTTAACGAGAAAGGTGTGTTTGCTGGCGCGTTACTCTCTCTTTTTAGTTGTTCGCACAACCGAGCCAATGACATTGGAATCAATGGCAGAGGCTTTGAGGAGATCGCATGAGCAAAATAAACTCCAACATGGGAAACTTTTCAAGGACAATAATCGGTTGCGGGACAAAGTATACCACCTGGAAAAGAACAACAAATATTATGAGGAGAAAATCACTTCAATGTCCTTGGAACTCGCCACTCTGAAACGGCAGTGTAAATCACCTCCTCCAAGGCAAATTGTGCCAAGTCATCTTTCTGTGCAACCTCAACAGAGATCTCAAGAGGCTCATGTGAGTTCTCGTGATCCCCGAATGGAAAAAGACATTGGTCGAATTCATTCGGTGATCGCTCAGATCAATTCCCATATGGATCACTCTTCAGTCCTCCTTTCAAGTTAACAGTTGTGATTGCTCATCTGGATCGAGATCGCGAGAACTTGTTTTGTTTTGTTTCTCTCTAATCATCATGTAAAACTAATAACAGTTAATTCCAATCATCGATTATCTTCTTCAAATGCTTTGTGTTTGTTTTTATATTATGCAATGGTGATTGTGATTTTGTCTTGTGTGAATGCTTCCTTTCAGCATTTACATTCAATTAGAAATGAAGTTTATAAAGATAGGATGTACGAGAATACTGTATGACGAATTCGTGATCATTGTCTCAATCCTGTGATAAGAGAAAACAGGAACTGTAGTTATAAAAGAAGAATATGAATAAAGGTTACAAAAGAATAATGAGTGATACGCTCTGATCACACCTATGCAAAAGATTTGTGTACTTTTAGGCAAGCGCACCTATCGTTGTCGTGTAGTAGTTGTTAGATAAATCAAGTTTTAAATTTATAAACTTGATGTGTCACGCATCATACGGGAATATGAGACGTTTGCATCAAGGTCGTATTTCCCAGGGAACGCCATTAACTACCCTACTTTGCTCCTCTCGTGTTATCATATTATATTATATAATTGATTGGTAAGAGTAAAACAAAGATGACTTGTAGAGAAGCGACACGCAAAAGGATGAAAAAATAGTTGCACTTACCTCTGAGATCTCCATGTTGAAGCAGATGTTCTCGCGAAAGGGTGCGGCTTCAGGATTGAGGCCGCGGACACTTCCCGAAGAGGTGGGCGTCACCTATGAGGTGCGAGTGCGGAAAGACGTGCAGTCACTTCACAGCATCGGCACGTAGCTCAACAGGGGCCTGGCGGTTGCTCATAAGGCCAACAGCGACCTAGCTAACATCTTAGCGCACATAGGCGTGGAGCGTCCCCCTCCGCGGGATTAGAAATAGTTTTGGCTGTTGAAAACATTTTGTCGATTTGTAAACTTACGAAGTTGTAAATTATTTGTGACGATATGGTGTGCCCGGTTGCGCGCCCATCTTTCTTTTGTTAATATGCCCTGCTTTCGTTTTTCTACTTGGAATGTTCTTGGAATATTGTGATGTGACGGTTGCATGAGGTTAATTCAAACACTTGACTTGCTATCCTCTTTTGTTTTACAGGTAGACACTCTGGAGGGGGCAATTAATGGATGTGTAACCACGCAGGCTTGAACTGCTGACGCTTCAGCTTTCGAGGCTAAGTACAAGGAGGAACTTATAAATAGGAGGTGCCCCACTCATTACGTACCATACCTGCGCGAGAACGACGAGTCGATTGGTGCGAACACTGATAATGGTGTCTAAGCGGGTAGACTGCGCGGTGACCTTCTTGTTCGACCGCCTTGAGATCCCTTTCATATCAGAGCTAGAGTTCGTCAACTTCTTGTCACGGCACACTTTAGACCCCCGCTACACGTTGCGGTAACCCGTGGGTGAGAGGTTGAATATTGTCTACGACTAAGAGT
Source organism: Dactylorhiza incarnata (assembly GCA_033032865.1). Classification (NCBI taxonomy): domain Eukaryota; kingdom Viridiplantae; phylum Streptophyta; class Magnoliopsida; order Asparagales; family Orchidaceae; genus Dactylorhiza; species Dactylorhiza incarnata. The sequence continues at coordinate 179,478 of JAWHQI010000444.1, read as the reverse complement.
TGGTCGTCTTCCCTGAAGTCGTTGAGATCTTGAATTACATCAGAGTAGTGCCAGCCCAGTTGTCGCCGAACTCTATGGAGGCCATCTTCTCCTTCCCAACCTACTTCAGAAAGATACAAATACAGTTCAGCTTGAGCATTTTCCGCAACCTCTTCTACGTGAGAGCTAGAGCCAGAGGGGCAGATGTATTTTGGCTCCGACAAGATGCGGATTCTCAACCTCCCGAACAAAGTTTGCAATTGGTATGATAGGTTCACCTTTTTTAAAGACGACTTCGGCGGTCTCTCCACCCTTCCGGATGCGAGGAGTGAAGATGTCTTCCGGGTGCCAAGGCCGAGAGGAACAGTGAGGCGGATCGTGGATTTCCTTCACCGCGCCCCCTTGGACGTGGATTACTACATCCCGCTGGCGCGGGAAGTCGTAAATGCTCCTGTAGAAGATTGTAAGTATGGGCGGTCAGCAATCTTAAGTAGTTGCACTTATCTCGCAATTCTGACGGCCTTTTCCGTGCAATCGTCTTGAAGGTCCCTGACCAGAAACCGCGTCAACCCCTCCGGAATGTCCTGAAGGCGGGCGAGCGGAGACGTCTTCTTGAACGACGAAGAGAGGAGGCGCATTAGGCGAGTGGCGCAGGTACTTTTTCAAGGAAGCGGGAGTCCGCACAAGCCCATGCGAATGAGATGGGGGAGTTTGCGTTCACCGGTCTTGGAGAGGACCTGCGGGATGCCGCGGGTGGCCCCCTGATGCGGTGGGATCCCGATGGTGGCGCAATCACTCTTAGCACCGCTCTCCCTTCTTGGAGGGAGGATGACAAAGCGAAGTTGCATGCCTATGCAGTCACCGTCGCTTTATTTGGTAGAGAAAACCTCCGCGAGTTGGAGAAGATCCCAGTGGAGGACCATACCAAGAGGGCAGCAACCGCGTCGCTACGAGCGGTCACTCTTGACCACGTGGTTAGATGCGGATTTGAGGAGGCGTTGAGAGAGAACGCACGCCTGCATAAAGAACTGAAGGTACCAAAAGGCAATCTCGAGAAGTAACGGTCACACATACCTGTCCGTACCTGCTAATGTTTTGCTTTCTTCCTCTGCATGCCGCCCACACTTTTGAGATTCAAAGTTCAGGCACGCGATGTTGCGGAACAATAAAGTTCTTGCGATCCTTACTTTGGATCTTTTGAAAGAGAGAAGGGTTCCCTGAAGGATGAATTCGCTGACATCGACTATCTGACTCTATATGCAGAGTTCGGAAATGTTGAGATCTCGGAGTCGGAGGGTGCGGGCTCTCAGGCTACCACGGTTGCTGATTCGCAGAAGGCGGGTGCTAAGGAGGAGGTCATTGATCCAGAGCGAGAAGTCAGAGAGGAATATAGCTCATCTTCGGAGACCGGCACGGAGTCGAGCGAATACAGCTTGACTACCTCTAGCTCCTCTGCATCCCGACCTAAGAAAAAGGTCAAAGGCAAAGAAGTGGTGGTCTCTTCCGAGGAGGATCGGAGGACTGACTTATACGAACAAAAATCACACGACTACCATGCGCGTTATCAGTTATTCGCTTGTTCATTATGATAGAAATTAAAACCGTCGAACCTAGAGTTCCCAGAGCGCGTGCGTTCACCATACGAGCAACCACACATCATGATTATTAACATATTGAGAAAACCATGGAGGTGTGATAAGCTCAAGTAGTCGAGACATCATGTGGTCATTACAGTCGCAATCGCTCATTAGTATCATTACTGTCAGGCGTATATCGATTCCAAAGGATTAGCCAGATCGTGTGCGACCTCTATAGGAGTAACTGCACCATATGAGGATTAACGTCGTGCTTGTTTTGATGTCATGGACTATAAGAAGAAGCCATAACTTGGGCGACCTCTGCACGAGTGTCCGCACCATATGTAATCTTATAAATATAAGCATGTTGATCCCTTGAAAGTTGGGATGGTTTCCTGCGGAGTGAGGTTGCTTACCTAGTAACCGCCCAATGTACAGGGGAGCAATTTATTGAGACAAGTCGTAAGCTCGGGTGAACAAATGGGTCATAATTGTAACGGTGGAGCTTTCCTCCGCTAGAGTCAACCAGTTGGGCTATATGTGGTCGGAGACAGAGCTCCTTCCTCAGAAAGGATGTCTAGGGGATTTAAGGAATCCACTACTCGACCTAATGAGTCTAAACCCAGAGGCTAAGGTGACTAGTTGGGGATAAGTCATCTGTGGAGCTTTCCTCCACAAGAGTCCTCCAGTTGGGCTATAGGTGTTCAGAGACAGAGCTCATTCTATAGAGGATGTCGAGGGGGTTTAAGGCATCAATTACTCGGAGCTTATCCTCAGAAAGGTACCAGAGCGATAGCGATACCTCTGTTGATGTGCGACAGGCTATATCAATAACTCTAATCAGCATAGCATCCCACATATGCCAGTCGTGAGAGTCTTCAGCGAGGCAATTGTAGTGGCCTTACAGCCGTGATTGAGGAGACGAGCTTATGTCAACAGAGAGGGTCGGAGACTTAAAGACCTGTGCAAGAGATTGGATCCCTGGATCGCAATTCAAGGGGGTTCAAGTAAGTTCCGGTGACTGTCTGAAGGGAGTGTTTGCTCGCTTAAAGTCCTCCTCCGCATGATTGGATCCGGAGATCTCGCATCAAGGGGAAACAGGTACGCGGTGTCATAATAAAGGAGTTGCTTGTGATCAGCCATCAGATGGGATCCTTAGACCTCGCACCAAGGGGAAACATTAGTAACATAAAGCAACTATTAAGGTGTTAACTATTTGAGAACAACAGAAAGGAAGAACAAGCGGAGGAACGGAGCCTTAAGAGTAATATCTCTTCAGGTCGTCGCCACTCCACCGGGATGAGAGCTTCAGACCCGTGTGGTAATTTGAGTGGGGTCTCTCTGGTGGCCGAGGTCGGGGTACTTCTTAGCGTCCACAGTACCGAAGGCAATTGCTCTGCCCAATTGCCGCGAACGTTCTCCACTTTTTTCTTCAAAAGGTTCAGGATTGTTGGTTGGTTGCTTCTACCGACCCGTTGCTCCTTGGGTGGACTGAAGCGAAACATAATTCAGTGCCGACCTGTTCACAAATACTTAATAAGTCAGCGTTGTTAAACTGAGGTCCATTGTCAGTGATGATATCCATGGGGATTCAGTGCCGACACACGATTTCCCCCCTATGAATTTTTTGACGACTTGAGTCGTAGTTTTAGCCAGCACTTTGGCTTTGATCCACTTGCTGAAGTAGTCGATCATCACGATGATGAAACGTCGTTGCTCACTGGCCATAGGGAAGGGACCGATAAGGTGCATCCCCCAAACCGCAAACGGCCACAGAGTTGAAATAGAGTGCAGCTGTTGAGCAGGCCGAAGTTGTCGCGGTGCGAACTTCTGGCACTTGAAACATTTTTAGCATACTCGTTGCAATCCTTCCTTATAATTGACCAGAAGTAACCTTGGCGGAGGATCCATTTCTCAAGCGTCCTGGTGCCCGAGTGACTTCCACATTCTGCTGAATGAACCTCCTGCAAGATTTTAGGGACCTCTTCTGTGACACACCTTGCCAGAGGTGACAAGAACGTTTTCGAAAAAGAAATCCCGATAGGAGGAAATAATGCACGGCTTTGAGTTCAAACCTCCGTTTGTTGGTTACCGAAGAGTGGAGCTCTCCAGTGGAGAGATAATAGACGAGTGGGTTTACCAATGACGGGCGCTGATCGATTTCCATGATCTCTACTTCCTCAATCGCTAGACGAAATAACTCAGTGACGGTTCCTCCTGATGGGAGGTCATACTTTGCTAACTAGTCGGCTTCGACGTTTTCTTCCCTAATTGAATGTTGAAGGCACGAAAACTAACGATTCTTTGTTTGGCCATCAGTTGATACTTCTTTAAGACAGGTTCTCTGGTCTCAAAAAACCCCATTCACTTGTGATGTCATGACCAGATAGTCCGTCCGCATCTCGATGTCTTCAACACCGAGCTCTCGCGCGAAGCCTAAACCGGCTAGGAGTGTTTCGTACTCTGCTTGATTATTGATAGTTTGGAAATGAAGCTTGACATTATTGGTAGTTTGGAAAGCGAAGCCTAAACCGGCTAGGAGTGTTGATCGACGGACAAGGAATATCATTGGTAGGGGACGACTGTCAAATAGGCTCTACACTCTGGACCTTCCCACCTCAGTTCTCTCATCTGTTAGCACTGTGGATTGGCATCGGCGTTTTGGTCATACTCTTTCTATTTTGCATAAAGCTCTTCCTGATTTATCTTTTTCTGATTTTACATGTGAATCATGTATCTATGAGAAACAACATCGCTCTACATTCTCCCCTCATTGTACTCGAAGCTTTGTTCCTTTTGATTTAGTGCACTCAGATATCTGGGGCTCGTATAAAACTGCTAGTCTATCTGGATTTTGTTATTTTCTTACATTTATTGATGATCATTCTCGCATGAAATTATTGTATTTGTTGCACGATCGCTCCAAACTACATGTTTTCCGCTCCTTTGTAGCTAAAACTCGTACTTAATTCCCGCGCTCAATAAAAATCCTCTGAACTGATAATGCACGTGAATACACAAGTCACAACTTCCAAGACACTTGTACTGCGTTTGGTATTATCCACCAAACCTCATGTGCTTATACCCCGCAAGAAAATGTAGTCAAACGGAAGAACCGCCACCTCCTCGAGGTTGCTCGCTCCCATATGTTTTAAATGCAGGTCCCCAAGATCTATTGCACTTCGCCGTTTCCACCACATGATATCTAATTAATCGCATGCCCTCTTCCCTTCTTAACTTTGTGACGTTGTTCTCCATTCTCTTTCTTTTGTAACCACTCTTCCATTTGACAACATGTGTCTTCTGTAGTGTTTGTTTTGTCCATCATCTTGGCCCTACCATGGAAAAATTGGCACCACGTACTACCAAGTATATGTTTGTTGGCTACTCTCGCACACAGAAGGGCTATGTAAGTTTTACTCTCCCACTACTCAAAAACTCGTTACATATGTGAATGTTATCTTCCATGAGGACCATCCATTCTACTCCTCGACTTCTAAAGATTCCTTCTAACCTGCTATCCCACGACCTAGCATACCTATCAACAACAACACCCCTCCTCTACTTCCCACACCACCTCCCATACACCCACAACTACCTCCTTTTCGTGTCTACACTTGATGTCGTACCTCATCAGATGCCACTCCACGGCCAGCTAATCCGCCTACGACGCCTTCGCTCACCCTCTCTCCCACTATGTCTCCTTACACAGCTTGTCTCTCGAACTTCACAGGTCTGCGATTTTCCATCTTCTACTTCTATCCCCTCTTATGTGCAGGAGGCTCTTCAGCATCCAGGGTGGCAGGCAGCGATGGATGAAGAAATGGCTGCCCTCTAGGCAAATCAGACCTAGGACCTTGTCCCCTTTCCTCCTGGTCAATCCCGGGTCAGATGTAAATGGATCTTCATTGTGAAGCATCGTCCTGCTGGGACCGTTGAGCTCTTCAAAGCTCGTCTTGTGGCTTGCGGGTTTACTCGACAATATTGACTCGACTATGAAGAGACATTTTCTCTGGTTGTTAAGTTGAATGTCGTTCGGGTCTTGATCTCTTTGGTCGTCCATCGTCATTGGTCGTTGCATCAACTTGACATCAAAAATGACTTCCTTAATGGTGATCTCATTGAAAATGTCTACATGCAGCAACCTCCTGATTATGAAAGCATGGGGGAGTCTCTTGTCTTCCACCTCAAGAAATCTCTCTATGGCCTCAAGCAAACTCTTCGGGCTTGGTTTGATAAATTTAGTCGAGTCGTTAGGGATTTTGACTTCACTTAGAGCTCGGCTGACTTCTCCTTGTTTACTCGTCTCCGTCCGGTAGTCACGGTGATACATCTGGTATATGTTGATGATATTCTCATCACGAGAGATGATCTGAACAGTGTCTCTATGATCAAGAAGCATTTGGCCTCACATTTTCAAACCAAAGATTTGGGCAACCTCCGATATTTCTTGGGCATCGAGGAAGCTCGTCGACCCAATGGACTCATCCTATCTCAACGGAAGTACTGTATAGACCTTCACGATGCAGGCTACTCATGATGCAAACCTACAAACACACCAACGAATGCCAACCACAAGCTCTACGCCCATACGTCGGACTCAGATTTGCTTCTCCCTAATCCAGAGTACTATCGTCGCCTAGTTGGCAAACTTATTTATTTAACTGTCACACGGCCCAATATATTATTTGTTGTTGGGGTGGTCAGCTGGTTCATGCATGCTCCTCGGATGTCCCACCTCCAGGCTGTCGAGCGAATTCTTCAATATCTGAAGAATTCCACGGGACAAGGGCTTTTGTATAAGCCCCCATCTTCTCTATCCTTGGTTGTCTACTATAATGCAGACTATGTTGGTTCCCTTGATGATCGTAGGTCTACGAGCGGCTATTGCACATACATTGGAGAACACCTAGTCACCTGGCGAAGCAAGAAGCAAACGGTCGTGGCACGCTCGTCTGCAGAAGTTGAGTATCGTTCAATGACATATGTTGTTTCTAAACTCACGTGGGTGGAAAATCTTCTTACTGATCTTGGTGTGAAACTCTCATTTCCGGCGGTTCTCTATTGCGATAGTCAGGTTGTTATCTGTTGGCACAAAAATTGTACCTCCAAAACTCACACTTCAAAGGGATGAGGGGGAACTGCGGAGTGCTGGTTACTCGGGATGAAGGATGCCAGAAGAGAGGTTTCTGAGGAAAAAGTTTGCTTTGATTGATCACAAAAAGGATTACAGAGGGGGTCTGAAATAGGTCAGGGTGAGAGGTAGAAAAGTGACAAAATTCGAGACCGCTTGCACAGGCCACAAGCTGAAGGCTCGAATCCAAAAGTCCTTTTTCTGGTACCCCTACCCCTATATTTATAGACGCGGGGGTCTGCCCAAACGGGCAGATCCAAAAATAGCGGGTTGCCCGAGGTAGAGAAGAGAGGATACAGGGGTGCAAATAGCAAAAAGACATAAAATCCAGACCTCGCGGTCTCGCTGGAGCTTGGTCGCCTGTGCCTTGGAAAATCTGTCGGAGATGAGACAGACCGTCTGGGCGGTCTCAGAAACTCGAGACCATTGGGGCCGACAATTCTGATCGAAAAGGAGAGGTCGCGGACTTTCGGGCAAACACTATCCATATCGCTGAGAAACCCATTTTTCATGAACGTACCAAACATATCGAAGTTGATTATCAATTCATCAGGGAAAAAGTTCAACTACGCAAACTTGATTTACGACATGTTCCAGCTGCTAAGCAGATTTCTCATGTTTTTTACCACACCCACTATACTGGCAGCTCGTTTCCAAGCTTGGCACCTATAATATTAATATGTAAGTTTCAAGCTTGGGGGGAGTGTAGAAAACTTGACATAGCCCATGTAAAAGCAAATGTAAAGGCCCATTGTTGGCATGTAGTTTAGTCTCACACCTTGGTTTGGGGTTGAGACTTCACTCCTCATTATATATTTATGTACAAAACCTTGTATTGATTGATGAAAAGAAATAAATCATTTTCTTTTTGTATTTTGAATTTCTACAGAGACATAAAAATCTCTTATCAACCAGCAATACTCCCAATTTTCTTTTCTAGCGTATCGAGTGGGGGCACTTTTTGCCCTAACACAGTAACACCTGGAGTTGAGGGGGATCACGGATCACCGGCAGATCAACCCTTATCGGTGCCTACATGAATCTACATACACAGGAGGAGAAGTTAGCGTTAGCGTATGGAGAATCATAGGTGATAGTCTTGTTAAGAGTGACAACTACATATTTTTATGTATTTTCCTTAGTTATTGTATTCTTATTCATGTAATTAGTGATTTTATGTTCAAGGTGATCTAGACCACCCGTCGTGGCCTCTTTGCTTATAAATAGGGGTTTGTGGTGCTGATTCCAGTCATCACAAATTTTGCACAGAAATTATGGGCTTTCACAATCACCCCATGGTGCTAATTCCATAGATCCTTGGTGCCAAAGCCAAAGTAACTAACCCCTCTTCTATAACTACCTCATAATCACCCCCTCCTTCTCCAAACACCACATTCACCATCCATGAACACTATCCACCATCCATAACCACTAATAACTACCCATCCCCACTTACAATCACCCATAACCACCTCGTCCTCAATTCCAGCGCCCTTAACCTCCTAATCCCCATTCACATCCACTGCCAAAAGAAAAACCCGCACCTGCGTCCCATTTCTGCATCCCACCAACTACTCCCTCTGCACAGTTCATGGTCATGACACCAAACCTGTACTGATTCAGCAAAATTCATCCTAATTCTCTCCCCAGAAACTTGTCATGTGACTGGATTGCTCAATTCCAGTCTTCCCTTCACCCAGGAACTGCTGCCCCACGCAAAAACAGCCCATGTGTCTGTACCCGTGTCCAGGAAATCCCCCACAAACATTACATCCTCCCCCAACAGCCCGGCCACTCTCCAACAGCTTCCGGACACCCTTCAACAGTCCCCCCTTGGTCGACCTACAACAGCCCCGGCCACCTCCAACATCCCCGGGGAACCCTCCAACGCCCTCAGTCATCATTCAACATCCACTGGCTACCCTCCAACAGCCCCCGGAGACCCTCCAACAGCCCCCGGCTTCTTAATTCAGAGCAGTATTACGTCCCGGGCCTAATATTTCTTGTGTAAATTCATAGTTAAAGTCAATTTTACTCATTGTTATTTAATTGGTGAACAAACATATAATTATGGATGCAAATGTGTACGTGTTTGCCCATGATTTGTCCTACTTGAATGGTGTGTTCGCCTGAAGTATAATCAAAACACTCTTAACTTTAACCCGAAACTTGTTGTTTATCTAATGTTTCCATTCTCTATAGTGTTTGTTTGTGAATCTCTTTATCAATTTCAGCATGTATTGTAACCAACCATTAGACACTTGCTTGTGCATCACATCATTTTAGATTCACCACGACACAATCACTAGAGTTCTCTTAGGGTGCAATTATACATTCACTACATTTGTCTTGCAAGAGATATATCTCTCCTATTAGAGATGCCTAAATAGAAAAAATAGGAGGCTAAAGTGCAAAAGAGTGGCGTACGAAAAGAAAAAAGTAACTCAATCATTAGACACCTTTTAAATGAAACAGCAAAGTAAGATCAAATTAACGTGTGAACATGTTACTAAAGGAAATGGATATACATGAAATGAAAAGAAGTCAAGAAAATGGGTATGATAAATATACGTCATTAAGAAATAAATCAATGTGATTTCATTGATTAAAACAGGAAGAGACTTAATTGTTGATACAAAAAAATATGAGCTTCCACGAGGTATAATATATAACTTGCATACTTTTTCAAACGCTCAGCAAGCACAGAGGATGTTTGTGAACCCACTGCTCTTGCACTATGATCACCAACAGAAATCTTATTCTGAGCATCCACTACTTCATGTGGATCAATCAAGTTTTCTTCCACCTCAGCCTCTTTATCTCTATTAATGTTCCTCTCTGTGTCTCTTCCACTTGATCTATCTTGGTCTGCTGCCACATCCACTTCCTTCTCCCTGTGGTTTTTAAACTTACCCCTCTCTCCTATTTTCTCACTAATCATTTCCTTATCATGATCTTTCAGTTTTTCCCTTTCCTTTTCTTTTGCCCAGTAACGATCGTGGTTTTTTTCCTTTTCTCTGTCCTTTCCCCTCTCGTGATCCTTCTCTCTTACTCTATCCCTCTCCATTTCTCTGTCCTTTACCCTCTCACGATCTTTCTCTCTTAGTCCATCTCTCTCTATCTCTCTATCAATCTCATGAGCATGATCCTTGTCATGGATTCTGCTCTTATCATGTGTTTTATCTTTATCACTCTCCGAGTCCTTGTCTCGATCCCTATGATGATCATGGACCTTTTCTCGTTCTTTCCCACGTTCATGCTCTCTACGCAATCCTCTGTCCCTCTCAGCCTCTTTTTCCTTTTCACCTTCCCGTGTTCTATCCTTCATATGATACCGGCTTTGATCGCGCTCTCTACCGCTTTGATCTCTATTAGAATCTATATCTTTAAATCTGTCACGTTGCTTTCCTTTATATTTTCCTTCTCGTCCTTTATCGTTACCATGATCTCGTACTTTACTGTTACCATGATCTCGTCCTTCTTCACGCTCCCTGTCAATGCTTCGCTCTCTGCAATGATCTGTATCTTTTCCCTTGTCATGTTTCCTCCCTTTATCTTTTGCTTGTTCATATTCCCAATCCTCTCGATGATTAGTACGATCATAATCCTTCGTTCGAATCTTTTCCCTAACTTTGTCTTTCTCCAACTCAGGATCTCTATCCTTATCATAATCCCCCAGATATTCCTTCTTATCTCTACTGCTGCCCACCTTTTCTTTTGAGCCATGATATTCGGTGTCTCTGCTTGAAGTGTCGTCTTTTCCTCTTTGCTTTGAGTCATCCATGTCCTGACGCCCAAAATCATTTTTGTGTTGCCTTTCTTTCTTCCTTTCCTTTCTATCATGCTTTCTCTCTTCCCTTGATTTATCTGCTTCATTGTCTATTTCCATTTCATCGGTATCATAATCTCTTTGATTCCTCCCAATTCTTTTGGAAGAATTATTTCTCACATCTTCCTCTTCACCTTGTCCCTCTCTAGACCGGGCAACTTCCACATCTTCCATAATGAAACTGTGAATGATCCAAAATGAAAAGTACTAGCTGAGTCTTTTGAAACTCTACAGACTGATGTCTGATCTTGATCTCTATGCTGCAAAAAAGAAACAAAAGACGTGTTAATACAGATCGAACACACAAAATTCAGAAGAAACAATAAGAAAATATTTGTGAACGTTTGGAATAGGAATAAGAAATTGGTTGGACTAAAGAGTGCAAGAATCATAATGCGACCAATCTTTTGTTAAATAGGTTACCAAAATGAAAATGTAGCCAAATGTGCTATTCTGAAACATTTTTAGATCTATCAGAATTGTTCTGATTTGTCGAATGTTTGGAAAAACTTATTCACAATTTCCCTAATGAATCTGTTCAGTTGACATATAGCATTATTTAATTGATCTATCTTCATTTCTCATCATTTGATGTGGTTTTCTGCAGCTTAACTTCTAATGTTCATCATGCTAAATAGAAGAACTAATTGCACAGTAAAAACATACTACTGAATCAAGCTATACTACTATACAAGTAAACAAACAATGAAGCAGATCATAACAGAAAGCGGCATCAGGGTTTAAAAGAATGACTCAAAAATGAATGCTCAATCTTTTACATATCTCAAAATTAAAATATATTTTTATATATACTACTATACTAGTAAACATATCCAAAACAAAATACTTTAATTTCACTAGTGAATAAGTTGGAATTGAGCTATCTGAATTTCTATTATTTATCTCTTTACTAGCTCAAAATACAGCAATAAACTTGCAGCATTTGCAGGCTTAAATAATAAATACAACAAAAGAAGGAAAGCCCTGCTTCCTTCACTACATCCAAATGATCCTCTAACAAGTGTGAACTGGCCTAAAATAACATTAACGTATGTGCTTAAAGTTAAAATAATGTGCTTCATTCATATACACCAAGTTCTGCATCGTTTGTATCCTGAGTTGGGAAATGTTTTCCATCTCAATTGTGAGTTTTGTTATTTTGCTAAACATCATAAAGTTAGTTATGTTCCTCGTATTGAGCCTCGTGTTGCTGCACCATTTGACTTACTTCATTCTGATGTATGGGGACCGTGTCATAGCCCAACTTTATTAGGACATAAATATTATGTTTCCTTTATTGATGATTTCTCTCGTATGACTTGGGTGTACTTAATGAAAAATCGTTCTAAACTTCTTTCTGTTTTTCAAAATCTATGGAATGAAATATTTACTCAATTTATTGTTGACATTAAATGTCTCTGCAACGGGAAAGGGTACTTATCTCACTCTATGTCCACTTTTCTTTTAGACAAAGGTATCCTGCATGAAACTACTTCTCATGATACCCCTCCAACAAAACGATGTGGTTGAACAAAAAAATCACCACCTCCATGAAGGTACCCATGTCATTCTTCATCATAAGCATGTCCCAAAACACTTCTGGGGTGATGTTCTTATGGCCACATATTTAATTAACTGTCTTCACTCTCATATTCTTCAAGAAGAGACATCCTATCATACTATATTCCTTACTCACTCTAACCACTCCTTACCTTTACGTGTATTTGGGTGTGTCTGCTATGTTAGAAATGTTCGTCCCTCGGTTTCCAAACTTGACCCTCGCTCTTTAAAGTCCGTATTCCTTAGATGGTCATGCACTACTAAAGGTTACAGATGATATTCTCCTGAATTGAAAAGATATATTATCTTTGTTGATGTTGTCTTTATTGAATCCGACTATTATATTCCTAGCACTCCTAGATCCATAGCTCCTAACTCTTCTCTTGATTCTATTCTCATACTGAACCCGTCGTGCTTTCCACAAAGGACATTCAGAATCCTCTTTGGGGACAAGTGTACTCTCGTCGCCCCTCTGACAGGACATCCACAAACCCTGCTCAGCATATCTCTTCCCACGGTAGTCCTATGATTGTTCCTAGGAAAGAAGCTACTTATGCAAACAAAGATGCTCTGTCTTCTGACATAGAGACACCCATTGTTGTGTGTAAGGGAAGTCGTGTTTGCCGGGACACTGTTTTTTACTTCTTATCAAGGTTATTCAGCTACTTATACTGCATTAACCTCCACGCTTGATCAGTACAACATTCCTTCAACTACTACTGATGCATAAGCTCATCCTAGTTGGCATGTTGCTATGCAAGATGAATTATATGCCATACAACTAAATCAAACATGGGACATAGTTCCATTGCCCTCCGGCAAACGTGTTATTGGTTGCAACTGAATATACTCTGTAAAAGTGAATATAGATGGCTCTCTTGATCGGTTAAAAGCCCACTTGGTGGCTAAAGGCTATGCGCAAACGTATGGAGTGGGCTATGATGAAATGTTCACCCTGGTTGCCAAAATGTCCTCCATTAGCCTTCACCTATCTCTTGCAACCTCTCACCAATGGCCCCTCTTCCAATTGGATATCAAGAATGTTTTTTTCATGGTTCATTAGAAGAAGAGATGTATATGGAACAACCACCTATTCGTTGATGAGGGGGAGAGAACCAAGGTGTGTCACCTCAAGAAGTTTTTATATAGGTTGAAACAATCCCCTCAAGCATGGTTTGCTCGGTTTAGATTTGTTAACACTCAGTTTGGTCTTACAAAGAGTGTGAAAGGCTCGACCCTCTTCTATCAGACCTCTCTTGCAGGATCCATTCTATTAGTGGTGTATGTCGTTGATATTCTCACAGGGAACAATTCAAATGGAATAATCAAACTCAAAGCATTCTTACATTCCAATTTTCAAACAAAGGATTTGGGCGAGTTACGTTACTTCCTTGGCATAGAAGCAGCAAATTATAATGATTCCATCATCATATGTCAGATAAAATATGGCATTGACTTGCTAGTTGATCTAGAAATGTCTAAGTGTGATCCTATGGACTCCCTACTCGAACCAGAAGAAAAGAACCTTCATGTAAAAAGTAAATTATTTGATTCACCTGAGAAATACCGCAGAATAGTTGAAAAACTGAACTATCTTACCATGACTCCCCCAGATATCACATGTGCAGTAAGTAAGGTCGGTCAATTTATGGTAGTCCCTACATAATCCCAATGGGAATCTATCTTACGGATTGTTAGATAAATAATGAAAAATCCTAGCCTCGGAATCTCATATAAAAATCGAGGACACTCCAACATTGAATCTAACTGTGACTTTGATTAGGCGGGTTGTTTAGTCAGTCGGAAATCGACTACGGGATTTGTTGTCTTTATGAGTGAAAATCTTGTCTCTTGGAAGAATAAGAAACAAACCAATGGTGTCATATCCAATGTTGAAGCAGAATATCGAGCGATGTTTCATACTGTTATTAAGATTATGTGAACTAGACAACCCCGATGCGAAATAGGACATTTTATCCAAGATCCTACTTAACAATGATGTGATAATTAAGCTGCAATATGGATTGCTACTAATCATGTTTTTCATGAAAGCACAAAACACATCGAGGTTGATTGTCACTTTGTTAGAGAGAAGTATGAAGGACTTATCACACTAAGTCATGTGAATATCGGAGACCAAGTTGCAGATATTCTTACTAAAGGAATAGTTGGTCCTTGAAATTATACAGCTTATACATAAACATGGCCAAGGATCAGTAGCACAGCTTCAAAGAGCATTCAAAGCAAAGCAAAGGTTGCAGCAGGCGCGCACACACTCTTAAACAGATAGTGTCATCCAAAACACTGACAAAAATGTACTCTAAAAAATTAACCTCTAGAGTTTTGAAGGTTTCAGCAGTGTATGCTCTAAAATGTACTCTAAACACGCCAAGTTTCAATGGTTTTGGTAAATAAAATTCTGCTATCTTAACTGGTTGGCAGAGAATGGAGGCTCACGGAAGGATCTCAACCAAGAGAACAATTGAAAAAGTAAACACTACACAAAAGTCCAATGAAAAGTCGAAAATTTCTCAAGCAAATTCCCTCAAATTAGTACCTAGACACTACTGAAAGCAGTAATGCAAAATAACAAAACACAACGAAAACATGAATGCACCTGAAGGGGGTCCTTGTTCGGCACGGGGCTGGAAGAGGTCGATGTCGAACGAGGGTCGCGAGGAAGAATGGGGGAGGTCGCCGACGAGGAGTTCTGATGCGGTCGCCGACGAGGAGTTCTGATGCGGTCGCCGACGAGGAGTTCTGATGCGGTCGCCGACGAGGAGTTCTGATGCGGTCGCCGACGAGGAGTTCTGATGCGGTCGCCAACGAGGAGTTCTGATGCGGTCGCCGGGGAGGAGTTCTTATTTCGGCCGCCCAGGAGCGCGACTCGCGAAGGGCAGAAAATGGTTAGGGCACGCTCGGATTTTCCAAAGAGACGACCCGCAAAGGAGGAATTTTTTCAACTGGTTCCATTTCCAAATTCCAGTTCATGATCAATCAGGAGAGAAGGTGTGGCATATATTTTCTGTCGGCTGTTGCTGATGAAAAGCTGCTGATCAGAGATACATATTGGAAAAGCAGCTGTTTCTGAAAAATGGAGTTTGCAGGAAAAAACTGTTTGTGTAAAATGGAGTTTACAGAGTTGTTCGAAAAGCAGTGCATAAAATACCGTTTGTTAAAAACGGAGTTTTGTGAAATATTAATTTTTTTTAAATATCAAACTACAACCAGAGTACGAAATAAAACAAAATATCAAAGTTTTTGAAGTTGTACGACATAAAATGGAAGGATGTATGATACCAGATATGGAAAAATAAATTGACAGGGAAAAAACGGCAGCAAGTTCAACAAGTTCAGATCTGGAAAAGGATGTATGATACCAGATCTGAAAAAAATGGCAGCAACTTCAGATCTGGAAAAATATAGCATTGGGGAACTTAAAACGCCAATCAACAGGAAAAAAAATAGCAGCAAAAAATTCAGATCTGGAAGAAGAAGCAGAATCCCATCAGATCTGGAAGAAAAAATGATCAGAAGAGGCAAACCTTGCGAAAGGTTGGAAGGGGCGGACAGGTTGCGGCAATGGAGAAGAAGAGGAGGCGGACGGGTTGCAGAACCTCAGCGGAATCGTCGTCCTCGACTTGGGTCGCGATAGCTGCGCGCGGCGAAAATGAAGAAAACTTGGAAGGGGCGGACTGGTTGCGGCAATGGAGAAGAAGAGGCGGACGGGTTGCAGAACCTCCGCAGAATCGTCGTCCACGATTTGGGTTGCGATATTTGCGCGCGGAGAAAACGAAAAGGAGGGCTCGAGAAGTAGGTGGGAGCTGCGGTTGGTAAAATCAAAAGACGCTCCTTATTTTTAAAAACGTCGGACGGCAGCGTTTGACCCGCAAACAACAATATTTACGAAAACAGCTGTTGAAACCAGAGAACTGGTCTCAGCGTTCGAAATGGGGATGCGACTAACCCTTACTTGACTCGAGCTAGACTCCCGACTGGTGGCTAAGAACTGAAGAACCTAATTGACGAAAAGAGCCTAAGTCCACGAATGGACCCCTTAAGCTGCAGTGTGGAGGTCCCACCTCGTACCCGAAAGCTCACTAGGAACTTCCCCTCCCAAGCCAATGCTGAGCCTGGGCACCTTGGAGGGCACTAGGATCACCTCACCGTCCACGTTCACTGACAAGGGGAGGGGGTAGTGCTTACTCACAAGACACACACAAGGAGAGGGGTTAAGACCAACCCTTCCCAAGGTGCCCATGGGGGTCTATTTATAGACTTCCCAAAAAATGGACTGCGGATAGCCAAAAATCGGCTATCCGCAGCCCGATCAATGAACCCGAACGATCGGTACAGGGGGGGTTGAATGGACCGAGAGTCCACCCCCCCCCCCCCCCCCCCCTTGATTCAGGCGAGTGGACCAAGGTCCACCCCCCTAGGGGCGGGCGAGTGGACCAATGGTCCACTCGCCCCCTAGGGGCGCGCGGGTGGACCACCGTCCACCCGCCCCCCTAGGGGTGGGCGAGTGGACCATTGGTCCACTCGCCCCCCTAGGGTGGGCAAGTGGAGGAAAGCCCACCCGTCCCCTAGGGGTGGGCGAGTGGACCAAAGGTCCACTCGCCCCCTAGGGGCGGGTGAGTGGACCTCAGTCCACTTCCCCCCAAAAGTCTCGGCGGCGTTCGGGGGAACGAACCGGGTCGTCCGTCACCCCTCTTCTGCCTCAGATAGCCTCGAACCCCTCTCAACGGGCTGGCTCGTCACGTCGTAGCCACCCTTGCTATGGCGGTCTTACCTGTGTCGGGTCACACCTTCTCGGAAAATATGAGGGTTGTACACAATCCCCGCTCTTTTCGAGCTTTCCTTAAGCTCGGAAAGAAAGTCCAACCCACCTATTTAACGAGTGGGCGGGACCCCCGGGGAGAATCTAAAGAGGGCCCCGCCAGAGACCTATAAAAAGCCTCCTAAGGGGGAGGTGAAGAGAACATCACCCCTGAGGGCACTCCCTTCTCTTCTCCCTTTTCTCAGGATGGATCCCCCTCGAGACTTCCGAGCCTGCTTTAAAGCACTCGCGGGGAAGGATAGGAGCAGCACGGCGGAGCTCAAGGCTGTGGCTGGTGGCCCTTCGTTATCGCCCACTCGGCCGGCGACGGATGTGGGTGGTCAAGATGGACATACCACCCCTGTTCAGGACCCTGCCTCCTTCTCGACTGCCCACGGCAACCCTTCCCTGCGAAGCCGAGGAGTTGAGGATTCACAAGGTAATGTCATCGCGATAATTACTTTTTAATTGAATGTCTCGGTATTTAAAGCTGTGCTCTCATAGGTGGGGACAAGACTTCTACGGGTCAGTCGAGCCGGAGGGAGGTCTCCTCGCCACTCCGTTCTCCTGTCGTGGTTGCGGAGCCTTTTGAGGATCGGCTCGCCCTCCTCGAGCGCCAGATCCGCGAGCTGCGAGAGGGGAGATGGTCAGCTGGGCCTGACCCTCTCGCTCGTGTTTGCGCGTTGGAGCGTCGGACGGAGAGGCTGGAGAATGAGTTCAGCCTGCTAAGGGAGGAGGTCCGGCTCGCTCCTGGGGGCGTGGTAGCTCCGATGGTGGACCACATGCGTCGGGTGGAGACTACTGTGCGGACCCTAAACGAGGATATTGCTTCGGCGAAGGAATGCATGCAATCGATGCATGGGGTGACGTCATACACCCGTGGCCAAGGTTCCTGGAAGTGGGTGCCGCGCTAGTTGCCTCTCCCTTTCCTCCAACCGTTTATATGCTATGTAATAATAAGAACGAGTCCTGAACGATGGTTCAACCCACCTTTCAGCTGAACACTTTCATTCTATTTTGATTTTCTGATTATGCTTTATTGCCTTGTTTCATTCGCATCTCGCAGATGATTGTGTTTCGGTGTCGGGGTAAGCGACTTGACGCCGGGATGACTTCCCAGAGGGTGGTCGATGGAGACCTGATATGTTCACCAGGCGTGGTAGGCGGAAGAGGGTCAGGGGGGATCATGAGTGAGGGGGCCTCGAGTTTATTCCAGGTGAGCGGACCGGAGGGCCCGTTCACCTCTGCCGGGCGAGGGGTCCATGAGGACCACTCCGATGAACCGGGCGAGCGGACTCATGGTCCCCTCGTCCGTGCCCCGGGCGAGTGGACCCGTGGTCCACTCGCCCGTGCCCCGGGCGAGTGGATCTCGGGGTCCATTCGCCCATGCCTTGGGCGAGCGGACCCCGCGGTCCACTTCCCACTTTTGAGCCCCATTCCCCTATAAATACCCCCCCCCCCCCTTTATGGCTTCTCACTACCAATCCCTTCGACTCACTCTCCTTCGACTTACCCTCTCTTCGAGACTAATCTCATTCCCTTATCCTTGCCTTGCGAGATGGCTCCCAATCGACCCCCTGTTGTTAGGAACGGCCGAGAGTAGAGTGAAGTTAACTTCTCTGAACATTCATTCCCTGATGGGAAGGTGTCCAAGGAGGAGTACATGTCTTTCAGGAGATCCTACCTTCCTGCAGGATGGGTAGCTCGGCGCCCATCGCCGGGCGAGGCCATCAACTCCTTTTATGTGGACTGCCTCGCTTTCCCGCTTGCTCACTTTGAGGCCGGTCTAAGGCTTCCCCTGTGGCCTGAGGTGCAAGAGTTTCTGACCTACTTCGGGGTAGTCCCTGCCCAGGTCAATTCTAATGCGATCTCGATGCTAACCGCCTACGCCTGCTACCTGCGAGAGGAACGGGTCGAGTTCGACCTAAGTGTGTTCCGTAAGGTTTTCGTCTTCCGGGCGACTATCGACGGGGTGTGCTTCCTGACGGGCACGCATGTGAAGGTGTGCGAGACCTCCAACAAGGTCCATCATTGGAATGACAAGTTTGTCTTCATCCAAGGTGATTTTGGAGAAATCCCCTTCTCCCCTGTTCAGAGATCCGAGAAGGCCTGCAGGGCCCCTCGCCTGCAGGGGGCGGCAGCCGAACTTCATAGCTATCTTGAGGGTGCGGGCTTTGAGGTCGAGCACCTTCGGAGGAACATCAGCAAGTTGACTTACGTCGAGCCTGGAACAGGTATCCCTTCCCTTCTGATGTCCCGCCTCTTCCCCTACTCTCTCATACGCAGGTGTTGACTCTTGCCTTGACCTGCGCAGGTGAGCGAACCCTTCCGCGGCATCCTCCATTTGCCGGGGGAAGCTCTGCCTCAACCCGTTGGCTTGTTAAGAAGGTCGCGGCCGCATGTGCTTCCGCCCCAAAGGTTCCCACGTCGAGGCAATGAAGGGACAAAGAGCCGGTGGGGAACGAGGCTACGCCTTCCTCCCCGCCTAAAGAGCTGAGGATGCGGCGTGCGAAAGTCGTATGCAGGGGGGGTTCTGGGGTGGCGCCGAGTGAAAGGGGGGCCGAGCGATCCCGAGGCGTTGGCCAACCATCCTAACTTCGAGATGGGAGGGAAGGCCACCGACTCCCGCGGCGACCCCATCCTTTACTGGGATGAAGCGCTGAATAGGGTTTCGTTCACCTCACAGCATCCTTCCTTGGGGCAGGACGAATCTCCCGGAGATGCTGCGTACAACCTCACCTTCGGCCTCTACGGTCGACAGGATGCGGCCTCACTCAAGAAAATGTCCACTCGCAACCTCGCCTGCTTGAGCTCTCAAGCCTTACTCAGCGCAGCCGAACTATCGCATATGACCGCCCGCCGAGGTCTTAGTCTCTCGAAGAAGCTAAGGCAGGCCGATGCGGAGAGTCGGACTGCTGCAGAAGTGACAGAGGACCTTGCCGTGCGCCTGGCTACCGCTGAGAAGCTCCTGGCCCAGTCGTCTGGAGGCCTGGTTCGTGTCTGCCTTGGTGACCCTCCCTTCATTGTTCACCCCCTCTTTCTCTAATGATGTCGATCCCTTTATCTTCCTTTCCTGCAGGGACCGGATGCTGCCAAATCACTCAGAAGGCGCTGCGAGGAGTTAGAACAGGAGGTGCACGATCTGAGGGCTCAGCTTGCCGAGGCTCAGAGGCAGCCGCGGAAGGGGGAGAGGGGCGAATCCTCGTGAGTGACGGCGTCTGTTCCCCCTTCTCCCGCCAGGACCGAGAGCTTCCGAAGGGAGGTTGCGAGGCAGACGGCCGAGTCCTTAATGGACTCCCTTTATGCGGCGAACGCTCTCCGGGACGATTGGAGGGGGGTCTCGGCAAGCGACATCCTCTTTGATCTCTACCCCTCCCCTGTGCGTCCCAGCTCGCCTCCTTCCAGTGATGGTTACACCCCCTGAACGCCGAGGCCGCGAGGAACCTTACCTTTGCATGAGCGGAGTCCGCTCTTTCTTTCCGTGTGTTTTAAAACTATCAAGTATGGAGCGATCGTTCATGTAATTTGTACCTTTTCCGACCATGTAATAAGTAATAACATGATAATTTTTCTACCTTCATGTGATTCTTTATGGTTTTAAACGGAACGTTCGCTTAGCTCACGGCCTCCCCTTGCGATGGGGAGAGTTTACTTCCCTGTCATATCTCAAGTCGACCTGTCCAAACAATAGGAGGCGTAATCTCCCCCCCCCCCCCCCCCCCGTCCCGGGTGCTTATCTTTACCTGGGGATGGGGGAGCCCATTACTTGACCGAACCTGCTGAGAGCGGAAGAACCTGAACCTGCCTTAGGGATTCTGCTTACCTGGAGGTGGAGGCACCCGACGCCTTACCCAACCGGCTGGGGGCGGAGAACCTAACTGTGTCCTAGGGGCTCCGCTATCCTGGAGGCAGAGGAACTTCACATCTTCCCGAGCTCGTCAGGAGTGGAGATCCAACCCGCGTCCTAGGAGCTTGGCTTACCTGGAGGCAGATGAACTCAACACCCTCTCAAGCCATCTGGGGGGTTGGCAAGCCATTCCACGTCCCAGGGGCATAGTTCTCCTGGAGGTGCTAGGACTTGACATCTATCTCTTCACCCCCTCCCCCCCCCCCAGGTGCTTACCTTCACCTGGAGGCAAAGAAACCTGACCCCTTCCCAGGCCACTCTATACGTGGTGAGTCGACCCGATGAGCCTCCCGTCTGCCGGCATAACTGAGCCCGGAGCATGGTCTCTACTCGGGGAACTTATCAACCAGTCGACCCGATGAGTCTCCCATCTGCCGGCATAACTGAGCTCGGAGCATGGTCTCTACTCGGGGAACTTATCAACCAGTCGACCCGATGAGTCTCCCATCTGCCGGCATAACTGAGCCCGGAGCATGGTCTCTACTCGGGGAACTTATCAACCAGTCGACCCGATGAGTCTCCCATCTGCCGGCATAACTGAGCCCGGAGCATGGTCTCTACTCGGGGAACTTATCAACCAGTCGACCCGATGAGTCTCCCATCTGCCGGCATAACTGAGCCCGGAGCATGGTCTCTACTCGGGGAACTTACCATGGGTGTTACCTGAAGCAGGGAGAGCATTTCATTCATAGATAAAAAGAGTACAAAACTATTACATAGCGCCCCTCCGCGCTTACTCGGCCACATCCTTCTTGGCCCTTTCCCCCATCATCTCCTCCATCACCCCCCCCCCCCCATTTCCTCTGCCTCCTTCATCCACTCGATGTTGTTGACCGCTGTGATGTAGCACTGGCGCGCCTCCCTGGGGTCTCCACATCCTTCTTGGCCCTTCAAACACTGATGGTATGAGGATGGCACGCACTGGTACGCGCTGATGAGGGGACGCCCGAAGATGGCGTTGTAACTACTTGGCGCCTCTACAATGACGAACCGGCAGTTCTTGGACGTGTCCCCTAAGGTGACGAGGAGCTCGACTCCCCCTTCCACTTCCTTTCTCTCCCCGGAGAACCCGAAGAGCGGCCCATCCGACTCCAGCACCCGCTTCACATCGACCTTCATCTTGTCGAAAGCCTTCTTAAACACCACGTTCACCGAGCTCCCGTTGTCGACCAGGATTCGAGAGACTGTGAAGTTTTCGATTGCGGCCTTGATGACGAGCGCGTCGCAGAAGGGGTCCTCGTGGGCCGGCATGTCTGTGGCCGAGAAGGTGATCTTCTCGCCAGGGGGTGGGGATCGGGAAGTCGAAGCGATGCTCCGACGGTAAAGGGCATGGAGGCTCCCCTTTTGGGTGGCCTCGACGCCCGCTCCTCCGTGAATCACCCCGATCCCACCCAAGGCCCCGAGGTCGGTCCTTTCTTCGCACTGGTCCTCCTCCTCTTTTTTCTTCCCTTCTCTACTTCCGCCTGGGCCCTCCAGGCATAGCTGTTTTCCTCCCACTGGGGCTCCTCCTCCTTCTCTCATCTCGAGGAACTCTGGGCAAGCCGCGGTTGCATGACCTTCCTGCTGGTGGAAGTCACAATACAACAGGGCCAGCTCGCCCGCTCCATTCCCCACGTGGCTCCTCTTCTTCCACCCCTTCTTCTTTCCTATCGCCATGGCCTGCAGGGGTCGGGCCTGCAACGGTCTCACGTCATGCTGCCAATCTGCCTGGTTGTATCCTCCCTGCCTTCCCTGGTAGCTTCCCCCTTCCTGGACGTGGCCTCTATCTTGGCCCTGAGAGGGCCTCCCAGGCGGCCTCCAAGCTGGTCGGGCGGCTGGCGGTTGAGACCTCCATCCTTGCTCCGACCCAGCGGGAGGTCCCTGGTACCCCTGACTCCTTACTTCCTCTCTTCTCCTTCCTCCAGACTCCTTCCTGTCCTCCTTCTTTTCCTCCTCCGAACTTTTTGCCATCCTTGCCACGAACTCCTGGTTTGTAGCCTCACACTCAATCTCTCGGGCAGCGCGCTCCATCAGCTCCTCGAAGGACACGGGGGGATCCCGTGTCAGGCTCATCCTGAACAGTCCCTGTTGTAGCCCGAGGGTGAAAGCCAATTGCAGGGTGTGTCCAGGCACTTCAACGACCAAGATGACTTCTTCCTGGAACTTGTCCACGTAGCTCGCCAGCGTCTCTCCTGACCTTTGCCGAATCAGGAACAGCGCTTCCGCCCCCTTCCTTCTCTTCTT
This sequence comes from Dactylorhiza incarnata, assembly GCA_033032865.1. Classification (NCBI taxonomy): domain Eukaryota; kingdom Viridiplantae; phylum Streptophyta; class Magnoliopsida; order Asparagales; family Orchidaceae; genus Dactylorhiza; species Dactylorhiza incarnata. Next base: position 156,450 of record JAWHQI010000444.1, on the reverse strand, counting down.
CGAGGTGGAGAACCTTAGCAGGAAGATCCGACGCAGGTCCTCGAAGTTGTAGATGGTTCCCCCCGGAAGCTGGTGGAACTAGTCCCTCGCCTTTCCTCTGAACGTGACGGCGAAGAGTCTGCACTTGAAGGCGTCTGACATCTGTCTAATCGAGGCCATGTCCTCGAACCACTGGAGATGCTGAACCGGGTCATCCTTTCCTGCGTAGTAGGACATGTCAGGCTCGCTGAATCCATTGGGGACGGGGGCCGAGATGATCAATTCGCAGAAAGGATTTCCCCCTCCTCCTGGGCGAGTCGGAGGTGTTCTCTCCACCTCTCCACTGGGGCAGCCGGTCCCAGGGGGGCTGTTGAAGAGCACCCTTGCTTGGAGACCCGAGCCCTCCCCCGTGACCAACTCCTTCCCTGGCCGATGTGCTTGCTCCGCTTCCATCGGAGATGGCAAGGCGAGTGCGGGTGCGGGTGCGGGTGGGGTTAAGCATTCACCCTGAGGGGGGTGTGCGACCCGCAGGAGTTCCAGGATTGATTTCCTGAATTCATCGAAATCACTTTTCTTTACGTGCTCGCTGGCAGGGGGCGAGTTCCCCAGCTCGTCGTTCTCAGCCATGAGGCTTACCCAAGGCTTTCCGAACTAGCCGCGTCCACGCTCACCGCACCAGAATGTTGAAACCAGAGAACTGGTCTCGGCGTTCGAAAGGGGGATGCGACTAACCCTTACTTGACTCGAGCTAGACTCCCGACTGGTGGCTAAGAACTGAATAACCTAATTGACGAAAAGACCTAAGTCCACGAATGGACCCCTTAAGCTGCAGCGTGGAGGTCCCACCTCGTACCCGAAAGCTCACTAGGAACTTCCCCTCCCAAGCCAATGCTGAGCCTGGGCACCTTGGAGGGCACTAGGATCACCTTACCGTCCACCTTCACTGACAAGGGGAGGGGGTAGTGCTTACTCACAAGACACACACAAGGAGAGGGGTTAAGACCAACCCTTCCCAAGGTGCCCATGGGGGTCTATTTATAGACTTCCCAAAAAATGGACTGCGGATAGCCAAAAATCGGCTATCCGCAGCCCGATCAATGAACCCGAACGATCGGTGCAGGGGGGGTTGAATGGACCGAGAGTCCACCCCCCCTAGATTCAGGCGAGTGGACCAAGGTCCACCCCCTAGGGGCGGGCGAGTGGACCAATGGTCCACTAGCCCCCTAGGGGCGGGCGAGTGGACCAATGGTCCACTCGCCCCCTAGGGGCGGGCGGGTGGACCACCGTCCACCCGCCCCCTTAGGGGTGGGCGAGTGGACCATTGGTCCACTCGCCCCCCTAGGGTGGGCAAGTGGACGAAGGCCCACCCGTCCCCTAGGGGCGGGCGAGTGGACCAAAGGTCCACTCGCCCCCTAGGGGCGGGTGAGTGGACCTCAGTCCACTTCCCCCCAAAAGTCTCGGCGGCGTTCGGGGGAACGAATCGGGTCGTCCGTCACCCCTCTTCTGCCTCAGATAGACTCGAACCCCTCTCAACGGGCTGGCTCGCACGTCGTAGCCACCCTTGCTATGGCGGTCTTACCTGTGTCGGGTCACACCTGCTCGAAAAATATGAGGGTTGTACAACAGCGTTTTCGCCAAAAAGAAACGGAACCAAAAGATGAAACAAACATAGCCTTGATCTCCAAGGAGATTGAGGCTAGGTTATTTGATCTCCCGGGAGATTGTGTTAGGTTTGAATGAGTTTATCATACCCCTTCTGATTTTTTTAGTTTTGATCATCACCATCTATTGTTCCACGCAGCAACACAGCAGCAATCCCGGACCTAAATTTAGGAAAGGAGCTCAGACGGAAAAATTTATCGGGAGCTGAAACTTTTCTGTCCAGGCTCCGGAGTCCGGGATTTGATCTCCCAGGGCAAGGTTATTTGATCTCCCATGAGATTACGCAAGGTTTGAACGGGTTCACCATACCCCTTTTGGTTTTTTGTTTTGATCATCACTATCTATTGTTCCACGCGGCAACACAACAACAATCCCAGGAGAGGGAAAGTAAGGCTCTGTTTAGTTGAGCCGCTGCTGATTGAAAATGGAGATAGAAAGATTTTCTTAGAATATTTCTCGGTCGGAAAAAAATTTGTCCGAGTTTCGGTCCCAAAATTTTGACTCGCGAAGGGGAGAGAATTGACCGTGACTAGCGAACGGAATGAAAACGACACATCACTTGGCATCCCTCGATGAAAGCTCTGTTTTTTTTAACTTACAAACAAACGACTTACGGTTCCAATGCAGCTTTTACATCAGCAAAAGATGTCCCTTTGGGCAGCTGATGCTGATGAAAAAACTACTGTGAGAAAATTGTGGTGAGAATAAAGCTGTCAAGAAAGCATTGATGAAAGAGTTGCATGCTGTTTGCAGAATCTATTGATGCTGATGAGAAAGCTGTTGTTTAAAATGAGGTAGCTGTTTGGCAGAAAAGCTTTCTTAAAAAAAAAATTTAATGATCATTGTTGCGGGTCGCACACGGCTCTTCCGCGGTCCGATCTAAATCGACCGCCTTAGCTCGGGAGTCGAGCCGGTGCGCGCAAACAGTCAATGTAGACGGCAATGGACAAGGAGACTTTTTACCGTGGAAAACCCCAAGGCGGGGTGAAAAACCACGTTGTCGGGACGGTGCCGACCGAACTTCATTATCTTCCCGGGAGGTTACAGCTTTCGGTGAAGGAGAGGGCGACAGGTCGCGTCTCTTTACAATTTTGAGTGAGAGAGATGCTCGGAGGGTGACAGGCCACCTCTCACGATGCTGAGTGACTCGGGAAAATATTCTAAGTGTTGGACCCTTCGGTTGTAGAATTGTGCTTTTGGATGATGTCCACTTCGCTGACGCTTCGAGCTTTGCCTTGTTCAGGGGTCTCGCTGCACGTTGGGAGAGCGTGTATGCTGGAGTCAAGTGCGTTCGTCGGAGGAGAATGGACAACGCTCGCTTTAACGGAACGGACGTCGCTCACTTCTGCGGAACGGACGACGCTCACTTCGGCGGAACGGTCGGAGTCCGTTGGAGGATTTTCCAGAGGCAGAGTTCCTTCAGAGAGAGAGAAATCCGATCCCCAAATGAAGACCCCTGGGGTCCTATTTATAGGATTCGGAGGTGGTTATGGTAGTTATGGTGTGCGGTTAGCATTTTTAAATAAATAAGTAATTAAATAAATATAAAAAGAGGATGATCGGACGGCCCATACGCGATCCTTTCATGACCGGGCGGTTTGGTAACCGCCGGGCGGCGATCTCGCCGGAGCGGCGGCGCCGGCCACCGCCGGGACCCCAAAAATGGGCGGCGATGGTGGCGGCCTTCTCCCTCGCGGGGAAGAAGGGCCGGCCGCCGCCTTCCCTCAAGGAGGGAGGGGCGGCCGGACTCCTCCCTCGAAGAGGGAGGGGCGGCGGCCCTTCCCAAGGAAGGGGCGGCCGGCCCCTTCCAAGGGAGGGGGCGGCCGAGGCCGGCCCCTTCAATGAAGGGGCGGCCGACCGGGTCGACCCCCTCCAAGGAGGGGGCGGCCATGGCCGACCCCCTCCATGGAGGGGACGGCCGGTCCCCTCAAGGGAGGGGGCGGCCGACCCCCTCAAGGGAGGGCGCGGCCGAGGCCGGCCCCTCCAAGGAAGGGGCGGCCGGCCGGGCCGACCCCCTCAAGGGAGGGGGCGACCATGGCCGACCATGGAGGGGGCGGCCGGTCCCCTCGAAGGAGGGGTCGCCAAGGCCGGCCGACCCCCTTGAAGGAGGGGGCGGCGCCCGGTGGCCGGCGTCCGGCCTCCCTCTCGAGAGAGAGGGGGCGGCGGTTAGCCTGAATTGGGCTTGGCGGTTTGTCCGTCGTGGGCGGTTACGCCGAGTGGCGGTTATGTGGAGTGTGCGGTTACGCCGAGTGGCGGTTACGCCGAGTGGCGGTTACGCCGAGTGGCGGTTACGCCGAGTGGCGGTTACGCCGAGTGGCGGTTACGCCGTTTGCCTGCCACGTAGGAAAGAGAAGTTTGTCCGGTCAAAAATTTGACCGGTCATGGAGGGAGAAAGTGGGGTTAGTGGGGGTTTGGAAAACCGCCCGAACCCGGGCTATAAATACGAGTACATATCAATCATGAAATTTATTGTCAACCATCAGAATATAAGCAACACTCTAAACTTTGGACACATTCAAATTACTAAGGCTTTATTTGGCGCGGCGTTTTGGTCCCGAGATTTGAGGAAACGACGCCGCACGGCGGCAAAACAAATGAACCGCAGGCTCCGTTTGCAGTGTTTGGCCCGCAGCAAGGAGGAAAACCGGCGTCGCTGCTCCGTTTCGACCCCCGCCTCCGTGCCACCAGTTCGAAAGCGGCATTTGCAGAGCCCTTTCCACTCGCCACCGCCGCGCCAAATAAAGCCTAAACGCATAACTGTTATAATTTCATCTTCAGGAGTATTAACAAGATTATCATATCTCAAACTAAAAACCTGCATAATTATTTTATGAAATCGATTTTCAGAACTTCGACTTTCGGAAAGAACCCTAAAAAAAGGGCGTTGTTAAAGGTAAACCAGAATTGGCTATTGGCAAACTAATTTCTGAGTTATTACGTGTCTTTTGAAAATACTCTTTGTACATGCATTTTTAGGAAAAGTGTTCAACACAAAAATTATAGATCTAGTCGAGATCTACAACTTTCGTGTTGAACATTTTTCCTAAAAATGCACGCACAAGGCGTATTGTCGCCCTGATCGTAACTATAGTGAATTTTTGAAAACAACAAGAAAATACGTCTTGTACATGCATTTTTAGGAAAAGTGTTCAACACGAAAGTTGTAGATCTCGACGAGATCTACAATTTTCGTGTTGAACACTTTTCCTAAAAATGCATGTACAAAGCGTATTTTCAAAAGACGCCTAATAACTCATAGAAATTGGTTTGCTAATAGTCAATTTTGGTTTGCCTTTAACAATTCCCTAAAAAAATGTATTTCCGATAAAAAAAGGGCGTTATTAAATGTATTTCCACCACAGGTGCTGCTAAACCCATATTCAAAAGTAAAATGATTCGGCGCCAAAATAGAGGAGGTCGTGCTAAGCAGACGAGCAGGTCGAATTATGGTCGTCTTTATGCTCTTCTTTGGTATAAATCTGATACGAATATAGTAAGAAGGTTGGATACTGCGCAACTTCGGATCTACGTTTTTTACGTACACGCGTCTACAAAGCAAGACTCTATTCAAAAAGTGAATCAAACAAACACCTTAAGAATCACGTTTGTGGTTCCAATGCAGCTTTTGCATCCGCAAAAGCTGTCCTAACAGAGGCTGCGTCTTAGGTCAAGGGAAAGAATAAATCATATTGTTAATATGTCTTGCATCATATGGAATTGTAGATGTGCCAAAGATTGGGATACTAGGACGAAAATCAAATCACTCTGTTGGAACTGAGAAATCGGTTCACAAAAAGTTTGGACTTAAGAGGTATCCTGAGGTTGCAGATTCTATGGTCTGTAACACCACGAAAACCCAAATTAATAGAGGTCGTGAGATACCTAAGATCCTTATGGGAGTCCCATGAAGGTTTGGGGGTGATTTGGTGTGTTAATATGTCTTGCATCATATGGCCTTGGACGTACATGTGCATGCCCATAACCATGGACATGGTTATGTCTCAGGCCAGTTGTTTCCAGACAAACTACACTGCTTGTCAATTTTATTGACACGGTTGTGAGGTCCTGGCCCAGCCTGGCGCACCAACTCTGGAATTCGCCCTAGACCACCACAAGGGCTGCAGCCCGTGCCACCCCAACCCCTCTCCATAGGATGCCTTCCTCGATGCATCGGCCCATGGTGGGTTGTTGAAGGCCGCAACCCCTCTTTCATGAGAAATGCTCCAGTTAAGCGGCAGCGCGGGGACTTCCCAGGAGGTCACCCATCCCCGTGACTTCTCTAGCCCAAGCACGCTTAACTATGAAGTTTTTCCATTCCTCATCATCAATTGTATAACTCTTCATAGGACTCTTTGTAGGAGTCTTGATAGGACGCTACTTAGGACTCTTTATTGGACTTCTCATAGGACTCCTTGTAGGACTCTTCTTGAGACTATTCGTAGGACTCTTCATTAGACTCTTTGCGGGGCTCTTCTTGGGACTCAACTTAGGACTCTTTGTTGGACTCTTCATCGAATTTTTCATAGGACTCTTCGCAGGGGCGAAGCTAAGGCTTTAATAAGGTGGTCAATTGCCCACCTTAATATTTAATTTTTTAACTTATTAATACTAATATTCAATAATATTATTTAAGTTTATATATACTTATTATAATTTTTTATAACTCAGGATCGGGCTTCTCCAGGCAAGCGGAAGTTGCGACTAGGTTAAATCCCGTCCCGGCGTCCCCCGTAAAGCCGCAACCGTGACTGCGAGCTCTGCCGCCGGCCCGCCGCCGCGCCGCCCGCCCTCAACTGATTGTTAATTCTCCCTCATGCGAGCTCTGCTTCCGCCTTCCGATTCTCTCCCTCCCTCGAGCTCTGCCCAGCGCCGACCGTGCTCTGCCGAGTAGTGCCGACTGCCGGACAGCCCGGACTGCAGCCGACTAAGCATTCAATATTCAACAGTGCAATTGGATAATCAACTTGAAACATATATTCTTGATATGCGGTCAAATGATGAATTTATTAATTTGAAAGGGATTGGTGAGCTTGCAGAGAAAATGGTTGAAAAGAAGAAACATATATTGTATCCACTAGTATTCAAACTTATAACTTTGGCTTTAATTCTACCAGTTGCAACTGCAACAGTTGAAAGGGCCTTCTCAGCTATGAAGATTATCAAAAATTGATTACGCACCAGAATGTCTGATCAATTTATGTGTGATAGTTTAATCCCATATGTGGAGAAAGAGATGTTCAACTCTATTGAAGATGAAACGATCATGTGCTGCTTTCAGAATATGAAGTCTCGTCGCGGAAGAATATAAATGTTTCATCTACTGACTACTAGTCTACTATTATCATTTTTGGGTGGATATAATATAAAGGTATGTAATGTTTTCTATTTGAATTTTTCAAATTTTATTACTAGATTATAATTTTTTGGAACGTTACATATTACTTATTTTTCGCCCACCTTACATAAATTTTCTGGCTTCGCCACTAACTCTTTGTATGACACTTTGTAGGACTCTTTGTAAGACTGTTCGTAGGACTCTACTTAGGACTCTTTGTAAAACTCTTCGTAGGACACTTTGTAAGACTCTTCGTAGGACTATTTGTAGGACTCTTCGTAGGACTCTTCCTAGTACTCTTCATAGGACTCTTCGTAGGACTCTTCTTGGGACTATACTTAGGACTCTTCGTAGGAGTCTTGTTAGGACTCTACTTAGGACTCTTGATAAGATTCCTCATATGACTCGTTGTAGTACTCTTCTTAAGACTATTCATAGAACTCTTTGTAGGACTCTACTTAGGACTCTTTGTATGACTCTCAATAGGACTCTTCATAGGATTCTTCGTAAGACACTATTTAGGACTTTTCGTTGGACTCTTCGTAGAACTCTTTTTGGGATTCTACTTAAGAATCTTTGTAGGACTCTTCGTAGGACTCTTTGTAGGGCTCTTTGCAGGACTCGTCATAGGACTCTTCATATGACTCTTCGTAGGACTCTTTGTAGGACTCTTCGTAGGACTCTATGTAGGACTATTCTTCGGAATCTACTTATGACTCTTTTTTGGACTCTTCGTAGGACTCTTTGTAGGATTTTTTGTAGGACTCTTCTTAGGACTCTTCCTAGTACTCTTCGTAGGACTATACTTAGGACTTTTCGTAAGACTTTTCGTTGGACTCATCGTAGGACTCTTTGTAGGACTCTTCTTAGGAATCTTCGTAGGATTCTCTATATGTCTTTTGTAAGACTCTTCTTGGGATTCTACTTAGGACACTTTGTAGGACTCTTCGCAGGACTCTTCTTGAGACTCTACTTAGGACACTTTGTAGGACTCTTTTTGGGACTCTACTTAGGACATTTTATGGACTCTTTTTAGGACTCTTCGTAGGAGTCTTGTTAATGACTCTACTACTAGTACTCTTTGTATGACTAGTCGTAGGACTCTTCGTATGACTCGTCGTAGGACTCTTCGTATGACTCTTCATAGGACTCTTCGTATAAATCTTCATAAGACTCTTTGTAGGACTCTTCGTAGGACTCTTATTGGGACAATACTAAGGACTCTTAATAAGACTCTAAGTTGGAGTCTTGTTAGGACTCTACTTAGGACTCTTTATAGGATTCCTCATTGTTGAAACCAGAGAACTGGTCTCAGCGTTCAAAAGGGGGATGCGACTAACCCTTACTTGACTCGAGCTAGACTCCCGACTGGTGGCTAAGAACTGAAGAACCTAATTGACGAAAAGAGCCTAAGTCCACGAATGGACCCCTTAAGCTGCAGCGTGGAGGTCCCACCTCGTACCCGAAAGCTCACTAGGAACTTCCCCTCCCAAGCCAATGCTGAGCCTGGGCACCTTGGAGGGCACTAAGATCACCTCACCGTCCACCTTCACTGACAAGGGGAGGGGGTAGTGCTTACTCACAAGACACACACAAGGAGAGGGGTTAAGACCAACCCTTCCCAAGGTGCCCATGGGGGTCTATTTATAGACTTCCCAAAAAATGGACTGCGGATAGCCAAAAATCGGCTATCCGCAGCCCGATCAATGAACCCGAACGATCGGTACAGGGGGGGTTGAATGGACCGAGAGTCCACCCCCTAGATTCAGGCGAGTGGACCAAGGTCCACCCCCCTAGGGGCGGGCGAGTGGACCAATGGTCCACTCGCCCCCTAGGGGCGGGCGAGTGGACCAATGGTCCACTCGCCCCCTAGGGGCGGGCGAGTGGACCACCGTCCACCCGCCCCCCTAGGGGCGGGCGAGTGGACCACCGTCCACCCGCCCCCCTAGGGGTGGGCGAGTGGACCATTGGTCCACTCGCCCCCCTAGGGTGGGCAAGTGGACGAAGGCCCACCCGTCCCCTAGGGGTGGGCGAGTGGACCAAAGGTCCACTCGCCCCCTAGGGGCGGGTGAGTGGACCTCAGTCCACTTCCCCCCAAAAGTCTCGGCGGCGTTCGGGGGAACGAACCGGGTCATCCGTCACCCCTCTTCTGCCTCAGATAGCCTCGGACCCCTCTCAACGGGCTGGCTCGTCACGTCGTAGCCATCCTTGCTATGGCGGTCTTACCTATGTCGGGTCACACCTGCTCGGAAAATATGAGGGTTGTACACTCATAAGACTCATCATTGGACTTTTCGTAGAACTCTTCATAGGACTCTCAGGACTCCTCATTCGAAGGGACCTTGTCTTCAGCGCCCGAGAGAGCTCCTTTGAAGATTCTTCAGAGTTCTCCTTCGGCGTTCGAAGAATCCCTCGAAGATCTCCTTCGGCCTTCGAAGATCTCCTTTGGCCTTCGAATGGGACTTGAAGATCTCCCTTTGGCCTTGGAAGATCTGCCTTCTTTTTGAGATTCTTTCTTTCTCATTTCCTCTTGCATTCTACTGCAGCGAGCGGTAACCTATCACACTCTTGCATTATACTGCTTGTAACACCCCAAGATATAGTGAAATTTGGTCGGCACCGAACCGACCCCGTGAGTTTTCACCATTTCCGAGTTTTCCACGTTAAAATGTCCTCTTGCCAGCTGCCTAACTTTACTGTTTGCACGCTCGGCTCACTCTAGAGCAGAGACGGTTCACCAGTCTACAAGAGCGTCGAGCGACACACAACAAGAATTATCAATATACTACTCATCTGGGTGAAGTAGGTGTCACAATCTCTATGAAGAATTATCTCGTGCGACCAACGTCATCATCCCGATCGTGATAGAACTTCGATGCAATTATACTTTCGTCACTCGCTGTCCTCCGAGCGCACCATTGCATTCCCAAAGGCAACTTCAGGGAGTAATTTTTATTTGATGAAATAAAAAATAAAGAAAGAAAATGATTGATGAATAGTAAATTATGCATATTTTTACCATAGTTTTTAGCATAATTTTGAGTAATATTGTACATATCAATGATTGATGAATAGTATATCAATGTGCACGGTGTGCTTTTGGAGTCAAATTAATTTTGAAAGGCTCTTCCTAATTCTTGACTTTTGAGTTCGAGCATCTCTTTTTCATGTCTTGTAAGTGTGCTCGAATAAATGATATTCCATCATGAAATCGTTTTACTGCTCGGTTCTTTGAACCAGTAAACTTCAGCAATGTTCAAGGCCGGCGATCTACTGATAATGACATTATATTTTTTTCAAACAACAATCGGGTAGCTTCTTACCTCCACCGTTAGAAACAAAGAATTCTTTACCCCAATTGGTAAGTAAATAGACACTACAACAAAAATCTCATTTAGCAAGGTAATTTAGGAAGGCTTGATAATCCGTTGATAATTAACATCAAATTTAGCTACGAAAAGAAAATTTTACTTTACCTACGAAAATGACAAAGAATTTTTTTGTTGCAAATATAGTAAAGGATTTTTTTTGTTTCAAAATTTGTGTTGCTAAAATAACAACGATTTTTTTGTTGCAAATTTTTTGATGCAAAATAGCAACAAATTTTTTTGTTGCAAAAAATTTGTTAAGGAAAAAATTTTTATTTTCTTCAAAAAATATAATGGCTCCTTAACAAATTATCCCCTCCTCTAAAACATAATAGTCATTTATATATATATTTATAAATTTGTAAAAAATATTTATATTCCAAAATTATTGGTAATATATTTAAATCTTTATATAATTTTATATTATAAAAAATTATATATATATATTATAAAGTAATATTCAGATTTATATACGATATAATATATATACGATAATATATATATATATTACATAAAGATATATATATATATATATAACTATATACTAATATATATATCGTTATATGCATATATTATATAAAGAAATATAGATAAATATATATTATATAAAGGATTACGTTATATATAAATAATATCGGCGCCTTCAAATAGAAAAGTTGGTTGGATTAGGTGGTAAGAGTGTTGGGCTATATGTAATAGGTTCCTTGCTAAAAATCCTTGCAATATAGAAAGGAAAAATATCCTTGCTAAAATTATCTAGGAGGATATTAGTTAGGAATTTTTTTTTTCTAAATTCGTTGCCAATTAAAATTAGCAACGAATTTAGCTAATTAGCAAGGTATTTATCTCCTTGCTAATTATGATTTTTCTTGTAGTGAGAATCTTACGAAAAATATTTAACCTAGCTTGATGATAATTTAAGCATTATCATTATCAGTTACAACTTCATTTTCAACAATCCCACCCACTTAGATGAAACATATGACCAACTATCTACTGATAATCAGATTATATTTTTCTCTTTTACCTCGCAGGGTCTTATTAAGTAAGCATTACCTTGCGTGGTCTTATTAAGGCGGCTCCAATGTTTACAGCAACAACATCAGAAGATTGCTCTTCCAGCAGCAGCAGACTTGCAGCAACATTGAATAGCCGGCGGCTTCCAGCAACATGATTGCTCTTCCAACGGCGAAGAGGAAGCGTCAGAGGGCCTCGCGGAATAGCCGACGACTTCAGGAGAATAGCAATTATCAGCTTCCAGCTGCGGAATAACCGACGACTTATCCATTTGCGGTGAACCGAGGCCGAGCCAGACAGAGACGTTAGGGGGCCGATGGATTTGCTCCGAGAACGAAGGGGCCGATGGTCTATTTAACCCAACCCTTTTTACATTGCTTTTCCCGATAAAATCCTCCTCTATCACATCCAAGAAATACCCGTGGTCGTGCTCTTCCACCTTCCAATTTATCAGAACCTTTAACAGTTACTGCGAAACTAAGATCTTTGCAGACATTTCTAGCTCATTCAATTAACACTTCACGACAAGGAAATTGATTCTCGGTTTGAAAATTAGAACCAACATCCAATTTAACCTCATATTCACTACAATATAAATGATAAACACATAACAAATTTCAAATCAATATCTAACTCATTACTTCATTGTATAGTATTAGGGTTTAGTATTAGGGTTTAGAGTGCATTTGAGCGATGTGTTCCTGAATACCATTTCTATTTAGAAATCTGAAATCACAAATATTAGGGCAACATTAGATGTGTTGATAGGTTTGAGTGCTCTTAGATAGCACTCAAAAAATGGGAGTAAAAATCGAAGATGAAGAAACTACCGGTCTCCTGCGCCGGACGACCGCTAATGCCGATGAGGGGGGGGGGGGGGGGGGGGGGGGGGCTTCTCCTGCACCGGACGGGAGAGAGCAGCGAACAGACGGGAACGGGGGAGGTCACGAACGATGCCTTAACTGCTCGCGGAAGATAGCGAACCGACGGGAGAGAGCAGCGAACCGACGGGAGCGGGGGAGGTCGCAAACGATGCCCTAGCTGCTCGCGGAAGATTGCGAACCGCTCGAGGAAGAGAGCGAAACCGACGGGAGCGGATGGGGGGTTTTATGATCAACGACTTAGAAAATAATACCTTTAATGATTTGCTAACAGCTATATTAGGTTTGCTCATAACACCACCCCATAGAAAGTAAAATTTGTAGGTGAGTTACTCTCACCTAAGATCGTGGTGAGAGGAGCCCATCTAAGCCGTTGATCACAGATCATACAGTTGTATTTTTCCTAAATACTCCTGTAATTATAAATAATAATAATGACAGTATTTTATATACCGTCCGATCTGAGATCATACGGCTATATTTCTCTCTCAGCTAGTTCTAAGTGAGAGAAACGCACCTAAGTTTCTCTCTAAATAATTACCATCAGACCCATGTAAAAAATAATAATTTACTAATCTCTCGTAAGAAATAGACCGTCCAACTAACTCTCCTAAAACTAGCTCTGTGGGGAACGGCCAGCCGCAACGGTCGCCTGCCGCACAACACGTGGCGAGCGTGAAATTGTCGGCAGAACCAAAGTGGACCCCGATTCAATAGGGGTAAATGCGTCATTGAACTCAATATCCGCCCACATGGGGCACAGAAAATTGATTGAGCGATATTATTAAACAAACCCGCAGCGTTCACTCCATCCCTCCTTAAATGCACCCGGCAAACTCTTACAGATGCGTGCACTTTCTGAAAAGATGGGCGTAAGTATATCATCAAATCTCATAAAATATTAGCCGCTGTTTGCACCGGAGATTAGAAGTTTTCTTCGAGCTTTTTAAAGCGGAGAAGAAGAAGAAGAAGGAGAAGGGCAGTAAAGAAAACAATGGCTTCGAGTATGTTATTCTCCTTCGCCGTCTCTTACATTTTCATCCTCCGGCTGGCCTCCGGCGAGCTCGTCGGCGCCAAAGACGCACATTGGCAGCCCGCCACCGCAACTTGGTACGGAAGCCCCGACGGCGACGGCAGCGACGGTGAGTTTTCTCCTGAATCCCCCGTAGGTTTATTTTCGCACGGATAAATGAATGTCGAAATCATTTTAAATGCCATTAATTATGCGGTTCAGTAAAACAATTATATTTATTTTAATTTTTAGAATAAATAAATATAAAACATTTTATTTTAGATGAAAATGTATTCGGCGCGCAGTTCCCCCTGCATTTCTCCCTTTTCTTGGTTTGCGTGTAGTGGATTTAAACTTTACCCACCGTCGAACTTTTCAAGAGCAATTTTTACGTAATCTGAGCGTATATTTGATCGGTGTGGGATTAGGCCAAAAATCTGGGGATTTGTCAAATTTCGATCAATTTTTTTTTAATCTTTTTGGCTGGTCGTAAGAACGACTCAGATCTCACCCGCACTAATCAAATACACGCTCAACCTACCTAAAAATAAATCCACATTCCATCGCTCGCCGCATGAGCACTTTGTTGCCAAGAAGTAAAGGGGGCGGTAAAGTGTGAGTGATGCACTTTACCGTAAAGTGCGGGCATCCAAGAGTTCGTGTGGATGACCACACACATTTCAAAGCGGACCATTGGATGCCCGCACTTTACCGTAAAGTGCATCGCGCACTTTACTTCACCCTTGTTAATTGATTTTTTTAGAGCAATGTTATAAGTACACCAGTTTTGGCAATTCACACACCAATTTTTATGAGTTATTACGCGTCTTTTGAAAATACGTCTTGTACATGTATTTTTAGGAAAAGTGTTCAACGCGAAAATTGTAGACCTCGTAGATATCTACAACTTTCGTGTTGAACACTTTTCCTAAAAATGCACGCACAAGGCATATTGTCGTCCTAATCGTAACTATAGCGAATTTTTGAAAATACGCCTTGTACATGCATTTTTAGGAAAAATGTTCAACACGAAAGTTGTAGATCTCGACGAGATCTACAATTTTTGTGTTGAACACTTTTCCTAAAAATGCATGTACAAAGCATATTTTCAAAAGGCGCGTAATAACTCATAGAAATTGATTTGCCAATAGCCAAAACTGGTGTGCTTTACATTGCCCTTTTTTTAATACTTTAATAGATCTAGCGGTTGAGGTTTTGATTCGAGCAAATTGTTTTTTTTTGGTGATTGATAGTGAAAACAATCCGACTATGGTGAGATGTCCGTTTGTTTTGGCGGTGGCGTTTTGGAGAGTTGGGAATGAGAGCAGTGAGAATGGAGGGAGGGGGTAGCTTTGACGTTGAATGTCAAAAATTACGATTTGGAGTGCTGAGAATGAAGAAATGAGTTTTAACAAACAATTTTTTTTTTCAGCGTTGACGTTTTCCCCGACCGCCAATGGAGAAAAATGCGGAAACAAACTGGGCCTTAATTGTGGGTGTTGTTGCAAGCAAAATAGCTATAAACAAACCTTTTTATTATTAGCAAACCTGCAATAGAAAGGAAAAACTGGAGGCGATAAATGAAAAACATTATCTCAATCTTCACCGTTCTTGCCGGAGTCGTTAAATAGCCGCAGAAAAAAAATTAGGGATGGGAGCACATAGAAGCTTATGAACCAGATCATGGAGCTCAAATATAATTCACGACGAAAAATCTTCGGTCGCAAATGCTCAAGTGTGAGAAGGAGGAGATGAATCAGTGATGCGAGATTTGCTTTGTTGGTAGTGATGGTCGAGACACGGCGATCACCCGCGGGGTCGGGAGCCTGGGTTTGGTTTGCTAATAAATTTTGTGGAGGGTTAAAAAAAGCATCAATTCATTTTGGACTAGATTTTTTGGGTTGCTAATAGCTAAAACAGGATATGCTTATAACAACCCACTTAATTATTAAAAATGTACCCTTAAATATCCGCTAAGCGACCCGCTAAACGATCCGCAATATGAATAGTATTGTAATCACGCTCACGCTAGTCAGTAATGTGAAATTCTGAAAATTTCACAATAGAAATCCAGGCTTAATTTAGGACGTTGTTATTAGCAAACCAAAATAAACAGGGTTCAAATATTGTATACCCATTTTTTCAATCCTTAAAGTAGGTTATTAGCAAACCCTCTTATTTCTCTATTCCGCCTTTACGAAATCTTTGAAACCCCTGACTTTCCGCTATTATCTTGTCGTCTCCAGACAATGAAAAGAAAGAGTAGACCCTGAACAATATATTTTTTTGGACAATGTTGCTTAACAATGCTGGATTTTTATTTTTATTTTTTTAATGGTTCGCTAAAAACAAAAAAGTTTGCTAATAATCATTTTCAAAATAGATAGTTTATAATCATAATTTGCTAATAGCATAAAGTGGTTTGCTATTAAAAACCTCCTTAATTTATGGCAATTGTTATTCACAGACCATAAAGTCTATTCGCAGACCAACTTTTTCTAGTTTACAAATTATTATCCACAGATTAATTTTAGACTTGAGCATTCAATATCTTTGTTCTCCTGAGCAGGGCCCGACAACGAAGGAACATCTTTGATGAGTGACGACCTTCCTCGCACTTCAATGTGTGCATAGATCGTGATTCATAAAATAAATGCGCGGATAGTGACTGAGATGAGTAAGAAAGATGATTTCTTCACTGTTCATGTGATTTCGGTTATCTAAATCTTCCCAAACAAATACTAGCTGTCTAAATCTTTTCAAAGAAACCGAAGTCGCATGAACGGTGAAGAAATTATCTTTCTTCCTCAACTTGGTCTCTATTCGTGCATTTATTTTATGAATCATGATCTGTGCACACATTGTGGTGCTCGGAAGGTCGTCACTCATCAGAGATGTTCCTTCCTTGTCGGGCCTTGCTCAGGAGAACAAAGATATCGAATGCTCAAGTCTAAATTTGGTCTGCGGATAATAACTTGTAATCTAGAAAAAATTGGTCTGCATATAGGCATTTATGGTCTACGAATAACAATTGCCTAATTTATTTTAAGAAAAAAACCTTAACAATCTCTCTTACCGCCGATTTAATGGCTTGATGACAAAATTATATTTTGAAGAATGGGAAATATTCATCATATCTCTAAAAAAAGATTTGTGGAGATATCGAAGTCCAACCGCATCAAATGTTAAGCGCAGTCCATTGATATTCGCAATCCAATAAATTTAGAATCGTGTTATGTGCAGCCCAAATGTGGCTAGGTGCAAACCAATCAAATTATTAGAAATTTAGGTTTATTTTAAAACACCTTTTATCTCCAACCCACTAGGTGCAGCCCAAGACCTAATATCCCGTATGCTTTCATATTTCCGCCCCTTCCGCTTCCGCTCTTCCCGTTCGACGGCGACCGAAGCCTCCCGCCCGCTCTTCCCGTTCGATGGCGACCCGAAACCTCCCGCCCGCCTCCTTCTTTCCTATCACCGCCGGCCAGCCCCGCCGCTACTTCGGTGTCGACCCGCAGCCGACTAGCCCCGCTCGACGCCGACCTCCAATTGTTCGTGAACTCATGCAGGTATTCTGAATGTGATCCTCGAATCGACGCACATGGACTACTTAGGCGACCGCTACGTGCTCCGCGAACAGCTGGGTTGGGGCCAATTTGGCGTGATTGGGGCTTGCTCTGATTTGGTCATCAGCGAGGCGCTTGCCTGCAAATCCATCGCCAATAACCGTCTCGTCTCTGCCAAGGACCTAAGCAGGTTCAAGCTCGAGATCGAGGTCATGGTGAGGCTCTCCGGGCTTCCTAATGTGGTAGATCTCAAAGTCGTGTACGAGGAGCTCTGTGCCGACGGAGAACTATTTCACCGCCTCGAGAAGCACCGTGTTTTTGTTTTTGTTTTTTTAATTTTTTTTTGTTTGCACATAACACAATGATTTGCACTTATAATTCCATGATTTGCACATAACCGTGATTTGCACATAGTATAATTCTTCTAAATTTAACACTACGAATACCCATTTTAGTTGTTCTTAAAACTATGAATAACCGTCGTATGACTGCTAATAACATCGCCCGTAAATAACATCACCCATAAATAAAGAGCGATGTTAAACGCAGACCAGTTTTGGCTATATGCAGGCCACGGTTTTTTAAAAAGAGCGATGTTAAATGCAGACCGATTTTAGCTATATGCAGGCCACAATTTTTAAAAAAAATATATCATTTCTCCTTTTAAAACTTTAGTAAAAATGATTCGAATAGTTTAATACTTCATGTATTATGTGTTTTTTTCTTCCATGCAACCGTGTCCCCAAGAAGTTTACTCGTTTGTCCGAGTCCGATGTGTTTTCGGCGACGACGGCGATGACGACGATCGTGATGTCGTCGGCGATGGCGGCGATGGTGGCCATGACGGCGATGGCGGCGATGGTTATACTTCGGGTAGTTACGTCGCTAGTGGAGGTTCTTTGGATAACCGCACCCCCATGGATGGGGTGCGGTTAGTGCCTTTAGGGATACTCCATCAATAGCTCTGTCAGATTTACTGACGAAATAATGACATTCAACGTAACCTCGCACGCATGATATTTTACTTACTTATTTTATGAATGCTATTTTGCTTGGTGATTTATTTAGGAAAATATTAATTTGATTTTTGAATATGATATGTAAATATGAAATTTGATGAATAATTTTTTAACGTGCATATATCCGCGATCTGCATATACCCAAAATCGGCCCGCATTTAACATCGCTCCATGTTTTCTAATTCGGGCTTATAAATTCTGCTGTGAATGAAAATCTCCGCTTCCATGGTGAACGCACAGGTGGTGCGTGCGGTTACGGGTCGCTGGTGGACGTCCGGCCGCTCCGGGCGCGGGTAGGCGCGGTGAGCCCGGTACTGTTCAAGGACGGGGAAGGCTGCGGCGCGTGCTATAAAGTGCGGTGCGCCGATCACTCCGTCTGCTCGCGGCGCGCCGTCACCATCATCGTCACCGACGAATGTCCCGGCGGCTACTGCGCCTTCGGACGCACTCACTTCGACCTCAGCGGCGCTGCCTTCAGCCGTATGGCCGTTGCCGGACTAGGCCCCGAGCTCCGCAACCGCGGCGAGATTTCCGTCCTTTACCGCCGGTAACGATTCATCATCAACTGCAATTAATCACAGACTCTTTACAATGCTCTAATTCTTACACTTCTCATGTACTCAGTTTTTTCTAGTGAAAAACCACAGACTCTGGATTTGAGCATACTCATTATCACTGTTCTACTAATTCATACAATGCATTGATTAATTAGACATAAACTTTACTTTCCACACTTATTTGTTTTATAAAAATGGATTTTCTAAAGGGTGTTTCTAAGAAGCGTTAGAAACAGGCTTTTTGGCACTTTGCACCTCTCCCATTTGCTCCTGTTTGACGCTTTCTATCTCAAAATTTTAAATATGGCACTTTGCACCCACATTTGTACCCTAGGGCATTGTAATGATGAGTACTTTCGTCCAGCTTCCTTACCAGTAGACATATACGTCCGATTCCTTCTCAGCTCCGCCAAATCCTTCAGGCATAGCTCTTTGAATTAAGGAATATTGGCCTCATTACAATGTATTGATTAATTAGACATAAACTTTACTTTCCACACTTATTTATTTTATAAAAATGGATTTTCTAAAGGGTGTTTCCAAGCAGTGTTAAAAACAGGCATTTTGACACTTTGCATCCCCCATTTGCTCCTGTTTGACACTCTGTATCCCAAAATTTTAAACATGACACTTTGCACTCACATTTGTACCCTAGGGCATTGTAATGATGAGTACTTTCGTCCAGCTTCCTTACGTCTGATTCCTTCTCAGCTCCATCAAATCCTTCGGGCATAGCCCTTTGAATTAAGGAATTTTGGGCTTATCTGGACCGAAAATACTCCTTAAATTTAAACATGGGGTGCAAAGTGCCAAAATATGTGCAAATGAGAGGTGCAAAGTACCATATTTAAAATTTCGAGATGCAAAGTGTCAAATAAGAGCAAATGTGCCAAAAAGCCGTTAGAAACATGCACATTTTAATTCAAGTATTATTCTCCAATATATAATTAAGATTCTAAATTAAAGTTTCATTTGATTATATTCAAATAAATGAATGATAGATAACTCTGAGATACTCAATTGCTTGTAGATTGTTCTTCAATGCTCATTAGAAAACTCTGTAAATCTACCACGGTGATGATTTTCTATCTTTTATGATATCAAATGGAGATTGAAATTGGATTTGATGCTAAGTTTGTCTGTCACTGTCTGGATTCCCGAATAATGGAGAAAGTTATTCTTTTTTTAGGACTCCGTGCAAGTATCATGGAAAAAATGTAGCCTTCCATGTGAACGAGGGCTCCACAGAATACTGGTTATCACTTCTGGTGGAGTTTGAGGATGGAGATGGAGATATCGGATCAATGCATATAAAACCGGTATGTTAATTTTACCTTCTTTCTCTACTTTGTTGTTTGCAGAATCAGATAAGTAGAGCAAGTAGAAAAACAACAACAACACTCAAGCTTTTATCCCATTGTAGTGGGGTCGGCTATATGGATAAGACATGAGTGACACCAATTGCAGAGAAGATGCGAGAAGCTCGACTAAGATGGTTTTGGCACGTACAAATGAGACCATTAGAGGCACCTGTTAGGCGTTGTGAGAGTTTAGTCACTAGGCATGTTAAACATGGGAGGGGTAGAGCAATAAAGACTTGGAATGAGACTATAAGGAAAGACATGATGTATGTACAACCCCGTATTCGTCGAGTGGGTCCCCGGGTCCCAAAGGGTCAAAAGGCATGCAAGGTAGGTCAAGGAGAGCACTCGCCCATATCAGGAGAGGCAGGGGAGCACGAGCCTCAGGGCGAGTGCGAGCCTCATCCGCAAGGCACTCGCTCGCTTAGGAGTGCGAATGCGCGGGAGGCCAAGGTGAGTGAGGGCGGAACGTACCCCACTCGCCAAGTGAGCCAAGTATCGGGCGAGTGGTGTGCCTACGGACCACCCGCCCAGTGGAGCCTAGTGCGCAAGAAGTCTGGCGAGTGGTGCCTTCACGGACCACTCGCCCAGAAGGCTTTAATGAGGAAATGACCTAAATACCCTTTGTGGATTGCCAATAACCCTTCAAAACAACGGAGTTAGGCTGTTAGCAGACCAATTTGGGGTGCGATTAGTAAAACTAGGAGGCGGATTTATGCTATTTGCAGACCAGACTAGAAAATCTATAAATAGACTCTTAAGGGCACCTTGGAGGAGATCTGATCTTTTTGGCTCTCTCCTCCTAGCTAGTTTTGGTTGGCCCGCATTGCCCTCCAAGATGCCCGGTTGAGCATTGGTTTGGGAGGGAAAACTCTATTAGATCTTCCGGGTGTGTGGCGGGACCTCCTCGCTATAGCTTTGGGTCTATTCGTTTTTCTTCATCCACAGTCAAGAGTGCAAGTGAGGGAGAAGTAGGTGTAGGCTACACCCCCCTATAAGTCCGAACTCAAGAGACCGGTTGACGGTTTCAACAATGTACTTAGGCATTAGTGAGATTATGACTAAAGATAGGGCACAATGGCGACGAAGGATCCATATAGCCGACCCCAATATAGTGGGATAAAGGCTTGAGTGTTGTTGTTGTTTACTGTGCACAAATTCATTTGCCTAATTTGAGTTAACTATGTTTTCATGTGATTGTTGACATAAATTTTAAATTCCTTATTATTTGATTAATTATGCCTCTGATAATTGCATGTAAACTTTAAAGTCACATCACATTAGGCTAAGAGGAGTCATTTAGCTTTATTCATTTGCACTTTGCCTGAGCATATAGAGTTGCCATTAGTTATTTTCCTAGTGTGTGGTCAGGTTGCATGTTCCTATAGGAGGGTTAGGGTTAAGTTTACCATCAGACTAGCAGCCTCTTATATGTTCATTCTATGTTAGGTAGTTACACCCTGGAAATTGTGGTCAAGCATTATTTAAGTATAGGTGCTCGATCTAAGCAATAAAATTAACAAAGGAATAGTCAAGTTCTTTACGTTTTGATAGGAATGTCGGCGGTTGCTAAAGAATATTTCTATTTACTAGTTAAGAACTCAATTAACTAGTTGAGATCTCAAATGACGAGGAGGTGATTCCAAGAACTCCGGTCAAGTTCTTTACGTTTTGATAGGAATGTCAGCGGTTGCTAAAGAATATTTCTATTTTCTAGTTAAGATCTCAATTAACTAGTTGAGATCTCAAATGACGAGGTGATGCCAAGAACTCCGGTCAAGCTCTTTACGTTTTGATAGGAATGTCGGCGGCTGCTAAAGAATATTTCTATTTAGTGCTTGTCTATATTTATTGTTCGAATGCACCGGCAGCTTATTTATCACTTTAAGATGCTTTTCATCTGGGGCTTTAATCTCAAATAATCTTTCATAAAGTTTGTGGCTTATTTATATCAAAAGTATTCACTTTAAGATGCTTTTCATCTGGTGCTTTAATCTCAAATAATCTTTCATAAGTTTGTGGCTTCTTTATATCAAAAGTATTCACTTTTAAGATGCTTTTCATCTTGTGCTTCAATCTTTCATAAAGTTGGTGATTATTTGAGATTTCTTTCAACTACATGC
The DNA here is from genome assembly GCA_033032865.1 of Dactylorhiza incarnata. Classification (NCBI taxonomy): domain Eukaryota; kingdom Viridiplantae; phylum Streptophyta; class Magnoliopsida; order Asparagales; family Orchidaceae; genus Dactylorhiza; species Dactylorhiza incarnata. The sequence goes on along the minus strand of JAWHQI010000444.1, from coordinate 134,570 downwards.
TTTTGATGTTGCGCTACACTTTGCAGTCGACATCCACTGAGTGGCAAGAGATGAAGCATCTCTGGGGAGCGAATTGGTGCATAATTGGCGGGCCCTCGGTGGGCCCTTTCTCAGTGAGGGTGACTACACTCTCCACGCAGAGGTCTCTCTCGGCAAGAGATGTAATTCCCAGGAATTGGTCTCCAAAAGCAACATACACTTCGCGCCTCAATTTCTTCTAGTATAGAGCATGAATGGTGGCCGATCTCCGAACGAAGAGCGGAGCCGTTAGGACATTTTGTATAATGTTTAAAAGATTTGTCGTCCGTTGGAGTGCAAAGGCACGGCCAAAGGCGTCAACATTATACAATCGTAATAAACCGTACTAAATAAGCATGTAGGAGTTTCTGAATTTATGTTGTAAGGGCACTGTAGCCCTCTTCTAAGGAGAGAGAGCTTTTGTCTATGCCCCCAACCTATTGTTATAGCCTTTGATGCACCATTGTAATGGGATTTGTCAAAGGAAATTGGTCTCTTGTATGAGAACTCTAGTGTTATGTATTAATGGGATCTTTTAAGTTCTATGACAGCTTTCTGATCTGATTTGTAGCTTGCAGCAAAGGTTTAAGGGTCATTTGAATTGAATTAAAAGCTTCAGAATTGAAATTGGAGCTTCAATTTCAATGAAAATGATCTGATATGTATCTCTTTTTATTTTATTTTCACATGGTTACACCTCTTCATATTAATGTTCAATATTCATTGTTATGTGATAACGTTTGTGACACAAACTTCTCGTGTATTGTCAACAACAACAACACTCGAGCCTTTATCCCACCATAGTGGAGTCGGTTATATGGATCCTTTGTCGCCATTGCGTCCTATCTTTAATCATAGCCTCACTAATGCCTAAGTACATCAAGTCTTTCCTTATAGTTTCATTCCTAGTCTTTTTTGGTCTACCCCTCCCTCGTTTAACATGCCTAGTGACTAAACTCTCACAACGCTAACAGGTGCCTCTAATGGTCTCCTATGTACATGTTCGAATCATCTTAAACGAGCTTCTCGCATATTCTCTACAATTGCCGCCACTTCTGTCTTATCCCTGATACATTCATTCCTAATTTTATCCAGTCTCGTGTGAACACACATCTACCTAAGCATTCTCATCTCCACAACTCCCATTTTTTGCTCATGTACACCATTCACTGCCCAACACTCAGAACCGTAGAGCATTGCTGGCCTAATTGCAGCACGGTAAAACTTGCCTTTTAAGTTTTAATGGTACTTTAGATCACATAAGATCCCAAACGTGCCTATCCACTTCAACCAACCTGCTTGGATTCTATGTATCACATCTCTCGTGTATTGTCAAACGAAAAAAGTTTAAATTTTTGGGATTGTAACATGAGTAAAGTTCAACCAAAGTGCAAGTACGAGTCGATCAACAGAGGGGTATATATTTTACTCCAGTATATGAATTAGTTGTCAATAAATAAAGATTCATGTTAGGAGTAAAGTTTAAGAAATATGCTTTGATGTAATTTTGTTAACTTGTAGGCATGCAATTGATGAATATTAATTTATGGATGTTGTTATTAGCAAATCGTGTTTCACTTTTAACAAATCGTTACTATTTGCAAACCATCAAATCCGAAAATGACTATTTGAAAATCATTTTGTTATTAGCAAGCCACCAAAAAAACTCTATATTTCTACGAGAAGAATGAAGGAGACTAAAGACAGACGGAAAGTGAGTATAATTCTAGATGTTCAAATGAGATCCTTTATTCATCTTTTGTGAATTTCACGGAGTATTTCAAAATAATGATTTCAGGCCCGTTCTCGTGCTTCCATATGCCCTTTCTGAAGCGGTGGAATGCGAGCAATCTAAAGAAGAACGCGATTTATATGAACCTTTGTTCTGAAAATCAAAGGTGATATTTAAAAAATAAATAAAGAAACTTCATATATTTATGTTTCCAAAGCAGATTCTGTGGACAATGAGCGGTACCCGAAATTGAGCCCGGAGACTACTGTCACGATCCCAATCGCGATCATTCGCTTACCCCGGAATGCCTTTTGCAACATATTTTTTGGTCTGCTAATATAAATTATAGGGATTTGAAAATAACTGTATCAAGATTCATGTTTTTGGAATGCTTCAATTATCAAATCTTAGTAAGCATAAATGAATCTCTAAAACGATAAAGATCAATGTTAATAAAAGTATTGAAAGAAAACGTTGTCTACCTAAATCACCTAAAGGGGGGGGGGGGGGGGGGGGGGGGTGAATAGGTGATCTCTACTGCGATTGCGGAATAAGAATAAGCACACACACAACAAGAGAAATCACAGCACAGAGACACAAGATTTATAGAGGTTCCCCAAGGTGGGTACTCCTCTCTCCCGCTTCGCCTATCTAGCACTTCGGGCTAGCGTCGGCAACTTCACCAAAACTCGGATTTATCAACAAATCCTACACTCGGAGACAACGACTCCTACAAACTCGGAGAACAACTCCTACAACTCGGAGTAAACAACTCCTACACAATAACTCGGAGAAAAATCTCCTACAGGAATCAAATAGAATTTGAAATAAAATACTTCTATTAAACCTCAACAGAGATTAACTTCAGATCTTGGAAAAAACTGAGTCTTCTTCTTCCTTGAGAACTAAAGCTTGGATCTTCAAAGATTCGGAAGAAAGGAAACTCGGCAAACCTGATCTGAATAGGCCTTTTGATTTTCTTGAAAAGATCTTCAAAAATATAGAGCAGCAAATAAATCAAAAGCCTTCTTATCTGAGAAATCTCTAACAGCACTGAAGAACGAGTCTTGAGGGCGCAGAAGTTAGATCTCAGAAAAACTTGTTCAGCGAGCAAGGAGGAAGACGGCTGGGTTCTTCTCTTTCTATCGGGTTGAATAAATAATTGTTGTTTGCCCTAAAATAAAAGACTATTTATAAGAAGAACTCTAACGGCTAGGGCGACAGACAAGAAATGATCGACACGTGTGCTGCACATGGCGGCCAACCCCAATTTTCAAAAACGAAACATAATTTTTGAAATCCGTCTGTCCGTCATTCGTCGAGACTCCACGTGAACACTCGACGAATTGACTTAGTCATTAAAAAGACTGATCAGAAGCTTGAAAACCATCTCTGTTTTCATTCGTCGGAATTCGTCGGGAGTTCTCGAGAACTTTCGACGAATTGACTTAGCCGCACAAATTCCTTCACAAAGCTGCCTTTTTGGCTTCTGTCAGCATTCGTCGATATTCGTCGGGAGTTCACGAGAATATACGACGAATGGACTTGGCCGCAGAACTTTCTTCTTCAAACTGGAAATTTGGCTTCTGTCAGCATTCGTCGATATTCGTCGGGAGTTCACGAGAATATACGACGAATGGACTTGGCAGCAGAACTTTCTTCTTCAAACTGGAAATTTGGCTTCTGTCAGGATTCGTCGGGAGTCATCGGGACTTCACGTGACATCTCGACGAATTGACTTAGCAAAAATTCCTTTTCTTTGAAAACCTGCTCCACTCCTCAACCTTGAAAGCCTTCAGTTGTGAGAATATGAAGTGCACTCCAAAAGAGAGATTACACATGAACCAACACTTTGTTCTACACAATGAGGGATTACATTGTCTAGAACTGTGTTTGGTGATCCATTGCAACCTGACTTTGGTGTGCACTTAGCATTATGACCTGTCACAATACATCTAAAGAGAGTTCATCAAATACATACTCAATTCAATTTAGTTCACTAGGGGACACCTTCAAATCCAGGTGATTGTGGATACAATACCCAACAATCTCCTCATATTTGAAGATGTCATAACCCTATGCACTAAGTTGAATTGCACATAAAGTATAATTGAATAAAAACAGCACAATCAGGCAGTAATAATTTAAAGAGAGAATCAATGTTTTATCCAAACACAAAAAAGATATATATATGAACAAAGAAAAACAGCATGATTCCAGAACAGCTCAGCTCATGCTTGGTCCTTGCTTTTCATATTTCCAAAAATTCTGTCCACTGCCTTAGCTCTCTTTCTCTGTTCAGATTCTATTCTCTCAAAGAATGCCTTTGGCTTGGGCCAATATCTATCAGGAGCAGTCTCTTTAGATCCACCTGTCTTGAAATGAATTCTCCTTTCAGTTGTCCTTTTCTTGAACTTATCCCATTCCTCCTGACTGTAATGTTTACTGACACTTTCATTTTGCCTACTGACTAAGTTGAAAGCTGTAAGAATGATATCCTTTGAAGATGGACTCCAACTTTTTTGGAAATTTCTTGGAGGAGGCATATCATAGAATTCTCTAATCTTCTTGTGAGGATTAGACCTTTTTGCAGAAGGTTTATCACCAAAGATCTTCCTTTTCAAAGATTTTTCAGAAGATTTAGGAGCTTTGGAGCTTTCAAGCACTGGATCATCCCAGAATTCTTGATATGAGGAAACTGGGATGTCTGCTATAGCAAAATTATGATCCTCAACAGGAAAATGAGAAGAATTTGGAGCACTTGGACCTGGAACACTTGAAGAAGGAACATCTGGCATCTTGTCCACCACAGTGAGTCCAAGCATGCCTGCAACTTCTTTGAACAGCCAGCTTGTAGATTCATGAGTGTACCAATTCACATCTACAACATTTTGTAATATGTTCTCCTTAAGCTCTTGCATCTTGGAAAATACATTTCCATCCAAGTCATTCACTCTACCAGCACTTTCTTCTATTTTAGACACAATACTACTCTCCTCCCCCTTTATGACATCTTCATGTAGGAGGGTATAGAGTTTGTTCAGCTGCCTCTCAACTTGATTATCTAGAAAAGTAATCCCTTGATCATGAGCAGTGTTGAGAGTTGTTTGAGCAGTATTCAGATGAAGGACATCTTCAGCAACCTGATGCAGGTTCTTTAGAGCATGCCCAACTCCTTTATTTGTTGGTCCAATGCTTTTCCTGCTTTTGTCATCCATGCTTCTTGATCACTCTTGAATTTGCCTATTTCATGTCTTATCTCAGCCATTTCCTGCCTCAAAGCACTATCAACTTTATCAATTTTCTGATAAACTGATTTGATGGACTGATCAAAATGCTCTGTTTGAGCTTGCAGCAAAGTTGAAATTGACTTGAGCAAAGAAGATTGAGAGCTCTCTCCAGTTCCAAAATCATCAGGAGAGACTCTATCAGCTACAAAACTAGTAGACTGTGCTTGCTTATCAAGCACAGTTGCTCTTGGAGATTGTCTCAAAGTACTCTCTGGAGGGGGCAAGAGCATCACAGGAGGGACTGCAGATTCACCCATAAATATGTCTTCCTGTTCTTTCTCCCCCTCAGTCAAAGACATCTTCTTTGCTAGCTCCAACTGAGCACTAAAACTGCCATTGTCCAAAGCATCTGATTTCTCAGAAGGAACAGATTCATGATCTGCCAAGTCTTCACTATGTTCTGAATTATAAGCAAACTCTGCAGGGGATCTTCTGGAGTCTTCTAACATAGCAGCTTCATCTTCAGCAACAGATTTCCCTTGACCTTCTAGGTCTGGAACAGTATCAGGAACAGCAGGACTGACTGGATCAACATACACTGGATCAGTATGAACTGGATTAATTTCACTGGGAGGAATTTCCTTTGAAGCAGCACTACTTTCAGCAATGTCTCTTGGGGTTGGAAGCTCCCCCTCAACATGTTCACCTCTGCCTTGTTCAGGAGCTGTGCTGGGTCCACTACCCCTTGAGGGTTGACCTTCTTCATGAGTCCTATTCTCATTCTGCACAGGGTCCTCATCAGCACTAACAGCAATCTTGACTCCACCCTTTGGAATGACCCTTTCCCATTTGGAGAAAATAGAGGAGTTGATTTTCTTAGTGTGATGGATGGGTATACCTCTTCCAAGATTGAAAAAGTCTGGATTACTACCATTCAGCAACAAACTAATAATTCTTCCAAAATTTGGGGCATGAAAGCTGTCTTTAATTTTCTCAAAAAGAACTTCACCAAAATTAAAATTCTTTCTACAAATAATAGCTGTGTGAATCTTAAAAGCTTCTTCAGATAGGTAGTCATGTGAACCTACCTTGCACAATAAGACTTTTCCTAAAAGATCACACAGAAGCTTACCTCCTTCATTCATGAATTTTCTTCTTATCTTTGAACCTTCATCAAGAATGCCACAGAATCTTTTGGCCTGGAGAAAATCTCCAGCAAACACCTCTTCTGATTCGACTTTAGGCATCCTCAAAAGCCTGTTGATGCCACTAGCTTTCAAGACTATTTTACAAGACCTGACGCTGCTCTTTAGCTTCTTGCCTTGACCAGAGATTTTTGCATTTCTGTAGAATTCGAGAACGTCTTGTTCGAGAATTTTGGCCGGCTCTTCCAAGACATAACTGAGCCCGGCGACATCTAGCATCAAAATAATGTTTCTGAACTCATCTGAAGCAGTTTGAAAGCTACCTCGCACCAGCTCTCCACCTGAATGCAGACCTCCAGCGGCTTTGGGCGCCATCGAGCTTGATGGAATCGGGGAAGAGAAACAGTGTTTCACGGAAGAATCGAGGGAGACGGAGAGACGGGAAGGGTTTCACGGAAGAGTGCGTGGAATCACGTGTTCTCTTTGTTTTTATATATATATAAAATAAATCTAGGCGCGTACCTGATTTCACGGATGGCTCTTCGGATCCAATAAATTGTATTTAATAATAAGGGTTCACGAGAGACGTGTCCGAGAAGAGAGATATTTTGACATGTGAAATCCCGTGAAACTTCATGAAATTTCTGGGTTTATCCAGTGAAATCCCGTGAAATCCCGTGAAATCCCGTGAAATCCCGATATTCTTGTCCTCATGATTCTTTGTTAAGCATTCCAAGTTCCATTTTGAAGAAATTGAACTTGGTCTCGTCCAGAGGCTTCGTAAAAATACCTGCAATTTGTTTGTCAGTATTAACATATAACAAATTAATATCCTTACTCTCAACATGTTCCCAGATGAAGTGGTAGCGAAGCTCGATGTGCTTCGTTCTGCTATGAGAGACTGGATTATTTGCTATGGCAATAGCACTTGAGGAGTCACAGAACATGGGGATTTCTGTGAGCTTTAAATTATAGTCCTCAAGCTGATTCTTTATCCACAAAAGTTGTGCACAGCAGCTGCCGGCAGAGATATACTCCGATTCAGCAGTCGATATTGCAACACAATTTTGCTTCTTGCTACTCCATGACACAAGCCTTTTTCCCAAGAATTGGCAAGTTCCTGAAGTACTCTTTCTATCATCTTTGCTACCTGCAAAATCAGCATCTGAAAAACCAATTAGTTCAAAATCATTGCTTCTCGGGTACCATAAGCCGAGATTTGGTGTACCCTTAAGGTATCTCAAAATCCTCTTTGCATCGGCATAATGAGATTCCTTACAGTTCACCTGATACCTGACACAAACACATGTTGAAAACATTATATCGGGCCTACTGACAGTAAGGTAGAGCAAGGACCCAATTATGCTTCTGTACTTGGTTTCATCAAAATGTTTCCCTTTCTCATCCTTGTCCAGAGACATACTTGAGCCCATTGGAGTCCTCATAGAGGTTGCACTCTCCATTCCAAATTTCTTGAGAAGCTCTTTGGTGAACTTCGTCTGAGAGATGAAAATTCCATCTTCAGATTGGTGCACCTGGAGTCCTAAGAAATATTTCAGCTCTCCCATGCTGCTCATTTCAAACTTACCTTGCATCAAGTTAGAAAACTTTTTGCAAAGTTTGTCATCTGTAGAACCAAATATAATATCATCGACATAGATTTGCACTAGCAAAATCTCGCATTTTACTTCCCTAAGAAACAATGTCTTATCTATTGTTCCTCTTGTGAATTTGTTCTCAAGAAGGAACCTAGACAATGTCTCATACCAGGCTCGGGGTGCCTGTTTGAGACCATACAAAGCTTTATGTAAATAATATACATGATCAGGAAAGTTAGAATCTACAAAACCTGGAGGTTGAGCTACATATACTTCCTCTTTAAGGTCTCCATTCAGGAAGGCTGACTTCACATCCATCTGAAAAACCTTAAAGCCCTTATATGCAGCAAATGCCAGAAACAATCTGATGGCTTCAAGTCTTGCTACTAGTGCAAAGGTCTGATCAAAATCAATCTCTTCTTCTTGTCTGTATCCTTGTGCAACCAATCTTGCTTTGTTCTTTGTAATGATTCCCTTTTCATCAAGCTTATTCCGGTAGACCCATTTGGTTCCAATTACATTTTGTCCTTTGGGTCTTGGTACTAACTCCCAAACTTTACATCTCTTGAATTAGTTGAGCTCTTCTTGCATAGCAAGGATCCAAGATGGATCGGTGTTTGCTTCTTCAAACTTCTTCGGCTCAATCTGTGAAAGAAAACTTAAATGTAAAACTTCGTTAGTTGTACCTCTTCTCGTTAGAACTATGCTTGAAGGATCTCCGATAATCTGATCAGCTGGATGATCTCTTGAATATCTGACTCCCAAGTTATTTGCATTTTCAGGAGCAACTTGAGGTTCAACCACCTCTGGAATATCTTTTTCTTCATGAACTTCTTGTTCATCTTCAGAGTGATCCGAGATCTCTTCTGCCAACTTTGGAGCATCATCTGTGGTTTTTACTCCATCTTGCATAGAGAGTTCCTTTAGTTTTTCACCTGCATCTTCAATGAACACACTAGACGAGTTGCTATGCAGCAGACTCGTCTCATCAAATACAACATGGACTGTTTCCTCTACCACCAGAGTTTTCTTATTGAAAATCCTATATGCCTTACTATGGCTACTATATCCTACGAAAATACCTTCAAAACATTTTTCACTAAACTAGGTTGTAGGATGCTTCTCATTGTTAAGTACATAGCATTTACTGCCAAAAATTCTAAAATATGAAATCTTTGGTTTTCTGCCCTTTAGAATCTCATATGGGGTCTTACGATGGTTCTTATTGATGAGTGCTCTGTTTTGCACATGGCAAGCTGTGTTGATAGCTTCTGCCCAGAAATATTCTGGAAGAGCGGAATCACTCAACATAGACCTGCCAGCTTCTATGAGGGTTCTATTCTTTCTCTCGGCTACTCCATTTTGCTGTGGAGTACGAGGAGAGGAAAACTCATGGGAGATACCTTGACTTTCACAAAACTCTGTCATGGCCCCAGACTGAAATTCTGTTCCATGGTCACTTCTGATTTTGACCACTGAACAGTCAAGTTCATTCTGAATAAGCTTGACAAAATTAGTGAATATGCCGAAGGTTTCTGACTTAAGTTTTAGAAAGAACACACATGCAAACCGGGAATAATCATCAACAATAACCAAGGTGTAAGCTTTTCCACCTAAGCTTCTAACTGACATTGGACCAAATAAATCCATATGCAGCAGATGAAGACATCTGGTAGAATTATTGCCAATTATGCTCTTAAAGCTAGCCTTTGTTTGCTTACCCATTTGGCAAGCATGGCAAGGGCTTTCTTTTATGCATTTAACTTTGGGGGCATCCCTTACCAAGTTGTGAGAAAATAACATAGATATGGTTGCCATTGGTCACAAAAAGATGCACTATCTTTGGCAACAAAACACACTGGGGTAGAAGACTGTAAGCATATAAAATCTAAACAATAAATACCACTACTCCTAGAACCTGTTAAAATAATTTCTGCAGACACGGACATCTTTATCAGGCATCTATCTCTAAAGAACTCAACGGTATAGCCTTTGACACACAGTTGGCTTATGCTAATCAGATTGTATTTCAATCCTTTCACATGAGCTACGCGTGTGAAAACGACTGAGTCGTTGGTTATTGAACCATAACCAATAATAATACCTCGTTCAGATCCGCCAAACTTTACTTTAGGCCCGTTCTCAACTGGAACATAATCCTAAACCACTGTCCAAATACCAGATGGGAATTTCGTTGGCCTTTGGACATTCCTGCAAACATGATCAATACCCCTTAGGAACCCAAACATTTTTGGGCCCTTGGTTCCTTGTTAGTGGAACACCACATGGAACATTAACTTTGCAAGTGGTCGGTCTTGCACTGTTAACTCGTGGAGTTCTTGGCACAGTATGATTGAACCAACAATCTATGACAAAATGACCAATTTTGCCACAGCACCAACATTCAAATCTATTGTATCTCCTCTTTGTGTTCTGCTGAGCCTTTTGAACGGGTGGCTTTGCAGGAGGAGCAACCTTGGAGGTAGAAGCCTCGTTGGTGCAACATACACAATTCTTAGGCACAATAGGCTTGACCCGCGGTGCTTTCTTAGCATTTGATCCATGAACGAATGGTCCATGATGCTTCAATTGAACTTCTTCATAAGGAGCCCTGAGGGAGCTAGATCCAAAGTTTCTGGGTCTGGTCCACACTGAGTTCACCTTGGCAGGCTCAACATGAGTTGGTCTGCTGAAGTGACCATACATGCTCTCAAAATCATAGGTGTTCGTAGGAAAAATCACCTTCTTGAAATTTGGAGCACACTGTGGACCTTTACCCTTTACTTTAGCAGCTCTTCTTTTGGCTGACTTACTTAGACTCTTTTCAGCAACATGGCCCAAGCCACTACTACCAGAACCAGCAGTGAAAGTGTCTATGATAGGCAGAACTGTCTTGGGCTTAGAGAAGTTCATTGTGATCTTCTTTTCAGCCTCAAGCTGTTTCGTCAAATCATTGATAATTTCACTCTTCTGAATGCCTGCTGAAGTGGCCTCGGAGAGAACAATCTTCAAGGATAAGATTTCATCCCTGAGTATGTTAGATTCTTCAATCTCCTTTCTCAGGTTTGATTCTTGATCCTTTAGGGATTGAATCTCCTTTGATTGAGTTTTAACAAGCTTTCGACACTTATTAAAACCCTTCAACATTTCCTCATACTTAGCAGTCAACTCAGAATCCTCTTCCGAATAGTAGCTTTCATTTGCATCAAATGCCGTTTCTGAACATGAAAGAGGTGTAGAAGATAATACCTGGCCGGTGAAAGGAACAACATCTTTGTCATCATCTGACATGGCCATTAGTCCAAAGAATGCCTCTTCATCTGAGTTAGACTCATTTGAGTCACTATCACTCAGAGTCTTGGACTTCTTGGCAACAAAACTCTTCTCCTCTTTCTTCTTTCCTTTGAAGGACTTCTTTTCTTCTTTTCTTGAAGATTCCTTCTTCTTGTGTGGGCAATCAGCTATCATGTGCCCTGACTTTTTACAACAATAACAAACGGGTTCAGTATAATCATGTTTGTTCGGTTTAGAACCATACCTGTCGTTTCTGTCACTGTGTGATCTCCTGTGATCTCTTGAGGAAGATGAGCCTTTTCTCGTTTGTCTCCTCTTGTTAAGCAACTTTTTGAATTGCTTGGAGAGGAGGGAGAATTCTCCTTCAGATAGTTCTGATTCTTCAGAAGTGTTTTCAGCTTTATCCTCAGAAGATTCATCCTTCACAGGGGACAGGGCCCTACTTCTCCGGGAGCTTTCAGCCTTTAGAGCAATGAGCTTTTCCTTGCCAGAGCTCCTACTGCTTTCCTCTTCTGTCTTCCTGATATTCAACTTCAGCTCATGGGAAAGCAGCTTCCCATATAGAATCTGTGGCTCCGTAGTAGCCAACTTACCATACTCTCTGATAGCTATCACTTTGGGGTCCCATTCCTTAGAGAGGGATCTAAGGAATTTATCGTTTAGTTCACCCGTGGTGAATTCCCTTCCATAGTTTCTCAAACCGTTTACAATCTTGAAGAATTTCTCATAGGTGTCAGAAATTGTGTCTTTGCCTTGTTGCTTGAAGACTTCATATTCTTGGTTCAGCAAAGACTTCCTATCATCTCGAACTTCTTCAGTACCTTCCATCAAAACCACAATAGAATCCCACATTTCTTTTGCAGACTTGCAGTGAATCAGATTTTGTAGCATAGAATCATCAACTGCACCTGCTATGATGTGCTTCGCTTTCTTATCCAGAGTGACAAGTGCAATTTCATCCTTTGTCATATCCATTAGTTTCTTTGGTACCTTTTTGGTGGGATCAATGGTAGAAGCAACTGTAGGAATGACGGGACCTTCCTTAACTATCTGGGAGATACGGAGATCATTTGCTTCCATGTAGAAGATAACTCTTTCCTTCCACATGGGGAAATTTTCCTTAGTGCAAACTGGGAGCTTGGAGGAAAATCTTTCCATGCCTCTGTCCATAGAGAGGGATCTTGACAACGAAGAGGGATCTTTAATCTAGGTGTTAACCTCTTAAAGATAACCTCGTTTTGTTGGGAGATACGGGGATCTTGACAATTGAAAGAAAACGTTGTCTACCTAAATCACCTAAAGGGGGGGGGGGGGGGGGGGGGGGGGGGGGGGGGGGGGGGGGGGGGGGAGGGGGGGGGGGGGGAGGGGGTGAATAGGTGATCTCTGCTGCGATTGCGGAATAAGAATAAGTACACACACAACAAGAGAAATCACAGCACAGAGACACAAGATTTATAGAGGTTCCCCAAGGTGGGTACTCCTCTCTCCCGCTTCGCCTATCTAGCACTTCGGGCTAGCGTCGGCAACTTCACCAAAACTCAGATTTATCAACAAATCCTACACTCGGAGACAACGGCTCCTACAAACTCGGAGAACAACTCCTACAACTCGGAGTAAACAACTCCTACACAATAACTCGGAGAAAAATCTCCTACAAGAATCAAATAGAATTTGAAATAAAATACTTCTATTAAACCTCAACAGAGATTAACTTCAGATCTTGGAAAAAACTAAGTCTTCTTCTTCCTTGAGAACTAAAGCTTGGATCTTCAAAGATTCGGAAGAAAGGAAACTCGGCAAACCTGATCTGAATAGGCCTTTTGAATTTCTTGAAAAGATCTTCAAAAATATAGAGCAGCAAATAAATCAAAAGCCTTCTTATTTGAGAAATCTCTAACAGCACTGAAGAACGAGTCTTGAGGGCGCAGAAGTTAGATCTCAGAAAAACTTGTTCAGCGAGCAAGGAGGAAGACGGCTGGGTTCTTCTCTTTCTATCTGTTTGAATAAATAATTGTTGTTTGACCTAAAATAAAAGACTATTTATAAGAAGAACTCTAACGGCTAGGGCGGCAGACAAGGAATGATCGACACGTGTGCTGCACATGGCGGCCAACCCCAATTTTCAAAAACGAAACATAATTTTTGAAATTCGTCTGTCCGTCATTCGTCGAGACTTCACGTGAACACTCGACGAATTGACTTAGTCATTAAAAAGACTGATCAGAAGCTTGAAAACCATCTCTGTTTTCATTCGTCGGAATTCGTCGAGAGTTCTCGAGAACTTTCGACGAATTGACTTAGCCGCACAAATTCCTTCACAAAGCTGCCTTTTTGGCTTCTGTCAGCATTCGTCGATATTCGTCAGGAGTTCACGAGAATATACGACGAATGGACTTGGCCGCAGAACTTTCTTCTTCAAACTGAAAATTTGGCTTCTGTCAGCATTCGTCGATATTCGTCGGGAGTTCACGAGAATATACGACGGATGGACTTGGCAGCAGAACTTTCTTCTTCAAACTGAAAATTTGGCTTCTGTCAGGATTCGTCGGGAGTCATCGGGACTTCACGTGACATCTCGACGAATTGACTTAGCAAAAATTCCTTTTCTTCTGAAAACCTGCTCCACTCCTCAACCTTGAAAGCCTTCGGTTGTGAGAATATGAAGTGCACCCCAAAAGAGAGATTACATATGAACCAACACTTTGTTCTACACAATGAGGGATTACATTGTCTAGAACTGTGTTTGGTGATCCATTGCAACCTGACTTTGGTGTGCACTTAGCATTATGACCTGTCACAATACATCTAAAGAGAGTTCATCAAATACATACTCAATTCAATTTAGTTCACTAGGGGACACCTTCAAATCCAGGTGATTGTGGATACAATACCCAACAAGTATAATAAAATAAATATCAATATTTCATTTAAGGACCTGTTTGGCCGAGCGTTTTTGCTCTCGTGCGATGGGAAATTTTTTTGGTACGCGACACGTATCGTGCGAACCATACGAATAAATAGCTTCTCTTCGCTAGGGCCCCACCTTCTTTTCGACCAAAAATTTCCCCTCCCTTTTCATCCCCCCCCCCCCCCCCCCCCCCCCCCCGCCGAGATATCCCTGAACCTCCATTCCTGAAGACGATCTCACCTTCAACCTGCAGCTGACCGCACCTCCTAATCTAAAGACGACCTCCTCTAAGTTGGTTAATCGTCCTCCGTTGACAAGTTCATGTTATTTCCTGGTGTTTCGTCATCGGCCTCCTGTTGTATTTTTGCCGCCCCGAAACCCTATTAGTTGAAGCAGGAGCCTGATTTTCTTCCTTCCTACTGTTGCCTGAGATTGCGCTGACGAACTCTACTGCCGGCATGGATAACTCTGGAGCATCTTTAGACAACATCCCTATCGTCACAACAATTTCCATTCCTTTCTCCAGTTACTTCATTTTTCTTTCTGAGTTTTGTTTGAATATGGAATAGTTTCTGCAACATGTTGTTCTCCTGCCGGATGTTGTTCACTTTTTTGATTTACTGTGTTATTCTTCAGCCGGATGTTTTCATAGCATTGTCTAAAACAGTAGGTTTATCTCTGCTGCTAATAAAATCAATTTTTATCACCAGGATAATGACCCTGTTGTATTTCCGATTGTGCATTCTCATGAGGGGGGCTACTTGATGTATAAAGAGTGCACATAAAATTGGATTTAGTGTGCGCAAACAACATATCATATATTGGACACATACTCAGATTGTTAAGGAGAGCAAAAGCTGGGTTGAAGTGCTTAAATCCAAGGATGGATTGGTAGAAGAAATACCACAAACTTGTACTCGCACATGATGCTTAACTTGCTTGAATTTTAGTGCCGATATAGAGGGCAAGAATTGGGAGGTGACAAGGTTTGTAGATGTAGAAAATCGTGGGTGCCGAGAAGAGAGGTTCGAACGCAAAACAGAAGATAGAAAAAACACAACAAACACACAGATTTAAGAGGTTCACCCAAAACCGGGCTACGTCCCCTATCCCGCCTCCTTCACCTTGTATTCACCAAAAGAGATTACAAAACACCCAAAGTTACAAGGATCAAAATCGATCCTACATCGCACGCTTCTCTTTGGACAAGAAACGGAGGAACCACCGCCGGAAGCGCCTCTCCACGAACTCCTCGTAGATGCCTCCAAATTCTCTCAGCCGAAAACCGCTGAGACGAAAAACTTTAACCCTAGAACCGGGTTACACGCCTATAATAGACCACGGAACCGAACACAGGATATCAGCACACCCGGTTAACATGAACCAAAAATTTGGCTCAGGGGCGTTGCCCCCGAACCCCCACCCGCTAACCAGCCAGGCTCGCCGCCCCCGAACCCCCGCGTTTCCTGGTACTTCAGCCATCGGAGAGAGTCACGCTCTGACGTCTCTAAGCTCACGTGGGCTAACCCGGTGTGAGAAACAAGAGAGCCGGAAGTGTTCCCCAACTCCAACAGTAGAGGAACACAACCATCTGCTTGCTTTAAAAGATGACAGTCATTTGTTGAGATCTCATCAAAACATATTTGACGTTCAAGGCAGTATTTTGAAGAATATGGCGGGATCTAGGATCAGAACGGTCGACACATACAACTTCATAGCTGATGAAGTTGGTGGATTTGAAAATGTTGATTTTTGTAAGATTGATGCGTAGAATTATGTTCAACGTGAACGAAGAGCACTGATAGAAAATGGTGACGCCACTAGCTTGTTGAATTTTTTTTAGGAAATGCAAATAGAAGATAGCATGTCCTCGTACAATGTTCATACATACAAGTTTAGCATGCTTACTAGTTTTGTGTTGGATGGACAAACATAACAGGATTGATTACGATCCATTTGATGATGCTATTATATTTGATACCACATACCGACTGAACATATATAATTTGGTATGCGCTCCTTTCATTGTCATAAACCATCACTGACAAAATGTCTTCGTAGGTGGAGTGTTCGTTGCAGAAGAGACCATTCAATCCTTTTGCTAGGTTTTTGAAATATTTTTTAGATTTGTGTTGGATCGGTAGGCGCCCTTAGAGGGGGGGGGGGGGGTGAATAAGGGTTTTAAAAACTTTTGATATAATTTGAATAACTTTGAAAAAGCTTTGATTATTAAATTAGAGAAGATCAAGACAAATCAAGTGAAGTAAAAGTAAAGATATGATTTTATTAATTTGAGAAGCATGATTACAAAACTTGATCTCTTATCGAAGCTAGAAATCAAAGCTAATAGAAAGACTCCTTTTGTTTTCTATACTGACTCGTATCCCCACGAACCGGTTGGCTTTAGCCGATCCTCCCCGGATTCGGCCTCAAGCCGCTCTAGCCAACCCTTCCCCGGATGTGGCCTCGAGCACCCCCTAGACCTAACCTAGATCTAGTCGCCAACATGAGGCGAATTTCAGCCCTAAGTCCTACCCCAGACCTAGTCGCCAACACGAGGTGATTTCACTACCGTTTACAAAGAAGGATAAATATGAAATGAAAATAAAAACATCAATAATAAAAACTCCCTCTAAGAACTTCTGAAGTTGGAGACGTTGGACCGTTGTAGTATAAGCGTTGTTGAAGCGGTCGCCGGTCGAATGAAGCGTGAAGAAGTCCTCCTTCAGAAATTCTCTCTAAGCTTTTGGTGGGAGTATCTCTCTGAACCTTCCTCTATATGCTGTGGCACGAAGCTCTGGAGTTTAGGGTTGTAGGAGGGTGAGGAAGACGGAGCCAATGGGTCCTTTTTATAGCCTCAGCGCTAGCGCCTGCGCTAGTGCTACCGCCGGCGCTATCCCATATTAAGTAATATTTTGCGCGCAAGAATCTTTAATCCGTGGCAACTCTGCTGAGATTCCTCTTGTGTTTTGAGCTAGCGCTAGCGCAATCGCTACCGCCGGCGCTATCTCAGATTAGGCAATATTCTGTGTGTGTGAATCTTTTATTCGGGGAAACAATTTCGTCATTCCTCTTGAGCTCCGCGCTACCGCTAGCGCTAGTAGATATCGCCTGCGCTAGCTGCTACCGCCTGCGTTAGCTGCTATCGCCTGGCGTTAGCACCTTCTAAAGTTGTTTCCGGGATTTTCTCAAGTCCACGCTAGCGCTAGCGCTAGCACTAGCGCTGGCACCGGTGCTAGCGGGCATGTTGGAATTTTGACTTCAAATTTTGGCGCAGCATTCTTATGTTATCCTTGAGTCATGTGGACTTGTTATCCTGCACACTTAAACACACAAGATCAAATACACATAGGATTTGTTATTCTCAAACCTAGGAGATGCGGAAGACCATGTTCCAACAAACTCCCCCTTTTGATAATAACAAATCCATTAATGATAAATCAAAACATTAATATATATAAGCATGAAGAAACATACTACTTGTGTGTGTGTGAGAGTAATGACTTAGGATAATTGTCAATTTTAGCATATAGAATTGCTCCCCCTAAATATATGCTCCCCCTAAGTGAATGCTCCCCTAATATATAAGTTATCATCTTAATTAAGCATTATATTTTGATAGCAGATTATATTTATCATGTTAGTTCTCCCCCTTTTGTTATTAGCAAAAGCGGGTAAGGAGACACCACTTAAAAGTTGATAATAAGATAACGGCATGATCGAGCTTATAGAGAGAAGGAAATAATAAGGAGTTCTTGAGTAGTTTTTATAGATCAGAGGTTTTAGCTTAAAGAGGTAATGATTTCCAAATAACCAATCTACCCAGACAATATATCTACACCCTAGCCCCGTACTAAGTGACGGATGGGCATAAGGAGCTGCAAACATGCCGTAGGTTGGGGTGTTAGTCCCATATGCAAACACTAGACACAACTTAACCTAGCACTCTTTCCCCCCAGTGCCTCGCAATGCCCCACTGGAACCCTCCCTGGTTAAGGACAAGACATGACTAGAGATAAATGTTATCTAATGTCTACAACCCTACGCCCCCGCTATGGTGAGAAATGAAGTCATGGATAATAATTATTGGAAACATATAAGCGTTTTAAATCTAATGACATAGCCTATGGATTTATATTTTATTTGAATTTATGAAACCACTCACATAGCTATTTTGAAATCAGAGTTTTTAGCGTAATAATATTTTCATAGAAATAAATCAGAGTTTTAAAAAAAATCCATGTTAAAAGCAACCAATATAAAGTATACCAAGCAAGTCTACCACTTGTTGCAAGAAAGGAATTTGAAGATTCAAGTGATGATGCATTCAAAATGAAAGACTTTAAATAAGCATGAAAGCGCAAGGTAAAACAATTATATGGTGATGATGCGGAAGACTTATAAAAATACAAGAAACATCTTATTGTAATCAATGATGATCCATAAAAAGATATATGAGTTAAATTTCAAAAAGAAGATGTTTTTGCAAATCATTTTTCAATTAAAATCTTTAAGTTTGATAATAAAGTAACCAAGCATGAAATGATGTTTATCAAAAAGAGATTACTACAATGTTACTTTAATTCACAATTTCAAAACATACCAAACATTGTAGAAAATATGCTAGGTGATCTAGTGCATTTCATAAGTAAAGAGTAGTATAGAATTAGCATTAGGATCCAATACTCATGAGAAGAAGTGTTATGGAAGATAATGATGTGCACATAAGTGTATTTTGAATAGAGTAAACAAATGTTTTAATCAAAAATACAAGAGATATGTAAAGTAAAGAGCACAATAAAACACAAATAATTTTACTTCCACGCACTTCAATGCACAAACAAAAATGTACAACTACCAAGGTGCTTTGCACATACAATGCTCATTAAGACTTATCAGGGTGCAAAGTAGTGCTTGGGGGATCACATAATTTTATTCTTCAATATTGATTTTTTATTGTGATCCGGTGTACTTAAGAATAAGTGGTTTTTATTTTGAAAGAAAGTTATGGTTTGCACAAGATACTTTACTATTTTTTCCAAGGTGCTCAATCTCACAACGCTTATTAAGACTTATCAGGAGGTTCAAGTAGTGCTTGGTGGAGTTATCTTTGTCACTTTATTTTATGATTTTTGTTTTGTACAAAGTTCTCCGAATACACTTGTTTTACAAACCAATATAATTTATGAGAAAGATAACCACTTTTCTTAATTTTTAAAAGTGCAAATAAAAGAGTGTAGGTAAGATACTTGTGCAATTTTAATTCATTGTACTAATACAAAACATACACAAGCATTCTTAGAATAAACACAAATGTAGACAATGCCAAAATAAGTGAGTGAATAAAGATCATTATCAAACATAAAACATTTACTCATACTTAGAGGCATGCTACGCATAGTTCTACACAACTTTTACAATATAATTGATGCACATATTAACAGATGCATCAAAGCATGATGAAAACAATGTTTAAAGTAGTTTGAAAAGATAAATTGCAACATTATAGAAGTTCTAAATAATAAATTAAATCATGCTTGATTTTCTCAATGATGTCCATACAGTATTTTTGATAATTTAAAGTTTGAACTCATAAGATTGATCTTGGACTTCCCGAGGACTATCTTGTGAGAGGTTCGCCCGGTACTAGGTGATATGATGTGATGATAGCCCAAATCACCTTTTCGCAAGTTACAAGTAAAAAAGTTAAGTTCAAAAATAACAATTTTTGATAATTTTTTTTGTTTTATATTTTTGTATTTGATTTTTGCTTTTAGAAATAGAATTTAAACATATGACAAAAAACACAAAGGCAAAATATATAATTTTTTTGTAATTTGGCTTTTGTATTTTTGTATTTGATTTTTCAAAAATATAATAAAAGCAAAAAAACAGAAATGAATAATACACATAGATTAATATATTTTTAGGGATTTTTCAAAATTTTAAAAATACAGAAAAACACATATGCACGCTAGCGCCGGCGTTAGCGCTAGCGCGGGAAACAGTACACGATTTTTTATGAATTTGAAATTTTTAATCGTTGATCTTGATTAAGTATCCCAATAGTAGTGTCATGCAGAAATCTCAGATTTTTAGGAGATGTTTAGATAGTCCAAATTGCATTAGCGATTTTGTATATGACTTTTCCAAATAAACTTTGCAAGTGATATATTTCATTATATCTCCATTTTAATATTTTTAAGGCTTATATTTACCAATGTAGTTAGGAAATGTAAGCATGATTGGACATGAATGAACAAGTCAAATATGCATGATTTTAGAGATTAACAATAATGTTCATGCATAATCATACCATGGATAAGCCCTAGATGAGAATACCCAGCCTGTATATCTTGGTAAACAAATAAAGCCTAACATAGACACAAATATTCTTTAGGTGGCAATGTTAGACTGATAAGTTTGAGATTAATGTTATACTAAGGTTTGATAGTGTTTCAACTTAGAGACCTAGAATGGAGTGACAATTCTATTTGATTTGATATCAAAATGATTCAAAAGGTCTAAAATAGAAATAAATCACAATATACACTAACCATTATAATATCCATTGTCATCAGTTAATATATCAATTATAATTCACATAAATGTGATAGAGATAACACTTTTGATATGGCTTATGATGTTAGAGAATTTTAGCAAAGGACATCAATAGATCATAGTGGTGTTTGTGAATTCATTATGAAGATAAATTTTTTTTTCCAATACATTTTAGTGATTTTCCTTTAATTAAGAATTTTGAATATATATATATATATGTGATTTTTGATAGGTGAATAATAGTGATGGTTTAGATCATGTTTGACATCAAGGAGTGAACACAATATAATTTTTTGTTGCGAACAATGATAACCTTATTGAAAGTTGAGCTTTTATTTAGATCTTGAATTTTCTTTTATATCAAGTTATTTCACTAAACCACTTGTTGGTGAAGGATAAGACTCTTAATAGCCTAATAACTGGATTTAATTTGAAATATCTTATAGCAAATTTAGAGTTTGATTCATATGGATAATATAAGATATTTAGAGGCAATGAATATTGTTGCGTACCCATAAAGGCCTTGGGGTGCGTCTAGAAAAAACCCCGCTAAAGAGAAGAGGGGGGACCAGTCGAACCCCGGATCGCGGAAGTGGAGGACTCGTCGCGCAAGTACGACGCGCAAGAAACGGCGTCGGGCAAGCACGGAGCCGCGCCCCACTAACAAGGCGCGCCCGCACCCCACTAAGGGGGGTGCGGATAGCCCACACCCCACTCACGTGGGGTGCGGCAAGGTCGGCCAAACCGCACCCCCCTTGGGGGGTGCGGCCCAACCGCACCCCCCCATGGGGGGTGCGGCCAAACCGCACCCCCCCCCCCCCCCCCCATGGGGGGGTGCGGCCAAACCGCACCCCCCCATGAGGGGGGTGCGCCCAAACCGCACCACCCCCATGGGGGGTGCGACCAAACCGCACCCCCCCCCCCCATGGTGGGGTGCGGCCAAACCGCACCCCCCCATGGGGGGGTGCGACCGAGTCTCCTCCCGTAGGGATGCGGCCGAAACCGCATCCCCTCGCCGGGTAGCGATGGAGTCTGTTTTCTCCTTTGGGAGACAACTCTCCATTCCACCGTTCGCTCGAAACGCATCCACGCTCACGCGCACTCGAAATGTCTCTAAGCGCGTCCAAAGCGCTCCCATGTTTATTGCGCGCTCAGAATGCTTTTGAGCGCGCTCAGAGCATTCTCACTTTTGCGCCTCGCCTCGCTCACTTTTACGCCTCGCCTCGCTCACTTTTACGCCTCGCCTCGCTCACATTTCAGCCTCGCTCACTTTCCCGCCTCGGCTCGCTCACTTTTTGTCTTTTCAGTTTCTCACTTTGCAGGAACGGCTTGTCGTCTTTCCTCAAAGGGCAAGACAGTCATTTACGAAAGATGGTGATCCGAGTGTCCCAAATCGAGAAATATGATTCGTCAGCCAAGGTGGTTATGGTGGTTACAACGGCAAAATTACCGGGCTACCCCCGGCCAAAGCTATAAAAAGGCCCCTAAGGCTTCATTTAAAGGATCTGACCTTCATGACCAGAGAGAGCTCCTTGAAGATTTCCACGGATTTCTCCCTCGGTGCTTGAAGATCTTCTTCGTGGACTTAGAGATTTCCTTCTTCGCGAAAGCGGACAAGGCTCCCGCTTTCGTTCTCAGAAAAGCGGACAAGGCTCCCGTTTTCGTTCTCAGGGAAGCGGACAAGCCTCCCGCTTTCGTTCTCAGGAAAGCGGACAAGGCAGTCTCACTTCTGTCTTCTCGAAAGCAAACAGGGCAGTCTCACCTCTGTCCTCTGGAAAGCAGACACGGCCTTCTCACTTTCGTTCACTGTTGTACTCATAGGAAAAGTACTTAGTTTTTCCGAGAGGTGTCCTGTCACCCTCGGAGTGCTCTCCCTCTCTCTCCATTATTGTAACGAGCAGCGGCCTGTCGCGCTCGATCTCTAAGCATATAATTGTAACCCCTCGGGAGATAGTGAAATTTGGTCGGCACAGCTCCGGCCACGTGGTTTTTCACCCTTTCCGGGTTTTCCACGCTAAAAAAGTCTCAGAGTACTCAGCAATCTCAAATTAACTGTTTGCGCGCTTAGATCGCTCCCGAGCTAAGGCGGTTCAGTTGAACCGGTCTACCAAGAGCCCTAAGCGACCCGCAACAGTTTGGCGCCGTCTGTGGGAATGGATTCCCAAAAATCAAGCAAAGGATTCCCGAGCGTAGCATCCGCTTCTCTGGAGTTCACGGAGCGAGCAAAAGTGGACACCTCCCCCGAATTATCCGACGCAGGCAGTTCCTCGATCCCGGAGAACCCGATAAAAAGAGCGCCCACCACCGCATCCATCCTGCCACCGTGGCTTGCGTCAGCCAGCAAGCCGGCCCCTCTCTCGGCAGGACAGGATCTGAACGATGGTGCGCACCGACAAAGGCGATCCCCCCTCTCCAAGTCAATTTTGGAATACCCAGTTCCGTCATGGCTAACGCTCCCGCAAAACGAGGAGTTCCACGGAGCAGAGGACGCGTACGGGCACGTCAATCACTTCCTGACGACGATGCGGGCGCTCGCACTTCCCGACCAAGTTGGCTGCAAGATCTTCGCCAAGACACTGCGCGGAGACGCTCTCTGCTGCTACGAATCTTTGCCAAACGGAGCAATCCACAACTTCACCGAGTTATCCCAACTGTTCGTCGAATGGCACGGTACACGCTCGCCCAGGATTCGGGAAGAGCGAGAAAAGCCTGGCACGAACGAGCCGCCCCGCCTAAGGGGGGCAGAATGGAGCAAGCATCAAAAGAAGATCCGCACAAATGTTTGCCAGGAACGTCCCTGTGCATGGATGGACTTCACCCTAGACGCAAGCATAGGAAGTCCACCCTGCAAGCTAAGGAGAGCGTTGATAACACATCGCATCTCCTTCAACCTCTTATTCCTAGCTGCCGTAGTGCGGCTCAAACCCCTAAGAGGGAACCTCAAGCTCAGGGCCAGCAACGCGGAGCTCCCCGACGGAACTATGGTACCTACCATAGGAATCATCACCTTTCTGGTCCAAGTAGGCATGCACTCGGAACCGGTCCAGTACGACGTTCAGTTCATCATCGCAAACGCCGACTCCCCCTACGACGCGATATTCGGGAGTCTCCTACTAGACGCCCTGGACCACGACATTTCCATGACTGGGCGCATGACCAGCAAAGGGAACATCCTCAGGAACGCAATACATGGTTTCGATACACCCGACTCCAAGCTCCCTTGGGTCAACGGCGACCCCTCACCAGAGCCAAAGTCTGAAAGGCTAAGCGCGCGGAAGGACCGTGCGAATCTCGCATTAGCAGAAAAAGCCAAACCCCAGGCACCGACGAATCCGCAGCCAATCGATGCGAGTCACAAGAGAAAGGGTCAGCAACAGCAATTCGAACTGCTCACTCAGAGCCGAGCAGACCACCCCCAAGGGCTGCCAAGTCAAATCCCCCAGAGTTATACTCCGCTAAACACCTCCCGCAAGCACATTTTGTCCATAATCTGCAACAGCAAGATCATCAACTGGCCCAGGCCGCTCTCCCTGCACAGGGGAGATCAACCCCAGTTTTGCCACTTCCACAAAGGCCTAGGACACCGAACGGAGCATTGTGCAAAACTGAAGGAAGAAATTGAACGTCTCGTCCAGTTGGGACACCTGGAGGCTTTCCGTAAGGAAACACTGAAGGGTGCCACCAAGGATCAGCCGCCGGGTCACAGCCGCCCACCATGCTGAGCAAGCCCGGGCAAGCGCAGCGCAACGGGAGCGCAACATTACGTCTTCCTCTCGTAAAACTTGAACCGCTTCGGGGCCCAGCCCCGGGGACTTTGTACCGCCGTCGATTGAAGGCCCGCCCTCCTCCTCCGCCGTCAAGTCCCGGTGTCGTAGGGGTCTGCCCCCCCTACGTTCACCCCCAGTTTGAATACAAACGCTATTCACCGGCCAAGCCGCGAGCCAGACTCGTGCAAAAAAGCCGCGAGCCAGACTCATGCAAAAAGCCGCGAGCCAGACTCGTGCAAAAAAGCCGCGAGCCAGACTCGTGCATCGTAGGGGCCTGCCCCCCTTACGTTTACCCTCGGTTTGAATACAAACGCTATTCACCGGCCAAGCCGCGAGCCAGACTCGTGCAAAAAGCCGCGGGCCAGACCCGTGCACCTATTTTATTATGTAAAAGCCGCGGGTCAGACCCGTGCACCTATTTTATTATGTAAAGGCCGCGGGTCAGACTCGTGCACCTATTTTATTATGTAAAAGCCGCGGGCCAGACTCGTGCACCTATTTTATTATGTAAAAGCCGCGGGCCAGACTCGTGCACCTATTTTATTATGAAAAAGCAGCGGGCTCAGGTCCGCACAAACTCATCTGTAACTTTGAAAATAATCAAGCTATGCAGGTGCTAACAACCAGATTAACAAGATCGTGCAAATGAACAAGTACGATGTATACAATAAAAGAGATACAACCACATCCGGCAAACACGCAAACAAGCAACAAAACTAAAAGCAGGAAAGAGAAGAAGCCTCTCGCGAGTGGAGGATAAGCGTCAGCCACGACAATTTTAACTAGGTCTGCCCTAATGACCGCATTGCCTCGGCGCTGCTTGGGCTCATTGCCTTGGCGCTGCTTGGGCGCATTACCTCGGCGCTGCTTGGGCTCATCGCCTCGGCGCTGCTTGGGCGCATTGCCTCAGCGCTGCTTGGGCTCATTGCCTCGGCGCTGCTTGGGCTCATTGCCTCGGCGCTGCTTGGGCACATTGCCTCGGTGCTGCTTGGGCTCATTGCCTCGGCGCTGCTTGGGCGCATTGCCTCGGCGCTGCCTGGCACCTCGCCTCGGCGCTGCTTGGGCTCATTGCCTCAGCGCTGCCTGGGCACCTCGCCTCGGCGCTGCTTGGGCTCATTGCCTCAGCGCTGCCTGGGCACCTCGCCTCGGCGCTGCTTGGGCTCATTGCCTCAGCGCTACTTGGGCGCATCGCCTCGGCGCTGCTTGGGCACATTGTCTCGGCGCTGCTTGGGCTCATTGCCTCGGCGCTGCTTGGGCGCATTGCCTCGGCGCTGCCTGGGCACCTCGCCTCGGTGCTGCTTGGGCTCATCGCCTCGGCGCTGCTTGGGCACATTGCCTCGACGCTGCAAAGCCGCGAGCCCAGGCTCGTGCAAACCTATCTTATGTCATTTACTAAACGCGAGCTCAGACTCGTGCAAAAAGGTCGCGGGCCAGACTCGTGCAAAAAAGCCGCAAGCACAGACTTGTGCAAGCTAACTTTCTATTATATAAAAGACGCGAGCTCAGAACCATGCAAAATTTTGCAGGAAACCCTCAAGCTGTTCAGATATCAATATTAGGCAGCAGATCCTACCCAGGGCACCGCGAAGTGAACAATGGATAAAGCCGCCGCGGGAAAATCAAAACCTCCGAACTCCTCGCAATGAGATTCGGACTCCGGAGGTTTGGGGGGCTTATGTTGCGTACCCATAAAGGCCTTGGGGTGCGTCTAGAAAAAACCCCGCTAAAGAGAAGAGGGGGGACCAGTCGAACCCCGGATCGCGGAAGTGGAGGACCCGCCGCGCAAGTACGACGCGCAAGAAACGGCGTCGGGCAAGCACGGAGCCGCACCCCACTAACAAGGCGCGCCCGCACCCCACTGAGGGGGGTGCGGATAGCCCACACCCCACTCACGTGGGGTGCGGCAAGGTCGGCCAAACCGCACCCCCCATAGGGGGTGCGGCCCAAACACACCCCCCATAGGGGGGTGCGGCCCAACCGCACCCCCCCCCCATGGGGGGTGCGGCCCAACCGCACCCCCCCCCCCATGAAGGGTGCGGCCAAACCGCACCCCCCCCCCCCATGGGGGGCGCGACCAAACCGCACCCCCCCATGGTGGGGTGCGGCCAAACCGCCCCCCCCCCCCATTGTGGGGTGCGGCCAAACCGCACCCCCCCATGGGGGGGGGGGGGGGGTGCGACCGAGTCTCCTCCCGTAGGGATGCGGCCGAAACCGCATCCCCTCGCCGGGTAGCGATGAAGTCCGTTTTCACCTTTGGGAGACAACTCTCCATTCCACCGTTCGCTCGGAACGCATCCACGCTCACGCGCACTCGAAACGTCTCTAAGCGCGTCCAAAGCACTCCCATGTTTATTGCGCGCAAAAAACGCTTCTGAGCGCGCTCAGAGCATTCTCACTTTTGCGCCTCGCCTCGCTCACTTTTACGCCTCGCCTCGCTCACATTTCAGCCTCGCTCACTTTCCCGCCTCGGCTCGCTCACTTGTTGTCTTTTCAGTTTCTCACTTTGCAGGAACGGCTTGTCGCCTTTCCTCAAAGGGCAAGACGGTCATTTACGAAAGATGATGATCCGAGTGCCCCAAATCGAGAAATATGATTCGTTAGCCAAGGTGGTTATGGTGGTTACAACGGCAAAATTATCGGGCTACCCCCGGCCAAAGCTATAAAAAGGCCCCTAAGGCTTCATTTAAAGGATCCGGCCTTCATGACCAGAGAGAGCTCCTTGAAGATTTCCACGGATTTCTCCCTCGGTGCTTGAAGATCTTCTTCGTGGACTTAGAGATTTCCTTCTTCGCGAAAGCGGACAAGGCTCCCGCTTTAGTTCTCAGAAAAGCGGACAAGGCTCCTGTTTTCGTTCTCAGGGAAGCGGACAAGCCTCCCGCTTTCGTTCTCAGGAAAGCGGACAAGGCAGTCTCACTTCTGTCTTCTCGAAAGCAAACAGGGCAGTCTCACCTCTGTCCTCTAGAAAGCAGACACGGCCTTCTCACTTTCGTTCACTGCTGTACTCATAGGAAAAGTACTTAGTTTTTCCGAGAGGTGTCCTGTCACCCTCGGAGTGCTCTCCCTCTCTCTCTCTCTCCATTATTGTAACGAGCAGCGGCCTGTCGCGCTCGATCTCTAAGCATATAATTGTAACCCCTCGGGAGATAGTGAAATTTGGTCGGCACAGCTCCGGCCACGTGGTTTTTCACCCTTTCCGGGTTTTCCACGCTAAAAAAGTCTCAGAGTACTCAGCAATCTCAAATTAACTGTTTGCGCGCTTAGATCGCTCCCGAGCTAAGGCGGTTCAGTTGAACCGGTCTACCAAGAGCCCTAAGCGACCCGCAACAAATATAAGAATAAAAGATAGATCATCAAAATAAAATATGATTTTGAATTTTGATCAATTTGATTTTATAAACATATTAAGCTTTTAAGAGATAAGATCATATTTTCAATACTATATAGGATGACCATGACATGATAGTTCAAAAGGAAAACAACAATAAAAAGGACATTAAAGCACACCATGAAGTAGAAATTTGTATATTTCATTTTGAAAGGATTCTACTTCATGCAATTGATGATACCTAATGAATAAGAGATTTAGGTATCCAAAGAGGACCGGGTGTGACGGTTCCTTTGGGTACCCAAATACATCGTGTTTGCTTTTGAGGAGATGGAAGTGAATGAGCCCTTTTGAGTGTAGTTTGTGTTTCATCTTTAACTTTGGGTCTCCATTCAAATCTTGGTTTAACATTATTTTTAGTTTTTAAATTTCCATAATCATTTACTTGAACATTTGGATCAAAAAGGTTTTTGAATTTATAATTTGAAGAAAATTTGTTTGCATTTAATTTTAGGTTGGGAGAAACATGATTTTGTAAATAATGATGATTTTGATTTTGATTTACAAACACTTTGTGATTCTTGCTTCCATTATTAAACTTAGTTAAGATGTTCATATTCATATTCAACTTGCTTTTAGATATTTCTTGATATTGTGAATTTGTATTTATAATTTTCATAAGCAAGTTGATTTTTTATTTTAATTCATCATTTTTGATCTTTAGATTATGTCTAGCTTTATTATAAGCTATTGTGCTATTTTTAAGAGTTGAAACAATTGAATCTATATGATCTTGATAGTTATTTCTATATTCATCAAATGTTTCATCCATCTCTTTAATTTCAATTTTATAGTCTTTGCACTTAGCACAATCATTTATCAAAGATGAATTTTCTAAACATAATTTTTCATTTTGTTCTTTTACAATAAGAAGTTCCTTCTCAAGTCCCTTGTATTTTTCTTTTAGATTATTAAATTCTAAACAAGGTGTAATAGTTTCATTTAATGAGACATGGGTAAGACTAGATGAATTCGCATTTGATTCTTCTTTAACTTTTGTTTTTAAACTTTTATCTTCTAAGCGCAATTTGCAATTTGCATTTTTCAATTTCTTAATTTTGCGCTTAGTAATTTGTAGTAATTGTAAAGTAGAAATAGAATTACAAACAATAAGAGAATTTGATTTCCTTACAGTGCAATCAGAAGAGGCAGGATTTGAACAAATAGTTCCTTTGACATCCTTTTGGCACTCCTCTTCCATTGATGCATTTTCATCTTCTTTTTCTCTTAATGTATTGCTCTCTTTTTCTAAGTTGATTTCCATGATCTCCATGGTTTTGCTATGAGAGAGATCTTCTTGAATAACTGTGGATACTTGTATATCCTTCTCCTCCTGTGTTTGTTCTATACCTGCGAGAGGAAAATCATACATTTCTTCAAGAAATTGCCAAACTTTGCATGCACTAGAAAAACAATATATTAATTTGAAAATTTCATTTGATAGAGCACAAAATAAATAATGTTTGGCTTTTGCATTTAGTTGACGTTCTTTTTTATTTGATTCATCTGCAGGTCTTACAATGGCTAAATTCCATACTTCAACATCTAAAGTCTTAATAAATTTTTCAATTAAAATTTTCCATCCTTTATAATTTGTTCCTTCAAATAAAGGTGGTTTAGGAGATTTTTCTTTTTCATAAAAATTTACCCCACTAGTAGAAGCGAGATCATGAGACGTCATTATTCCCGGTTGTTAAGCCGATTTGGAATAACCTACCTCTGATACCACTTGTTGGATCGGTAGGCGCCCTTAGAGGGGGGGGGGGGGGGAGGGGGGTGAATAAGGGTTTTAAAAACTTTTGATATAATTTGAATAACTTTGAAAAAGCTTTGATTATTAAATTAGAGAAGATCAGGACAAATCAAATGAAGTAAAAGTAAAGACATGATTTTATTAATTTGAGAAGCATGATTACAAAACTTGATCTCTTATCGAAGCTAGAAATCAAAGCTAATAGAAAGACTCCTTTTGTTTTCTATACCGACTCGTATCCCCACGAACCGGTTGGCTTTAGCCGATCCTCCCCGGATTCGGCCTCAAGCCGCTCTAGCCAACCCTTCCCCGGATGTGGCCTCGAGCACCCCCTAGACCTAGCCTTGATCTA
Source organism: Dactylorhiza incarnata (assembly GCA_033032865.1). NCBI lineage: Eukaryota > Viridiplantae > Streptophyta > Magnoliopsida > Asparagales > Orchidaceae > Dactylorhiza > Dactylorhiza incarnata. Next base: position 104,827 of record JAWHQI010000444.1, on the reverse strand, counting down.
GTCGCCAACACGAGGCGAATTTCAGCCCTAAGTCCTACCCCAGACCTAGTCGCCAACACGAGGCGATTTCACTACCGTTTACAAAGAAGGATAAATATGAAATGAAAATAAAAACATCAATAATAAAAACTCCCTCTAAGAACTTCTGAAGTTGGAGACGTTGGACCGTTGTAGTATAAGCGTTGTTGAAGCGGTCGTCGGTCGAATGAAGCGTGAAGAAGTCCTCCTTCAGAAATTCTCTCTAAGCTTTTGGTGGGAGTATCTCTCTGAACCTTCCTCTATATGCTGTGGCACGAAGCTCTGGAGTTTAGGGTTGTAGGAGGGTGAGGAAGACGGAGCTAATGGGTCCTTTTTATATCCTCAGCGCTAGCGTCTGCGCTAGTGCTACCGTCGGTGCTATCCCATATTAAGTAATATTTTGCGCGCAAGAATCTTTAATCCGTGGCAACTCTGCTGAGATTCCTCTTATGTTTTGAGCTAGCGCTAGCGCAATCGCTACCGCCGGCGCTATATCAGATTAGGCAATATTCTGTGTGTGTGTGAATCTTTTATTCGGGGAAACAATTTCGCCATTCCTCTTGAGCTCCGCGCTACCGCTAGCGCTAGTAGATACCGCCTGCGCTAGCTGCTACCGCCTGCGTTAGCTGCTATCGCCTGGCGCTAACACCTTCTAAAGTTGTTTCCGGGATTTTCTCAAGTCCACGCTAGCGCTAGCGCTAGTGCCGGTGCTAGCGGGCATGTTGGAATTTTGACTTCAAATTTTGGCGCAGCAATCTTATGTTATCCTTGAGTCACGTGGACTTGTTATCCTGCACACTTAAACACATAAGATCAAATACACATAGGATTTGTTATTCTCAAACCTAGGAGATGCGGAAGACCATGTTCCAACAATTTGCTGGTGGAAAGCAACCAAACACTATATTTACAGATCAAGACAAGACGATGGCCGTTGCTATTGCGAGTTTTTACTAATAGTCGGCACCGCCTATGTCAGTGATACATTTCCAAGAAAACACCTTCAAAGGTGCCAACCTTCAACAATGACAAGAGTATTATAGCTTTATTCTACCAATGCATGAGCAAATGTGACACTGAGGCTGAGTTTGATACACATTGAAGTGTAATGATTACAAGAGGTAACTTGGAGGACAATAGATGAATGTCTGATCTATACAAAGTTAGAAATAAATGGTCTAAAACGTTTAATAAAGACATTCTAAATCTAGGCATTCTATCCACTCAAAGAAGTGAAATGACTAACAATGTGTTACATGAGTGCACAAAAGCTACAAGTTCTATAATTGAGTGTTTTACTGGGATGGAGAAGATAATTTCATCTTGGTAGATATTTGAGCATGTTGAAGATTTCAGGTGTAAGCAAGGTAGCAATACTTTAAAGTTTAAAAATTGTCTCTTATTAAAACAAACTTCCAAGGTTTACATAAGAAAAATGTTCTCTATTTTTGAACAAGCTTTTATGAATGAGACAGTTAGTGTGAGTATCATCGAAGAAGTAAGATATGTGGATGATCATATTTTATATATCACAAGACATTGTGATGCATCAGTGGATGATAAACAATGATTAGTTAAAGTTGATTCAAACACATTCGATATGATGTGTTCTTGCAAAGGCTTTGAAACAAAAGGAATCCTACGTAAAAAAGATATTAAGAGTATACAATTCCAAGACTGTAAAACAAATTCATTTTAAAGGTCTTCTAAAGAGATTCACACTCACGACAAAGAAAAGGTTTGTACCTCTCTAAGACTGCATGCATGAATAAGTTCCAATCCAATTTAATGTTTAGAAACCATATGATGTGGTTCACATATGAGTTAGCTAAGATAATAGAGAACTACTAATCTGCCCAGGAACACGTGTTGACTGCCATGAATGAGTTGAGGACAGCAGAAGAAATAATAGACAATGAAGAGGGGTTGAAGAAGGGATTCGTTGAAGGAAATTTTTAAAGTACAGTCTTGTTAAAGGATCCAAAGGCCATCCTTAAGATTTGTCAAATGCTCGATTAAAGAGCCATTTTGAGAAGTTGGCAAAGAAACAAAGTAAGCTTCGTATATGTTACTTGCTTACTGTTTTTTACTTTGAAATGAAACCTGCCAGCTTACTGTTTTTACAATCAATTTTGAGGTAATATGTATATGGGTTTGCAAAGCTAGAAAGCTCGTGGTTTTGAAACCCGCAACATACTATAATATATGGTTTTGCACTATAATGAATTATAATGTAGTCCAACAAATTTTAATTTATTGTCTATGGATATCATGCATGGCGGAAACAAAATTCTAAAGACAATACGACGTCTGTAGATGAGCGAGTTGCTGAAGAGCCAAAAGAGTTCGACTTCGTGGGAAGCGCCCCGGTCGAAAAGAGCTCTACTACAGTGCCCACTTTTACACTTTATGACCTAAATGTGAACTTATCTTCATCCATTTCATTCAATTTTTGTAGTGTAGCTGATGCACTAAAGTCCCATTAAGACCAGAATATAAACATATCAATGTGAACCTATCAAGTTTTGCTCTTGTTTTGATTTCTTGAATGCTATAACTTTTGAATTTAAAATTAAGAGTTTTGAATTATTTATTTTTTAAGATATTTCATTAAAATTAAAATAATCATCCTTATAAAATATTCATTATCATGTATTTATATCAATTAAGAAAAAAGAGAAACCAAAGAGCTCATTGTAATGCATGTCATCATTATTATTATTATTATTTTGGTCTGCAAATATCAAATTGATCTACTATGCGGGCGAGCTATGAAAATTTGATGTTTTATTAAAGGATACTTATTTTTTTATTAAAATCATTTATAAAATATTTTAAAAAAAAATTCAAATATTTTAAGACCCTAATTATGCATAAAAAATGTTTTAAAAATAATATCCGGCCGGATATCGGGCTATGTTAATATCCGACCGAAAATCTGATGGGACATCGCGTTTTGTTGGCTGTCCGATAATAGATCGGATGAATATGATTTCACCCGCACGATTCTCATTCACGAGTCCCGTGCCTACAAATTGCTCCTAACATGCTAGCATACACACGATTCACACCTGCCAATTCTAATATTTTTTAAATGTATTTGAGTTTTTTAATATATCCCTAAAACTATTCTATACAAGACTACTTGTACATGTGTTTGATCCTCACAAACTCTTCTTGTTTTTTTTCACACATCTCTTTTAAAAGTGTTTAAATTAAAAAAATCCTCTTGGTACGGTAATAGGCGAGCTTTTAAAAATCGGACCGGACCACAGTTAAATTTTTAAAGCAATTGTTATTCGCAGATCATATATGTCTATCCACAGATTAGTTTTTTCCCATTTTATTTGAGTTTACAAATTGTTATTTGCAGACTAATTTTAAACTTGAGCGGTCGATGTCTTCGTTCTCCTGAGCAGGGTCACTATCAATTAATAAATACGAAAATTTATTATACATCACTTTTCAAAATTTACTACAAAATTATCGCTTTAATGCATATATTATCATGCATGTTAAATCAACTTTAATAAAGTTGATGAGTTTAATGGCAGCTCCTCGAAAATACTGCTGACATGCTTAATGATAGCCTTTCTCGAAAAGACCGCTGACATGTCTAATAATAGTCTACTATAGTAGGTCTATGAGCTCTACTAAAACTTTTTCTATTTTATGAATTTCTATTGTTATTTTAATTTGGGGATATAGTGTAATTACATAAATGAGCATTTTATTTTATTTTTTTGAAATATATTATAATAAATGTTAAGTCATTAGAGTAAAAGAATAAGACTATATGTGACAATTTTGAAATGTTGCACCAAAGTCAACTTTTCCCTTATAATATCTTTACTATATTAAAAGGGAAAAATTGCATTAATTTGGTGAAACATACAAAATTGACAAATATATCCTTATTCTTTTCATCTAATGACTTAATATATATTATAATTTATTTCAAACAAAAAAATACAATGTTATTTAAGTAATTATACTATATTTTCAAATTAAAAGTAATGATGAAATTTCAAAAAGTTGATAAAGTCTGTAGTAGAGCTCATAAACCCATTGGCGGAGCCACCTTAGGCCGAGAAGGGGCGGACGCCCCCCCCCCCCCCCCCCCCCCCCCCTCAAAAAATTTGGAGACCCCCCTCAAAAATATCGGAGCCCGATCCACCATCCCCGATCCCAGCGCAGGCTCTGCCACTGCAAGTTCATCCTCCCAGCGATTTCGCCGCCGGGCGCCGGTGAGTACTCGCCGCTGGTCTAGGGGGTTACTCTTCCTTCTCCTCCACTCGCCTAGCGGCCTAGATCTTCCTATTCCAAACCATAAGGTAGCTTTTCTCAGTTGGTTCCGGACCTTCCGGTACTCGCGACCTCCATTCGCCCAGGTTCTACCCCTCTTCGCAAACCATCTCAGATTCTCAGTTGCGCGGGATGCTTTGTGCATGTCGACATTTTCTCAGATTCTCAGTTGAAAATGAGTCTATCATTCAACGATTTCAAGCAATGAAAACACGTCGAGGGCAATTCTGATTGATTATAAGTGAAATATATTATTTTTTGTGATACATTTTTAAAATGTTAATTTGCGCCCCTCCTGAGATAAAATCCTGGCTCCGCCATTGCATAAACCTATTATTGTAAGTTGTCATTAGGCATATCAACTTTATTAAAGTTATTTGAAAAAGTAATGATTAAATCCATCAATTTGATTTAAAAAATAATGATGCATAAATTTTGATGCATATTTTTTTAAACAAAAATAAAGAATGGTATATCTATTTTTGGCATACATTAATTAGTAATGTGCTTATTTTAAATTACATTAATTAGTTGATAAAAGCGAAGTCACGTGCCTCTCACAGCTGGGGTGCTGTTGGGGCACTGTCGCGATTGGCCGTAAGGGCTCGCGGAGCCCCGTGTCTATCACTCGTAGTAAATATATGAAATATGCAAGCTTATAAACCGAGTATATACCGTTATTATAACTCTATCAATAATTAAATATAGTAGTCAATAATGAACTAAAAAATCCTCTGGAGTCCGGTCCCCAATTTGGATTGGGAAGTGCAGTGCTTAGTCAATCATAGCCGTCCGAGTCATGTAAATTTTCAGATAATTAAATTTGGGAATTGTTATTCGCAAATCATAAAATGTCTTATCAGGAGACCAATTTTTTGCTCATTTTATTTGCATTTACAAATTGTTTTTCGCATACCAATTTTAAATTTGAGCAGTCAATGTCTTTGTTCTCCTGAGCAGGTCCGACAACGAAGGAACATCTCTGACGAACTTTTGAGCACTTCAATGTGTGAACGGATCATGATTCATAAAATAAATGCGTGGATAGAGACCGAGTTGGGGAAGAAAGACGATTTCTTCATCGTTCATGCGATTTCGGTTTGTTTGGGAAGATTTCGATAGCTAGGGTTTGTTCGGGAAGATTTCGATAGCTAGGATTACTCTCTCCCTATGATAAGGAAGACGAAGGGGACAAAAAATAACAATTCTGTGAATAACAAAAATAGCTGCGAATAGACAAAATCTGTGAACAGACAAACGCGGTTTGCAAATAACAATTCCCTTAAAATATCCGACAAAATCGGTCAAAGTGAATCATGTACTTGGTAAAAAATAACATTTTGACTCTCTACACCTTCTGGGAAGGAGTTGAACATCTCCGAAGTTCTCTCCGTCCCAGTCTTATTCCTCGTCGAAAATTCCCGCACCTATAAATATGTACGCCGATCGCTTACAAAGCCATAAACCAGTCTCTTCCTCTTACAAACTCCATATCTCCCTCTCTACTACCACATAAGATGGCTGCTACTGGTACCTCCATGTTCATCAAGAAAGCCGGCTACAACAAAAGGAGTTTTACACCGAGAGATGCGGCGGTCATGAGCCAGCCCACGCCGAAGCGCGGGCAGGTCAAGAGTCGAATTGCGGCAATGGCATTGAAGGCCATTCGGGCAGCAATTGCGAAAGCTGCTGCAAATTCTTCTGCTGCGGAGAAAAAAGCGCTCCTTCGATGAACGAAATTAAACTGATGAATCAGCACTTGTAAAATGTTTGAAGGACGCATTAATACCTATAGCTTGTAAAATGTAAAAGATAATACTGCACTTAGCAATCTGAAATCAGCACTTGTAAAATGTTTGTAGATGCAATCGCCCTCCAAAAGTAGCCATTTTTGCGTAGGCTGAGCGTATATTTGATCGGTGCAGGATCCGGCCGAAAATATGGGGCTCTGTTAAAATCCGCCCAATTTTTTTATTAATCTTTTCGGCTGGTCGCAAAAATCGGCTGATCGAACGGCTCAGATCTCACCCGCACTGATCAAATATACGCTCATCCAACTTTTAAAAATAAATCCTCCAAAAGGCACGACGTTAGTTTGAGTGTCAACTCCTCTTTTCGGTGCTTAGTGGCATTCAATTGTACCTTGTGTCTTTGACGGTGAGGGGTTGTTGCAGTTCGCTACGCGCCTTTAGCGGGCCAAGACGCTAGAGTGAAATTGACTCGCTCGTTTGGACGAATGATAATACTGCGCTTAGCAATCTAAAACCACACATTGTCACCCCTGCCTTTGTTCAGAGAGCGGCGAGGATTGTGAAGAAACATAATATACACTCTAATGGACAAATAGAATGTCTAATGTTCAAGAATTTTGATAATTAGTGTTGAAATTTTTCTCAAGGCTTCGGACTTTCGAAGGAATGCGCCTCGTCGCCCGCTTCTGATGAGCTGGTTGATGGCCTGGCGCCAAAGGACGAAATACTTTTGAGCCACCGCCCCTGGAACGTAGTGGGCGCTGCTCCGTCGCCGTTGGTTGGATTTTCTAGAGAGGTTTGAGAATTGGAGACTTTGCTTGAAAGGAATTTGTAGGCCACTTTGCTTGCACATAAGATCTCTTCTTTTGCTTTCTTCAGCTGAAATTCCAAAAGTATAAATATAGGTTAAAAATTGATTGAATGCTAAAATTAGAGAGAATAAAGGAGGAGAAACAAGATTACAGCTTCGTTTGGTCGTAAACGCATGGGTTAAGTCGTCATTTCTTAACGACCACTTAAAAAACTTTATCCGTTTGAACATAAAAGTGGATGAAGTTCCTTAGGTGGGCGTTAACAAATGACAGTTTAACCCTCATATTCACGACCGCCACCACCGTGCCAGACGGAGCCTAGATGGCAATGGAAAATACCGAAATCAAGCTAACTTGAATGTATCTATCAATCAGTCTAGGAAGCCAAATGGTAGGAAAGTTGAAGACTTGTAATATAAAATAGTACATAAATAGAGGACGGCAATCGAATATTTTTCATTGCAGGACATTTAATGCGTTATTTTTGGGAATTGTTATTCGCCGACCATAAATGCATTATTATCAAGCTATTTTTGGAAAGATTTAGATAGCTATGGTTTGATTGGGAAGATTTAGATAGCTAGGGTTACTCTCTCCCAAACTAACCGAAATCGCATGAACGGTGAAGAAATCGTCTTTCTTCCTCAACTCGGTCTCTATCCGCGTACTTATTTTATGAATCACGATCCGTGCACACATTGAAGTGCTCAGAAGGTCGTCAGAGATGTTCATTCGATGTCGGGCCCTGCTCAGGAGAACAAAGATATCGAATGCTCAAGTCTAAAATTGGTCTGCGGACAACCATTTGTAAACTAGAAAAAGTTGGTCTGCGGATAGACATTTATGGTCTGCGAATAACAATTGCCTTATTTTTTTTGTAAGAAAATTCAGTAAATTTTGCACGTCACTTTTGAACATAGTATGTTCAAGAAGTAAGCATTGTCCTCAATTACATGGAATCCATAAATTAATATCCTAAATTCACCAAAAAAAAGTAACTCCTTTACCAAAAGATGGATGGTATTCATACGTACTCCACCATCAACCTCTATCAAGCACTAATCCTACAATCCTTACACTTTCTTTTGCTTTTCCGCACACCTTGATCGAGGACTTACGGACACCATTGGTTCTCGACTATAGACCAAGTGATGGAGATCGTCGTTTATTTCCGCAGGTGGAGGTGATCCGCTACCCGCTCAGATGAACTTAGTCCACAGATTGTTCCGAGTTCATTTCATGTACCTATTTTTATTTTGTAGTTATATTTGACACCCGATCGTCTCAGAATAAAGCCGTCCGATCTGTGTGTCCTATCAGTTAAGCTCTTTATATACACACATGCAGCGGTTTTGAATGGCATTGATGGTTTTGCTTCAGTTTTAGAACTGCCGGCACCTTCCTCACGGTGCGACTCCGAGAGGACCTCCTGGTGCGACTCCAGGACTTTTATCGTTCAGTCATCCCCTTCCTCATGATCTCGCCGTTCCTCGCCTACTCACGTAAGTCAACTCCCTCTACTCTCCCGCTAACCTCTTTCCCCTTCGATTACGCGACCGCAACCCTTTGTTCCTCGCAAATTTCCGCAAACCCCACAACACTCACTACAGCAGCCGACTCTCTTCTTCTCCCCGTAACTGCAACCTCTTCTTCTCCCCGTTCCTGCAAGCCCCGATTTCTCTCCCTGTCGTGATCCACCACGACCTCCAATCTCCATTTAACCTCTTACGCCCCAGCCTGACACCACCCTCCTATCTCCCACTCCATTCCGGTGGCAACCAGACCATTACCACCATTACCTGACATCGGCCAGATCTTCCTAGCCTCACAACGCTCCAGTCCATTCACAGCTCCATCTTCACCCTATTGCCAACCACCAGTCCCGATTCCTTCCCCCATATTGATTCCTGACCCCTCCCCTTCAACTATAGCCACATCGGACCCTCCCACTTGTTACCACTGTCAGTAGTCACCACCCACTTAGAGCCAGTATCCCTCAGATACCTACCTTCGCTGAATTTCGCCGCGGCCTACACGTATAAGTCATAGTATGGTGTTCTTGCATTCTGTTATTGTTATTCAAACTATATCTAGTGGGATACGTTTATTATATGTCTTGTTTTCGTGAAGTCGTTTAATTTGAAGGGCTTATTTGGCGAGCGCTTAAAATATTTGCACCTTAATTGCTTGTGGATTAGCGTTTTTTTCTTCAGTTTTAACTTTCTGCGAACAATTGTGCTCCTAACAAAATTTTATTTTAATTAACTGCTTATTGCAAATTTAATCGGACTATCTTTGACAATTGCACTCATATTAGGATTCGTCGGTAAGTGCAACGCATTTCACTAAGGGTTACATTTTAGGGCATCCATCATTCACAACCTACCATGCATCATATTGGTATGCACTGAATATGATTGGTTCGAGCTCGAGGACATGTTCGTTTGGAGGACAAGCTCGTTTGGAAGACAGCGGTGATGTTATAGATACTCTATGAGGGCGTGCGCCAAGAGAAGGAATCTGAGTTGAAGGGTTGAGTATCTGAACGAACCGGAACCCGGCTCCTTATTGGGCTCCCAATTAGACAACTTATCGGACGGTGTCTCAAGGCGAACCATGACCCTAATTCGCTATCAGGCTCACATTCGCCCATTGCGGCATTTCCTGTTGTCCTTTGATTTTTATACTTGTATTATTTCATCTGATGTAAGACTTCGGTATTTTGGTTATTTGACCATCTCCTCGATATACACAGGAGATGAGAAATGAAGGTGTCTTGGAAGCTTTCTCTCTCACTCGACGTTACCGACATCCAATCGGACGAGCCGGAATGACAGGTTTACTCGAGAAAGGCGCGCGCGAGAGAAGACAACGCCACCGACCCCACGACCGAACCGGGCGGTGGGGCGAAGGAAACCGCCTAGGGGCCGGTCGGCCCTATTTATCATTACCGCTTTTATTTGGTTATGTATCTTTAATTTGAACTATTAATGTGGTGTGTGGTGGTTTCCCCCTATATATGGGATCACCTAGGGTTTTGTTATTATCTTTTGATCAATCTACTTTGGAGGGGCTGATCCCCTTTTCTCTCTCTCTATTCCTCTATTCCTCTCCCTCTTGTTCTCTCTCGCCCGACCCCCACCTTCTTCCGCCGCCGCTAACGCCCAGCGACAGCCAGCCGCTAACTCCCGCCTACGCTGATGCCCGGCGACAGCCAGCCGATAACTCCCGCCTACGCTGACGTCCGGCGACAGCCAGCCGCTATCGCCGCTCCTATCGGAGCCCCGTTACCCCTAGCGGTAACATTGGTCCGACCTGCCGCTCCGCCCGCCATTCACGCCGCCGGAAATCCACCATGCCGGTCTCTACCCGCCTGAACACTGCCGCCGATGCGTCCGCCTCCGACGACGCCGTCACCGCCCGCCTCGCCGGCCACGACTCCCTACTCGCGAGCCTCCAATCCAGTGTCGACGACGTTGCTGCGACCCAGCACGCCATCCTCGCCCAACTCGCCGCCCTCCAGCCGCAGCCGCCCTCGCCCACGGTACCGCCTGCAGCGACAGCGCCGGCCGATACCGCCTCGGTGCTCGGCACGCCTCCCACCCCGCTACCGCCGGCCTTCCGCGCCCAAGCCCAGTTTCCTTTGGGGCCGACATTTCCGCCACCCGCGCCTTTTCGGCCCCCCCTCGCCCTCGACGTGCCTTCCTTTTCCGGGACGGATCCCATGGGATGGATCGCTCGAGCGGAACAATACTTCGATCTTAATAGTACCCCGCCGGTGGACCGAGTCGGCACGGCCATTGTGGGCATGGAGGGTTCGGCCCTTCATTGGGCTCGCTGGCTCCGCCAAGTTCAACCGCTCATTCCCTGGCCCGAGTTCAAGCAAGAGATGATTAGCCGCTACGACTCACGCTACACCGGCTCCGCCATTGAGCGGCTCTGCTCCGCCCGTCAGACAACCTCGGTGGATGCTTATATTGATGAGTTTGTGGCACTCGTCACGCAGGTTCCGGGCCTCCCGCCCGACCATTATTTGGGGTTCTTTCTGCAGGGTCTTCTCCCCAATATCCGCTCCCGCATCCGCACCCACCACCCCCGGACCGTCTCAGACGCTCTGGAACTAGCTCGGGCAGTGGAAGCCGACATCGGACCCCGCACCGCCGCCCCCCATTTCCAACCTCCACAGCACCGGGAGGCCGCTCCTCGGCACCCACCCCCGGCAGCCGGACGGCCTCCTCGCCCGGACATTCCTCATCGCGTCTCTAACACTGAGTACAACGACCTTCGTCGTCGCGGGTTATGTTTTCGATGTCGTCAACCATACTCGCCTCAGCATGTGTGCCCGGTCAAAGAATTCCATGCTATTTTCAGCGATAGCGAGGGGTACACCGCCGCCAAGGAATTGCCACCCCTGGAGCAACCACCCGACCCACCTACGGCCGACCTCGAGCACGCCCCTCTCAACGTGTTGGAACTGCCATTTTACTCCGTGGGGGGATTAACGGGCCCCCGCACCATGAAGTTGGCCGGCGACCTACACAACCGCCCCGTCATCGTGATGGTGGATAGCGGGGCGAGTCACAATTTCATGTCCTCCCATCTGGCGCAGGAGCTCGCCATACCAGTGGAGCCGTCACCAGACTTTTCGGTGTGCTTGGGCGATGGCCGCCGACGGCCGACTTTGGGCCAATGCCGGGATGTGACCATCACAGTGGGGTCGTGCCGAGTCACGGCTGACTTTTACATGTTCGAGCTAGGCAGTCTCGACGCTATTCTCGGCGTGGCGTGGCTCGAGACCTTGGGGGACGTCCGCGTGAACTGGGCTTCGATGACGATGGATTTTCAGCAACAGGGCCGACCATGTCGCTTGGTGGGTGACCCGACCCTCCTCCGCTCCCCGATCTCCTATCGGGCGATGACACGCGTTGCCGGCGTCGATTTCTCGGCCTGGCTATGGCCCCTTCAGGCGAGTTCCCCCGCGGCGGCCGCTCCCATCAAGTCCGACATGAGCGCCGTCCTCGCGGATTTCGAGGACATCTTCACCGCACCTTCGGGACTGCCTCCCACCAGACCGACCGATCACGCCATTGTGCTCCATCCGGGGTCATCGGCGGTGTCAGTGCGGCCCTACCGCTATGGACACGCCCAAAAGGACGAGATAGAGCGGCTCGTTCGGGAGATGTTGTTGGGTGGTATTATACGGCCCAGTGCGAGCCCGTTTTCCAGTCCGGTGCTACTGGTCCGCAAAAAGGACGGCAGTTGGAGGTTCTGTGTGGACTACCGGGAGCTCAACAAGGCGACAGTCCCAGACAAGTATCCTATTCCGGTGATCCAGGAGCTCTTGGACGAGTTACACGGCGCGACGTTCTTCACCAAGCTGGACCTACGGGCCGGCTATCATCAGATTCGTGTTCGGCCAGACGATGTGCCGAAGAGGGCATTCAGGACACACGATGGGCACTTCGAGTTCTTGGTCATGCCGTTTGGGCTCACCAACGCCCCCGCAACATTCCAAGCAACCATGAACGAGATCTTTCGGCCGGTTCTGCGTAAGCATATCCTTGTTTTTTTTGATGATATCCTTGTCTTCAGTCACACTTGGCAGGACCACCTCCGTCATGTTCGGGAGACGTTTGCCACTCTCCGCCTACATCACCTTACCATCAACCACAAGAAGTGCACCTTTGGCACGACAACGGTCAGCTACTTGGGCCATACTATTTCGGCCCATGGCGTGGCCGTGGATGAAGATAAAATTCAGGCGGTGCTGAGATGGCCGACTCTCGCTTCCTTACACGACGTCCGGGCCTTTCTCGGCCTGACAGGATACTACCGGCGCTTCATCAAAGATTACGGCGGTTTGGCCCGCCCTCTCACTCAGCTGCTGAAGAAATCCGAGGAGGGGCCCTTCACATGGCCACCGGCGGCTATGGAGGCTTTCACAGCGCTCCAATCCGCCTTGGTCCGCGGCCCGGTTTTAGCCATGCCGGACTTCCGCCAGCAGTTTGTCGTCGAATGTGACGCTTCGGGCACCGGCGTCGGCGCCGTCTTGATGCAGGCCGGCCGACCCATTGCCTTTTATAGCCGGGCCTTTTCCAATGCGGTGCGCACCCGCTCGGCGTACGAGAACGAGCTCATGGCGTTGGTATTGGCGGTCCAACACTGGCGGCCGTACCTCCTGGGGCGGCCCTTCGTCATTCGCACCGATCACCACAGTCTCCGCTATCTCCTCCAACAAAAGATCGCCACGCCGACCCAGCAAGTTTGGGTGGCCAAGCTGCTCGGTTACGATTTCACGGTGGAATTTCGTCCGGGCAAGACGAACCGGGCGGCCGATGCGCTCTCCCGATGCCCGCACGCGCCAGAACTGACAGCCATCTCCCGGCCGGTGTGGGACGACGCCGCGGCCATTCAAAGCGAGGTGGACCGGGACCCTCACCTTCAGGATATTCGGGCCGCCTTGTTGACCGACCCTTCGTCCCGACCACCATTTACACTGATCGGCGGCCGTCTCTTCCACCGGGACCGCCTCGTGTTATCTGCTTCATCGGCATTGATTCCGGCCCTCCTGGCGGAATTCCACTCCACCCCGTCGGGCGGCCATGCAGGCGCATATCGGACATACCGGCGGTTGGCGGCCTCGCTCTTCTGGCCCCACATGCTTCGACAGGTCAAAGCCTACGTGGCGGCTTGCCTACCATGCCAGAAGGCCAAATACGAGACGCTGTTTCCCAGCGGCCTCCTGCAGCCTCTTCCGATTCCGGAGCGTGTTTGGGAGGATATCGCTATGGACTTCATCACCCGATTGCCCCGCTCCAACGGCTTTGATTGCATTTTGGTGGTGGTGGACCGTCTGACAAAGTATGCGCACTTCCTTCCGCTTCGCCACCCCTACACGGCCGCGTCGGTGGCAGACAGCTTCATCGCGGAGATAGTCCGTCTTCATGGGTTTCCCCGTTCGATTGTTAGCGATCGGGACCCCCTCTTTCTCAGTAGCTTTTGGACTGAGTTATTCCGTCTGCAGGGCACCCAACTCCGGATGAGCACAGCATACCACCCGCAGTCGGATGGCCAATCCGAGGTCCTTAACAGATGTTTGGAAACATACTTGCGCTGCTTCATTGGGGAGAGGCCCGGTTCGTGGAACAAATGGCTTGGATGGGCAGAATACTCGTACAATACAGCATACCACTATGCCGCCAACAGTTCCCCATTCGAGATGGTGTATGGCCGGCCACCGCCCACCGTGCTCCGCCATTTACCCGGGGAATGCCCGGTAGCTAGCTTGGCGGATCATCTACACGATCGGGACGTTATTCTGGACAGTTTAAAGCATCATCTTCGACGGGCTCAAGCAAAGATGGCGTCCTTTGCCAACCGGAAGCGCCGGGACCTCCAATTCCAAGTGGGAGAGCGGGTGTTTATTAAACTCCACCCCTATCGCCAGCTCACCGTGGCCCGCCGCACTTGTCCAAAGCTTGCACCACGCTTCTTTGGGCCGTTTGAGATTCTCAGCCGCATCGGAGCCATGACCTACCGTCTCCGCCTTCCGGACACCGCCCGCATCCATCCCGTGTTTCATGTCTCACAACTCCGGCGCGCCATCGGCGATCATCCCGTCTCCGACCACATTCCATCCGACTTGGACACCGCCAATTCCGACCCTCTCTACCCGGCGGCCATTATTGATCAGCGCAAGTCCACGGCCGGAGCGGCCCAGCCAGACGAAATACGGGTATCTTGGCGGAACAGGCCTCGCACCGCCGCCACTTGGCTCCTTCGCGACGATTTTCGCCGACAGTTTCCGGATTACTGCCTTGAGGACAAGGCCAATTTCCCAGATGACGGTTTTGTTACCGACATCCAATCGGACGAGCCGGAATGGCAGGTTTACTCGAGAAAGGCGCGCGCGAGAGAAGACAACGCCACCGACCCCACGACCGAACCGGGCGGTGGGGCGAAGGAAACCGCCTAGGGGCCGGTCGGCCCTATTTATCATTACCGCTTTTATTTGGTTATGTATCTTTAATTTGAACAATTAATGTGGTGTGTGGTGGTTTCCCCCTATATATGGGATCACCTAGGGTTTTGTTATTATCTTTTGATCAATCTACTTTGGAGGGGCTGATCCCCTTTTCTCTCTCTCTATTCCTCTATTCCTCTCCCTCTTGTTCTCTCTCGCCCGACCCCCACCTTCTTCCGCCGCCGCTAACGCCCAGCGACAGCCAGCCGCTAACTCCCGCCTACGCTGACGCCCAACGACAGCCAGCCGCTAACTCCCGCCTACGCTGACGTCCGGCGACAGCCAGCCGCTATCGCCGCTCCTATCGGAGCCCCGTTACCCCTAGCGGTAACACTCGATATCTCTCTCTCTCTTGACAGAGAACTTCCACATCTCCCATGCACGCAAACTGAACGGTCAAGACCCCTTCCATATGGTGCGCTCCTCATGATCAAGCCTTTACTTCATGGACCTTCGTCTTCCACTAGGAACCTCTTCCGTTCACTATTGGAACACACAGAAGAAACTTAGGGAGAAGTTCACCTTTCTTTCCTTTGATCCTTCGCTTTCTCGGCCGGTGTTGTGAACCATCACGATGGAAGGTAACATTATATTGTCTATTATTTGCTTTCAAGATATTTTCCATCTTAGATCTTTGACTTATTAGCAAACTACTAATATCCTTTAAATTTAAACTATATGAAAAATCGAGGCTATTGCACTTTGTCATGGTTAAAGGAGACTTGTGCCATAATGCTCTATTCGCAAACCGACAAGTACGAATTATAAGCAAACTATGCCAATGAACTTTTAAAAAGAGGAATGACAAAAGAAAAATAGAAAACTTTGATACCCGAAATGCAGTATTTCCAGCTACAACCATGGCAGTATCACCAGCATTTGCAAATCGATTGACCCATGCTGTAAATTCACAAGGAGTCTAACATATGATTAGAGAACAGCAGAGGAAGTTATATACTTAGACATGTTAGATCGTTTCTAGAAAAACAGTCAAAGATGTAAGATGCATAATTAGGCAAATCACAAATGATAAAAGAATCACAAATGCATAATTTGACAAATCACTGCTTATTCTACGATCTTTTATGATACTAGTGGAAACATAACTCTTTCGATCGAATTGATTAAGTTACAACCAAGGACGCCTTACAAAGGAAAGAAAATAAATTGCAAATATAAAAAGGAACACCTGACCTAATACAGTAGAGAAAAAATTGTTAGATGGCGTCGGTGTCGACCACTACGAGAGCCGAGTCCGAAGTGGGCGCGTGGAAATCCTATTCGAGCAGGGGGGAGATAAGGACGGGACTATAGAGAGTTGGTACTTGGCGCGGCATCATCTTTTAATTACAACTTCTAATTACCGCATTTTAATTCTGTGTCAAATACTAGTTTGCCCTTGGGAGCCTATTTAAGTGAGAGTTGTATGAATATTATAAGGTTCTGATCAATTAGATATTGAGCCTAGAGCTAGCTGGACAAGGGTGCTTCCTCGGATTTCTCTCCTCCCTCTTCTCTTTCCTCGAAACCCTAGGAAATCCCCAGGAGTAACATTAGTGTGACATGCCCCCTTCCGACCACATTCCATGCGCCTTTCGAACAGCCCTCAGTTACATTGCCTGCTTCCGACAAATGAGTACCCCTACAACCATTCCCGCATAAGCTCTCCATCCTCCAATCGCGTAACACGATCCTGCTGCAACTCATGTCACGTGCTCGTGTGCGCTTGATTCCTTCGATCGTGTCCCACGATCCCGTCCCATAGTCGCTCCAGATCTCGCAATCGAAATAACAATCCCGTCGCAGATTCAGGTTGTAAGCCAGTCCCACGCACACCTGCAGCTTCTTCGCCGCTCGTCGTCGACCGCCAGCCACATCGTCCACCAGTCAAAGCAACAACGCCCCCGATTTCATCGTCATCACCTCCCAATTTAAGGTAGTTCTATTCTGACTTTCCCCGCCATGTATGCCCCTCATGCGACCGATGCTTGCTTGGAAATCGTCGAATGTCGCCTTGAGGAAAAACCTAGTGCCCTCGCCTCCACGCTCTACTTTGCAACGCATGGAAGACTGGGATGCTCATGCGGAACACCACTCTCCCTCGCACACCATGGCCAATGACCCCTCCATTCTAGGTCATCCATTGTGACCAAAGTCATCTTCTACGCTCCTTGCACGCTTGACGTCCTGATCATTCTTGATCTTATAAATATATTTGGCGTAGTTAATCTTAATTTTTTCCTAAAATAAATTATTTAAAATTGATTTCATACCAATTTTATACATTTAATATATTTTACTGCATAAGCAATAGCAAAATGGAAAAACAAGCTTTCATCATGACTTTCCATGATATTTGACAAAAAGAAGACTTAGATTTGCTTTTGGGATCAAGAATTGTGTTACGCATAAGCCTTGCGGACACATAACAACCGTGTTTAGACGATTGGCCGCACCACACGAGAGTTCTCTCATAGTCGTGGCAACCTTTATGGAGTATCTTGTATTCTTAATTAGTTATGTACATGTCTTTAGTGCACTTTGTCATGTAACAAGTCTCCACCCTATGCAAGGAGACAGTTGAAGAATTATTTTCATCTTGGAGTTAGTTGTCTTTGTCTCTCTTAGGACAGGACTCTTAAAGGGATCTTGTACTAACAGGTTGGGAGCAAACATGTCTCGTTAATCTTCCTTTCATTTTTGATGTAGTCTGAATGTCAAAAATATGATGTTGATGACGTGGTCCCGATTCGATGTCTTTTGTGCTTTCTATTTCGGAGTAGATGAAGATTCATGAAGTTAAAAAAAATGATGTTCAAGAGTGAATTTCTCTTGAGCTCGCAGATCAAAATTCAACATGGGTCAATGATTCCACAAACGAAAAACACATAAAATAACTTACAATAAAATAATGACAATCAAGTATAATTAATGAGTCCTGAGTAAGCTCAAGATTATTAAGGGCAGCCAAGTGCACAAAGCATCCCCATGCAGACCACAAGGGTGAAATGTAGGCAAACCTTACCCTACATTTTTGCAAGAGTCTGCTTCCAGGATTATTAAGTAAACACACAGAAATATTCTAATTAAAAGAAACAATGAGTTTAAGTGAATTATTATTGGCAGCCCAATAGCTAGCACCAAGGGGTAGTCAGAGTCAAGTAGAGCGTGAAGGGTATACGCCAGAACTCAGTCGCTCCTTACGGGCAATGGATGATAGATCAAGGTAGATAGTAGACCGAGAACACATTGGGGAAGTTGTCGATCAAGTTGAAAGAGTAGAAGATTGTGATCGACGACAATATGAAGGGTAGAAGATGGCCACTTTGTCGACAATGGATCGAAGTGGGCATGGTCGTCAGGAGATCGAGCGGCCTAGTGAGTTGCGGTCCCTGAAGTTTTTACTGAGAATGTCGGGCAGTATTTCTTCTGGCCTGACAGAGAGAACAAAATAAGGTTTCGTTTCCCTGTTCTTTCTTTTGGGCCCCATTGTTTTTTCTGAGTTTGGATTCTTATACTACTTCGTAGATTTCTTTCCTTTCTAAATTGTTCTCAAACTAATATTCCTTCTGTTGGATCAAGAAGCGCCCTTAGAAAAGCTTTTAAAAATTCTTTGAAAATCTTTTTACTTAATGAAATACTTAGACTAATTAATCTTGAAATTTAGTAATAATACTTTTTTATAAAAAAAAGAGACAAGATTTTATTATGTTCAAACCAGATTACAAAATTCGATCTTTATAATACTAAAGATCAAAGGCGATAAGGAAAAAATCTCTTTTGGTTTTCTATACCGACTCGCTCCTCGAACCAGTTGGTCTTAGCATATCTCTACCTAGATAGACCTCAGGCCGCCCCTAGACCTAAACCTCAGTCTAGTCGCCTAACACAAGAGGCGAATTTCCTCTTAAGCCTCACACGGACCTAGTCGCCAACAGAAGGGCAAATTCCTCTACGCTCAACAATAACGTAATAAAAAACAAAGAGAAAAATACAAGAGTAATGAAAGAGAAAATATTCTGGAATCAAAAACTCCCTAGAGAAGCTTTGAAGGCGTGAACGAAGGAACGTACGAGATCGTCATCGTTGTAGCGTTCGTTCTTCGTGTTGGATTTGCTTTAGTTTCGATCGCCTTCAAACTCTCCTTTAGATGCTGGAATATGCTCTAGGGACTCCTCAGGACCTCTTGGACGAAACCTCTCTTCAGAATAGTCGTGTTTACTCTTAGAGATGGAGCGACGAGCTCTTTAAATAGGACTCTGTCAGCTATCGTCGAAGGTAGTGGTTACCGCGCGGCGGTATCTTTTTGGAAAAATTTTCCCGCTCCAGCCTCGTATCTTAGGCAACATTTATCATGATGCGGTAGGTGTTATCGGCGCATGGTAGCATAATATTTCATCCTGCCAAAATGTGATCACCTGCTTCATTTGGCTCCTCAATCATTAGGTGATTGTCGGGGTGCCTAAGTGTTATCGCCGCGCGATAGGGTTATCGCGGCGGGGTAACTCTTTACATAATAGGCTCCTTGCTCCCGCCAAGTCTATTTCGAAATGCTCCTTGCCAGCTGTCCTCCTAGAGGAAAAGTTTTCGCCGGCGATAATACCTATCGCGGCGCGACAGTAGTCATTTCAATCAACGTCTCCAATTGATCATCCCGATCGAGTTCCCATGTGCTTTTCACTATTGAACATGTGTCACCTGCACACTATAAACACAAGCAAGATAGACCAAATACATATTATTAGAATTTGTTATTCTCAAATCAAGAGATGCAAAACTCATGTTTCAACAAACTTCTTCTTTTGATAATAACAAATCCCATAATGAGAAATCAATCATTAATATTAGGCCCCGTTCGTTTGCAACGTTTTCATTTCCGGTTTTGGTTTTACTTGAAAATGAAAACATTGTCTGTTTTTTCGTTTTGGGCCAAAACGAAAAACTTCTGTTCGTTTATAGGATGATTTTCAGGTGCAATTTTTGAATCTATCAATACACATGTTCGTTGCTCCATTAGTTTTCAGGTACAGAAATTGGCAGCAAGTCCAGTTCAACCCTAGACATGGAGTGGAAGAGGGAAGAAATGCTCAGATTAAAAGCAGTGGAAGAGGGAAGAAATGCTCAGATTAAAAGCAGTGGAAGAGGGAAGAAATGCTAGAACATCATGATTAAAAGCAGTAGACATGGAATTGAGCTTCGTACATGAATCAACCCTGAAGAACGCCCCACACCTCGCACCCTCGCTGTCCACCCTAGGCATCGTCTTCATCTTGTTCATCGGCCGCTCGAAGCTCTTCAACAATTGTTCTTGTTCATCGCCTTCATCTTGTCCCGCAAGACCTCCCGCAAATCCTTCTCGCTCTAGTCAAGCCACCTCTAGCGAGCCCTTCCTGCGATTGATCTGCGGACTCTCCCTGCGATTGATCTGCGGATTCTCCCTGTGAATGAGTGCGGACTCTCCCTGCGAGCTCACCTCGTCTGTTTGAAAACGAGAGAAAACCGAGCCCTCATAGTCGGTTTTGGTCCTGGGCAAAATTAGGAGGACTCAAAACCTACCGTTTTGGAGCGAAAACCGACTAAAACCGAGCGTAACGAACGCTTGTTTTACTTATTCCAAAACTGAAAACGAAAAAGAACCACCAAAACAGAGCAAACAAACGGACCCTTAGAGTTTTTTATAGATGTTTGTGGTAAAGAGTAATCGTGAAAACAAGTTTTAGAATGATCATATGCAAGTACACTAATGTGACTTTTTCCTAAGTGTGTGCTCCCCCTACAAATATGTTCCCCCTACACTTAGTGGTTATTTAGTTCATCTCCCCGTAAATTTCTCAATTTATTCTCCCCTTTTTTGATATTATCAAAAAAGGGTGGAGGTGAAATATTTATGCAATAGATAACCACTTATTATAAAATTAATCATGATCAAGCAAAGAGTGTATTCAGTGGAAAAAAATCATGAAAACAATGCATAGCGAGGGAAAGATATATGTAGATAATCGTGTAAAGCATACGAGCACAACATCATACAAGATAGACGTGAAAACTAGTAGATCGTTAGAAAGTTTAGCGTTATAAACCAAGACCATAACATAAGAGTTGCGTTATAAACCAAAACCATAACATAAGAGTCGCATTATAAACCAAGACCATAACATAAGAGTTGCGTTATAAACCAAGAAAATATTTTTATTTTTGTTTTTGAAAAGGTAATTGTAAAGATCAAATTGACTTTGTCGAGCATGTAAAATGTAATTATAAAAAGATTCTGGCAATACAATGTAAAATGATTCAATCTATAGCGATCATGCTTAGTTATCTAGTACATCTACTCATTTATGTAGAAAGTTATGTATTTGTGCTTAAGTTCCAATTCTCATGAATGGAAGATTTATAGAAGACAATAATGTGTACAATATTGTGATTTGATAAAGTATACATGAGTAATAATCAAGATACATGCAAAATATAATTAAATATACACAACGTCATCAACATTCAAAATATAATTACTCCAATAATTCTAATGCACAAAATATTACAATTACCAAGGTGTTTCGCACACACAAGGCTTATTAAGACTTATCCGGAAATGAAAGTATTGCTTGGTGGATCACATAACATTATTTTGATTTTTTGTTTTGGTGATCCAATGTACTAAAGAGAAGTAAAAGATGTGGTGTTTGTATTGTTTGATAGTTTGTATAAGACACTTTACAATTCTACCTAAGGTGCTTAACCTCACAATGCTCATTAAGACTTACCAGGAGAAGTAGTGCTGGGAGACTTATCCTTGTCATTTTTTATTTAGAATGACCAAGGGCGCTCCTAATTCACTTGTAAGCAAACGTACATATAAAATAATCACACTTCTCTAATGCGAGTGCAAGAATATCAATCGCATGAAGGCAATCCAATGGTGTGTAGGTAATTTAGCCGTGCATATTAATTAGTCATAACATGATTGTCATAACACGGTGAAGAATATATGTGACCTCTACCGTACAACCATGATTGTCAGTGATGCAACCCGCGTCGCTTCCTTTTTATTATTTTTATTGCACTTGTCGTTTATTTTTGTAGCGCATGCCTTCGCGCATTTCTGGATTTTTGTGTAGCGTCGAGTTGTATTGCACGGGTTATAAGCGCTTGGATGTTATTTTGTATCGCGTATTTCTTTTTGGCTCGTTGGTGTGACCGACCAACGAGACCCTAAATGCACAGGTCCGGTAATTTAGGGGATAGATTAGCTTAGGGCAAGCTTTAATTTAATTAACTATTTTAATTTTTAAACGTTTATAAGTCATGAAATCAGCCCACTTCCGATTGGCCCATTTCTCCTACAAAGAATTTGTTCCTCTGATTATTATTGAGTGGCTGCCAATATCCATTCAACCCAAAATCCCCTATATAAAAGAGTTGCCCTTTTCCCTGTGGGGTGGCTGGAAAATGAATTGAACGAAAACATTTTTTTGTTTCATTCGGTTCTCCCAGCACCGCCCCCCTCCCGATGACTAGCGAAGCCGCGCCTTCCTCGATTTCTATCTTCCTCGATGGAACTCCCCACGCCACCGCCTCTCCCAGCAATCATCTCCTCCGACGAAGCTACCTCCCGGTTTCCCCTCCCTGTTCGACGATGCAGCCGTCGTAGAACTCCCGTCCGGTCTCGCCGCCGCCTTCCACGACGTCTCTGTGCTTTGGCGCCTTCTGCAGCAACTTCCACAGTCGGCTCCAGCAGTATTGCCGCCTGGTTTACCCTAGCCTGGTTGGGATTTCTTAGGGGCTCCCGACACTGCCGTCGCCGAAAGCTGTCTTCCACATTCCTTCTGTGGACTTGTTCGCCTCAGCTACTCTTCCTCGTGGTAAACCTCTCCATCCCTCACCCTCAAACCTTAGTTAATTTCATGCTCCAGGTTTAAATGAATAGTTAATTGTTGGAGCTTGCCCTACTAGTCAATTCTCTTAATTACCGTCAAATTTATATTCGTGGTTGTCACTCACTTGAATATGATGCCTATGGAATTATGATTTGTGACGCTGTTACGTTTGTACGGTAGCCTTGCGCGCGCGAGCGACGCCTAGGTCGTTTTAACCGTTTAAATAGCCCGCGAAGTTCTCTTCCCGCCACAATTATTTAAAAGATCACAATTATTTTATTTCAAAACTATAGCCCTAGGTTCCAGTCTACATCAGTCAGTTACATCGACGAGTTCGTTGAGCTCGTCAACTATGTTCAAGGGCTTCCTCCGGACCATTACCCCAAGGTTCTTCAAGCAAGGGAAATCGTGCATCCTCTCTCGATTCTAACGCATCACCCTATGGACATTTTAGATGTCATGGAAGTCACGCGGGTGGTCAAAGCGAATTTCACTGTCAGGACCCATAACCGCTAATTCACCACCCCTCTAGCACATACATCCATACCCACCCTACCACAAGTCCACAACACCCACACATCCAACTCACCTACCACCAATTCAAACACTGCCTCAAACCAACACCCTCCTCCATCCATACCACCATTAACCAACCGACCACACTGCCCTCCACCAACCCACCACTGACCCATTGTATCTCCAAACAGGAATACTATGAACCTCACAACAAGGAGCGCTGCTTTCGTTGTAAGCAGTCATATTCTCCCACTCATGATTGTCACATGAAAGAGTTGCATGCGATTATTAGGGATGACGAACCAGAGGCCACCTTTGTCTACTTTGAGGCTCTAGAGGTCCAGGACAACAACCCCACCACTGGACAAGGAGGGCAGTTTTATTGGCTCAACCTTACAAGTTTCTCCGTCATCAGCCCTTAGGACCCTGTTCACTCCAACTAATAGGAGAGATTCAAGGTCACTCCATCTAGAGTATGATAAACAACAAGGCGTCTCATAATTTTCTCTCCCAAGATCTAGCGGCTCAGTTACGCCTTCTGATCGAACCGTCCCCGAGATTCATTGTCCTCCTGGTGGACGTCCACCGCACTTTCACAGGCAGCCTTTGTCGCCACCTTCAACTCCAATGGGGTACCTGCCAGAGTTACGATGGATTTTTAAGTTCTTCCATTGCGGGGTTCTGATGACACCTTGGGTGTCGCATGGCTACAGACACTTAAGGACATCTATATTAACTGGGTCGCCTGATGATGTCCTTTAGCTGGGGATGGCAACTAAATACACTCACAGGGAATGCAGCCTACAGTCACCACAAACATCATCTCGCTCCAATCTGACGCCTCCTCTTGTAGGTTTCAATAACAGCTTTTGGCATCGCATCAAAGCCTACGTCTGAAACTTTGCTTACAATTTCAAAATCTTTACCTTAGGAACAAGGCAAATTTCTCAGTAGAGAATATTGTTACAAAGGGTGGTGTCAGCGTACACTACTAGTCTACCACCAGAGCGAGGCTGACAAGGGCACGTGGACCACCTTAAGGTGGGGGACGTCCGTGGTCAGGACGAAACCATCGGAACCGAATCCTAACGCGACATTAGCTTTTAATAACTTCTTTTCATTATTGAATTTAAATTTCGTATTAATTACTAATATGTCCATGGGGGATGTTTAAGTGATTTATGAACATTATTAGGTGTTGATCAATTGGATATTAAGCATAAGACTGGCAAATGGTGATTCATCTGATTTCTCTATTCCTCTCTTTCCCCGAACTCTGAGAAATCTCTAGGGCAAACAAAAGAACACACTAAAATTTCAAATAAAAATGCCTACAAATTGGTCTTCGGATTTAATGGAAGGAATACAAAAGGAGCATTATTAAAAAAATCTTTATAAAATTCCCATCAATCCAGTATAGTCATGTTGAACCAGATTCTGGAAAATAAAAAATGGCAGCTTTGTTATCAAAGTACAAACAAATTGGACAAGTGGAAAACATTTCAAGATCCCTCATTAGTACTTTAAGTAATACACCTTCACAAATTTCAATGATCATGATCCAATATTCAGCTTTTGCACTAGAAATAGCAACAAGTTGTTTTGCACTTCTCCAAATCACAAGATTTCCACCTATAAAACTATAATATTTCACAGTATAGTGTTTGTCCATCATAGAAAAAGCCCAATAAGTATCAGTATAAATCTTATAGAATTCCTTTCTGAATAATAGCCTTAAGGTATTGAAGAATCCTAATTACAACATCAAAATTTATTTCTCTAGGATGCACAAATTGGCTCAAGATGACAACATAAGAAATATTAAGTGTACTATGAGTTTGATACATGGGGTAACCCATTATTCTTTGGTAGAATACCATCTTGGGCATGATGATCATCTTTAAATAAGAGTAAATAAGCATACATCCTAGTATACCGGTGTCTTCAACAAGGATCTAGATGTGTTTCTCTGAGAAGATATCATTTTTTTTAGTTCATAAAACTTCAATTCCAAGAAACTATCATAGGAACCATGATCCTTCACATCAAATTCCATAGAAAATTTGGTTTTAAAGCATATGATTTCCAAAGTATCATCCTTAATCACTACAATATCATCAAGATATATACAAAGAGCTGTTAATTTTTTATTCATTTCTTTTGATGAACAGGATAATAATCAGTACTACTTTGGATATATCTAAAAGAAAAGACTATGTTAAAAACAACCAAACCAAGCTCTCGAGGATTACTTTAATTTATATAATGCCCTTTGTAGTTTAAACAATTTACCTTCAAAGTTCTTTGGGATGAACCCGGGGAATGCTCGTGTAATTTTCCTCCTCTAGATCGTCATAGAGAAAGACGGTTACCTCCATGGGGTAACCGATCAAGTGGAGAGGAGGAAGGAACGAGAAAGAAGGAGAAGAGGAGGGAAATAATTCCAAGGAGGAACTCCCTTTGGTAAATCATAGGCTTATTGATAATTAGATGCAAGAAGAAAATGAAGTCCCTGGCACTAAAATTTAATATAAGCCCTAAACATGGGCAAAACAGTAAATAAACCCAAAATTTAATATAAGCCCTAAACATGGGCATAAACTCTAATGTTCAAGATCCCCAAAAAATAATCACTGCCACTCCCTTATATAGATGGGAGTTGTTGAATTCGAAAATGCACCTCCGAAGGAAATCGGAGACTGCGGACTGTCGGTTACTATTCGGTTAGAGAAAGTTAGACCGCTAGTAGCGGTCGAGGCCAGACTTCGCCCGTCACGGCGAATGTCACTCCTGTGACGGGCTTTCCTTTGATTCAAATAAAGAGGTTACAGCGGGCTGCAAGAGCAGAAAAGAAGAAGCCGGCCGGTTAGACAAGTCGCAAGACAGGAAACTCGAGACCGCAGCTCTAACAAGCGAGCTCCAGGATTCGAGTGTGCGTGTCTTGGGAACGTCGCCGCCCCCTATTTATAGACTCGGGGGCCTGCCCGAACGGGCAGGGATAAAATAACTGCCTGCCCGGGTACAGAAGAATTGGACAGGCGGTGACGGGATACAGAAAGAAGAAAAGAAAGAAGCCGCGCGGCTTGGCGGCTTGCGCTTCTGATCTGTCCTGGCCGGAGAATGAAGATGCTACGATCAAGGCAATGATGCAACCCGGGCGGTCTCTGTCATAAGACCACGGCTTGCCTTCTGGACTTGAACCTTGATAGTCTTCATAGTGCAACCCGGGCGGTCTCCGTCTTGAGACCGCGGCTTGCCTTCTGGACTTGAGCCTTGAGTTTTCAATCCTTGGAGGCGATCCGAATCCTATCAGACCGCTCGGTTTGTACTGGCCGACCTTGTCGGGTCTGAACCGGGCGACTAGTCTCCTCAGACCGCCCGGTCTGCGAGAAGTTTTACTCGGAGGCGGTCTTCTGGGTAAACATAATCCCCGCATATTTTCAGATCCCGAAGAGATTTCGAAAATATTAGTTCTAGCCGAGAGATCGCGCCCGCCTTGTACTCAAGCCTATAAAATTGCCTGAGAGCTCTCCACTTTGCATAATTCCTTTGAGATCACGGGACGCTACTCGCCGATTGCGGTCAAAGTTTTGCAAACCGGCGCCTCTTTGATTAAAATGAATTTCCTGGATTCACTCCAAACCCGTGTGGACAAGGGTGGTGACAGAAAAAAGGATGAAGAACGAAAGGAAAAGGACGCCCGGAAGAGAAAGAAGGGTCATCGATCTGAGAAGACCGGGCGGATTCCTAAAGTGGAAACTTCTGCCCTTAAGAAGAACACTGGTGGAGAGAAGACTGCAGAGGAGAAAGCAGAGGAGACAAAAGCCGCCGAGGAGTTGACGGCCAGAAAAAGGGCTGCGGAGGAAGAGACGGCAAAGGCTAAAGCCGCAGAGGAAGAGGCGACAAAAGCTAAAGCCGCAGAGGAAGAGGCGGTAAAAGCTAAAGCCGCAGAGGAAGAGACGGCGAGGGTTAAAGCCGCTGAGGAAGAGGCAGCAAAAGCTAAAGCCGCAGAGGAAGAGGTGGCAAAAGCTAAAGCCGCAGAGGAAGAGGCTGCGAGGGTTAAAAAAGTCGCAGAGGAAGAGGCGGCGAGGGTTAAAGCCGCAGAGGAAGAGGCGGCGAGGGTTAAAGCCGCAGAGGAAGAGGCGGCGAGGGTTAAAGCCGCAGAGGTCACACCGACTGAGGAGAAGACCGCAAAGAAGAAGTCGGCGGAACTCAGCGCGGACCACTCTACCCCTTCCTTTGACATGGAGTTCACTCTGTCGGGGACTCCCCATATAAAGTTGAATGTCGAAGAAGAAGGGGAAGTCGTCTCCTCTAAGCCGGACGGGTTGTCCACCTCGCCGGTGGTGATCCTTGAGGATGATTCCAGCCCTTCCAAGCAGGTCAACCCGGAATCGGGGAAGAAGAAGAGGAAAAGGGCCTATTCGGCGGCGGAGCGAGTTGCCAGGAAGCTCCAGAGATTGAAGGCCAAGAACAAAGCCTTCAAGAAACCAACAGCGGCCTGTCTTCAGAGCAACCCGTGCGTGAAGGAGGAGGCCGACGATCCAGCCACTCCCCCTGTCAAGTCGGACGGACTTACTCCGGATTCCGCAAATAGCGTGTCGATTGGCGGCATTCTCAAGGGAATGGATGATTTCCTAAAGCAAGACAAGTTACTCGACAGTCCTGCGACTTCGAGCCAAGTTATCCCCCCTGATGAGGATGCGGATGATCCCGAAATATCCGCGCAAAAAGAAAACGACCCGGCAATGACCGGGCTGCATTTGATGAGGATGAAGGCGGAGAGCATGCGGGTTCTGGG
Organism: Dactylorhiza incarnata; assembly: GCA_033032865.1. Lineage (NCBI taxonomy): Eukaryota > Viridiplantae > Streptophyta > Magnoliopsida > Asparagales > Orchidaceae > Dactylorhiza > Dactylorhiza incarnata. The sequence continues at coordinate 76,724 of JAWHQI010000444.1, read as the reverse complement.
CAAGTCACAACTGCCCGACCCTTTCGCCCCAGGTAAGCGCGATGCGGGTTACGAACCTGTCCGCTTCTTCGTTCCGCGCCCTCGAAAAAAGCAAAATAACTTGTTATTGAATCCGCCACTGAGCTTCTTCCCGTCCATGACTCAAGCCTTAGCCATTAGACGAAAGAATAGTGAAAGAATCTGGCGAGAACAACGCCTGAGAATGGACCCGGAACAGTCGAAGCGGCCTGTGCGTTCAGGCATTAATCTTATAATCCTTTCGTTGTGCTATTCGCCTTTGGCTATGCTAACCGTATCTTTTATTTGTAGACAAGCCGGAAGATAGAGTCAAGCCGGGCGATCTCGTGTCAAGCCTGCCCCCACTTTCCTCTCAAGTTCCAGTCCTTGCGTACACGGCTTGGATTCCGGGCAGGAAGAGCTGGACAATCTTCAAAGACTTCTTGGTGTTTAAAAAGACAAGATGAAGGAGGTCGAAGGCCGGGAGGAGGCCGGGAGGACTGCACTGGAGGTCGAGAAGAAGGCGCTACTGGAGAGGGACGGTCTGATGATTGGATCTGTTGGACAATATTTTCTTTTAATGCTTTCTGATATCCATATAATCCGTGCGATTGTGTTTGAATAATCTAGACCTTTGCCTTCATAATCCGAATTGTCATGCAGGTCGCGCGACCTGTGTTAAACGCTTGAGACTTTTTTCTGTTGAACTCTACTAACATGATGATGCAGTCTGCTGTCCGATCGGCTTACTCTGCTTATATGCGGCTTTTGCATTCAATTTATTTAATATATAAGGTCCAGACCGAGCGGTTACAAAGTACGTGGTTGCGGTCTGACTTGTCTATGTGCAAATCAGTGAATATTCTTGCTATCTGCATTCCTCGAACTAGTATGGATATATGACCGCGCGGTTTGATTTTATATCCGCGCCATAATTTTACTATTTGCAGATCGCTGACTCTTTAAGTAGTAACCATTACGGAGACTCATTCACGCTTTCAAAATGGCGCGAGCTAAGAGTAAGTCGAAGCGGTCTGAGAAGGTCCATGCGGTCCGAACTGATGCGGCCTCTGCTTTTCGATCAGCCGATCACAAGGAATGTCGTCTAACTCAGGCCGAGTTGGACGACTTTGTTAAGGAGTATATGGTTGGAAATAATCTAACCGCCCGGCTTCCATCACGCGACGAGCGGATTAACTCCTCGTCTTCCACAAAAATCGTCGTCCCTATTGACCACTTTAAATACGGCTTCAGATTCCCCCCGCCACTTGAGGTTATTACCATTTTTTATCACTATGGGGTTGTGCCCAGACAACTCCCGCCGAACTCCATTGCTTCCGTCTACAGTTTCATCTCGTATCTGTGGCCAGAACGGGTCAAGTTCTCAATCACCCTGTTCCGAAAATTCTTTTCCGTACGGTCTATTCCGGACGCCGGAACCTCCATCTTCAGGGGGCATATTTATTTCGGATGTCGGGGGATGAAGGTCGTCAACCTCGCGAACAAGGTGACGAGTTGGTCCGAAAGATACATAATGTTCGAAGGCCCCCTCGGGTTGTTGCAGGTCAACCCGCAGATGAGGAGTGAGGCAGTCTTTCAGTCGGTCAAGCTTGGGGAGGCCGAGAAGGAAATCTTCGAATCTCTTGAGAAAGAGCGGCTTAACGTTAATCACTACATTCCGCTGTTCGCGGAGCTGGCAGACGTCCGTCCTGAGAATAGTAAGTTTTTCTCAACTCGTCGCTTTACGACCGCGCGGACGGCCTTTTTAAACTTTCAATTTTTGCAGCCGCCACCGTCGTTCCACTGAATAAACCGATCAGTCCGGCCGACCCGGTTCTGACCCAAAGGGAGAAGCGACAGAGGAAGAGCGACCCGCAGTCATCTGATGAGGAGGGCTCGGCTTCCTCAGTCGAGTTCGAGTTCCTTCGCTCTTGTAGCAATCCGCGCGACCTGCGGGGCAAGCCGACAGTCCTTTGGCACAAGGATGGGGAGTGTGTGCAAGTATCTACCGCACTCCCATACTGGGGAAGCGACAAGATTAGCCGACATGCACTAGCCGCTGGAGCTGCTATGTATGGTCGGAAAACTTTGAAGAGGCTGAAGAAGGTTCCTGAAGAAGAGCTCTCCCGAGTAGCCGCACAAGTCAGTGCATGTGGCTTTGCGGCTAATCACTTCATGGCCCTCTCATATAAGCGGCTAGTCTCAGCCCACATTTACTTGGGGAAGAAGTCCGCCGATCAGGCTGATGAAATCGCCCGATTGAAAGAGGTCATAGCGGTAAGTTGTTTGACGAATACTTCGGGCTTATTGTTTCCAGGTCGGGCGATCTGACTTTTATTCCTTCTCACAACATCAATACGATATGGACAACCCGGACTTCCAGGACGAGGTCTTTCCCCATGTTGCCAAGGGGATTGACGGTGCCCTAGACCGCCTGAGAGGTCGGGACGGCCTGGCTGAGGGTTTTGAAGATTCAACCTTCTCGGACCTTTATCCTGGCCTGAAGGACAAGCTAGACGAAGTAACCCGCCGAGCCAAAGGGAAGGACAAAGCCGAGTCCAGTAGTTCAGAGGAAGAGAGTGATGATAAAGAAGCGGTCGTAGAAGAACCCGCGGCGACTGCCGAAGAGAAAGAAGACGGCTCGGATGCAAAGTCCAGCGACTCTGGTGAAACCGGGCGGTCTAAGTCCCGAAAGTCGGGCAGCTCGAGTAGCTCGGGTAGCAGTTCTTCAAGTTCCTCATCTTTCAGCAAAGGATACTCGCCCGACGTAGACATAGATGGCAGTGAAGGTTCAAGTTCTCCTGCGGCAAAAAACTCAAACCGGACGAATAGCTGTGATCATTATTTTTTGTATTTTGTTTTCATTTTGCATAACCGGCGGCTTGGTTTTGTTAGCCGGTCGGTTACCAAATGATGTAAAGACATTTTGATTATGAATGGAAAGCTTTACCTGTTTAGCTGTTCGTTTTCTGCGACTTACTTGTGATTGTTGCGGTCTCCTTCTCTTTTAACCAGGTCGTGCGGTTTGAGAATAACCCAGTCGGTCAGAGCATTGAACTCTAGAGAATTCTAATTAGATAGCCGCTTGAACACTATTGAGCCTGTTCGGGCGGCTTGTTTCTTTGATCCAGATTAAGCGAATTCGATATATCCCGAAAAAGCATCAACCATGACATCTCGATGAGTAGTCGACGTGGTTTAAATATATAATCGAGCGGACAGAAATTCAAGCGGCTATCTCGAGGCATTCATAACAAGACGAGGCAGAGCTTGAATTTCTGTCCGCTCGATAATATATTTAAACCGCGTCGACTACTCATCGAGATGTCATGGTTGATGCTTTTTCGGGATATATCGAATTCGCTTAATCTGGATCGAAGAAACAAGCCGCCCGAACAGGCTCTATAGTGTTCAAGCGGCTATCTAATTAGAATTCTCTAGAGTTCAATGCTCTGATCGACTGGGTTGTTCTCAAACCGCAAGACTTGATTAAAAGAGAAGGAGACCGCAACAATCACAAGTACGTCGCAGAAAACGAACAGCTAAACAGGTAAAGCTTTCCATTCATAATCAAAATGTCTTTACATCATTTGGTAACCGACCGGCTAACAAAACCAAGCCGGCGGTTATGCAAAATGAAAACAAAATACAAAAATAACGATCACAGCTATTCGTCCGGTTTGAGCTTTTTTGCCACAGGAGAACTTGAACCCTCACTGCCATCTATGTCTACGTCGGGCGAGTATCCTTTGCTGAAAGATGAGGAACGAAGAACTGCTACCCGAGCTACTCGAGCTGCCCGAACTGCCCGACTTTCGGGACTTAGACCGCCCGGTTTCACCAGAGTCGCTGGACTTTGCATCCGAGCCGTCTTCTTTCTCTTCGGCAGCCGCCGCGGGTTCTTCTACGACCGCTTCTTCAACATCACTCTCTTCCTCTGAACTACTGGACTCGGCTTTGTCCTTCCCTTTGGCTCGGCGGGTTACTTCGTCTAGCTTGTCCTTCAGGCCAGGATAAAGGTCCGAGAAGGTTGAATCTTCAAAACCCTCAGCCAGGCCGTCCCGACCTCTCAGGCGGTCTAGGGCACCGTCAATCCCCTTGGCAACATCGGGAAAGACCTCGTCCTGGAAGTCCGGGTTGTCCATATCGTATTGATGCTATGAGAAGGAATAAAAGTCAGATCGCCCGTCCTGGAAACAATAAGCCCGAAGTATTCGTCAAACAACTTACCGCTATGACCTCCTTCAATCGGGCGATTTCATCAGCCTGATCGGCGGACTTCTTCTCCAAGTAAATGTGGGTTGAGACTAGCCGCTTATATGAGAGGGCCATGAAGTGATTAGCCGCAAAGCTCCATGCACTGGCTTGTGCGGCTACTCGGGAGAGCTCTTCTTCAGGAACCTTCTTCAGCCTCTTCAAAGTTTTCCGACCATACATAGCAGCTCCAGCGGCTAGTGCATGTCGGCTAATATTGTCGCTTCCCCAGTATGGGAGTGCGGTAGATACTTGCACACACTCCCCATCCTTGTGCCAAAGGACTGTCGGCTTGCCCCGCAGGTCGCGCGGATTGCTACAAGAGCGAAGGAACTCGAACTCGCCTGAGGAAGCCGGGCCCTCCTCATCAGATGACTGCGGGTCGCTCTTCCTCTGCCGCTTCTCCCTTTGGGTCAGAACCGGGTCGGCCGGACTGACCGGTTTATTCAGTGGAACGGCGGTGGCGGCTGCAAAAATTGAAAGTTTAAAAAGGCCGTCTGTGCGGTCGTAAAGCGACGAATTGAGAAAAACTTACTATCCTCGGGACGGACGTCTGCCAGCTCCGCGAACAGCGGAATATAGTGATTCACGTTAAGCCGTTCGTTCTAAAGAGATTCGAAGATTTCCTTCTCGGCCTCCCCAAGCTTGACCGATTGAAAGGCCGCCTCACTCCTCATCTGCGGGTTGACCTGCAACAACCCGAGGGGGCCTTCGAACATTATGTATCTTTCGGACCAACTCGTCACCTTGTTCGCGAGGTTGACGACCTTCATCCCCCGGCATCCGAAATAAATATGCCCCCTGAAGATGGAGGTTCCGGCGTCCGGAATAGACCGTACGGAAAAGAATTTTCGGAACAGGGTGATTGAGAACTTGACCCGTTCTGACCGCAGATACGAGATGAAACTGTAGATGGAAGCAATGGAGTTCGGCGGGAGTTGTCCGGGCACAACCCCATAGTGATCAAAAATAGTAATAACCTCAAGTGGCGGGGGGAATCTGAAGCCGTATTAAAAGTGGTCAATAGGGACGGCGATTTTTGTGGAAGACGAGGAGTTAATCTGCTCGTCGCGTGATGGAAGCCGGGCGGTTAGATTACTTCCAACCATATACTCCTTAACAAAGTCATCCAACTCGGCCTGAGTTAGACGACATTCCTTGTGATCGGCTGATCGAAAAACAGATGCCGCATCAGTTCGGACCACATGGACCTTCTCAGACCGCTTCGACTTACTCTTAGCTCGCGCCATTTTGAAAATGTGAATGAGTCTCCGTAATGGTTACTACTTATAGAGTCAGCGATCTGCAAATAGTAAAATTATGGCGCGGATATAAAATCAAACCGGGCGGTCATATATCCATACTAGTTTGAGGAATGCATATAGCAAGAATATTCAATGGTTTGCACATAGACAAGTCAGACCGCAACCACGTACTTTGTAACCGCTCGGTCTGGACCTTATATATTAAATAAATTGAATGTTATTCGTCCGGTTTTCTTTTTGCGCGAATTTTTCGGGATCATCTGCATCCTCGCCAGGGGGGATAACTTGGCTCGAAGTCGCAGGACTGTCGAGTAACTTGTCTTGCTTCAGGAAATCATCCATTCCCTTGAGAATGCCGCCAATCGACACGCTATTTGCGGAATCCGGAGTAAGACCGTCCGACTTGACAAGGGGAGTGGCTAGATCGTCGGCCTCCTCCTTCACGCGCGGGTTGCTCTGAAGACAAGCCGCTGTTGGTTTCTTGAAGGCTTTGTTCTTGGCCTTCAATCTCTGGAGCTTCCTGGCAACTCGCTCCGCCGCCGAATAGGCCCTTTTCCTCTTCTTCTTCCCCGATTCCGGGTTGACCTGCTTGGAAGGGCTGGAATCATCCTCAAGGATCACCACCGGCGAGGTGGACAACCCGTCCGGCTTAGAGGAGACGACTTCCCCTTCTTCTTCGACATTCAACTTTATATGGGGAGTCCCCGACAGAGTGAACTCCATGTCAAAGGAAGGGGTAGAGTGGTCCGCGCCGAGTTCCGCCGACTTCTTCTTTGCGGTCTTCTCCTCAGTCGGTGTGACCTCTACGGCTTTAACCCTCGCCGCCTCTTCCTCTGCGGCTTTAACCCTCGCCGCCTCTTCCTCTGCAGCTTTAACCCTCGCCGCCTCTTCCTCTGCGGCTTTAACCCTCGTCGCCACTTCCACTGCGGCTTTAACCCTCGCCGCCTCTTCCTCTGTGGCTTTAGCCCTCGCCGCCTCTTCCTCTGCGGCTTTAGCTTTTGCCGCCTCTTCCTCTGCGGCTTTAACCCTCGCCTCCTCTTCCTCTGCGGCTTTAGCTTTTGCCACCTCTTCTTCTGCGGCTTTAGCTTTAGCCGTCTGTTCCTCTGCGGCTTTAGCCTTTGCCGCCTCTTCCTCCGCAGCCCTTTTTCTGGCCGTCAACTCCTCGGCGGCTTTTGTCTCCTCTGCTTTCTCCTTTGCAGTCTTCTCTCCACCAGTGTTCTTCTTAAGGGCAGAAGTTTCCACCTTAGGAGTCCGTCCGGTCATCTCAGATCGATGACCTTTCTTTCTCTTCCGGGCGTCCTTTTCCTTTCGTTCTTCATCCTTTTTTCTGTCACCACCCGTGTCCACACGGGTTTGGAGTGAATCCAGGAAATTCATTTTAATCAAAGAGGCGCCGGTTTGCAAAACTTTGACCGCAATCGGCGAGTAGCATCCCGTGATCTCAAAGGAATTATGCAAAATGGAGAGCTCTCAGGCAATTTTATAGGCTTGAGTACAAGGCGGGCGCGATCTCCCGGCTAGAACTAATATTTTCGAAATCTCTTCGGGATCTGAAAATATGCGGGGATTAAGTTTACCCAGAAGACCGCCTCCGAGTAAAACTTCTCGCAGACCGGGCGGTCTGAGGAGGCTAGGCGGTCTGAGGAGGCTAGTCGCCTGGTTCGGACCCGACAAGGTCGGCCAGTACAAACCGAGCGGTCTGATAGGATTCGGATCGCCTCCAAGGATTGAAAACTCAAGGCTCAAGTCCAGAAGGCAAGCCGCGGTCTCAAGACGGAGACCGCCCGGGTTGCACTATGAAGACTATCAAGGTTCAAGTCCAGAAGGCAAGTCGCGGTCTTATGACAGAGACCGCCTGGGTTGCATCATTGCCTTGATCGTAACATCTTCATTCTCCGGCCAGGACAGATTGGAAGCGCAAGCCGCCAAGCCGCGCGGCTTCTTTCTTTTCTCCTTTCTGTATCCTGTCACCGCCTGCCCGATTCTCCTGTACCCGGGCAGGCGGTTATTTTATCCCTGCCCGTTCGGGCAGGCCCCCGAGTCTATAAATAGGGGGCGACGACGTTCCCAAGACACGCACACTCGAATCCTGGAGCTCGCTTGTTAGAGCTGCGGTCTCGAGTTTCCTGTCTTGCGACTTGTCTAACCGGACGACTTCTTCTTTTCTGCTCTTGCAGCCCGTTGTAACCTCTTTATTTGAATCAAAGGAAAGCCCGTCACAGGAGTGGCATTCGCCGTGACGGGCGAAATCTGGCCTCGACCGCTACTAGCGGTCTAACTTTCTCTAACCGAATAGTAACCGACAGCCCGCAGCCTCCGATTTCCTTCGGAGGTGCATTTTCGGATTCAACAGGAGTGGCATACACATAATTACTGAAATGCCCTAGAGCTACATATGTAGATAGGAGGATGTATGGATTCCCTGGGAAGTAGTATTCGTATTAACAATTCCCTCCCGAAAAGCGACCTTGGCATCAAGGTCGAGGCCCGTAGGGGTCAGCAACGAGCATCAGAGGATCCACGTCAGCAAAGTCGGGATCGTCGTCTTCAGCGCTGAGTAACAAGCACAGACCCTTGAGAGGGCATTTGTGGGTGGGTGAGTACGGTTGGTGGAAGAGAAAACATAAGCCCTTTCGGAGAAACTCGAGGTACTGCTGGTAAGATAAATGCTAGGGTGGTGGGAGTACTTTTGGAGGCGGGGCGGATGGAACAGGCGCGGCGGCGGCCCAATCAACGAACGTCTAGGTGGAGGTGGGTGATCCAAGCGATGGAGAGGTGGTTGATGATTCGGTGGTGGCAGCGACTGGTAGTGTGGCCGAGTATAAGAGGACGATTGGGCCACGTAGAGTTTCTCATCAAAGCAACGAGCTTGACCCATGGCGCAACAAGGAATAGACTGGTTGTGGACACGAAGGAGTGCGCGAATGTGGGGTTGCAGACCTGCGAGGAAATACTCAAGATAATATTCAGAAAATAGTCGAGTAATGTGTGTGGCAACCTTGATGAACTCGGTGATGTAGGTGGCAACGATGTCAAACTAGCGGACGGAGTTGAGGCGCTCATAGACATTATCGCTTGGCTAAGTTATCAAGGCGCGCGCCTAGGCACGCCTGCGGCGCCGGGAGCACCGGGCGCACCCCGTTGCGCCCCAGGAAGGCTTAGGCGGGCGATGTGCCTGAGGCGCGCCTAGGCACGCGAAGGCGCACCTAGGCGCCCAAATGCTGAATTTCAGCAAATTGGGCGCCCAATTCGCAGAAATTCAGCGAATTGGGCGCCCAATTCGCAGAAATTCAGCGAATTGGGAACCCAATTCACAGAAATTCGAGGAATTGGGGGCCCAATTCGGTGGAATTCAGCGAATTGGGGGACCAATTCGCTGAAATTCAGCGATTTGGGCGCCCAATTCGCTGAAATTCAGCGATTTGGGAGCCCAATTCGCTGAAATTCAGCGAATTGGGGGCCCAAATCGCAGAAATTCAGCGAATTGGGGGCCCAAATCGCAGAAATTCAGCGAATTGGGCGTCATTCACTGAAATTCAGCGATTTGGGGGCCCAATTCGCTGAATTTCAGCTAATTGGGCGCCCCATTCGCTGATTTTCCATGAATTTGGCGCCCAATTAACTGATTTTATTTTTTTTCCCATTTTTGCGCCTCACGTGCCTCAGGCACGCGCCTGCACCTTGCGCCTAGGCTCCAAGTCCCCTTTGCGCCTCGGTGCGCCTTGCGCCTTTAATAACTTAGTCGCTTGGCACATTCCATAGTGGAGGAGTTCCTCCAACAAGGTAGGACAAGGGAGATCAGGGATATGTTGGCGCGTCCAACATACCCTGTGGAGCACAGGGCCCTCCATATAGATAGTCGATAGGAGAACCTTCTAGTTGGCGGAGGTGGACTAGAGATCGAGAAAATGCTCTACGCGGGTGATCCAACCGAGGGGATCAATGTTGTCAAACATTGGGATCTCAATCCGACAAAGGTGGGGCAGGTGAGCGTCCACAATGGGGTGTAAGAACCTCATTTAGTCAATGGAGGGCCAATTGTGGCCCGTGGTGGTGTCGGTGGACAGTTGACAGAGCCGACACACTGGAGTTGTCGTGAAGGAGTTGGAAGAGAGGCGATTAGAGGAGCTGTTGAAATCAACGTAGGAATCCCACACTGGAGTGATCAGAATGGTTGGAGCCGTATATGAACGACGACAGGGCTTCGGTGCGGGTCGAGCGTAGACGTCAAAGGCGCTGTAGCGGGAGATGGCTGGACCGTCATCGATCAGGAGGGACAGGCGTGGAATAATCGTTTTCAATAGAAGCGCTCCAGCGATCGGAGTAGCGTGCGAGGACGGAGGTGAGAAGGGCAAGATCCTTGTAGGAGACGACAATCGTGAGTGAGCAGTGAGAGCGGTGCTGCAGTCGAAACATGCAGGCATCGTGGAGCTAGGGCAGAGAAGCATGAGTCGATTAGGGTTCAGGATTGAACTCGAAGCGGGCGGCAAATCGGGCCAGTTGATAGCTTTTGTTATCGTCGAACAAAAAGATTAAAATGAAGGAAGATATGAGATCCCGAAACAAGCTCAACCTAATCTCTTGAGGGGAGGATTCCTCTTAGAGCCTTCTCTCCAAGGGGGAACCTAAAAGGCTAATGTACCAAGATCCCCTAAAAATACTCACTACCACTCCTTTGTATAGGCGGAGTGGCATACACATAATTACTGAAAGCCCCAAGTCTACATATGTAGATAGGAGGATGTGTGGATTCTTCGGGAAGTTGTATTTGTGTCACAACGTGCGGCCAAATCGCGTGTTGGAAGGGGAAAGCGGAGGGTCGAATTATAGCGACAGGTCGAACAAAGTCGGTACGATCTCGACACAAACAAGATAAGTTTCAATGCATGATTCAAGTAATAGAACTTGTAATAACGGAGCTTCTCACGTCACTCGGTATTTCGCCGTTACAAAACACCAATATGTCAAAGTTGCCCTAACCCTTCCCTCACCACTTCTTATATCGGAGTTTGCTGGTACGCACCCAAAATATTTGTATTAATAAAAGACAGATACAATCGCAAGGCATACTGGCATCCAAGCTCCCAAGGACTAGTTTCCCCTAAGCAGTCTTCTCCAAGAGTGATCATAAACCAAGACTCAAACAATAACTAATAAGACAATGCACCCCTTATATATGAGAGGAGACTACTACTAATTAACATATTGCCTTAATACATCATAATGTTGCTCACTAGCCGGGGATAGTCATCCAGATACGTATCAATACTCCACCCTTCAAAAATGACCTTGTCCTCAAGATCGAGAAGCGATGGTGGACTCTTCAAGCGCCAAGGCCTCAAAGCCAGCAACAGTGATGTCGTCATCTACGGTTGCGAGCAACAAGCGCAGTTCCTTGTGGGGACATTTGTGAAGAAGGGAGTGGGGTTGTTTGCAGCGAAAACAAAGGCCATGGTGGTGCAGATCGATGTAATCTCTGTAGGAGAGGCTGTGTGTTAGAGAAATTTGGCTTTGGTCGTGGAACTGGAGGTGGGGACTGGAGAGGGAGCAGTGGATGAGCTTCGTAGGATGGCAGAGGGAGATAGTCATCCGGATATGTATCATTTACATATCGCTCAAAAGACACTACTACCCTTCACCTTCTAGGCCCTTCGCCGCTCTACAAGAATAAACAAGTGTGATCATTGCACTCTCATATGTGCCTCGCTAACCGCTAAGTGTCGGTGGTCATAGTCGTATAAGATAAGCTACTGCTTTCATTGTTACACTTACATCTCATCATTCATCCATCTAGCACTTCAGTTGCTACCAAAGAACAAGGTAGATGGGATGCTTATAATCACATGTATCATATGTGCCTCGCTAACCCCTAAGTATCGGGGGTCATAGTTATACTCATACCAAATAAGCTATTGCTTTCATTATTACATATCATCATCCATCCATCTAGCACTTCAGAAAGAACATGGTAGATGGGATGTTTATAATAACATGTAAATGCAATTTGCTTGATAACACAACTTGAAAAAGAGTTACTTTAAAGTAGGAATTGGAGATGATGATTACCCAAAATTTGGGATATGAAGATTTGCCCATTCTAGTGAAATACTTGAGGGAATACTTGGAATCACGATAGTTGATTCACTTCATTATTATTTTTTTCAATATTTTAAACGACTCCACGACATTTTTTCCAAGTTTCCAAAACTTAACCATCTACCATATCTATAACATATTGCAGAAGTATGATGGTATGAACAGGTAGATTTCATTGCATGATGGAAAACAAGAAAGACATGAGATGATGAAGCTCCTTGGGTCGCCTAACACCTAGCACTTACAAAACACTCTGTAGATCAAAGGTGCCCTAAACCTTCCCCACTTCCTCCTTGTAAAGAAGAATGCATGATGCTCAAAGACGCCTTTACCCTCCCCCTTGTAGGCACTTCGTTGTCCTACGCGAATAGAGTCACATGATCGGTGGAGCTCTCACATGGGTCTCGCTACACTCCTAGCTGTCGAGAGTCGTAGTCGTATCATATGGTATCGTCATTTGCTAAGAAATAAAAGTTTTTGCATGCCTAATTTGGGTGAAGAACCAGCATACCAAACGTATTTACTTGTCCAATATGGAAGCATAAAGGAGGAAATTGAATTATGATTTATGGAGTGTGAGAGAACCATTCTATCAATTATGTATGTAGAAGGCCAAGGATCAGCAGAGGAAAAGTATGTTACAGTTGTATGACAAGATAATAACGTAAGGTATTATAGAAGTGAAAGAATGATTCCAAGTTCTACTAGAAAAAGTACAGAAACATTGACGATATTGAAGTTTAAAAAGGTAGATACCTTAGAGAAGATGTAATAAGTTTGAATGAGCTGAATTCTACACATTAACACATATTTTTCAAGTTACAATCAACATTGAAACATTTTCACGAAAAAATATATAAAACTAATATGAAGAAATTAACTTGTTGAGTAGCTAAGCAAATTACTAAAGTATAGTCAGATGATCAAACACAAATAGAATACAAAAAATAATTTTATTCGTACAAGGTAAATGCATGTCACCTGGAAGTTTCGGCACATCTAGTTTTTCACAGAATATATCACAAAAATGGTTGCAATTTCTTGATAGAAGATCATAAGAGTCACCAGGCCAATCTCGACTAAGTTCCCTCAATATTTGCTTTACTTTGAACAGCGAACAGTTAGTTTCTCCAAGGACAAGACTCTCCCTATAAGTATACATTGGGTTTTTCCCGGGAGGACAACTGAAAACACCAGGACCATTTTCACAGAAGCCAAATGACCATTCTTCGTCTCCATAAACCTGCAAAATTAAAAAAGGTACTATGAAACAAAACTACAATGCAGACCTCTATGAAAAATTTTCAATGCATAAATTGAATCATAATAAATGCAGGAACACCTCATTGTAAGCATGCAGTATGACGCAAGATAAGCTGTGAAGATGAACACTAAATATGCAACCAAACTACAATGCAGACCTCTATGAACAATTTTCAATGCATAAATTGAATCATAATAAATGCAGGAACACCTCCTTGTAAGCATGCACTATGACGCGGGATAAGCTGTCGAGGCGAACTCTAAATATAAAACCCTAGGGCAGTGTCGGGGAAATCAAACTCTTATTGACCTAGGATGATATATAAAATGAAATAGACGATCCGATATCTTATTATAAATAACAATTAGGAATTTAAACCACGGTGATTATCACAAGACAAAGAACAAATTAATTTGAAAAACAAGTGTGTATGGCTATCTTCCATGGGAGCACTTTGATTTCAAATGCTAAAGCGAATAAGTTATACAAAACGTAAACAACCACGAAACAAGCACACCAACAAGCTAGCATATCAAATCATATAATGATCTCAATTCGTACGGTAAAGAGAAATCAAAACACAAAACAACAAGTACATAAATCAAAACACAAAACAACAAGTACAGAAATCAAAACACAAAACACAAGTACTCACGAAGGGAAGGTAGCCGATGAAGATGAGTGAAAGTGCATAATGAGTTCAGAGAATATTATTCTAATTACTCTAGAGGGGGTGAATAGAGTATTTTAATTTTTCACCACAGATAATCACAAGTTCAAACACAATTCACAAATTACCACAACAAGTAATAGAAAGACAGAAAATCAAGAAGACAGAAAGAAAAAAAGCAATCCATGTGACACAGAAAATTATAGAAGTTCCTCTTAAATTGGGTACGTCAACTCTTATAACTCGGGTAGGAATCCATTATCCATTGTTTCTTTTACAGACGCTAGAGTCTTTTGATAAGGGGACTCGAAGAACCACTACCTGAATCTTTTGATAAGAAGATTCAAAGAACCACAGAGTCTTTTTGTAAGGAGACTCTTAGAACCAAACGACTGAATCCTTTGCAAAGGGATTCTTAAAACTCTTTCAAAAATCTATTGGAGATGAAGTGAGCATTTACACAATGTAATCCAAATTCTCAACTTGTTCTGAATGAATCTTGAATTATGATTGATGTGGATACTGCCTTGAATCAATCCGTTCTTGAACTTCAACCAGAGAAAGGGAAGATGCCACGGATCTCTTTTCTTTAGAGTGCCTAAGCAATCTTTTCACAAAGATGAATTAGAGAGGAAGAGACGACTGATTAGACCCAAGAGAAGAGAGACGAATGAATTGATTGAAGTTGAAGGAGAAGAATTAGCATATACTTAATTTGTTTATCCTCCTGTATTTATACTTCTATTCAAATCCTTCTGTCTTAATTTCGAAAGCTATCAGAATAAGGCAACAATAAATATTCTCAAATATTGAATTCTCCTGTAATTAGAATGTCCAATATCCCTGGTATATTCTTTCTTGAAATAAACCGCCTACCTTTCTTAAGTCTATAACGGCTTGATTTGAATCCATCATAACCTTAATCAAAGTCTTATTTAACTCAAGAAACCATAATTGACATTCCGAGACTAATTAACATAAGGCTTACTTATACGCGATTACTATTCAACGTATGTTGATTTTGCACTAAATCATATACTCTGTGCTTTGATTTCTGCATACTTAGACTTTGGAGAAGTCGACGTAAGCTGAAACTCTTACTTACGTACGTCGATTACTTCTCGATTACATCACAATGTAAGTAGTCTGCTTTCAACGTTTTCCCTTATCCATTCAGTTGTGCCTTTGCATGTTACCTTTTAAAGCATAAACAGATGATTGGTCTTTTTATACAGACTAAAGGCACATCCTAAAATCACTTAATTAGTCTGATATATCACATCAAAAGATTTTTCCCAACAATTTCCTTCTATTTGACATAACAAATTTTACAAGAGCACTAAGTGGTGTTACAGACAAAAATAGAAAAGACACGTGTTAAAGAAGACACGGGGAATTAACTTAGAGAAAATAGAAAATTATCTATTGATCTCAAGAAAAACCATTTACAACTCTCTTTTCCTTTTACAATAAGAAACAAAAAGAAATAACAAAATATAGATCATCAGAAGTCAAAATTTTCACTTCTTTCATCCACTTCAACTTTTTGACCAAAAAATCATGTAAAGCAACTGACAATTTTTCTTGTGTAGCTATTGCATATGCAGGGTAAGGTTTGCCTACATTTCATCCTTATGGTGGGACCCTTCCCTGGATCCTCGTTGCGCGTAGATGCTTTGTGCACTAGGTTGCCCCTATTTTTAGCTATTGCATATGCAATATATCTTTCTTTTGGCCTTTTTGGATTAACTTTCAATGATTTTGTAATACTGATTAATTTTCAGATGCACTCATTTAAGGTCCAGGCCCTCCTTTTTAATTCTACAATCATTCTTTCAATAATAATTATTTATGTACCTGTCTTCACAACATGCTTACCTTTGATAGCTTTCTTTTCATCTTTTCTAATTTGATCAACAGATTTCCTGGGAATTATAATATATGGTTCAGAGACCAGTGTCTTAGGATGAGAACCTCCTCTAAGAATAAGAGCATCATTGGACTTAATAAGCTTGATTGAATAAAGTTTAATCTTGTTATAACGTGTCTGAACAACAATATGAGAATCACCACTATCTAGTTTCCATTTAGCAGTACTTGTGATGGAGATCACGATGATCCGCTACTCATTCGAACGATCCGAGTCCACGGATGCGTCTGGATGGTTGTTTCGTGTCGATTTCATTATTTATTTTATATTTCCGAGTTGTTTTGACACCCAATCGGTTTGGACATTCTGAGTCGTCCGATCTGGGTGCCCTATTCCAGTTTTAGTATTTATATACATGTAGGCAACGGTGAGCAGTATCGTGGTTTTGCTTCAGTTTTGCAAAACTGTCAGTCCTTCTCCCTCGGTGGATTCTGAACGAAACCCTTGGTGGACTCTAAGGCAGCGACTTCCCAATCCATTTCCCCCGTCGATCTCCACCACCGTGCGTCCAGTCCCCTTCGACAACCTCTGAAGCCGTTGCAGCTCTCGTACACCCTCATTTTCCGCAAGTCCACTGCCTTCCCTAGCCGCCAACCTCCCCCTTCCCTGTCTTCCCTGTTTCGACCCCTCCCAACTGTATTCCCTCTCAGCCGTAAACCTCCGACTGCATTTGCCCTCCCAGTCGCAGGCTTTCCAGTCGTTAACCTCCACCAGCCGACTCCCTCCCACCACTAAATTCCCATAACCGCCCCCTACCAGTCCAGATTATTTCCTGCAGCCACCCTCCCAGTCCCTTTCACTACAAGACCCAACCCTCCACTCCCCTGCCCATCCTTCCAGCACATTAAACTGTTACGGGTTTGGGTAGCGAGCTCTTTCCCGAACAGGGCTGCAGCCCATGCACCCCAACCCGTTTACTTTGTCCGCACATGATTTAGGTTGGGTCAAGTTCCCTTTACCGGCAATTCGGTAGGTTGTTGAGGCCGGGTTTCGATCCCCCGACCCCCTTGATAAGGGACTTCAGTTGGTGATGAGAGATAGAATGGAGGTCCCTTATCAAGGGGGTAGGGGGCTTCAAAAACCAGTTCGGTTGGATCGGTTCGATTAGTTTCATTTTTTTATGGATATCCCTAACTCCAACAGAACCGATCTGAACTTGACTGTGAAATCATAACCTAATAGATTGGCCACCTATATTTGTTGAGTTGGTTGAGATCTCTTGGCTGAGTAAGTATCTTAAATTATGATGAACTATGCGGATCTGAAAGGCGTGATCCGGAAGGTATGGTTGTTAGTGTTGCATTGCCGGTCCAAATGCCATCAGTTCGTGTTCACAAGCGAACCGAGAACACTGCGAGTGAGAAAGATCGATTGAAGTAAGCCAAGGACCGACCAGCCTGCATGAAAACAACATTAATGTCAGTGCTTAGCTCATCACATTCCACAATAAAAAGACCGAGTAAAATCAGACAAGGCAAGGACCGTGGTTGCTACATGGGTTCTCTTGAAGGGCAGTGAAGGTCACCGCCACCTCTGATGGCCACAGAAACACGGTTTCTGTTGAGTTTCGACGACATCAAATGCGCAACGAAAATACATGAAACCCTACAAGATCCATATGAAACAAACTAATCAAGAAATATAATTGTTACCTACAACGAAACAATAAAACTGGTTTTGTTTTGGAGATGTTTGTAGAAGACTAAACACAAAACATAGTACATACATCTCTATCAGTATCAACATAAACACACGAAAGACTAGAAGATCCTTCAGAGATTGTTCTCTATTTCTCCTCTCTCACTATGGTTTCTCTCTGAAAATAGTTCTCAGAAAAATGAATTGTAGATATTAGTTCCGAAAATTGTCACCTTATATATGTGATGAGGGATAGTTTTGGAAACTGTAAATGAGGAGATATGACCTTTTGGACTGTACTCATTCAATTCAAAATTAATTAGCATCCCTCCGACTTCAAAACCGAAATTAAATATTCTAAAAATAATAATTAATTTCAAATTAATTATTGGTCACTATTATATAATCAGAACATGGATTTTATTAAAGTCATATTAAATTAAAACCCGACCCGATCAATCTTCTTATTTCAATAAATTCTCAATATGCAACCACATAGGTTCATATCACGTTGGTAGTGATACTAATCTCCCCATTAGCTCCTAGGTCACAGGCCTCAACAACTTTCTCTAGTTTCTTTATAAAGTTGGTAAGAAATCACATGAGCTTGTAATAATCCCGATGAAATGCTTGTAGTATCATGTAGGCCTCAAGTCCCACACGTTCCATGAGAATCGGGGTAGCGGCAAATGCAGTACGGCTCTATTTTGTCACGATCCATGGAGACACCTAGCGACGATATTGTATTACCCAAGTAACTGATCTTTTTTTTTTTGACCAAACGGTCACTTCTTGGGGTTCACAAACAAGGCATGTTGCCAGAGAGTAGCATAAGCCGCGTCCAGGCGGTGTAGATGATCCTACCAAGTCAATTTGTACAAGGCATATTGCCAGAGAGTAGCATAAGTCGCGGCCAGGCGGTGTAGATGATCCTACCAAGTCAATTTGTACAAGGCATGTTGCCAGAGAGTAGCATAAGTCGCAGCCAGGTGGTGTAGATGATCCTACCAAGTCAATTTGTACACAAGAATATGATAGAAAAACGCCAATATGTACTTAGAAGAATCAAACGAAACACCTTGTTCATTTTGGCTTGTTCATTTTGGCTATTTTCAAAATGTCCTGCTCGTGTACCCTGATTTGATGGTATCCCGAGCAGAGGTCTGGTTTGTAAAAATACATTGCGGCTCGAAGTTCGTCTGGTAACTCCTCGATGACCGGGATCATGTATTTGTTAGTTATGGTGACCTTGTTCAATTCACGGTAGTCAATGGAAAAACTTAGTGGTAAGGACAAACAAAAACAGCCTTGATCCATGGTGCAAGAGGCATGTAGTGATTTGTAGGCCGATGTGGGAGCAATCCATGTGGTTGAGGTAAACACTTCGAGATAGGCCTCGACGACCTGCGACAACTGTGGGAATATCAAGGTGTTCCCTATAAGTTGCTCGGCTACATGGCAAAGAAGGCAGAAAAATCTACTGTGTCAGTCTTCCAAATGGTCCGTGATGTTGTAGTTGTACACAGGAAAGAGGCATCACTGCGAAATCAATGGTGACTTACCACCGGATGAGCTACAGTAACACTCCCCGCACTAGATCAAGCAAGTGCTCAAAGAAATAAGACAGAAAACCGGAAGCAGCAACTCTGAGAAGAGAAGCTGTTAAACCGCTCTACCGGAGATTCGAGAACTGTGGGAAGAGAAGAAAGAAAAACTCGGTTACGGGAACCGAAGGTTAGGCCGACTACTTTAGTAGAGATAGAAAAATCTCCGATTTCAGTCAACTTAAATGAGAAAGAGAAATCATAGGGTTATGCTTATGACAATGAACCTGAATGGCGCTGTGGAAGATGCCGCCGAGACCGATGCGATCTTTGAAGATCCTGTTGATCTGGAGGATGGTGTTGTTCGTCTTTTCTGAACCACTATTTGTGACGTCGTACACGTGAAGCACCACCTCCCGCATCATCCCCTCTTCTTGCCACAATCCCTCTCTCTCTCTCTCTATTTGCCCCCCTACGAACTTTTCCGCAAACTCACGGTGGATCCCTGAAGAAAAAACAGAAAGGAGAAGAAGAAGCTCCGCATATTCAGAAAACTACGGCGACTGAGAATGCTCGGGAATAGATTACTGCTCCAGCTGCAGATTCCCCCGCCGCCGATACAACACCACCGCGGCTGCAACCTTCCCCAACTCTACAATCTCGTGCTTAGAAGTACAAAGAGAAAATGAGAAATTGAGCTTTCGTGGACTTTGTGGTGGAGAGTTTGCACTGTTAACCCTAACAAGGTCGAATGCGCGCACGGCAATGGCATCTGCGGAGCATAAAGATGCAGTTGATGGCGCCGATGGAGTGGGCCCCACTGATCTAATATGCAGTTTTGACTGTATGCAGGTTGTAAATATTTCATTAAATTTTATTTTTTTCTTAAGATATATGCAGGCCGCGAAGCTGTCTCCATTCCTCCCGAATCCTCCGCTCTCTCCTCCTCGTCTCCTCTTTCGACACCGACCTCATCAACCTCTACTCCCGCCTACGCGACCTCCCAGCATTTGTCCGCTATGCCACGTAGATGTTCAAATCAAGCGACGACAACTTGCACTCGCTGTTCGAATCTGGGACGATGATCTTCTCCATTAGCACAACATCAAAACACAACCAATTCTAATTGTAGACGCAATCTCATTCCTCCGACTTCGGGTTCACGTCGTCTCCTCTCAGGTGCCGAAGCTCCTCCATTGAAATAATAAAACATAAATTAAAAGTTGAAAGTCGGTGGATGAATGGACATGTTGATAGAACCGCTTGAAGCATTCGTATGAGGATCAAAGTGGAATCTCATATTCGTTGCCCCTAGGTAGGTATAAATAGGCAGACCTAAGGAGTCACTACGGGTATCGAGTATCCGTGTACACAAAACGACCCGTTAAGCCTCCGAACCCGTTTATGTTCAAATATACATTAACAATCTGCTCCTATATTTGTGATAATATGTTGGGCTAGAGAGCACAAAAGCCTGACCAGAACACCTGCAAATTAGTTCGAGCAAGTATCTGCACGTCCGCTTAGCGGTATGCCGATACACAACCAAAACACAGCACAAAATAACAGTAATAAAAGGTGACACACAGATATAACGTGGAAACCCAATAGGGTAAAAACCACGGGACGATCGGAGTCCAACCCGGAAAGCCGCCACTAAAAATGTGTAAAACAGATAGGCAATTACAAGGCTTTCCCTCCTCGATCCACACAGGATCTTCACCAACTTCGCACCACACACTAATACACAATAAACAGTAGCAAGAAAATTGCAAGTTACCGACAGTGGCCGACGAGACGGATTACACAAATCCTCTCCAAGATGCCTCTTCGAATACTTGCCAAAGTCTGCTCCAGATCCAATCCGTGTATGCGAAGTATTCCTCGTCAACGTCGAAGAGACGTCCGAAAGCTCTTCCCAAATCAAGACGCTTGCCACAAAGGCCTCTCTAAGAACTCTTTCAATGCTTGAGATAGGAGATGAGTGGATGCCTTACCCCTCCTCCTTCATGCCTATTTATAGGCCAAAACCAAGGGGTAGATGGTGGTAGATGGCATGTGGAGGAAGCTTCCTTGAAGCTTCCATGAAGCTTTCATGAAGCTTCCCTCGGTCAAAGAACACATGTCAAATAATATGAAGCTTCCTTTGGCCACCTTCCTAGAAGCTTCCTTTAAGAGCACATGTTGACTTCCCCTCTTTCCAGGAAGCTTCCTTCAAGTCAAAGACGGCTAGCCTCTTTTCACACTTAGGAGAAAATACCTCATCAAATCTCCCCCTTTTCGACTAAGTGAAAAATGTGTCATTCTAATAATCTTCATTTGGTAAGACCTTCATGTCTCCTCCATATGTCGATAGATCCAGCGCCACCAAGTTCGAGTTAGTAAAACTCGAATCCACAGTTTTCTCCACAAAGGACGGGAACTGCACCCAACAATTTATCCCCTTTCACATCAAGGCGGAAGAAACCGCCATTCCGGCGATTCTAACGCAATGCTCGAACTTCCCCCTTGGCACTGTCTTGGTCAGCATGTCTGCCCCATTGTCATCAGTGTGCACCTTCTGAAGATCAAGCTCCTTCTGCTCCAGGACATCTCGTATCCAATGATACCGAGTGTCGATGTGCTTCGACCTCGAGTGAAACGTGGGGTTCTTCCCTAGGTGGATAGCGCTCTGACTGTCACACAAGAGTGTGTATCGGTCCTGAGTGAATCCAAGTTCTTTGATGAACCTCTTCATCCAAAGCAACTCTTTCCCAGCCTCAGTAACCGCAATGAACTCAGCCTCCATGGTAGACAGTGCAACGCACTTCTGCAGTCTCGACGCCCACGAGACAGCTCCTCCTGCAAAAAGAATCATGTACCCTGACGTCGACCTCCTAGAATCCAAATCTCCAGCCATGTCCGCATCAGTGTAGCCCAACAGCTCTGGCTCACTGCCTCCAAATCTCAGCGTCAAGTTTGACGTCCCCTGTAAGTACCTTAAAATCCATTTCACCGCGCTCCAATGTTCTCTC
The DNA here is from genome assembly GCA_033032865.1 of Dactylorhiza incarnata. Taxonomy (NCBI): domain Eukaryota; kingdom Viridiplantae; phylum Streptophyta; class Magnoliopsida; order Asparagales; family Orchidaceae; genus Dactylorhiza; species Dactylorhiza incarnata. The sequence continues at coordinate 55,052 of JAWHQI010000444.1, read as the reverse complement.
CCAGGATTGGAGAGAAATCTACTGACGGTCCCGACCGCATGCGCAATGTCTGGACGTGTACACACCATCGCATACATAAGGCTCCCAACTGCAGATGCATACGGAACCTTCTGCATCTCCTCGATCTCCTCGGGTGTGCTGGGGCACTGATCAGCGGTAAGTCTGAAGTGAGCTGCAAGAGGCACGCTCACCTTCTTCGCCTGATCCATATCAAATCTCTGCAACACCTTGCGGATATACCGCTCCTGTGATATCCAGAGCAATCTGGCTCCCCTGTCTCTGCGAATGTGCATCCCTAGAATGGTCTTCGCAGCACCCAGATCCTTCATCTCAAAGGCGGAACTCAACTGCCCCTTCAACTCAGCAATACGAGCAGTGTTCCTCCCGACGATCAACATATCGTCCACATACAACAGCAGAATCACAAAATCCTCTGGAGCATACTCCTTGATGAACACACAGTGGTCAAGGGTGGTCCTCCTGAAGCCGATCTCCTCAATAAAGGAATCAAACTTCCTATACCATTGTCGTGGGGCTTGCTTCAGGCCATACAAACTTTTCTGCAAGCGGCACACCAGACCTTCCTTCCCTTTGACACTGAAGCCCTCAGGCTGATCCATGTATAGCTCCTCCTCAAGATCGCCATGCAGAAAGGCGGTCTTGACATCCATCTGCTCTATCTCCAAGTCTAGCCTCGCAGCAAGGCCAAGTACCACACGAATAGATGACATCTTCACCACAGGTGAGAAGATCTCATCGAAGTCAACACCCTGTCGCTGACCAAAGCCCTTCACCACCAGCCTGGCCTTGTATCTGGGAGGTGTAGAGGAATCTCCCTGCTTCACCCTGAAAATCCACCGATTCTTCAAGGCCTTCTTGCCCTTAGGCAGTCTCACCAGATCATACGTGTGGTTCTTCTGCAGCGACTGCATCTCCTCCTGCATAGCAGCCATCCACTGACGCTTCTCAGCACTCTCCACAGCCTCGTCATAGTTCTCAGGCTCCCCCGCATCAGTCAGCAGTATAAACTCTGATGCAGAATATCTGGCGGACGGGTGTCTGGCACGATCTGATCTCCGCAAGGCAGGCTCAGGGGCCAGTGCAGGCACATCATCAGCAATGTCCTCAGCGACTCCTGGTTCACCATCAGTGGTGATATCATGATCCGGAAGGGTATCAGTACCCTGTGCTGGCTCAGGCTCAGCAGCCTCCTCAACGTCATCATCTCCAACCATAGGTGACTCTGCAGCAGCACGAGCGTCAACCTCCAACTCAACAGTCCCCTCAGGATCACCAACAGTCTGATCCTCACAGAACACAACATCCCGGCTACGTACAAGCTTCTTCTCAACTGGATCAAAGAACCTGTACCCAAACTCTCCACTATAGCCGTACCCCAAGAAAATACACTGGCGGGTCTTCGAATCCAACTTCGATCTCTCGTCCCTGGGGACGTGCACAAAGGCTTTGCAACCAAATACCCGCAAGTGACTGTAAGAGGGGTCTTTCCCATACCAGACCCTATCTGGGACATCCTCCTGAAGAGCTGAACTCGGCGAGAGGTTGATGACATGCGCTGCAGTAAGAAGAGCCTCGCCCCAAAACATCCCTGGCAGCTTCGACTCAGATAGCATGCACCGAATCCTCTCCATCAGTGTCCGATTCATCCTCTCAGCTACGCCATTCAGCTGCGGCGTCTTCGGTGGGGTCTTCTCATGTCTAATGCCATGGTCTCTACAGTACTCGTCAAACGGACCAATGTACTCTCCCCCGTTATCGGACCTGATGCATCTCAGTTTCTTCCCAGACTGTCTCTCCACCTCAGCGTGGAATCTCCTGAAAGTATCGAGGACCTGATCTTTGGTCTTGATAGCATAGACCCAAAGCTTCCTCGAGTGATCATCAATGAAGGTAACAAAGTATGAAGCACCTCCTCTAGTCTGGACCTTCAGTGGTTCGCAAACGTCTGTGTGAACTAGCTCCAACGACTCCGATCTCCTGGTGGACGTGTGGCTGTGAAATGAAATCCTGTTCTGTTTCCCAGCCATACAGTGGTCGCACCTCTCCAAGTGATCACCAGAAATATCACTAATTAGCTTCTTCTTTGCTAGGCATCCCAAACCCTTCTGGCTAATGTGTGCCAGCCTCCTATGCCATAAGGAAGTGGATGTCTCGTCCCTAACGGAGTTGGCCTGAACAGATTCAGGCCTCCCCTCCATGTAGTACAGTCCAGAATCTCTATAACCTCGGGCCATCACAAGTGATCCCCTGATCAGCTTGCAGAAATCTCCTCCAAAGATGCCCAAGTGTCCTTCGTCTCCAAGTTTGCCGACGGATATCAAGTTGAAGCGAATGTCTGGCACGTGTCTAACATCCCTCAGAATAAGTAGGGCACCAGTACTCGTCTTCAAATGCATGTCTCCACGCCCAAGAACCTTGGACGTATCCCCATTGCCCATCCTCAACACCCCACAGTCATGAGTGGTGTAGGTGGCAAATAACTCCCTGTTGTGGGAGACATGTGCAGAAGCTCCAGAATCAACGATCCAGCATCGGTCGTCACACGCAAGTGCAGCTGTGACGTCGTCGCCAACAATAATGACGTCGTCCTCCTCAGTCGAAACAGTAGCTGCCGTGTGACCCTCATCCTTGCCTTCAGTGGCAATCCCCTTCTTCTTCTGATCGTTCTTCAACGAGTAGCAAAACTTCTTGATGTGTCCCTTCTTGTGGCAGTAGTGGCACTCCACGTTCTGATAACGTGACTTCGACTTGCCCCTACTCTGACTCCTGTCCTCCTTCCTTCCTCGGCTCTTACTCCTTCCTCTCCCCCTGGACTCAGTATAGAGAACGTCAGCTCGTGAAGAAGAGCCTGAAGTCCCTTGAGACTTTCGTCTCACCTCCTCATTCAAGATCCCACTCTTGGCGATCTCCATGGAAACAATCCCCTGGGGGGAAGAATTGATCAGAGAAACTCTGACCATCTCCCACGAGTCTGGAAGTGACTTGAGTAGCCACAAAGCATTCACTTCGTCTTCAAACGTCACCTTCATAGCAGTCAGGCGATCAATAATTCCCTGGAACTCGTTGACATGATCCAAAATGGGTGAGCCCTCTCGGTATCTGAACTCTCCAAGCTTCTTCAGCAAATACAGCTTGTTGATGCCCGTGCTCTTGGCATACAACGTCTCGAGAGTCTTCCACAAAGTCTTCGCATCAGTGATGCTAGCCACATGGTTGTAGACGTTCGGCTCCACGAACCGTCTAATGAACCCACACAGCTTCCGATGCTCCACCTTCCACTTTGCCGCATCCATGTCCTTTGGCATCTCCTCAAAGATAGGAGCATGCCAACCCTTCACGTATATCAGATCCTCCATTAGAAGATGTCAATGGTGATAGTTTGCGTCGTTTAGTTTTACCATTTGCTCGGAGCCTGAACCTGAAGTGGACTCCATTATGCTCTGTCACTGATCGGACTGACCTCAGTTCTCTGAGCCGACTATTTCCAAGAAAGGAATCAAAGAGGATAGGGAGCGGACCAATGGTCGTCACCCACCGCACCCGATCACTAACCCGAAATATCCGATCGGCTCGTCTCGAATCCCAAATAGGTCAGCCCGATGACTGCGCTGATAATGAACCTAGCTCTGATACCACTTGTTGGGCTAGAGAGCACAAAAGCCCGACCAGAACACCTGCAAATTAGTTCGAGCAAGTATCTGCACGTCCGCTTAGCGGTATGCCGATACACAACCAAAACACAGCACAAAATAACAGTAATAAAAGGTGACACACAGATATAACGTGGAAACCCAATAGGGTAAAAACCACGGGACGATCGGAGTCCAACCCGGAAAGCCGCCACTAAAAATGTGTAAAACAGATAGGCAATTACAAGGCTTTCCCTCCTCGATCCACACAGGATCTTCACCAACTTCGCACCACACACTAATACACAATAAACAGTAGCAAGAAAATTGCAAGTTACCGACAGTGGCCGACGAGACGGATTACACAAATCCTCTCCAAGATGCCTCTTCGAATACTTGCCAAAGTCTGCTCCAGATCCAATCCGTGTATGCGAAGTATTCCTCGTCAACGTCGAAGAGACGTCCGAAAGCTCTTCCCAAATCAAGACGCTTGCCACAAAGGCCTCTCTAAGAACTCTTTCAATGCTTGAGATAGGAGATGAGTGGATGCCTTACCCCTCCTCCTTCATGCCTATTTATAGGCCAAAACCAAGGGGTAGATGGTGGTAGATGGCATGTGGAGGAAGCTTCCTTGAAGCTTCCATGAAGCTTTCATGAAGCTTCCCTCGGTCAAAGAACACATGTCAAATAATATGAAGCTTCCTTTGGCCACCTTCCTAGAAGCTTCCTTTAAGAGCACATGTTGACTTCCCCTCTTTCCAGGAAGCTTCCTTCAAGTCAAAGACGGCTAGCCTCTTTTCACACTTAGGAGAAAATACCTCATCAAATCTCCCCCTTTTCGACTAAGTGAAAAATGTGTCATTCTAATAATCTTCATTTGGTAAGACCTTCATGTCTCCTCCATATGTCGATAGATCCAGCGCCACCAAGTTCGAGTTAGTAAAACTCGAATCCACAGTTTTCTCCACAAAGGACGGGAACTGCACCCAACAATTTATCCCCTTTCACATCAAGGCGGAAGAAACCGCCATTCCGGCGATTCTAACGCAATGCTCGAACTTCCCCCTTGGCACTGTCTTGGTCAGCATGTCTGCCCCATTGTCATCAGTGTGCACCTTCTGAAGATCAAGCTCCTTCTGCTCCAGGACATCTCGTATCCAATGATACCGAGTGTCGATGTGCTTCGACCTCGAGTGAAACGTGGGGTTCTTCCCTAGGTGGATAGCGCTCTGACTGTCACACAAGAGTGTGTATCGGTCCTGAGTGAATCCAAGTTCTTTGATGAACCTCTTCATCCAAAGCAACTCTTTCCCAGCCTCAGTAACCGCAATGAACTCAGCCTCCATGGTAGACAGTGCAACGCACTTCTGCAGTCTCGACGCCCACGAGACAGCTCCTCCTGCAAAAAGAATCATGTACCCTGACGTCGACCTCCTAGAATCCAAATCTCCAGCCATGTCCGCATCAGTGTAGCCCAACAGCTCTGGCTCACTGCCTCCAAATCTCAGCGTCAAGTTTGACGTCCCCTGTAAGTACCTTAAAATCCATTTCACCGCGCTCCAATGTTCTCTCCCAGGATTGGAGAGAAATCTACTGACGGTCCCGACCGCATGCGCAATGTCTGGACGTGTACACACCATCGCATACCTGAGGGAGAATGGATTTCTCCTCGTCGAATGTGAAGGAATGAAATTTGTCCACCAGATGTGCTTTGGACAGATCCTCCTCCTGCCTGAAGTGCTCATCCAGTGCCTCCCATATCTCCTTTGCAGTCTTCATCTTCAGGTAATTCTTTGCCAGACTGGAGGATAGGCAGTTCAGCAAGTAATCTCGGCAGAAATCCTCGTCACTGACCCATTGTGCCTCATCCTCAGAACCAATCACACCATCACGAACTGACTGAACGGTGTAAAACACGTTCAGGTACTTCATCCCAAACTGGGTGTTCAACTTCCAGTCGTTGAACTCTGTCGCCGTGAACTTTTCCAATTTTACCATCGGAACCGGAGAGGAGAAGTTGTTCCCCTTCATCATCGTGCGCCCAACCAACTGAGATCCGGCCACAAAACAAAAAAACAGGTTTCTGTTGCTAGCGCCGACGGTAGCTCGGGTGGTAGCCGAGGCAGTAGTGAAAAAACGGGCTGGCGCTAGAGGATACCGCTGGCGGTAGGTCCTGCGCTAGATCTTCTTCCTCTTTCACGAACTGCACCGGGCAGGCGGCGCACGAGGCGGCGGTTTGCGGCTTCGTCGACGGCGAGCGCAAGCGAGCAGGGATCTTGCGTGAGGCGGCTGTGAGATCTGGGCGAGAGCACCGCAAACGGTGCGGGATCTTAGCAGACGGCGGCGGATGAGTCTTACGACAGCGGAACCGGCGAGGACGCATGCTAGAGAGGCTGCTGGGGGCTGCGAGGCACGGAGACGTCATCGGCGATGGCTCACTGGAGTAGTAGCGGAGGTGCATGAGAGCGAAAGGGTCGAACAGAGGAGAGGCGATCGGCTCTATAGGCGGCGGTTTCCTCCTATGGGCGTGCGTACAGGAGAGGGAAGCTCTTGAGCGGTTACGGGCTATTGCTTCGAGAATGATAGAACCGCTCGAAGCATCTGAATGAGGATCAAAGTGGAATCCCCTATCCGTTGCCCCTAGGTAGTTATAAATAGGCAAACCTAAGGAGTCACTACAGGTATCGAGTATCCGTGTACATGAAACGACCCGTTAAGCCTCCGAACCTGTTTATGTCCAAATATACATTAACATATGTGACATCCATTGATGATTTATTTACAAATATATGAATTTAGTTTTTGAATATGGCATGTAGATTTGAAATTTGGCCTGCATGAATAATATTTTGGTCTGCATACATCTGCAGTCTTCATAAAGCCAAAAATGGTTTGCATATAACATTGCTCTAAAAAAAGATCACCGTGCGGAAGAAAATAGAGTCGTATGATTGTGATTCCAATGGAGGAGATTATGTGAAATATTTTGTAGTCGGAAGAACACGTCAACCAACGGGAGAATAAGGACACCAATATATGAACACAAGCTTTCACAATACTAATTCTGGTAGCTAGTTACAACTGAACAAGGCTGAATACAAGTTGCATCCAACTTGAATCACAACAGCCAATAAAAGGTAAGAACTTGGTCACGGACAAGGTCCGCTTCTCCTCCGGAGCACAACGCGCAGGTGATACTCGCTCCAATACTCGCTCCTCGCTACCGCCAGCGGTATCGCTAGCGCAGGGCGTTAGCTCTGATACTCGCGAGCTCGCTGCTCGCACTCCAAGCTACTCGCGTGCTCGCCACGCTTCGCTTCCTCCACTACTCGCTACCGCGAGCGCTAGCCACTAGCGTCGGCGCTATCTCCCGAGTAGGTAACTCACCTCGCGAACTTGCTCCAAGTTCGATGCTCGCCTGGTGGCGCTCTGGTGTCTCTAACTCGCTCTAAGTTGAGGATACTCGCCAGTTCCAGAATCGATACTCTTTAGAGGGGGGTACCCCTCTATTTATTGGCAAAACAAGGGGGGTGGCGAGTATGAGCTAGCGCTGGCGCTAGCTCACTTCAATTCTAACACTCCCCCTTGAAGTGAGCTCCAGGAACAACTCCAAGCAACGAGCGAAGCCTCCGGAACGACCCCGCAGATAGGGGCTTCGTAAATATATCCGCAAGGTTGTCTTCACTCCGCACATGCTCCACAGCGATCAAGCCACCCAGCACCTTCTCTCTGATGAAGTGATGCTCGATATCAATGTGCTTGGTCCTTGCATGACATACTGGATTGATTACCAGTTTCAATGCACTTTCGTTGTCCCCACGTAGCACAGTAGGTCCGCTGACCTCCTCGTCCACATCCTCCATTAGTCTCCTTAGCCAGACACACTCCTGAGCTGCTAAGGACGACGCCTTGTACTCGACCTCTGTGGTAGAAAGGGAAATAGAGTCCTGCTTCTTGCTACACCATGAGATAGCAGCTGCTCCACACAAGAACACGTAACCTGATGTCGACTTGCGATCATCAGCGTCACCTCCGTAGTCTGCATCTGTGTACCCATGCAGCTTGAAGTCGGACTTCTCTTCATAGGACAACCCCATCTCAAGGGTGCCCTTCACGTACTTCAGTATCCCTTTGGCTGCCTCCAGATGAGGCTTCCGCGGCTCCTGCATATACCGACTAACTCGACCGACAGCAAAGGCGATGTCCGACCTCTTGATAGTTAAGTAGATAAGACTCCCCATCAGTGCCCGAAAGATCTTCGGATCAGGAAGAATCCTCCCTTCTTCCTTCCGAAGCTTCAGCCTAGCCTCCAGAGGAACGGAGCTGCTCTTCCCCTCCTTCATGCCGAATCTTTCGACGATCCTCTCGGCATACGCCCTCTGGGAAACATACAACCCGCCTCTTCTCTTCTCAACTTGGAGGCCAAGGAAATGGTGCAGTTCACCAAGATCCTTCATCTCGAAACGTATGGAAAGCTGTTGTCTCAGCGCCGCGACCTCCTCAGGGTTGTTCCCTGTCATGATCATGTCGTCGACGTATAGCAGCACCAGCACGTGAAGACCTCCACTCTTCTTCACGAACATGCTGGAGTCTGAGTCTGAGTCATCGTAGCCGCAGAATTGCAAGTACTCCATAATCTTCCCATACCAGGCTCTCGGCGCCTGTTTCAACCCGTAGAGGGATTTCTTCAGCTTGCAGACATGACGTGGCTGAGACTTGGACACGTATCAAGGTGGTTGCACCATGAAAATGTCCTTGTCTATCTCTCCATACAGGAACGCATTCTTCACATCAAGCTGCCACAACTTCCAACCTCGGCACGCCGCCAGAGCGATGATCGTCCTCACCGACGTCATCTTTGCGACAGGACTGAATGTCTCCTCGTAGTCCTCTCCGTAGGTTTGCGAGAAGCCCTGAGCGACAAGCCTCGCCTTGTACCGCTCCACTTCTCCATCCGCTCTCTTCTTAATCTTATACACCCATTTACAGGTGACAGGTTTGATGCCCTCCACCATAGGAACCAGGTCCCATGTCTCATTCTTCTCTAGGGCCTCCATCTCCTCGATCATGGCCGCGTCCCACTCCTTGATGCCAGCTGCATCCTCAAAGCAGGCAGGTTCCCTCTCATCGAGTGGTCCTGCGAAGAAGCAGGAAACCAAACTCACGAAGTTCCTCTCCTTATAGCGAGCAGACGGGACGATGGTCCTCTTCGACCTCCTCAAGGCTTGGCCACTATCTACCACTCCGGTAGACTCCTCTGCTTGAGCTCCTCTCTGAGCTCCTCTCTGAACTCCTCCTGAAGCGGTGCTCTCCCTGCTTCTTGAGTTCGTAGCTCCCCCTGAGCCAGAAGCTCCTCCTGATCCAGATGGCGATGGAGCACTTGGAGATAACTCCAACTCCACAGTAGGGTCCTCAGTGACCCACTCCTCTTCCCTGCTCGATTCTCCACTCTCCGGCAACTCCACTGAAGAGACTCCCTGGTATGAAACCAGTTCGTCAAACACTACGTCGCGCGAGACGACGAACTTGTGGGTCTGCGGATCCATGCACTTCCACCCCTTCTTCCGCTCATCGTAGCTGATGAAGATACACTTCCTCGCTTTCGGCTCCAACTTGGTTCTCTGAGCGTCCGTGACGTGCACGAAGCAGGTAGAACCGAACACCTTCATGTGACCCACATTAGGCTTCTCCCCGAACATGAGCTGGTGTGGAGACACCATCCTGTTAGGACTCAGAGTTAGCCGGTTGATCACATGAGTAGCACGCGCCATTCCCTCCGCCCATAAGGCCTTGGGAATGCTCTTGGCATGTAGCCAACTCCTGGTAGTCTCCACCAGATGGCGGATCTTCCTCTCTGCCACCCCATTCTGTTGCGGGGTGTGAGCGCAGGAGAGCTCCCGCCGAATGCCGAACCTCCTGCAGAAAGAAGCAAACTCATTGGAGGTAAACTCCCCTCCATTGTCGCTTCTCAGCTTCTTCACTCTGCGGTTCAGCCTCCCCTCCACAAGCTCCTTCCACTCGAGGAACTTGTTGAATACTTCTGACTTCTCTCTTAGAAAGTATACCCACGTATAGCGGGTGTAGTCATCCACCAGAACCAGCGCATACTTATTGCCTCCATAAGTAAGGGTGGCGCACGGCCCCATAACGTCAGCATGTACGCACTCAAGAGGTGCCTTACACCTGGTCTCCGACTTGTCAAATGGAAGTCGATGTGACTTTCCATATTGGCATCCGTCACACACATGGTCGTCGCCGTAGGAAGAGAGATGAGGCAGGCCACTCACTAGGCCCTTTGCCGCCATCATCTTCAGCTTGTCCATCCCCACATGACCCAGCCTCTCATGCCAGATCACAGCGCTGTCGTTTGTCTTCAGCTTGTCCACGTAGGCATTTGCAGACAGAACATACAAATCCTTCACCCTTCTCCCGGTGAGCGCGACGTCAGCATCGACAGACGATAGGTTCTTCAGGAACTTCACCTCCTTCGGTCCAAACAGCACGTGGTATCCAACATCCACGACGTTAGCCACCGAGAAGAGGTTCTTCTTCATGCCAGGCACGTGATACACACTCTTCAGTGTCACTGGCTTCTCTCTACTCCCAAGGGACACCTTCCCTTCTCGCTCCACGGGATGTACCATATCATCCGCAGTGATGATAACATTCGTTCCTTCATACGCTTCCAAGGAGTCGAACTTGGACATATCTCCAGTGAGATGATGCCTACAACCGGAATCCACTATCCAGTCGTTCTCGAGGTTGATGGAGGCTAAGACATCTACTGACGTTGCCGTCATCTCTGCCAGGAAACAATTGTCCCCCCTCTCACCGCCCTGGTGACCTCCTGTAAGACCCCATTTTTTTTCTTTTCAAACATCCGGGTCTTAGGCCCAGAACCGCCGCTTTGCGGTGACACCTTCGCTCGGGAAGGTCGCCACTACAAAACGCCGATCCTGCCGGCCAATTCGATCACGAAGAAGAAGGTATACATGAACAAATAAGAAGCTCAAGTCCACAATCACATGAATTATAAAGGTGAATGTCCACAGATATAACTGAATAAAAGATAACAAGGGTTACAATAATAAAGGGCTCATTCCCTGTACATCATATCCTCACTACAAGATCACTCGCGGAAGCTAACTACTAATCACTCACTAATCCTGAATCCTGTGCTCCTGTACTAGACTGGTCCGCCTCCGTCTGCACCGGCCTCTGGTGTTGCTGCGTCTCCTCAATCTCCTAAAATGATATGGTCCACCGACCGTTAGCCAAAAAGACTAAGCCTTATGTTCCCCACCCCACCCCCAATGGCTCCTAGGCACCGTGCGGGAGGATGAAGCGGAGGACAGCAAGGGGTATAACAAGAGCAGGTGACAGTGGTACAGGAAATATTTCTACACTACACATGTGCATATTTATATAACTGAAGCAGTAAAGAGGCATAGTAAAAGCAGGTAAAGAATAAGTAAAGTGCAGTAAGTAGAGACAGTAGTAATAGAAAAGTAACCATTGATTTATAGGAATGCCCATAAAAACCTATAGACCAAGGGGTCGTTTAGCAAGGCCTACCGTATAAGAAGTCCCATAACTGACTTATACGTTAGGGGTAGGTTGAAATGCAATGTTTTATGCTATGACATGCAAGGTATGCTGTTATGTTATGTTCATACAAGTGCAACTCACTCACTACGACTCTATGCGCATAGACCTTTAGTTCCCCCTTTTTGGAGCGAGTTAGACTCCCAGGATACTCCCGTAGTGGCAAACGGAAGCGGTGGGTTGGGCCTCGCCCACCTCTAGGTTGGTATTCACACTACCTAACCTAGACCTATCGTACGCCTCAACGCAAAACCTGCGGAGCATCTGCGTACTCTTACTGGCTGGACCACCAGACTTTTATGGCTAAGTGTAAATACCACACTTGCCGAGTCAACGTATTGACGTCAGTGTGAACGACCGCCAATACCGAAGACCCACCACCTTCAGTGCACATGCAATATGTTCTACTACCTACCTCCGAGCCATAAGCTCCCCGGGCTAACCTGCCCGCCATCAACAACCATCTCTGAGTCACAAGTGTACAACCCCCATATCCATCGAGTGAGGCCCAGCGTGGATGGTCGCCGATGTACAACCCAGATATTCGCCGAGCACTCCCAAGGATCCGGGCGGAGAGGGGGGGAGGGGGGTCTCGCCCCTCCCTCTCTCGCCCAACAGGTAGGGGCGGAGAGGGGGGAGGGGGGTCTCGCCCCTCCCTCTCTCGCCCAGCAGGTAGGGGCGGAGAGGGGGGAGGGTGGTCTCGCCCCTCCCTCTCTCGCCCAGCAGGTAGGGGCGGAGAGGGGGGAGGGGGGTCTCGCCCCTCCCTCTCTCGCCCAGCAGGTAGGGGCGGAGAGGGGGAAGGGGGGTCTCGCACCTCCCTCTCTCGCCCAGCAGGTAGGGGCGGAGAGGGGGAAGGGGGGTCTCGCCCCTCCCTCTCTCGCCCAGCAGGTAGGGGCGGAGAGGGGGGAGGGGGGTCTCGCCCCTCCCTCTCTCGCCCAGCAGGTAGGGGCGGAGAGGGGGGAGGGGGGTCTCGCCCCTCCCTCTCTCGCCCAGGGGAGGCCCCCTCGTCCAGTTTACTGTTCGCAGTCCAGTTTGGCTATCTGCAGTCCAATGGTCTGCATTTAGCGTTTTAGAACAGCGGGGTTCGGCTATCCACAGCCCAATTCAGGGGTATTTTGGTAATCTGGCAGACCATTTTTTGGCTGTTCGCAGCCCAACTTCGAGAATCCTATAAATAGGACCAAGGGGGCACCATTGGGAGGAGACTCTCAGATTCCAAGGCTAGCTCTCTCCTCTCTCTCCTCTCTCTCTCTCTCCCCAACAAGTCTCTCTATAGGGAGTGAGGAGAGGCTCTAGTGGTGCCCAAGCTTAGTAGTGGCTTGGGAGGGGAAGTTCCAAGGGGACTTCCGGGTATGTGGCGGGACCTCCCCACTGAGCCCTTGGTCCGTTTCCAAGTCCAAGTGTTCTTGTCTAGAGAGTTGGCTCGAGGGAAGTAGGTGTGAAACCACCCCTTTTCTGGGACCCCGAACTCCACGGAGACCGAGTTGTCGGTTTCAATATTTTTGGTGCGGTGAGCGTGGAGAGTGGTCAGCACAGAAGTTCTTGAACCAAATCTCATGGCAGGAGACCTCGGAGGAGGATACGATGAGGGGTCTCACATCCCAAGTGAGGTGGTAGGAAGGGGAGAGTTCATGACGGCCATCAATGGAATCATGGAGCTGCTCCAAGGCATCACCAGGGGAGGTGACTGATCGACTCCCTCCCTCCAGACACCGCCTTCTGGGTCGCAAGGAGTGCTCGCCCAGTGGGGTCAGGAGAGGTTGCCCCAGGGGGTCGGCCAGGCAAGGAACCAGTGACTGAGAGTGGCGAGCGGGACCTCGCCGGGCGAGTGCTTTTTCCTAGCCCGGTGAGTGGGGTCTCGCTCGGAGCAGGAGTCGCGCAGGTGGAGCTCGCGAAGCCGGCGAGTGGGGGGTCACCCTTTAGCGAGCTGATCATCTCGGTTCCCATCCTGGAAGGCTTCAAGGAGCCCAACATGACTTTCTATACCGGGAAGGATGATCCCGTCCAGCACCTACAGTGGTTCGAGGATACCGTTTCCATCAGGCCTATGACGGACGCGTTCAAGTGTCGTCTCTTCGCCACCACCCTGAAGGACAAAGCTAGGGACTGGTTCCACCAGCTCCCGGTTGGCTCCATTTACAGCTTCGAGGACTTAGGCCGATGCTTCCAGCTACGCTTCTCCACATCCAAGAAGAGGAAGAAGAATGCTGAGTCCATTTTCCTGATCAAGCAGAGGCACGAAGAGACGTTGTCCCAGTACATGGACAGATTCCAGGAGGAGATCCTGAACATCCAGGAGGTGCCAGGGTATGCCCTCCAGATGGCTTTCACCGTAGGGCTACAAGAGAGCCTTTTCAAAATGCGCCTAACTAGGAAGCCTCCCTTGTCCTTTGAGGACCTGATGGAAAAAGCTGCAAAGGAGATAGCCACCGAGGCGGCAAACCCGGGGCTGGCAAAGAAGTTGGCAAAGTTGGTAGAGGCCGAGCCAAGAGAGCAAGGTGGCCTCAGGCAGCAGGAAGGAAGGAGGAGGGAAGAGCAGAGGGGTCAAGGGTACCAGGGACCCCAGGGGGGTCAGGAGCAAGGGAGGGGTCTCGCCCAAGGAGGGGGAAACTTCTACGGAGGCCAAGGGAGGCCCAACCCTCCTCTTTGGAGACAGGACCCTAGGCAGCTCCTACCCCCACCAGCTCAAGCTATGGCGATTCGAAGAGGAGGAGTCGAAGCAAGAGACATCCCAGCCCGTAGGAGAAGGGGGGGGGGGGGGGGGAAGGGCGGTGCCATACTGCGACTACCACCAAGCAGAGGGGCATGCAACAACTACTTGCCCAGAGTTCTTGGAGGTGAGAGAGGCAAGAGGTCAGACACAACAGCAGCCGCCGGTGCGGATTAAAGAAGTTCCACCTGGAGCAGTAGTGAATGATGACATCTGCGAGGACCGAACTGACGTAGGAGCCAAAGGATGGGTCGCGGTAATCCACGGGGGGGGGGGGGGTAGGGGTCGAGGCCACTCGTAAGGGCAAGCCTCCACTCCGTATTTCGACGCAGCGTCGCTTCGACGTCGCAGGACCCACCTCCTGAGGAGAAAATCACTTTCTCAAGCAGGGACATGCCAGATCACGAGGATCCATTCTGTGATGTGCTAGTCATTCAGACAGCCATCGAAGGTTACACTGTCTCTCGGATCCTCGTTGACAACGGGAGCTCTGTCAACGTCATTTTCAAGAAGGCATTTGATGAGTTGAAGGTGGAGGCAAGGAGGGTGCTGGCTTCAGATGGGCCCTTGTTTGGATTCTCTGGAGAAAGGAAAGAGGTAGAGGGTGGAGTTGGACTCCAAGTGACGATGGGGGGAGGTTCAAGGAACTGTCGGTTCATCATAGTTGACGCTCCTAGCAGTTATAATGCCATCTTCAGAAGACCCCTCATCAGCGCCTTCCAATGCGTACCATCATCCTTCCACCAGTGCCTCAAGTTCAACACTGGAGGAATCCAAGTCAGGATCCGCGGAGACCCCAGGATGGCGAGGCACTGCTACGTCACACCCGTCAACAACATCTCTTGGCAAGCGGGGGCGGAGGAGATGGAGAAGATCATGGAGAGCATGAGCCAGATGGGAGTGGCAGGAGAAGCAGAGGAATGATCATCTCGCGCAAGCAGCCTGAGAGGCGAGTGCCATGGGGGGGTATGTTGTGTTTATTTTTTGTTTTTTGTTGTTTTCCTTTGTAGCAAGTTCTACCCCTCGCTGGTTGGGTCAGGAGGTTTTGACAAGGGAAATACCCCCATTAGATGGATGAAGTTATTTTGCTTATATGATTAGTAAGTTGCCATCGAGATGTCCTCCTCACTCCAGGCTCTCACTAGCTGGGTGGGTCGAATGATCCTCGGATGAGTAAGTTCAACGCCGAGATGTCCTCCTCACTCCAGGCTCTCACTAGCTGGGTGGGTCGAATGATCCTCGGATGGGTAAGTTCAACATCGAGATGTCCTCCTCACTCCAGGCTCTCACTAGATGGGTGGGTCGAATGATCCTCGGATGGGTAAGTTCAACGCCGAGATGTCCTCCTCACTCCAGGCTCTCACTAGCTGGGTGGGTCGAATGATCCTCGGAAGGAAGAGCTTGCCATCGAGATGTCCTCCTCACTCCAGGCTCTCACTAGCTGGGTGGGTCGAATGATCCTCGGATGGGTAAGTTCAACGCCGAGATGTCCTCCTCACTCCAGGCTCTCACTAGCTGGGTGGGTCGAATGATCCTCGGAAGGAAGAGCTTGCCATCGAGATGTCCTCCTCAGTCCAGGCTCTCACTAGCTGGGTGGGTCGAATGATCCTCGGATGGGTAAGTTCAACGCCGAGATGTCCTCCTCACTCCAGGCCCTCACTAGCTGGGTGGGTCGAATGATCCTCGGAAGGAAGAGCTTGCCATCGAGATGTCCTCCTCACTCCAGGCTCTCACTAGCTGGGTGGGTCGAATGATCCTCGGATGGGTAAGTTCAACGCCGAGATGTCCTTCTCACTCCAGGCTCTCACTAGCTGGGTGGGTCGAATGATCCTCGGATGGGTAAGTTCACCATCGAGATGTCCTCCTCACTCCAGGATCTCACTAGCTGGGTGGGTCGAATGATCCTCGGATGGGTAAGTTCAACGCGGAGATGTCCTCCTCACTCCAGGCTCTCACTAGCTGGGTGGGTCGAATGATCCTCGGAAGGAAAAGCTTGCCATTGAGATGTCCTCCTCACTCCAGGCTCTCACTAGCTGGGTGGGTCGAATGATCCTCGGATGGGTAAGTTCAACGCCGAGATGTCCTCCTCACTCCAGGCTCTCACTAGCTGGGTGGGTCGAATGATCCTCGGAAGGAAGAGCTTGCCATCGAGATGTCCTCCTCACTCCAGGCTCTCACTAGCTGGGTGGGTCGAATGATCCTCGGATGGGTAAGATTAACGCCGAGATGTCCTCCTCACTCCAGGCTCTCACTACCCGGGTGTGTCGAATGATCCTCGGAAGGAAGAGCTTGCCATCGAGATGTCCTCCTCACTCCAGGCTCTCACTAGCTGGGTGGGTCGAATGATCCTCGGATGGGTAAGTTCAACACCGAGATGTCCTCCTCACTCCAGGCTCTCACTAGCTGGGTGGGTCGAATGATCCTCGGAAGGAAGAGCTTGCCATCGAGATGTCCTCCTCACTCCAGGCTCTCACTAGCTGGGTGGGTCGAATGATCCTCGGATGGGTAAGTTCAACGCCGAGATGTCCTCCTCACTCCAGGCTCTCACTAGCTGGGTGGGTCGAATGATCCTCGGAAGGAAGAGCTTGCCATCGAGATGTCCTCCTCACTCCAGGCTCTCACTAGCTGGGTGGGTCGAATGATCCTCGGAGGGGTAAGTTCAACGCCGAGTTGTCCTCCTCACTCCAGGCTCTCACTAGCTGGGTGGGTCGAATGATCCTCGGATGGGTAAGTTCAACGCTGAGATGTCCTCCTCACTCCAGGCTCTCACTAGCTGGATGGGTCAAACGTGCCTCGGGGGCGAGGTTTTGCCCCCCTCGATGGATATTTCGGCTTGGACTTTTCTTTCCGAGGTTGTGCCAACCTCGCAAAGAGCGGGGATTGTGTACAACCCCCATATTCATCGAGTGAGGCCCAGCGTGGAGGGTCGCCGATGTACAACCCAGATATTCGCCGAGCACTCCCAAGGATCCGGGCGGAGAGGGGGGAGGGGGTCTCGCCCCTCCCTCTCTCGCCCAGCAGGTAGGGGCGGAGAGGGGGGAGGGGTCTCGCCCCTCCCTCTCTCGCCCAGCAGGTAGGGGCGGAGAGGGGGGAGGGGGGTCTCGCCCCTCCCTCTCTCGCCCAGCAGGTAGGGGCGGAGAGGGGGGAGGGGGGTCTCGCCCCTCCCTCTCTCGCCCAGCAGGTAGGGGCGGAGAGGGGGGAGGGGGGTCTCGCCCCTCCCTCTCTCGCCCAGCAGGTAGGGGCGGAGAGGGGGGAGGGGGGTCTCGCCCCTCCCTCTCTCGCCCAGCAGGTAGGGGCGGAGAGGGGGGAGGGGGGTCTCGCCCCTCCCTCTCTCGCCTAGGGGAGGCCCCCCTCGTCCAGTTTACTGTTCGCAGTCCAGTTTGGCTATCCGCAGTCCAGTGGTCTGCATTTAGCGTTTTAGAACAGCGGGGTTCGGCTATCCGCAGCCAAATTCAGGGGTATTTTGGTAATCTGGCAGACCAATTTTTGGCTGTTCGCAGCCCAACTTCGAGAATCCTATAAATAGGACCAAGGGGGCACCATTGGGAGGAGACTCTCAGATTCCAAGGCTAGCTCTCTCCTCTCTCTCCTCTCTCTCTCTCTCTCCCCAACAAGTCTCTCTATAAGGAGTGAGGAGAGGCTCCAGTGGTGCCCAAGCTTAGTAGTGGCTTGGGATGGGAAGTTCCAAGGGGACTTCCGGGTATGTGGCGGGACCTCCCCACTAAGCCCTTGGTCCGTTTCCAAGTCCAAGTGTTCTTGTCTAGAGAGTTGGCTCGAGGGAAGTAGGTGTGAGACCACCCCTTTTCTGGGACCCCGAACTCCACGGAGACCGAGTTGTCGGTTTCAACAACAAGCACACCGGACTAACCAGTCCGCTCTTACAACTACCGAGCCTACAGCTCGTAGCACCAAACCAACTAACCTGTCGTAACCACGGAGTGTGGGTGTGTGTATTATTAAGTTAATCTTGTATAACAACTTACTCCTACAGTTTGTGGGTAATCTTGGACTTCCCGTGGATTACCCTGTAAGGGGCTCGCTACGGTACTAGGAACCGAAATGGGATGACACCCCAAAGTTCCCTTTCTCAAGACACTTAGTGTTGTTGGTATCTACCCATAAGAACACCCTCCTTGTTACTACAATTGAACTAACCCTAGGTGACTTATGACTTTCCAAGACGATCCTTCGTCAATCCCGAGCACCACTTTTCCCTCAACTCACCAATCCCACTTTACCATCTATAATCTTCCTTGTTGGCCATCATACCTTCTCAACTAAACTAGGTAAACCACTTACCTCCCATCCCTCCTAAGGATCCACTTGATTCTCAAATTTCACAGTTTTATTATACGCAGACCAAACTAATTATATGAAGCTCTCAACTATATGTACTCCAAATATTCATCCAACTGACCCAAGCTATTTATTGGAGGTCTATCATGATATTATAAGGCAAAATCCAGAGAATCACATTTTTCCCAATATTATTAATAATTAAAACAATTTTTCCAAAATACAACTTCCTAAGGTTTGAACTACAAGTGCACTTTTCTGTCTTCCAATGCCTACTAATATTTTTACATAAATCAAGGGTACCTAGTAATCAGTAAATATGAATTTTTAGGAATTCCCAGAGAGGTTTATAATTATTAAGAATTCCTAAACCCATTAATTTCCAATTATTTCCAAAGGAGGTACCCTCATATGAAATCAAAACCTTATGCAAATTTTTACAGAGGTGATTCATACTAAAATATTCAGACCTGCAAAATTTGACCATATTCTATAGAGGTTACATTTGTAATTTTCACAAAGGTCATATTTGCAATTAATTCCAATTTGAACTAGAAGTACCAAAAATATCAATCCAAAAATTATGAGAAAATTACTGTGAGTTCATAATGGTATGAAATGACATCCAGCAAAGGTTCATGAAATTACAGAAAACTAACACCCTAAAATTAATCATCCCAAAAATTGCCAACAATACGAATAATTATAATTTGGACCTCCAAAGATCTTCCAATGGTTCTAATAGAATCTCCAGGGATTGATAACATCAAAACTAAGTTGGTGACAGAAGTTGGTTAATCCCTAGGTACTAATCTTTCCTAAATCCCACAAACCTAAATATTTACAAATCTACCCAAGGATTTATTCCCTAGGGTTGGCAACTCCAAACCCCACCAATTTCTCATAGGACTCTATGGTCACCATGAACATCTCCCCAACATTTTAGGTCAAACCATAAAGGTTTGACCCATATTCCTTCATTGATCTCTATATGTACCCCCTTTAGGTTTACCCTAGGGTTAGGGCCCATACTTCCCCAAATCCACCCAAACTTCTTGTGAGGGTGTTATATCACTCATAGAACTCAGAGAAGTCTATTACACTCCTCTCCAAGGACAAACACCCCCATGTCCTTCACAACCCCAAATTCCACTCCATAGGGATCAACCCTATGGCCTTGGGCAAATCAACACCAATGCTCACCAAATTCCTCATGGGGTCTCAAAATGATCCCACTGACCTCCCCAAGAAAACTCAAGTCTCTATGGGCCCACTTGGCCAATGGATCTCTACTTGGCTAAATGCACACCAAGGGGCTCCAACTCCATGTCCTAGGGCAATCCAACTCCCCATGACCCCAAAACTCACATAGAGGTGATTTGGGTGGTGTTAGGGCAGTGTCCAAAATTCCACTCCAATTGGAGGTGGTTTGGCCCCTCAATTTCAACTTAGCCCCTTTAGCCTAATAATTTCCTTAAAGATCAAAACTTGAGCCAATTAATTACCTGATCAAATCAACCTCAAATGGGTTGAAATTTTAACCAGGGGCTTATCATGACCCTAAGAACACCCCACCAAAATTTGGTGGAGTTTGGAGGTCATTTGACCCTCCAAATAATTTATACATTGTTTATTAAATTTTTACAAAAACTTTAGGAAAATATTTTCCAAAAAATTCCATTTTTGGATATGACCTAGATATAGGTAATAATAGCTCACACACCAAATTTCAAGTCATTTTGATGATTGGTTTGGAGTGGGTAATGTTTCTAAGGTCTGGACATCACTATGGATAGACCTCACCAAAATGAGTGCTGCGGTCTAACCAAGACTCCAAATTGAGTGAAATCAATTTTAAATTAAACTAGACATCAAGGGCTAAAACTTTGGTGTTGGACACTTTTTCTGTAGAGGGGTCTAAGTATTTTTAATTTTTAATTCTAACAGCTGCCAGTAATATTACAGAAAAATGAAATAATAATAATCATTATTATTACTAAGGACGGAATCGGCTCATCTTCTCCAAAATTCGACGGTCGAGATCCCTTCTTCCTGAAGTTTTTCCAAGCGCTGCCGCCGGCCATCCGTCCTCCTCCCTGGCCGGCCACCGCCACCACCACCTCCATTGAGGTGGTGGCTATCGATTGGCGGTGGTTTGGCCGCCGGAGGTGGCGGTTTCCGGCGATCCCGAAGTTCCAAAATCCATGAAAATTTTAGATTTTCGCTCACCGGATCGGGCTCAATTGAGCCCGATTTCTCTCCTATTTTGATCTAAGATTTATCCACAAAGGGAGAGGAGAAGAACCAGACCTTTGTTGGAGCACGACGACGATGGCGGTGGTGGTCGGCCATGGTTTTTCCCTTCTCCGGCGAGCTTGCCCGATCCCTTGATTCTCCACCAAATGTTGCAATCCAAAGCACTATTCCGACTCCCTTCCACCTTCTAAAGCTAATGGAGTGGTCATATTGGAGTGAGGAGGGCTTAATAGGGGGAATTTGAGGAGAGGAATTTCGGCCATGGCCATTAATGGCCATTAAAGGGATTTCGGTTTTGGCTTGGGGGAGATGAATAGAGGCTCAATCCAGCCGGGAGAAGGCTGGAAACTCCTCCTCTCCCCTAGAGGAGATGAATGTGACCATTAATGGGGGAGATTGAAGGTTTCTTCTTCCTCCCCATTAATCCCCCCCCTCTTTCTCTCTCCTCCATTTTTGGGGAAAATGGAGTTTTCTCTCTCCTGCACGAATTTCTTTAAATTAAATGGCAATTTCAGTAGCACCCAACCCCATTGGGTGGTGGACCACCTCAATTGGGTCTAGCCCAAGTGGATTGGGCTTGATTAGGTCAAAATTGGTCATTTTAACCTAAATTTAGGGTGGAGTTGACTTTGGTCAATTTGACCATTTGGGTTGACCCCAATGGGTGGATAGTGACTCATTGGCCTCTCTTAATGGTTATGAAGGTCTAGGTAGGGTCAATTTGTCAAGGTGGAGGCCAATTGACCCACAATAGAGCAATTTGACCAAAATAGGGCTAGAGTTGACTTAGGTCAAATTGACCATATTGGTGGTCCCATGAAGGGGGGGTTTTAGTCCATTGGGTCACCACTATTCTTATGAGGGTAGGGGAAAGATCAATTTGGCATGGTGGAGGACAATTAACTCTAATTAGGCTACTTTGACCAATTTGGGGTTATGGTTGACTTTGGTCAATTTGGTCTCTTTGGTTGACCCCAATGGGCCCTTGGTGCCTTAAGGGGACCCCTAAAGGGTTAGGGATATCATGGTGGGGTCAAATGGTCAAGTTGAGGCCCTAAAGTCCAACCCTAAGCTTGGTCACTGGAAATTGCTATTTGCAGTCCAAGGCACTTTCAACCCTAATCTTGCCTAAGTTAAAGGGATTTCTACACTACCAAGGCCTTGTCATGACCTTGTCAAGACAGATTCACCTGGGGGTCTAGCTGTCTGGGGGATGTTACACCTCCACCTCTTCCTCCACCTCTCTGGTGATCTCCCTCCTTGTTAGCAGCATGACCGGCCTTTAGATTGGACCGGCAGTCCTTTGCCATATGCCCGTACTTCTTACAAGCAAAGAAAAGGGATCTCCCCTTCTCATCGCGCGCAGGGAGGAACTTCCTCCCATCTCCCTGAGAGGACGTTGAAGGTCCATCTCCAGAGTTCTTCTTTCTCTTGTCCCAGGATCTCCTCTTTCCTGAGAACAAGGCCTCGCCATCTCCACCTGAGATGGATACTCCCGCCATCTGTTTCGCCAAGCTCTCCTGTGACGATAACAAGTTCTCTAGCTCCAGAAGGGAGGGCTGAGTAGCCCATCCTTGCACGGAAGTAACGAAGGGGACATACTCCCTCCTCAAGCCTCGGAGTATGTGCCGCTTCAACTTCGCCTCTGAGATTGGCTCTTCAGGATCCAAGGCCGAGATCTCCCCACATAGGTTCTTCACCTTCAGGAAGAAGGTGGATATCGTCATCTCGCCTTGAGTCGACTTTGCCAACTCATTCTCCAGGAATTGTAGTCGCACCACATTCTTCTTGTTGAATAACCCATCGAGGGCTATCCAGATCGCAGACGCTGACTTGCAACCTATGATGTGGTCGAACAAGTCAGGTGATATGACTCTCTTCAAGGTGAACTCCGTCTTGACGTTGGTCTTCCTCCAAGCTCTCACAGCTGGACCATTATCTCCGGCAGCTACTACTTCATCTTGCTCCCCACCACCAACAACCTCCCAGAGATCCTCTCCAAGAAGGTAGCTCTCCATACAAGACATCCACTTCTTGTAGTTGGTTTGAGTAAGCAGCTCAATGACAAGTCCCCTAGCATACCCTCCTCCGTCGTCCATCTTGGTTGCTTCATCCTTGTTCCCACTATCCCTCTGATACCATGTGAAATATTTTGTAGTCGGAAGAACACGTCAACCAACGGGAGAATAAGGACACCAATATATGAACACAAGCTTTCACAATACTAATTCTGGTAGCTAGTTACAACTGAACAAGGCTGAATACAAGTTGCATCCAACTTGAATCACAACAGCCAATAGAAGGTAAGAACTTGGTCACGGACAAGGTCCGCTTCTCCTCCGGAGCACACCGCGCAGGTGATACTCGCTCCAATACTCGCTCCTCGCTACCGCTGGCGGTATCGCTAGCGCCGGACGTTAGCTCTGATACTCGCGAGCTCGCTGCTCGCACTCCAAGCTACTCGCGTGCTCGCCACGCTTCGCTTCCTCCACTACTCGCTACCGCGAGCGCTAGCCACTAGCGCTGGCGCTATCTCCCGAGTAGGTAACTCGCCTCGCGAACTTGATCCAAGTTCGATGCTCGCCTGGTGGCGCTCTGGTATCTCTAACTCGCTCTAAGCTGAGGATACTCGCCAGTTCCAGAATCGATACTCTTTAGAGGGGGTTACCCCTCTATTTATAGGCAAAACAAGGGGGGTGGCGAGTATGAGCTAGCGCTGACGCTAGCTCACTTCAATTCTAACATATTATTTGTGAAAATATACGACCGTATTTGTATACTACGCTCGTATTAAATACTGACTGTATTTTAGATCAATCATGCGTGAAAAATCGTTCTAGCGGAAATAGACGGCCGGATTGAAAGTTCCGCACCGTGATCTTAGGTGCGTTACTCGCACAAACAATTTGGCCTCCTTGAGCTCCCATGGTGCTCAGTTCAGTGGGGTTTGTGGTGGTAATTAAGATGTTCATGAGCGCATTCTCTAGAGATCCTTCGGTCGCACCTACGCTCCTACAGTTCACAACTCGGTGCAATTTAGTAGTAGTTAGAAGTGCATTAGTGCATTCTCTCGCATGCTTACACTTTCACTATGTGCAGCTAATATGTGCATTTCTTACATTGTTTTCACCCCGTAATTCAATGTGTAATAGTCCTATTTTGTGCTAGAATTGTATGAAAATGCTCATTTTTATATTACATGTATTTCTAGACTGTATGGATGTCTTTCTACATTTGTGAATTTTTGTGCGTGTTCGGAGACTACATGTCCAAAATTTCTTACGCGCGCCGGTGCATTTTACGGCGCACGCGCGTGCGTCGTAAATTCTCTTGGTCGTGGCTCAAATGCCAATATGAATTCGCGTCTGCAATTTTTTGCATGCGCGTGCGCGATTTGGGCGTCCACAGTTCTGCATCTATTCACAGCGCGCACGCCCGTGCACTTTGCGTCGCACGTCCTTGCGCCGCACACGCGTGAGCTTATTCCAATTAAATTTCTTCACAGGTTTGCACATTTCTAATTTCATCTAGTGTAGTGAATCAATTATGATATTTTCTTGAATCCGATTCCAAACCATCATGGCTACCTTTCAAGCTTGCTAGTGGTGCGAATCCTTTGCACATTATAGTTTTGTTTGTCCCGCGATGTTTACGATTTCTATGGTTCTTTCTCTGGTGAATCAAAATCTTTTGGTTCCCCATATAGAGAACCTAGTTATTATAACATTGTGTCTCTTTTGCAAGCATCATCTTCTCTGGTTCCTTTGGCTTCCTCGAGACCGAAGTCAACGGGGAAGAAATGTTTGTTTTGTCAAAGTCTAAATCATGCATTGAAGGATTGTGCACAATTTAAAGCCACAATGGAGGAGGATGACAAACCAAATGTCACATTCACGTCATCCTCCACCCATTATTCTGCTCCTTCTCATGCTGATGAGATATCTTCAATGCCCCCTTGTCATGAGGGAGTACTGTTGCAGATACCTTACTAACATGTCTGTTGATTATTGTGATAACTCGGTGATGCCTATTTTTCCTACGACATCATCTTCTCATGTAGATTCTATTTTGGAGGATTGGTCTCACATTTTATTTGATTATGCTATTAGTAGTTTTAGTCCTCCAATCATTCCTAGCTCACTTACACCTGATTCTTTTGATCATGTCGATGTTTTTTCTATGTAGGAGGTGCTTGAGGAACCAGAACCTATATTGGAATGCACAGAGGAGGAGACCTCTCCTACTGAGGAGCTTCACATCTCTTCACTGTTTGATGATATCCAAATCATCGCCAATGGACCATCCAACTCTTCTACTGATTGCGAGGAGCTTTGCATTGACACGAATTTGTGCATTGAGCCTGATGGGAGTGATTCTGGGAGCACTCCCTCCGTAAGTATTTCTTCTTCTTCTTTTTAATTTTGATTTTATTTCTAAACCCAATATTATGCATGATTATTTGGAAGATGAGGTTGTGCCCGACCCTTTCATTGAGTGTGTCACTGACCCCGTCTTGCAATTGAATCAAGCTAGGACAACCATGATCGCCCAGTTTTCTTTTCTGACTAGGAGTGTCAGGAGCTCCTTTGATTTCTCCTCTACCTACCTACCTTCAATAAAGAGACCATTTCTGTGGAGGAGGAGATTATGTTAGTGTTGGTACTACTTACCGACCGACAAATTAATGCGAATTCCCGTGCATTTCCAATTTTCAACACCGATAAGTTAAGGCGACACAACTTGTCAAAATATACGTGCTGGGAGACAATAACTCAATGTTTATCTTTAGTTTCTCTTTTTCTTGCTTTTGAAAATTTTATTTTTATTAAATTAATTTAAAACATAGTTAATTTTGATAAATAAATAGTCATATAAATTGATCTACGCGTATCGTTGGGTGATCGAAATTTTCTGTGTGAGCCATTGTTGTTCTAGGATCGTTTCAGAGGCTTGAACATTTTTTTATAGCACACACGATTTTATTTCGCTTGCGTGTGCGTTCCTTCCAGTTAACGCACGGGCACACACGAACAAGATCACATGCATGTGCATCCTAGACCTTATTAGGGCTGCCCGACCCGATCTCCCCCATTTCGTGCATCTGTTGTCTTCCGCACGCGTTCTCCTTCTCCTTCCCACTGTGCTTGGACCCACAAGGGGGTGTAGCCTACACCTACTTCTCCCTCACTTGCACTCTTGACTGTAGATGAAGAAGAACGAATAGACTCAAAGCTGTAGCGAGGAGGTCCCGCCACACACCCAGAAGATCTTAAAGACCTTCCCCTCCCAAACCAATGCTCAACCGGGCACCTTAGAGGGCAATACGAACCAACCAAAACTAGTTAGGAGGAGAGAGCCAAAAAGATCAGATCCTCCTCCAAGGTGCCCATAAGCGTCTATGTATAGTTTTTCTAGTCTGGTCTGCAAATAGCGTAAATACGCCTTTTAGTTTTACTAATCGCATCCCCAATTGGTCTGCTAACAGCCTAACTCCGATGTTCCGAAGGGCTATTGGCAGCCCACAAAGGGTATCTAGGTAATTTTCTCACTAAAGCCTTTTAGGCGAGTGGTCCGCTGTTGACGCCAGGAAAATCCTGACCTCAAGATTCGGACCGATGTAGCCGGAGGCTACTCGCCCAGCAGCCCGACGAGATGGCTTGGCTGGCAACAACGAAGAAGCTAGAAGAGCAACAAACAGGACCCCAGGTGCTGCGGCAGGGAGGTCCCACCACGTACCCAGAAGCTCCGAAGAGACTTCCCCTCCAAGACCAAAGAATGGCCGAGCAAGGTACGAGGAAGGCACTGACTTGGCTAATACCGAGAGTAGCGACCAAGTGCGACAGGTTCCAGAATGCAAGAGCCGGGTTTCGAAAGCTCAAGTCCAGGTGCCAATCCAAGTACCCCTGGGGTCCTATTTATAGGAAAACCAAGGGGTAGGGGGGGTTTTTATAGCCCAGCCCCCAACCTGGCGACTATGGGTTACTCGGCGAGTATCCTGCCATAGTCGCCCACTGGCGAGTATTGGGTACTGCTCGCACACGCCGGACCAATAGTCGCCAGATCTTCTGTCCCATACTCGCCAATCTGGCGAGTATTGCCTGCATACTCGCCGAGGCCTTCTCTTCTCTGCCTTGAACTGCCGGGCTCTGTGTTGACTTCTTTGACTTTGTCTTCTGCCTACGTGGCCTTGGGGGGGGGGGGGGTCCACCCTCGGAGAATGAGGGTTGTACACAATCCCCGCTCTTTGCGAGTAACGTAGTTGCTCGGAAAGAATCATCCAACCCTTCATTCGACGAGCTTTCCTGTTTGGCGAGTATTGGCCTATACTCGCCATCTCGCTGGCCGACGCTCGAGCTCTATAAATAGAGGGGCAGGGGTCTCTGATGGCACGTCTTTTCTGAACTCGCTCAAGATGGTGCGCGACTATGCTGCCGAGGCTAAGGCGGCCATGGCTGGTCTTGTCGGCCTTTTTGAGGGTTCTTCGCTTCCTCCTCACCTGGATCCCGCATCTGGCGACCTTCCATCTTCCAGGAAGAGGAAGAGGCTCGCCCAGAAGAAGAAGAAGAAGAAGGAGAAGAAGAAAGCCGCCGAGGAAGAGGTCGCTGCTGTAAGACCCCATTTTTTTTTTGCAAAAACCACCGGGTCTTAGGCCCAGAACCGCCGTTTTGCGGTGACACCTTCGCTCGGGAAGGTCGCCACTACAAAACGCCGATCCTGCCGGCCAAATCGATCACAAGAAAAGTAAGCTTAACTGAATAAAAGACCAAATTAAGTCCACATCACATATATAAATAAACCATCAGAAGATGTCCACAATATAGCTGAAAGAAAGGAAACAAGATAACTAGGGCTACAGCCCGATACATCAGAGCCTCACTACATAGTTCACTCGCGGAAGCACAACAACTAATTCATCACTCACGGATCCTGTCATCTGAGCTCCTGAGCTAGACTGCCCCGCCTCCATTTGCACCGGCCTCTGGTGCTGCCTCGTCGCCGTGGTCTCCTAAAATGATAAGGTCCACCGACCGTCAGTCATAAAGACTCAGCCAATTCCCCACCCCTCCCCCCAAGGCTCCTAGGCACCGCATGGAGAGGAGGAAGCGGAGGACAACAAGGGGTAATACAAAAGCAGATGACAAGGTAAGATCTACGCTACACAGGTGTATGTATATAAATAAAACATGAGATATATAAGCAGCATGGTAAAGTATAGGAAATACAGTAAGAAACAAAAGTAGAGGCAAGTAAGTAAGATAAAGTAAACCATTGATTTATAGGAATGCCCATACAAACCTATAGACCAAGGGGTCGTTTAGCAGAGCCTATCGTATAAAAAGTCCCATACCAATTTATACGATAGGTGTCGGGGTTAAATGTTATGATTATGCCATGACATGCAGAGTATGCTTTTATGCGGTGATCAAACAAGTGCAACTCACCCACCACGACTCTATGCGCATAGACCTTTAGTTCCCACTTTTTGGAGCGAGCTAGACTCCCAGGATACTCCCGTAGTGGCAAACGGAAGCGGTGGGTTGGGCCTCGCCCACCTCTAGGTTGGTATTTGCACTACCTAACCTAGACCTATCGTACGCCTCCACAAAACCCGCGGAGCGCCTGCGTACTCTTACTGACTGGACCGCCAGACTTTTATGGCTAAGTGTAAATACCACACTTGCCGAGCCCAAGTGTTAACATCGGTGCAACGATCGCCAACACGAAGGACCCACCACCTTATGCACAAGCCGTATATCTTTCAACAACACCGAGCTACAAGCTCCCCGGGCTAACCCGCCCGTCACCAATAAACATCTCAGAAACATAAGATCGCCGGACTAAACCGGCTAGACTTCTATAAGCAAAACCTCATAATGGCTTTCCTGTTTTAATAAACTTAGGTGCTAAAAGACGCTAACCGGAAAAGACGATCTTTCGTCAATCTCCGGACGACCTACTCCGAGGGTGGCACCCCACCACCCTAAGACTCATCAAACACTAACTTCTCTAGGGATCCTTACATAATACAGGGTTACCACCCCACATTCAACACTCCAGACCCAAGACCACCAGATCGACCTTTAACCCCAAAGATTGCCAAATTGCTAAACGCAGACCACCCCTAACATTTGATGCTCATGAAGGGAGGTACACTAAATAATCAACTCTATGACTCAAGGGATTTACTGGGAGTCCATGTTACCTGATCCAGATCAAATCTAGGGTTTCATAATTTTCCAAATAATAATAATATTTTAAACAATTTTCCAAAGGGCAATATTTCTAAGGTTTGAACTACAAGTGTACTTTTCTGACCTCTAATGCCTACTCCAATTTTTTTAATAAATCAAGAGTACCTCATAAACAGTAGGTATTGAATTTTAGGAAAAATCAGCAAGATTTACTATTTTTAAAAATTCCAAAACACATTTATTTCCAATAAATTCCAAAGGAGGTACCCTCATATGAACTCCAATCCTTATGAAAATTTATACAGAGGTACATCATAACATAATATCCAGTCCTACAAAGTTTGACCATGTTCCACAGAGGGTACATTTGTAATTTCATGCAAGGGTATATTTGCAATTTCTTCCAAAATGAACTAGAGGTACCAAAAATATTGATCCATAAATTATGAGAAAATTACAGTGGTTACAAATTGATATGAAAAGATAACCAGCAAAGTTTCATGCAATTACAGCAATTTATGTGCCTGAAATAGACCATCCCAAAAATTGTCCACTATATGATATATTACACTTTGAACCCCAAAAAGTCTCCCCATGGCCTAACAGATTCCTCCAGAGGTCAAAAGCATTAAAACCAAGATTATGACAGAAGATGGTAAATCAATAAGTACTGTTTCTTCCTAAAACCCCAAACCCTAATTATTTACAAATCTACCCAAGGGTTTATTACTTAGGATTTGCAACTCCAAATCCCTTCAATTTTTCACAGTGGCATTTTCTGGTCACTAAGACCACCTCCCCAAAATTTCAAGTCAAACCATTAAGGTTTGACCCCTCTTCCTTCATTAGCCTCTAATTGCACCCCATTAGGGTTTAGTCTAGGTTTAGGGTCTAACTTTCTCCAATGGCTCTAGTAGGAACTCCAGAGATTTAAGACATCAAAATTAAGAGGGTGACAGAAGATGGTCATCCACAAAGTAATATTTCTTCCTAGAACCCAAAACCTTAAACATTTACAAATCTACCCAAGAATTAATTACCTAGGTTTGACAACTCCAAACCTCTTCAAATTCTCACAATAGCATTTTCTGGTCACTAAGACCACCTCCCCAAAATTTCAAGTCAAACCATTAAGGTTTGGCCCCTCTTCCTTCATTAGCCTCTAATTGCACCCCATTAGGGTTTAGTTTAGGGTTAGGGTCTAAACCTATCCAAATACACCCAAACTTCTTGTGAGGGTATCATGGGGTCCATAGAGCCCAGAGGAGTCCATCTCACACCTTTCCAAGGACAACCACACATATGTCCTTCACAACCCCAAATTCCACCCCATAGGGATCAACCCTATGACCTTGAGCAAAACAACTCCAATGCTCACCAAACTCCTCATGGGGTCTCAAATTCATCCCACTGACCTTCCTAAGAAGTCTCAAGTCTCAAAGGACCTAATTGGCCAATGATTCTTCACTTGGCTATTTGCACCCCAAAGTACTCCTACCCCAAGTCCTAGGGCAAACCCACTCCCCATGGCTCCATAATACTCTTGGAGGTGATTTGGGTGGGGTTAGGGTAGTGGACATAATACCACTCCAATAGGAGGTGGTTTGGCTATGAGAAGTCCTAAGTGTCCCCTTAGCACAATTTTCCCCTTAAAGGGCAAAACTTTGGCCCAAAGATTACCTAGTCAAAAGATCTCCAAATGAGATGAGATTTTAACCAGGGGTTTATCATGACCCAAATGGTACCCCACCAAAATTTGGTGGAGATTGGAGATCATTTGGCCCTCCAAATAATTTGTGTAAGGATTATTAAATTTCTACAAAAACCTTAGGAAAATTAACTCCTAAAAATCTGATACTCAAACCTAACCTAGGTATAGGACATATGGATGCTTAGCCAAAATATCAACTACATCAGATTAGCCATTTAAGAGTTATACTAATTTTAAGGTCTGGTTTGAGTTTTGACCAGCCTCACTAGAATGAGTGCTGTGGGTCCCACACTTAACCAAATAGCTTGATTTCACTCCCATTAGAAAGTAGACACCAAGGCCTACAAAAGTTATCTCTGAGCATTTTTCGAATTATGGCCCCTAAGGGCCTTAAAATTGGGTTACAAAATCTGTCACAATGTGTGACATATAATCAAAATAAATGAACTAATCATTTCATGCCTGCGAATAGCAAAAGGCGGGCCATCGGACGGCTCACAGCCATCGTCCCCGATTAGCCTGGGGCTGAGATTGCGCGCACCAGGGCCACTTTGATCGGTGATTTCCCGGCCACCTGAGCGCCGCCCCGGCCGACCAACGCCACCACCACCTCCGTTGAGATGGGGGCCGGCGATGAGCGGTGTTTGATCGGCCGGAGGTGGCCGGAATCGGGGTCTGGGAGAGGAAGCCCAACCCGATCGACGGGAGGCAAGGCTGGCTTGATTCCCGGCCAATTGGCCACAGATTGAGCCGCCGGCGATTGGGATCTATTCCTTAGGGTTCAGGGAGGAGAAGAGGACCTGCTGGAGTGCTTGCCGTTGGGTCAATCTCGAGTACACCATGGGAGCTTGGGTTGATTGCGAAGCCATGCCGATTCCTCTTACAGTGCGCGAAATCTCCCGGAAACTTAGGGTTTTCTCTCCTCTCAGGCTTCTGAAGGTGATCAGGGGTTCGAATGGGGGTGGTGGTGGCTTTAACCCCCTTGGCCATTAATGGCCTCTTCGAATTCTCCAAGGGCCGGCCCCCATTCATCTCCCCTGCATCAATGCCTCTTGGAAACTGATGGAATCTCCTCCTAGCCGGCTGAGGAGTTGAATGGAAGAATCAATTGGGGAGGCCAAGGGGTGAATCCTCTTAATGGCCATGAATGGCCTCTTTCTCTCACCTCAAAAATGGGAAAACCTCCCTTTCTCTCTCCTAATCACCATGGCCGGCTCCTACTCTCTCTCCTGAGTTTAAAGAGGGTCCACATGGGCTGGTTGACCATCCAATTGAGTTAGCCCAAAGAGATTGGGTTAGGTTTGAGCATTTTGACCTAAATTGGACAATTTTGACTTTTGGTCAAATTGGTCAATTGGGGAACCCTAGGATGGGGCTTTTGGGTTCAATAGGTTCCAAATTAAGTTTAGGAATTAATGGTGGAGTCAATTTGGTCATATGTTTCTTGGTTGACCCAATCTAGGTTGATTTGACTAAAATAGGCTAAATTGACTTGGGTCAAATTGGGCTCTAGGGTTGACTTGGTCATGGGGCTTTTTGGTCCACTAGGTCCCCCATGATATGATAACCCTATGGGTGAGGTCAATTTAATGTGGTGAAGGTCAATTGGGGTACTTTGAGAAGAAATGTCATTTTGACCTAAAAAGGGCATTTTGGTCAATTTGCACCCCTGGGGGTCCCATGATGGGGCTTTTGGGTCCATTAGGTCTCTCATGGTATTCTAGACCTAGGAGTGTGATCAAATTGACATGGTGAGGGTTGATTGGCTCTAAGAGGGCTACTTTGACCAATTTGAGGGTTTAAGTTGACTTTGGTCAAATTGGTCTCTTAGGTTGACTTCCATGGGCCCTTGGTGCCCCAAGAGGACCCCTAAAGGGTTAGGGACACTATGGTGGGGTCCCAGGGTTAAGTTGAAGTCCTAAATTCCAATCCCAAGCTTGGAGGATGGGGATTGCTATTTGTAGACCAAGGTGGTTCCTCCTCCTTTCTTAAGCTCTTAAGGTCAAAAGGCTCTTCCTAGGGTTTTGTCATGACCCTGTCATGACAAAACCAACTTAGGGGTCTAGCAGTTTGGGGGATGTTACAGCTGCTCCTTTGGGCGACCAACACCAGCAGCTGCTGGATGACCTGGGGCTCTCCAATGAGGGCGACTCGCCGGCCGCTGATCCTCCTGCTCCAAATGTTGCCGAGGAAGCGAGCATGCCCGAGACCTCGGCCCAGAATCCGTTGGAGAATCTCGCTTCCGTGCGAGGTGCGAGTAATCTACTCGCCATCTTTTTTAACTGACCTTGACTTGGTCCGGGTTTGCTGAATATTTCTTCTATGCTCGCAGATTCTTCCACCATCGGTGTGCAGGAGGAGCCTTTAGCCGCACCTCCTCTGAGATCGTCGCCCATGATCTCGCCTAGGGGTGGAGGTCGCTCAGGGCGAGTTCTTCACAGCTCCTTGCTGGAGAGGAGGCCGATGAGCGAGCAACGTGCTCCTTTGGCGGGCATCGTACTTCCGCCTCCGCCGCCTCTTCAGTCAGTGGGAACGGCGAGTAGTTCACAGCTGCCCGCAGGTGAGCTTCCGCCACCTCCTCCGTTCCCTACTTCTGCTACTCCTCAGGGCGATCAGCGCCCTTCGACTTCTACTGCGCCTTCTACTCATCAGGGCGAATCCTCGCGCCGTGGTGGGACTGGGGGCTCCTCGGGCTTCTTTCCTCCAAGGGGAGGAGGACGACCAGGCGATAGTCGCGATCGTGGGAACGCGCCTCCTAGCCGGGATCAGACGGCTGGATCCCATCCTGCTCGGCGAGGCGATCATCATCATAGCACGTCTCCTCAGCGAGGCAGGAGCTCTCCTCGCCATCGCTCTCGTAGTCCTCGGCCAGGTATTAGGTCGCCATTCATGATATTCGCCACTATCTTCACTTGGTTCCTTCAGTTGTCAAAACTCTGATATTTTTGCCCTCTTTGCAGCTCGCGCTCATACTCCCATAGGAGCCTTGATCGACGCGGTCGGGCTTCCTTCTCGCGAGTACCAGGAGAGGGCTACTCGCGCCATCCTAGAGCTGGAGTCCAAGCTGGAGCGCTTGGCGATCTGCGATCCTCATCGCCGCCTGACTGATGTCGAATCGCGGGTTGAGCGCTTGGCGAGCATTGATGCTCACCGTCGTTTGACTGTTGTGGAGTCGCGCATAGAGCGTCTGGCGAGCAGCGATGCTCATCGTCGCCTGGCTGAGTTGGAGGCGCGGGTTTCTCGACTGGAAGAGTTCGATACTCGGCTGGTCGCTACAGAATCTCGCCTTCAGTCGGTCAATGATCTTGAGCGCAGACTTGGGAGGCTCGAACATCGTCAACAACTGCACCACGACGAGCTGGTGGGGATGCGCGCGAGCATGGGCTCGGTTGGTCGGTTGGCGAGGATCGAAGACCAGCTACGTCAGGGCGAGGACGCGATGTCTGTGGCCTCCGAGCACTTCAGGCGAGCTCGCGGCTTGGGGTGGGTCGGGCGACAACCTCAACAGCCAGACACTCAGGCGAACCTTCAAGCTCCTCCGTAGATGTTGCTTTTTCTTTATTTTTCTTCCTCTTAGGTTATGTCGCCTTTTGGCGAGTATCCCTGTATTGCTGAACTATTTATTAATATTCATTCGGCGAGTATTAGAAACTCGCCTTTTATTACTTGCTTCTGCTTTACTCTTCTGCGATGGTTTTCTTGATTTTACTATCTTCTTTTACCTTAGCAAGTATTGTCTGCGCGTCGCCTTAGGCATGACGAGTTTGTTGCTATTGGCGATTATAAACTGATACTCGCCACCCCCTTATTCCTGATCACGCCGTCGTGCTCGATACGCCAAGTTACCCGACCACTATAAATAGGGGTGGTGGGTGAGTCTTAATTACGCTTTGGCGAGTTCCGGACTCTTGCGCGAGTATCCTCCGTCTCACTTTCCCCTTCTCCTCTTTGATACTCGCCTTTCTTTCCGTCCTTTCAAAAGATGACTGACGAGGCGACCATCCGGCGTGCCAATCACGCCAAGAATTTTGCGGCGACCATCTTCAAGAAGGCAGTTACGACCGAGAAAGAGTTGGAGGTCATCAGGGCGAAGTATCTCCCGCCAGGGTATGTCGCGAGGCTTCCTCGCCAGAGCGAGCGACTAAACACCGTTTTGACTAATGAGCGGGTGATCCCTATCCGCCACTTCGAGGT
This sequence comes from Dactylorhiza incarnata, assembly GCA_033032865.1. NCBI lineage: Eukaryota > Viridiplantae > Streptophyta > Magnoliopsida > Asparagales > Orchidaceae > Dactylorhiza > Dactylorhiza incarnata. The sequence continues at coordinate 20,438 of JAWHQI010000444.1, read as the reverse complement.
GGGCTTGCGACTACCATTGTGGACGGAGTTCTCCCAGATACTCCGTTACTTTGGGATAGTCCCTGCCCAGATCAACCCTAATGGGGTGGCGATGATCGTGGGCTTCCTTTGCTACCTGCGCGACCAGGGAATAGCCTTCGACCTGTCGGTCTTTAGACGAGTATTCCATTTTATGGCGACAGGCGAGGGCGTTGTCTTCTTGTGCAGCCACGTCTGCACACTGGTCGGCACGGCGAAGAAGAACCACCGCTGGGGAGAGCGACTAGTCGTCATCGCTGGCGACTTCCAAGCGATCCCTGACAAGTCCTTCCAGCCACCGGAGAGCGTCTTCGGGGTTTCCTTCCTAAGCGCGGGTGGCGAGAAGCTGCTCGAGGCTTTCAAAGGTCGCCGCCTTGATGTGGTGCACTGGAGAAGGCGAGTAGATGAACTCGCTGAGGTTTTCGCAGGCGAAGGTAACCCACCGCGCGAGTATTCGCAATACTCGCTCTTCGTCTTTATCTTGGCGACTAACCGGACTTCTTACTCCTCTTGCTGCAGCAGTTCATGTCCTGCCGCGCGAGTTTCTTTCTGCGGTGGTGAAGGCGACGGCTTCCACGCAAGGAGGTGCGGGGACTTCTGCTCGCGGGGAAGGGGTCTACTCGCCCATAGACTTGTCGCCAGGAGGCGATGAGCCTTTGATCATCGGCGAAGGATCTGGGCCTTCAAAGAAGCGGAAGGAGAGGGGCGAGCCCTCCGAGCCCTCGAGGAAGAAGAAGGAGGTCGCTCATCGGGACCTTGGCAAGAAGGCGGACCCTTCTGAGGCCGGCGAGCCCTATACCCACCCGAATTTCAACTTGGGTGTTCGTGGTGAGGACGCCTATGGTCGCCGCCTAGTCGCCTGGTCGGAGGACGATCATGTGGTATCTCTGAGCTCCAACCTTCCCCCCTGGTCAGAGGACTGGGAGGATCAGGGCGAGGCCTTTGACGTGCTTCATGTCGTCTATGGTCGCGAGGACGCTGAGAGGCTGCGGGAGGAGCCTGCCGAGTACTTGGCACACCAGACCTCGCGATCTCTGCTGCGCTCCGCCGAGCTGGCGCACATGACGGCGAGGAGGTTGTTGGAGTACGAGGAGGTGATCCGGATCAGTACTAAGAAAATGATCGCCATGGGGCTCAAGGCTAAGGAGCATGAGGTACTCGCTTCTCTATACTACTCGCCTTCGGGATAGTCGCCACTTTTGCCGAATAACTTGCTGACTGTCTTCTCTTGCTTTTGTAGGTCGCTGAGGTGGAGATGGCGACAAAGGTGTCCCAGCTGGAGAAGGAGCTGGATGACACTCGGCTGACCTTGGAGGCCGCCCAAGTTCGCATCGCTGAACTGGAAACTCAGCCTGCCGAGCAACAGCCAGCGGTGGCGGGCCCCTCTAGGGTCGGCAAGCAGATCCGGATGCAGGGCGACAATATGCCACGTGTTCGTCGAGAGATCGCGCGAGCCACTGGGACCGTCATCCTGAGTCAGCTGAAGGCGGACGATCTCCTGAAGCCGGGGGCCATGGAGTTGACGGTGGAGGACATCATCCCGGCGCTGCTCGCCGAGGAGTCCACCTCCCCCTTGCGAGCATCCTCGTCGCCGTCCAGTGATGCTGAGGATGACGATTCCGAGGATGAGGATGACGACGATGACGATGATGTTGATGATGATGGCGGTGACGAGCCAGACGTAGATATTGATGGCGAGAATGTCGCTTAGTCGCCTGGGCACCCTTTTTTGCTCGCCCGGCGACATTTTGTAAGCCCTTGGAAGATTCTTTTGTAATTTATACCAGATATATAAAGAAAAAAGGGACAAGATTTTGCTCGCCTGTTTCTTCGGCCTTACTTCCTGTCTTGAATGTCGCTTAGGCTCTTAGGCTCGAGGCGAGGTTGAGTGCTCGCTAGGCTCTTAGGCTCGAGGCGGGAGCGAATGCTCGCTAGGCTCTTAGGCTCGAGGCGGGAGCGAATGCTCGCGCCTGCATATTCGCATCCACATGCTCGCATGTGTATACTCGCACCTGCATACTCGCACTCTTCAATATCTCCCCTAGTGGAGTCGAGCTGTGGAGGCGACTTGGAGGGTTCCGAAGGACACATGCTCTCAAGACCTCGCTCTGTACCTGGTGAAGAGTTCATTAGACTCGTTCAATAAAGTTTTGAAGGGGAAAGAGATAGGGAACGGCAGTCGGGGAGGCCTGTAGGGATATATCTTCCCGAGGCCTCCATCCTACTTGGATGCTGGAACGTCTCCATCCTTTGGCCGGTCGAATCGATCGCTCCCCTTCTCAAGTTGGAGTATCGGCTTCCAGACTTTACCCTAGCAATCTCTGCAGCCGGACGAGAAATGCAGTCGGTGGGAACCGCGACCAACATGCAAGGGGGGAGCTGATCTCGACCGTCATTGCAGAGGCTTGGTCTTAAGGGAACGCTCATCCGAGGCACTGTCCCATCATCCGTTCTGAGTTTTTACAAGGGCCAAGTCGGAGGCTCGTCTTCCAACCTGCGGCGGCGAATGTTGATGTAGGACGACGTCAAGCAGGGAGTGGCAGTCGGGGAGATCCAAGGGGACACACCATCCCGAGGCCTCCATCCTACTTGGATGCCGGATGTGGATCGGACCTACTTCCTGTTGCTCAATGAGTTTAGCAGGGAGTTAAGCACACTTTAGGCACAATAACTCATATGATCTAACACAATAATTTAGAAAATGAAATGCTTTGCTGCGAGCTTTTCAGCTTTCGAGGGTACACGACGCCTTTTTTTCAAGGGTTCCCTGAGCTAGTGAAATCGATCATCCCTTCGCCGAATCGGAAGGTCGGCGTCCAGACTTCTTCCTGGTAATCTCTACAGTCGGACGAGAAATGCAGTCGGTGGGAACCGCGACCAACATGCAAGGGGGGAGCTGATCTCGGCCGTCATTGCAGAGGCTTGGTCTTAAGGGAACGCACACCCGAGGCACTGTCCCATCATCCGTTCTGAGTTTTTACGAGGGTTAAGTCGGAGGCTCATTTTCCAACCTAGCGCGGGGATTGACTTCACCTGACTTCTTTATTATGAAAACTTTGTTGATGCGAAAGAAGCTGCCTCGTCCCATGTTTCAGGGAGATGCAAATTTTAGTCAAAGAAATGAATTTACAAGGATGGGGTATACACATTCCCCCTCAGGGATAAAACCTTTTCAGGTCATCGCCGCTCCAGGTGCTCCCTAGCAGCTTGCCTTCCTGGTTCTGCAAGCGGTATCCTCCTGTTAGGAGTGCTTCCTGGATGATGAAAGGTCCTTCCCAGTTCGGGTTGAGCTTCCCGACGGCCGCAGACCTTCCTGCTGCGTCCACCTTTTTCAGGACCAGATCACCTGCTTGGAATTGTTTGAGGCGGACATTTTTGTCAAAATGTTTCGCCATCCGGCGCTTGATCTCCTCTTGCCTGGCTGAAGCTAAATCTCGGAGTTCCTCGATGTAGTCGAGAGATAGCTTTTGAACCTCTTCATTCTCTAGTCGCCATTCTTCGCTTCCGTCCTCCGTAGCTACCACCCTTGGGCTTCTGACTTCGAACTCTACTGGAATGAGAGCTTCCGACCCGTGAGAGAGTTTGAACGGCGTTTCCCCTGTGGCTGAGCTGGGAGTGGTCCTCAGAGCCCACAGGACCGAGGGGAGCTGGTCCGCCCAGTTACCTCTTAGGTTCTCCACCTTCTTCTTTAGTAGGTTGATGATCAATTTGTTGGCGGCCTCCACTTGGCCATTGCTCCTTGGGTGATGTACGGAGGCGAACCGAAGGTCGGTTCCTAGCTGCCTACAAAAGTCTTCCAGTTCTAAGCTGGCGAACTGGGGACCATTGTCGGTGATGAAGGAGACATCGCGGCAATCGGGGGGATGCATCCGGATCTGGTGATATCCTGAAAACGCATCAAGGAAACTCATCACAGAAAAACCGACGGCCGAATCAACCAGCTCGTCGATTCGAGGCAAGGGATAACAATCCTTTGGGCAGCTTTTATTCATTAAGGAAAAATCCACACACATTCTCCAGCTTCCCCCCGCCTTTGTCACCATTACAACATTGGAGACCCAGCCTGGATACTGGATCTCTGACACAAAACCTGCATCAAGCAGCTTTTTAACCTCCTCCCTAATTGGCTTGGCGAGGATGGTGGCGGTTTTTCTTTTCTTCTGGTGGACGGGCTGGACAGTGGGATCCAGGTTGAGGCGATGACACGCAACCTCAGGGTCGACCCCTGGCATCTCGGCTGCGCTCCAAGCAAAAATGTCGACATTCTTCTGCAGACACGCCGCCATCTCGATCTTCTCTTCGGTCTTCAGCGACCCGCCAATCTTCAGCAGCCCCGGCACTCCCGCTGCAGAGAGTACCTCGATCTCCTCGACCTCTTCAGCCACTTCCAGCCTGGCCGGGATCTCCAGCACTCTTCCGAACTCTTCCGCGTCAGCCATCCAGCTGATGGTACTGACGGCGCTAAGATAGCACTCCCTAGCGGCTCTTGGATCGCTCCTGATCCTCACCTGGACATCTCCCTTACAGTACTTCAAGCACTGATGGTAGGAGGATGGGACGGCTTTGAAGGCGTTGAGAAGCGGCCTCCCAAAGATGGCCCTGTAACAGCTCGGGGCGTCGACGATGATGAATCGACAGCTGATGGAGGTGCCACCGAGCGTTACCAGGAGGTCAGCTCCTCCTTCCACTTCCTTCTTCTCTCCGGAGAAGCCGAAGAGGGGACCATCAGGTGCCCGAACCCTGGCAGCTTCGACTCCCAGTCCGTCAAATGTCCCCTTGAAGATGACGTTTACAGAGCTACCGTTATCGATCAGAATCCGATCAACGATGAAGTCCTCTACCGCGGCTTGAATCACGAGGGCATCATGGAAGGGATTCGCGTTCCCTAGCATGTCCTCCTCGGAAAAGGTAATCTCCTCCATCGGGGGCGGTGTTTGTGAGGTCGAGGCGACACTCCTGCGGTAGATCTGATGGAGGCTTCCCTTGCGGGAAGCTTCCAGCCCTGCTCCCCCATGGATTACTCCAACTCGACCTCCCTGGCCCAGGTCTCCCCGACCTCCCTGGTCGACCCGATCCTCGTTCCTCCTGCGAACGACTGCGGCCTGCCCTGCCTGTGGCTCGGCAGGGGCCTCCATCCTCCTCTGCTCTCCTCCAGCCTCTCCTGCTGCCAGCCTCCTCCGGGCTTCCCAAAAGTCTGGGCAGGCAGCCATGGCATGTCCCCCCACCTGGTGGAAGTCGCAGTAGAGAGGAACCTCTTCTGCTTGACGCCTCCTAGGCTTCGGCTTCTTCCTTCCTTGACGGCGGCCTCGCCCGGCTACCGCCATTGCTTCATCCCTCCTCCTCTCCTGACGCCTCTCGGGTTGGCGAAAGGGCCTTCTTTCTGGGGATCTCCCCCTTTGATCTTGACGTTGGTGCCGTCCAGCCGGCCTCCAAGGTGGCCGGTTGACGGGGACCTGGTAGCGTCTTCCCTCCTCCTGACGCTCAGGGGACTCGACGGGCCTTCTCTCCATGATCCTTCCGGTTTCCTTCCTCCTGAGCTCCTCCTTCTTCTTCTCTTCTTGCCGCTCCGGCCACTTCCTTTCCTCCCTTCGGGGCTCCTCTCTCTTCCTTTTCCCAGGGATCCCATCCCTCTCTCCACGGTCGCCTCTGGTCACCTGTGCTAACCTTGCCAAGAAGTCAGGGTTGGAGGCCTCTCCCCGGACAAACTTATTGGCCCTCTGAATGAGGTTGTCGTAGGAGTAGGGAGGGTTCTCACTGAGCTCCAACTTGAAGAGGCCTTGACTGATGCCGAATGTCAGGGCCAGCAACAGGATGTTGCTATCCACCTCCTGGATTTGCAGAACCTCCTCCTGGAAGCGCTCGATGTAAGGTCCCAATGCCTCATCTGGCCCTTGCACGAGGTAGAACAGGGCCGTGGCCTCCTTCTTTAGCTTCCGTGCCGTGTCGAACCGGGTCGTCAGCCCACGACACAGGTCTTTGAAGCAATAGATTGAGCCTGCAGGCAACTGGTGGAACCAGTCCCAGGCCTTTGCGCGGAAGGTAATGGCAAACAACCTGCACTTGAAGGCGTCCGACATGGTTCGGATAGAGACAATATCCTCGAACCATTGGATGTGCCTGATGGGGTCCTCCTTCCCCGAATAGTAGTTCAAGGCGGGGTCCCTGAACCCCTCTGGCACTGGCGCGGCAAGGATCTCCTCGCAGAAGGGGCTCCTCCCTCCTGCCCGACGACGATCCTCAACCTGGCGAGTATCACCTCCATACTCGCCATATGGGCGAGTATCCTGGTACCTCGCCTGCTCGTACGGCTCGCAGAAGCGAATGCCTTGCGAGGTTGGCTGGTAGAATTGCGACCTCCTTGGTCGCTCGGTTTCATCTTCCATGTGCTCCTTTCCTGCTCGCCGAGGGGGACTCCCTCCCTCGGACAGAACTGGGCGATGCGGCGAGGTCGCAGTGACCTCGGCGCGCGGCTGAAGCGCTGCTCGCATGGCTCCTTCCATGCGCTGTGCGAAGGCTTCGAAAACCTCCAGCGTCACGAACCTGCCAGTTCCCGTCGAGTTGCCGACCTCCTCCTCATGGTCGCCACCTACGACCATCTCGCCTTCTTGCCGAACTTTCTTCCAACGACTACGGTCCACGCTCACCGCACCAAAGTGTTGACGCCGGGAAAATCCTGACCTCAAGATTCGGACCGATGCAGCCGGAGGCTACTCGCCCAGCAGCCCGACGAGATGGCTTGGCTGGCAACGACGAAGAAGCTAGAAGAGCAACAAACAGGACCCCAGGTGCTGCGGCAGGGAGGTCCCACCACGTACCCAGAAGCTCCGAAGAGATTTCCCCTCCAAGACCAAAGAATGGCCGAGCAAGGTACGAGGAAGGCACCGACTTGGCTAATACCGAGAGTAGCGACCAAGTGCGACAGGTTCCAGAATGCAAGAGCCGGGTTTCGAAAGCTCAAGTCCAGGTGCCAATCCAAGTACCCCTGGGGTCCTATTTATAGGAAAACCAAGGGGTAGGGGGGGGGGGGTTTATAGCCCAGCCCCCAACCTGGCGACTATGGGTTACTCGGCGAGTATCCTGCCATAGTCGCCCACTGGCGAGTATTGGGTACTGCTCGCACACGCCGGACCAATAGTCGCCAGATCTTCTGTCCTATACTCGCCAATCTGGCGAGTATTGCCTGCATACTCGCCGAGGCCTTCTCTTCTCTGCCTTGAACTGTCGGGCTCTGTGTTGACTTCTTTGACTTTGTCTTCTGCCTACGTGGCCTTGGGGGGGTCCACCCTCGGAGAATGAGGGTTGTACATCCGCGAAGACACCACTCGCTAGACTTCTCGCATACTGGACTCTCTGGGTTCCGCTGGGCGAGTGATCCATAGGGGCACCACTCGCAAGATGCTTGGCTCGCTGGGCGAGTGAGGTATCACCCTCACTCGCCTGACCTCCCACGCATTCACACTCCTAAGCGAGCGAGTGCTTTGCAAATGAGGCTCACACTCGCTTGGAGGCTTCCCTGCCTCTCCTGGCCTGGGCGAGTGCTCTTTTTGACCTACCTTGCATGCTCTTTGACCCTTTGGGACCCGGGGACCCACTCGACGAATACGGGGTCATACATGTGTGACAAAAAATGTGTCACCTAACCTAAAACAAAAAGATGAGAAGTGTAGCTTCACTTCCGGTCCTAAAGCGCAGTGACGGGAGATATTGTAAGTGTATATTCGGACGAATGACGAGCTCGGGGGCTATGCGTGTGGAAACCCTGGGTATTCTACTATATATACCTAGCTGGAGGCAACGGAGAGTTAGTTCCACTTAGACTTTCCTCCGGATGTTTCGAGCTCTCTCTACATTCTCGAAACAGCCCTAAGGGGCGCTCGTTCCCGTCCGAAGGCGATTCCCCGCCGATCGCGCTCCCGCTGTCCCCGCTCGATCGCGCCTGCTGCCGCCGTCGCCGTTCGCGAGAGAAGGAAGTGAGGTCGCTGCTGCTAGCCGTCGTCGATCGAGCTTGTTGGCAAGCAGAAGGTTGCGCTGCAGGAGCACTTCAGGAAGGAGGAGGACATGTCCAAGACGCACCTAGTGGACAAGTTCCACTCTTTCAGCTTCGACGAGGAGAAAGCCATTCTCCCTCAGGTATCAGAGTTTGAAATTTTAATTGATTCTTTGCATAGTGAGTCCATCAGTCTGCCCGAAAGTTTTGTTGCGGGCACGATTGTGTATAAATTGCCCTTCTCGTGGTACAATTTCAAAACGGAAATGTATCGCAAGAAGATGCAGGTTGGTCTGAACGACCTCAAGCGCTTCATACGCATTGAGGATGAGAACAGGACGAAGAACGTTTTGGAAGCTGTTGGCAAGCAGAAGGTTGCTGCCAACATGATTTCAAGCTCCAAGCGGCCTCTGCCCCCTCCCAAGACCAAAATGTCTCGTAGTAGCCCTCAAGTTGCAGGCCCGAGTAAACCCTCTAAGAAATTTAAGGGTAAATGTTATAACTGCAACAAGTGGGGACACTGCGCATCTGACTACAAGCAACCGAGGAAAGAGAGAACCCGGGCACCACAAGAAGGCAACCAAGCCCATTTGGTTCGCCAAGCTGAGCCATCTGACTTTGTTGCCATGGTTGGACACGCGCAGGCCAGCACGGAGTGGTACCTGGATTCGGGGGCAACGTGTCACGTTTGCAACAATGCTAATCTTCTGACAGAGCTGAAGGATGCAAAGGAATCAGTTACTGTGGCAAATGGAGGCACAGCTGACGTGTTGAAGGTGGGGAATGCAACTCTGCTGCTCTCCTCAGGTAAGTCTTTATTTTTAAAGAATGTTAAATTAATTCCTTCAATAGCTGCTAACTTAGTGTCTATCAGTTTATTATGTGATGCGAGTATGTCGCTTAGCTTCTGTAGCGGCAGGGTGACTTTGTCAGTTAACTCGCACTATTTTGGATGTGATTATGTCCAAAATAGGATGTACCGTCAGAGTCTAGCAAGTGAGGTAGTCCAACAAGTTCAATTGAACTTAGTTAGCCCTAGGACTCTACACGAGAGACTAGGACACGCCAACTACAGGAAAATGTTCCAAGTAGCTAGAACTCACAAGATCACATTAGACACTAAGTCTCCACTTGAAAAATGCGAAGTGTGCGCTCAGACTAAGATCACTAGGAAACCTTTTGGGACGGTTACTAGGAGCACAACACCTCTTGAGCTTATACATTCCGATATTTGTGACTTTAAAAGTTTTGTCACCAAAGGTGGGAGGAAGTATATGATCACGTTCATAGATGACTGCACGAGATTCTGTCATATCTCGTTGCTTAAAACTAAAAATGAAGCGTTTGAAAAGTTTTGTCTTTTTAAAACCAGGGTAGAAAACCAACTAAGCATGAAAATAAAACGTTTTAGGAGTGATAGAGGAGGAGAATATATGTCCAGTGAGTTCAGATGCTTCCTTGCTTCACAGGGCATCATAGCAGAAACCACTGCTCCTTACTCCCCCCAATCTAACGGCATAGCCGAGCGCAAGAATAGAACGTTAACAGAGATGTTGAACTCTATGCTGCTCACTGCAGGCATGCCTTCCGCTTATTGGGGTGAAGCAGTCTTGACCGCGAATCACATTCTGAATAAAGTCCCTCATGCTAAGTTAGAGGTTACTCCCTACGAGCTTTGGTTTAAGAGACCCCCGTCGTTTACTCAACTTAAGACTTGGGGTTGTATAGCCTATGTCAGGGTTCCTGACCCTAGAAGGCCTAAAGTTGGACCTAGGACCAATACTTGTGTCTACTTAGATTGTGCTGAGGATAGTGCTGCAGATAGGTTCCTTGATATTTCTAATGATATCATAATAGAATCTAGGGATGCGGTGTTCTTCGAGGATAAGTTCCTCAAAGATAAGAACTTAACAATCCCAAGTATGCAAGTAACTATTACTGAAGAAGATCCTACTTCAGTACCGAGCACCTCCTATTCCGTTCCGATAGATAACTCTGGCCTAGAGTCTAGGAGAACTTCTGTGAGAGAGCGAATTCCACGAACCTTCGGTAGTGACTTTGTGACCTACCACGTTGAGGCCGATCCATCCACCTATAAGGAAGCGATGAGATCCAGGGATTCACTACTCTGGAAAGAAGCTATAGATGAAGAGATGAGTTCTCTTCTTCAGAATAACACCTGGACGTTGGTTGATAAGCCAAAAGGGGCTAAAACCGTAGGGTGTAAGTGGGTTCTGAAAAAAAAATTGAATCCTGATGGTAGCGTAGCTAAGTATAAAGCACGCCTGGTGACTAAAGGTTTCACACAAGTAAGCGGAGTAGATTACTTTGATGTCTACTCACCCGTGTGTCACTTGGCAACCATTCGGGTTCTCCTTGCTATTGCATCTATTGAGCACTTTGTTGTTCATCAGTTGGATGTTAAGACTGCGTTCTTGAACGAAGATCTGACCGAAGAGATCTACATGAGTCAACCTGAAGGTTTCATTGTAGACGGTCACGAAACGAAAGTCTGTAAACTTCTTAAGTCTTTATACGGACTAAAGCAAGCACCGAAATTATGGCATGAGAAGTTCGACTATAGTGTAAAGAACATGGGATTTATGTCGAGTCTTTCGGATAAATGTCTTTACATACGTAATAGATCGGATAAAGTCGCCATAATATGCTTGTACGTGGATGATATGCTTATTCTGGGGTCTGATCAATCTGAAGTGGATGACGTTAAGTCAGATCTCATAAAAGAATTTAGCATTAAAGACCTAGGTGTAGCTAACACTATACTAGGCATGCAAGTGAGCTTTGGGAAAAATGGTATTTCCCTAAGTCAAAGCCACTACATAAAGTCCTTGTTGGACACGTGGGGATACAGTGCCAGTAGCGCATCTGAGACACCATACGACTACACTAACCGTCTAAAGCCCAATGAAGGAGCTGTGGTTAGACAGTTAGATTATTCTAAACTGCTTGGTAGCCTCATGTATGCCATGGTCTGCACTAGACCTGACATAGCCTTTACGGTCGGCATGTCGTGCAGATTCACTAGTAATCCGGGTGAAGACCATTGGAACGCCTTGGGTAGGCTCATGCGATACTTAAAGCACACTCAAAAGTATGCTTTAGTTTACACTGGTCAGCCTTCAGTTCTTGAAGGTTATTCTGATGCATCATGGTGCTCAGAATTAAACGACAGCAAGTCCACTAGTGGTTTTGTGTTTACACTAGGAGGAGCAGCTGTAGCCTGGAAGTCCAAGAGGCAATCATGTATTGCTCTCTCTTCTATGGAATCTGAACTCTACGCTCTTGCGTCAGCAGGAGAAGAAGCCGAATGGCTGAGAGATTTGGTGATGGACATTCCTTTGTCGAGCCTGAAAATGAGTTCTGTTGCAGTTTACTGCGACAATCAGGCTACTAAAACGATTGCTACGAACACTTTGTTCAATGGCAAAAGAAGGCATCTCAGGCTGAAACAATCCTGGTTGACCTCTCTCACAAGTCAAGGGATTATGTCCCTTATTGATGTGAGATCGAAAGATAATGTTGCAGACCCTTTGACCAAAGGATTGAATAGAGCTCTCACAATCAAAACATCGGGGGAAATGAGATTAAAGTTCATAGAAATATGAAACTTTCCTCCGCAGTTTATGTTTTAACAGTGAGAACCTATAGTCGCAACATTCAAGCATCTAAAAACAGACTGAAAACCCAAATAACTTCTTGATGAAAACCCAAGATGGTCTGGTGCCGGTTATTCCACATTTGATAACCAAGCAAATTTCTCATTGTAAGTTGATTCAAGAGTTATTCAACAGGAAATTGAAAGTCGTTGTAAATGTTAATCTAAACATTATTGGTCATAGCACATTATTCCACATTTGATAATGTTGCACGTGATGTGTGCCCACATGTGTTGGTGAGGCACATAGTGATCAGTAATGAGTAAGATAACGGGTCTAGTCCTAGTTAGACTGGATGAGATGCTGACAGAGTTACTTCACCGTTGCTAGAAGTGCTAAGCTCATTTAGTAAGAGCTAGTTTACTTTAAACGTTACTGCATACGATTATGAATTCATAGAGTCTGACTCGTGAAATTCCTTGCAGGCTACAGTGGAGATTATGGAGGAGATGTAGACATGGACATGGATGACGATGATCTACTAGACGAGTAGAATCATCAAACGTTTAATTTCATGTTATGTTTTGTAATAATTATTCAGACTATATTTTTTGGATAGAATCTGTGGTTTTCTGACTTGCCGTTTAGGCAAAAACCTTTTCATATGTTGATTAGTATGATCTATCCTAAATGCTTTGTTTAGTTTGTTTATTATTTTGTCTACTCTCCAGCACCCCGAAACGTTACGTTATTTGTCACGAATATAGGAGGAGATTGTAAGTGTATATTCGGACGAATAACGAGCTCGGGGGCTATGCGTGTGGAAACCCTAGGTATTCTACTATATATACCTAGCTGGAGGCAACGAAGAGTTAGTTCCACTTAGACTTTCCTCCGGATGTTTCGAGCTCCCTCTACAGATATGAGTTCATCTCTGGTCCCTAAACGATAAATTGTCAACGTAGCCCTACGCGGCTCTATCTAACATACATGAACAATGTGTCATACGCAACTACAAGGTTACATGGAATTCACTTGTCCTATGAAAGCCCTCAAAAATCATTGTTATACAGGGCTCAACGCAAACCCACCTAGGAATGGGGCCTTGCCATAGATTCCCGCAACCACTATGATGAACGGTACCAGACATTCCCGTTTACACACTTTGGGATAATCACAATGCACATCAACATCACAGATATAAGATTATCACCACTGGTAGGCTTCACACAACATGCCTAAATTCAGATTCACGCATCAGATTTTTAATGCACATTCATCCGGGGACGGACACAATCAACCCGGTGGTTCGCAATGAACCAAGGGAAATACACACCGTCGCAATTAGTGATGGGTGGACCTCATATGCAAGTAAAACAGAAAAGCTACATCGGAGTCGCAATCCCACGCCCTGGTGGAGTCTCTGCTCTCCACTGTATAGCAAGAGAGGGACTCTTGTGCAGATCACGCAAACACAGGTAGGGGTCGCAATTCCACGCCCGGGCGAAGTTCCCTTCCTCAGCTAAAACGGAGTGAAGGGATTCATTGCACGAAAAATAATAAAATACATAAATGCACAAAAAATAACGGTCCTAAGACCAGGGAAAGAGATCGTTACCCTCAGCGCGTGTCTCGGTGCCATGGAAACGATCGTAGCGGTTTCCCTTCGACGATTTGGGCTTCCAAGCAATTTTCCCGCAGTGATCCTCGACACGACCTTCGCCCGACATGGGCTGATTTCGGCAAGAGTTCGGCAATGCCCTCTCGACAAGCTATGCTCTCGATCACACCAATCGGTAAAGGAAATGCTCCCCAACAACAAGTCCCTTGCCGGGTTTCTTTCTCCTTTTCGTCTCAGCGGTGAATGGTGGGTTTCTTTCTCCTTTTCGTCTCGGCGACACCGCACATGGAGCAAAACACCTCCATTTCTTCCTCACCCAGCGGCTCACAAAAGCAGTAGCTCCCCTCTCCTCCTTCAGTTTCGGCGACAAAGAGTGGCTTCGTCGGCGAGGAACGACAGCGGCGCGATCTCCATTCCTCTCCCAGACAGTGCAACACCGGCTCACGCGAAAATAGAAGAAGGTGGGCAACTATTAATTTAGGGCTTCATTTTGATAGGAGAAAGAAACCCACCATTCACATACCATTATCCGCACACCAACTATTAATTTTATTAAATTTCAGGGCGTTAAATATTATTTGGTTACTTCCTCCTTTTTCTTATCATTATATCACTCCTTTGTGTCAATCTGGAGAGATTATTGTGTCCTGAGAGCCCCCGAAAAGTCCCCGGCCAATAAGAACCATCCACCCCTCATAATTGGCTACAGGCAATGTGTGCTCTGGACCAAATAATTTCGGTGATTGTTATCCGCACTACAGTTTTGGCTATCCGCACTCTTTTTGTATGAGTTATTATGCGTCTTTTGAAAATACGAATTGTACATGCATTTTTAGGAAAAGTGTTCAATACGAAAGTTGTAGATCTCGTCGAGATCTACAACTTTCGTGTTGAACACTTTTCCTAAAAATGCATGTACAAGGCGTATTTTGAAAAATTCGCTATAATTACGCGCATGTTTCAATCAGGGCAGCAATACATCTTGTGCGTGCACTATCGAGATCTACAACTTTCGTGTTGAACATTTTTCCTAAAAATGCACGCACAAAACATATTTCCAAAAGACGCGTAATAACTAATAACTCATACAAAAAGAGTGCGGATAGCCAAAAATGTAGTGCGGATAACAATCGCCATAATTTCTCGTGAAACTCAAGTATCACCGCTACCACTTTTGCAGAGTATAACCGCTCTCTCTTTCGACATCTTCTTCTAAGGCTCTGTTTGTTTCCGCAATTTTAATACGTTGCAGACGGATGAAAATGAAACACAGCCCGGAAAATCAATGAGAACAGAGGAATTAGTGGGGCCCACTGTGCATGGATTTAATGTGCACCAAATTTATGGTCCGGACCATGTTTTAGGTCCGAGCCGCGGACCAAATTTATGCTCCCGTTCAACAGTGTCGAAACCTCTGTTGCATCGGCAAAATGGCACCGCGGGTGAAGGGGTCCGCCCGAGCGTTGCGACGCATCTCCGTTCTCATTTCTCTCAGGTAACGAGGAGGACGGCGAACGAGCTGCTCCTCTCGTGTGCCAGGTGATCATCCTCACCCATGGATTCCGAAATTTCCCACCGACGGAGAAGAGATCAGGGAAAATTTCTGCAGATTTCTTCTCCTCTCGCATCCGGTTGACGCGCGCAGAGCCGGTGAGAGGTCTGAAAGCTTGATGAAAAAGGTAGCCGGCGAGAGGCCGTGTGAGGCAGGTATTCCCGTTCCTTCTCTGAGACATTTCAAGCTGAAACCTGGATCGCCATCGACGATGCCCGTGAACTTAACCAAATCGTCTTGTTGCGCCTGGTAACAAACATGCATGAACCATTTCTCGAAGTATGTGTCAAGATAGTCCAAAGTCTCGATAGTTCGCTCTAGGCCTTCCGGTTAAAAAACAACATCGATGAAGACGTATAGGTGCACTATTACGTGGCGGGGATTGCTGATTTCTTTTTTTGAGGATCGACGAATCCAATAATATTTCTGTTCCAATTTCTGACGCTTGTTCTCCCTTTCAATCAAACATTTTCTTGCCATAATGTTCGGTTCCTATAATGAAATGGAAAAATAGAAGTAAGGTAGATACCTCCTCTTCGTAGAAAGCCGCGTAAGTGAATATATAACCTACGGAAAAGTGGGCTAATCCGACGAATCTTGCTTGCACAATGCAAAGAGCCACTGGCTTATCTTTCCATCGAATCAAATTAGCCAAAGGTGTCCGTTCATGAACCCACGCTAAAGTTTCAATCAATTCCTGCCAATATCCACGCCAGAAAATTAAGAACATTAAGTATTTTCTCTATTTTATAATAAAAACAGAAACACCGCCGTTGTTTTACCAAACAATTTTTAGTTTCAAACAGCTCTGCAAACGGATTTCTCCATTCTCATCGCTCTCATTTCCAACTCCACCGCTGAAACAAACAAATTTCTCATTGCTCCATTCCCACCACTCTCATTCTCACCGTCAAACCAAACAGTTTTCTCCATTTTTCACTGTTGCATTCCCACTGCTTCATTCCCACCGCTACCGCCGAAACAAACAGAGCCTAAGACTCATCGTCCTCTTCACTATCAAAAAGCACCAAACTTCTCTCTCAGGTTACATCCTTAGTTTTGAATCGTATAATAAGTCACTCTTAGCATATTCAATAGTAGCAGCCTAAATGATGCATAAAGCACATCTCCGTCAAAAAGGAGAAATTTTTGATTCCGGGCTCCGTTTTCAAAAGCGTCTGGGATTACCACGATACTGACATGTGGCTGAAAAAAAGATAACACGAGAGGCTTAACTACATGCGAAATACTAGAGATCTCTGTGCAGAGGAGATGACATACTTGCATAGTGAAAATCCTGGACACGGATTTAAAAAGGGCAATGTTATAAGCAGTCATATAATGACTAAACACAGTCCATTCATATTCGCAGTACAATAAATTTAAAGGTCCGTTCGTTTGCACTATTTTGGTGGTTCATTTTCGTTTGCACTGTTTGGGTTGTTCGTTTTCGTTTTTAGTTTTGGAATAAGTAAAACAGGTGTTCGTTTGACCATGTTTCGGTTTTCATTTCTTCTAAATTTGTCTCCCCCCAAAACAGACCTAGCGAGGTCTGTTTTGCTCGGTTTTGAGAATAGAAGTCCTCCGCCTCCCGCAAGCGGCTGAACAGACCTAGCGTTCCGCCTGCACCTCCTCCATCTCAAGGACTTTTCACCTCCTCCTCCTCCTCCTCCTCCATCCCCACGCTGACGCCTCAAGCGTGGATTGCGGGGATCGCAGAAACGTAGAGAAGACAGAGCCGGCGGTGAGCATTGCCATCCCGGGCCGTCAGATTGGTGATGTCGGAGCTGATCCGACGATGAGAAATCCGCATTCACCTTCGGATGAGAAGATTCCATCTCCACCTCCCCCTCCTCCATTCTCTCTGCCAATATCAACTTCGCCACTGGAGGATCCTTAATCAGTCGCTTCCGCCTCCTCTTCTTCGTCAGTGGCGAGTAAGCCTCGATTCGACGGAGGCTTCCGCCGTCACATTGGCGTTCTTCGTACTGTCTTGGTGCCGGCGGACCTGGTGGTAATGATGCTCGCAGAAGCTGAGGCCGGGCTTGGCCGGCTGCGGGCAGCGCCATTGCCGACCATCAGATCGCCATTGCCGACATTCTTTTTTGCTGAAAATGAATGTAAGTTTTCGTTTTGGACCAAAACGAAACTAAAAATCAGGCTGCAAACGAACATATATTTTCGTTTTAGTACCCAAATCGACAGATTTGCGAAGAAAGAAGAGAAGAGTGGGAGATAAATAACGGCGGCAAATAATAGGCGTAAAATAATATGAAATTCTGTTCAGCAGAAATGGATGGGAAGAAAAAGCAACAAAATCCAAACTGACGACGGCAACGGGTTTGCGATCGAGCATCTTAATTTCCTTATACTACACATTATAGATTAATTGCTCTTAAATGAATTATTTCTAGCATTCCGCCTCCTTAATTCGTCGGCGGGCCGGCATTGCCGGCCTTCTTGGAGGATACGACGCGGCCGTCGTTTCCGGCGAGGGCGGTGTACTTATCCTTGCGCGTAAAAGACGTGCACTCGAAACCCAGCGTGCCGGCGAGCACTCGCTGCACGTAATTGGCGACCTCGATGGGCGATTTTCCGCCGGCGACGGTGAGCTCCGTCGGGAGCTGTTTCAGAAAAGTGATCTCATACGTCGGCCGCGGATTCATGAAGAAGAAATACGGATCGAGGAACTTCCATCCCCTAACCGAGGTCCCATTGAACATGCTCTGCTTGGTATTGATCGCCACGGGGACGATCCGGTCGGTGAGCTCCGCGAACAGCGCGCTGAATCGGAGCAGAAAGGGCTCGCGGCAGGTGGTGCCCTCCGGGCAGATGACCAGATCCCCTTCCTCCAGGAGGCGCTTGATGTTCTCGGCGTCGCGGGCGCGTTCGCGCGTCAGCGCCACAGCTTTGATCGGGGAGATTAGCTCGGAGAAGCGGCTGATGCTGTAGGTGACGCAGCTGACCTTGCGGCGGAGGGCGACGGCGGTGACGACGGGGTCGAGGACGGTGCGGTGGTTGCAGACTAAGAGGACGCCGGGGTGTCCTTTCTTGGGGGTCGGCGGCGGGGTGCCCTTCACCACCAGTTTGATGCCCATAAGCCGGTAGTTGTGGAAGACAATGCGCTCTGGGAGGGGGATGTTGACGTAGACGCGAATGAGGGAGAGGATGAAGCCGATGGGCATCCATAGAAATGTTAGCAGGGCGGCGAGCGGCGTCGGGCGCTGGGCGAGGCGGCCGTCGTGGAGGACGATGGGGCTCAGCAGCTTGTTGCGCGGCACGGAGATGCGCCGCTCTTTCGTCTTCCCGACCATATACCCTTCCTGCGCGGTTAAACATGATTCTCAATCAAAGCCAAATTGTGAATTAGGGTTTTGCAGATGGGCAATTTTTGAAACCCGAATTCGTTTCCAAATTTAGAATCGGGTGAAACAACAGCGTGCCGCTTCGACGCGTGACGTCATCTCGGAAGGTCACTGATGTTATGCTATTTTATCTCATGTTTCATATTCAATCTCCTGGGAGATCATTTTGGATCTCCCGAGAGATCATTTCGCTGAAATTTAGAGAAGAAAATCGCATTCCAGCGCGCTTTACACAAGAAAATCGCTGAAATTTATCGTGCTTTCTAGATTTGGAAATATAGTCCGGTTCCAAAACTTCTCGTACGACATTTTGGTAATTTATGTCATTCCATCTCATTGTTTTCATCATTGAACAATATATACAGTAAATAAATGAATACAATGAAATGAAAGGAATTCTTTGACACAATTATGTAACTATTTTTTTATGTAATTTCTCGAGAAATCAAGACTAGTGATTTGCTATTCTGTATTATTTTAGGCTCATGCCCAAAATCATAGTTGATTCATTTTATTGTAGAAGTAACTTAGAGATTGTAGAGAAATATCTCTCTCTCTCTCTCTCTCTCTCTCTCTCTCTCTCTCTCTATATATATATATATATATATATATCTCTATATATATATATAGTAAAGCATTTCCTTAGTATCAGATCTAAGTATTATTCTTACATTTCATAGCATATAGGAAAATGTAGAAGTTGTTTAATTTTCCCCCTTCAACTCATTCAATTTTGTTAGTAAACTTAAGATAAGTCATTAGTTGTCTTAGTTGGACTATTGCTTCAAGGGTGGAAAGGCAAAAAAAAAAAAAAAAACTTTGTTGATGTTCAATTCTTCAAGGCCTCAATCATAGTGTTTCCATGGATAGTTATAATGTCTACAATGTTGTTAGTGTTTGACATATAGGACTTAGGCTCTGTTTGGCGCGGGTGTGACCGTCGTGAACGCGGTGGCGATCATGAATATAGTTGTAGTGGTTATGAACTGTTATTTGTGAACACTCAACCTCACCTAAGAAACACTGTTAGTGGCATGCGTTTTTCCCCAAAAGTAAGCAAGTGAGTTTTTCCCCAAAAGCAAGCAAAAACGATGCGCCAAACGGAGCCTTAATGCTGGTCAAGTGAAAGTAGTGGTGTGAAAATGCACTGAGAGAACTCTAATGAATGTATGTACGTGCAGTGACGCTGAGGAGAACTAAAATGAATGCAATGTTTATGCAATAGTACAACATACGGTTGCAGTGATCCTGGAGTTATAAACATGACTTACAAACACATACAATCAAGATTAGGCTTTAATTAAGATAAGTAAGATCAAGCTACAATTAAAGTAATAGTGTTGTAATTAAATACTCGGTGAATGCGTGTTTCAAATAGAACGAAAAGACTAGTTGAAGTTCTACGAATATATGTCTCAAATTTTATATATTCCAATAGAGTATTCAACACAAAGTAAAAGAGTTTCCAAATTAGAACTTGGAATAAATAATTCAACCAAGAGGAGATAATTTGAGGGCGGTTTGTTGGCCCGAACAATGAGATTGAAGCAATTTCACCACTTCAATTAAAGTTTTTTGAGCTGATCTGCACTTTTTAGAGGATGGAATTGAAGGCGGGGACTGGTTAGTAGACGAAGAACACTCTCACTAGTGGATGGAAGTTGGGGGGGGGGGGGGGGGGGGGGGGGGGGGATTAAAACTAGAAACATCAATTGGGTGGCAAGAATTCAACATCCAATGAAATAGGGACAGTCTGGTATGACTATGGATCGCCTGAAACAAGAGCAGATTGGTGATCGATGACTTTTTGACGTTGTCGGTTACTAGACAGATCCTAGACGAGGTTGAAGTTTTTTTTATTTGGACGAGGGTTAAGTTGTTGTAGAGGGACTGTCGAGAGGATGTAGGTGGCTGCCAGAATGAATGATCTCCCAAACCTCCTACTGCAGGAATTATTTTCTTCCAGGCGACTATGGCACGAGTGTTTGAACCGTGGATGGGAAAATACTTGCCATAAGCATGCGTCGACGGAAGGAGAGGCTTCGACTGTCAGGGAAAAGTTCTCATTTTCTCTCCTAGAATGAATGATGGCCAATATCCAGTAGGATTGAGCCGATATGGCGGTTAGTCTACAATTTATGGACGGTTATGGGAAGAATCATGAGCTTATATAGGGAATAAAGGGGTATGAGCGACGGGGGGGGGGGGGGGGGGGGGGGGGGGGGGGGGGGGGGGGGGGGGGGGGGGGGGGGGGGGGGGGGGGGGGGGGGGGGGGGGG